>OX387210.1:5925607-8425607 GCA_947561695.1 Tyria jacobaeae
CCCCAATCTGAAACTTTTACTAAAGAAGCTTCGATTCCAGACCCAAGTTTGGATCGGCTCTCGATGACGTTTACTCGTGCTATCATCCGCATAGCAATGGATGCTGCTAATCTGCAGTACATCATTGATATGCAAAAGAAACAACGTGGGTGATAGCACGCAGCCTTGTGGGACCTATGGGGTTTCTGTCTGTAAGAGAACTGGTGAGCCAGTTGCACAGTTTCTCGGGAACCCCATAGGAAGGGAGCTTCGCACCAAGCACTTTGTGCCAGACCCGATCAAAGGCCTTCGCTATGTCCAAACTAACCGCCAACGCTTACCCCTTGGTCTCGATCACCTGTGCCCACCGGTGGGTCAAGTAAACGAGAAGATCACCAGTTGAACGACCCCGACGCAAGCCGTATTGTAGATCATTGAGGAGCTGATGGTCTCCTAAGTACCGGAGGAGCTGGCAGTTGATAATGGATTCCATTGTCTTGTATCCTCAGTATCCTTACCATCGTATCCCTGCTGGTATAGTTAGAATATATTTGTTGGGATAGTAGAATATTTGTCCATCTATCCCTACCGGTAAGGATACTTGGAAAAGTATCTGTTTAGAAAATGCAAGTAAATTTTTATAATCTCATACAAAAGCGTTAATTTCGTTTGAGTTTACCTCATTGAGTCTTGAGGTACGAAAACTATTATAAAATGCTAAACATGTTTTCTGACTAAAGCAATTTGGAAAAAAGGAAAACAGTTAAAGTCGACAAAGAATCGCGACAAGAAAAGAATAGTATGACTAATTGCGTCATTGCCTTTGTTGTGTGTTGTGTTTACTTCAAAATTAAAGGGGAAATCATCATTGGTTTAAGCACACCTTTTTACTTTTTTATATACATTTGTATATCGGTTCTTAAATGACGGAGTTATGCAGTAACAAACAAAAGACAATCGAATTAAGAAGTTCCTCCTTCTTGAACTTTTTTAAAAATGTCTAAAATGTATTAAATTATATCTGAGAATGAGCGAGAAATACATAGTTCATGTGTGGGTTATTCTGTACAATGTATGTGAGTAAAAATTATTTTACATACTGTTCAAAATGCTGCTGAAAATATTTTCTTTCTAATAGTACATATTGGCAGTAGGGATATTTGGATATACTCGTATAAATTCCCAATATCCGTACCAGTAGGGATACGGTGGTGGGGATACTTGTAACAGGCGGTAAATGTCTGCCGTCAAGTTAATGGCTGCCGACAAGTTTTTAAAGAATGTACGATTATTTGCCACGTGTATTTTTTTCTAATAGGTTTTTAAAGGAAATGAAAAACTATTATCGTATCGGTATTATTTCTACTTAAACACCGAGTTTATTACTACTTGAATGTTTAGAAACTTAGACTTCCATTATATTAGTAGCGTAACAATATATCTAAAAAAATATTAAATTTCAATTATTTCTTCTAAAACTTTAAGGTACTCACCATGAAACAAGAAAACAATATTCCCGCGACGACCTTATCTGTCATTGTCGCATGAATGTTTATGATCACTAAATCGTTGATTGTGAGGAACAACAGCAAGAAGAAGCCGAATATGTGTGTCCATATATTCATAGTCTCGTTCGTCCACCAGAATATGCTGAAAGTAACATAAATTGTGAAGTTGTTTTCATATCACTCGCCGTTTTGCTAACGGTAGGGCGTTATACGATACTGTAACTTATTTTAAATATCCAATAATTAATAGTTATAATTCTTATAGAAGAAGATTAGTTACACCATTAGCTTTATTAGTAACACCATTTATAGCTCATGTTTGGAAGAAGTTTGCAAGCTTGGATTTGTTGGAATTGTTTCCGTTCCGAAGAGCAGAGTACCTATTAAAACTAAAAAAATAAATAAAAGAGATGATTTACTGGGGATTTTTTGGGGCTTCGCCAAAAAATCCTTGTTCCTCGTAGGACTTATTATTAAATATTAAGTAACACATTAACATGGACCTTATGGCGCTGTATTACATGTGAAAGATGATTGCTCTCTTACAACAAACATTCCACAATAATGACTTTGTTTGGTGACTTGACAACAGTTACAGATAATCAAAAATTCCTACTCATATGTGGAAAATCCCACCTTCATCCCTAATCCCCTGTTTATCTTAAAAGGACTTACACGAATGCCCAAGTAAGACTGTAATGTTTTAGTTTACATATGTACTTGAGCTTTTATTCATCATAACTTCATTATAATATATGACTGTAGTTGAAATCCCAACATCATCCCGGGCAATACGGGCTATAATTTTAAAATAAAAAAAGCCATACGAGTATATAGTAACGTCACTGATTACTTTAGTATTTTTTTTTATTAGTTACATGTTCTGAACAATTTTTAGACTACAACGTAGCGTGTTGTCGCAAAAGGTCGTCTTTTTGGTATTTTCTGTGCATAAAGTCGTCAACCTTCACAGTCTAATTAGCAAAATTCAGCGATAGGAAATTAAGATTTAAAAATAAAAGTAATGCTTTTTCGTCAAAAAAGTAACGCTATAACTTAAAACACTATATAATCCCTGTAACTTAGCAATTCCATGCCCATTATAGACCTAAAGGTAACTTCGTTTGTAATTTCCACACACCAGTTCCTATGTGTGTCTGACAATCATTGCAAAAATTACCTAGATTGCAATGCACGAAACTTAATTATACAGTTACAGTCTAATTTCCACTTGCACGTACTTAGATATTATCTGTCTCATTTATGTACTATCTATCTATACGAGTCGTTTAATGCGGTTGCAACAGTGAAAGTAACAGAATTGTTGACATGCATCAACATCATTAGACCCTCTGATGAGCACAGTTCTCTGAGAATAAAGAATTAAATGAAATTTATTGAATTTTATCCGACAGCAACGACATTTGTTCCTATTTACATAAACATCCGTTTATGAGGCAGGTGAATGCTAAGCCACGCATAGAAGTACCCTGGGTATATAATACCCACTAGTACGTCTACAAAACGTCGTCAACAAAATTACTAGATAAATTAAAATTAAATTTCTTTATTTCATAAAACTGCTCAACACTAATTTGAAATCGTAACTATAGATCACTACACACAGCGAACTATAGGCTGCCTTGTCAAATGTTAAATTAACATTAAAAAGGTATATTGTAATGAGGGTTAACTAACGAATAAAAATTCAAGTATCTTCAAGCATGTGCCACGTGGCGTATTACGTGCAACAGTGGCCGATATTTGGCAAGGGTGCTTTTAGCTCCTGTATAAACGACATATTCGTTAACTTTTTTAAATTATGTCAGATTACAAATTAGCAGTTACTGGCCTATTAGAAAGAGGAGCAGGTATTCGGACATTTTCGCACTGTTGTGCGTAGCTACGCCAATGTCAACAGGAATGCATTTCCAACTCTGTTTTAATGGATTAAGGCTCTTATTCACATTTGAGTCTGGTATTTCCTTTCCTTACCTTTCCCAACACAATCTTGTAGGCAAAAATTTTCTATAGCCATCTCTAATGTATGGGTTATGCTTAATATAATCTGGTGCTTCTTCATATTTGAGCAATTTCCTATAATTTATATATTCCTCTTCTTCTTTGGTTAAGTTATTGTTGTCTTCCAGTTTTTTTCCTCTTCGGAGCATGCAAGTGCCCGCACAGACAGTCTCTGTTCTGCATTCATTTTCTACCTGAAACAAGTTTATGGAAGTAAGACACATAGAGGCTGTTTCTGGAGACATTTTATGTCATGTATACGTGCATTAAAAGACATGTTTATTCTTGTTACTTCGAATTGAAATAAGACTTATAAAATATAAAATATCCTATTTAAGAATTTGAATCTAATTAATAAATTCTAAAAGTATCGAATACATGCATTTATATGAACAACTAGCAAAGCCATCCCGCTTCTTTGGGCCTAAGTTAAAATAAAATGAACGGTGGAAAAAAGTCCGATCGCTACCAAACTTTACGGTATCACCAGCTAGACTAATCTGAAGTTTCCCTGAAAATTTTATCGAAATCAGTCCAGCTGTTGTAGTGTCGTTATGGAACATAAGATAATTCCACACATACATCGTCTATGTAATAATGTGTACATATATTGCACCGAAATTCTATTAAATATCTTGTAAACGTCTATGTCTTGTGTTTTCAGTTATCACAAGTTATTTTCTCAATCCGCCCAAATTAAATGCAGTTAAGGGTAAATTTTAGCTTCATAAAATTTCCGTGGTAATGGAACTCTTTTATTTTATACGAATGCATATTATATCCATAAATGTGTGTCATAAATTCACCAAAATATTTCTTATTTTCTTTTTTCTTTTACCAAAAAAGAAATACTATTCTGTATTAAATGTAAGAGATATATGGTATTGCGGACTTGATTGTAGATCTACTTAAGACATATTTTCCTGTAGAATGTATTCCTCTATTTGGAAGCGTTTGTCTAGCGCACGCCGATAAAGCGTATACCTGGTTAATTTTTCTTCGACTCGTTCACAATTGCTAAAATTTTACACTGAAATAAGGTAAATATCATAATAATGGTGGATCCAAAGACTAGGTAAATAAAAATTTACATCTATATAATATTAGTATAGATTATCGGAGGAGTGCTTGGGAGTTTTGTTTATTTATATATTATACAAAACTTTAAATTCATATAAAGCCTCAAAACCGTAATTTTACATACACTATTTCGCCAATAACATATAACATATAAACATAAGCGAAATGTATTTAAAAAGATATATAAAATATTTTTACTTCAATATGTGTCATTAAAACACATTTTTATATTTGAAACAGTTATGATACTCTTTAATTGTACTTCTATAACTTCAATTGTTTCCGAAACAGAAAATAAACTAGATTTAGGTATGTAAAGTTGTGTACAAGGATTCTACTTTATATTGAAAACATGGCAAGGAGACAAAAAGATTGTTGACCTCTGTTTTAAGTGTTTTGTTTTTAATTATTATATTGTATACATCAGCGATACTCTAAGTTCCGCAAGAATTTAAAAAAAAAATATCAAAACACCTCTCCTGGTCGACCGTTCTGAAAATTAGATTTTTGGATGATTTGCGTTAAAAAGACCGAAATAGAAAGCTTTACGTCACTCAGTGAGTTTGTTAGCGATGTTTCAAGATGATGTAAGGTTCAATATCTCACCTCGTTGCGCGCATCTTTTGAGAAGTATTTTCCCGAAGAACAGAATACAAAAATGAAACTGAATTCATGGATTCATAATCCTTTTTTACCCAACTTACAAAGGCCCGAAAGTATGTTAAATGAGATATATGAATCTCTTTTAGAAATGTCATCAGACACAAGTATGGAGTCACTGTTCAAAACGACGCAAAATAGCTCTGAATATTCTTCTCCCGATCCCAACAACATATTTGTGCGAAACAGGATTCTCAACCTATGAATACCGCATTAGACTGGACGAATTGTCCTCTATCAAACCTGATATCAACCGATTGATGAAAAATAAAAAACAGTTTCATACCTCCCATTAGTTAATTTTTCTTTTTCAATATCTTCTATTATTATACTTGTTACGTAAGTAAGTAAATAAGTGAGTAAGTAAGTAATAAGTAACTGTTACATGACAGGAACTTTTATTATGCTTATTAATAAAGAATACACTTTTAAAAGCTACTGTTTTATTGTAGGGTTCCATCAAGTATATCGCTTTCCAAAAGGGTTTTGTCACCAAAAAAGATTTAAAGGTCTCTGGCATAAATAATCTTTCCCGTAACAGGAAAGAATTAATACTGGATCCCTGTAGCTTTTGGTAGCTGTTTTCATATACTTTTTCAATTTATTACCATTATTAATTAAATTGTAGCTTTGCCCTCTTCTTCCATAAGCAAATATTGTTGTTAAACATGTCTCTAAATTGTTATTGCAACTCACTTACTAAACATCAACACACAATAATTATTAGTATAATATAAAAGTTAATTTACAGTTAAGCTTTTTTCTATTTCTATTGTTTTTAAATAGAACAATTTTTTTTTATAGAATAAATAAAAAAGTAATTGACCCCCTTTTTAATCTCACTTAACATCTAACTTTACTACTCTAACTAACTCTAGTATTTAATTAACTAATCATCAGGTTGTCTTCGAACATAAGTATGCTCAAGCCTCAATTTCCCATTATATACCTCAAGAGCAATGTGCAATAGAGAGCCTTTTTTTATTTAGGTTTTTTTAAATTAAGTTATAGATGTATATAATTTATGTTTTTTTATTTTTATGAGTCACATATTAATAGTATTCCTTTGTGTTGGGAGTCCATTTACAATGATAGTGCAATATGTCCGTTGACATAGATGGGGTTCAAGCTAGCAACCTCCTGATTGTAACTCCATAATGAAACTTTTAATTTTTTGGTAGTAAATATACTGCCAATTTAACCTGCTGTAATATTTAAAATGCTGAGAGCCTCATTAATTGCAATAGGTTCGAATTGGCAAAATGTAGGTTTCCAAAACACAGTAATTTTGCCAATCCGTCTGTCACTTCTGGGTGTGTTTTTGTATAACACAAGTGTGATTTTGTGTAAATTTTTCATGTCATTAATATATAGGTCTTTAAGGTCTTTCAGCTACTGTCATGTTGTATTTGTTAATGAATGCATTAATTAGTTATTTTATAATTATGATGATGACATGTTTAAAACTTGTAAAATGAATCTGATAGTAAAACTATCATCAACAATAAACATGCATACTTCTATAAGAAAATAGAAGTAAAGAGCTAAAATATATCAATCAGGTAACCTTAATATTACACAGTAAAACCCCAAGGACCGGTTTAAATACTGTTTTCTTTTTTCATATCTTGATGAAGTGAGTTTATGGATTTATTATCAAATAAAAAATAACTAAATAACTTTACAGAACTTTAATAAAGTACTTTTCTTTTGTTAGTATCTACTTTATATGCTCACTTATAACGAAGAGTAGTATCAAATGTGTAAAAAATCTATTTGTTTGCATTCAGTTGGCACTTACTTTTTCAATAGGCACAAATTGCACTGTTTCTGCTTGGCATTCGCTAAGTTTTCTAGTCATAGTTAGAGTCATTTTCTTTAAAATTTGATTACCAAATATAATCAGACGAAGTTCTCAGATTCCGATACACAATACATACATTTTAAATTACAGCAGGAATCTTAATGGAAATCGGTCTCAAACGTAAATAAAAGATTTTATATAAAGATATCACATTGAATTTCAATAAAAATAAACACTCATTAAAATTTACACTAACACATCCACTCCCTGGAACATATTCTACCAAACTAAAGTAATATTATTTAATTCTTCACTTTCATTATGTACACGTTTTGTTATTTCAGCTACAGAGACTAAACACGAACAGGGCTAGTTTTTACAGCTACGTTTAGTTTGGATGAAAGTATTCCTAAGTCTTTGTAAATTCTTTGTTCGTAATGCAACATATGACCCAATAAGTTATTTATTATACGAGAATTTTATATTTAATAATGAAATTATCCAAGAAAAATAAAAAAATAAAATTATAACAACAGGTTAAAACGCGTTAATTGAACTGTCATGGTACAAAATATTTTACACCGCAACATTATGAAAATGCTTCTTTCTCTTTCTTATATACATTAGCCGAAGTGAATCTTGTACATTAGGATTATTTACTCATACTTTAGAAATTAAATACTTCTACAAAATAAAAATTATCTTATACGAATATTTAATATCACTATTGACTAACAAAGATATACAGTCCACGTATACTATGATTCAAATTTTTCAGAAAGTAGAAACCCAAGAAAATTCTGACATATACAGGCTGTTTCAGAAAGATCAGTTGACCCGTAAATAACGTAAATTGTTAACAGTTTTAGAAAATTTCACGATTTTGAATAGAGAAATCCTACTTTGAATCTGACAATTGAAATTTAAAAATGTTTTATATAGCCAACATTTGTAAGATAGAGGGCTGACATTAATGAAACTACAGGTATTGAGTACTAAGAATGTTTATAGGATACAACGTTGTAGACAGAATACAACGTAATAGTTTCCATCACATTCGCACTACAAAGAAACAGACTTATGGCAATAATTTGTGACAAAAAGAGACAGAACTGCACAATTTTTTTGTTTCGTAACGCGTGCCAGTTTTTGGCAAGGTCAGCAAACTTGATTGCTAAACAAATCTCACAGCTTGTTGGTGGAGTTTTTATTTGAAAGATTAATCTTCTTTTTGTTCCGTGCTTTGAAAACAATGGTTATTACTAACCAGGTGAGAAATGACAATTAAATCAAGTTATTATTTAAAAGAGTCAGAATAAAAAAGCCGGAGGTAATCAGGATAGCATCTAATTGCCTGTCGTTTAAGACTAAGGTTCAAGCTCTTCTCTTCCATAAACTGGCAGATACATCTCAAGGATGAACTATTTATATAATTATATATCTATATACATATATCTATATGTGTGTATATGTATGTATGAAAAGCATATGTATGTGTATGATAATGATAATGCTCTTTGAAGCACAACTTGATAAGTTTCAACGACTTTGTATTCATTTTGTATTCATATTTGGGTTACAAAAATATGATCACGTTTCTGAGTTTTGTCAAAAGCTCAAGTAGCTTCCAATTCGTTTTCGCCGGAAAATTCACATCCTAACTTTTGTTTACAACATCTTATTCAATCCTAAAACTCTTTTTTATCTGAAAGAACGGTTCCTTCTTACACACATGACAAATGTCATGGGAAAATTTGAAACTGGAGATGCCTTTGCATTCCACAAGGTTTTACGAACAAAATTTTAGTTCTTTTGTTCATGTAATCATAAAATATTTTTAAGATTATGTATAGTTGTATGTATGTCAGACATATTATTATGTTAATCGGTATAGTATTCATTTGGTTTTATATTTATAAAGTTAGTTCTTTAAAGTTTGAAATGCACCTAAAGCAACCTTTGTCTCTCTAAATCTTTATGATCATTCCTAAGGTTGCCTGGAATAAATTGCGTTTAGTAATTAAATATGTCTGACACGTATATGTATTATATTTACCTGCAACAATGGTGTACAAATAAAGATATCTATCTATCTAAATGTCCAAAATTTATGAGAATTATCGAATAATTGTTATCAACCAATAACTATAACTATATTACGCCCGCAATCCAGAGGACGACAAGATTAGCAAAAAGTGGATTGATGCAACTGATCGAGCAAACTGCCTAAATTAATTAATTAAGAAGAAGCAGCTCACTCTTTTTCATGATATGCCACCCCAAGTAAGGGCTGTAGTAGTTGATATCATAGATTTAGTGGCACTCAATCAATAACAATGGCAAGATAAGGAAAAATCTAAATTTAGTCCATATATGAATAATTTTGCTGTCAATTGTTTTTGTCTCTTTCTGCGGCACTCTTGCCCATCGTCCATTATATTCTAAACTACTGACTCCTTTATACATACATATCTATTACTAACTACAACTTACCTATCGCCATTGTAGGAAAAATAAACTTACCGTCAACATTACTTGACAAGTGACAGAATGTATTACAGTATGAAAATAACTATTTATAGTTCGGGATCACTCTCTATGTGAGTGTGGTCTTGAGGAAGGCCCCTTGACCATATCTTTTTCTCTTGCCCTAAACTAATCTTTCCTCTTTATGATCTTCTCCCTCCACAGATGTCTCGACCCGTTAATTTGGCCCATCTCTTAACATTAGTTCATACCGTGAGGTATGAACTAATGTTAGCAGAATTCTTTACAAATTCATTTCTTTAAATAATATCCATTTATAGTTTTTTCTTGTTCATTGATGCCCTAACCATCTTTTGTTCTCCCACAGATCCACAAGCACAAACAGTTATTATTTTATTTTCTATCATAAAATTTTAACCTATATTACTAATAATTCAACTTTCCACCTTGACGTTGGCAAAATCATCGGTAAACGATGGAGCCATTGTAGGGAAAAAAAAACTATTTATAGAAATCGGGCCATGAAATTCTGGTTGACCTATCCCACAACTCATGGCAAATATTTTTTTAAGAAGACTACTCCCGCACTAGGATTTATTCCTGTATCTCGGGAACTTTACAAATATTCAAATAAGGGATATATCTTCAAAAGCAAAATATGTTAAGTTACGGGCAAATTGATATTGCCAATTGTGTGAGAGGGCACTGCTTCACCTATAGTCTGAATAAGTAGCGATTAGTGGCCATCCTAATTTCGAGAGGAAGCGCATTTCAAAGAACAGGCTGAACGAAGTAAGACAAATAGAGAACGTATGTTTCTTTGTCACGGCCTAGAGTCTAGACGGCCTGATTGGAATATGGGTCCATAGGAATCGCCTTTATAGTGAAAGTAACATAGGGTATAATATTTTTAAAAAAACTTCAGAAGACAAAAAAGAAAGGTAGTTACTAATGAAGTTAGGTTTTATATTTTTTAAATAGTTTTACTTGTTATTAAAAGTTTTAGGTTACATATAATCTCGATTACTATAGCCGATTTTTGTATTTTTTTAAGTATTATTTTTTTAACCTTAACCCGCAAAAATAAATATGAGAAAAATGCAATTTAAAAGTTATGACCACTTTTATTTTCCTGTACTATCCCTCCGTTTCTCATAAATGCAGGTGAAATGTGTAAAGTTAATGATCTTAAATCTATTTTTTTTTTGTTTATCAATTATTCAATCCACTCTCATGAAAATCCATAAAAACTATTTTTAAAAAGGTTTATAAGGAAATCCATAAACATTAACTTTAAAAAGTTTCCGACATGAATTATATCATTCACGATATACTGGTTAGGTCGGATTTTATGTTTGCTAGTGAACAGCTAGCTTAGGTAATTATAATGTTGTCATAATAAATGATTATTAGTTTTTCCTTGCCATCTATGAGCAATACCAAATTCTTGCAATGTGGGAGTTTCATCTATCAAAAATTATGAAAGTGTTTCATTTATGGAGTGTTTACCACATGAAAAATGTATTAAATACTGTTTTGTTGTAAAGCACGAGATTTATTTATATTTTACAAATTAAAGTCGTTGTTTTATTATCTATATGTGATGTCGTGTCGTGACCAAAAACGTCGACCTTCATTTTCTTCTCGTGAGTGACGTCACTATAGCAGAAACAAGTTTTTGTTTGTAAACAATATTGAACAGTTTCAATATCTTTCTATTGTGAATTTATGGCTTTAAATTATAGTTTAACGTAATTTGAGTCTTAGGAACATCAATAGAGGTCAAGTACTATGCACTGCACGTCACGAAAATGGTTGCTACCTTTTTGACACGACTATTTTAGATAAAATTTAAAAAAAAATCAGCATGAAGCGATATTTTGATATTTTGAAGAATTAAAAATACCAGTTGTCTATTAAATATTTATGATAATTTAAAGAATATGTTTTGAAAAAATAATGGAATAGCCTATTTGGAGACATGCTTGACATGGTTAACTATAAAAAAATATTATAATATAATGTTTTCTGACAATTACTCACTATGAATTATATTTCTGTTTGAGATTTATGTGTCACATAAGAAATTTTAGCATTATGTACAGGGAAGAAGGGTTGTTAAACGTAACACAGTTCACGGATTTTTTGCCTTAGTTAGGTAAGTAAGGTAAGTTTATCGTTATATACTTGAATTAGTAACTTCTAATTTTAGATACATGAGTACACGCTAATTAATAGGATGGAACGAATTAGGTATTAGAGTATTAGGTATGCCACCATGATCTGCTCAAGTACTCGTGAACAATATGCTTTTCCGTACATTATCTGCCTCTTTTCCCGGCTTGAATTTTCTTTACCGTAATTTCCAATATTCCAAGTGGAGGGCAAAACCTATACGCGAAAGTGATTAAAACCATAATAGGCGAAATGTTGATATTGAATGCAACTAACTTCCTCTTGGTGATACAATAGGGTACTTTCGGTAGTGAAAAATAAATTATGAGATTTGATAAAAAATTACATTTATGTAGAAATATACTTAAATATTCTGATTTTGAGTCATAAAAGCACATTTTTGTTTTATTATATTAAAATTAAAAGTCGTAATTTTCTATCTGTATATCATGTGACCTATAACACGAGCTCCTATGTTGTGACGTCATATAGTCAAAAACTGTCAGTTCAGTGTAAACAGCTAGGTACATATTTATTAACTTTAACTTCAAGGAGTAATAATTATGTTTTTTCGGTAGTGCATTTTATTTGTACCTATTTATTTATTAAAATGTAAACCGGTTTTGTAAAAGCAGATATCGTCTGGCACTTTGATAAATAACTTTTTTGGATACACTACACAGCAACAATAGCGATTGTAATTTATTATTTTCCTTTAAAATTCCAAATATTTATAGCTGTTAACGTTGAATGAGCGCCGGTCGTACATACACGACTGTCGTTTTTACCAATTTTACGTCACCAAATGGCTGACAGCGTTTTCGCGGGAATAAAAAAAAAAAAAAATTAATTTTATGGCAAGAACACATGTTTATTTCGCTGAAATATTTTTTGTTCCGGCTTATTAGAGTACCCTTTTGTGACTATAAGTGTGTAGATATGTATTATTCATTGGATTCAATGCGTGTGACATTAAAAAAAAGGTTAAATAGTAACTTTCAAGTCTAGCTCGAGACTGCATCGTTATTAACAATATTCTTCTGCTATATATTTAGATAACTGTAGATACTGAGTTCCGCTACTTCATAAGGTAGTTGTAGCTAACGTTAATGTAGCTTTTCCAGGTTAGGAGACTATATACTTTACAAATAGTAGAGTTTTACAGATCATCAAGGAATCTCAATGTTCTATATAATTTGCTAAAGTTTTGTGCAAATTATATAGAAAAAATCTTTTAGAGTATACTGTATGAACCCTTGTGGTAAACCTATCCAATTTACTTTATTCGCTTGGTACAAAAATACAAATGAAGTATATGGCTCAGTTCAACTAAGAATCATTATCCAAACCTATACGTAATATTTATAGTTTTATACTTTTAAACATTACCGATGTTGAGTATAGAAGTAGATTCATTACAACGATGAGTTTACCTCAAAAAGTTTCAAATTGCAAAAACGTGCTTCAAAATAGCTACGTGCCGACTTCAGTAATGAATATCTATAATAATCCAAAAATAGCGCCCAGAGATTTTTTCTTGCCACATGACGCCATTTCCTGATATTTAAGGTTACCAGATCAAAATACAGCATTGAAAAATCAATAATTGTAATGTTTAACAAAAAAAATGTTAATTTCAATATTATTTAAAAAAAAGTATCTACAGAAAAGAAGTCCCTATAACTGAGATTTAGTGTATTAACAAAAATTTTGCCAAGCACTGAAATACAAACATAAATAATTAAAAAATGAATCAACCATAAACGTAACTAACACTTTAAAAAAATCTGCAATTCAGAACCGTCTTTGTAAATGGTCGATTTTCCTGTTTGCTGTTCTCCATTTGCTGAGAGTGTATAATTTTGTTACAATCCGTGCTCTGTTCTAGTTCTTATTTTTTCTTATTATAAGTTATTATTATTTTTATTTAAGCGTTTAAAGTTTGATCCTCGATAATACAAATTCAATATTACTGCATAAAACGACTAGGTGGTACTTTTGCGTTTAGACGGGAGCCATCTTGCAATCTCTAATCAAAGGTCCTTGGCTCACAGTTTCGTTGTCTAGTTGAAAGTCAGTTTATTCCATCATAAAATAATCAAATGGCGTTAAAACGAATTAATAGGGTACGTATAGTTCCTGGTATCCTTTATTTTGATAAATCGAAATCAAATTAAATGAAGTGGTGTAAAATCGGTATCAGACTTCGTAGTGAATGTTTCGTCATTGTGAATACCTATTATCGAAATTTCTTCTGGATAATTCTGTGTGCGTGATAGTTTTACGGAAATAATTGAATGGATTATCTCTTGTTTTGTAGTGAAGCTACTGTGAGGTAACGGTGGACTGGATTATATAGGTGACAATTTTGTGCACACGGCGTACTTAAAATGTCGGAATTATGTGCCAATTTTGAGGTTTTCTTGTCATGAAAAGCAACTGTGTCATGAAAATGTGTAAAATTTAAGCGTAGAGCGTGATATTGCCATAGTAACAACGTCGATTATGACTCAGTTGTGCTGTTTTTAACAATATGTTCAACCCTCATTTATAGTGTGATGATGTGACATGTCTTAATCTGTTCTCTATGTTGTTGTGTACACATGGTATTGTTTTATATTCAGGAATTACAAGATCTGGGCAGAGATCCACCAGCACAATGTTCTGCAGGTCCACACGGTGAAGATCGTAAGTACCTATTGATCTACTAACTACAAATTTTTGTGACTCATTGTGTTGTATAATAATAATACCAAGTAACAGTCTCTTACAATAAGATAGCTAAATAATTTAAATTTGGCAAATAATCTAATAAGCAATTGACATAATTTTTTCTTCTATTTGTATGATTTATTCATTTAATATGTATGTTTTATTCAATTACTGTATCATAATGATATTTTAAGAATAAATGCCATCTGAGAAAGCTTCCTACAATATGGTTGTATTTCTAACAAGGAACATTAATGTGTTATTTCTACTTTTCTCTATATTTCAAGATGTGTAGAGAAACTTTCACACTGTAATTGTGTTGTATGTTTTCATTGTGGGATGTTAATTGCTAATCTCTTTCTATGTCCCTATTGTTAAATGTAAATGACTGTTTGTTTTAGTTAAAAAATTCATTTCTAATAGTTCTTAAAGGATAATGAACTCAGAAGTACTTATCTAGTACAAGATGTGTAAGGGAATTAAAAATAACTCAGTTGACAATCTATATTATATATAGTAATAATGTTTAGGGATATTCTTTGATACCATTTTGATGTAAGTCATAAATTTAAGAAATGCAAACAGTCTCCTTTTGTGTTGAAAGATAGTTGTTTGTAAGTGACATTTAAGTCATTGACCTTGTTTTGGTCAGAATTTTTTTTAAATTTTATGTTAACCTCTGGATTGTCATTTTTTTCAAGTATTTCTCAATATTTTTAATATTGTTTTCTTTGGTTTTCAGTTTTCCATTGGCAAGCCACAATTATGGGTCCAGTAAGTATTTCTTCTTAATATTTTGTTTATTTTACATATCTACATTATATTTAGTAAGGGAACACATCAAAATTAATAATAATATATTAATAATAAATTAACATATTTTTTGTTTTCTTTACAGGTTGACAGTCCTTATCAAGGAGGGGTATTTTTTCTGACCATACACTTTCCAACAGATTATCCATTCAAACCACCAAAAGTTGCATTCACAACACGTATTTACCATCCCAATATAAACAGTAATGGTTCCATTTGTCTTGATATTCTGCGCTCACAGTGGTCCCCAGCACTAACTATATCCAAAGGTAAATTTTCACATTGTATTTCATGTACTGTGATATATTTAACATTTGAAACAATAATAATTCCATGAGTGATGTTTTGAATTCCAGTGTTGCTCTCAATCTGCTCACTCCTATGCGATCCAAACCCAGATGATCCATTGGTGCCAGAAATCGCTAGAATCTACAAAACGGACAGAGAAAAGTACAATGAACTAGCCCGCGAGTGGACGAGGAAGTATGCCATGTGATGAGTCAATAGTGACATCAGCAACACATACACACACACATCGCCACAGCCCGGGCTCGACTCCCCTTCTCCCTTCCTTCCCCCATTCCTGTTCCCTAATCCTCGGTTGTCCTCATAAAACCTAAATTTACTGGAGATTGTAAAATAATGTTCATGGTCATTTTAGGATCTGCCTAATTTCTGTCGTATTTGATAATTTTTGAATGCGAATTTATTGCATATAAGTAACACAATACCCTTGTGCAAATATAGTTTCTGTTTTTATCTAATAAGAAACATTTTCTATAAGAGCAAAATTATTTTTGTTTTACATTGATGTGTCAGTAGATGTCTTTACACTCCCTTAGTTGAAGTTTAAAGATTAGTTAAATTTACATCAATTGAATTTATGTAATTCCTGAACTATTTGTACTTTAACTAGATCTAAATTGCATTGTGAAACTGTACAATAGCCATATCTTAGGAAATGGAGCGTTCCTTGCTAGCTTACAACTTACTAATTGTCTGGTTCACTTAGGAATTTTCTTGATGAAATGTAAGTAAAGCTCATAAGTGTTAAGAACATTTTGGGTAATGTAAGTAAGTGGTATCACAAAATGAGCTCGTTGATGGAGTGTGTTAATTTTTTTTTACTAGAAAAACAACTTTTTTTAATTTAGTAAATGTAGCGTGCTACAGACCTGACTGACATTAATTAAAGTGGTCAGTTTTCTTTCATCCACAATATTTTATAACAATGGAAAACGCTCCAATAGTTACAACATTCAGTATAAATTACAGTGTATCTCATAAGATGATAAGTTACGATTAATCTAGATTTTTTTCAATATGGCGATTTATATTATAATTTTATCTAATATATATTGTGGTTGTAAGGATACCTGCGTTGTGATTTCCACGAATGTCCTATCCATGATTCCATCCTTGATTCTTCAACGTAATTGAATACAAAGTTATACGTGAGCACGTCACGGCCCGGCCATGGCAAGGCGCTAAACATGGGTGTGTAGACGTAACAGCTGCAGGCAAGAGGAAGCTTTTGTTCACTTGGTTTATCACTGGGAGACTCAAATTTAAGCTTTTCAAATTGTAATCAAACAACAACTTGTATTTTAGCTTCACTAAATTGTAAGAAACAATAAATTATTGTGTATGTAAATAATATCTTGAGCTTTATTTAGGTGACTTCCTAGTACAATACGTCAGCAGCTGTAAATAGTCATTTTGGGTTTAATTACCTGACATACTTAGCCACTGGGTCAATGAGAATTTGCCAATTAATTGCTTTGGTAGATCTTAGTCTTGCTTCCGCAGAACATCGCAGGTTTTCGTACGTATTCAAGTGTTTATACACTCACGTGGAAGTTATTTTATGATTTTAACTGGCTAATATTGGAAACAAAGTACATTTTTGCGTAGATAATTATAACACGGGGAAAATTTTATAATAGAGATTATAATTTGATATGTATCATTTAAATCTTAATATTTTGATATAATATACATATTGTATGTCTATGTAGGTAGTGAATGTTATGAAGATAAGAAAACTAGTTCTAGATAAGGAGATACTTTGCAAGCCACAAGTTTACTAATACCAATTTATATCAAACGCATTTGGTTATCTATCTATCTATTCAATTACTGGTTTAGTCGAACAGATTATACTTTCATGTAAAGTGCATATGAGCAAGCTGCAAGCACAGTCGCAGTTTCTGTTGCTTTAATAACTTTGTGTTCGAGTTTTTTTACTGGTGTGAGTAGCCATGATGACTAAGTGAATGAATTAAAATTAATTTATCTTATATATGAGAATGAAATTTATTCTTAAATATTATTTTAGACGACAGAGGGCCAGTTGCCGGGGACATCGATCGAAGGACCTAGATGTGGGACTGCAGGCCCTCCGTTAACTACTCTGGACTGAATTTCCATAAGACAACTACGCATTCTACACCTATAGGAAAATGCACCATTGGATATAATTATATTACTAACACTAGTTGTAACACCACCGATACGTTTAAGAGTAACTGTGGCACTAATCCTTTCGTATAGTTCAGATCAATCTGCCATCAGTGAATATTCTTTTCACATTTCGCACTGTGGAAAGCCGTACACATAGCCGTAAGGTTCACGGTGGAGTACAATAAGGCCACCTATTTCTGAAGGATTGGACTGTTATCTATCAGACAGCATAAATACTGTCATGCAGTGCTCGGTAGTTGCCCACTGTTGTTAGTGAGACCAAATTCTAATTAGCAAAATGTAAGTGTTCTATACACCTCTGCTTACCATATAAAGGATACAGGCTGAGCGTATGTACACCTCAGGCTGAAAATAACTGCACAGCTGAGCCGTGCTGCTTGCTGTAGTGAATAATATAGGTACGAAGTGACAAATATAATTGACCAGTAGGTAAGTGTCGTCTGTAGCTGGTAATCAATGCTTACAGAGTGATAACTCCATGGAAAGGTAAATATTGCCTCCTCACAAAGAGCGGTATTGTGCCTTTACCCCCGCCGTCATTAAGTAGGCACCTCTATGATAGTAAAAGACTTGTAGGACGTAGGTACCTAAGAATTACATTTTCTGTGCAACATTCAGCAGGGATCTAGACGTAAATAGAGAAAATGGTGCTTCCTCCAGATTCTCTTAAATATTATACTTGATGAAACTCAATTTTACAAATAAAAGCCACTGATGTACGTGTGGTTCGTGATTGACGAACCACACGTAGAAGAGTATAAGGTGTTACAGAAGAGACAAGATTAGGTAGTAAACGCCAGTTCAATATTTTGCCTTCATTTTCATGTCCATAATGTAGTCTGCCTATTTAATTTCGAACCTGAATCGGTAACAGTTCGATGCCTCAATTCAGTACCGTTATTACGAGAAAGCACGTACTTGCGTTATTTTGGAACATGATAGCGTAGTGTTTTTTTGTAAGGTATTGGACTTTATAGTCGGTTAAGCAATCAACTACTTAAACACGTGTTTTTCAGAATTGATACCTATTCATTGGAATCTATTCCCCTTAGTTCTACTATCTATACCCATCAGAGCTGATCTAATCGTAACTTGTGTATAGGGACAATAAAACGTAGGTTTTATTTATTTTTTTCACTTTCGTCATTACTCTGCACCCGCTAAAGGCAAAAAATATATTATAAATATATATTTTTAATAAAAAAAAAACCGCTATATTCCCGTTGCATCAATGGGGACATCAAGACTTGAATAAAACCAAATTAGAATTGCCTCCAGTTGATGTTTATACCATCCATCAGTAACACGAGACAACTGAATATAACAAAGCGCTGATAGCATTTTACCCCTTAACTGACACACTCGTAACTAACTAACTAACTAACTAAAAATTTGATTCGCTGAGGAAGAGTACAAAAACAATAATTTGAAAATATGCTAGCAACTGCTAGTTCTTACTTGTAAGTAGGTACATATTGTTATGAGATAAATTTGTAGGTATTTAGGGCTATCACAACCTACTAGTATAATTTGTAGTCATAACGTACCTTTCGTCTGAACTCTGGCAACGCCAAAAGTTGTTTAAGAAAAAAAATTACAAGATATTGTTTATTACAAATACTATCAGAAAAACACAGTAGGTACAAAATTTACAAAGGCACATAGACAATAATGTACACTTAATGTACTAAGTATAGATTACAATTCAGTCGTTTCCATATTCTTAGCGTTTTTCATTTGTTCTAACTGTTGGTAAAAATCATATTTGGCTTGATTGGTCTGAGGTTCTGTTTCAGTCGATTCGATCGAAGGAAAAGCTCCCGTAGTTATGAAGTAAGGTTTTTCGTTAGACAAGTCCTGGTCTACAGCATTTTCGTCAAGTGAATCCCGTTCTGAGCGGCTGAGTTGATCCTCTGATTTGTACCAGTCATTTTCATACGCCTGAAGCCATATTGGGTTGGACCCCTTGGAGCTGTGTTTGTTTGTGTTGGGTACTTTACCGCCGGAACTGCGTATTGTCATATCAGATTCACCGGCTGTTGGTGACGCTGTATAGAAAAACGGAGATTTGTTGGAAGTCTTGTATAGAAATAGTTATAATCAAACCTACTTTAAATATCGAAATTGTTATAAGTCTTTTAGAGGCAAGGGTTGAAATATATATTTCTTACAATAAGCTGTTGCAGTGGCCGCTTTTAGTCTTCGTACGTAGTCAGCTCGCTGCGAGAGACACATCATTATGGTAAGGACAAGTAGAACCGACAGGAAAAGTGTGGTCCATACCAGCCAGAATACTGTTTGGTTTGATGACAATGTTTCCGCCGTAAGAGGCTGGTATTCCGCTGGTTGAGTGTCAAGGACATTGAACTCCTAAAACAAAATTAAAAAAATAAGGCCTAGTACACTTTCCTATACAATCCTAAAAAGCTACAAAGATGGCTGCAAGAAGTTGGTTAATGGCAAAATTCTTCTTTCTACACTCGATATTTAAACTCATCAGGCAAATAGTATTTGGAAAATATGAGTTTTCACTTTTGGCTTCGCTCGTGTAGTTATTTTGTCTATCCCTAAGGAGCAGTACTTTTTTATGCTCTTCTGTTCATTTTTTTATTTACAGGCATCTCACGCGTAAGGAATTATTCCTATACCGCGGTAACTTGACAAAAGTACTAACAACGAACACAAAAAACACCCAGACTCGGGACAACTATTTGTCGATCACACTCAATTTTGTCCCGTGTGGGAATCAAACCCGCAACCTCTAGCTCAGCAGTGAAAATCACTAACCACTAGACAAACAATCCCGTCGTGTCATCCCATGAGTATGTTTAATAATGAAGAGGAAACAAACATACCAATTCATTTATTTAGGATCTCTAACGAAGAAGATTATATAAATTACTTCACCAAGTATTCTTCACTTGTCTTTTACCTTAAAGAGTTCATCCAAATGTTCTATATTTTGATCAACCAGTTTCAAAACTTGTTCAACTTCGAGCACAGAATGGTCTTCTCCATTAACTAGGTGCAGATACAAATCCGTCTTCGTGTTATCCACCGAGCCGTCCTTGTTCTCATGTACTCTTAAATCATCTACATTGACAACCGACTCTGTCACTCGCGCCAATTGTTCCCGGAACACGGATATTCTATCTCGTATTTCAGAAGGATGGGCACGGAGAACGAAGCGTACTCGTTGGTCTTCGCGAAGTAGGTAAATAAATACGTGTGCTTCGTCGTACAGACCACCTGTGTCGTTTGCTAAGACCTGGAAGAGAGCGGAAGGTACAAAAATACTTCTGGGTTCGTCTCGGCAAAAGATTTGAAGAAAAAAGGATACAGCAGTAACCTCAATTAGCATAGTGTAGAAAAATAAACATAATGATTGAACCAATAAGACCAAAATCTCTATGCAAGAAGTTCTATAGTCTTATGGTAATCGAAAATACTTACTTTAAAATCAAAATATCCCTTCATTCCTTTTTGTGGATCAAAGTTCAAGGAAACTGCTCCCGTATCGACATTCACCAGGAACGGTGACACAGCTAAGTTCTCTAACCCTTCTGTCAAAGTTTCTTTTACATCTCCTATAAGATAATAACTAATTTTAGCATTTTCGCCTTCATCCAAATCTATGGCCTGAAAAAAAATATAAACGTTAAACTTTACCTTCTTTCAAAAGCTGTCCCGTCTAAATGCATTATAATACTGTTTGAACCCCTCCATTACAATTAGATTAGACATTTTTAGCGTGGCAATATCAAACGAATGTTCAATTACCTTAACATGCATGAATTCGATCCCGAAATCAGCTTCTGTAGTTATTCCACCTGTGAATATCCTGCTCACAAACTTCGGCGCATTGTCATTGATATCATTTACAGAAATATGCACTTTCAAAGTACTAATCGAGTCGAGTTCTTCTTGATATTTTGGCACTGTGATGCAGTCTTCTGAGGCTAATATTGTAAGAGTATATGCCGATTTCACTTCTCGGTCTAAAGGTCTCAGTGTTGTCAGTCTAAAAATAAAATTAAATGAGTTATTTTTATCACCAAATTTCTACACGAAGAAGGTAGGATTATAAGAAAACTTATACCCCTACAGCTAATAAATGTTAATAAAACAACATAAACCATTGAACACATTTAAAACTTGCTAACAAAGATATTTAGGAAGCGTTATTCCTAAGGGCGATTTGTTAAACGCAGAGCTTATAGAATTTAAAATTATAGTACACAGAAAAAGTTACGTGTGATTTTGTATTGTTACACATATACCCAGTGTGATTCTTGCCGATACATTTATAACAGTTATAAAGCTATACCTGTGTGTACTCTTCTGCAGTTCAAAGATATTATCTTCATTGCCATCCACTATATGATAACAGACTGGCAACACTGGTTCATCTCCTCTATCAAATTCATCCCTTTCGATAACACTGGGCAGAAATATGCCATTATTGTCAGCATTCTCAGTGAAGTTAATATATACATGTTTATTGGGGAACCGTGGGCGGTAATTATCAACGTTCTGGACGTATATAGTAAGATCTAAGTCTGAGCTCAGAGGTGTGGGCAAACCGAGGTCATAGGCTTCTATGCGTAGCTGAAAAAAAAAACCACACTTTTAGGTTGGTAGTCACCAAATGTCAAGGTTCAAAAGGTGAAGGCTTATATAATTACTATTGATCGTTTCAGCCTTTTCAATGAAAGGCGTATGTGTGCATGTGATATTATCATTACTATATGACATTCAGGGTTTCAACATACATACACACTCACGCTTAAATCCCACTTTTTGCCAACCGAAATTTAATCCCACTTAGGGAGCAAGTCTATTGTCGGCATCCAGTCATTACTGTAAATAAACTATTCTACTCCACCGAGACCCACCCGATTGATTTCAATGGGCGTTTCAAATTGATAAAATAGCGATATTTATGTGTGGAAAATTTGAATAAATGTGCAGATAAAAGGTCCCACTAACGTGACAGGGGGCAAGGCTATTATAGTCTGATTGATCCCTTAGTCGCCACTCTACTTCACCGAGAAACACACGACTAATTTCAATGAGGTTTCAAGTTGATGAAAATATTGATATGAAATCGTCATTACATAAAGGGTGTGTATGGACCGGAATATTAAAAGGGTCTTACAGAAAACCGGTTGTTTAACAATGTGCTATAGGTGAGGGTGCTCGCGGGGGTTGGGGTCGTACAAATGTATCTCTTGTGGTGTCTTACGTTTATTAATCAAAACACAACACACTCAATTAAGATTTGGATAGGAATTTGTTGTTGTCGGCGTGGAAGCTCACGCAGAAACTACTCAACCGATTATCAAGAAACTGTACACATATTCTCAAAGGTTTTTATTTACTTAATTACGAAGGACATAGGATACCGTTTATTAAAAAAAAAATGTTAGGGAGGGTAAAAAATATTTGTTTGTCAAAAAATTTGAAAATCTAGCAACTTAAACACCTATATTTAAGGGATTAAACGCGAGCGAAGCCGCGGAAAAAGCTAGTACAATATATTTACAAGTAATGCGTCGCCTACACTTGTGTAATATTTCACTTTCCCTTTCCTATTTATCCTCGCCGCAAAGAGGATCAGCACGCATGCGACTCTTGAGTTGCAAGTGTCCATGGACGCGGAAGCCATTTATCAACAGGTGCTCGATTGCCCCCTGTTCTATATATAAAACATAAAGTAACTAGGTGGTAGTGTTAGAGTAAGTACCTGGTAAGTGGTTTGTTTGTCCCTGTCGAGCGGGAAGGCGGTCCGCAGCGAGCCGCTGGTGGCGTGCACGCTGAAGGCGCGCCACGCGCCCGCCGCGTCCCTCCGCACGCGGTACCGCACAGCGCCGTTCGGCCCAATGTCCGCGTCGATCGCACGGACTTCCACCACCGTCGTACCTACCGTCGCATTCTGCAAAAAGTCTCTTTATATATGTATTCATTTTTAATAATGAAAAAAAAAAACATTTTAAACCGTCTATCGTGCTGATGCCAAATAATGTGTGATGTCTTATATAGTTGATAACATAGAGTCATTCCTGTTTAGAAATATTTTGAATATAGAAGAGTAAGAGAAGAGTTTGATACCTTCGTTTTTTAGGATTTATGGTAAATTATATTTCTTTCTTCTTTTTTACTTACTTTCCTTAAGAGCACTACTACAGTTGAGTAAAGTAGGCATAGAAGCCAGGCTAGACCGTGCTGTGCGAATTTTTATAATACTAACATTTTATGTTGACTTCAATATTTTTATACTTCAATATTGTAGCAAGACCTTATTTAATAATTGACTTAAAATATATAAAAAAAATTGAAAGCTATAAAATTTTAATGCTCCTAAATAAATCGTAAAACGTGCAAGTTTAAGACTTACTCGTAACGTAATTTAAAGACTACACGGATGCCGCAGTGTTGGGTGGTCACCCTACCGAATGTTGTGGGTTCGATCCCCACACGGGACAACATTTTGCGTAATCCTTAAATTGTTGTTCTGAATCTGGATATTCTTTGTGTCCGTTATCTAAATGTTTGTAAAGTCCGCAGCGATACAGGAACTAGACAGTAGGTGTATTTAAATAAATAATCTCTAGTATGGCCAATTTAATAGATCACATTTGACATCTGTCAGTTTTAGCTTCAAAGTGATGTGACCTGCGTATAAACATACATCGACTAATGTGAATGAATCGATACGGACTTCAAACATATGTGAATTCCATTCAGTTATTATTAGGTACTGTAATTTTAGTTTAAAAATCATCAGTCAAATCCTTGTCCCATTATTATTTTCTATTGTAAATTTTAGGAACAAAATAATACAAGTACATAATTTAACGAAAAATAGCATTCATTCAGTTGAATTATCAGACTGTAACTAGTATTGTCACCTACATCACTGCTGTCAGCACTCAGAGATATTATTAATTCATTTTCAATAACATTGTCTTAATTCACATTTCGTTCATAATATTGTAAAATTATTTTCTTTGTTTTCTCTACGACTTTTCTCCAGTTTATTGTGGTGACTTCTGCACACGCAGTTTGTAGCAGAGTTAGCAGTACAGAAGGGTGGTTCAGTATTGTTCAGCGCTGCTTTATTTGTATCTAAATAAGATCGATAGCGTTATACTGGCAATGGTAGGGAGGCAATCAAATAACTTCATGTCCACGCTCTTGGGCTACTTCATCAACTATATAGCGACTAGCCCACTAGCCCAGCCACGAGATAATTTCTTGCTTTTTATTTGCATGAGTTGGTGGTTTATCAAATTGTACAGAATGATAAGGAGCATTGTCCATTATAATTTTCGATGGATTTTCTAAGCTGACCAGCAGCTTCTTAAACCAATCTTTAAAAAAATCAAGTGGTAGTAGTAGTTTTAGACCCAATGTGAGGAGGCAGTCTGGAATAAAACCTTGAGAAGATGAGCCCGCGTGACATAATAAGGCGAGCTCCTTTTCCCGTTGGAACTGTTGATGTGGAGTTTCTTTTCTGTTTCTGTTTGAGTGTGGACGCTTTATCGTCTCCGAAATCCTATGGTTCGCATTAAATCATGTTTGCGTCAATAAACACGACATTGTCCCAATCTGTAATTTTATTTACTTGACGTAAAAATGTTACCCTCTTCAAAATAAAATCGTAGCGTTCCAACAGGATTTTCCGCTTGTCAGATTTTTTAAATCTAAAGCCTATCTATTTTAAAACCTTTGATAGACACCGTTTACCGCCAATAAATAAGCTTCCCTATTTTAACGAACCAATTAGCTTTTTCCGTGTAGGATATTCTTTTCTCGAGTAATATGCATATTTGTGGTTGCAAATTGCAGCAGCATCACAATTAGCAACGCCAACAATATTCTTGTCCCTCTTTTTTTGTTTGGTGTACGTATAGTATTATCATCTGAGGCTGGAGGTCCGTATTTCTCTTTGAGAATTTTAGTTACTGTTCTCTTCCCTATTCCCAATGAAACGCGTTCTCTCGGCTGTGTCAATAGTAAAAGAGGTTCATCGTTAACTGATTCACTACTAGTTCGCGAGATTGACTGTTTAGTGTTTTTCCTAGTTTCGACATGGTAAAACAAGACTATTGTTTTTGTTTACTAATTGCTAAGCAATCGGATTCAATTAATCCAATTTATAGCCAGGCGAACGTCAGAGTAAGCAAGATCAGAAAATAACAGAGAGCACACCAATAACGCACAGTCACTTCGCACAGCGACAGCCACTATTCTTACCAGGAACATAACTTCAAAGTTTGCTGCAGCGCTTAAGAGTAAGATATGTCGTCTAACCATATGAAATATCCAAAGCTGAACAGTCAGCGCTAGATTGCTTACAAAGTATAGTTTTCTCGCGAAAGTCTAAAGTTCACTGCAGCGCTTTAACTTTAGATGTCCTCTAACCAAACTAACATCATATGCAGCGCTTGATCGGTTATAGAGTATAACAATAAGCCATAAAAAGGCAATACCTACTTGGAAGTATTCAAGAACGTCTTATTATTATATTTTAATGCGGTTATTCACTTATAGTGAAATATTTCTACACAAGAAAACATTGCATTTTCATTGATTCTACTTATGAATTTTATGTTTAAAAAGAAAAAGATATGACTGACGCAACATTGTAACGACGGCAGTTCTTTAGAACAGAAATTGTTTATTATGTTTAGAATGGTTTAATTAGTGAAAGTAAACCGTAAGATTACCTTTTTTGGTCTTAATTACAATAAACCCTCCCCTTCCCCGTACCCCCTTCCCCCCTCGTTCCCTTGCAGACTAACATAATAATGTTGACATCATTTTAATTAAAATAACTACCCTAACACTATTTTATCGCGTCGCTTACACAATCATTTTCCTGAGTGTGAATGGAACCCACGACATCAGGGTTAGTAGTCAGGGTCACTAACCACTAGACCAACCGGCCAGTCAACATCTGCACATGTAGCAGCATCTGTATATGTAGCAGTGTAAAGCGTAATTGATTTAAATAGAAATTAATATTCATCCTTTATGCATTTTAAATCGAATTGATTTCTTTATAATAAAACTTTAGTAAGGTCTTCTGAGGACGTCCGAGAGTTTCTGTCTCAAAAAATTTAAACACGTGGAGTTATATCGCAACCGGGTACGGCTAGTAAATTACAATTTTCTCTCACCTCTGGAACTTTAATGGTAACATTTTGCGGCGGATGTACAAACATAGGCGCGTGATCGTTGTAGTCCGTGACACACAGTCGCAGCTCTCCCCTCACGGCGTTGGGCGGTATGCCCAAGTCGCGAGCTTCAACCAACAGTGAGTAGTTGCCGAAACGATCCTTCAGCGATTGTTTAGCAAACAGGCGACCAGTGTTCGCGTCACCGCCAACTTGTTCGAAGCGGAAAAGATCTGTTAGACATTTAAATATTATTTATATAAAAAAGCCAACACAAGTTTCAGAAAACACCTTCGAAATGAACTAACTTTAACTACCATTGTATGGTATATGGTGCTTATTGAATGCTAACGTTAACCACCAGTGTATGGCACATAGTCCATATTGATTGCTAACTTTAAACACCACTTTATAACCTTGGTGTGTTTAACCTTGTAAACTATAGGATCAGAAATACACTAAAACCATTTTACAAATTTCATCATCATCATCATCATCAGCCTATCACAGTCCACTGCTGGACATAGGCCTCTCCCATTGCACGCCACAAGGATCGATTTTCGCAACTGGCCTGTAGGCGTCCTACGCTACGTTTGGCTTGTTACAAATTTAGTTATTGATTGATATAGATGGACATATTCTTTCAGTCGAGATCTCTGTCAAACCGAGACATTTGAAATTCACGAGATACTGACCACATAGAATTACATAGAAAAAGAATTGCATGATGCAGTGAAGTCTCACCATGTCCTTTCCCTCCGACCAAGTGAAATTGCACTCGTCCATTCGGCGCACTGCTGTCATCCGCATCAGTGGCCGACACCGACATGATTGGTTCGCGATAGTTGTGGAATTCTGTTATAGTGGTGCATTCCGAAGGTATGTGCAGGATTGGAGGGTTATCGTTCACGTCTTCAATGTGTACACTAGAAGTATTCAAAATATTGGTTAAAATGGGGGTCTCGGCTAAGAGAATAGTTCAATAAAGAAAGTACAATAGGGTATTCTACTATGGTTGAAAAAGTACTTCAAAATGTTGATTTTCCTTATAAAAAGCCACAAAATATATATGTTTCAGCAAAATAAACACGTGTTCTTGCCATAAAATTAAATTAAATTTTCAATCTTTTTATTCCTGCGTAAACGCTGTCTGCCATTTTGGTGACGTAATATTGGTAAAAACAACAGTTGTGTATGTACGACCGGCACTTATTCAACGTTAACAGCTATAATAATAATAACTAATAAAAACAACTTGTAACATCTTACACATGGTCCTCTGATTCCGAACTAAGCAGAGCTTGTACTATGGTAACCAGACTGCTGATAAACATACTTATATATTTCTAAATACATATATACATATTATACATACATAAATTATACCCAGACACCGGACAAATGATCATGCTCACCACACAAATATTTGTCCTGGGTGGGAATCGAACCCACGACCTCTGGCTTAGCAGTCAGGGTCACTAACCACTAGACCAACATACCAGTCAATATTTTTTTTTACAAAACCGGTTTGCATTTTAATAAATAAATATTGACAAATAAAATGCTCACTGCATTAAAGTTATAGATATGTACCTAGCTATTTACACTGAACTGACAGTTTTTGTCTATATGATGTAACAACATGGCGGCTCGTGTTTTAGTTCACGTGTTATACAGATTAAAAATTACGACTTTTAATTTAAAAAAAATAAAAATAAAACAAAAATGTGCTTTTATGACTCAAAATCAGAATATTTAAGTATATTTCTACATACATTTTAACTTTTATCAAATTTGATAATTTTTATATAGGTATAATAGGTTATAACATTTGATCCTGTGGGTGCCGTAAGAGGAGACTAAGGGATCTGACTGTTATCACTCAGACAGTATGTATACAGTCACAAAGTGCCCGATTGACGCCAATAGGCTTAACCCTTGTTAAATTAGTGGGACCAAATTCTGATTGGCCAAATTGGCAATTGGATTTGACATTACAGGAAAGAATATATACACATTATAAACGAATAACTCGATATCAGTAAAAACGGAATCTTATAGTCATTTGCGGTAAAATATTTCAGGTAACAGCTTCGTCTGTAGCGTTCTTTGTGTTGTTCTTCTTACATCATTAATATTTATTAAGTTTGTTATAGTACATAAGTTAGACAACAGAGCATGTTTGTTTCGATACCTTGTTCTATAAAATAAAATGACTTACATAATCTGTTTGAAAGCATTGCGACTCTCGCCGCTCAGATATCCAAACTGGTAGTTGTCCCACGCTTCTATGACCATGTTGTAAGTAGCTTGCGTTTCTCTGTCCAGCCAGTCTGATACTGTCAGTGCTCCTGTATCAGCGTTTATTAGAAATTTACCCTGAAACGTTGGATGCTATGGTACATCTAATTCTATTTATAGAAATTCTAAGGATTTTAAGGAGTTGATCATTATCATATCCTTTGAAGTCAATAGACTTACGATGTTTGAAACCAATAAATAGGGCTTCAAATATCGCCAGAAATGTGAACAGAAAATTCTACATATAAGGATGGATTTCAAGTAATCCAGTTGGTATAGCAATTCATTCAATCACATACAATCACCTCAAAAGCTGTATTGCAAGACCATCTGTTGTCCGCATATTTGTTCGCTTGAATTTTCAAGAACCTCTGAAATTAACCTCTTTCGTCATAAAATGCCAATATTCTATTTCAGACTGCAATCTATTTCTGTGCCGAATTTCACCCAGATCAGTTCAGCCGTTATTGGATAGCAAACATGCATCCAAACGTTCGGCAACAAAAATAGTAACTGTACTGGGTGGGGCTCGAATCCGCAACCATTTTGATTGCAAGTCCGACGCCTTAGCGAAACGTACTACGATAGCCTTGTATAAGTTTTTAATTAGTTTCAACACAAATGTCATTGTTGAAGAACATCTCAAGTAAGTTTATGTAAAAGCTATACCTGTGTGGACATTCGATCAAGTAGATACGTGATCTTTCCGTATTCACCGGAATCTGCGTCCCTTGCCACAATATTGGCAATCGTAGTTCCCGGTTCTACATCTTCAAGGACTCTGTACTCGAATGCTGACGATTCGAATATAGGGTTGTTGTCGTTCTCATCTAATACCTATAAAAAAGATATGACTTTTTAAGGCAGTAGTGAATTTAACATATGTATGTATGTCTTATTAGAGTTCCGTACCTAAAGGGTAAAACGGGACCCTATTACTAAGACTCCGCTGTCCGTCCGTCACTAAGCTTTATCTCATGAACCGTGATAGTAAGACAGTTGAAATTTTCACAGATTATGTATTTCTGTTGCCGTTATAACAACAAATACTAAAAACAGAGTAAAATAAATATTTAAGGGGGCTCCCATACAATAAAGGGTTTTTTTCTCGTTGTTGCCCGATATTGATAACGCCAACAGGTAGACGCTTGAAATATTCACTATATAATATAAGTTTTATATTCACTCTAATAATAAATAATTGAATTAAAATGATACAAATATTTAAGGGGGGGGGGGGGGCTCCCATACAACCAAAGTGATTTTTTTGCAATTTGTATAGATAATGGTACGGAAACCTTCGTGCGCGAGTCCGACTCGTACTTGGCCGGTTTTTATATATAGGAAATAGAGGGTTGTGCTTTCTATAAAATTCTGATTCGATTCAGTTTGCGTGAAGTTTAGGTTCTGGTTTTGAAGCACCGCTTGGAGAAATTGTTCTTTTCAGGCGTTTAAGAATTTTTACACATTATAATATTATTAAGGCAGGAAAAGTAGACACGCTGTCTGCAGGTAAGATTGCTCAAAATCTGCTATTTAATATACACACATAATGTGTTTTTCCTTGTACTCCGGTTACATGATATGTGTATATAATTAAACAGAGAGATGACAATATTGGATATAGGTATCGTCCATACGGTTGACACCCAATGCTTTGTAAATTGTGTTGCCTAATATTCTGGCGAATGACGTGGCTCGTCACAAGTCGTGGATAATGTTTGTGTGTCATCTTAGTTTTTTTATTATTTATTGACGGACGGACGGACGGATCAAGTGATGGGAAGTGGCAAACCCCGTCCGTGGACATCTGCAACTCAAGAGTCGTAAGTGCGCTGCCCGCCTATGAGGGTGAAGAGTGATGGGGATGCGGGGAGGGGAAAGAAGAGAGGGTGGAATAGGGACAAGGGAAAAAAGAGAGGATTTATAAGGCGGAGAGAAAAGAGGAGTGGAAAGAAGAGAGGGGGTGTTGGGCCTCCGAAACCTCACTAATTACTGGAAAATGCAACGGAAGCGTTACTTCACAACCGGTTTTCTGTGAAGCCGTGGTATCGCACCGGTCGAGCCGGACCATTCGTGCCCAAGCACGGCTCTACCACTGTATATATGTATATATGTAGCTATACCCCGCGTGTCCCCTGTATAGTAAAGGAGTGCACAATATAAAAATGTGTAAAAAAATAAAATAGCTTTCGTAAGTGAGAAGGCATGACAAACTCTAATTTAAGATTGGAACTGCATGCACGCAAAAACTTTTTTCAATCTTTCTCAACTATTCGACATCTGTAACGATGATAAAATATATAAAATCTGCAATAGCTTTTTTTTTAATTTCTAACACTAGGATTAATTCCTGTGTCGCGGGGGACTTTACAAACATTTAAGCAACGGACACAAAGAACACCCAGATTCAGAACAGCAATTTCAGGATTACACAAAACACACTTAAACCACTGCGCCATCTGTACAGTCTAAATGTTGACAAGTTGTAAAAGTATGACTGTTGTGTATAAGCCGTGATGCATAAACAAATTTTCCAATTATAAGAAGGTATTAGAATAAACGACGGTGTCAGTTTATGTGAACAGTAGGTAAGTATATAGTACTAGCCTAGCCTGCAGCTTCGCTCACGAGAATGTAGTTTTGTTTTTGTTTCTTTTTTATAAGATTTAGAGCCAGGATTAAAGGTATCTAGAGCATATTCAATCACGTGATTTCCGAGGGAACCTCAATCAAAGCCAAGGCCAAGGCTTACAGTATTTGTTTTTGTTATTGTATAAAAAATCGTTCGATGAAATACAGAAGCTTCCTAGGACAAGCCAAGCTACCTACCTAGGACTCATTACAGGGTACCCAAAACCTAAAAAGTAAACAGTCATTTTTGGGATCTCGATCATGAAATAAATGCCGTAATTACCTGTATAATCAAGTCCACAGCTGAATACCTGGGTGGTATTCCGCTGTCAACGCCTTTAACAGTGAGGTTGATCCACGGGTACATTTCATGGTCAATCTTACTAGCGACAACCACTTCACCGGTAGTGCTTTCCAAATGCACCATGCTCAAGAGCTCTTCGCGACCTGTTGAAAAATTAATGGTTTACAAATAAACATAATGACTGATGAACCAAAAAATAATTTAAAGATGGTGGTGGGTATATATGTGTTTTAAGTAATTTTCACACACACACTTTTTCGTTTGAGTTTTTTTTCTAAACCTTATAATATCGACCCTTTTGTGCTTATTAAGTTAGCAACGCGTGCGTGTTGCAAATGCCAATGGGCTGAATTGACTCCTTTCAATTGCTGGGAAAAGCTTTTATTTTAGTTAAACTTGTTAAAAGCATCAAATAAAACGAGAGAATAACAAGGAATATCAGTTAGGAGCTTCTCAAGATCTTTCGATATCTATTTTCATTTTTAACTACGCGGGTGAATCAAAAAGTTCTTTAAATTTAAATTTTTGTGTAGATTGATATTTATTTTAAAGATTGATAGGTAGACGATATTTATCCAGCGTTTCGCTTTATTAAATCGTGCCGTTTGCAAGTAATACATTATTTTGTACACATAGTTACGTGCAGTGATAAAGTATGTGCCTGAAAAAATGTCCATGAAGGGAAAAGGTCGCGTTCTGGGCGGCGATCAACCTCCGCGGCGAATTTGGTTTTGCGAGACGGAACAATAGCTATAAAATAGTTAGCTGAGATCCTAAACATTTCATTTGGTAACATTGAATCCGTTTTAACTTATTCACTGGAATTCAGAAAAGTTTAGGCAAGATGGGTACCACGACTGTTTACCAACAAAAAAAAAAGCAACGTTTGGATATTTCTAAGCGGAATCACGAAACGTTAAAACATGATCCGGATATATTTTGCAGTCGTGTTGTCACCATGGACGAGACGTGGGTCTACCATTTCTGTCCCGAAACCAAGAGACAAAATACTTCCTTGGAAACGACTTTGTGGACGGAGAAATTTCGATTTTTATTAATTTTATTTTATTTTTCGACAGGTTATAATTGAACCCTATTATGCAGATTTAATTCCAAAAAAGCGTGAAGAGATTAAAGAAAACCGTCGTGGAAAACTGTTATTGCGCCTGTTGTTCCAAACCTCCAACTGTGCCTCAAGGCAAACCGCAGTGCTTGACCACCCACCATATTCTATGGATTTAGACCCTAGCGATTTTTCTTAATCCCAAAGTTAAAGGAACTTATAGGTGGACCTAAATTTGAGGATGATGAAGCAGTTATGGATGCCGTAGATTAGTTTTTAGAGTGTTGAGAAAATTATATTTTAGCGGAAGGAATAAGAAAGTTTTAATAATTTTTGATTGAATTTTCTTTATTATAATTCCAAGAACTTTTTGATTCACCCTCGTATATAGTTTAAAGTGATTCAATGGTACTTAGATAAATCATGATGTGAAAACTCGTGATGATTTCCATATAAACGTGAACAAATTGTGCACAACACACTGCAGATTATCGTAACCTTTTACTGCCCAAACTCATAAGTTCACCATGTTTATGAAGCATAGTATTTTAGCGTGAAATAATTGAATTAATATATTGTCATTTCTGCAATACGCGGTATGTTAATTAAATTTGTGTTTTTTTTAATTCCTTGAAATATACCATGATAAAAAGAATTCATGTTGAATCAAAAGTAGTTTGTATTACCTTGAGGACTTTTCCTTCTGTTACCTGCAGTAAAAAAAATAGTCAGCCTAGTGTTTACATTATCCTACCAATAACAATACAGTTGTGGATGATCAAGTGAAAACCGATTCTTTTTCAAGTCAAAATAGTACGATCCGCAGGCTATAGTATAATATAAAAACCTTTATGATACATAATAGATCTTATTACCATTTCAAGACAACAGCGGACGATGTCTTACACGCCTAATTTTACATAGAATAAAAGTCCGTTACAATGTGTTTTTTTTTTTTTCTTTTTTGATACTATAGGGGGACAAACGAACAGAGTCGCAAGTGCGCTGCCCGCCTTTGAGGGTGATGAGGGATGGGGGATGCAGGGAGCGGAAAGAAGAGAGGAGGGATGAGGAGATGGAAAAAAGGAGAAAGGAGATGAGGGGAGAGACAAGGGGGGAGGGGGAATTGGGCCTCCGGAAACCTCACTCAATTCGGGGAAATGCAACGCAAGCGTTACTTCAAAACCGGTTTCCTGTGAGGCCGTGGTATCGGCACCGGTCGAGCCGGCCCATTCGTGCCTAAGCATGGCTCTGCCACTAAATAAATTATTTATTTATGGTTAACATAGAACACTTATTTATTGATCCGGGTGTCTTAATAAAGTTGTTCCCCGATTTCTCCTGTTTAAGGTCCAGTATTGCTATACTGGACCTGGACCGACTAAAACCACATGGTATGCCTACCATGTGGTTTTAGTCGGTCCGATTCCGACACAGCGTCCCACCGAAAACTCCGGTGGGATAACGGCCTAAGGGGGTTTCCACATGTTAAAAAAAAGAATAGTTGTTTATTACAAACTCGTCTTTTCCCGCTCCCGTCTTAACGGTGCTAGCGTAAGGGTTTACAGCCTTTATTATTCCTCATATAAAAACTATATCCAAGACATAAACTAATTTAATTATTTGTTTAAAACAAGCTTTTTGAATTAGAGTCAAGTCATGCTTATCATAAATATACTTTGGTCATTGAAACTAAAACTAACTGAAAATATTGCAGCTCAATCGAACACCGGAAGAAGACCCGAATAAACACACATTGAACGTTTAAATACTCTAAAAAACAATTGAATGATTGTTTCTGTGATGAATGATGTTTATCTGAATGATGATCCCAGAGACTAGCGCGTCTAAACAAACAAAAAAAGACATAGATTAGGTTAAAATATACGTACCATCTATAAAATACGTCATAGACCTATTTTTATCTTCGTCATCAGCGATTACTGTAGCAATATTGATGCCAGTTTTCGAGTTTTCAGTGATGGACGTTTTGTAGAAAGGTTTTCTAAACACAGGATTATTGTCGTTCTCATCGTCCACCATTATGGTGAGAGTGGCTGAGGCGGTCTGACGAGGCCCACCTTCTATTGCCGCCATATCTTCTACTGTTATTAAAAGCTTTATTGTCTCTATTTTTTCTCTATCAAGTAACCTATAAAATACAATATATATTAATGGTTGTGGTTGAGGTACTAAGTTTTTTAAGAAAAGTATAAAATAAACTAGTTTATGATATACTATGATTTTCAATGAAATGCACTTTAAAAACAAAGAACGCCATCTGTTGAGGATTAAATGTACTCACACCTAACAGAGTCAAGTATTGAGAAATGAAAGGAAGACATTGGTACATGAATTGAAAAGAAAAACACATTACCTGACTACCCTCAAAGTCCCATCCACTGGATTCAAATCCCATAACGAGATATAGTCAAACTCCGATATCGGTATAGGTATTCCATCTTCATTTCTAGCGGAACTACCTATTTTGTCGATCGAATACCGCAATACCGGTTGGTCGTCGGGATCGTGAGCTTGGGCGCGATATATTTGGGTTCCTACCTGAAGAAAATAACTTTGATTTACTAAAAAAAACAGTTGAATTTGTTTATTAAAGCTTTATGAAAGAAAGCCGGCTAAATTCAGTTTGGAGACTTAATTTGTAGAGATTTTTAGGCAGTTCTGTTACTGTTGTTACTGATACGAACTTGGCACATCCAGTGTAGTGCATGTCAAGTTAACTATCTGGATATGTCGAATAGTAATAATATTAGAGGTACATATAAATACAGATATTCACGCCTACATCTAGAAAAGAAAGCAAAGCAGAGGCGCACCAAACACCCTAATTATGCCAACCATAATTAATAATATCAATGGTTACTGATCTAAAGTATAGAAAAACACATAATATACGAAGCAGTTTTAAGAATGTTGTGAAACAATTTTGTAAGTCTGTACAAGATTTATACATATTACATTAAAATAATACCTAAGTGTATCGTTGCGTTGCGCTTCCCCAAAGAAAGTGAAGTTTCCGGAGGCCCAACGCCCCTCTCCTCTCTTCTCCCTCTCCGCATCCCCCCAGCCCTCATCACCTTCAAAGGCAGGCAGCGCACTTACGACTTTTGAGTTGCGTATGTCTATCGACGGTGTTTGTCACTTACCATCAGGTGACCCGTCTGTTCGTCTGTACCCTATATTTTATAAAAAAAATGTAATATATAAGTATGTATATCAGCAGTCGTTCGTTTTTAAATGCACTATACATTACAATCGTAAAAGGATCGCAAATACAATGTTTTGATCTGGATTGACCATTGTACAGGCTCTGCTTAGTTTGGAATCAGACCGCCGTGCGTGAGATGTCTGAAATTATTATTGGTTTTATTAGACTAGTGGAGGAATAATATACTTAACGGCACGTAACTCACCTGAGTGTTTTCACGAACAGTGACAGTTCCAGGTTCCAGAAGAACTGGTGGTTTGTTATTTACATCAACTATGGTAATATTTACTAGAACTGCAGCGCTTAGCTGTTGATCACCTATACCGCCATCAAGTGCCACCTAAAGAGACGATACATTATAAAAAAAAAATGGCAACATATATTTATAATTACTTTAAATCTTTTGGTCATATCTGTTATAATATAATATAACATAATATATGAGCTAATATTTGTTTTGTTTGAGTTCAAATAAAACTCAGGCTAGATAAATAAAAGTTTATTTCGTTTATTGATCTGACTTCAAGATATAGTACTAATAACAACCAATAATTAAATACAACAGTAAAACAAGTAAACAAAAGTTTTATCAGAATGGTTGTCAGAATACAAAGCAAAACCTAAGATATTTTTTTTTCCTGCGGACATCGCGTCACTATGACCGCAGGAAAAAAAATTAAGGATGTCGAATTGGCCCAACAAAGTCGGATAGTTAAGACCCAACGAAAAAAAAATGTTATATAGCGTACCACGGTGAGTGTATATCTGTTACTCTTGGGTGTAGTCTTGTCAGGGTCGAGCTGCGAGCCGTTAGCGACGGATACGACGCCGGTGCGCGACTCGATCACGAACTTATCGCTAGCGCCGCGTTGTATGCGGTACACTACGCGGTTGTTAGGGGAAGAGCCGTCGGCGTCACGGGCTTTTACCTATGACAGCAACAATGTAATACATTCAATAAAAAATACTGTGTAACACAACTACTTATTTCTTTGTTTTTAAATAAAACTAGCCAACGGTTACAGATGTCCATGGAACTTCATGTAGCAAGTATGGTAATAGTTCTTTCGTCGGCTGTAGGGAGAGTTTAATTAATATAGTAATAGTAAAAAAATGTACCGTGGTAGTGAGATGTTTAGACACGAATGGGTCGGCTCAACCTGTGCGCCACCACACGCATAAGTTGCATGTCCCCGAAAATAGTGAGGTTTCCGGAGGCCCAACTCCCCCTCTCCTCTTCCCCATGTCCTCATACCCCTCTCCTTTTTTCGCTCCCCCAATCCCTCAACGGCTTACAGCGTATTTACGACTCTTGAGTTGCAGGTTTCCACGGCGGTTATCACTTACCATCAGATGATACGTCTGTTCATCTATGCCCCTATATAATTAAAAAAACAATTTAAAAGTGGTTACAATTTTAGTTTTATAGTGACGATGATTAGTCAGTAAACAAGTTAGTCGTAACATTGCCGTTGCTATTAATAGATAGATGACGTAGTTTTAGTTCAATAAAAACTAAAAATAGATTCGTGACAATGTGTAAGGCAACAGCTGACTATGACGTCTATCACTTGTGTCAAAGACCCAGTGTCTTTGACCGGGGCAAATAGGTTAATCAACAGTAGCTAAAACTACTGTACTTTGACATATATCTATTTTTATGTTATAGGTTGACCAATGAGATAAGCGTAAACTCTAACAATATCTAAATCGCGGTGTTGTAAATATAAAAATGTTGTAGGTATACATATAGTATGAGACGCGCAAAATGCAATCTTAACAACAATAAAAAATAAAAAAAACATGGTTTAAGTAGGTTACTTAAACTTATTGTTTTCGAGTGTTATAACTATTACATTTTTACTTAGATTGACATTACACAATATTTTTTTAGTAAGGGGTATTAAAACGGATTTTGAAATATACTTAAAAATGCATTGAAGAAATAGTATACTGTTTAGGTAATTTTTTAACTCCGTATAACGAAACCCTACCACCCAAACAGCCTCTAATAAAAAACAACTAAATCGGTCAAGCCGTTTAGAAGGACTTCAGTGTATACATACGTAGGAACAATTATATACAGTCGTGGTCAACTAATTAGGGACACTCTCTAGTTAATCCAAATTGTGAATTTATTTTTTATTTTCCAACGAGTCTAAACAATATTCCACTTCTTTTACATGTAAGTATAATTAGTCATTTATGTGCCTAATTATACAAACAATAACAACTTAAACATTAAACCTCTTTACAGTATAGCTGATAGATGATCACAGTGCTATTTGTTCAAAGAATGCTGGCTGGCCATTTAATTAGGGACACTGAGATATTGCGTTCTAGTTTCAAAATCTGAATCTCAATTATTATTTTCTTTCTTCTCCTATTCTTTGTGGTAGTTTTGGCGGCAATCTAGATTTGTAATTTCAAGTTTTGAGAGTTATTTTGAAGAACAACGGGCAAAAATAAAAGTTGCGATGCAACACTACGAAAAATTATCATGAAGTTTGTCGAGCGTGGTTGGTCATACCGAAGGATAGCAGGATATTTAAATTGTTCAAAAACTATGGTATGCAATGCATTGCAACATTTCAGGCGCAATAACACAACTTTAAATGTGCCCAGAAAAAAAAGATCGAGAAAAACAACTCCGCAAGAAGATAGAATGATAACCAGGTTAGCTAAGAAAGATCCGTTTCTAGGCTCTATTTTAATTAAACATGAAGTGTTTGGGGCAGACGAAAGAGTCAGTGTATCAGCGAGGACAGTTCGACGACGTCTAGTAGAAGCAGGGTTGTTCGGAAGAGTGGCTCGCAAAGTACCGTTGTTAAAGAAAGAGCATAGAAATGCACGTTTGGCGTTTGCACGTAAATATGGACATTGGACCTACGACCAATGGCAACATGTATTATTCTCTGACGAGACCAAGGTTAATTTGATTTCTTCAGATGGAAGGCAATACGTACGGCGTCCTGTAAAAGCGGAAATGAATCCAAGATTCACAAAAAAGCAGGTGAAACATGGCGGAGGAAACATTAAAATGTGGGGATCATTTTCTGGACGTGGAGTGGGACCTGTGAGGAAAGTTCAGGGTAACTTAGACCAACATCAATACAAGGCAATATTAGAAGAAACTATGCTTCCCTATGCTGAGGAACATCTTCCTATTATATGGACTTTTCAGCATGATAACGACCCAAAACATACAGCCCGTTCAGTCAAGTCGTTTCTTAACAGACAGTCGGTATCAGTGCTAGATTGGTCAGCAAATAGCCCCGACCTCAACCCAATCGAGCACCTTTGGCACGAAATTAAGAAAAAAGTTGCCATTTATCGTACCACAACTTTAGATGAACTTAATGAAGCTTTTTGTGAGGCATGGGCAAACATTCCTGTTGAAATATGTCAGAAACTGATAATGTCTATGCCACATCGGTGTCAAGCGGTAATTACTAACAAAGGTTTTGCTACTAGATACTGATTTTACCCGTAATAAAATGAAGTTGTTAAAGAAATTAAAATACTGCAGATTATTAGTTCTGTTTAACTCTATTTTTCATTTTACTTTACTGTTCTTAATTAAATGTCCAGCTACAGAATTGTACCTTAAATTGAATACATGGTTAACCTTTGATATTAAACACTTTTTTATATTTATTTAATCTTTTATTTACAGCCATTTATAGTATAATAATCGGATCAAATTATGCAAATAATAGTTACTGAGAAATCAACAGGGTTTTATATTTATATGTACATAGCCGGTTATTGCTGTCCACTATCTTGAATGTCCTTAATTAGTTGACCACGACTGTATATATAGATATAAAGATTTTTGATAGACTTCTTACTGTGACACGGGTGAATCAGAACTTACCAACAAAATGGTATATTTATAGATCCTGTTAGGTATACATTTCCATATAGTTTCATATTACAGAAAGAAGTAACATCAGGAGTAACTAGTAAGAAATAGAAAAATACAAAATTAGATATTCTTGAATTTTTACCTCTAGTACACTAGTCCCTCCAGGCATGTCTTCAGGTATAGATCGCTTGTATATGAGCTGTTGGAACATTGGCGCGTGGTCGTTCACATCTTGGATGTATATAGTGACGGGCACTGTTGAAGAAAGGGGCGGCTCGCCGAAGTCACGAGCTCGAACCTAAAAGGTAAGGTATGATAATTTTTATTTATCAAGCTTCCATGCACGGTTTTGCCGGCGTGGTATGTCGATTAGCATGTCCTATTTCCTTCACTAAATTTATTCAAAATCTGTTCAGCTTTTTAGCCGTACAAAAGGTAACAGGCATCTTTCGTGGGAGAGCCATATTTAGGCACGAATTCACGGAATAAAATGGTTTATTAATTAGTGTGTCTTTCAGGGCTGGAATAATCTTCTTAGTTTTTTGAAGAATTCCGGAATTTTATTAAATACTTTAACGTGCATCGATTTTTTTAATCTTTAGGTCCTTAGTTCCATGTTCAACACAAGTCTATTTTGTCTTTAGCTTGCTTAACCAAGAAATTTTGGAATGTGCTGCAGTGGATATTAAAATAAATACAGATACTTACAATTAAATGTATTGGTCGTATATTTCTGTTATCTCCAGGTATCTGTTCGAAGTCAAGTCCATTCTTTGGAGTGATAATACCTAAATTTGGGTCTATCGAGAAATTATTTTTGTAGTCACCACTGACTATTGAGTATTCAATGTGGCTGTTTTTAGTACCTGTAATGAGCAAGAGAATGATATACAACATTAATTTGAAGGTCATCGATTTATTTAGCTTCAAGAATTTTGTCAACTTATTTCATATTTCATCACCTAATGAGGACATTTGAAATGAAGCTATCTCAGTATCTTAAACGGGCCTGTATTGACAATTGTTTGAAAATTACAGAAAGTAATAAACAAGATGATGACCCTTTGCTTTAAGCTCCAGCAAGGAGCACCGCTCCGACTTCGCACATTCTACTTTTTTTGTTCAATCTGTCTCTCGCGCTCCCTCTCGAGATCAGGATGGCCAAAACTCGGATTACTTTTAAAGATATGTTACGGAAACATGCCTTATCAGACTCTTTTAAATCTTAAACTCTCCTCCACGAATTTATAATGTGTATTATATGTATATACATGTATTTATGAATATTTATATATTATATGTACACGAGTATGTAAAATATTATATTAGCATGTATATAATAAAGTACTCCTGGTACTAATACAATATTGTATTATAAAAATATATTTATTTGCGATTACTTATACTTTTTAACCTCTGTGCATCTATACCTTGTTTTGTCTCTGCATCGCCCTAAGGTCGGCTGGTAGAAAATGTCTACGGTATGAAGTCCACCTTTGACATATATTGTGAATAAAGTATAAAGTGTAAAATAAAATAAGGGAATTATAACATACAATATGTTTTTTAAGCTTGTTAGCTCTATTGTAGACATATTAATATTTAATAGTAATATGTTGTAACTTCTATATGGTTACCATTCAAATCCAAATCTCTGGCTTCAAGTACAAGTGGATTCTCAAAATCCATCTCATTCTCCAACAACCTCGCTTCATATTTATTAGCGAGGAACATTGGAGCGTTGTCGTTGACGTCCTCTATGTTTATGACAAGCTGGGCCGTATTCCTGTTGCCTTTGCCTAAATCGTCTCGAGCCTCAACTGTCAAGTAATGGCGGGAAATCAGCTCGCGATCAAAACTATCACCACCTGCTTGTTTAACAGTTATAACGCCGGATACTGGGTTGAGGCTTAAGCTGAAAGGATCAAAGAATCAGTAATTACGTGGTCTATTTTGTTAAAGCAGTTAATAGTTTAATATGAAAAAAAAAATATAATAGTATAATATAATAAACTGGTGGGACCGGGGGATAGAAATAGTATTCCAATAGTTACACAGAAGGAGTTCCTTGCTAGAAAAATTTTTGTTTGACTTCCCATATGTTACAGCTTTTTATGTTGATGATTTAAATGCTTCCAGCTCATATAGCTTCTCTCTTATAATAACATGTCCGCAGCTTAATTTATTAGAATTAAATATATACTTACAGATTAGCAATGCTTCCTCCCAGACTGGTGTATCTAATGCCCCTTGTGCCATAGTTGTCCGAGTCCTGATCCAATGCCTGCACCCAGGCAACAGTTGTACCTACTTTACAATTCTCAGGTATTGATACAGTGTATAGAGATTCTGTGAACTCTGGAAAGTTGTCATTCTCGTCTTTTATGTGGACCACTATTGGCACTATACTGAAATGAAATAAGTATGAAAACATATTAAGTAATGATAAACTTTACACCCATAGTGGCAAATTATAATTTTTTTTGTTATATTGTCATTCAGCGTATAGAATTTATTAAAAAAAATACTAAATTAAATAACTTATAGATTGTATTTTAACTTTTTAACAAATAAAAGTTACATTATTTTGTCAAAGTCATGTTAAACTTTTGGTTTTCTAAATACCACTGAAGGCTGCTAAAGTTCCTAGACAAAAGCATAAAATTTATGATGTATTGTATTATTATATTGCATAATTTTTTGTTTGTGATATGATCATATTTTCTATATGGCAAGTTATAAAAGTAACACACCTGATTTTGGGATCTTTGGTAACAATTTCTTTGGCGACTAGAGTGAAATTCATTACAGTGACTTTTTCATAATCTAGAAACAAAGCATCATTGACTCTTATAAGAAACGAAGCCTCATTGATACCTTTGAATGGCGTCACATCAAACACACCATGGTCTCCATTCAAATATAATTCAAATGTACCATTTTTACCCTGAAAAGATGAAAAATATTTTATTATTGTTGGTAGGCTAGGCAGGTACTCATTACAATGAATTACGCTGTTAGTTGATTAGTTAGTCAAAGTCTTATTTCATAGTGACATAATTTAAAAATACACTAATAAACAAAAATAGGAAAAACTACTCTTTCAATCTTTATTGCTCTAAAGGTAAAGATAAAATATATTAAATGTAATAATAGAATAAATAATTTTTAAAACAATCAGTGTGTTTAGCAAGCAGCTAATCTTTTCTGACAAATTATAAGTGACTAAACAAGAAATACACAACTGCACAGATGGCGTAGCGGTTTAAGTGGGCAAGTGTTGTGGGGTCGATCTCTACACAGGGCAATACTTTGTGTAATCTGCAATTTGTCATTCTGAGTCTGGGTGCTCTTTGTGTCCATTGGATGTTTGTAAAGCCCCCTGTGACACAAGATCCTGTAGGATTTATTTTGTAAACAAAAAACCTGATAATTACCAGACATACTTTAAAATAATAGATTTTTAAGTTTTACCTGATCATAATCAAATACTTCTGGTATGGCATCCTGCAAAACCGTAATAGGAGTGTTTTGCTGTGCATTCTCTAGCACTTCTCCTACATATCTGTCACTCCTGAATCTAGGTGTTTCATCATTCACATCTGTAACTATAACGGTCACTTCTGTTGTTGCACTTGGCATTGGTGACACTGAACGAGATTCTTCTGTAGCCTGTAATGGGATTTTTTTTTGGGTAATGTTAGGGTTTCCATTTTATAAATACATGTAACTGTTTTTTTTCTAATTTAGAAAGACACTTCACTCCACAAATACAAACACTTCTTGTGGAAGTCAGTATGAGAGCCTTTAGTTTCCAATGATGACAAAAATGACTATGCTAATAAATGATTCTAACATACCAGTATTTCCAAAATATAAGCACCATTGCTGTTGTTAGGGTCTTCCCTATCAAGCTGATTGACTGTGTAAACCACTCCTGAACTGCTATCAATATCAAAGTGCTCCTCTCCGCCTGATATGATGCTATATGAGATGCGATTGTTGATTCCCCGGTCACCATCAATTGCACGCACTATGAATTTGAAAGTCTTAATATTTCAATTTGCTCTGAAGAACAATACTAATAGTTAAATACAACAGTGCTATACTGTACAATTTAATTATTATCTTACAAATAATTTAATGAAAGACCATGTCATACTTTTCATCCTTACTTAGTTTATTTCTATAATTCATAGTTATTACTTTTGACAATAATTGAATGTTCAAAAGATTGAACATTCAAATATTGTCAAAAGATTGAGATTGATTATAATTTTGATGTTATACAAACTAGTGCTTAATGTTTTTGCAGGATAAACATTTTGAGAAAGACTTGCTCTACACTTTATATTTAGTTCAGATGTGTAGGTACTGTTATGGGCATGTATGCAAACTTAGTTATCTTACATTTTGATATCACCGGTATTACATCTACCTATCTCCAGTATTTAAGCAATGTTTAATAAATTAATACAAATAATCTTAGATATTACCTTGTAAAACTGAGGTCCCGACAGGAGCATCTTCACTTATCCTTGTCACAGGGCTCGCTACTACGAATTCCGGTGGCTGATCCTCTACGTCTAGCACCTTAACCAGTATCGCAGCCGTACCAGTATTCACTCTACCCTGATTAGCACGGTCTACGGCCAGAACCCGCAGTTGATATAAGGATTTTCTTTCGTAATCTAACCGATTTGTCAACCTAACTACTCCCCTTCCATTTACAGTTTGTACTGCAAAGTTTTCCACGTCTCCATCTAATTCTTGTAAGTGATATAATACCTAAAATATTAATGTTTATGAATGTGATAATTGTCTTGACGTTTTTTGAAATAAGCTCTCATAAATAGATGTCAACAAACTCAATTTTTTAATTTGTATTCATGACCACAGATGCAGTCTTTCATTCGCAAACATACATTACATTTAAAAACTTAACAATTACAGAGTTGTCACAACTTCAATTTGTTTTCCCTTGGCAATAGTTTTATCAAAATCTCACAACGCTGCTGGTGTTAATTGTAATTTATAAATAACGTCCACATCCGGCCTTAACCATTTATAAGTATTAATACATTTATAGAACCCCTGAAAACGACTGCTTTGTACTAACAATTCATTACTCATTAATACTTTCCTACGAGGCCCGGACTTTCCGGCATCAGCCAGTTAGAGTTAAAGTTAAGCGACCGTGACTCACTAGCTCCCTCCCTGTACTCTCCAGTCCATCTATTTAAACAATATTCCATACGTTTCCTTTCTATCAACCCTATCACTTTTGGGGAGGACGGAGCGGGGGGGGGGAGGGGGTAATGCAGGCGCATTTGCTCGAGTGTATGTGTGTGAATGTATCCCATTATATATACATACAAGTATGTTCAACTTTAAATTAAAAAGTCATGTCGAAACTTTAAGTTGAAACTGAATTATTAGTCACACAAGTACGATTTAGTAGATCTGCAAAAAAAAAAAAATATCAAACATACTTGTCCATAAGCTCCTTCATCAAGGTCCGTAGCTTCTACGGTTGTTAAAATGTTAGGCGGTGAATCTTCCTTTACCGCTATCACAGAGGGATACGGTTTAAATATGGGTTCGTTGTCGTTTACATCTTCAACCAACAATAAAAAGCTCTGGGTTATAAAGTTTCCTTCTCCTAGTTTTTCATCGGTTAGTGTTAATACAAACGAGTATTCATCACGGGTCTGAAATTTATATTATTACATTATTTTAACTATATAATTATTTTGTGTATTAGACGTTTAGATACTTTGATGTCGTGTGTCTAAATGTGCAGGATGTAATACGTCACTAATATAGAGTTGTCAGCGTGTATTTAAATAAAATAATTTGGTTTCACGGTTATTTCAAGAATAGTTGATTCAACTGAGTTTACTCCAAAGTCCTTAGTTAGTTAGTTAAATCGATTTTCGATTACATTCGCAGAGTTAATGAAGCAGTTTTAATTTAAGCTTTGTCAAAATTGGGCCTTTTCGTGTTGGTATGAAATTAACAAAAATCAAGGTGCTTAAACATGAAATCGTTCAACCAGTGCGTCTTGTTTGTTAAGAAAATTATTCGTTAACGGTTTAATAATAAAAAAGGTGTGCACGGTCTACGGAAGTAGGACTTTCTTTAAGTAATAAGATTTGGGAAGAAACTTGAGGCTTAATAAGTAAGCTACAGTTTCTTTAATCCTCCTGAATAACACCAATCACAGATTGGTACATTACTATTTAATTTAACGTGGTAATTATAATTGCACAATTCGATCGGAAATACTATATTTTCTAATGAAAATAATAACTTTATAAAACCTATGATTATTATGTGTTATTCATCAATTTGAGCCAGTGATATAAAACACCCCATAATTTGGAAATACAGATTACATACGCAGTATTTGAAAAATAATTCAGGGCTTACTTCTCTATCTAATTCCTTAACTAAATAAATATTAGCTTCGTTGGATGAAATGGCTTCTAATCTTAATATATCACTGCCAAGTTGGTCTCTAATGCCAAATTGTAATGGATCTCCATCGGGGTCAACGCCCCTCAGCCGGTAAATTAAGCTACCTGAAATTAAGATAACGGTAGCATTATTATATAAAAGACTCGGATATATCAATTATGTTAGTGTAGAAAACATTTTGAATATATTAACTGTAGAATAAGCTACAAATTAAAAGGAGAGCATAGTAGGTATCTGATTATGTAGTAAGCCGTAAGTCGTGATCAGAATTTAAAGTCAGTCATTGAAGTACTCCAATGGTTTTGAATTTGTTGATCTCCGTTTTACACAGACCTCTCTACTCTGTGATGTAAAAAACAAAATTGTCATTTTGACAAATTATAAAAACCTGATAGCGGACACAGGACCTAATTACAAATATCTACGCATTGTTACTGAATAGATCGTCAACCCAACTTTATTCCGTCCAAAAGCAACGAGCGATAAAACGATGGATGTTTATTACCGCATTAGTAGTTATCCATTATAACTACTAATGCTAATGCTAAGTTAGTAGAGTATTATAGATAAAGCATGTAAAAACAAAAATAAAGAGCAATGCAGGTCTAATCATCGTCACGCAGTGGAGCTACATAACGCTATACCATCACGTATTTTAATGCATTTCACGCTTTAGTAACTGCTGGTTGTCTAATCGTTGCGTAACAACGGCACCACAAGTGCCAGTGTTAGGGTAGGGTAAATTTGTGTGGCTTCCCCGTGTTTGTACCAGTTGTCGTGGTAACCCCACTTTCCTGTTTTCCAGTATGAATCATTTCCGGCTGTCAGTGCAAGCAAATGGTAATGTTTAGACTTTGAAATTTACGTTTAGGGCTTGGGTTAAGCCGTTGGATGTTCGTGTATCGGTTTGACGAAGGGGGAGTGCGATAATAATGGATAGCTGTGTATCTGAACAGGTGTTCATATTCTTGATTAATACGAGTATCGTAATAAACATGTACGCCTTGTTGGCAAAACAGGTTGGAATAGTTTTCTTATTTCCATTTCGTTATGTCGTTGTTAAAAGTTCTAAATATTTAATATTAGTTTTTTTTTTTAATTATTCTTCTCCATTAGTTCAAAAATATTGTAGTGCATTCACCGCCTACCTAACTATACAACATATTGAAAGATACTACATTATAAGAATTACAGAAAACTAGTAATAAAAAGTTCTCAGTTCAGTTATAGGACTCGGACTTGGCAGAATCAGACAGTTCAAGTTATAGGTATGCCACCCTGACTTGCTTAACATATTGTTTATACTTTCCAATCCATCTGTATAAGCAATTTACCTTTCCTTCCCTTCCTCTCCTCCCTTTACAGTATACAACAAATCATCCATCTTATTCCCGAAAGTGCCCGGATGACGGCTATAGACATAACCCCTATTGAGTACATAAATGGGACTAAAGTATTATCGGCAAAATGAAGGCGTTAATTACGACTCTGACTACCCCTCCGGCAACACAGGCGTGAGTATATGTATGTATGTATGTGGTAATAAAAAAGTGTAGTAACTCCTTCTAACGTGGATTCGACCAATGTGACTGTCGGTTACTGCTAATGTTGCTTTCTTTAGCATACAAAGCGCTTTCGTATTATGTCAGTAGAGGTAGACAGGGTGATGTTGCGGCGTCACACTCAAGCCATCGGACTTGACATCGAGGGGTTGTGTTTCAATTCATTCAATCCACCTTAGTCCAGTAGATACTTTTAATGCTTAAATAAACTCATCATAAACTACACCAAGATTTAGAACAACCCATACAATGGGTAATTATCGAATGTTGTTGAGACACCCGATTCCCCGGTAGTCTTAAAGTAAATGTGACCATGCTGCTATTAAAAATAAGCGTACCTAGTTACTTAACCAAGAATACATACCGATAGGAGTGTCAGAGCCTTCTTTTAACCTCACTACAATTTCGGACTGACCATCTATGAGAAATCTCGGCGGTCTGTTGGCGACCGCGACTTCTAATATAGTGAGTAGGAGCCAGAGTCCTTTGATGCACCCTGCACCACCATCCCATTTGTACTGCACCGGCTTTAACCGGACTCGCGGCGGGAGAGTAACCCTCGCATGCATTGTTCTCAATCATCTGACACATCTGGCCTTATTGCTGGCTGGTGGTGAGACCATTTTCTCACTTCGCACGGTTTCACCGTGGGACTCGTGCGCTATCGGTGAAAGTGTCACCTCGATGTTGCGATTGAACTCTTCTACGTGACTTCGCATCCACCTGCAAGTCAAACAAGTGTTACAGTGATTTATGAAAGGCGATAACTCAAAATTTTGTAAATGTGTGTGATATATATATACATATGTATGTGGTGTCCTGTTCGGAGATTGCACTATTGCTAAGTTGATGTTTGAGCATTTCTGATTATTTTAACACAGTTATGCGAAAGTCAGTAAAACATATATAAAAGATCTATACATAGAAAATGATTTTGATGATAACCATTTTTCAATATTATTATAAGTACAGTTACAATGTTTAGTGTGTCCAGCCAACCACAATTTTAAGACAAAACCTTTAATATCGGCATTGTTAGCTGCAAAATGTTTTTGAAATGCAGATTCGAAGAACAATATCTTTTAAAATCGGCCTAATTATTGGCAGGATAGACTTAACGTTATTATGCATACTTACGTTTAATTCTCTAAAAAAATTTTCCTCATTTAATTGTGCCTACTGTTATTTTGAAGATGTTTTGATGCATACCTCAATACATTCCAATGTAATTTGTATGGCTACCAATAAAACTTTATAAAATTACCCGATAGGTTTATGTTTGAATCACCCTTTCAAGGCTCAATTACCTACCTATTTGTAATTTTACTTGTTTTGTTTGTATTTAATCGAAAACCAATTGAGAAAGCGTCTTAGAAACGTTTGTTTAAGATTAGAATGTGGACTGTTATATCCCTTAGTAGAAGGGATTGCCTTTGTCAGAAAGAGATATTTAAATTACATAGATATTTTAGTCTAACTTGCTAATCCAATCACAACAAAACTTTTTCTTTCACAACGATGTGAGATCCCATGTGTCAGTGGGTTATCACACCACGTATCTTAGTACGGGAATTAGCGCGTGGCGATGGTAAGCATTTGCTAACTACCGTATCTCATTGTATTAAAGTGCCAAAGCAATGCCTCTGGTTGCACATAATCTTGCTTAAATAATGAGAAAAATCTACTTTCGATGTATGATTTTAGAGTTGGCTATTGTTGATACCGAGGGTATGTCATGTCTTTTTTGCAACTGGTACTTTAATGAAATATTTTGAATATATTTTTTATGTCAATAATTTAAAAGTAGATTGGCAATAAATACTCTCTAGTGTATCTTATTGGTTAAGTCGGAATCCATACGGAAATAAGTATTCTAGACCGTTGTATATTTATGTCTCTTTTTTTTATGCGATAGGGGGCAAACGAGCAGACGGGTGATACGACCGATGGCATCTATTTAGCGGTGAATGCGCAAACCTGTGTTTTCGTGGGGTTAAACTGGACTAGGTTAAGTCGACCCCAATCTCAAACTGAAGTTTCGATTTCAGACACAAGTTTTGATCGGCTCTCGATGACGTTTACCCGAGAAATGTTAGCGCGGCCGGTTTAAAGGGCATCACTCGTGCTATCGTCCGCATAGCAATGGATGCTGTTAATCTGCAGCATGTCACTGATATGCAAAAAGCAGTGTGGGATACCAGAATTGACAGACTTGGCATGAAGCATGCACCGTCAACAACTACCTTGATGCTTCTGTCTGTAAGAGAACTGGTGAGCCAATTGCACAGTTTCTCGGGAAGCCCATAGGAAGGAGGCTTTGCAAGATGATGATTGTCTTGATGGTATTAATTGCCTTATGGTAAATGTTGTATGGTAAACGGGCTTGATCTTGCGGGGTCGGTGCGATCTGTTGGTATAAGATCTTGTCCTTTTACGGTCTGTTCTTAGTATCTCCTTGGCTTACATCTTCATGCATTATGAAAGTAAACAAATTACTTGATTTAGTTAGTATTTCAAAATATTGTTCATTTTTCCTATTTCTGAAAATTAGACCTCAAAATCGCATCGTTTATTTAACAAACAAAGACTTTGGATTAATTTTCATTGTATACGTACAACATTACAGTAAAACCAAATATTTATTATCAACTCTGTATCTCGATTACATTTAGCAATGAGGAATAAAACTTATATTGTGTTTGTATAATTCAAATATAAAAGTATTTATGGGAAGTGCTACGTGTGACCGTGTGTCTATTATCCTTTTATACGGACATTCACAATATTTTAGTATATATCGAAGAGCGTGTAAATAAAAATCACATAATTATTTATTGTGTTTTGGAATCTATATATTCATTTGTAAATATCGTAGTTGTAGTATAGACCTCTATAAAACTATTTTCTCCTACCAGTTGGTCTCACAAGTATAAAATAATTTTAATGTAACGATTTGTAAAACCAACCCCTGGAAAGCGTAATTATTTAGCGTCTCAATGTGCTAATGTCATATGACTCATATGTTCATCATCAAATTTCATGTTCAGAAACTTTCATTCGAAAAAAGTTATGTAACACTAATTTGTACTAGTCATAAAAGTTACATATTCTCATTGTAGTGTAACATCTATTGTCCTCGGTTATTAACCATCCACAAAATAATATGTGATTAGTAGTGAAGATGTTACAACATTACGTTGTAATGAACAGTCTGATAACATGGAGTGTTATTCACACGCATAGTGTTAGCAAAACAATTATGTAAAAAACAATAAAATATTGACCTCGCGACCGGCGCCGGATGGTAACGTATGAAAGGTGTCGTTGACGTATTTCGGTGGTTAAACCGGCATGCCGTCAAACCAACGCTGGTTGAAACAAAAGGGGCAGCAAGCGCGACGGACATGAAGGCCAAAAACTATTGTGATCGTACAGCTATCGGAGACTGACCTTTGCAGATACATCATCACAATTGATGAACCTTTAGTGCACTTTACACATCAGTTTAATTGAATCGCGTAATCGTTTATTGCGAGACATCCACGCTTAAATTTTATGTGTCTTAACGAGGGCTTGCGGTGTCAATTGTATTTATGGACGTTTTAATAGTATCGTAGATTTTTGTAATTTGGGTTTCCAATATTTATTTTCAATTGTACTAGGATAGATAGTTTCATATAGATTTTGGATGTAACCACAGATTCAGAGCTACTAAGACATTTCATGGTTGAGATAATATGTAGAGTGGAGGTTGTAAGATGACTAAAATAGAGTCAACCCTTATAAGAACACTCTCACTAGTCAAATCATTTAGCAAACATTTCTTTATCTGACCACTAAATGTTCATAGTCACCAAGAAAGTTCTATTATCCAAATCAACTTGTATTCAATTTGTTCATTCATAGTTCCTGTTCTCAGAGCATGACGATTTAAAGTAAGTACATACACCAAAAGGAGTGCAGTGAAAGCCTCCATACTCCGTTACACACAAAGTTGTTAACTTGTCGGAAAAGGTTTTCACTTCAAAGATCGAAGAATATTTATTTTATTATTAGATCTTTGTAATTTACATCACTTGAATAGAAGATCTTCGTCACCAAGATGTCTCGATTACTTTGTTACCTTACATCTTGTAGCCTATACAGAATGTTATAAAATGGTGGATTCATTGTTTAGGGCCTTATAGTAGACCCCGTGAATAGCGTAAGTGTTCTTACATTTTTTGAAAAATTGGTTGTTATAAAACAAATAAATCGTATTTAAAATGTTATGTTAGCATATTCATATTTGTTTTCCCTATCATGAAGGCGTTCAAGACATAGTTAGTTATAGGGTAGAACAGAACATTCGTGACAGGCTAAACTTTTATTTTTTAGGACAAACAATTAATAAGATATCGACTAGTGTTTATCTAAATGCAAAAAATATTAACATATAATGCCATATTCCCATACATTTGATATATTGTAATAAAATATCATCATAATCAGGTTCTCTATTAAACCTACTCGGTGTTTTCATATTTCAAGTTGTGGTTTTGTGTACAGGAGATTATATTTCATTGAGCTACAGCCTTCGCTGTAAACTTTATTACAGCAATAGTTGCGTGGTTGATGTCAATCATCAAAATCGTCATTATTGATATTCTGTTAATTTAAGTAAACTAGGTAGGTATGCTCAGCTGACCACTTTCGGTCTCATTAAGTTAACCAATTTAAAATTATTCTTCTGCAATACTTTATAAAAACATTAACGGGCAAATTAAAACTGTAACTAGTAAATGAAATGGTCTTCATTATGTATCCAAATTTAATTTAAACTATTTTTATATAACTATTTAATCAAAATCGTAAATAAAAGTAAAAACAAAAGTGGTTTCACAATAGCTAATGAAAGTTTATACCTATACTTTATAGCTGTACTACTTAGATTTAAGAATGTCGTTTTTACTTTTACTGAATAAAGCATTAAAATACTTCAAATTTCAAATTCAATTTATATTTCTTTATTTCATAAAATTGCTCAACAATTATTTGAAATCGTCTTATTTAATAAAATTATAGGTCAATACGAACAGCGTCACCGCACATATAGATTGCCTTGTCAAATGTGACATTAATATATAAGATAAAATAATTTACTCCCTGCCTGTGTTGATCTATAACAACACGTCTCCAAATGATTGAGCCTTCTTAGATGAAATCGGACAAACAAACTGATGGCCACTGTTTTAAATCACCAGATAGGTATTACATTAATAATTAAATAAACTAAAATAAGGCTATTAAAACAACTGAAAAAAGAAATATAATAAAAGAAGATAGTAAATGAAAAACATATTGGCTCATATTACATTGTACTGATTAATGGAAATAGCTTGTGAATCTCTAACAGTTCAATCCCAAGCGCTTCTATCCTACATGTAATCCACCACTGAGTTTACTTACCACCACCACCTTAACGACAGACACAGAAATACCTATACTATACCCACAAATAAAGAGTGACCAAGGTCTGAGTTTTACGAGAATTAGCCAAGTGTAAATGAGTATACGGGCTGAGAAGACTGACTGATGACTGATGAAGTGATGACAGAGAGATGAGACACATTGGAACTTCAAATCACTGTCTACCACTGGGACTTTGAACCTTCTCTTAGGTAATGTATTATATAGCATGTACGTGTGTATGTAATTACTTAAGTAAGTAATTACAGTTTTAAAGAGATGTAAATTTTAAGATTTTATGCCCATGTAAGTGGACATTACACAGGTATTTTCACGCTACTGAACCATTAGTTAAATAACTCTCTATATCTTTTGTGGTCTATAATCACATACACATATGTATGTTACGTACTTAAAATAAATGTATCTTATTTTGAACACAGGTATCCTAATTAGTTGACGGTACTTACTCCCAGACTCAAAACTGCTGGTTGTTAATTAGACAAGTAATTGTCCAATGTGGGGATTGATCCCATAAAACTCAAAAGCCAGGTGGTAAATTCGTGTTCTTAAAAAAGATAAAATAATTCATTCGAACAAACTTAGACTAACAAATTATATTGTAATATTTGTATTGTATTAATATAGCATCATATCATTCAAAATACAGTAGAATATTTACTTCACAACTCATTACAATTACAAAATAATTCAACGGTTAATTGACAACTAAAATAACAAAAAAAAAGGGATTATTTTCATACATGCAATGTAAAATTCCACCGCGTCGTCGCAAACTGCTAAAGATTGGGTTCTATGTTATGGAATTTAAAAGTTCCTGATAGGTAAATGCGTTTCATATCAGATATGGGTTTTAAAGACCTATGAGTTAAAAAGAAATAAATATGAAAATTTAAAAATAGAGGAAACTTGGTTAAAGCACAGGGAGGATTTGGTCAAAAGGACGATGAATTGCAACAAGGTAAAGATCTTTCTACATCTCATCCTTCTACAAATTACCTAGCAATGATATAATGGTTACACTTCAGTAGGTATTGTCATAAAAAAACAAGTATGTATTATATATACCTATACTTGTTGGATTTAAACTTTTGTGTGCAATTTGAAATATTAGATACGGATATAAAATAAAAATTAAGCACAATCGATACAAGCCCTTGTCGAATTCTAAACGTTATTGTTTTAAATAAAGAATAAAAAAATATGTCCATTGTGTAATGTATTTGGTTAGAACGTTTTGATAGTTATAATTTTGTAATTTCTGAGCTTGATTTCCATATTACAATAACATTTTTAAAAAAGGAATAGAAAATACTTTAGTCAAATATACGAGTAATAGAAGCAAAATGGGTAAACGTTGGAAAGCAAAAATTTCTATACATTTTTGAAATTTAGTATAAACATGAGTCTGTGGATGGTGGTAGCAGAATTTTAATTACGCGTAGCGGTACTCTAGATTCATGATCTGATAAGCTACATCAAGGCTGTATGCAATCGTCCTACATACCTTGTAAAGTGGCGTTTAGTCGTAAATTATAGTCGGCAAAATGTGGGCGTATAATATGCCTCTGCCTACTTCTTCCCGGATGCAGGCGTGATTGTATGACAAATCAAGTATACAAAGCGAACATTACTGTGATTGCCAGTAGGAGTCGACCACATTGGTGATGTTCTGAATAAAGGGTAGGTCAGAGTAACCAAACAGGCGGGATTGAATTAATGCTTAAAGGACGATAGAGAAAGCTCGTCAGATACGTAAGACAAAAATCCCATACTAAAAAAAAAGATAGAATCAAATGGCGCGCTGACGTCTTTGCAGGGAAAAAGTGTTAGTTTTTGTTTGCATGAATGTTTGTGACAAACCAAATCAGCACGTGTAACATATGTATATTAATAAATAAAATCTATCTTTTAATTAACTGCCGGTACCTGGGGAGAAATGGCTATTGTATGTTTTTTTTTATGTATGTTAAAAGATTTCTTCGCCAATGGTCGACCAATTATCAATTTTTTTTTTGTTTGAAGTGAGGATTATGAGTTAGAGGGTAATTCTTTAAATCACGGTACGAATGAGTCTTTAAATTACACGTTTTACAATTCATCATGATAGCGCGGCGCGGCGCATTAAAATCTGTTTTTTTTACTTTACTTTTTTTAAAGTCAATAATTATTAATGAGCACTATTACAATCTTTTATTTAACTTCCAATGTATGCTTGTCAGGGTCAAATTTTGCACGTTATATTTTATCTACTTTCTGGTGTCCAATTGAGCTGAAATATGAAATGCACATTCAGTTCCAATGCATCTTTATGATAAACATCTCTGATTCTGTACTTAGGATTAGCTCCAGACTATGGAACTCTGTAACTTTTAACCTTATGAATGAAACTTTACAGAAGCCATAAAACTTCCTCTACAGGAGTTTAGTAGGAAATACAGTCCGGCATCGAGTAGAGTACGAGAGAGATAGAGTTATTATAGCCAATGTTTTTATTATACATTTAAATTTTTACACTTCACAAAGAGTAACGGAGGTATTGCTCACATCGCATGTTCACCTAAAATTATGGTATCGTGTTGAACTGCTATTATAGAATGTTACATTTTATTACATGCCAGTCTGCCATCAAAACATTTTTCTTAGTGTGCATTAGAAAATCTTTGGTATGTTTCCATTGTTATTTTGTTGTGATAAAAGAACGCAAAATTTGCGCGATAGATAGAGCGAATTTGAGCGAGATAGAGATGCGAGCGATATATTGAAATATCAATAATTGATATAAGTTTTTCAGTAAATAAATATTTTTTACTAACAACGACCAAATTAGCAGAATAAAGTTATTTACGTACAAACGAATTTAACAAACGAATTTATTCACTAAAATTATGTCATACTAGAAGTTATGTAATAAAGTTAAATATACTAAATAGATCAGTATCTATATTTAAAAACATTATTATTCCGGTATCGCGGGGGACTTGACAAATAAAAACCTATATGTACAAACAACGGTCACAGAGAACACCTACACTCGGAACTGTTTGTGGATCTTTATTTTTTTGTGTATCACATAGCTCATCGTTATGTTATCATTAGTTAGGTATGTATAAAGTGAACCAAATAAAAATATGGAATATAAAACTTTCAATTTTATGTGGTAGTTTCAGCATTAATAGGAATACATGTATGTAAAGAAGAGCAGATATTTATAGGTTCAAGATGACGGGAAGATCATGTTAGAACACAATGTCGTGGCATTAATCATAATGGAAACGTCGTAAATAGATCCGTCCGAACTCAAAAGCAGGTGAACAGCTTTTTTATATAATACGAAAACATCTGGGCTTCTCGGCTGGTCTTTAATTATAGGGCAACTGCTTCCTTAGCGAGATGGCGAGTATTTTTTGTTCTACTACTAGTTAAACACGGTACTTCGCTGTATGTTGTTAAAATTGTTAGTCATGCAAACACAGATTTGAATGAAACATGTTCATCTATTAGCATGATAAATTATAGTTCATGTCCGAGAGAAATCATAAACGAAAATAACTTCCGCCTAGAGTTCACTTACTTGGGAAATCGATTAAACAATGCAATTTAAGCTACGTAGTATCGTAGTAAAAATGTGGATCATATACGAAGTTTCCGTACAGCTTGACAATATAAATTTATGGGAGATCTAATAAATACAAATTGAATTTGCAGTACGCAAGATGAAAGAGTACTTATGTCAAGTTTACCTGTCAAATATTTTGTAGTGTGTTTTGAAGTGATATAGGTACATATCTACTACAAGAACACAGTTACGGCACGTATTGTGAGAGGGTTCCTGTCTCTGGAGCTCTAACCACAGGCAGCTTGGTCCCTGCACCCGATTCTGGTGGAACACTATTTTCTTTATATTTTTTTACATTTAAAAACCTAATTTGTATGTATTTTTAAGTTAAATAAAGAGCACAATAATACAACAACAACAACACCAACAATCAATATCTAAAAAGGCTCTCCTTAGATGGTTGGATCAAGGGACTGATGCAGAAGGCAGTTCTCCTCGACACGGCCCGCATTGTCAGGAGGTACCTATCTTTGGAACCCTAACCGTCGGTGTTTTGGTCCCTGCATATTTAAATTTATTTCGTATTTATATGGTATATTTAAACATTTAATTTATATGTATGTATTAATTCATATAAAGGGAATAATAATAACTTTAGACATCTCACACACGACCGTCTGATCCCAAACTAAGCGTAGCTTGTATTATAGTAACAAGACTGCTTATAAACATACTTATATATTTCTTAAAACATACATATTATAGATAAATCACATCCAGACACAGAAGAAATACTCTCGTGCTTATCAAACAAATATTTGTCTTGGAATTATTATTATTATTTTAAAAATTGAATTGTATATCTGAATTGTTGCTGTAATCATCAATAATATTTGTGTTTTTAGTTTCTAATTTTAATTCACAGTATTTTACGGTAACGGTAACGGGGAAAACAAACACACCACACATTTTTCTCGACCGGTTTTCTGTGAGGACGTAACTCCTTTCGAGCCGGCTTATAACGAGCCTAAGCATGGTTTTCGCCCCTTAAACTTGCCATGAAACGTGGTCGTAATAATTATAACCGATTTCAGTAGTTAACTGTACTAGTAGTTAACTTAGTACTGTAGTTTATTAAGTCTCAAAAGGTCTCTATTTTTTTTGTTGTCCCTTCTAGAAGTTCGATTTGACAGCACCAAAATCAAAAGCTTAAAATAATTCTAACAACGCGTTTATTAGGGTGAATATTTCAAATAGGTAAACAATATGTAGACAGACGTCTACACATTGTATTCGACTTCGGTGGTCTACATAGCTGTTAAAAAGGTCATTAGTGTCATAAGTACTCGAACTGCACAAAGTACTACCATCAATCCTTTCAGAGGCCTATACGAGAAGGGACTTGCGAGTGGCGACTTACCAGTTTAACTACACATTGTAGAAACACGTCGAAATGAACACATGAATTAAATTGATACTGTATTCAATGTTTTGTCAGTGCTTCTTTACATTGCTTAACACAGTATGTATTTTAATTTCCTTCATCAAACTACTGTCCCATACGGTCTGTCTCTCTGTCTACATACGAAAGAATATCTACAATGTTCTGTACTCTAGATTTCCTACAACTGGCTTTATTGACCTATTTATAGAAATTAAGTTGAGAATGTTTGAAAATATATTCGCTTCAAATTTCATTTCCTTAGGTGTTTCTATATAATAATAATAATCAAAGTTTATTTTAACAAAATCATCATTTTATTTTAATAGTCGTAATCGTATTTGTCTTCTACTATTTAAAGAATGCTATTAGTGTTGTTCTTCTAACAGAGAGGCAACTTGTTTAGCGGACGATGACATGCAAACTTGTTACTCCAGGGTCAGTAAACATGCCAGGGGCATAACAACTACCAACAATAAACATATGTTTAACCTGGATTATGACACAACAGAATTTTGCACTGGCTCGATCTCAGCGTATGATTTTATTCTCATCAATAACACAGGTTCTAACTTAGATTGGAAACATTTCTTCAAGACCCTTATATGTACAATTTTAAATTTAGTGTGTAAAATGGTTATATGTGAGAAATAAATAAGTAGTTATTAATAAATGCTAAATAAAGCATTATTGTATTTTACACGTACCTCTGCACACACGTATCTCTCTCACCTCACGTGATCTCTGGGAATAATTGACCCTTAGGCTGCTCGTGTAGAAAGTTTGCTGATGAAAGCGTAGTTCAAATATCAACTCTCAACCCTCCCACAAATATCTATGTTTCTCTTTTGTTATTGTATTTGTATTTAAATTTATTAATATAAGATAAAATTTGAACTCACTGTCTCATAATGAGCATTACAGTAGTGCAAAAGTATATTCAATATAATATATATCCGGGTATCCTCAATGTAAAACGTGGCAATGTGTGGAACGTGCAACGCTACAAACAAAAACCTAGATATTTAAAGTCATACTTTCACGTAGAACAACAGTTTATCTAACAAATATATACTTCATACGTTTTTACGTAAAAAGTTGAAGGCAAAAATATGGCTAAGAAAAACAGTAGACCATTCACGAATAAGCTTCACGTGGATTGTGGTCGTAGTCCCACGAACAATAAGCTATACAGGGTGTCCCAAAATTCAACGATAAGCGGGCGCCTAAAGGTAGACCTGCTAATGAGTATTATACCATTTTAGAATCTTGATTAGTTGCGCCAATTTTAAAAACAACTTGCCGTAGTGGTGTCCATACTTTTTTTTTACAAGACCATGAGTCAAAGTACACTAAGAGTAAAAATATTTCAAAATTGTAGGGAAAAAAATGATTTTGAACGTTTTTTGTGTAAAAACTGCGGGCAATTTGGTGTTTTTAAGAGTTGTGGTGAATAGTAGCACTATTTAGGTATAAGATAAAAAAAAAATCTTAAGCATATTTGAGAAATTGTCATCGTGGTCGTTCAAAATATCATGAAGGGTGTAAATTTTCAAAGAAATTCTAAATTTTTCTTGTAACTAAAAAAAAAACTAGGTATATTTTTTATTTATTTTTCCTTATGTACTCATGAGCAGGTCTACCTTTTGGTGCCCGCTTATCGTTGAATTTTGGGACACATTGTATATTTGTTTCAGTGCGTAATGTAACGACTATAATGAGCAATTCAATTGTATGACAAATTATGTTATAAATAGGTAATTTTGCCACAAATAAAATAAAATACCTATAATTACCCCTGCATCCCCGAAGGAGTAGGCAGAGCCGTCTCAAACGCCCACATTTTGCCAACCATAATTTAGTCCTACTTACGTAATACGGACAAACCTGTTGCCGGCAACCGGGCACTCTATATATATTGTCAAATAGATAAAAGTCCTTGTCCTAAGTAATATTTTATCACACCTAAATTAAAAGACAGTTGCCCTCCATTGAAAACCACGTGGTTTTATGTAAGTATTTATGTTTACAATGGTAAAACTTGTTATTTAGGTATTTAATTATATAGTTTTGCTTTTTTTTTAATTTCAAAGGTATAATGTTCAGATCAGGTGTTGTTGAGTAACCCCCCGAGGTATCCCCACGTTGTAGTCGTGGTGGGGCTTGCGTGTCTCAATGATCTTTGTAGCTATGCCGGTAGAGCCACTCAAGCCGGAAGGTTCAAAGTAAGAGACCAGACTAAGAGGGATACACGACGGAGTCCGTCCATCTCGGGCTACCAGTCGGCGTAGGAGTTCCTTTTGATCGGACTTCTGCTCTCCGCTCTCTGTATTCTCTGTTCATAAGAGAATATGGAGAGAGCGGTATACGACGGGCCCTGTTGATAACGGGTTGTGTTCGGCAGGGCAGGTAAAATCTATTGCCACCGTCGCTGGTCTTGGCTTGGTCGCCCGGACCGAGGAAGAAAACCTCATTAAAAAATTACCCTGAATTCCAAGTTTTGGTGCGCGGTGAGGGAATGAATGGCTGACAGGCTGTCCCCTTACTCTGAGTTTCAGTCTGAGGGGGCATTAGTCGTTAGCGCACTCCAGGCCAAAGGATCGGTGGCCCCTTTGGTCTGGTTTAAATGTACACTTGCCCGGGCAATACTGTGGGGCTCTGCCCGGGTCGACCGTCTTTCCCCCAGACTCGTGGGAATCAAATGGAAAATTTAACTTTTAAAAAACCTAAAACAAAAGTAGTTATAGAGAGCTGTTCAGGTATGGGCCGAGAAGGCCGAGGTGAGGAAGCTGGCGCTGGCAAAGAGTCCGACTGCGACTCTGTCGCTAGCGGTCGGTCTGAAATGAGTGTTGGGAGTGGGAGTGCAAGCGCAAACTTGCCTTCCAAATTAAAGAGGAGTGGCTGCAAGCGGTCTCGCTCCGAGGTGATAAATTCGGAGTCAGAATCGGCTTCGGATTACATTTCGGTACCAGCAAAAGTTGGCACATTAAACAGAGGACGAGGGCGGTCCCGAGTGACGGGCAAAAATGTTGGGCCAGGTAAAGCCCGAGCGGAGCTCCAAGCTTCAAAACAGGAGGAGCTTCGCCAAATGGCAGAAAAGGAAGCCGAGGTGGAAGTGCAAAAACGAGCAGTAGCAGCGCAGAAGCTCCGCTTCACCCGATTAGCAGAACCCAGTTACACGTTGTCTGGAAAGGGAGTTGATGCCAAAACGGCTGGTGCCCTAACCAAACAGGTTCAGGACAACTTGGCGACTATACTCACAGTCGCAAAGAAATCAAAAAACTTGAAGGGCGGCTTCGTTAAGGCACTCAATGATGCATCGTCAGCAATCCAAGAAGCTGCCGAAGAGTTCTCGGCCCGGACGGCCTTCGAAGAGACTGCAGCACTCTCGCGGGAAAACGCTGCACTTCGAAAAGAGGTGGAAGAAATGCGGCAGGAAATAGTGACTTTGAAAACTGAAATGGCTCTATACAAAGAGCGTGTGACCCCTGCCACAGAACCGCGTCTCCACGCAACGAACAATCAGCAGCTTCCCATGGTGAATGCCCGTCTGGAGGCTTTAGAGGACAGACTCCCTCCCCCTATCAACAGCCGTCCACCGCTTGCAGCGGATAAAAGGGCCGCAGCAGCAGATAAGGGAAACTCCCCACTCCCCTCCCAGTCTGGGAGCAAAACAAAAAAGGGGAATAGAAAGAGAACAAAGGTGCCTGGGAAAACATTAACGGTGCCAAAAGATGATCCAAAGCAGAGGTCTACAGCTGCAGTGCCTACTACCACCAGCGCAGCTGCACGTACCCAGCAACCAACGGCTGCAGGAAAAGACCTACCGCCCCCGGCAAATTCCAGGGCTGAAGCCCAGACCTGGTCAAAAGTGGTGGGCAGAAAATCCAAAAAAAAGGAGGTCAAGACCCATAAGCTCCGCGCCCCACGCTCTGCCGCTGTAGTCATCACACTACAGCCTGCAGCCGTGGAGAAAGGCACTACGTACGCCTCAGTATTGGCTGAGGCCAGAGCCAAAGTAGACTTGCATAGCCTGGGCATAAAGGGCCTTAAGGTTCGGGTGGCGGCAACAGGTGCCCGAATACTAGAGATCCCCGGTGCCAGTAGTGGGCAAGTGGCAGATCAACTAGCCTCAAAAATAAAAGATGTCCTCCAAACGGAGGACATCAAGGTGTCCAGACCCACCAAGTGCGCAGAAGTGCGCGTTAGTGGGCTGGACGATTCTGTATCAGTAGCAGAGGTACTAGCGGCCATCACCCGTGACTGCGGATGTCCAGCGGACAATGTGAAGGTGGGCGAAATCCGCCGGGATGGCACTGGTCTTGGTACAGTGTGGGTGCGCTGTCCAGTCACCGCGGCCAAAAAACTGAGTGATTGTGGGCGTCTTCTGGTGGGCTGGGTAACTGCGAGAGTGAAGTTGTTGCAGCCCAAGACTATACCGTGCTTCCGCTGCTTAGAGGACGGTCACGTCCGGGCTAGGTGCACTGCTGAGATTGATCGCAGTGATCACTGCTATCGTTGCGGCAAACCTGGCCATAAAGCGGGCCAGTGCTCTGCAATACCGCATTGCCCTGTTTGTTCTGCAGTAGATAAATCAGCGGGGCACAGAGTGGGCAGTAAGGCCTGCTCATCCACAACTGCCAAAAGTAAGAAGAGGGAGAAGAAAGCTGTCGGGAAAGAAAAAGCTTCCGCGCAGATGAGTCACCCACCAGCTGAACCAGTGGTCCAGGACGTGGAGGCAAAGGAAATGGATTGCCAGTAATGGCCCTCCACTTCCTCCAAGGGAATATCAATCATTGCGCCAGAGCTCAGGATCTTCTTCTCCAGAGCATGGCGGAGTGGTTGATCAGAGTGGCAGTAATCGCCGAGCCCTACTTCGTCCCTTCCAGGGACAACTGGGCAGGTGACCAAGACGGCTTAGTGGCCATTATCGGCGAGAATCTTGAGAATGTGTGCAGGGGCAGCGGCTGGGTGGCTGCATCTCAGGACGATATTATCATCTTTGGGGTATACTTTTCACCCAACAGGAGCCTCGCCGAATTCGAGGACTTCCTGGTGGAGGTAGGTGCTGCAATCGGTCGATGCCTCCCTCGTCAAGTGTTAGTGCTTGGAGATTTCAACGCAAAGTCTGCGGCTTGGGGTTCCACCATCACAGATGTACGTGGTGAGACACTCGAGGAGTGGGCACTGACTACTGGTCTATCAGTCCTGAATCGAGGTTCAGTCAGCACGTGCGTGAGACAGCAGGGCGAGTCAATAGTGGACGTATCGTTTGCTAGCTCTGCTCTCGCACGCCGTGTCCGGGGTTGGACTGTCATGGATGGAGTGGAGACACTGTCGGACCATAGGTATATACGGTGCGACATCGCCACCCAATTACTGGACAACCTTACCCCAACAACAACACGGAGGAACGGCCCACGATGGGCTATAAAGCTCCTCAACAGGGAGGTCCTTAAAGAGGCTGCAATTGTTCAGGCCTGGTCCCGGGAGCCCACTGCAGAGTGCCCCGTCAACGTCGAAGACGAGGCGCAGTGGTTTCGAGAGGCAATGACGAGTATCTGCGACTCGGCGATGCCTCGCGTCCACCGACAACCAACGAAGCGTCAGGTGTACTGGTGGTCTGCGGAAATCGCGCAGTTGCGTGTCGTATGTGTGGCAGCTAGACGCCGGTACACCCGCTACAGGAGGCGGCGTAGGCGGACACGCGAAGAGGAGGAGCTCCTCTATGAGGGTTACCGCCAGGCGAAAATGTCGCTGCAGCTAGCCATCGGCGCGGCCAAGACTCGTGCGCGGGAAGAGCTGATGGAAACTATAGACAGAGATCCGTGGGGGCGCCCCTACCGTATGGTGCGGGGCAAACTTCGTCCTTGGGCTCCCCCCCTGACGGAGACCCTCCGGCCACAGCTGCTGGAGGAAGTGGTGGCAGCGCTCTTCCCAGAGAGACCTGAGTACACACCACCGCCGATGGCTCTGCCTATCGCTACAGGGTCGGAAGAGGATCACGTTCCCAAGGTGACGCAGGGGGAATTAAATGCCGTAGTATTGAGGCTTCGGGCCAAGGAAACGGCCCCAGGGCCAGATAGCATACCTGGCCGAGCCCTGGTCCTTGCTCTCGAGTCCTTAGAGCCCCGACTTAGAGGACTCTTCACGGCATGTCTGGAGCAGAGACGGTTTCCTAGTGAGTGGAAAACAGGCAAACTAGTTCTGCTTCGGAAGGAAGGCCGTCCGTCGGATTCACCGTCAGCGTACCGGCCCATTGTGCTACTGAACGAAGTGGGAAAGCTGTTTGAGCGCATTATTGTAAACCGCCTCGTCAGACACTTGCACACTGTGGGCCCGGATCTGGATGACTGCCAGTACGGCTTTCGCCACGGACGTTCCACTATTGATGCCATCATGCGCGTGAAGGTCTTGGCGGAGGAAGAAGTGTCCCGAGGGGGCGTGTTGCTGGCTTTGTCGCTTGACATCTCCAACGCCTTCAACACCCTGCCCTGGATTTCTATAAGGGAGGCGCTCATATATCACCGTGTACCCCCTTACCTTCGGTGCATCGTGGGGGCGTATTTGTCGGGGAGGTGCGTCACTTATGCGGTACGCGGCGGTGCAGATAGGCGACAGATGTCGTGCGGTGTTTCACAGGGATCGGTCCTCGGGCCACTCCTGTGGAACATCGGTTACGACTGGGTTTTAAGGGGTGTCCTACCCCGGCGCGTGCGCCTGACGTGCTACGCAGATGGAGGCAGCGTTGCTGGCCACGACTGCGGTAGCGCAAGTGGTCGACCGCATCCGAAGCTTAGGCCTGGATCTCGCCCTCAACAAATCCGAGGCTATGGCTTTTCATGGACCACGGAATAAGCCGCCGCCGGATTTACATATCGTGGTCGGTGGGGTCCGGATAGCTGTCGGGTCGACCATGAAGTATCTAGGATTGGTCCTTGACAGCCGATGGAAATTCGAGCCTCACTTTCGGTGGTTGGTTCCAGAATTGATGGGTGCCGCGGGAGCACTTTCATCGCTGCTACCGAATATAGGGGGGCCGAACGCCGCCAGTCGACGGCTATACTTGGGGATCGTGCGATCTATGGCTCTTTATGGGGCCCCAGTGTGGATAGACACCCTAACGGTAAACAACATCGCGATCTTGCGCAGACCACAACGGGTGATGGCCATTAGAGTCATCAGAGGATATCGCACGAACTCCTTCGAGGCAGCATGCGTACTGGCTGGGTCACCACCCTGGGACCTTGAGGCTAGGGCCGTCGCATCTCTACGACGGTGGTGCAGCAGTATGTCCGAGGAAGGAGAACGACCGGTGCTACGAGAAATAGAGAAGTACCGGTCGGAGTTGCGACAAGCACTGGTTGTGGAGTGGCAGAAGCGCCTTTTACATCCGTCGGCCGGCCTCAATACCATTGACGCCGTCAGGCCAGTGCTGCCAGAATGGCTTGAGAGGAGACATGGCTCCCTAACATTTCGGGCGACGCAGGTGTTTTCCGGCCACGGGTGCTTAGGAAAATACCTGCACCGCATAGGTAGGGAGCCGGACGCCCGGTGTCATCACTGCATCGTTTGCCTTGAGGAAACGGCGTGGCACGTAGTGGCTGAGTGTACTGCTTGGGAGGAACTGCGCCGTACCCTAGTCGCAGAAGGGCTGACAATGCCTTCCTTCGGCCCCCCTAAATGACCCGTGAGCGACGGATTTGGGGAAATCCGTCGTCTGTAAATGGGTCCGAGGAGACAGCGCCATCTTACCACGAGCGCCCCTTTATGGAGGACCGACGAAACCAGGGAGGATAACATACAACCCCCCGAGACGAGGACCTGCACATGCGGGCCAGCACTGCCTGGGACGCGGACGAATGTGACTCCCGTATCCCCGGCAGAAGGTGCGAAGAGGACCTCACTGGCGGTTTTAGCCGGTAGGAGTCCGGCACACCCCTCCGCCGCTCCCCAGGTGGAGGGCAGTCCATGATGGATTTCCCCAGTATAAAAAAAAAAAAAAGGTGTTGTTGAGTAAATCATAATTTCATTTCATTGACTTGGATTTACAACGCCCAGAAATATTTTACAAAAAACATAAACAATATGTATATTTCTAATAAGAAAATTATAATCCATTTGACTGAGTGCAATCAGTTAGTAAGAAATTAAATGTTACTTAATTTTACATCTTAGTTTACTTACATATTAAAATAGTGTTTAATACCAAAATGGGTTCTTTAGATCACAAAATAATTGTTACAGTTTGATTAATATCGCTATTCCACTCTGCGTGTTCTGCGGCTCAAATCGATCATACCTTCGTATCCTATTACAAGAATTCACTACATTGCCCTCAGATATCATAGTTCAAGCTATAATAAACCTGTTCGGGGCAATTTGCGGTGTGCTGATTGTAGCTCAGAGTATATCTCTGCGCCTGCAGAACTTAACACGGTGAAGTGGAAAACACATAAGAATCACCCATCTTTCTTATCTTTAACAATCAATAAAAATTATGTACCTATTAGTGCAGTCAAATTTGATTTAGAGAATTTAGAATAAGTGATGTTTTTTAACGTGGACTACGTTAGCCAAAAACTAAAGTACAGCCCGAGAGTGCAGCTGTTGGAGCCGCGCCGCAATGTCAACTTCATGCTGTTCGTGGTGCGAGTACCAACGTGCTAACTTTACTTCGTGTTGAAAAAGAGCTTTTGGCCGGTGGATGTGGTGTTCAGTTTGTATCAGTAATATAATATTTACATCAGTGAAAAAAAAAAAAACCTAAAAATCTCCCTAATACATATACTTACCTATATATAGGTTAAGGTATTTATCTATGGATCTTTGTAACCTGACAATACGAAGTTATTATTATTATTAAATTATTTATTTTCAATTACACAGGGTATGTTACGGTCCTAGAGGTCTCACCCTTCCCACCGACAAAAAAATAGCTTTGGTTTGCTCGGTGTTGTTTAGAATATTGGGCCGTATTGAGGAATAACTTATTGTTCTTCTCGTGTTATACTTTTAACGATAAATAATTAGCTAATTTCTCTAATGTCACAAGTTTTATTCGATTAACATGCTTAAATAATTGTTTTTACATTCGTAGAACTATGGCACTCATATTCGCTAATATGAAGAATTATACATACATATTTGATTTTGGAGACTAACTACATTTGTGACTTAAAAAATACAAATGTACACGTAAAACGAAGAATAACACCCAACAAAAGCTTAACCTTTAAGCAATTGCCAATACTTTACTTGTAACTACGTAACTTTTAATTCAAATACCACAAATACAAATATGTAGCTATCTTGATGTCACTGTAAGTTATTAACTAGGGTTTACTAGTACTTTATTTATATATAAACTCATGCCTCCTACACTCTCGGTAGGCAGACAACAGCCCACTGCTTGCTTCTATCCTTACATACCTCACAAGCTTCCTCTACCGTCAACCTTTAATAACCTTAAACCTTTTTTAATTTCTGTTTTAATCCAAATGAGTAACTAACCTTGTTCGTACGTATTATGTTGCTTTTATAGTTATTGGTAGAAGTATCAAGTTTTGCTTGATATTCCTATGAGTTTATATTTATTCGGTACAGGTGAGTGGTGCGGCCGTTTGAAGCGTGACGGCTCGTCCGACCGTGCCTCCCCCGGGAACTGAACCCGACGCACCACCGCATCCGGTGTTCGTTCGTTCTTCTCCGATAGTTTTTGCGATATCAAAATAAAATACATTTTAAGAACACATGCTGAGCAAAAAAGGTGAAGGGCTTGTTCAATTGACTTGAACGTAATTTCACTTTTCGTAAAATGAAAGAATTGCTTATAGTATCTAAGAATAGGGTGAATACCGGCCTAGGGTCTCGCATATAAGAAAGAATAAGTTCATACCCTACTTGACTATGGTTCCATGTATTTTTAGAATGAAATTGCCGCGTGTTGTTCGTTGGAATAGAATAGGGCCACCTCCTTTCTTCCTGTGGCTATCGCAAAAGGCGACTAAGGGATCGGACTGGTGTCTATCACACAGTACGTATACAGTCATAAAATTCCCTATTGACGGCAATAGGTTTACCCTATAGAACCAAATTCTTATAAGAAAATGTGGGTGTTTTATACACCTCTGCCTACCCCATAGGGTATACAGGCGTGAGCGTATATATCTATTAGAATATAATCTTTTGTGAGGTACATTAATCTTTATTGAAAGAAACGGTTTTACTCGCGTGTGTATTTCGGGGATGCCCGACTAGTTTCGGTCATTTCGGTCAATTTGTGTTTGTATTTAGGAATGTAAGTCTGATTTTTCTTTATCACGAAGTAACCCTAGAAGGCTGTTGATGAACATATGAAGTGTCATTTTGATCGTCTTAATAGGGAGTAAAATAGGGTGAACTCTATAGGGGAGAGGAAGTTAATATTGAGTCGGTTTCTTTTTATATTACACTATGTAAGAATTTAAAATTTTGACCAAGAACCAATAAGAGTATTTTATTCACGATTACAATGTTACTATGTTCCTTTTATTATTTTTTGTTCTTTTGCGATTACAGTATTTTACCCTTTAACTGACCGTACACTATGTGTTACTGTATATAACTAATTAAAATGACTGTGACTGGTGTCAAATTTGACCAATCAAGCTTTTAAAGTATGTCTATTTCATATAACTATTTACTGCACGGATGGCGTAGCGGTTTAGGTGATCACCTTGCCACCAGGCTGCCGCACCGAGTGTTGTGGGTTCGATCCCCGCACGGGGACAACACTTTGTGTAATCCTCAACTTGTTTTTCTGAGTTTCGGTGTTCTTTGTGTCCGTTGTTTGTACGTTTGTAAAGTCCCCCGCGACACAGGAGTTAATCCTAGTGCGGGAGTTGTCTTTAAAAAAAAAAGAAAAGAAAAGACTTCCACGGTGTAAAGTTCAGTCTTAGTTTTGTTTCTTTATGTGTATAATTCTTTCTTAATGATTATACGGGTCTGGTGTTTTTGTTGTCATTTTTACTGTAAATCCCATACTTTCGATTTCAGTATCATTATGCAATGCAAAAACATTCAACATTTAAGATCACCGACATTTTATTTCTATTTTATGTTTTTTCGACGATGCAGTCATCGCTTGATATTGCGAAATTTGTAGCATTTACTTCTATTTTTTTTGTTTCTATTACATAAATACATTAGTTTTACTTTTTAAAATGGATTGACACAGAAGTATAATAAATCAAAAACTGATAAATTATTATTCCAGATTATTAATGATTATTTCAACAAGCGTTCTAAATTTCTATCGACTGAATATTATCGGAGGTTATATCTTTTTCACTCTTATAAAGACGACTCCCACACTAAGAATAATTCATGTGTTGCGGGAGACTTTACAAACAAATAAACAACGGACACAAGGAACACCCAGACTCGGGGCAACTATTAGTGGGGACTCGTGTGGGTATTAAACCCACGAACTATTGCTCAGCAGTTAGGGTGACTAACTATAGAACATACAGACCAGTCAAAGTGAAAAAATATAAGCTTCTATATTGCATTGTCTCTCATAGGAAGACGATGTGACCACTAAACCCAAGAAACAATTGCAGCTAATAAGTTTAAAACCAAAGGATTTTATGATCAGTACTAATATTACGCATTTTTGTGTGTTTTTTTTTTATACTATAGGGGGACAGACGAACAGACGGGTCACCTGATGGTAAGTGACACCGCCGTCCATGGACACTTGCAACTCAAGAGTCGCAAGTGCGCTGCCCGCCTTTGAGGGTGATGAAGGATGGGGGATGCAAGGAGTGGAAAGAAGAGAGGAGGGATGAGGAGATGGGAAAGGAGATGAGGGGAGAGAAAAGGGGGGAGGGAGAAGTGGGCTTCCAGAAACCTCACTCAATTCGGGGAAATGCAACGCAAGCGTTACTTCACAACCGGTTTTCTGTGAGGCCGTGGTATCGCACCGGTCGAGCCGGCCCAATCGTGCGTAAGCATGACTCTACCACTGAAAAAACACACACACACACACACACAGTGTCTGTGTTATTATTATTTAAAATAACCGAAGTTATCAGTAGGTAGGTACTGATCTTTTGTGAAACACTGAGTACGCAGCCATAAACCATTTTTCAATTTCGAACAAAGTAGACATATTTTATCACTTAATATACATTTCATTTTAAATATCAAATCTATAGTTACCATTTAATTAAATTCATCACCAAAAAGTATGTTTTTTGTCTACAAATATCCATGTCTATAGTTTTATTTTGTATATCTATTTTATATATTCAGTGAAACGTCTTCATTGTGTTTTTTAATTTTCATACCCGAAGGGGTTACTCTACAGCGTATGTAAGTTATTCAATTGAATTAAAAATTCCTATATTACCGCTACACAAAAAAAAAAAGAAAAGTACTAACTATGAACTAAAAACTAGTTACACGTTAATTAGTATAATGATGAGATTAGCGAAAGAAGCGTGCGCCTTCATCGATGTTGTTTCATCATGATTTTTAAATTAAGTTACCTTCTCGTTGTCTATTTAATTTAATATCGTTTATTTAAGTCAGTCTGAAAATAAGAAATAAATAATAAGTCGTAATATTATAGTTTCTGTTTAATTTGATACTAACTACAAGTAATAACATAGGTTTCATGTTCTAATCTATGGTCTTACCTTGTTACAACATTTTATTATAAAGTCGGTTCTCACTGTAAAATAATTGGTATGTTATTTATGTATATCACTTTCCACGCTACAGTTAATTACAGTCTTTGGCCGGCTTGCCGTTTCTCACAACCTGCATTCGTGAGGTTGACGTTTGCGGTGTGTGTAAACAACATGATTTCTCGTGCGATACTGATCGACTCATCTCAATTATCTCATACCATTATTGTTTATATATATATATTGTGTTCTCCCACGATTTCGAACTGAGCAAGAAATAAACTTGACAATGCTATCGATTTTCCACAACAATTACAGGAGCCCATTACGTTTTTAGTTGCAGCACGCCGCGGTGGCGGTGAAATTCCTTGATTCGCTAGCCTCTATTGCGTTTGAATTCTCATTCTGATTGAAGGCTTAGGTTGTATATTGAATTGATTTAGGAATTCATATCCCAGCTGTTATAATATTAAATAACGAAATGATAAAAGGCAGGAGCTGGGAAAAAGGAATTTCATGAAGTATGAAAGTAGGTAAAGCTGATTTCTTGGTGATGATTGTCCGATGTCAAAGTATTCCTCGTTTTCTCTGTCATTCTGATTTAAAATACGAATGATGATGTAATGAGTATCTACTGGTGGGTCCCTAACATTGAGGACTTTTGAATTGATTTAAATGACTGGCTATTTAAATTAAAACTCCATTAAAATAGAGAAAATAAAATTAAAACAAAATTTAAAATTAACAGCATTTTTACATTCTGACCACACTTAACTGTACAAACGTTAACCACAAGATAAACTAATCAGGACAATACATTCAAGCAATCAAAGCTGTCGACATAACAGCTAGAAGCGGTCGCAAGTTGCTAGAGCAGTAAGTAAGTAAGTATTATTATGTTCAGTTCAGTCTATTGTTTATTAAGGTCTTTAAATATTTTATTTGATATCATTGTCATTACAGAGTAAGAGAGGGTGTTCCCAAAGGCCATTTGTAAACCGATTAAATAAAAATATATTTTTTTAATTGAATTAGTTTTTTTTAAACAATATTACACCTCTAGGCTTCTATGGTCGTAAAGTAAGGAATTATATCTACAAAAATCTAATAAGTCTAATAAGTCCACCATTTCTTAATCGATTTCAATAATTCTTAAAATTAGTCTGGTATTAATTTATTTCTAATTATTTATTGATAGGAAAGTCAACAGCTTTTTAAATTACTTTGCATTAAATGAAATTCTTAAGCCATTCAAAGAGTTTCACGACATTCGCTATATAAAACTAGAAAATACGAAGTATTTATTGTAAGATTACAATAATAATAATAAACCTTAAATAAACAATTATGAAACATCAAATTAAAATAAAATAAACAAAATCAATTAAAATAAAGTAAAATAAAAAATGTATCTTATCTATTTACTAGTGAGTATATTCGCGATTTGTTTTCAAGATGTCTGTTTAGTTAATTGAAATATATGTATTCCTTTAGGTAGAGACGCGAAGTAGACGTGTCATAATAGTACGGTGATTAGGTATATTAAATAGGTGGGTTTGTCTGGTTCGACACTCTGGGCTACAGAACTGTATACATAATAGAAGATAACATAATGGATTCTATCATCAATGTGTTCAAAGAACAGCAATCTCGAGTTTAGCATAACACCGAAAACTGACTACATCAACAATTTCAACAGTATTTAAAGACTACATTCCACCTCATATGTGTGAAATTAAGGGATGAAAAAAATCCCTTTATTTTACACATTGGAGGATTTTACGAATTTGTAATTGGATATTACAATTTATAATGAGAAGACCGGAGCAGTCGGTGATATTTTTTTTAAAGTTAATAAAATTTGTGATAGTATTTCCTTTGCCTACGCCAGGGGTGCTCAAACTTGAACTGCTGGCGATCTACCTCAATATTTTTAGACTACTTACGATCGACTTGAGAGGCTGCAAGTATGTGTGATGCAGGGTTGTCGTACATACACGATACACCCTACCTACCTACTGCACTACTACCTGTAGCATATATAGATATTAGCTTTCCGCACAATTTACATTATCTTAGTCAAGGTTTGGGTTAGGTTTACTTAAGTTCTTCTCTACAATATCAATGAAAAAACTCCTAGTTATTCAAAATTGCGAGTTTATTCGTTGTTACAAAACAAAAGAGTTACATATGGTGTTAAACTCAACTAAGGAGTGACTTTGGATCTTGAAGCGTGGCACTGCATGTCCTCAGCATACTTTTCATAAGATGGTAACGTAACCACTGAGTGCCAATCGCAAGCATGATGACATATGATCGTCAGTTAGTCGATTGCGATATTTTGACTTAATTATCTTCATTTCAGAAAATGCAGACTCGCACAAGTAAGTTGACCCAAACATTGCCGTCAGTTGAAGGGCGATTTGCCTTAGATTCGGATATTTATCTTCAGATATAAAACACCAGAAATTTGTATCAGATGCTGTAGCTTTGAGATGTATATCTGATATAATCTGCACCAACTCATTTTCAACAGAACATGAGTTCATATTAAACTGACTTGCTACTTCAGTGGTTAATTCCTCAATGTTTTTACATGAAAAAGGATAACTCATAAATGATGCTATATTTGCCAATTTACTGCAATCATAAAAACGCATTTCGAATTGTGCCAAAATATTTGATAATTCAGCCTCATACGTATCATAATTCAACTGAGGAATCCTTGCTTTCAAAGACGGAAAATGTTTCAGATCCTTTCTTTTCAGTTGATCTATCATAAGTTGCAATTTACTTTTGAATGCGTTTACTGCGCTAATCATCTCAATAATAGTTTTTCCTTTACCTTGAAGCTCCAAGTTAATGGTGTTTAAGTGCATTGTGATGTCAGTCAAAAATGCCAAATCAGTCAGCCATTTTTCGTTTTTCAACATCTCAGTGTCATCACCTCTTTCGTCTAGAAAAGCTGTTATTTCGGGCAATAATTCTTGAAACCTTTCTAGGAATTTTCCGCGACTCAACCACCTGACGTCCGTGTGAAGAACTAAATCAATGTGTTCAGCTGACTCCCTATCTTCCAACTGCAACTTAAAGAGCCGCCGTTGCAAGCTACGTGCACGGATGGAATTCACAATTTTTGTTGCAATGCCCATAATTTCCTCCGTGTTTAAAACTTTTGAACACAAAACTTGTTGATGTATAATGCAATGGAATGAAAAAAATGAAGGGAATTCTTCATTAGCTCGACACAATGCCACAAAACCGTTCTTGTTTCCAGTCATTGCTAGTGCTCCATCGGTTGTAATGCACACTAATTTATATATTGGTAGCTTGTAGTTTTTTACAAAATTGATGAAAACGTCATATATATCTTCGCCACGGGTCTTCCCCTTCAGAGGAATGATTGTCAAAAATTCTTCCTTAGCCAACATGTCATTGAATACCATCCGAATAAAAATACACAGCTGGGCAGTGTCTGTCATATCGGTGGATTCGTCGAACTGTAAAGAAAAGTATGTACATTCCATGATATCATGTTTTAGTTTATCTGCGTATCCTGACTCATGACTTCAATACGCCTTGTGACAGTCGGACGAGATAACTGAAGTTCTCTAATAGCAGACATGATTTCTGTTTTATTTTTAAAATCTCCAAATAAAGTCTCACCCGCTTCAATAAATGCTTCCTTCACAACCGATCCGTCTTCGAATGGTTTCTTGTGTTTCGCCAATATATGAGATATTTTAAATGACGCGATCGTAGCAGCTTTTGATTGTTTGGCTGGTCTTGTGAACATGGTTTGTTCTTTTTTCAAACAAGATATCAAATTACTTACTTTTCGTTTTCTTAATTCACTCTGTGGCGGAAAATCCTTTTCATAGTTTTTATGAACCGTTTTATGATGCCTCTCTAAGTTACCACGCTTAGGTATTGCAACTGACGCACGACAAATAACACAAATGCACTTATCCTTCACCATACAAAAGAAAAATTCTTCCTCCCAATCGTTATTAAAATAATACGTTTTAGATTTCTTCACTGCACTCATTTCGCACTATTTAATAATAAACTTTGTATCGACGTAGTATCGCCTTCAAGTTACAATTCAGAATGACTCCAATTCCTGCAGGCGCAACATTTATATGGGCGTGAACGAAAGTCTCGAATGTTCCCGTCAAACGCGCCGCCCGAAATGGTCTAGTACAGTCTAGTCTAGAAACAACGCGGCTTTTCTTTGACAAGTACCGCGCGTTCCTTTGATAAAGCCGTCTTTTGCCGCAAGCAGTGTTATTACGTAATAATTTTTTGTAGTTTAGTTACCTACTTATTAAAAATTTTTTTCTTCTCAAGATCTACTCAAAAAGCACTCGCGATCGACTGGTCGATCGCGATCGACCGTTTGAGCACCCCTGGCCTACGCCATCCTCGGTGCAATCAGAATGTTTTGTTTTTACTTTTGTCTAAGGCTGGAAAAGATTGGAGGATAAAATTATTTATATAATCTTAGAAATACTCAGTTTTATGAAACATTTTAAAATCTCGTTAAATTGAAATTTTAAACATATTAAATATACATTACAATAAGGGAATATAAGAAGTGACCTTGATTGATGAAACGAAATATTAACTACCATTGTTTAAATATAGTAAGTTCACAGCACGAATGCTTTCGCAAAAAAAATGTGAACTGATATAGATAAGGTCAGTTTTGTGTAAGCACAGTAATCAGATATTAAACGATGAGAACTTCTATGACAACAATCGTCACACCAAGCAATAATTTTGTTTGCATAATTATTTCACAGAAATGAAAGTGTTTATTGTGGTTAAGTCGGTGCACTTATTTTCACATTAGAGCAATTTTGTATGAGTCACACGCCAGTGTTCTTATGAACTACTGTTAATTGAAATTTAGAATCTACTTTGGGTTGGCAGTAACAGTTTATAATAAAGTTTTAAACACACGTTACTTATACGACCAAATTCTAAATGGTATAAATAAAATTATTAGTTAAGATTTAGTACTTAAGTAGTACTTAATATCCTTAACTACCTACTTTAAGCCTAGGAATACAACTCACACATTTCCAAAAGTAACGCTTAATATCAAGCTCTAAAAGCCTAATCTTGTATTTTTGGAGTGTTTTCATTCGATTTCAAACTAACATCATCTAAATCTCCTAGAAAAGTTTTCCAGCTTAACACAAAGAAAAGGAAGACATGGTTTGCAACGATATTGGGATTTCCCATTATTTACCACAAAGAGAAGTAAATTACTTACTCTCTTACGTTTGAAATGCAATTACGGTGTCAAAATTCTTACCTGTGCATGTACTTTAAGAATTATTGTGGACAAAGTTTTAAAATGGTGGTCAGACAACTAACTGTTACAAAATATTGAAGCATTGAAACGTTTGTAACACTGGATAACGGTGATATTAAATTGTATCTTTATTCACAAAACATTGATTGAGAAAAGTAATAAATAAGTCGCCTGAAGTGAAGATTTCAAGGTAATTTTGTACAGGTGTATTCAACATGATACAATGGACACTGAACCTGTCCAATCTTTAGCGATCAAAGGAGTTGTTGAGTTGTCAATATTATGTCTGTATTTGCATCTCCGTCTAGAGTGTGTGATATGTACACTGTGTTACTAGTAGTACTGTTCATGATGTTTACGAAAATAGGTAATTAACTTTTACACCAATATCTAGGGAGTAGAATCGTAATATAATGAAATATCAATGGCAAGTTAGACAAAGTCATCTCCACTAGGCCCTTCAAGTTACAAGCCCCAGAAGACTTATTAGCAATACAATACAAGATACTACATTGTAGGACAAATAACATAACATAGTTTGTACTATGGGTTCTATCATAATACAATATTTTTATTTCCCTTGCACTGTATGATTGTTCGGGTCAAAGCTTGCACGTTTTTGAGCCGCTTCCAGGTGACGATTAAACTGAAACTTTGCATACACCTATATTTCCGATGACAATGTATCTTTATGAGAAACATGACATGACTTTGATATTTTTAAATCACTCATTTTTTTCATAAATACATTAACGTAAATAAATACTTTAAATAATTTTCGTACTTCTTACCGATTCATCCTAATGATTTTCTTACCGAAAGTAATTTAATTACTTAGCTGCATCAGAACTTATCAGATTTAGATTATATATTGAAATGTTGTATAAAGCTGTCTCATTTGTATAGAGTGGCTCAATCAAGGCAAGTTAAATAAAATTTTCTCAGAAATAAAGAGTTTTAATTTTTTAGAAACTTGTTCTTACATCTTGTATGAAAATTAAATAAATCTTTGTGAGAGCTTCAAGGGCGTGAAGACCTCACAGGCATGCATTGCGCATGCATCGCGCCATGGGGGTTGAGGAGTTGCTATTCACGCCACTGTGCTTAACGCCACAGCGATACTTAAAGTAATATAAAAACAGGTATTTTATAAGTATAATAGTTGAGTAGTGTAACTTAAATGATGATCTGACCAATTGGTACTTTCTTCTCTGGGGCAATAGTTTGAAATGTAAAAGGTAATATTAGTTGACCCATAAATAGCGATCGGATCTGTCACGATCTACTTAACGCCATAATTTGTTTATGCGAGCTCCGTACAGACAGACAATGTTTCACGCAACAAGTGACAAGTAGCGTGAATTTTACTTACGATTCATCTCGGCCCTTTTAATTAACTTATTGTTCAACTTTTACTTAATCATTAACATTTTCAATCTGAAGAAAAGGTAGAAATTCGTTTAACGTAGTGATGGAAAACCATGAAAGTGTTTCTTAAATTGGGTGTTAATGAAAATAAATGAAACTTAAATTTTGATTTAGAAACAGTAGGATGCAGGCATAAGTACAGTTGATGTGTAATATCTTTTATTTATTTGCCCAAAAAATAATAAAAAGAAGAGATATCTGATACTACATTAATGTAACTATGTAGTTTAGTAGTTTTCGAAATGCAGCATCAAAATAAAAGGATACACTCTATTAAAAGTAATTCCATTTGACAAAAAGTAATTTGAACATAATTACTTACATATGTATATAATCATTATTTATGAACGATTAATTAGTTATCAGGTTATTTGTATTGTAGAATGTGGAAAAAATAAAACAGTTCAATAATAATAATTAACCCATGCCACTAGATATTAGGAATACATGAGCAATACGAGGATTAACCACTGAACATAATAGGATTAGAGTGGCATTGAATTAGTGGCATGACATATTAATGTCACGTGTATGAAAATATTTTCATATGTCTAAGTCTTAAATATTTTCTCAGTATTTCCTACATTGCCTTTTATAAATGTGTAGTGAAATTCGTATTCTAAGTGAGAGTTATCAAGCTCTATTTGTATCATTAACCTTTAGTTTGCCTGTCTATAATTAATTAATGTTCCAATTTTTGTACTTTGCCTTCCAAATTTCAACCACAATTAAACTAAGGATGTAATCTGTTACGCGAAAATTTCTCTTTTAAAATTACATTATCATAACACCAAAAAATTACAACACCATTTTAAGAGATAATTAAAAACTTCCGTCAGTTTCGAAATTGTTATGAATAAAAACTCACCGATAAAAAAGTCCTTAGCTCTCACGCGGTTAAATTAAAAATAATAATCGCTTTTGGGTTTTCAATGAGTTGTAACAGTCGGTATTGGTCCGGTAATTCACTGCACTTCCTGTAGCGCGCGATAGTACGGCGCGATGTCGGAGCGGTCAGGTGTCGAGTGGCGTGCGCTCAAACCGACTGTCTGTGAATGTACTACAAACCAACGGCGGCGCGGCGGCCCACCGAAGAGCATGTGAACCTTTTGCTTTTTTTCATCCCCATGTTTGGATGTCACGTTTAATTAATGAAGGGGTACAACTGTACAGTACTTTTTTTACTAATATTGAGCATGTGACATATATAATTGCTAATTTTGCAGTAGTGCAGCTAGGTCTGCATAAATTTATACAGTTTCAATATACTTGCCTATAATACTTTTTACAAAAAAGTATTGCTTTGTCTAGGTGATGTATTAAGGTGTAAAAGATATATAAGAGCCGCAAAATCAAGGTAACATTGTTATCTCTAATACTTAATGTCCGTGATAAGTGTAGTGAACTCGTTAAACAGTATCAAATTAAAAACATTATATCGTAGTTATATTTTTTATTATGTTTAGATAGTTAAATGTTTCTAAGTCTTAATTTGAAAAGCGGCAAGAATTTAAGAAGTTGAACTTACAATCTCAATCAATATATATCAATATCATCAATATATATAGATAATATATATTGATGACATTGATATATACATAATAAATAATACAATATATATTACAATCTATATATACATATGTATATAATATTTTGGTTGTTGATATTACTGTTAAGACGAGAAACATGCACTTTTATTAGTTATAACAAAATAGATAAAGCTCAATATATATAATGAAATAAGTTTGTCTGCGTAGAAAATGTAAACATTCATTAGTAAGTTTCCGAAAATGCTCAAGCTTACATAACCTATAGTTATACGATTCCTTGCCATATACATACTTAATACAAAAATTACATAAAGCTATGGTGTACTAAACATTCGCATTTAGATAAATGGGTTTGGTCCCATAACGTAGACTAGACTTGCCTTTACGTTAGGAATAAAGCCGTGAAAACCGACCAAACCAACCCAATATACTACTGAAAAGGTAAAGTTGAATTCAACCTATCGCATTACTTAGATCGCATACTTGTAACTCGAACTAACTGTGGTCGGGTTCGAGCTCTTAAACCACAATAAATCAATATAAACATATTGAAATAATAAGTATTTCACTATAAATTCATACCGGGTCTTTTAAAATGACAAACATAAACTCCCGCCCTTTTCCAATCAGGGTCGGCATAGACAATAGCCCGCCACTTATTTTTTTGTATCCCTATATACTCATATCTCACAAGCTTCCTCTACCGTCACAAACGTTGCACAAACTGTAAAAGCACAATCACAGAAAATATAAAACAATTAAAAGAAATATAAAGTAAATAAATAAAGCGGAGCTGGTTACTAGTTTGTACATTCTGCGATTTGTGAGTCTTTACTTACTAAAACTAATAAAATGTACATAAGATTGGGATATATATATTATACATGTTATAATTTATCTATAAACACAGTCAAACGTATTTAATGTTGTACAATTGTGTACAATAGAAACTCTGAGAAAGAATCTGAGTCGTCAATTGATCTCCAGCATCATTGCTCTGAGATGATATAGTGATAACCCAAGATTTCACACTACTCTACAACTATTTTAACATTACTAGACCTTCTATTAGAGATAATTAGTCATAGTCTACACTCGATCACCGTAAATGATTACAACATCGGCTACTCCAATCATTTCTTTTACATTATCATACTTGTATTTATATATTTTGTAGAGTCCTGTAGAGATATTTTGTATCCCATCTTTTGTCTTACAGATATAAATGATAGAATTGTTATAGAAAGTGAAAGTAGACATGTATTTTTTTCTTAATATTTTTTTTCAATATGAGAGTCAAGGTAACTACAATATTTTAATGTTATTAAATCGTTCTAATTAGGCCAGTGGAAATACCTACAGACGGATTAAATTCGCTACAAAGTTAACGGTTTCGGAATATGGACGACTGGTGCCAAAGTACACTAAAGTTGCTTTTAACAGAAAAATCCCATAATTTTCCGATTGACGATGTGCGTAGAATGCAAATGATAGAAAGGCAGGGAAAGGCAAATGTAGGGAAGATAACATCCACAAAAACAAAATGTCAGTACGCAACTGAATACCCAACCCGTACAAAAATAACAACGTTCATTTTGAGTTATTATGTCACATATTAAGCATATTAAAATAATATGTAGTATTTGAGAATTATGCAATAGTTTTACTCCTATTTTGTAACATTTAATTATGTATTCTAGTTTTAAATACATTCCATAATACTTTCAAATCCAATCCCGTTATTCTGTAAACCGTTGCATTTTAGACTTCTTTGTTTGCTAAACGAAGCCTAATGTATTTTTTACTAAAAGTATAGGTGGTATTTATAAGACCACCAAGAGTAAAAATCATTATCCAAAAACGTTAAGAAAGATTATGTCACAGCAAGAAGTTTTGTTCAATTTATCTCAAAATTGTTTCTACAAAATCTTTTTTATTGCAATAATAGAGACTTGATGAGACCCGTTTAAACATAAATTTACTTTACCTATCAAAAGAGTTTGGATTCAACTCAATATTTATTTCTATACTTAAACTAACTTAACTTTTTTTTACACTATTTCTTTTTACTTTTATATTCTTTTTTGAATTTAAAGATTTTCTCACTTTTATCGTATTTGTATGGTCTTTCATAGGAACTATTTTGTCTTTAGTTTTATTCGTATCTCGTTTGAAGAGATTTTAATGAATATATGAATTTAATTCATAACCAAAAAACAGAAACACCGTTTGTAACTACTATGATACAAACGGTATTTCTGTTTTTTGGTTATTTTTTACATTACGAACGTATTTTGTAACTATTCCTATTTTTTTATTATATTCCTTTTTTACACAGAACTGACCTGCCCAAATAATCGTTTTCGATTTTTCCATACATACATCTCGCCCGTATATCTCTGTAACAGTTTGCATATTTTTAGTGTGGTTTTTATTAAATGACAGCTGGGCGTAATAGTGTAGTTTTTTAATAAAATCGTTGTTCAGCGAGACGTGACGTCAGCTCCCTAGTGGAGCGGTGGTCGGTGGACGCTCATTGACCGTAACGCCTAACCATATACCACTGGTCATACTTACAACGTTGAAGAAGTTTAACCGTAGTTCAACGGGATGCTAATCAATGCTTTGTGTTCTCTATGCCACTTGAGTGTGTTTTATAAATCATCCGTTACATGTTGTTCACATGATTTCTCTGTTTATTTTCCTTGCTTCGTCGACGTAGATATATGTAATATTTGTACTTAAAACCGGATGAGTCTTTATAATCTTATTATAATGAAGTCTAGGTGAGTATTCGGGGAAATTCCTTTAAGGGCCTTCCTTTAATTGTAGAATTGAAGAGAAGAACCAGCGTTTCTTTTTTCTGTACTATAGGGGGACAGACGAGCAGACGGGTCACCTGATGGCAAGTGACAACCGCCGTCCATGGACATCTGCAACTCAAGTCGTAAGTGCGCTGACCCTTTGAGGGTGATGAGGGATGGAGGGATGCGGGGAGGGAAAAAAGATTGGGGATGAGATAGGAAATAGGAGAGGGGGGATAGGGGAGAGGGGAGTTGGGCCTCCGGAAACCTTACTCATCTCGGGGAAATGCAACACAAGCGTTTTTCTTGTGTAATCGCAGAATATTGTACGGGTGGTAAATTCAATGTCAAAAATGCCATTCCACACCTCCGACGGCCAAAACGGAACCCTTATAGGAGTTTAAAGGACTTCCTGGACACACTTTGTTGTCCGTCTGTCAAGACACCTTTTCTCAGCTAACTCTTGGAGCAGTGAATATCAAATTTTAACATCTCAAGTCAACCTAATCTAAAGATAAGGCCGCTTACGTTCCGTTTATAACGCATATTTATACGCTCGCTAGGAAATCAAAACCTATATAATAATAACCTATAAAATAATAACCCATAGGGTACTTTCCATTGCCATAGAATCATAAAATTTGCCACAAGTAAAGTCTCACAGTAAAAGTAGACGAAGAAAGTTATTTTTTAAAAATAGTTTTTTTGTTTCTTTTTTGTTGTTTTTTATGTTGTAATATAATAACAATTATAATAAAAATAGTTTTTACGATAACAATCTAACACTTTGCGATAAAAAACGAACACAAGGTGTTGGAGCGAAATGTAGTCTTTCTAAAAATAACTGTGAAATGTCTTCGAAGATACATTCCAGACTTTTACGAACTATTACCAAAATTATGAAATATAATGAAGACCTCTTCGAAAAATATAGAGATACCTATCTATGTGCTGAAGATCTAGCTCTCATAGACTAAAGATGTCAGACGAATAGTGATCCGAACATGGACGGAATGGAACTCTTTAACTATAAATACTGTCGTACTAAGGAAAATCTTCGAAAACATGACGAGAATCTCATATAAAAGACATAAAAGTCGATTAAATCTAAAACTAACTGATCATACGGACAAAAAAACTTGAAGACAAAATAACAGATAGGGATAGATTATTAGAAGTCACGCAACGCTTCTATGAACACCCATATGACAGCAAAATAGTGGACATGAAAACTCACCATCCCTCCCTCCCAATACTAACTCCGAAAATCTGGTGGATGTTACACCCGATGAGATTATATATGCTCTGCCTCAAGTCAACTTCCTCAGTTCCGAGTTACTTAAAATACTATGCAAGCGATTACATTAAAACTATTCACTCAGTGTTTACATGTCATTTCTTTACTACGTGGTAGAGCCATGCTTAGGCACGAATGGGCCGGCTTGACCGGTGCCATACCACGGCCTCACAGAAAACCGGTTGTGAAGTAACGCTTGCGTTGCATTTCCCCGAAATGAGTGAGGTCTCCGGAGGCCCAAAATCCCCCACCCCCCTAATGATAGTGCTGTTAACAAAAAGGATACCCCAGGGAGGTACCAGCGCTAGCGTTGGAGAATCCCCCCCTGGACGTCCACCCTCAGTATGGAATATACCTGAGCGTGGATGCCCAGGCTGCCCCTCGTACTCTGGGGGGGCTCAACTGCGCTCTCAAAATCTGCTCGGGGCAAGAGAAGGCATACCATGGCACCCCCTGTTACGTTTACCGTGGATTTTTGTAACATCAGGGGCTTACGTTCTAACCTCGACACTGTCCACCATAACCTGGAGACAGCAAAGCCGGCCTGGCTCTTTTTAACCGAGACGCAGATATCATCTCCAGCACACACATCTACATCACTACACTCACACATCATCATCATCACACATCCTACCTCTGCTACTAAGGCTGGTGTATGTGTGTACGTAAGAGATGATATCACTTATCGCCGCCTCGGCAATCTTGAAGGTAGGGACCTCTCCATCTTATAGCTACGTGTAGACTGCGACGAACAGCCCCGCATCTGCGTTTGCCTCTACAGGTCCCACAGCGGTGATGCCGAAACGAACCGACTCATCGACCACGTCCAAATGGCTACAGACTCAGTGCTCCAGCAGGTCCCATCCGCAGAGATTGTGATTCTTTGCGAATTTAACGCCCATCATGCCGAATGGCTTGGTTCGCTCAAAACCGATCATGCGCCAAGATCTGTTTACAATTTCGCCTTGGCATATGGCTTGACGCAGCTGGTAGCAACGCCTACGCGAATTCCAGATGCAGAAAGCACTGTTGGATCTTCTGCTGACCTCACATCCTGACGGCTACAAAGTATCCGTTGAGGCCCCTCTTGGCTCTTCGGACCATTGCCTGATTAGGAGTATAGTGCCACTCGTTCAATCACTGCGGTCGCAAGCTACAGGCAGTCGCCGCGTATGGCACTATAGGTCTGCAGACTGGGATGGAATGCGAACATTCTTTTTTTTTTTTTTTTTTTTTTTTTTTATGTTAGCCTACCATAGTGACTCCACTTTGCCTGATGGAAAGCAATAGGTGGAGTCAAAGAGTGGTGGTCACCATCCTCATTGCATGTCAAAGTCAATGCAGCATGGTGACCCACACTATGGCGGCCTGGTGAGATGCTTTTTCACGCCCCGCTTAAAAGACCCGGGATCATAGTGGGAAGAAAACACGTGCGCTGGTAGGGAATTCCAGGCTTTTACCGATCGGCACAAGAAAGAAGAGCCAAACCGTTTAGTTCGGGTACGTATATTTTCGACGCACAAACGGTGACTCCTCAGGCCAGCACGTGTAGTCCTGTAGAGGAAGGGAGAAGGTGGGACCAATTGGAAGAGCTCATCAGAACACTCCCCGTGATGTAGGCGATAGAGGACTGCCATAGAGGCGACATCTCTTCGCAACTGCAGAGGCTCAAGAGACTGGGTGATCTCAGGACAGTCGATAATGCGGACTGCGCGCCGCTGCAACCGATCGAGAGCGTCAAGCAGACACTGCGCATAGCCGTCCCAGAGATGAGAGCAGTACTCCACGCAGGAGCGAACCTGGGTCTTGTACAAAAGACACAGTTGCTCGGGCGAGAAGAACCGTCTCACCTTGTTCAAAACGCCGAGCTTACGCGAGGCCGCCTTAGTGACACTCTCGATGTAATCGCGCGGATTGAGATCCCGGCAAATATCCATACCCAGAATACTAAGCCTATCCTGCAGTGGCAGTTGAGTGCTCTGAAGAGTAGGAAGGGGAAGGAATGGAGACTTTTTGTTAGAGAACACACACGCTTGTGTTTTCTTGGCGCTGAAGTCGACCAGATTCTTCAGACCCGGTCGAGCTCAGCGACAAGCTCCTGTCGTTTTTCCTCAACGTCTGCCAGCTTGGCAGTAGGATGCCCGAAATATCGCCCGTGCACTGTACTGTCGTCTGCATAACAATGTATATTGCCAAGGGTTAACATGTCGTTGATATGCAGAAGAAACAGCGTAGGCGATAGGACGGAGCCCTGAGGTACACCAGCGCTTACCTCGTGGAAGTCTGAGGCCGCGCCGTCGCAGAGAACCCTAATGCGGCGCTTTTCGAGGAAGGCAGCAACCCAGTTGCAGAGTTTAGGTGGCAGACCAAATGCAGGAAGTTTGGAGAGAAGCGAGCGGTGCCACACCCTATCGAAGGCCTTGGCAATGTCGAGGCTGATGGCCAAGGACTCCCATGCCTATCCATAGCCTCACCCCATAGGTGTGTGACGTACGCTAGAAGATCACCCGTGGATCGGTTCGGCCGAAAACCATATTGCCGATCATTTAACAAGGAGTGATCCTCGTAGGTGGCGGATTAGTTGGGTGTTGATGATCCGCTCGAACACCTTACAGAGTATGGAAGTGACGGCTATAGGTCGGTAATTGGCTGGATCGGAGCGGTCGCCTTTTTTGGGAATGGGTTGAACATTCGCTTCTCTCCAGGCCTCCGGAACAATTCCTGAGGAATAGGACAGACGATACAAGCGCGTTAGTACAGGAGACAACTCTGGTGCACAGTTCTTAAGAACCACCGCCGGAATACCATCGGGTCCACTGGCTTTCCGGACATCGAGTGACCGAAGCTCCGCACGGACATCCCTCTGCCGGATGCGAATATCCCGCATTGCGGAATCGCAGGACGCAATGGTGGGCGTGTGCGCGCAACGGTCATTGATTCGGGAGTTAGCCGCAAAGAGGTCAGCTAGTAGATTCGCTTTCTCTTGCGGCTCGTGGGCCAGTGATCCGTCAGGGTAGTTCAACGGCGGCAGCGAAGGTTGGCAATAGTTGGACTGCACGGCTTTGGCCAATCGCCAAAACTTACGGCTACCCGTAGGGTACGCGACGAGTTCTTGACCAAACCGTGCAATGCGCTGGGCATCTGCTCTGATGTAAGCCCTCTTGCATTCTCTAGTGGCTCTGTTTAGTGCTGCTTTTAGGCGATCAATGTCTGGGTCACAATGTGCGCGGGCCCTGATCCATGCGCGGTAGGCCGACTGCTTTGGAGCAACGGCCCGGATGCACTCGCGATTGAACCAGGGACGGGTCTTCGTGCTGGCGACTTCACTGTAGGGGATATAATACTCCATACCGACAGTGATTTCGTCAGTCACGGCAAACACACTTTGCGACAGATCCCTATCTTTAAAGCAGCGTTGAGCATACGGGATGGATGCAAAATATTCCCGCATTCCATCCCAGTCTGCCATCGAGTAGTGCCATAACCGCCGCCTTGTTACCACAGGTCGTGGAGGCGTAACAAGAGGCACTGAGGTCGACACCAGGCAGTGGTCGGAGGATCCCAGAGGGGCGAGAACTGATACGCTGTACTGCGCTGGGTGATTCGTCAGCAGTAGGTCCAGCAAAGAGGGCGCTTGACCCGTTATGTCTGGTATCCTGGTGGGCTGGAGTACCAGTTGGGTAAGGTCATGCGTGAGAGCAAATGCGTGGGCAGTTCGACCAGCGTGGTCAGTTTTGGAAGATCCCAGCCAGGACTCATGGTGGGCGTTAAAATCTCCCAAAAACACCAGTTCGGCGGTCGGAAACTGCTCCTGCGCTTTATCCGCTGCTTGACTCAGGTGGTCAAAGAGTCGAGTTGTCTCGGAGTCTCCGGAATGGGAGCGATAGAGGCACACGTAAATCCGGCTCGTAGAGCCAAAATCCACGTGGAGCCAAAGGATGGAGAAGGATGTGTCTTCTAGGCAGTGCAGACGGCGACAACAAACATCCGCCCTGACGAAAAGGCACACTCCAGCCCTTGCGAGGAAGCACTCCTCGAGCACGTAGCCGGGATAGTGGAGATATGCCGTGTCGGCAGGGCGGCGTATTTGTGTCTCCGTAAGAAAGAGCATGGCCGGCCGAGCCGTCTCGAGGTGTTGGTGTACGGCGCTGAGGTTTGCATGGAGTCCACGTATGTTAGTGAACTCCACCTCAAAAAGCGGGTTGGTGGGAGAGGAGGATGCCGCTGTAAGACCACTTTTCTTTTTTTGTGCTGCCATGATAGAAGAGGAAGGGGGCGTAAAAGGCATGACAGTCATCGTGGCAATGTAAACTGAGACTAAAAATGCTGTGTCATCATGTATCGGTGAAGCATGACGGTGACCGAACCGCCGGACGGAAGGGCCCCCGTACCCTCCCGGAAGTGGTCGCCAGGTCCCACCATCCGGTCACCAACCGGCACGACGAGCCACTCCGTGGATTATGCGTGACCTGACGGGGCAGCCTCCCAGGGTGGTTAGCCGTGGTTGGGCCCCTCTCTATGCCGCGGGCGGCCAGCGGCACCACCGTTTCTACGGGTCTCCCTGGCCAACGGTTCGATCCACGCCACCCTCACAATGACTCTACAGCACTCCACTGCTCACACACATACCACGATAACTTTCACCCCTGCATCGATGGGCCTCCGGTCTCTCACTCACCAGCGAAAGGCGACACCACGAATGTTGTCACTTTAGGCTGGTTTTCTGTGAGAGGGTAGTACTGCCCCGGTCGAGCCGGCCCATTCCTGCTGAATAAATCAGCGTGGCTCTACTACCTGTGAGACTTTGCATCCTACCCATGGGGGCAGGTTTGCTTCTCGTCGGATGATCACAATGTCGTTGCCGACTCTGTCGCTGATGTTGTGCTTCAGGGTATGGAACTTTTCATTCCATTCTCCCTGATTCCCACAGGTGGCAAGTCCCAGCCTTGGTTTGGTCGAACCTGCAAAGCGGCTTCCTGCCGAAAGCAGGAATGTTACCAAGCATGGGCTAATGCAGAGACAGCACGGGATGTAAAGACCAGCACATTAAAGAAAGAATTTAACTTTGCCTCCAGGTCCCTCAAAAGAGTAATTGCTGGGGCGAAGTCGGTTCACATCGGCAGAATTGGCGAGAGACTAGTGAGTCTCCCTTCCGGAAATCGTGCATTCAGTCTCTTGCCAAAGCTGTCCAGGGGAACTTTTGTAAGCCATCCCTTCCACCTCTGCACATAGGAGATAATTCGTTGGCCCAACACGCTAAAGAAAAAGCCGATCTTCTGGGCAGACTCTTTGCGTCCAACTCGACCCAGGACGACGGGGGAAACGCACCGCTGATCATGCCGCAGTGCGAGAGCCGTATGCCGGAAGTCCGGTTTACACAAAGGGCAGTGTAAAGCGCTCCTTTCCCTCGACGTTCTTCAGTCGAGTGGGCCCGATAGAATCTCTCCTATGGTGCTGTAGACGTGTGCTACAGAGTTGGCACCGGTTTTAACGCGCCTTTATCGGCTTTTCTACTCTCTTGGCGTAGTCCCGAACTCATGGAAGACAGCTCTAGTGAACCCAATTCCTAAAAAAGGAGATCGCTCGGATCCGTCCAACTACAGACCAATAGCCATCACCTCCTTGTTCTCCAAGATAATGAAATCCATTGTTAACTGAAAGATCCTCCGGTAATAAGAAGACCACCAGCTCCTCAATGATCGACAATACGGCTTCCGTCAGGTTCATTCAGCTGGTGATCTTCTCGTTTACTTGACTCACCGGTGGGCACAGGCGATCGAGACCAAGGGGGAAGCGTTGGCCGTTAGTTTAGACGTGGCGAAGGCCTTCGATCGGGTCTGGCACAAAGCGCTCCTTGCGAAGCTTCTTTCCTATGGGCTTCCCGAGAAACTGTGCAATTGGCTCACCAGTTTTCTTACAGACAGAAGCATCAAGGTCGTTGTTGACGGTGCATGGTCCGATTCCAAGTTTGTTAATTCTGGTGTCCCACAAGGCTGTGTGCTATCACCCACGCTGTTTCTTCTGCATATCAATGACATGCTGCAGATTAGCAGCATCCATCTATGCGGACGATAGCACGAGTGATGCCCTTTACACCGACCGCGCTAACATTTCTCGGGTAAACGTCATTGAAAGCCGATCCAACCTTGTGTCTGAAATCGAAACTTCTTTATCAAAAGTTTCAGATTGGGGTCGACTTAACCTAGTCCAGTTTAACCCCACGAAGACACAGGTTTGCGCGTTCACCGCTAAAAAGATGCCATTGGTCGTATCACCTCAATTTGAGAGCACTTCCCTAACTGCATCAGCCAGTATCGGAATCCTTGGCGTCGATATATCAAGCGAAGTCCAGTTTCGCGGTCACTTAGAGAGTAAGGCCATATTAGCCTCGAAGAAGCTTGGTGTGCTAAACAGATCGAGACAGTATTTTACTCCGGCCCCCCGCCTGCAACTTCATAAGGCGCAGGTTCGTCCGCACATGGAATATAATTTTGCCTCGCACAAGCAGACTATGGAACAAATTGTCGCCTGCCGTATTTCCGAACCGATACGACCCTCAAACCTTCAAGAAAAGAGTGTACTCCTTCCTACAAGGCCGGCAACGTACTTGTGACTTTTGAGTTACGGGTGTCTATGGGCGGCGGTAGTCACTTACCATCAGGTGACCCGTCTGCTCGTTTGCCTACTATCGCATAAAAAAGCTACATGCAAACAACCTAGACTCACAACATCCTCGCGAACATGCTGGGTTCAGATCGGAATTTAGTAAACACGATCATCTGCGGACTGTGAAAACAATAATTTAAAAATCTTATTAATAACTTTCGTAGATTAAGGAAAGGCATTTGATACGATAGAGGCTTGGGCTGTTGAGAGGGCATTGGCAGAGTGGATGAGAGGTGCATCGTGATCATGAAATATCTACAACAAAATGCCACCGGTTATGTCAACCGCAACCTGCATAAGAAAATCCAAAAGTTCCGTTTAGACAGGGTGACACAACACCTCCTTAACTTAATATGATACTATATACCCTTGAGAACATCTTTGAAAACCTTAATTGGGATAATATAGGCTGGTAAAAGATGATAAATGTTTAAGATATGCTGGAAATTATCGAAGAACTGAAGATCCAAACAGGAAAAGTAGGGTTGAAGATGAATCTCTCCAAGACAAAGATCATGACAAACATACCGGACGTTGCCTGCCAACTGCCTGTCGAAGTGGTTAGCAACTACATTCACCTTGGTCACAAAGTAAAACTAGGGTTTGCTAATTAAACCGCAGAAATGGATAGGCGTATTTCCTAAGCCTTGGCAGTATTCGGTGCAAAATTCGCATATAATGAGTGGAAAGCTGCCAACAAATCTGAAGGCTAAAGTGTTTGAGGTGTTCATTATGCCTGTACTCACTTAAGGTACAGGTATAACCGAAGTCAGTGTCCGGAGATCAATCATGGCATGATCAAAGAGGGTCTTGAAGTGGAGACCATGGTCCAATACTAGACGGAGGGTCCGCCCACGAATACGATGGACTGACGACATGACTGGATGACCAAGGCCGCAGACAGAAAGGCTTGGTAGGTTTCATGAGAGGCCTATGTACATAAGTGTACCGAAAAAGGCTAAGGAAGAATAAGAAGAAGAACAATAAAATTTACTTACTTTAACTATTTATGTACATACCTTCAAATACAGATTCGTTGCTTCTTGACTCTACAAAGTTGAGTTTCTAAAACAGCTATAAAGAAGATCTGTGCAATCTTATTTCCTCTTTGCATCGCTATCTTTCTAGCACTATCAGCCTTCTCGTTTAGAGGGATTTAATATGTTTTTCTTATACTTATATATTCAAAATAGTTTAAAGCATCGACCAGCTAAATTTACAGTTAATTAAATATTTATAGTTACAGATATAAATAAATAAATAGGAAAAGAAAAAACATTATACTCTTACAATATCAATAGGTCGTGCGTTACACGTTACATTTCCCCTGCACGCGATGTGGCATGCTACAAAAAATAGCCGGTGTTAATGCACGTTGCAGAGATATATAAGATTTATGGTGTTACGTCGACACCGATCGATCATTACGTATGGTATTAGGAGTCGATAGAATATAAATTGAGGAACGAAATAAAAGCTCGTCGGTTAACGGGGATTCTCTACTTTAGGGAAACCTATCCAGTAAATGTATAATTATAGTGTACTTATTCTTCTTAAATCTATCTCCCTTAAATCACATTTTTAATTAAGCCATATTAAAAACTGGAGTTTTCGGGAAAGACAAGACTTCAAGAGATCCTATGGGGAGTTTTAAGTTTGACCGACGACTCACCCAATGAGGGTCGAGGGATGTCGTAGACGTTTCTAGTTCGATACCGTGTACATCCGTGTATTCTCATTCTCATTTGTAAAGGCTGCCAATATATGCGTTTGAAAGAACTGATTTTATGCATTCTCATTTCAAAATAAAGGATAGTTGCAAGGGTTCGGTAGTTAATATTTGTTTACAAAGAACTTACACTAAGTCGGTAAATAATACAAACAAAAATATTTTAAACATAATTTATTTGTATCATAATAAGGTAATTAAGTTTATCGTACATGTCATTAACATTCTATGACTGACAATACATGATTTAAAATATTAACGTCATCTATTGACTACGGCCCGGAGCCATAAGGCATGAGAGACTAGCAAGCGCTGCGGAAAAATCCAGCACCACAAAATACAAAGTGACCTAATAATTCCAGCATTTTCTACAAACCACTTCACCTGGCCCTGATTATGAAGACAAAGACCTATTTATTAAATTTATATTACTTTTAGTAAAACTAAAAATAGACTAAAAATAGACTGGCCTGTTGGTCTAGGGGTTAATGACCCTGACTGCACAGACTGAGGAAAACACGGGACAAAAATCCACAAATATTCATTATAGATATTACTCTGAGTTTGGGTATTCTTTGTGTTCGTAAAGTCCTTCGCATCACAGGAATAATTCCTAATATATAAGAAATTTAAATAATATTATATAAGCACAAGAAAGTGATGCAAAACAGGAATGAAAAGGAATGATAAAGCGTCACGTGGGTCATTTTAGGTAAATAACCTCATCGGTTAACTAATAGGGAACATTTGTTTATGGTATGGGGGGAAAACGAACAGACGGGCCACCTGACGGAAAGTGATTACCGCCGCCAACTCATAATTCACAAGCGCGTTGTCGGCCTTTGTGGGTGCCCTCTCCCCGATTTTGAGGCTACTCACTTGGCGAAACACCACGTAAACATTGCTTCCCAACTGGTTTTCTGTGAGGCCGTGGATTATAGAAGTTACTCGAATTAACATTCACGTTGTATTATAATCTGTAATATTTAAATAAACGAGGTTCTACATATTTTTTGTTACAATGTGATCTGTCACCACAAGTGCATATAGTGTATTTTGACTCCATCATTATTCATTATGAGTAATAAATAGTCAAATATGTGATTTTATCTTAATATAATATCTAGCGTTATAGGTTTAAAAATGTAAGTTCGGAAATATCAATCTTTTAAGTCTTCTTGAATCTAAATATTATTTTAGAAATAAAACAATTAGTTCGCAACACCACCGAAGGAAAAATCATTAATATAGGTGCTCTTATGCTTTTCAGGAAACAGATCACGTCCTTTATTATCATTTATCATGCATTATGTGTATGGTACATGTGAGATTTAAAGAACAGAACAACTAATGGACGTAGTTTCAAAATAAAATTAACCCACCACATTTTCTTATGAATTTATTAAAAACTGTAAATTGGATTGGAATAACCTACATACGTCCAATTTCAAGACTGCTGTAGATGCAGAAATACAAAATTATATAGCAATTTATATAATTAGGTAGGTTGGTAAGTAATACTTGTTTCATATGCTCAACAGTGTGGAATGGAATAACGCTAAATGGTTTTATCGACTAAATTATTAAGGTAATTACATCGAGAAAGGTCATCATCTTATTGCTTTATCTGTTTGTACTTTCAGCGTTTATCTGCTGGACTTTCATTTCGAGTTCTGTAGCTTCAAGTGATTTAAATTCTAGTGATCAATTTAAATTTAAATTCAAATCTAACTAATTTATTAATGAGATGAATGTACAATGTGGCAGGGAACTGGTCTATATTCACTACGTTGGGCCTTTGCACCTACATCGATTTGCAATACATCAAATACCTCTAGAGTACATTTTACATGGTTAGACTAACACAATTCCATCACAATAACTTTAGAATATCAGTTGATTGATTCGTTCAGCATCATTTATTTGTAAGGATTTACATATTATTTATATATACTAAACGATTATTCTATAAACTTAACCCTAGTTATATTAAAATAGATTTGTTGATAAAATCTTTAAGTTCATAACAAATAGACACCTTATATTAAATCAAGTTAGTGAATATTGTATAATGTTTAATTTATGTAAGAATATAATTTAGCTACTGTTTACGTAAATATTATATATCTCAAAGGCTAACTGTGTAATAATTTCAATTAAAATTTAGATTTGACTAGAATTTATAATCAGTGCCTAGAGAAAGTGTAGCTTGCAATGCATTAACTATTAGCAATAAAACTAAATGTCGGTTAGGTCCGACAAGTCGCATTACGATAACCTCATTAGTAGTCAGGGTCTGGTCATTGTAAAACAGATTTATTCATTTTGATAGAAAGTTATATTTACATCCTTTTTCTCGTCTTTGCATGAGTTGATTCTTTTGTTTTATTTTATGTAATGTTTTTAGCTGATAAATCAAGATTTTTTTTTAGATATGCATAGAGTAAAAGTTATATTATACCAGGCGTTGTAATTGTTTTGTGACTACTATAAAATGCGGTTATAGTGCGCTATGGCAATCGTCAAAATGTTTGTCCTTTATGTCTACAATTACATATTTGAGCAAAGGAATATCGAAAGGTAAAACGTTAAAGTCGACGTTTTACTATTTTGACAATTGTACACAACACGTCACAACGACTACTTGTCTTTTAATTTTACATTAGGAATGCTATACTTCATGACATTTCCATAGTCTCTACTGTAACATAATCTACTTTTTATTAATAATGGGATATTACATTTTTACAAACATAGGCCGCCATTAGCCTCATCTTGTTACTTATTTATATAAACGGTCTACTTGATTAATTCATTTTCTAATAATATATTTTTTAAAATTCTTTAATCATATTTCATAATAGTTAGTAAGTCAATTAAGCTTATTACTTTTTGATGTTTTAAATAGAAAAAAAAATATTATTTTATTTCTTATCTCTGAGTATGAGTATATTGGTCGGGTGAAAGACGTAAATTAATATAAAGATAGTATATTTTATAAGATTTACAATTCCCTTATACTTTTCTATGAGATAGCTACAGAGATCTTTTCCGAAAATAATTATATTTATTGTGTAACTTATCAATAAGTATATGTAATAGAATTTTACGACGGCAAAAGTTAGCACAATCCACTATTAGGAACTTTAAAAAAACATCATCTTATTAGGTTGTTTACTTTATAGAATTAAAGACTACTCTGATAGAGAAGCTATGTTTTACAAATAGTTATAAAAAATACATGAAGTAAACCAACATTTCTCTGTACTCTTTATACTTATATATACATAACATTTGAATTTTTCAACTACGCGACTTAAAAAGGAAATGAAAATATTTTGTGAAGGTATACAATATGAATTTGAATATGGTTTATAACAATTGATAAGATTCAACCATTAACATTATAATATTGGTGTTGATGACAATAGATTTAAAACCTTAAGCTAAGGCGCATAATGTCATGAAGATAGAATCAGTTTACGCCGATTCATTAGTATTTTTCAGAGATTCATAGAGTAATTTTTTAATTTATTTTTCATAAAATTTCCTCAGTTGACATAACATCCACTTGCAACTACTTTCAACTCTGTCAACTCAACTATTTTCATTCCAAAATATAATTATTTTACTTATTCACTGTGAGTTTGGTGGTCGAAGAACTGTGATGCAAATGGATCCTCGTAATATTCTGAGCAGATCAATTACTTCTGGTGTCTTCATTGATGTTACATTTTCATCGTTTACCTGTAAAATTTATAAAATATGACATTGTTTAAATTTAGCTAAATATTATCTGCTGGACCCAGAATTTATCCCTGATGAAACTTTTTTAAAGGTACACAGAAAGGGTCAGGGTATGTAAGCATGGACTGCATAGAACTTATGTCAAAGTTTGTTGGCAGCCTAATAAATGTTTTTAGTTTAGATAGTGAGATTAAAAAGCTAATCAGATTATGCATAATGCATTCACCATTAATTTCCGGATAATAGATTACTGGCACCACTATTAAAAGTAGAAGGAGTCATTAGGACTTACCTTCTATTATTAAGGCCAGTTGTTATTATGCCCCATGCAAGCTTGAGTTATTAGTGAAGTTCAGGTTCATTCATACAATTACGGTTTGAATAAGAGACAAAATAGTTTCCTAAGTATTTACCTGCAAAATGACGTCTCCACGGCGCAATCGTCCATCCCTAGCAGCGACACTGTCACTGTAAACCGCAGAAATATAACTTTGCCCGGATTCCGGGTGTGACTGCACGCTGAACCCGAGCCGGCTATTCCACCCGCGATTTAACTCTACTGTTACGATCTGAAATAGTTTTTAAAAGCGCCTATTCATAATTTAGCTCACAAAACAAGTTAAAAAAAAAGATTATAATATGTACTCATAACAATATCAAAGCCCATAGTAGAATCAAGATCTTATTTCTAACATATTCAAAAATAGTACTACTTAAAATTGGTCATTCGTACAATTCTAGTATTATACAGCAGGATTAACTACTTCTGCTGTATAAAACACTTCAAGATATATAAAGTTAGTTGCGAGTTTGTATATCCTAAACCCTAACACTAGTAACTTTCGACTATATAACACATTCATTAATATCAAACGGAAAATGAAAAAAGGGTAAGATTGACTGCAAAACTTGTTCCTTGACTTAAACATGATATTTTCCATGTGTCAGTAAATATTTACAGATTATACTCTATAAAGCGAGTTCCTACCGAAATTATTTTAATAGATTCGAGTTTCTATTCAAATTGTAACAAAGCGTATCAACTTTAGTTTTGTTTGATTTTGAGATTTTGTGGCTATTATTTTGAATGTTTATTTTGCAAACGTCAAACATTTTAGCATTTTATGTATGGCACAACGTAGATTTCAAATGTTTCGAAAATGTGTTTACCGTGGGCTCATTGCTTGTGCTATCTGGAAGCGGTTCAGGTTTGACATTCTCTTTCTGGACGGTATCGATTTCTTTAGGGTTTGCTCGGATTGGAGGCTCTGCTGGTACATTCTTCTGTGGCACTTGATTCTTGCGTTCATTATCTGGTGACAACGCGACACCCTTCCATTTCTTTAAACCCTTATCTGAAATGAAATAAAAATGAAAAATGAAATAAAATAATTAGAAAAAAGCATGACTTTAGGAATGAGAATTAATGACAATGACATTTTTTTAAATATATTTTTGCTCGTAACTGTAAATACACACACTAACACTGAGTAGCAATGGTATTCATTTTATTACACAAATTTAGTTTTTGTTTGCAAAAATATACAACATTCTTCAATACGTGACCGATTAGCTACTATCCTAGATATTTACATTTAAACAATATTCAAACTTTTTATCTTTATCATATGCACAATTATGCAATCATGTAGACCACAAAAATAAACAACCACTTGTTTAAATAAATGTTCTCCAAAGAGCTTACCGTCATTCTTATGTCCATCAGAAGTCGTATGACCGTCACTCGTAAGCATAGCGCTTTGATATGCCGGGTTCGCATGCTTAAACCTTGCTTCATCACTAGAAAATTCTACAGGCATCGACACTGGCTCATCCGAGTCTACGGGAAAAACTGGTTCATTGCACCGCTGTCGAGACATATCTTCCTGGTAGACATTTGGTGCATCCAACGTGTCGTTGTCCAGATTGTTCAACTCGTAACCGTGGGGAGGCACTGTAGTATTAGAATATATTATAAAATATATAGTTAGTTTATATATGAAATATATTTTTCAAATAAGTTCTGTTAATAAGTGACCGCTCAAAAATTTTCAAAATTATTGAATTCTACGCCGAAAACCGTCGTGACGACCTTATTTGAATAGCTAACGAAGTTCAATGAAACATAAGTATTCATGAATTGATTCAGAACTTGATACCAGGGGGTTATATAATAAGATTTGGCAACTTTTGATCATTTTACATCGATTTTGATATAATATTCATGAATAAATTCTTAGATTAAAGAATTTTCCTGGTTTCTAACTACAGTTCACTTTTTAACAGTACTGTATTTTGACATTCATGAGTGCAAATGAGAGAATAAAGTAGAAAGTAAACGCACAAAGACTAACAACACTTCGGGGCGATATCAAATGACCGAAGAACATCTATGGTGCTTCGCTACGATGGTGTGTTACATAGTCCTGGTATGGTTAAATCCGAGTCAGTTTATACGCTGCTTTGGATTGGGGTGTAAAGCGATGGAGTATGAGGTCAGTGTGCGGGCCGACAGCGGTCTTACCCACAGACATAGTAGATTACGCAAGTTTACAAACTAATATTGAACATATAGTAAAGTCAGGATTCTTTTTTGGTTTTATAATTATAACACCTTTATGTCAAAGTAAATTTCCATACTTTGTACGTGAGAAATATTTTTAAGTACAATATTGAGATAACATTTCTGAGGAGTGTAAGACAACTTGCGTTCACTACGTGTTTCTATATCTGTGGTCTCACCTGTCAGGCTCAACTTTTGTTTTCTACAAGTGGGTGGAGCGGTGGGGCTGGCGAGTACCACAGTGCGCGGCGCCCGCCGACACTCCTGAATGCTGTCTGAATATTCCGAACCGTGTTCTACTTTGTTGGAACTTGGAACATCTGCGTGAAACACCTACATCGCTTAATGTGTTGCGTGTATTTTGTACGTGTTTAGTGTTTGTTGTAAGCAAAGTAAGATCTATAGCCATGTGCGCTCGCTATAGTGCTGTGTTAATATATCTTGATATTTGCTACCTGTGACGTGTGATCAATATACATACGCGTTCGTTGCAATGTTAATGTGGATTTGTAATGAACACAGAACTACGTATAACAACGTTCCTTCCCCTATGCATTTATTGTGGAGTTCCATGTAATATGGTTCAGCTCCATCTATGAAGTTGAGCTTACCAATTTCTACCTGTGACGTGTGATCAATATACATACGCGTTCGTTGCAATGTTAATGTGGATTTGTAATGAACACAGAACTACGTATAACAACGTTCCTTCGACTATGCATTTATTGTGGAGTTAAATGTAATATGGTTCAGCTCCATCTATGAAGTTGAGCTTACCAATTTCTAATTTAATTTTAATTTTATTATACTATACATACAGGACATATGATGTATTGAGTACAAGTGAATCTAAATCTTACGCGTTAGTAATACATTTGTAAAAGGCAAGGCTTTAGAAAATTACGGATTAAGGTCAATTCAATGAAGCCGTGTTAACCTATTGAACAAAGGTTCACCTTTGATCAATTTATAGCACATTCCATCAGTTATCACTTAACAAGTTCAATCTTTTCACGTAAAATTATTAATCTTGTACAAATCGAAAGCCAGGACCAAAACAACGCTCGGGTTAGTAAGTGCTAAATTCAGTCATCCATGACTACCGATAGCAAAACGTATGAAGGCACCTGTTTCATACTACTTGAAGTACATACCATTCGGCTGTTCGTAATGATTGTTGTCCTTGGTCAGCTTTCGGTATTTGCGTGGCGACAGACAAGGCGATCGTGAGCCATCTCCCGCATCAGGAGTGAGACGACGGGCGGCTAAATCGCAAAGCATTGATACTGCTTCAGGCCTGGAGTGATGTAAGTTTTATTTAGTATTTAAAATGTTTCGGCAAAACATTCTTGATAACAGTTATACGCTCTTATGGTAAAGGACAATGTTATTTTGCGTCACTAGTCAGTCAACCTGTTTAATTAAAATCTAGCACTAAAGGCCACTGCCTCGATTCTTAGTCAAGCGATATTTTGATCATTCCGGCATTCAGTATGTCAAGTCGAGACGAAGTAAAGTAAATTTTATTTAGAGTTTGCCAGGCTTTTACGTTTCATTAAATTGTTTAATCTTATTCAAATGGAAAAGAAGTTGCTACCTAATTCGATTTAAGAAGATTGAATATCTGTATGTATCTATAGTCCGTATTTAGGGCGGGCGGGAAAAAATATGTCGCTTTTAACAACCGAATACAATAAGGAACTATAAATTATAATTATATACTTTAATAATCCGACTTTTAGACCGACAAAAGGTACTTTGTATTATAATTATCCGATCTGTCCTAGAAACGGACTACAGCGGGGCCATCCATAAATTACGTCACACGAATATCATGATTTTTCTAACCCTCCCCTGTCCTTGTTACAGCTGGTCACATATGTGAGACCCCCTCCCCCTACCTAGTGTGATGTCACATATTTTGCAATTTTACATTTAGAAATTTATGAAATTAAAACAGCACTGTTTCGAAATTATTTTCATTTCAATTTAATATATTTTTCAATAAAATCGACAATAAAATCAAACATATACATTAAAATTAACAAAACAAAAATTAATAAAAAATATATATTATATTAATAAAAGATAAAAACTTAATCATCTTGAGTCCATGGACTTCGAAACCAGTTCTGTACATCATTTATAACTTTCATAGTAGTCACATCGTTCTCATTTGAACAGTTAACATCAGAAACATTAATTGTGTCAACATCTTTTTCATCTTACCATAAAGCATCATTGTCATCACTCAAACAAAGAATTTCTCTGGCACGTCTAGCAGCAATTCTTTAAGGCCGAATCTACGCGATGGGCAATACTTCTTATTGCTTTTTATGTGATTTCTTGTGTATGTTAGTGGCTTTATATGATGCAAAATATACACCACAGATGCCACACGAACGCATAAATAAGTATGTCTTGACTTGGGCAACAGCCCCCGTGTCAAATCATTTTTCAATAGTTCATTGATATCCAGTCTAGTATCTGTTGGCGCAATGAATTCGGCAACCACAGGAAAATCATCAATCACCATTATGCTTAAAATATTAGCCAGCACAATGCCTGCACTCTTAAAGCCACTTTTCCTAACTTCCAAGTCAGTAGTTCGATTACTGGAATCAAGATGTGAACCGAAACCCGAAACTGTCATTCAATAATACAACACTAGTAAGTTCACGACTAAGAGGCACCATTCGTCGTTCCACCCAGTTAAAATCATTTCTTACTGGAGCATTCGTAGCAATGTAAATAGCATCCAAGTCGAAATCTTTAAAATGTTGTAACGCTGAAACTATAACTCGCTCATATCGTGAATTTTCGTCCGGACTACCATAAAATAAATACAGGTTTTATAAAACCTTCTCGAGTTCTAATAAAGTTTTTGAAAGCAGGTATTGCAGAAAATTTACATATGTCTGTGGCATGAGTTTCTGCATTAGAAGAAGAACGCTTTCCATTACCAATTGCAACGTATGTAGATCCAGAGTGCGTTACAGCATCAGGTTTCCCTTCACCATTTTTCTTCATAACAATACCTGCATAAACATGGTCCAGTAATTTTGTAATACTCAATGGCAGGCGTGTTTTGTCATCCATGGATATAATGAAAACTTGATTAGGGCCCAAAATTTAATCTAACGATTCAAGGTTTGTTATTGTAGCAGTACAGAATGTGCCATATTTTTGTTTCAACTGTAGAGTAGAATTTGTTTTGCATAATTTTACAGGAACGGAACGACCCAGTACACGAAGTCAGTTAGATGATTGATTTATGTATGATTATTAATAGATATATGATGATTCTCGGACTTTAGTTGATTTCGTGAAGTTGACGATGAAGGACTTTTCAAAGACAAATTCATAAGTGTCGCTTTCTTTTCTGTCAGTTTTATTATGAAATTCTTTGATTTTAGATACCAGTTCACTTTCAACATTGTCACTACTTTTCCATAATGTGTTAACTTCTTCTTTTATATTTTGTTTCTTTTTATTAGCATAAGCTGCACTGTATGTTTCATATAATGTGTGGTAAATATTACCTAAATCGCTTTTTTTGTGAGTGTAAGTGTTTATAAGTCAATAAAGTGTTTCATAAGTAAGCTCTTCATAAGCTTTTTACTCGGCGAAAGTCAATCATCGAATAAATAGAAACAAAGAAATCACGTCAAGGCGCAGTGTGGCGGCATTTATCAAAGTCGTGACAACGACAGCGCGTACACCGAGTGCAAATTAGCCAACAAAACAAATTAAACCTTATAGTCATGCAGACAGAGTTGCAACTATTTTTATGTTATTCTTTAGTAGGCAGTGCAGATGCAGTTTAAATTTATTGTTCGAATACTTACATGTAAAATATTATATTTTGAAAAAATGTGATGTCACAAAATTTAGGACTCCTCCCTGCCCCCTATCACTCTTCGTCGACCCCCTCCCTCCCCCATAACATGTGACGTAATTTATGGATGAACTCTAAGTAATTAAATATGACTATTCTTGGGGTAATTGAGAGTTCTCTCAATTACCCCAACTGTTCAGTTGTAGTTAATCTACATGTCTTTCCATTACTTGATATTCTGAAAACGAGTTGTTTCTTTTGCTAACTAACCTCAGCGGAGGCTTAGGCCTGTGCATAGGTGCATCTGAGTCGGTCGCTCCGTCTCTCGGTGACATAGGTGAAAGTGGTGTTGCAGCGTGGTCTCGGTACAACCGCAGGCGCACCTCACTCCCGCATGAACGTAAGAACAACACTGCTTCAGCGTGGGACATATTAGACATCGGCGTATCGTTCACCTGTAGGTCAGATGTTATTACAATTATGTAATATTTGGTTTTAAAGAGCCGTCTCGACTATTTAACGTGTGTATGGATGTATGGATGAGATTAGGTAAATACTATGAACGTAGTTATTTCTGGTGTAATACCTATAAGTCAAGCTCTTGTAGTTGGTACGAGTAGGATTACATTGAGGAGTAAGGATTTAATTGTCTTACGAGCCTGCAACGATTGAGCTATATATACGAGTATTAGAAATCTCATATCAATCAATCATAACTGGGATTCGTAATATATGTATCTCTAACATTTAATATTATTTATTCCACCTATCCACCATATAATAATATATGGAATAAAATATAATAAAATATACGGAAATGTTGGTAGAAATTACATTAACAGTTTAAAACAGAGCGAGTTTCGATATCCTCGAAAGTAATAAATAGTTACTAAAACCAAGTATCTATATTTTTATACTTTCAGAGAGGCGATAAAATGGAGGCAATATTTTATGGTAGATCTGTAACAATGCCTCAGTGGAAACTGCATACAATCTATTCAGTTGTTTTTGTAAGATGCGTGTATAAATATACAGGATTATAGGTATTTTTTGTGATTGTTTTGTTTCGTATAATTAAATTAAGAACGCCTGTATGCTTCTTAAAACCCTGTGTTACCAGCGAATTTTATTTTTATAAAACATATATAAAAATAAAATTCGCTTAAATAAAATTAAATAAAATTCGCATAAATAACATTTAGATGTATTTTCCGAGATAAAAAGTTTCTCTGTGCTAAATTTGATTAAGATTCGTTTAGCTGTTCTTGTATTAGAATTAAAAAGTCACTTACAGCAACGATCCTATCGCCAGGCTGAATTCTTCCGTCACTAAGTGCAGGTTCCCGTACCAGGGCTCTGACGTAGTGCCCTAATGCGCTGTGGTCTTCCTTCCGAAGCGTGAATCCCAAGGAACCGTTCACCTTGGTCATTATTATGTCGAATTCCTACAACATTTTACCTATAGTCAATAATATTATTGAATTATATAACGGTTTCTCAGTTCTCTTTATTCGAACATAAAAGCATCTGAAGGACTTCAAAGTTTGCACAGATGTCGAAGCTTGATAGATAACATTATAATATGAACCAATATTATCATCATCAAGATAAAAAATACCATTTTTTGGGTAATATTAACCAACTAATAAAGTGTTTTCTATAAGTTTTGAATCTATTTAAATTACATTCTAAGTCGAGTAATTCGTTTCATTTGAAGCCCTTTACCCCTCAAATGAAAGCGTGGGTAAATTTGAACAATAGCTGTAGGAATAACAATTACCTCGTGTTCATTAGTCAGTGTTCTAATGTTTGGCACACAAACACGGTGTTTTCGATGTTGAGTCATTAGTTTAGGCCTGATGTGACAGGCGGCACTAACTATCATTGTTACAAGCTGCATACATTATGGGATATTACTGTTAGGAATATTTGTGCATGTTTTGTTTACCTGTCATATTGTTGTCTGGCTTTGTAATTATTCGAGATATTAAGACTACAAACAATTAGTGATACAAAAACGGTTGAACTGGAGAACTACTGCTGGTATATGTATAATCTCTGTTGGTCTGGTAGTTTCAGGTATATAACTATAATTTAATTTGATTTGTTTTAAAAATAAACGAACGAAGGTAATCATTTGTCGTATCCTTAATCTATATAATCTATATATCCTTTATCTATATATATATAAATGATTCCTGTGTCGCGAAGGACTTTACAAGCAACAACAACAGATACAAAAAAACACCCAGACTCGGGACCACTATGAGTGGATCATACAGTTTTATGCTCCGTGTGGGAATGGAACCCAAGAGCTTTGGCTCAACAGTCAGTATCACTAAACACTCGACCCACAGGCCAGTCATGCATGTTATATTCCTCAATAAATAAAGACGGGAAAATTTTGGTATTATGTACATTTCTATACTAACACTTATTTTTCAAAGTGTACGGTAACTCCTTTTCAGATTAGAGCTGGTTGTGTGTCCCTATTCAGCTAAAGCTAACACATCGCTTAATTTCCATACAACATTACTTAAACAAACTTACCACTGATCCGTCATCCTGAAGGCGTTAAACAAAGAGGATTTATTAATAACCTAAGCGGATTGCATTACGAATATACGTACCTCGTTAAATACATACATACATATACTTATGTATTTATAATTATGTTAACAATGAGTGGCTTGCTTTATATGCCCGATCTCACTACTTTATCAAGTTATTTGTGGTATGTGCCTAACGGCATTATAGTATTTAGTTACTTGGACTTTAAATATAAAGTATTTAGTAAGACAGTTTAACTAGTTCAATATTTTATGTGATCCTGAAAATTTTTCATATTTTAACGTTTTCCTGCTTCAGGCATATATAAAGGCGGGCATATATAAAGGAAATGAATTTAAACAACCTACCTAAAGTTTTGGTTTTAGATCAAAATTACTTACTGTTGAAAGATTTACAAGTCACAGTTTTAATATAGTTCTATTAACTCAGAGAAAGCGATGCATTTAAAATCGTGCATAAAATATAACAAAGAAAGTTGTAATCGCTGTACCGTTTTAACTGGTTCATTGGAAAAGTCAATCAATAAAATTAAATTATGTACTTAATAATAGACTTGTCCAGTACCAATGAATTACTGTTTTAATAACCATGTTTACTACTTATATAACGAAAACAGTATTAAGGCTATTGTTTTATTATTACCAATAGGACCAATCATCTGGCTATTGTTTATAAACTACTAGCTTTGACAATAATAGACCTATAAATGTTTGTTATAGCCATTAGATGCTAAATCTAATAATAAATATACATATGTATTCAATCAATTTCATTAAATATTCAGTCGTTAAATTAACGTGACATATGTATATGTACATACGTTTGTTTGATGTCTATGAATAGTCTTTTATATTCGTAGTTTTTTAGATACATATATTAACTAAGAGGAATTAAATTAAAGGTACTTAATTAGTTATACCTATTTGTATTAAAGTCTATTGGGTCATATTGTTCAGTAAACCAATCCAATCCCAAAGTATGTTTAAGTAAAAATCGCACACCTTTTCTTAATATTTTACTGTATTTAAAGTGGTATGAAGTTTTATACTGAGAAATAGCGCAATACAGCCGTTTTTGGCGTAGAATTTACTTATTCAACAATCATTAGACAGCGAGCTACTAAAATAGCATATAAATATTCTATCTATTTCTTTCATAAATCTATGGGTATTTCCATCTGAACAAATTCTTGCAGTGCAGTGCACGTACAGATTACAATTTAGATTAATTCTGAGCGCTCTGATTTATGACTCACGCGCTAGTAGTGTCGATAACGAGACTAATGAAATTAATGCCTTTATAGGAAATGAATCTTTATATATTTAAGAACAAAGTAAAAACGTGGCTAATAACTGTGGTTTACAAATAACATTTCTCTCTTTGCCTAAACTTATCCCGTTTTATTTTAGGTCGGATCTTCTGATAATTTTGCGCTAGCTAGTCACTCAATTGGGCTACCTAAACATTAATACTCCTAAATTTGTTTCTGTATGAATTGTGTATCTCTTGTATTGTTTCTGTAAAGCTATATGTTTAGTAATTGTAATTATTAAGACCAGTTTAAAGTCCTCACCCCATACTGTACGTCATAGACCGGCATCGGTTGGTCGAGGTCTGGTAGCCGCAGATCTCGACGATCTATTTCAGGGCTCTGCTCGCGACGCCCACGTCCTTCAGATGATGACGTCGTCGCGCTGGACGTCGTTTGAGATAGCCTTTATGCAAAAATAATAATAAATATCGAAACATATATATGTAGAGTCACAATAATCTTTATTGTACACAAACAAAACAAAAATACGTAGAAATATATTGTATACATAACATACACAGTAGACGACTTTATCCATTTCTTCCAGGCAAACTTTAGACGGACAGGAGTGTCATAGTTATCGTGGGTGGTTCTAGTGCAAACAGTTCAAAGATATCATAAATTTGTTTATTTAAATATATATATAGTTATATTACTATACATATGAATAATAAGCACGAATATATGCATATAATATAAAGGGCATTGCCAGAATAAATATATTTTAAAGAATAGTTATGGGAATAGAAATGTACATTGTTAAAACTTTAAATTTTTAAGACTAAGACTGTTAAAGATGTTAATGGCATAGTGTATATTTCTTTTCGTAGCAAAATAACTTTACCTAACGACAATTCTTATAGTAATCTACAGACTGCTCGTCTTCACGACAGTTAGAACGAAATCACAGACTTTCAGTTTCGTTATTTGAAAATTCAAATACAGATTACAAGAAAGTCATAAGGCCTAAATGCCAATAGTTATTACATTTTTCAAGAACTCAGGTACTCCTGACAATTCAATGCTACAGTACCGAGCACCTAAATAAAGGTACAACGAGTGAGATTTGACTAAGTGTCAAGGGTAATCAAAAGCTTACCATTGAACGTCACGACATACATTCTAATGAACCCCGATTAAACATACTCTAATGAACTAATACAGATGAACCAGCATATTCACAAGATACATTTGACACAATTTCATCAGTTGTATATATGCCCGATTTTGAGGATACAATGCAATGGAAGCTTCAATAGATTATGATTGGTCTCTTAGTCTCCATTGCGTAATAATTTTATACTATTTAAATTTGAAGCACACACACACCATTCAATGGATATCAATTGTCAATTCTATAAAATCATATTGTAGCCCTCCCTCATGGGAGGACTCTACAGTATGATTTAAATGTGATCGTCATGAGAGGATCACATTTAAATAAATGTAAAATAATTTCTTCCACAGTCTCTAAATAGACGAGAAACAGTTTAATAAATACAAATTTACATCGGCGATATTAATAGCGTGCACCATCCAATGGATATCAATTGTCAAATCTATAAAATCATATTGTAGCCCTCCCTGATGGGAGTGCTGTACAATATGATTTTAAATGTGATCCTCTCATGAAGATCACATTTAAATAAATATAAAATAATTTCTTCCACAGTTTTTAAATAAACGAGAAACAGTTAAACGGTTATAACTATAATTAAATAAAACCTTTTGCACCCACTATAATTTATTTTTCCTAAATCACTAACAGAAATGAACCAGAAAGTGTTCTTTCTACATTTGTGTTCAAATCTTAAGACAGTCGTCGTAAGCGGCAGATTCCTTACCTGTCCTTTCCTTAATCACAAGAGGTATTGTACGATAACATGCATAGTAGACATAAATTTGTGTACTTTAGTATGTTTAACTTGTTTATCATGCACGACATGACTGGCTTTAGAGCGTGGGATGACCGAGGGGACAAATGACGCGAGGGTGACGCGTTACTTGGTTCGTTGGCATAATAAGCGTTTACCTCAGGCACAGAGGAGACTCGTAATGTGAGCTGCTCCTCACTTTGCACCATTAAATATAGAACGTGAATTTTATTTTAGGTCACTATTTACGAAATTCCTCAGATTTAATTTAATTTATTTTGAATAAACTTTGCTTTAACGTTCGTCTCTTCTGTGTAGACTTTGAAAAAAGGTGTATAACGTAGCGTAGCTGGCACAGCTATAGTCAGACTTCGTATGCGTATCTGAAAACCCCTGATAACATTCCTACCTGATAACACTTACAATAAATATTCCTCGTACATATTTTCTAGAAATTAATTAAATCTATCCAGGTGGCTATGGAGAAAGTGGAGATTTATGTTCGTATTGCACCCCATTTTGTTCAATTCTAAAATAAGGTCTTCCACAAGTTTAATATAATTTTCTGAATTTCTATTTCCGAAAAAGTAATTTTTTTTTTGTCTCGATGCCAACAGTTCTGAAGCTTGTTTAGAAAGATTCAAATCTTTTACAAGACGATCTAATTGGCTTTGTCAAAAACACCTGAATTCGTTTCATACATCTTTAAGATCAGTATCTTTTCCTGACTAGTTTGGTTCCGAGCTTTAGATATGTTTTTGGACACTGAAGATTTAGGTAAACGTCGCGTAAGACGCTAAAAAAATAAAAAATTACCAGTAAGCTCTATAGTTAGGGTTGATGGTTTTTATGTTGATACTACAAAAATAAGCGTAATTGAGATGATTTCGTGGTACTCGTTATATGGCTGGTGTTTCCAATTCATAATCACGTATTTTGCAACCTTGTCATGATATTAAATATTCAGCATACAATTTACAATCACAATCAATTGCCGAAAGCTTGTTATTTTCGTCGCACAAAATCCCAAAATATAGAAAATCGGTATTTTTAACAAACTCTGTTTAATATATCTGTAACAAAAAAGATTTGGATTGTTTAAACAACGTCTCTTTGATCTTCTTATGTCATGATAACTACAGATATAAGTTGTCAGACAGTGAAACGCCCAGTTATCAGCGAAGTAATTTTATTTGCACAAACATTTTTGAACGTAGAGTGAAAGAAAACATATCATATGAAAGACATTTCAACCAACTTTGCAAAAAAAAAAAAAATTCGCAATTAGTTTTATCTTTTATCAATCTGTTGATCTTTAATAAATATCACAGAGGAAGTTCTAAACTGCATATCATATTATATTATATAGATTTATATTGTCAATAGCAAAAATAAGTAAATATTGGAAACATCACTGTTCCAAAGTTAAGCAAATCTTGCTTGCAAGTGAAGTTTAAAAACAAAATATTTAGATACTGTTTTTAATTGTGCTGATTTATCACACATGGCTTTGGAGTTGATATTGTGAGATTTGAAAACAGTTCGGGAACAATTTTCTTTAAAATACGTGAAAAACATGCATTCAAAACGGCAAACATAATCACTCTATTCAGGTTAAACCTGAATAGAGTGATTATGTTTTATCGTTATCCATAAAAATATAATGTTAACCTCTGTGCCTTTCTCTAATTTATACTAAATATTATAAATACGAAAATAACGAAAATCTATTCATCTATCTGTTATCTTTTCACGATTACACGGCTGAACCGATTTGAATTAAATTTGGTATGTACACAGTTCAAAAGCTTAGGGGGCTGTATAATTCGACATACTAAGTCGCTGCCAGAAACTAGTGTCTTTATAACTCTGAATGATTACCTAGTTTATTTCTCTGTAGGTATAATGATATAGCATGGTGATCACCAATGAGGAACGATCGGTCAAGGAATGGCTCGAATGATGATTCTTAATAATATTATTCCAATATTTGGGGTATTTGTATGTATTTTAAAATTTTCTGAGTGCATACGAGGCCAGCGAACTTTGAAATTCTGAAATTCTCGTGTTAAATAAATTCACTTATTTTTATTTCATATCGATAATAAGTTATTCTGATGCACGCACGTTAGAAGTGGAAATAAATATATTAATACCGAGTAACGATTCTTTTAAGTTGATTAGGTATGACTAACCAGATCTTGACAAATTTGTTGACTCTTGTTTTGGATTAGTTTGCGGTTTTGTTTACTCTCCATAAATTGTTGCGTTGTTTACCTGGCATGCATGGGGTGGCAGTTGAGGGGGTCGAGCGGTGGCAAGTGCGGAGGGTGCGGCGTGCGCGCTGGCGGCGTGGGCGGGTCTGGTGGCGTGACCGAGTCTAGCACGTCATGCGGAGGTCGACAAACGCGAAGCTCTACCCGTGCTGCCGCTGTTCGGAGGACTTCTAGCGCTTCCTGGATATGGATAAAAGCTTCAGTATTAAATATCTTATTGTTTTACTGTTACCATTTATACTATAACTAGTATTCACCTACTATGTAGCTTACATTTGATTAGACTAAGTTTTATATAGTCATACGGATCACGGTACTTTAATCTGAAACAGAATTGTGCTTGTGTATATATTAATTTACTCAAAAATGTATAATTTATCTCAAGTTGATGTAAAACCGCAAATATAGTTATATATGTCTATATATTTAAATATTATAGATAAATTACACCCTGATAAAGAACAAATACTTGTGCTCATCACACGATTATTTGTCCTGGTTGGGAATCGAACCCATGACCTCTGGCTTAGCAGTCAAGATCACTACCACTACACTATCAGGCCAGTCATTGCTAAGATTATGATGACAAAATTAATAAAATAATGTAATTATTTAAAGAATAACATCTAAACCCTTGAATGATTTGTGCCGATCGTTGAAAGCCTGGAATTCATTACCAGCGAATCTGTTTCTTTCCCACTTTGATCCCGGGTCTTTTAAGCGGGGCGTGACAAAGCATTTCACCAGGCCGCCATAGTGTGGGTCACCATGCTGCATTGACTAGACATGCAATGAGGATGGTGACCACCACTCTTGGACTCCACTTATTGCTTTGCATCTAGACAGACATGTCGATGAATTATATAAATAGTAACTTAAGTGAATATTTACTCTAAAAGCGAGAAATGTATAAATAGAGCTGTCGTATTTCTTTTACATTATCCCCGCATAAAAGAAAAAGGCGAATATAAATATATAATCCCGTCAGCACTACTCAGTCTATTAATACATTCAAAGCGTTTCATTTTCCAACTTATTATGAACACTCTGAAGAGCGTAATACTTTATCGGAGTATCCACTTTTGTTTTACTAACATACATATATGTATCTATGTACACTTTAGTTTTGGTCACGACAAAGTTGAGTCTCGTTGAGAGTGGTAGAGCCATGCTTAGGCACGAATGGGCCGGCTCGACCGGTGCAATACCATAGAAAACTGGTTGTGAAGCTTGCGTTTCATTTCCCCGAAATTAGTGTGGTTTCCGGAGGCTTAACTCCCATCTCCTCATCTCCCTCTCTTCTTTACCCTCTCAGCAGCAAAGGCGGGCAGCGCACTTACGACTCTCGAGTTGCTGGTGTCCATGAACGGCGGTTGTCACTACTACCATCAGGTGACCCGTCTGTTCGTCTGTCCCCCTATAATATACATATATAAAAAAAGATTATGATGAGATAATAGTGTCGGTGTCACTATGAAAAACTTTTTGTAATGAAGTATATTTCCCTCATAATGATTACAATAACATAAAAGACAAACATCACTTAACACTGATCATTGGGCTTTCTACTCCGTGGCTCTCTGACCAAAAAAAGCAACTTTAAACTTATTTCACTAACATGATTTTTATTTTTTGAGAAATGTCTTCTCTTTAATTATGATATTTTTTATATAAAGTTATAACTTCAGGTATCCAATCGAAATGCCACTTTTAAAGTGAACTTTTGATTTACCAGGATAAGGAATAACAACGTTGTGTATCCTGTGGAGAAACGATGGCAGGCTATGTCCCTATGTTGTTTGTGTTCTAACTAAGCCGATTTCTCGTCAACAAGTTCACTATACGGTAAACCGATTTACAATGTGTTCTTTAAAGGACCGCCTTACTTTAATCCCTTATTAAATGTTCCGATAGAGCGACTGAATCACGTTTTATTTATACCCAATATACAAACTCACAAGATTATACTAAAGACTAGTGAGACTAAAATAAAAAAATATATGTAATTAAAAAGTGGATTTTTTTTTTTTTTTAAAGTTGATGTCAATAACCACATAAAAATACACAGTTTCATTAAACAAGTAAATTTATTAAAAAACATAAAACCCGACTGAATTATTAACCTACTTTGTTTTTTGCTGACATTATTTCGAAATGCTTATGCCCTAGGACACTCCTACTATTGGGGCCACCTGTTGAGAAGACCAAGGTCTGCAGGGGTTCCCGGAGGCTTCCTTGTTAGGGTATTCCCGGCCCCCTTCCAATAGTCTCTTTTTAACACAACGGTTTTAGTAGGTTCGAGTCCGAAATACCACCTCTCCGTTAGCTCCGGTGAGGTGATGACCCGTGGGGTTTCCACACGAAAAAAAAAGGACACTTCTACTATTAAGACGATTCAAATGATACCTCATGTGTCGAAACCCATCAATCTGTTTAGATAAAGAAGTATCATACATACAAACATACACTCGAAAACATACAAACATAACCCTTAGATCTAGACAAGAAACGCAATTTCTTATTGACTCACTAAACGCAGTGTCTTAACGACTCATTTGAGTTTTCCACTAGGCCAGTATTAAACCCATTAACATAAAAGTTCAGTTTAACACCGGTTATACTTTAGACGACGTATGTATATGTTTGCCTGTAAAGCCCTATTTATTACAAAAATACATTATTTTCTTTCTGTATTTTCTGTTATAGTTAGGGAGGCTACGATGAATTTCGGATATTTTTATTTGTTTTTTTATATATAACACTATAGGGGGACAGACGAGCAAACGGGTCACCTGATGATAAGTGACATCCGCCGTCCATGGCCACCTGCAACCCAAGAGTGCGCCGCACGCCCTTAAGGGTGATGAGGGCAGGGGGATGCGTGGAGGGGAAAGACGAGATGCGCAAATAGGATACAGGCAACGGGAGATGGGGGGGAGAGGAAAGGGGAGAGAGGAAGTTGGGCCTCTGGAACCCTCACTCATCATGTAACAGAAGCATTACTTTACAACCGCTTTTCTGTGAGGCCGTGGTATCGCACCGGTCTAGCCGGCTCATTCGTGCCTAAGCGTGGCTTTACCACTGTAAAAAAAAAATATTACAGGTCGCAAATTTTTGTATGTAGTTGATAGTCTAGGGATAACTAGTAAGTTTAAACGAGCGTCAGCTGTCAGTCCAATATCTGTATTTAAAACCTCAGCTGACTGTCTTACCCCCATTGCAAGCAAAAAATTTACAAAAAAAAATAGTTTTGTTTTTGTACATTTTGTAATAATTGTACATTAACTAAATGTTAATCTAATGTCAAAAAAGTTAGCTGAAAAGATAATGCGGGAATATACGTCAGTCGCTGTAAATAGTGAACTTTTAATGTTATTAAAGTAACAAAAACGGTCGTCAACTATTCTTTTAATGGTCAGCTAAGGGTTTAAATTATTAATATTGCTTTACAGTCAGGTACACCACGGTTCTGATAACTAACGCTCGATTCCTTGCTATCTTTAGACTATCTACTACACATAACATTTTGATCTTAAAATTACCATCAGCAATCAATGTTTATGTAAAATTTTAAATAAATACTAATTTGGGAGTGAAGATATATTCATTTTCGCACCGAGGTAAAAGCTATGCAGCAATGCCTTTAAAAGATTGGAACTTAGAATAAATTAGACGACCCAGATCTCTTTATTATGATAAGCTGGCCTAAAAAGATCAACAGTTGGGCTTTGTCCTTAAAATATGACCCATTTTGACGTCTTTAAAACCTCATTTTAATCTTGACTCATAATGCGGGTTAAAAGACCTAGGTAATTTGCTTTATCACAAAGTTGTCAAAACAAAAAAGAATCAGAGAAGCAAGTTCAGTTCCAGTGGCGGATTTGCAGTCCGCCCCTACCTCCACCGCTACCATCTTCCTACCAGCAACCCATTTCTCAGCACCCATAGAATAGACTACATAATGAATTTACTTTATTGGCAACGAATCGAGTCGATTCAGTAATATTGTTAACCTATTATAGTTGCCAATATTTCTGAATCCGCTAGTTTATAATATTTTCCGAGGTTTCAGGGATAACTGCAGTGTTTTTGTTACACTTATACAGTCACCATCACTTGTACAGTCAGTTAGTCTTTTTTATCATACTTACACTCGTAAGTTACTAAGGCTCGTAACAAACTAATAAGTAATTAGTAGTAGTAAGTAGTAAGTTACATTACAAGCCATTTTAACCTCTATTTGTTACTTTGTATCTTGAAAGATCTTCTAAGATAGAGTTCAAAATGAATATGTGTGTGTTTGATTATTTAGGTTAGAATTATTAAAGCGAAGATATAACACAACTAAATTTATTTCCATACTTATTTTGAACGCTTAACGAATAAAAAAGCGATTGCTAACGTTTTAATTAAATTTGTTTTGAACATTCTGCAGAATTATTATGGGTGTTTAAAGGGAAAGCTTTCAATGGTCCCTACTTGTTAAATGTTTAATTATTAGCGAAAATTACTTGAATTTATGTTTAGAATATAACGCTTAAAACTAAAACTTTTGTTTTACATACTTCGCGAACCATGATTTATCATTTTGTTATTCTTGCTTCACTCGTATTTAAAGCTGTTAAAAAATTTCACAGTAATTATTAATGTTTTTTTTTATTCGTAGTTTTGTCGCAATTTGTCGTTATACTAATTCTTATTTGTTCAAATTTCTCCGAAATTAGTCAGTATTCTCTCAAAGGCGGGCAGTGCACTAATTATTTTTGAGTTCCAGGTCCATGAATGGCGATTGTCACTTACCATTAGGTGACCCGTCTGTTCATCTGTTCCTTTATAATAAATAAATATAAAAAGAGGTTTTTACGGAGGCACAACTTCCCTGTCGTCTTTCCCCTCCCCTCATCTCTTTCCAATTTTTTTCGCCCCTCTCCACGTCCCCTATCAATGATATTCCTCAAAGGCGGGCAGCGCACTTATGACTCTTGAGTTTAAGGTGTCCATGGACGACAGTTGTCACTTACCATCAGATGACCCGTCTGTTGGTCTGCAACCTCATATTCTAAAAAAAAATCTTATTTGTTTTATGCCTAACACCTATCTCACCTATCTTACTTATATTGTTGTATTTATGCTTAACACAACAATTTAAAAAAGTACTTAAAATTTAATTAAATCCAATGTTACATGGTGAGGGACAATTTTTATGCTATGACAAACAAGTGAGCAATTTGTAATTTTGCATTGTTACATTGTTGTAACTTGTGACTATATTCAAACGTTGCAACTAAGTATGTAAAATACCTACGAACTGTAGCTTTTGGGATATTTGATGGAAGTGTTTACTTTAGTTTTACTGTTCCTCGTAGTTTATTTGTGTGACAGTCTAGACTAGTCGTTGCCTGTAACAATAAGATATATACTTTTCTTATTGTTTCAAACATTATAATATATGTATGCATATGTAATTATGTTCTAACTTAGAGAGTGGGAGACTTTTTAAACTGATAGAATGAAGGATTTATTTTATTCTATGTAAAAATCAGTATTGAATATATTTTAAATTTCTTTTGAAAATGAGTATTCATTTTTTTGCCGCCAAGACAAAGATCTCAAATAATTTCAATTCATTAAGTCACGTGGCCGACTTGAGAAGACAAAAAAAATTATTGGGAGCCACAGTGGCACCATAATCAGTTCACACCACTTCAGAATGATCGGCTGACTTAACGCAAGTGGTAAACCGACAATACTTTATTTACTTCACGTTAAAAAGGTAACATGTTATACATAGTGCTAGGTCTCTTCATATTTTTCCTTACATATATGTATAATAGGTTCCACAAGAATGGAAGAGTATAAAGGTATATTGCATTAGCTCCGTAGAAATAAAATTATTGGTTGCTTCGCCGCGTCGACAAATTTACTTGCCACTCAAGGTAGCGAACGTAAAGGAAACTTTGCTACAATTGATTAAATTTTCGAAACGAAAGCAAGTTACCGGTTCGTCTATTTATAATAAATACTGAGTAGGTACAGTGAGATTATAAAAAACACGCTGAATGGTAGTGCTTTAGCTATATTTTGCATTGTAATTTTAGCTTGTAACTTGACACGAGGCGCGAAATATTGTACAAATGAGATTATTTTTCATCGGGAAATGTACAAGCAGTCTAATATAATTTGGTATAACCTTGTGGCAGACATTTTACAGTTTATTACATTTGAACCCGAGTCCCCGGCATGGACCGTGTCGGAGTTTTCATAAAAGTTTTTATGTTTATAGCCAAGCCTCCGGGCCAAGGGAAGTTGTGCGACAACAAATGGCATTTTTAACATGACTTACTGTTTATTTTTGTAAGCACGACACCGTGTTTTATGATTGTACCTTCATAACAACGATGCAAGCAGTGCTTTGTAAAAGGGCAGACTGGCGCACTTAAATTTTATGGGGTCTGTTGTAATGAATAAAAAATGTTCGGCCGTGCAATCGCAAATAACCTCGGGTAAGTAAGGTAGCAGTGCTAAAGCTATGAAAAAGTATGCAATATGCTAACATTATTTTTGGGAATTTAATGCATCCCGAACTCATAAGACGGGTGGAGATAAAGTAGAAAGTTTAAATTGTTTGAGGAGCCCGTGGCGGATGCAGTATTCATAGCACAACCCTCATAAATTGTATGCTAATCGCTTATTGTTCATAAAGATTTAAAGGAACATTGTCTTGAGAGTTACTTACGTATGTGCTTAGTCCGGCTAGGGGTACTCCGTTTGCGGAAAGAAGAAGATCCTTGGGGGCAAGTTGGCCAGTTCGCCACGCAGGTTGTGGAGGGTAGAGTCTTCGTATTCTCACCAAACCCCCGCCACCGCAAACTGACATTCCCAAACCACGCCCATCTTTTTCTACCACCACGGTGAATGTGTTATCTGTAAGAGGTATTGTTTATTTTAATTCTATTTTTTTAATTTTAAAACCTATTGATTATAATTGTTTATAGATCAAAGGCTGAGAATCACTATTATATCTATAACCGCTTTTGTTTTTAGTTTTGTTTTAATAATATAATAAACAATAATGATTTTAACATTATTTAAAAAAAATGGTAAACTAGGACAAGGCCCTTCTGATGATTGGCTGGTATGGATGGTAATGAGTACAAATGTGTTAAAACTGCTATCCGTAGCTGCACGTTTCACTGGCGGTAGCTTGGGTCTGACAGCGCCGTGATCTCGTGGTGGCAATCAGTTCTGCGGGTAGTCTCTCGCTCCCGACCGTGGTTCTGTCCATGGTCCGGAGCGAGAGCGCATGGAACGCCGTCGCTTCCTTCAGCGAAGAAGTGATGTCCTCAAAGGAAGCGGCGGAACGGGAGAGTGAACGAGTGACGGGACCCGTCTTGGGTGAGACGGGTCAGTGCCGGTCGGAGGCAGCGTAAGAATGCCACGGCGATTCTCGCTCCCCCGATCATAGGCAAGCAGAAGAACACCGGGGTGGTTTTAGTCTGTAAGAGTCCGACATACCCCTTCCCCCCACCCCATGGGGGAACGACATCCATGAGGATCTTCCACCCCGTCTCAAAAAAAAAGCTTTATGCACGTTTGAAGTATTTCCTCTATGAGGTCACTACAATACGTCACCTAAAAATTTGTTATAAGATCTGTCACGTAATTTGTATCGGACGGCGCAAAAAGGATTTTTACGTTTTAACCTAACTAATTCTTAGAAAATTAGTTAGGTTTCCGTAGGCCCAATTCATCCACTTCTCTTTTCCCTACCCTCATCCCCCTATCCCTCAGCACCCTCAAGGGCAGCAGCGCACTTGCGGCTCTTCAGTTGTGGGTGTCCATTAACAGCCGTTGTACCTTACCATCAGGTGACACGGCTGTTCGTCTGTCCCCCTATATTATAAAAAAAAAATATAAGTATCAATATTTATATAATGCAGTAGTATTTTATTTTAATAATTTTATTTCTTCAACTGTAAATAAAATAACAATTTTCTAACTTAAAAGTATTTGTTTACGTGTACAAAATTACCTGCCTACTGTGAGTGCCTTTCAAGGCAGACCCGAAAGTACGCAGGTGTTTTTGTTCCACTAAAAACAAACAACCGTAAGTATTCGTTTGCTTGCAAACGTTGTTGATTCGAGGGTGTGGATTTTCAGATAAAATTGAGGACCACAATTTAAAGATATAAAAGAATTTAGTAGCAATAGTAGCAAAACCGGCCGCGTTATAAGTAGGTCTTCCTTAGGAGGAGGATAACCTCCATCCAACAGAAGAATGTAAATAAAACAAATTTCGTGTTTTTGGATGTTATAAATCTCTAAAATGGTTCATGTTTATACCATGTTTATTGAGGTATTCCTTTATTATGGAAAGAGTAAAGAACTCTAATATGAAAAATGGATTGTTATCAGCCTCATTGTTAGGATACACCTACACACTCGAACAACTTGTCGACTGCTGTATTTCCAGCACAATATGACCTTAAAACTTACAAGAAAAGAGCGTACTCCCAGCTAAAGGTACAGGCGAAGGCTTGCAGATGTCTATGGGCGGTGGCAGTCGCTTACCATCAGGTGAACCTTCTGCTCGTTTGCTACCCCTATCCCATAAAAAAAATTTCGGTGGCCAGAACAGAGTAATCCTGGCTTGTAGCAGATTGAGCATCATTTAAATAATTACCCTCGTCAAAAAAAATACAATACCCTAGTCCTAGTCCTAGTCAGACTAACAAAAAACACTTATAGGCTCTAGCGTTAGGGACTAATGGCACACTTTTAACGTTGGCGGTTGAAATATTCTGAATTGATATCTGTTTCAATAAAATAAATCAAAAGTAGACGAGTAAGCGTCGATTTTCGGTCAATTTAAGCCCCTTTTAGCCCTGAAATGGACATCGAGAGCAGACGACATGAATAATGCAGCAGGGGTGTCCTCAGTAACAATCGGAACGGAAAATTGTTTCATTAATTTTTATGAAGCTTTTTTTTTAACTTTCGAGCAACGTATTTTTATTTATTTTCGCGAAGAATCAAAAGCAGATTATTGTAACTGGTAACGAGGACTTTGGAAAGCGATGGGGGAGACAGTTACAATTTTGATTTATATGCAGTCCTAGATATTTACTACTCTTATGACATACATACATATATGTATGTGTATATATTATCTATAATAAAATTGCAGTGTGGGTTAGTAACATACTAATAACAGCTATTTCTTAAATTAATCTAAATGATTTATATATATATTTTTTTTATGGTCAGACTGTATGCCTACTTGTTTCGGCTGATTTAACGAAACGTAGGTCGTAAAATAATCAGGTTTAAGGACAAAAAACATAAATATATAGATGCGAGGGAAGTAATATATATAGTATATGTATAGTTTATTCTAACATTAACCCTATGTATGTACTTGTATATACATAGGATACACTTATTTTATGTATGTTGAAAACGGCCTTAACAATTTGGATTACTACATTTTGTATTTAGATGAGCTTTAAGGTTTTATTTAAATAGGTCTTTTTTTTAAGAAAATGCTACTTAAATTTTGACTAGCGTAGCTTGGTCAATCAGGTGCTTCTTTTTAGGATGCAACTTGTCAACAACCTAGCAAAGTGGTCACCTCGACAATACGCGTTCGATCACCCTTTTGTGTGATGCTCAAATTGTTGTTCTAAGTCTGGGTGTTCTTTGTGTCCGTTACTTGAATGTTTGTAAAGTTCTATGCGATACAGGAATGAATCCTAGTGCAAGAGTTTTCTATAAAGAAGAAGAAGAAAAAATTTGACGATATTGTAATGTTGGTGTAATTGATACGAAATGGCATGATGACGTTTCTTTTCGTTTAGTTTACAGTTAATATAATTTGAAGCCACCCTGGAAGTATTTTTGCTCTAGTTTGGAATATGAATTTAACTGAAGACCTGACTTTACAAATTGTATATAAAATTGTATGTATACATATTTTTTTGACGAAAATATCATAGAGATGTCAATAGAGCTTTTCAAAGCTCTATTGACATCTCTATGATATTTTTTTTTAAACTTTTAAATTTTAAACCTTTAAACAAGAGGATCAAGTAAAAGGCGTTTATCTTTTAACAAATACTTGTTTTCCTATCAGGATTTGTTTAGCAATAACTAACAGCAATAATATGCCGATATTACCTAAGATGTTATTGTGTCTATTATAAATATGCTGCTCATACTCCAGCTGATACGCAAGTTCTGATGCTCCACACATAGGCCTTAACTTAACGAGGAATATTATTCATTCAAAGCTAAAGGCTTTGCTTTTGTTTGTTTTTTTCCTGATTTTTTTTTAATTTTGAGGGCTAATCTTCTAATCTTTCGTTTTCTAAAACGTTTTGGAGAGACACAAGAAGTTGCCAACTTAATCCAGTCTATCTTGAATGAGGATTGCAAACACTAAAGCGTTTCAGTTTTATTTACATTTATTTAAATATTATCTACGTTTTTTGTTTTTGTAGTAGCATTTGTTATAATTACAACTGTGGCTTAGCATATTTTATTTAGGTAATGCATAATGTAATGGTAAGGAACCTCTGCATTAATAACGTACTACTATTAAACAAAATACAAAATGGGTAACTATGATAACATTGACTGATAAGAAAATGTGTTTGTACTATTTTTGTATTTAATTTCAAGTGATCTAGGTACTAAATCCAAAACTATTTGGACTTTACAATTTCTATTAAGTTGAAATCATTACGGTAAACGTTTATTCATTCTGAATTTGCTGAGTACAAAATTACGCGAATGGTGACCACAAACATCCCAAAATAGCCACTGTAACAGTTTCAGAAAGGACAACAGCTGAGTGCACTAGTTGTTCGTAGTTTGATATTGGCAAAGTTTGCCGACCACGAACTTGTTCTGATGGCCTATATTTAACGATACAAATAGCTATGTTACTTTTAATGGCATTAAGTGTTTTGCAACTCGTAATTTTAATATTAGACATTATTTATCTCTTAAAGACATATTCGTAATGTTTGGATAACTTACCAATTAAATAACATCAAATAAAAAGATTTTGAATAAATATGATATTTTCACGTTATTAACAAGAGTAAAGTAAAAGGGTAACACTTTAATTAAAATATGCTTCAAGAAAAACGTTAAGGTAACGTATGTACACATAGAATATGTTTCTAACTAGTGATACCTAATACCCGCAACTAATCAGTTCATGTACAAACTTAATTACCTGATGGGATAGTTGATAATTTACACATCTCGTAAGTCGAGTTTCTAATTAATTAAGTAATCGAAGGAGAGTTAATTAAAAAGAGGAAATTGTGTACAGCAGGTTTGTTCCGGGATTTTTATTAAATTTCGAGAATCACTTTAAATACCCTACAATTCGAGAGTAAATAAATTTGTCTTCTCGCATTTTCTACTTAAAGATTCCAAAATGTTTCTGTTGCCGTTTCGTCTCTTCATACCTAAGTTCTGTCAGAGTTTTTCGAATTATAGATAATCGCTCCTTTGTTCAACATGCATTAAAATTTACACAGCAGTTATTTAAACAGTAAATTACACTGATGATGACTGATAATTAAGAACCTAGTAAAAACCTATATCTCTAGTAAATTGTTGGCCATAACCGCAAAAAAAAGTATGTAAAGTACACAATTGATATGTAAGTCGCTTCACCGACGTAGTTATCTAGACAGTCTATTACAGGCTAGCACATTATCCTCGGAGGATGACGCAGGGAGGTCCTATAATCGCTTAACTAGGGTGAACAGGAAACGACAGAAAATGGAATATATGGAAGCTAAGAAAGCTTAGGGTATTTAGGCGTGTCCATTTCCTGGTACATTAAACTTTAACATATGTATGTTCTTATTTATCATATAAATACTGCTCTCTATAACTCTGTATAGTATTGTGGCAATACATGCATACGCTTAAAATGGGTAGGCAGACTTATATTAAACACCAACATTTTGTTAATTAGAATTTGGTCCTACTAACGTAATTGGGGAAAACCTATTACCGTTAACTACGGAACTGTATACATACTTATTTATTACAATATACGGTTTTACTCACGTGTGTATTTCGGAGAAGAGTGTATCGTCCGGAATCGTCGCGGCTGGACGACTTACTTCTTGAAAAAGGCCTGCTGTCAAGACCGAAACTAGTCGGGCATCCCCGAAATACACACGTGAGTAAAACCGTATATTTAAATAAATATGAATCTAATTCATGAAGGTGACTTATTCTATAATGTATACATACTGTCTGATGGAAAACAGTACTAGCCCTTAGTCGACGTTTACGACACCCATAGGAAGAGAGGGAATGGCTCTATACTAGTCTACCGAGAACCACATTTACTACATGGCAATATATAATATATATTTGTATAATATATTAATTTAATATATATATGTATTAAATATCACAGGTAGAAATAGGAACATAACTTGCTTCGATGTTTTCTCTTATAATTTATTGTTTTTTTCTTCGACAGCTGGACATTCTTGCGCCTGAACTAAAGTTTGTGTACAATTTCTAAAGGTAAACAGTTAACACCCTGAACAATTAGGTAAAATCATTAAAAGACAATCACAAAGACGTAGCTCACATAGTTTACAAGTAAAGTAAAGAGGCCCAAACCCCCCCTTCTCCCTTTCTACCTTCAAAGGTGGGCAGCCCATTTATAACTCTTGAATTAGAGATGTCCATGAGTGGCTGTTATCACTGATTATCTGGTGATCCGTCTGCTCGTTTGCAACAATTTTTAGTACAAACGAGCAGACGTATGCTCTATGCATACATTATTTATGGCCTCGTTATAAACATACAAAATATTTGCACTACTTGTTAAAGGGATTACAAAGTCTATATTTTAATAAAGGTGATTAATAACAGAAATTAAGTATGTAATTCGTATGCATCGACAACTATACGTCGCTTCGCTAATTCGATAGTTAAATATCGGTGAATATTTAATTATGTCTAATATTTACTTATAATAATATATATATATATATATTAGAACATATTTTTTATGGTTTGCCATTTGATGGTCTGGATTTTGTACAATGTACTAATATTTTTATATATTTTTTTAGAGTAATAGTTTAAAAAGATGGGCAAATTAAAGTCTGTTGAAGCAAGCTGTTCTTGTGATAACGACATACATATAGGTACTCTCCTTTAGGCTTTTCTATAACAATTTGTATCACGACGAAGCAATAGCATAAAGGTAGTTTAGAGTTATTTTTCTAGTGGTGAGGACATTCTCCAGATCTACATTTCTTAGTAAGGATATTAAATTGCAAAACTTAGAGGTATCAAATAGTACTGAAACTGTCTATGAGACGCAGACGCAGTTTATAATCACATATATACGAAACGCTTCTAGCTCGAATTACAAAAGTTTAAGTTTAAGTAAAAAAAGTTAAGTTACAAAAGCTTAAGATAAAATATATCAAAAATATAACTTTTTATGATCTCATTACGTTACATGAAATAAAACTTATGCGTTTGTATCGCTTTACATGTTTTTTACACAATTTTAGATACAATTACTTTTGCAAAAGTTTATAATGGATTACAATGGGCTACAATCGAATTTAAATAAGTTGTATTTTTCATCACTTAATATTCCACCTTAAAGGCGGAATATTTTCTTTAAAAATTGGGAGCTACTCCTTTAATTAAAAAATACTATTTATAAAATCCGTTCACTAACAGTGACGATATCGCGTAACGTACACACAAAAAAAAACCTCAAACTTCCTTCTTGTTGAAGTCATAATTACAGGAGCAATCAATTACGTACAATGATTTTATATAAATCTCTATTACACAGTAATCAATCCATATGAAAGCTACTGAATTTAGCCTACGGACTTTCGAGCATAATAAAACCTCATTATTAAATATTATCTACTGAAATCATTACGTTAATGGAATAAAGTTTGTAACAAACGACTGGTAATGCTATACATTTCCATTTAATTTTAAATGATCAAATGGAAATGGTAAATTTTAAATTACACAGTTCATTAATCTTTTACTGAAAACTGAACTTAGAGACTAATATACTTTTACGTTTAATATACGTCTATAATACGTTTACTTTCAGATAGTATAAGAACGTGTAATATTTACGTCCTTGACTAGGAAATTCTAAGCTCTTCTTGTTTAATTATGCTTACAAGTAAGATGCATTTGAATAATTATGCAGCGTTAGTGCAGTCCCTGGAAAGGTAGCTAACACGTACATATTTTAGCAGCAATTTGTAGAACAATGGATTAATATTATATAAATCTCTTACGAAATTACGCATAAAACTGCCTAATCTACTTTCCTATGTAGTAAAATTTGATTATTCCGCACAATATGTACACAATAATTTAAAAAGCATGGAAAGACACACAATGTATTCTTTTGTGCGACTTGTCACGAAACTACATTTAGTGTAAGCTTTCAAAAGTGTTTCTCGCTTACAGTATAACTCTTGTTTATCCAGGACAATGTCTATCTATTGTATTGTATAAGTAAAGCTAAAGATTGTCTCATCCAAAAAGTTTTAGAATTTGGGAAAGATTTTAAAATGTAGAGGCACAAATGACAATATTTTAAATGAAAAACTGGCACGAATCCTCACGTACTACAGTGAGACACTTCCAGTGCAGACATGAAATCTTATGACGTTTATTAAAACTTGAGAACACAATTAATTATTTTTGTTTCGACGGAGGAGGACTTTTGTATTTTTCTTTTATGTGAATTACGAACTTATTAACGAAGTAAATTGAAAATAGACTTAAGAGGGTAACACAAAGTAATATAATTTGGCATGTCGTTTAATGTAGGATCTCCATCTGTCCTTTGAAGACAACATTATTTTGTGTAATGGGAATAAAAATAAAACTTCCCGAATGAGAAAATATATATTTTTATCATATTGATGATTCTATTCAATTAGTTAAAACATGAGGGAAATACATTGTCAAGTATTAATTAACGAGGGAAACTGTCGGATTGCCAATAAAGGATATAATACGACATGTGGTTACTAATAAAAGATCAATTCTACGCAACATGTTCCGTTCCGTTGACATTATAGGCTATGTTATAAAGCAGGTTTACTAGTGGATACATAACTTTCCTTCTACTTCGTACATATATTATCGTACCTTCTGCGGCATAGCTGTGTACTTTATAGAACATTCAGAACTCTAGGGACTTTGTTTCTCTACATAAATAACATCACAAGTTGTCTACTTTGATAACTTAGTTTGAAATATACGTACTAATGATGTAGTATCTAGTATATATCTACAAGAATAAACTTGTTTTGATATTATACAAGTTTTGAGCTAAATATGTATTAACAGAACATAAACTTCAAATCAGTTTTCAGGTACTGTTTTGTTAATTTGTAACGTTACAATAAAATGTTACATTCGTTAATACAGGAGCATACATGAAATAAGAAAAGAACTTCGGAGTGTCTATATGTATCTTTAACCACCGACAATAAAGTGGTGTCATAAGTTTTTTAAATGTACCTGTGTTTCTATTTTTGCCATTGTAGCTCCTGAATGAATGAACCGATTACTACCTACTTAGACTTCTGTTCTTAATGGGAGTGTTCTTAGTTATGTGTCAAGAAAATAAAATCTTATTGGAATATAGATTCGGCAATCATTGTTCTGATAGTCATATCTACTCACGGATTATTTGCCATCAACTCGATCAACACCTTAAGAGGCTTTCGTTAGATGACTGAATCAATGGACTGATGCAGAAAGCAGTTCTTCTTTCTCGGTTCTCTCAACATAGCAACACACACGCATTTTGAGGAGGTTCCTTCCTGTCTTTGGAGCCCTACCCATCGGTGATTTTGTTTTTATTGTATTTGGTTTTAGGTTTAATAAAGGGTAGTAATAATATCATTTATTGTTTCAAATATGGTATTTAACAGGTGTTACAATACATTTACAGACACAAAACGCTAGCCTGTGATACTTTACACTTTTTAATGCGTATGTAGTGTAGCATTAAAATCTTGTATCGTTATCTGTTTTGATACTCTTAAATACGATTTCAACCATTTCATGGCTGGATTACTAATAACTAAGTTTTAAGTCTGGAATGATCAACTAAATCAAAAGCTACACTTCAAGTTTAAGATTGATTACTATTCATATTTTTAAGAAGTTCTTTTATTAATGTTTAAACAGCTAAAAACGTTGATTTTTTAATATTTAGGTTTTCGAAGAGTTAATTTAGATATTTCAAATATATAATGACCATAATGTCGGGGCAAATGTAGGTTCCAGCAATTAACTATTATTATGGGACCTTGTTGTATACATGTCAGTACAGTCAGTATACCTTTTTTTTGTGTGGAAACCCCTACGGGTTGTAGTGTCAACCTTATTTAACTATGTATTAATTATTAGGATTTACCCTAGAAAGGAAGTCCCTGTCCCTGTGAACCCCCCCCCCCCCCCCCGCATATTTACTTCGTGCCGCCGTCTCGGGCCTGCTTCTGCTAGGGCGATAGATAGCCCAGTCTGTCGCCCTCAGGTATAGTCAGTATAACTTACAATTAGACTAAATAGGTTTATAATCTTGTACCAGTTGTAACATAAGATAGCTAAATCTACAAATTTTGTTAAGAATAAACTTATCTAAACAAGCTTTTGAGATTTACAAAAGAATCTTGCGTTCAGAAAATCTCGCACAGTTATAGTAGACTTTTTAAATCTAAACATAGCAAATCTAAACATAGAATCATAGTCATTTCCATTCTAGATTTGAGTTAGATACTTTTGCTTCAAATAATGTGTCTGTAGTATTGCAATGGCATTGACTTTGGCACTATGTAATATACTACGTTTACAGAAAAGGGTTCAGTTTTCTTAAAAAGGTCATCAAAATAGATAAACAGACATTAGCATTAAAAGCCGATTGTTTTAACTATTAGGTTGGCAACTAATAAACCCGCCACTTTTTTCGTTCAGTTTCTAAAACGTTATAGAACTATCTCGAATTTCTTGAAGCAGTATATAAATAAAGCAAGAGTTGTATATCACTTGACGATTGGATCTCGAATAGTAAAACTACAGTATATTATGGATATTTCTGGTAGATAACTTCGGCTGCTTTTACTTCACGAATTTCGCTTAGGTCGAAAAGCAACTCAAGCAGTGCGCAGAACCTCTTCCAGGACGACGATAGATGTGGATGAGTTAAAAAGACTCATTATGTCTCTGCCAGTGCGTTGGTTAATATATCCTAAGTATGATCAACGCTTTTTTATTTAAATGGCGATTCTTATTAAAACATTTTTGGCACTTATATATAACACTGCATGATGTAATCCCCTGCGTTAAGTTATGCATCGCTAATATTGAAAAAGTCTAACAAGCAAATTTTCCATTAAGTGATTTTATCATAATACTTCTAATCTTATAAACAAACTAAAGGAATTGATATTTGAATCAATAGAAGAATATAATGATTTAGCATACGTTTGACACTTAATATTTGTTTGAAAATACAATAGCCATTATTACCCAAGTAACAATAGTCTGCAATGACCTCGAGGTTCAAAGCAGAGCAACAGACGTGAATTGTCGTTGTAATAATTATTAGTTCTCTAAACTATGCCATGAGTTCACGACCCGTGTTGCAATAATCTTACAGATCCGGGTTTACCTTAAACAATACCGGTATTCGCCGCACGTTCACGTAGTCTCGAGACCTGACACTCGCCTCTTAACATTCATTGGTTGCTTGTTACAGTCGTACAGACACAGACTGTGTTAGTTTTATATTCGTAAAAACTTGTCTCAGAAAGAGACAACTCTAGGACACAATAAAATAAGTGCCGATATACTTAGAACTGTAGCACTTTTTACTGATACAAAAACAGTATGAGATTTGTTTTTAATATATATAGTACATTTGTTTTTGTATTATTTAAATGTTATTCTAAAATAATATTCGTTTAAAAAAACAATAAACACTATAAAAATGGTTTGATTGAAAGTAGCAAGAAACGCTTTTTACATCTTTTAGGTAGGTTTTACTAGGACAGGGCTATCCGTCGTCCTAGCAGAAGCAGGCCCGAGATGGTGAAGCGACGTGTTCCGCGCGCGCGCCTCTTTAAATCAGAACATTAAACCAAAGCGAGGTTACCTCCAACAGGCGGTCAAGTCTGTCGGGGTTCACAGGGATTTCCTTTCTAAGGTACACCTGAGGCCCCGGCAGAAGACTCCATGCCGGAACACTGTGTGGTTTTAGTAGGTTCGAGTCCGACATACCATCTTACCGTAAGGCCCCGGTAAGGTGGTGACCCGTGGCGGTTTCCACACAAAAAAAAAGGTAGGTTTTACTTGACTGATAATACTGTAAAGAGTTCCAAACATGTATGGTCGGGTTCCGAGTTGAAATATTCATATTTCAATATAGTCTTTTTTTAACTGCAACTTTTATAAATGTTAACCTATATAATGAACACTAGGAGATTTACCTGAATGGAAATCATGCCATGTTTATTCTGCATGTTATGATTTCCAGGTAACACGAAGGCGGCGTGGTCAGAATTTGCCTAAAGGAACTTTCCGAAGGAATTGATTTTCAAAGTTACCGTTTGAAATGAGTGCCAACAACATTCATTTGATTTCTTGTACGTGTTCCAAATATACGAGTATAAACTCAAGTAATATTTGTCATAGAAACTTTAAAGGTACGTCGAAATTCTGCAAATAAGTAATTGGAAGCAAGAAGTAAATTAATGCGAAATGAGCGTTACGGACTTATTTATAAGAATGTTCTTTTAGTAAGAACTAAGTTATTATAAATCGCTTCTTGTTTACGCTTTGAAAGTAGTGGATCTGCACACACCAATATAACGTACGAAACCCGACAGTGCGAAACCGTGTGAACCGCATTTGATTATATCAACCTCTAGCCTAGTGGGTACTAGTAATGGTAAAAACATCGATTTCGTGGAGAGAATACAATACGTACGTACTGTACGTACTGTAAGCAATACGTCAAAAGACTGTGTATTGTTTAAGTGAAGGCGCTTAATGAAGTAGGCTTCCTTATTTTAGCGCGACACTCATTGAATTAAAAACACATACAATCAGGATAGGATGTGATGCAGTGAGTGTATGTTTTTATTTTCTTCGCATAATGAGTGCTCGCTCACCTATCGCGTGTTCTGGATCACCGGCCGCTTGTGACCTGCCACCGCAGTGCATGCACCACACCTTTGAGTCTCCATCAACATTCAATAACATTACATATATATTACACCACATTTACGGGCTAAAGTTTACTGTTTTATTTAAATATAAATTGTTATTGTTACTGTTAATTTAACGATGCTTCGTACTACCAAATTTACTTGACCATTGCTACAAAATCTAATCTGTGAGGTAGACAAGTTAAGCTCAGTACATCTAGGAAGTATAACTTAACAATAACAGAAAACTAGCTCACCTAACTATAACACAAAAAAAGGTATATATCCAGACGACCTAAAAATAGGCTTTGTCCGACCGATTTCAAACAAAAAGGTAAGAGGGATAATTACTTTAATTATCGTCCAATAACACAATAAAATAATCGAGAAATTTATTTGTGAACAAATACATACCTTTAATAAGCAAAACGACATAATCTACACTAAACAATGTATATTTCAGAAGGGTAAAGGTACTACAGAGCTATTGTCTAGGTTCACGGATGTAGTGAAATGTAAATCTTAATGATAAAAACGATTGTCCTTGTTTTATTTATTGATTTATCGAGGGCATTCGATACCCCCTATCACAGTAAACTCATACATAAACTCGATGAATGTGGAATACGCGGACCACTTTTTGACTGGTGTAAAAAATATTTAATTAACCGTAAATATAGAGTAGTCACGGTAAAATAGTTGATACATTCAGCGATAGAATTATAACTATTCATGGCACGGAACAAGGATCGGTCTTAGGGCCATTGTTTATCATATATAAATGACATGGGCAATCCTTTAATAAACTGCTCATGTTATCAGTATGCCGATGATACATGTCTAGTTATTGGTAGAAATTACCTAGAGGAGGCACATCAGGTTCTACAAACAGATTTTAATAACCTTACCAAATGGTGTCACGATATGGGACACGAGATGCAGAATAAAACAAAACTACAGCACATTAGCTCACCATACATCAAACAATTCCCCAGTGGATCGCTAAAAGCTTGCCCTACTATAGAACTAGTGAGAAATACAAATATCTGGGGCTTATAATTGATAGCCGTTTTAACGTTGGTCAACATATCGAACATGTATGTAGCAAATTAAGACAGTTTTTAGCCAAACTATGCATCTTGAAAGATCGTTTTTTTTTTTTAAGTTAAATTAATGTTACATAACTCGCTCGCTGAAGCATATATTCAATATGGTGTCAGTAGTTATGGTCGAACTTATAATACTTATCTTAATAGTATTTTTTTTTATATATTAGCCTACCATAATGACCCCACTCTGCCTGGTGGAAAGCAACAAGTGGAGTCTAAGAGTGGTGGTCACCATCCTCATTGCAAGTGTAGTCAATGTAGCATGGTGACCCGCACTATGGCGGCCTGGTGAGATGCTTTTTCACGCCCCGCTTAAAAGGCCCGGGATCAAACTGGGAGGGAAACACGTGCGCTGGTAGTGAGTTCCAGGCTTTAACCGATCGGCACAGAAAGGAAGAACCGAACCGTTTAGTTCGAGATCGTATATTTTCCACTCTCAAACGGTGACTCCTCAGGCCAGCACGTGTTGTCGTGTAGAGAAAGGGAGGAGGAAGGGAGGAGTATGTAAAAACTACAGCTAAAAATATTAAAGAATATAGTTTCACCAGAAATTAAAAACCAGTTCAGAGATACTGAGATCGGGATATTTAAACACTGCAATGTATTGCCAGTACAATGTCAATACAAATTTAATATGCTTAGAGAACAATACTTTAATACAATATTCCGAAAAAAAAATGGAACACTGTATTTACACGCGCTGTGGCCCGAGAATGTTTGTATACTGTTCGAGCTCGCAACGTTTACGGTGAGAGGATCGCGCATTACTTAGTTCCACGACTTATAAATGACCCCATCTGCTCTTAAAACTAATTTGACTCCTCAAAACATAAATACGAAACTAAAAACATATTTCTGTGATGCATTTATCTAGTTCTCTTATGACAGCATCCTTCTTATGTATGTTTACGATTGTTTTTACGAGTATATATATGTAAAAGACTGATTGTATTTTAGCATTGTAGCAAACCTCAGTGGTTTATAACAATGCATGTAATTAGTATAAGCTTCAAAATGTTGTAAAATTATAATAAATAAAAAAAGTGTTTGTTTTTCATATAAAAAAAGTACGGGGCGATTGCAAAACTGGTTTTGAAATATCCACAACAACGAGTCTTCATTCGATTTCCCTTTCTACCACGCAAAGACAATAAAACAAAACTGAAAATGAGTATTCGGAATGCAAAGCGCTTTTCGTATTGCACATTTAAATCGAAACGGTCCTAGCTCTTCGTAGAATAATGTGACTAAGTAATTAGTACGGCAGAACTTCGTTGGGATTCTATGAATCCAACTCGAAAATTAAGCTTTCAAATTTCATTGTAGCATTGGGAATAGAATATATTAGTAGTATATTAGTTGCTTATCTCTTAATTGAAGTCGCCGCACTTTTAATACATAATTATAATTTTGTTATTCTATATATACCGTTGATACTAAACAATGCGGTAACAAGTATTCTAATGTCTTTTTGTTTAGCCTACCATAGTGACTCAGCTTTGCCTGGTGGAATAAGTGGAGTAATAACTCAATAAGTGGAGTCAAAGAGTGGTGGTCACCATCCAAATTTCATGTCTAGTCAATGCAGTATGGTGACCCACACTATGGCGGCCTGGTGAGATGCTTTTTCACGCCCCGCTTAAAAGACCCGGGATCAAAGTGGGAAGGAAACACGTACGCTGGTAGTGAATTCCAGGCTTTCACCGATCGGCATAGGAATTAAGAGCCAAACCGTTTGCTTCCGGTACGTATATTTTCGACTTTCAAACGGTGACTCCTCAAGCCAGCACGTGTAGTCCTGTAGAGGAAGGGGAAGGTGGGACCAATTGGAAGAGCTCGTCAGAATACTCCGCGTGATGTAGGCGATAGAGGACTGCCATAGAGGCGACATCTTTTCGCAACTGCAGAGACTCAAGAGAATGGGTGGCCTCAAGACAGTCGATAATGCAGACTGCGCGCCGCTGCAACCGATCGAGAGCGTCAAGCAAATATTGTGCATAGCCGCCCCAAAGATGAGAGCAGTACTCCACGCAGGAGCGAACCTGGGTCTTGTATAAAAGACACATTTGTTAGGGCGAGAAGAACCGTCACACCTAGTTCAATACGTCGAGTTGATCGAGTGACGCTCTCAATATAATCGTGCGGATTGAGCTCCTGGCAAATCTCCAGAATACTAAGCCTATCCCGCAGTGGCAGTTGAGTGCTCTGAAGAGTAGGAAGGGGAAGGAATGGGGACTTTGATAGAAAACGTGCACGCCTGTGTTTTAAGAAATGCGGCTCAAGACCCGGTCGAGCTCAGCGACAAGCTCCTGTGGTTTTCCCTCAACGTCTGCCAGCTTGGTAGTAGGATGCCCGAAATATCGCCCGTGTACTGTGCTGCATAACAATGTAATTAATGTCTATCGGTCTTAGAACGCTTGGCAAGTGTATGCTCCACAATACAATAAACTTTACACACATTATAAAATTACTTTCATTACTACTACTAATTATACAGTAAAAGTAATAGTAAACTTATTTATAATACTGCGTGTGCTGAACGTAGGGTTTAATAATAAAAAGTCTGTTGTTAATAATTTATGTATACGACTGTTTTGTTGAGAAAAGAAAATCCTATCTCAATTGTATGAGATAATAATAGTTTTCCGTAGATTATGATTTTAGTATAGTACCTAGTACACACAAAATAAAGGTTTTTGACAGTTATGTCATGCGTTTATTAAATTTATTTAAGTATTTTTGTTACTTTTTTTTAAGTTTATTTTATTCGAAAATTTCTATGAACGATGTAGTTCTTTTTATAAAGTATATGTGACATGTAAGTAAGTATAAGGCACATACGGTAACAGAGGTGACATAATTTAAATAAATAACTACGAAGTAATTTCTTTCATCTAAACTTGTAGTGAGATACTTTAGCAATATTACAGACACTTTTTTATGCAAATGTGTGTGATATGCAAACTCCAGACTTTTGCAGAGTGTTTACATCAGTGCACTTGCAAGGCAAGCCCGTCTAATAACGCAGCCACGAGTGGAGCGAAGAATTCAAACGTGATGGCACTTTACAATCCCATGAATAAAATGGAGTGGCATATTAAAGCTCGAGTAACGGCGCGTACGAAATGGATGACTGGAAGGATTTTCATTGCTCTCTTGATAAGAATTGTATGGCCAATCATTCGCTGCATTGATATTTTGTAATATATGTATGTATTGTTAGAGAATATACATTAACTGAATGAATAATTGCTACCCATCGAGTTCTTAATTTTACTTAAAAATAAAGTAAAAAGTGTCTGCAATAGTGTTGTGCACATCTGAATGCCGTCACGAAGAAAAATATCAAGATAAAAGATTTAAAGTTTATTTAGGAATGCAATACGTATTGTTTGTTCTTATGACCACTGTCGACTATGTTAGAGTCAATAATATGGTAGACGTATTAATTCAACAACTGATTTTGAGAGATTGAAAATGATCTACGTTGATAGGTAATGTACGAATGTAACCAATGACAACCGAATACATAAGCTCAAATTAACAAGCTTAGTACGTTTCTTTTTTAAACAATATGAAGAGTAGACGATGAGAATCACGTTGTAAAAGTTTCTCGATATAAATATGACGTTTTGAAGGCATTTTTATAGCTAGCCTAAACTTAAATTATTTAAATAGTCGACACACTAGAATATGGTTTAGTTGTCGTAGTTCACTATTATCTAGCTATACGTTCATATTAAAAAAAACGACTGTACACTGTTTACTTTTACTCTCAAGTACTTCCAATTACGATGCACGTAATATAAAATTGAGAACAGCTGATAACAAAAATGTTATTTTGCTCCCGTAATCAATTTTCACAATTTCCATGTGTACGTTAGCAAAACACTGTACGCTACATATTAAAATAATAGATTCACTCGAGCTAACATGGCTTTTGAGATAAATATTCATTTTTAATTCAATTCACTATAAACCTACATGCTGTATACTTTTAATTAACAAATTTCAATTTAGTTCGATAATCCGATTCGACGTCGGTTGTTTTTTGTGATATAAAGCATTTGGCGCGTTCGTCCATTTCGAACAAACAATAAAATGTACTACACTGCATTTTATACCGCGAACCAACTTGAATTTGGCTTCGTTGTCTTATGCCTCCTTATCTCTAATCTCTAAACCGATAGAAATCTTAATCTTAACTCTCAGATGTATTCACTTCTTTCAATCTGGTTGAGCAACACTGAGCAATGTGGTAATGAGTAGAGACCGGAATATATGCATTTGCATAGATGCATATTTACCCCCATTCTCAGGAGATATTGCACACTATATCTAATATCTTGTGATGATACATATTTTCGCAATATTAATTTTATTTTTCGATACGTTACCTAATTCATTAGTGTAATAAATAATACACTCAATTTACAGTTACAAAAATATTTAATTGAAAACTATACATTTAGAAAGTAGCCAATCAAGAAACGTAAACAATCAGGTAGCTAGGTGTTACCTGATGGTTTACGTTTAAATATTAAATAATGTTTCGGTTTAGTGCAATATTATTGTCTACAAATTTGTTAAATTTTGGTGATGACAATGTATGATTGAATAATTAACTAATTCTATGCTGTTTTAGTTATTAGTATCTAGTTTTAGTTATATTTTTTCTTATTTTTTGTTATATATTGCATATAATCTGAATATAGAATCCGATATCCGATCCGAATACAGATCTTAAGTAAATAGGAGAGAGAATTTTTTTTTTGGGATGTCACTATTTTGGAACACATAAAATAACATATGCTTCTTGTAAGTGACGAAAAGTATTTTCAACCAGCTGGATGTCCTGAAAACTTTGTTTTATACTGTGTGACGAAGTTTTTTCTTTAAGAAAGCTCTTGGTTCCTTTTACGTTGAACATCACATGTTTTTTATAGATAAAATCTCTAGTTAACTTTCCTGTTTCAGGAGGAAAACAAACATACGTTGTTTGTTTTCCACCTGAAACTGCAAACCAGAATTGAAACCATTGAAATCGAATAAATAAAAGATTGTACTTTAAGAAATTCTTCCTTTAGGATATGTTAGTGGTTTAATCTCTTACGTTTTCTCTTTGAGAATTAAATATCAACGTCATAACGTAACATAAAAATGTTTTTTTTTTCTCCCTTTTAAAAAAAAAAACAACTACCTCAGTATTAACAATTCCTGTGTCACAGGGGACTTTACAAACATACAAACTACGGACACGAACAGTAATAAACTCAAGAAACTACGTGTATTTTTGTATTGTGTGGGAATCACTAATATTTAAATTAACAAGCCAGTGTTTTCATTACTAGTATAATCTTATTTGTTGTGAATGAAACACGCTGGTCTAAGTTTTGGAAGATGACATTGTAGACTCACTTCTAATATAACTCCATAAATGCAATGGAATTTATGTACCTACTCTATAGTGACGTATAAAAATATGTGCATAGGAAAGTAAAATACCTATTTAACTTTCCTAAGTAAATATTTTCATATTTACCAAAAAGCTACCACCATATTATTAAAATGTTTCCATATTAGAGATGTTAGTAAAAACGCAATTTCGCAAGCAAAAATTTATAATATACAATATTAGAAGTTTTCTTTGAAATTATGAACAAGAAAGGTTTTTAATAAATTTTTATTAAAAAGTTAATCCTTCATTATGAAATATTGCTGCTATCCGCCAATATGGCGTCCATTAAATGGCCAACAAAAGTAATTCAAAGGCACAGAGCAGACTTATGACAACTTGTAATAACTTGGCCGAGATTCTCGTATCTGAAGAACTAAATCAGGAAGGAAGCAACGAACGAAGTCTGCTCATACATAATATTTCGAAGGCACTGTTGAAGATATTTACTAGTGGTCAAAGTAAAAGAAATCACGAAACTTCTATTCTTCTATACTTAATTTAATGTTTTTTTTATATTATAGGGAGACAGACGAACATACGGGTCACCTGGTGGTAAGTGATAATCGCCGTCCATGGACACCTGCAACTCAAGAGTCGCAAGTGTGCTGCCCATCTTCGATTGTGATGAGGAATGGGGCATGCAGGGAGGGGAAATAAGAGAGGGGAGACGACCAGATGAGGGGAGGGGAGATTGGAGAGGGGGAGTTGGGCATCCAGAAACCTCACAAATTTTGGGGAAATACAATGCAAGCGTTGCTGCATAACCGGTTTTCTGTGAGGCCGGTCGAGCCAGCCAGGCTTTACCACTGTTATAATACAATATAATACTGTTATTGGAGCGAGTAACTACTGAAGTAATCTAATAATTTGCTAAATAAAGTTGCCTAATTTATTAATATTTTCCAAATACTCTTAATTAGAGCCGGTTCGTTAGTGGGGGTTAGTTGTTAGGGGGAAAGTGTTGACATAAGCCTCTTTAATCTGCACTATGGGGTCCAGTTCTCTGTCTCTCTCTAGATGAGATGAAATTCATCTCTGAAAACCTCTTCAAGATCTCGTTTTAACTCATTAGATAGTTACATAAAATGGTAAACCTAATTTTACTGCGTTGATCGCAAGATACTTCAGTCCCGCAATATAATCTACCTAGATAATTGCAATGCCAGTTAGTAATTTAAAACGTGTGAAAATAAACTACATAAACAAATATTAAAGTAAATACATGCGTATTGTCTATTAGAACATTGTTTCTTTTCGAATATTCGAAAAAAATACTTTGAAGGTCTTTCTACGGCGTTGAGGCAAAATATCGTGAGCCGATCGGTGAAAGCCTGGATTCACTACCATCGCACATGTTTCCTTCTCACTATGATCCCAGGTCTTTTAAGCGGGGCGTGAAAAAGCATCTCACTAGGCCGCCAGTGAGGGTCACCATGCTACATTGACTAGAAATGCAATAAGGATGGTGACCACCACTATTGGACTCCTTTTTTTGTTTTCCATCAGGTAAAGTTGAGTCACTATGGTAGGCTCATATATACATACATATATTTAAAAAAAAGAAACAAAAATTCAACCATTCCGGCCATTGATAAAGCTGCATAGAAAAAAAACCGATTCCATTCGGTTTAACAGGGTTGTCAATGACCAACCCATCAAGCATTGCCCATTATCTTCTTTTGACAGTGGTACAGCTATGCTTAGGAGGTACAAATGGGACGTCTCGACCGGTGCCATACCATGGCCTCACAGAAAACCTGCTGTGAAGTAACGTTTGCCTTGCTTTTCCTCAAAATTAGTGAGGTTTCCGGAGGCCCAAGTCCCCTTCTCCTCTTTTCTCTCCCCTCATCATCCCTCTCCTCTTTCCCATCTCCTCATCCCCTCTCTCTTCTTTCTTATCCCCGCAAATCTGTGCACTTACGATTCTTGAGTTACAGGTGTCCATGGGCGGAAGTTGTCACTCATCATCAGGTGACCTGTCTGTTCATCTGTCCCCATATATTATAAAAAAATATGTTATTTCAATGTCTGCGGCCAGCAGGTAGCTGTTATTTAATACCAACTGCTCTGCTAAATACAATATCGAAATTTTGTTAAAAGTGCTTCAACAACTTTTGAGTGGAATAGAAACCACATAATCGGCATGTTTATTGTTACCATCCCAATGCGGATTAGATAAAATTAATATTGTGTTTTAGGAAAATTTAGAGGCACTGCACATCATGACAAGGGTCCATCCTTTCGTATATAAGATATGACTTAATTATGAGTTGGTTTGCAACTCATAATTAAGTTATTTTGCGAAAAATATTGAAGTTTAATTGTCTAACAAACAAACAATGGTTTGTGAAACAAAATAAAACAATAAATCTTCATTTACTGGGACGTCCAAAGCTGAATTGACCTATTTGACATTTTATGATTTGCGATAGAGACGTTGAAAAAAGTATTTGTGTACGTATAATAAGGTAAGAAAAAACTGCAATGACTCATCACCTCTTTGTGCTCTGTGCATGTGTCTCTCACAAATTGAGCGACTCATTTTAGGATAAATAACACCATAGTTTTACCTGTTTCATTAACACTTTATACCTAAACCAAACAATAACACCATGTCAATCAAAACTGAAAATTCTTGCAAATTTGAGCACCACGCTGTGATTTAATTCTATGTTAAAAAAAGGAAATGTGCCTATAGAAAATTGGACACATGTTCCTCATCCTCAAACCCGATGATAAAAAGTACTATTACAGGGAAGAGAGACCTGTGAAGATGACTCCAGTTCAAGTCTTTCAGAAGTACGAACCACTACAAATTCGCAAAAAAACAGGTAGACAGATTATAAATCAGCGCATGAAAAAAAAAAACTGGTGCTCGTTTGCTTTTTGTTGTGCCGCGATTGCTATTTGATTGCCACTCAATAACAGTGACGACTGAATTTTTGTGAAGATTTTTTGGAGTTATATCAACCCGGTTTGGACAAACTAAGTAACCGCAATATGACCGTGAATAAAACTTGGACTTGTCAGTATGATCCCGAGTCCAAGCAAGAGTATACAACTCTTGCTTGGACTCGGGGTCATACTGGCTTAAGGGGATTACAATGACCGGCCAGTATTACCTACACTAGTTTACTCAGTCAAGCACCTGATGCAGTCGTACAGAAAAGATGTGGCAAGTTGACGCGTGGAGTGCTGCTTCTGCAAGATCGTTTACACCCCTCCGCTTTCGAGCTATTTCGATTAACAGAAATTGACCACAGGTTCTCAAGTCATATTTAATTTTTTCAACTTTAAAAAAGAAGGTACGGGGACGAAGATTTTTAGATGACAGTGAGATGAACGGCCGTAGAAAGACGTTGAAATGAAATACTTAGAATATTTTTTCAGTAGCATAAAATCATTATATTCAAGATGACAAAAGTGTCGTTCACTTAAGTGGGATTATATTGAAAAATAAAAAATATAAATCTATACTTTACTTTTATACTTTTGAATTAAGTATTAAGAACGCGTAATTAAGCCGCCCCTCGCATATTCTGAACATTTAGCATTACATAATGCCGCTTCACTATAACACTGTCTTTAATTAAATAAATATAACCACAAAACCGTATACGTTTATAGAATTAAAGGACGTCAGTACCGTTTGCGTCAATATTTTCTCAGTAAACAAATAGGTAAAGTTCATGAATAAAGTATTCAAGTGCCTAAACAAATGGCTTCGGGAACGTAAAATATTACGGAATCGCGGCAAGCACGCCTTCTTTTTACGTTGAGTAATACGCTGAAGAAAATCTTTTATATTAATAGCACTATTAATGTTTTACTTTGATGTATGGACGATGGGAAGCACAAGTCCTAAAATAACGGTTCCCTTTTGTCTATTCTAGATTTGGAGTAATTTGGAAATATTGCAGAAGTAATCTTTTATCGAATGCCATTATTATTATGATTGCCAACTCGTACTTGCCACTGTATTTTTTAATATAGCTTCTTAACTGACTTGAAATGTCTTATTTATTTAATTCTTTTTGAATTTTCTTGTTGGGGGAAAGGAAGTTCCGAAGCCTTCGCAGAGATCCAGCTGCTGCAAATAGTTTGCGACTAGCTTCTCCAATTTGAGGGCCCCAGGAAAAGTACATGTCCAAATAGATCCCTAGGTTTCTTACTCTATCGCTGTATGGTATAACTGATCCATTGCAATAAATGGCTGGTAATTGTTGTAAGTTTATTCTGCAGCTCAGCCTTTTTTTTTTTTTTTTTTAAACGTGTGGAAATCCCCTCGGACCCCTTGGGCAAACCCCGGCGGGGTGACGGTCCGACACACCGCGTCGGAATCGAACCGACTAAAACCACACGGTGTGCCACTCTGCGCCTGAGACGGAAGGGATCCGGGAACTGCTGATATTAAGACATCCGGACCCCTCCCAGCGCTTGCCCGCACTGAATCGGGCACCGTCTGCTGTTAAACTCTCTAATTAGGCGACGTACGGCACAAGCGTACGTCACCCCCTCGCGGGTGGCCACTAGAGCGGATGGAGGGGAAAACCCGTCCCGACCATCCGCGGCCACACTCAGGGCGGCATGAGGCGCTGATAGGCGCGCCTACGCCGCCCAGTTCGCCGGCGGCGGATTGGGTCCGAGTGGATATCGTCCTCCCGGGCCTTCTCCGCCGCCTCCTTCTGCGAGATGACATCTTCACAGAAGGTTGCGACCGCGGTAAAACTGCTATCGCTACCGGCCATGGAGCGTATGACGGCCGGTAGCGAGAGATCTCCTCCGATGACTGCAGTGAGTGCCCGGCGCTGCGACTCCCAAGCGGGGCAGATCGCCAGCGTGTGCTGGGCCGAGTCTTCGCTGCAGTCGCAGTGGTGGCAGGCGGGACTCAGTTCCCTCCTGGCGACCGAGTGCAGGTACTTCCCGAAGCAACCATGCCCGGAAAGCACCTGCGTCAGTCGGAAGGAAAGGGTCCCGTGCTGCCGCCCTGCCCACTCGAGGATGACCGGCTGGAGAGCCTCCCCGGCGGCAAAGCCAGCGAGCGGAGTCTCCAGCCGGAACGACCAACTAGCCATCGTGGCTCGATGGGCGGCTTCACGCCACTCGCGTACCTCTTCGGGCGGAGGGCGAAAGCCATACTCCGCCCGATATTCAGCCACCCGTCGATAAACTTCGGCGAGCACTTCCGCCTCCAAATCCCACGGGGGTGTTCCAGCCAAGGCGCACGCCGCCTCGGTGGACACCGTGCGGTATCCGCGTATGGCTCTGACCGCCAATACCCTTTGAGGACGCCAGAGGCGCGCCTTATTCTGGGCGGTCAGAGCCGCCACCCACACCGGTGCCCCATACAGCGCCATCGACCGGACCACCCCCGTGTAGAGGTGTCGCGTTGCGACGCTGGCTCCACCAAAGTTGGGCAAAAGTCGCCCAAGGGCAGAGGCAGCGTCGACCAGCTTCGGACCAAGCTGTCGGAAGTGCTCGTCGAAGAGCCACCTACCGTCGAGTATCAGGCCCAGATACCTCATCTGGGCCCGAACCGGGACGAGGACCGAGTTGACCTCGATGGAGGCACCGGCGGGTGGACCACGACAGGGCCCATGGAACAAAAGGGCCTCCGTCTTGTCCAGGGCCACCCGTAAGCCCAGTGCCTCGATGCGCCCGACCACCAAAGAAACACCCCTGGAGGCCAGGCGCGCCGCCTCTTGGAGGTTCGCCAACCGGGCTGTGACCAATGTGTCATCAGCGTAGCAAATTACGCCCAGCCCGGGGGGAGGCGACCTCGTAGAACCCAGTCGTACCCCACGTTCCACAGGAGTGGTCCAAGGACAGACCCCTGCGGAACGCCGCACGACATGGGTCGCCGTCTCAAGACGCCCTCTCGGTCCTCGTACACGACGGTACGCTCCTCTAAATAGTCTGCCACCAGCCGCCTCAGGTACTCTGGCACCCCGTGGTATTGGAGTGCTTCCCTGATGCAGCTGAATGGCAGACTATTGAATGCGTTGGCGATGTCCAGAGACACCGCCAACAGCACTCCGCCACAGCTCACTGCCTCTCCGGTCACGGCCCTAAGGCGCATCACGGCATCGACCGTCGAACGCCCCTCCCGGAACCCGAATTGGGCGTCCGACAGGTCAGGGCCCACCTCGCTGAGGTGCCGGACGATGCGGGCAGAGAGTATCCTCTCAAAAAGTTTACCCACCTCGTCCAGCAACACGATGGGCCTATAGGCCGCGACCGAATCGGCAGGCCGTCCCGGCTTCCTCAACAGGACCAGCTTCCCGCATTTCCAGCACTCTGGGAAGCGTCCGGACGCCAGGCTAGCGTCCAACACTTCCCTGAGGCGGTCCGGGCGGGGGGGCGGTGTTCTTGGAACGGATCCGTAGAACAGCCGCCCCAACCTCCGATTCCCTAACGGGCGGCACATCGTCCTCTCTACCCCCGTCGTCTCCGACCGCGTATGCCATCGACGGGGGTGTGTGCTCCGCCCGCTGCGGGAAAAGTCCCGCAGCGGGCGGCGGACCACTTCCAGCAGGAAGCTGGGCTGGAGAGTCTCGGTAAGGGGGGGGCCCGACGTACGGAGCTTCTGACGCACCGCACGGTATGGGCGACCCCAGGGGTCACGGTCGAGACTCTCCAGCATCTCCTTTCTCTTTGCGTCCTTGGCGCGGCAAATGGCCAGCTTCAGAGTTTTCCGCGCTTCGCGGTACTCCTCGTGAAGCTGGTCCTCCTCACCGTCTCCGCGGTGACGCCGCCGGCTGTGAGTGTAGGACCTCCGGGCACGAGTACAAGCCGCACGGAGGTCCGCCAACTCCTGGGACCACCAGTAGACCTCCTTCCTTGGAGGCCGCCGACCCTGGATACGGGGCATGGCCGCATCGCAAATCTGCGTAATTGCATCGCGAAAGCGGCCAGCCCCCGCATCGACCTCCTCGGTCGGGGCCTGCGGAGACAGCCAAGAGTGAATAATGGCCGCCTCCTCTAGTAGGTCCCTGTCCAGCTTGGCAACAGCCCACCGCGGAAAACGGGAATTACGCCGCGCCGCGTGACCCCTACTGGGGCCCTGGGACCGGGAGAGCTCAAATCGGATATACAGGTGATCCGAGAGCGTCTCAACCTCTTCCAGGACACGCCAGTTCCTTACTCGTGCGGCAACAGCAGGGGTAGCGAACGAAAGGTCCACTATCGACCCACCCTGCTGTCGCACGCACGTGTTGGTGGAGCCTCTGTTTAGTAAACAGAGGCCCACCGAAGCCGCCCACTCCTCGACTGCCTCGCCCTTGGCGTCCGTCCCGGGGGACCCTCATGCAATGGATTTTGAGTTGAAGTCCCCCAGCACGAGGACGTGCCCAGACGCTAATCGCCGCATCGAGGTCTCCAAGCCGTTAAGGAAGACCTCGAAGTCGCTCAAACTTCGGTTGGGGGAGAAGTATACACCGTAAACGGTGATCCCCCCCCACTCGGCGGCAACATATCCAGAGCCCTTGTCTCTAAGCGACAAGGGCGGGGAATGAGCCGCCGCGGAACCGACGACTGCCACGGAGCCGTCCCAGTCACCCATCCAGTTTGGACGGGGAGGAACGAAGTAGGGCTCCGCGACTACGGCAACACCGATCGACCACTGCGCCATGGTTTGCAGGAAGAGATCCTGCGCCCCGGCGCAGTGGACAAGGTGTCTGGACAAGGAGGTTGGAGACGTGGTCCATTACTGGATCGTCTCTACAACCTCCATGGACGTCGACGTGGACAGACGGACAATGTCGGAGGCAGCCTGGGCCGCTAGGCTAGTCCCCGACGTCTGCCGAGAAGCGCGGAAAGGCTTGCAGCCCCCCTGCCCCATCTGGTGATTGGCGGGCTTATTGCCCGCCGCACACATAGGGCAGTGAGGGGCGGCGTAAGTTTATGCCCAACCGAGGGGTCCGCAGGTGCCCCGGCTAGGAGTGCGCTTGCGACTGAACATGCCATCAGCCATGCATCCCATGGTCACGCACCAGAACGCGGGATTCGGGGTATTTTTTTATAGAGGTTTTCTTCCTCACAGTCCGGGCGGCTAAGCCAAGACCCTCGCCCCCAATTGGAGCCTCGAGACTACGACACTCCTTTCGGGATTACGATATGCCAACGGTGGCATCGAGATAAAGTCTCTTAATGCCTGCTCGGTGGTAGTGTAAGTACACGCCGGGCCCGTCTTTGTTCCTCCGCTGTCACTCAGTGTTGCTGCGCTGACAGCGGAGCAACACTGAGTGACCCTTGGAAGGGTCCCACAGTGTATCCTGTTTTGTCTGGAGTCTCCCCCTGGGCCAATCCGGCATGAGTGGCTCTACCGGCACAGCCCCAGAGATCATTGACCCGCGCAAGCCCCCCCACGGCGACAACGTAAGGATACAGTTGGGGGAGATTCTGCAGCTCAGCCTAGGACTACCTATTACAATGTTGTTTGGGATTTTCTTGTTGCATATAGAAAAGGTTAACTTCGAAGCCGTAGTTATACACATTTGTAAGTATACGTGTAAGGTATACGTATTTGTACTTTAGACCAACGGTTTTTTTTATTTCAGTTTGAAAGAGAGTGCCTAAAGACCAGTAGATTCGATTTTTGGCCTAGTTTAGGTCTTTGTATAAGAAGTTTTGTATTTTTAAAGAAGTAAAGTACAAAAAAAATATCATCAAAATGAGGTAAAACACTGATAACTACTGCATAGTTGCTTGCAGAAAACTTCGTGCCGTATTAGTATGTAACATAATTGTTAACACGTTCGTGTTATATCATTAACCTACATACAAAAAAAAGAACAAAATACAAATGATGAACAAAATAAATGAAGTAACACTGTTCTCTTGTTGGTGCTATAATTACAAGCAATCGATTTTTAACCAACGCTGTATAGAGACGCTTTTTCATTGGCGAGGTGATTATAAGGTATATTGCAGTCAAGACTCTCAACCTTAAAATGTACGTATGACTGATTCAACAATAATGAAAAGAAGGCGGAATGGCGGCCCGAGGGGCATACCTAGGTTCCTTGCAATTGTCCTGATCCACTTGTAACGGAGCACTATGTGGTTTTGGATTTTTGTGGATGACATGGTCAGTCAAAATCCTTATTAACCATAAATTTGCAATCGAAAGCACAATTACTCAATTATTGTTAGACCAAACTGCTTTTAATCAATGCGTTTAGTCAAAGCACATTTATCTTTAGATAAAAGTACTTTTGAACGACTAAGACTCCTGACTATAACAGATACAAGAACATTGAGATTCCTCCTATAGCTTATATTAAGTGTACTTTATTTGTAGAGTTAAGGGTCTGTTCTATGCTAATACTGTTTCGTAATACCTCTTACTGATGTTGTCGAATTAATAAAATTTGTTTGTCAATATTGTTCACATAATATTGAAATTTTGGACTCGAACACTTAGTACATTTTTTGCCGGCATATACCACGAACATGCGATGGGAGACAATTGATTTTAGGCATTAAAACTTGAACTCTCTCCTAAACTCGATATTCATTTCTCGCACATATAAACGGACCTTAAGCGAAAACTTTCTTACAAACATGCACGAGTAATTGTTTACTTATATAGTAGAATTCACGCTTAAAGTCAGTCAGTCAGTCAGTCCATAAAAAAAAATCGGTATTTCTAACAGAGTATCCATCTCCTAGTAAATAACGAGAATATATAAATGTAAATTAAGGAGGCATTAAGCAAATTTACATTACATAGTACATCTAGATTTAGGTTCAACAACTCTGAAACATTCGAATAATTACGATCACTTATACGAGCACAGTAACAAAGCAATTTAACAAAACCATACGTATACCTGAGCCTGTAAAGTGCCACCATTAAATATTTAACGTAAACGTCGATAAAATTCTTCAAAAGGGAATGCTTTCAAACATTTTCTGTTGCGAAAACAATTTGCTGTATCAGGAATTCCCATTACCCTGTTTTATTGTAACTAGGTCCCACCTCCAAATACGGTGAGTACACAGTGTTATCTCATTTACACGTTCAATTTGTATGCAAGGTCTAAAGCTCCCTTGGCTATCTCGACTAATATCATTTCAAGTTAAAGCCAAATAGAAAAAATGCGCGCAAAGCTCCGGTTTCAGTTTCCATGAAATTGAATGTAATTGAATTTTCTTTTGGTTTCAATAGAACCTCTATCGGTGTGGTCAGCACACTCAATTCAATAGCCTAGTCGTGGCGCCGTTCTTATTTGTTTCTCAAGTCTTTTCATTTATCTTATATCTGTTTCATTTATCGTACATTAATATGCATGATCGGCTCTCTTCGTAGGGTATCTACGGCCCTCTGCAAAAGACCCAGTTGAAACAGAACATCGTGTGTTTTTAGTCGGTTCGAGTCCGACATACCACCGGTACCACCCTCAGCTCCGGTGAGGTGATGACCCATGGGGGTTTACACACAAAAAAAAGCGCCACATAATTTAAATAGTTCTAATTTTAACTTAATCAGTTAAGTAGGACCAGAAAAAGTTGCTAGATTGGACTACTACACATTTAGGAATATGGTGAAAAATACAGGAATTTAAATTCGTGTGAGTTGTGCAAAACCACTGTATTCGGTGATAGTGGGATGATGTGTAGTAATGGAAGAGTAGCAGGTCACTGAACCGATATTCATTAAGATTATTGGTTTTTTAGAAGCGGTTCTCGGCAATCTAGACAAAATGGAATATAATAAAACAAAATGTAGGTTTTATCTTCAAACGTAGAGACACTAATTTGGAACCATGAAAAAGAAAATGATAATACGGAAACTATACATTTAAAGACTTAAATGAACACAAGTTATTCCTGAATAACAGTAGTTGATGACGAAGCCTGTATTTCATCTACAAATTATCATAGACCTATTAGGGCAAGTACAACTTGCGTTAAATCTGCCACACACGATTTAATAGGTATTCATAATCTTAAGATGTTTGATATCCTTAACCTTCTACAGAGTAACTCAATACATTAGTCTACGAGATATCTAGACTAGTAGTCATAATATCTTGTGACGGTAATATCATATGGTTTAACATTATGCTTCTCTTTTATTTGCTATGTACTTTACTTACTTACTTTACATATAACAAGGCAGTATTGATGATGTGTAAAATCGAATTAGTAAAAAGCAGTACATCATGCTCGTTCATGCCGTTGGGAGTATAAATTTAATTAAAAACCACCCTTGCTAATGGATTCGTCCCACGTTTTGAAGCAATATCCTGTTAATATAGCATCGGACATTTCGATGTTATTCGATTTCGTTGATATTGCCAATATTCTCTGAGGAAATTGAATTACTAGTGTCTCGGCGGAAGCCTGGAACGAACGATTTCTTTGTTAATAACTAGTGTTCGTACATTTTTAATATTAATTTGATGCATACAAATAAACTATTTTTAGTTATCTTATTGCCCGACTTAGAAATAAATTTACGCATAATCATCTACCAAACTCACGTGTAATATTACAGACATAATGTATGCGGTAATAATTAATTTGTCCTGTATAATTAACGTCAATGTTCTGTCCAATATCGCAATGTTATGTCAGCATCCATAGTTCAAGTTGTATCGGTAATAAGATATGAGGAATATTTTAAAATGTCAATATATTTCGACAGTTTAATGAACAGTTTTGGTTTCTGCGGTTTTGGAATAAAATAAATTACGATGGTCCTACATGTGTAGCGGGGAAACGGTGTTAGTTTGTTATGTAGTAAAATATTTGTTGCGAATATCGGGGATCGGTGACGCAGCGATGACTACAAAAATTTTTGCGATCATACCATAGATTGGAACATAAGGATGAATGGTTTTTTTTAATGATACTCATAGAGTAATAAAATAAGAATAATAAATGTTATTCTTAGTAATTTATTTTAAGCTAACGTTACATTTTTATTACAATAATTTTACCCAACGCAACCATTAAAGCCACTCCTTATCTTCGTTAAAGTCTATTTTAAAAAATCATATTTCACTACTGCGACTAGATTGCACTAGGACCTTAGTTATAACATCCTATAGCACAGTTCATACTTAGAGGTCTTGGAATTCCCCTCCTATACTCCCCAATCCAAATGTTTAAACAATATCATTTTCCTTCCCTTCTATCCTCCCTTTCATGTGAATTTACCGTAAATTTTCGCATCTTATTCCCAAAAGTGTCCGGATGACGGTAATAGGCTTGCCCCCTGGGTACATAAATGGGACTAAATTATTATCTTCAAAATGTAGATGTGAAAATGTAAATCTAGATGTTAATTACGGCTCTGCCTAACCTTTCGGGGACACAGGCGTATGTGTATGTATGTAAATATTAATTATTTATGCTCTAAAAAAAACAAGAATGAGTATCAAAAAGCATTACAATAAACACCTTTGAAAAAAAATCCTGTTCGAATTGAATATTAACTAGGACAGGACAAATCTGTCGGGTCAGCTAGTTACAGAATAAAATAGTCAATGAAGGTTTAAGAGAGGTCGCAAACACTGACACAATGTGATGCCAATTACTTACAACTTTGTGGAGTTATCCAAAAACAAATTGGGACGGGATCCCGCACTGATAAGGGACAAAGACCAGATTTCTAACAAAATTAAACTTTCCCAACAGTTCGCCGATATTGAATTACGTTTTGTTTTGTTTCTGTGAATTATGTTCCTTCGATTATGAGATCTGTATGTTATTATGGTGGTCGGAGCTTTCTAAGAGGAAGAAGACGGAGAGAACTCTGGGTTTGGGCTCAGGATATTTAGACAGATAGATAGATACATCAATTCTTTATTGCACAGTCAGATACGATATTATAAATACTTATTATGTTAAAAATACTTGGTAATTAAGATACAATTGTTTTCCTAATTAGCGATCTCGTTTAGGCAACCATTGGATGGAGAGAGAGATATTATCTAGATGGAGGAGCTTCAAAGTACAATATAAGGGTCTCCTGCCTAAATTCATATTCAATAGCTACATAAACATAACATACGTAGACTCACAAAACTTATATATAAATATGTACATACATACATACCCATGTGTATTCATATACCGAAAAATACATATACATAAACGTAATAAATTGATACAGGTACATATGTAATAATTATTAGTTTTCAAGATTGTAATGTTGTTGTATCTTCGATAAGATTAAATGTATGGAGTTAATTTTAACAAAAGACTAACTAAAATCAATAGACATTACACCTTGTTAATAAAGAAGAAGAAGATAGTACTTATTCAGTAGTATTTCTATTAAGCCGTCGTTCTGTTTCTCAGCAGTCTATTGTTGGTCTTCTATATATAGTCCGGTCAATCTAGACCAAAAAATGAGAGTGAAGTTACATTTTTGAATCGTTATATCTCAGAAACGGTGGCTCGTAAGAAAAAAGTATTGATACATTTTTTATAGATAATTTTATGATCTACAATTTTTTGTTAGGTACTTTTATGATAAAACTTACCGTTTTGCTGAAAATCGCGATAAACTCATTTTTTTTACCTTTGACCTTGAATACATTTTCCATACACGGGAATGATGGGAAACTTTTAAACATTGTTTATAAATATGTTTTGAACAATTTTACTGATTTTCAGCTTCTTGGGATTTTATGTAACTTCGAATGTCTAAATTGACCGGACTAATAGGACCCTAAATAACAAGTCTGTAAAAGATTTATTGAATGATTCGAACATGTTCCAGTCCCATATTGCGAACGGCGGAGGCAGTAAATCTAAGCCTGCGAACAGTATGAACTAAATAAATTTGAATAGCCTTACGTTAATTACCCTTTTAGAATTTAAGTCGAGTAATTGAGCTGTCTTCGTATTCGAATAAAAACTTACGGGAATTAGATTCATATTTATGCTTTCATTATGCTCATAAATATGCCTTTGTATTGGCCAATAATATATATACATGTGCATCCGACTCATTTACAGTCTTTACAGGTCTAATTCCACACTCATTAAAACTGATAGTAGTTCCAGGTGTACAATGATAAGAAAGTGACACTCATGTACACCAGGAGCAATCAAAGCGGCTAACAATAATAGCGACAAGGATACTCAACGCATCTTATGGTATTTCAACGTGTACTGGAAACCTCAACAAGTAATAGAAGCAGTAAAATAAAGGCGTCAGAACTATTATAGCTCCACTTCTTCTTACCTAAACGCTACTAGAAGCACGAGAGCGAAAATGAAACTCATATAATACTCGTAGTAGATATATTAATCCAAATTGACACTCGCGACTTTCGCATATAGTATCCTCCGTCATCCGAATGGCACTCCATCTGCGTGAAACAGAATTCTGCTATCGTAGTTATGTTTTACTGCGGGCAGCTTGGCAACATCCAGCAAATTTCACTTGAATTACTTTATTCAGAGAAAAAAACTATCGACAGAAAGTAGGCAGTCATACCTAAATTGAACTTCCCGTGCGCTTGTGTGTTAATAATAAATCGAAAGGAACAATATCACAGCTCCTTTTGAGCATCTTGCCATATCAATAATTCTAGCACGGCTCTTCGACCAAGTTTTATTTATACATCGCTTTTTGTAGGGAATATACACGTTCAAATATACATCTGTATTCACAGCCTTGAGCTTCATGAGGTAATATCCAATACATACCTGATATTTGAGATTCATAAAATTTATCGTAAGTAAAAGTTCAAAAGTTTTGTAATAATTCCTATCATATTTGGACTTACTCTGTTCAAATACTTCTAACTTCGGAGAGGTTAGCAGCTTAGGAAATAATACTTAAGAAAGTCTTACATAAATTTGTTGCGTGTCAATATAAGATCGTGTTTTAATACGTCATTACTGAAATAAACATTAAGGAATTAACGTCATGACACGTAAAACGAAATTTTCATATAGTATTACTGAAGCGGAAACCAGTAGGACACGGTATATGTTACAGGCTCATTATCTCAAGATATATGTTTATGAGAGGAAGGAAAACGTATGAGTTACGAGTATATGTTCTAAATTGTTACTTATGAACTTTCGTGAAATTCTTCGTAGGCTTTATTTTAGAACAACTTTTTCTTCCTTTTTCTATCTAGGACCGCTTCTATATTACAAAATAGATGCAATACTTCTCTAAATCTCTTTCTTTTCTCTTAAAAACAGATATGTAAACTACAGATCACTCATTACATTACTCATTATTATATGATACTGAATCGTTCTTTAGTTTACTAACATACATAAACAATACTTTCATTTACACCCCTATAGTGTATTTGGTATGTTTGTGTGTATGTTCACAAACATACCAAATACCAATTCACACCCTACACCACTCACTCACTACACAAACATACCCTATCAGCAGCCATCGTCTATCGAATATGTTTGTTTATTTTAATGTTTTTGTTGTCTAACATACAATTAATCCTCTCTCATGTAGAGACGCTAACAAAGAGAACAAGCTAAGACATCAGATCACTATTGTAATATTTTTACTCAAGTTACTCAATCTCTTGTAATCAATACTTCTCATCCCCTATTGTAAAATGAAATATAATATATATCGTTATATTCTTACATTTCAGTCGGACCCGTCATGAGATGAAACTTTAACCGCCCTGCAATTTCTATAAAACTGATTGCAGTTAAGAAGGTGTATACTGCACCTTATTCTGTTTGAAATTCGTTTTAAAATTTTCTGAAAATTAGATAAAACTCAAACTTCGTTTTTCATCCTCGTAGTCGTTGCCATCTCGAGAGAATTTGTAGATTGTCGATTTCCCCCTTTCTGAGTTTCCCAAATGAAAAACTGTGTCTACCCTCACTTCTTAAAATAAAAGTTATAACTGCTTTTTTGAGAAGTAAAAGTTATGATAATTATTCACTGTTTTCCTCGTGCTAATTTTTTAGGTTAAATATACCTACCATAAATGTACCAAACTGAAAGAAAGTAGGCATTAAACTTGTTTAAAAAAAAATACAATATAGTACTTGTACTAAAATGTTTATAAATTAAAAATATTTTCCCGTTGCTGTATATTTAGTAATTGTGTATTATTTTCAGGTTTTTTATTGATGACAGATTTATGATAAGCAAAACTTTTGATAAATGGTTTGACGAACAATCTGTCATAGAATCCATAGATATAAATCATTGGGATCTAAATAATGGCCAAAACGTTTTACATTAATATTTTGGTCTATTTCTCAGCTGCCCCAGTTGACATAGATTTAGTATGATGCAGAACTAAAACTCTTTCCTAAAGTTAAGTCAGCATTTTTTAACATACATATATTATGTTCTGTAACTACAAGCATGCATTTGTCAACCTTCTTTCATAATTTGGACGAAAATAGAACACAGTCCTTTTATAGCTTCCATCAGGAAGACCTAGGCTATAAATCGTGGTACGTAATTGTAAATCTTACCGTCGTTGATGAATGGGTAGATCGATCGGAGCTCAGCCTCGTAAGTTTCAAGAGATATGGCCGGAGCGATAGGAGGCACGTAGTCGTCTTCTGGGGAACGTTCAGATCCGTAGCCTTGGTCGAAGCCCGGGTCTTGAAGCTTCCATACCGGGTCAGCATCAGATCCTAGGAATTGAGATGCGATTAGTATGCTATTGAAAAAAAAAAAAAAATGTATATTGTAGTAATGTCAAAACTGGTATGTTTGAGTGTGCGTTTTTCTTATGTGGCGTCAACGATAAAATGTATGTTTGTTGTACTTAACGAGTTATATAGTATGAACCTCAAGTCTCATGTTGGTACCTTATTGTTTATTTTCTGGATATTTAGTACACATGTTGGGTTTGCAGTTAGTAGATATTAGAATTTTTTTGTAACTCAGGTGAGCAGTAACGTATTGTTTTTCTTTTTAAAACACTTTTAAACAAATTAATTATTATTTGCATTTTTTATTGATCACAGAAGGTAGCATTCACTTCCAAGTACGTAAACAATTCTTGTACAGCTGCATACTTGTACACTAAGGAAATGTAATTTATGCAAACGTATTTGGCGATCTGCATTACATTTTATGGAGCCAATAATATCCTTTGAGCCTTTCCAAAGAAAAAGAACCATTGCCATTCATTCGAGGAGCGTTTTACAGCTCATGGTGAACCTATTATAAATACATCTTATGTTTAATGTACGTGTGTGACTCGCGGGAATATGTTTTGGCATACAGTAAGATTTCGAGCTCTTTGTTTTTAATATTGAAACTGTATAAAGCTTTATTACAAAGGGATAAGGTACAATATTGAATGCAGACAAGTGTAAAATAGCAATATTTCGTATAATATGTAAGGAAATTGCTATAATTTTCTTTTGTTGCCCCGTCTGTTGATTGGTGTTTGTTTTATTCCGCTAATTAACAAGTAACAAATAATGCAACCTATGTTTATTCAAAAAGATTCAACAATAAACTTTTGATGAATAAATATGTATAAGAATAAACTCCGATAATATAACATTCCACACTTAAATAACAACAAATAGATGAGCTTATTTCATTTGAAGACATGCTAGAGGTTATTAGGCGTTACTGTATATACCATTACGCATATTACAAGGATATTATAAGCTGAAAATGTATTATGTATGAACGCCTGGTAAAATACAGCTTTGCGTGTCACGGATTAGTTAGTCGGAATACGGTGCGCCAACATTGATTTACGTATAGCCCACCTTAAAGTAAGTGGTCTGTAGTACAACCCACTTTACCTTTTTGAGGCTTAAATAGACTATTAAGAAAATTAAAAAGAGCAATATATTTAAAATAAATGACTCAGGTGAAGATATGCTATGGAACGAATATGTTCACGGGCCCTTATACACGTAGGTATAATTCGTTGTATTAACCACTTTGATCGTTGGGTTAGATTATGTTTTCATTAGTCCAGTTTCTCTTATTCTACGTTTTTTTCTACCTTTCCTTAAATGTGTGTATTTTACGTCAGGAACACATTCAAATTAATTTAGGGAAAATGTATTTAAAGGGGTATTCAACATAGCCCTTGTACATATTATTCGGACTTGCTGTTAGAGAAAGAAGTAAAGAATATAAAGATACCGAAAATCAGAGTAGGAAAGGGATATGAATGATGGGAATTTAGATTTCGATTGTCAATGTTGATATAATATTCCCTTAGAAAATATTGAGCTCTACAATACATTCAAACATAGCCATAAAATGGTATGAGGTGGTGAGAGGCTAGAGTGGAGCAAAAACGGAAGCGAAAAAAAAACTAATTGTGATGAGATTAAACAACAATAAAGAGTTTTTATTATTATTTAAACTAATTTTAACCAAAGTTGCTTCAAGATTTAAATTTTGAACGAAAAAAATTATCTTTGTTAATAAAATTGAAAAAAAAAAAAAGAATTGGACATTTATAAGAACTGAATTTCCAAAGCCAATTGAATTTCATGATGCCGGTTCATTTCGATGCCGGATTCCGGTTTATGAATGTGTTGCAGTATTAGCTTTTACTATAAAAAATATTCGTCGTATTATCCCTTAATAGACCTACGTACATTGATTTATTCCATTATGGAAAACAATATTTGAAATTGAAAACGAAAATAGGTCATTCAAGCTACGAAAATTTAGCTTAAGATATATGTCTGATGTTGTGATGTGTGTTCAACAGAGGGAGACATTCTGAGAGTTTGCGAGAGTGAGACAGTCTGATAAATCAAAGTAATGTAGTGATAAAGCGACGGCTAAAATTTTCGAATTAGTCTCTATAATGGTACTCACTAGGCAAAATGGGGCTACGTAACCGCGGATTTTGTTGGCTCAACCACGTTGGTAAATGTAATGCTTCGTTTTAACACTTTTTCAAGAACGTGAGTCTTTGCACTATATTCAGTAAAACGTCAAAGGTTTACTATAAAAACTAGTTTTTACGTTTACTTTAAACTATACCGTTATAGGCTCAAAATCTACGAAGAAAAAACTATGCGCACTGTTTAATTTTAATTGCCTAAGCATTTATTTATACGAAGTATCGCATTACGCTACGACCTTATCGTATTTATTACACTTGCTACATTGTTCAAGTTAAACAAGTAAATACACATAAATGTAGTTATACAGTTTGAATGATTTAATTGGTATTGGTAGTGTAACAGAAAACGTAAACATAATAATGATGTTAAAAGAAACAAAAAAGAATATAATAATAATATAATGACAAAAAAATTAGACTACAGCACTTGCTGTCATTCATATCGTCCGTTCCAATCTTGATTTTTTTGCTACAATATTTTTCTGGAAGCCAAGTTATTGTGTATGAAAAAGTCCCAGATGGAAAACGATGTGACATTAACGTATCGTATGGACATATTGTTCCAACTATAAATATCGTATAGACAGTATTTTATTATTATTACTAGATAAGTATAGCTAGTATTTAGTGTTTGAAGAGTGAGCTTGAATTTCTTTGCTTGTGAGTTTAAGTGGTTCTAACTTTGGTTTAAAAGTTACTAGAAGCATTACTCTAGAATAGTAGTCTTAATTTATTATTTTACATTAATAAAACTCAGTTTTGTTAGCTTCACTTTACAAACTAACTATGAAAACAAATTTTGGAAGACGACTTTAACTAACTTCTTACTTATAGTGTATAAAATATAACAGTGACAGCGCACAGCCTATTCGTATTTTGGTGTTACGCTTGCTTGAAGTGAGCATTACAGAGGATACTGTGATGTAGATAGTTTATACAGAGTTTGAAAGAAAGCTCTACGACAAAAGACAAGTAACATCAGACGGATAAAATTAATGCCCTGAAAAGCAAGGCATGAATTATATGAATGGAGTTTACTATGTAAACTGTTGTTTAAAGTACTTAAGAGCAATAAGAATTCTTATTCTAAATTAAAAGATTGTATGGATTGTAAATCAACACTATTAAAGACAACGGTAACTTTTTTTATTTCAGTTTTAGTTTCGTCGTTTAGAGTGAAAATGTAGATGTATTTTAGATTCTTAAGGTAACAGAATATGATTGTGCAATTCTACCTTTAACTACCCCGACCCCATCGGTCAACTATGCCACCGAGAACTTATGTAAAGTGCCAAAACTGTTTCGAAACTGAACAGATTTAATCAGAAGCAACTGAATAAATAAAAGTATAAGAGTACATTAAACGCATAAGACTTTGAAGGGGAAGAGTTACTCAAAATTGTGGTCGTTGAAATACAAATTTATAAATTAGTACATCAGACATATTTCCGCCCACGCTTATATCCCTGAAGGAAGATACATCTCAAACGCCCACTTTTACATTAGGACAACTTTCAAAACGTGTGTTATTTATTAGTTTTGAACTGTGCAATGACGAAAACAAGGTTATTGTCATTATCATGAATCCAAAACATTGTTGTTTATTGGCTGAATTTTATTCTCTTTCAGAACATTAGATTATTAGTAATTTTGGAAGGGCTCTCACCGATTTATCGAAAGCAATTTTTCATCAGATATTTCGCAATCTTATAGGAAAAGAGGCAGAAAAGTGTGGACACACTATTAAGTAACGAATCATTAGGACCATGAAATGCATTTGCAAACATTTATTTCAAAAAATCTTGTCCCTCCATATGTGTCTTTTAATAAACCTGAGATTATCTTTCGATACAAATGATCAGCACCCTTAAAACTTCTGACAAACTAATTGAATTAGGGCTGGTATCAGAGGAATCGTTATCACGTTTGAGTAAGGAGGTTATATGGTGTTGCTTTGGAATCAATCCATAAACTAACAACAAGCACAAATGTATATAGAGTAATAGTACATGCCAACAATTTAATTCTCATTAAACTCTTAATTATAATAAAAAAATATGTATAATACTAATAAATGATAAATATAATATAACTAAAGTATAATACATACATATACATATATATTAAAATTTATAATTAATGTGAGAGAATAAAAATAATATTAATATAGTAAATTTACGTGAATTTTATTAGGTCTTAGTTAGGGTCTGTGTGGGTAGCCTCTCGCTTGAGATCATGGTCAAGGCCATGGTACAAAGCGAGAGTGCTTGGGTTTCCGCCGCCTAGTTCTGCGAGGTAGTTATGTACGCTAAATAAGCGGCGGAACGGGAACGGGAGAGGACAAGTTCTGTCCCGTCCCGCAGAAGACGCACCAGGCGCCGGAGAGCGCTGACTGATCTCCGGCCTCCATGAGAGCTGGCCTGAGGGTAGCGGGTCGAGCTGATCGTTACCCTAGCAGAAGCAGGCCCGAGACGGTGGCGTGACGTATTCCGCGCACGCCTCCAATGTGAAGGGAGGGTATGGCCCTCAAAGTCCACGGCGTGGAAGGCTTCCTTCCCAGGGTATCCCGGGTTCCCTGCAATAGACCCAGTTGGATGGAACACTGTGTGTTTTTAGTCGGTTCGAGTCCGACATACCACCTCACCCTCAGCTCCGGTGAGGTGATGACCCGTGGGGGTTTCCACCCAAAAAAAAAAAGGTCTTAGTTAGGGTCTAGAGTTAGTTTTGAGGGATTTATTAAAAATGAAATACTCTTGTAGTATAAAGAGATAATTTATATTTTAATAAAAATATGCTCCATTACTAGCTACAACCATTTGCCATTTTTCGGGCAACAAATGGATTCTATTATAAAAAAAAAACTGATCATCTTTTGAATCATCGATCCATTTTTTGACACATTCGTAAGATTTGAAGTGCTAATCTGCAAGCCTGTGTTGCATAGATCGAAATAGGTGGTGATCAGAAGAGGCACAATCTGGTGCATATGCGGTATGCGGTAACACTTCCCACTGAAGATCTGAAGGTGTATCTCTTAAAGCTTTTGCGATGTGATAGTTTCATTTGGTTTTAACAATTCATAATAAATAACACCTTTCATATCCCACGAAATGCATAATAATACCGTATTTACGTGAATGTTACGCTTCGGAGTCGATGTGGACGGTTGACCAGGATCTACCCATGATTTCCTACGTTTTAAATTATCATAGTAGGCCCATTTTTTATCACCGGTAACGATTTGATACAAAAAAGATTTCTTTTTGTGACGAGACAGTAGTGAAGCACAAATGGTTACTCAAATTTGCATCGCTAATTCTGATAAAACATGGCGAACCCATTTTCCTTGTTTTTTAATTTTACCCATTGCGTGTAAACAATCAGAAATTGTTGATTTACCTACATTTAATTCTTCAGTGAACTCTTGTAGTGTGCGGGCAGGATTTTCGTCCAATAATGCCTGCAATTCACCGTCTTTAAACTTTTTTGGTTTTCCACCACGTTCTTTATCCTCTAAATCAAAATTATCACTTTTAAATCGTCGAAACCTGTATTCACATGTTTGAACAGATGGTGCAGATTCATGATACGTATCTACAATAAGTCTGTGAGCTTCTGCTGCTGTTTTTCTTGAATCGAAAAAGTATAGTAGTAAATGACGAAAATGATATTTATCGCGTTCCATATTTAATCACACTAAAAACTTGTGTGCGTTTACTGTAAGTGAGTTACTTCGAATAATTAAAGTGCAAGCTAAAACCCGCCGCATCGAATATCTAAGTAACTTGTACCGAAGTGTCGCGACAGCTACTTGACACGTTCCCTCAATACTAACCGGAAGACCTAATGTAATAAAATATTTAGGCAGAGCCTTATAGACTTAGTCATACACATAAGACATTGTATCTACCATGTTTATAACAATGTTCTTGCAAATAAAGATGTTTATTATTATAATTTAGAAGATTCCGAAAGTATTTGATTTGTAAGGTAAGTAGAAAAACATGTATTTTGAAATAACTCCTTAAGTATTTCTTAATAAAATTCCTTCTGCAACACTTAACCTCATATGGTAGACTTTTACCAACCCTTTTTTATGGACCATATTTCACGTATCATGTTTAGGTGCTTACTCAAGTACGTAATGACCGGTACTCGAAGTAAGGAGCTTCGGCTTATCGTAAGAGCCCTGGGCTTTTCTGTGATTTATTGTGTCTGTATCTTGTATTTTATATCCGAGCTCGTTAGAGTAATTTCCATAGACCTTATGATAAGTACATATTTAAAGATAGATATACTTATATGTGTTGAGATTGGAAAGGGAATACAATGTAGGTAGTTCTTAGGTGGGTGTGGCTGACGTTGTATAAGGTGGATTTTTTTTATAAGTGAATTGTGCAATCCTTAATTGTTGTTCGGAGTGGATGATCTTAGTTCCGTGGTTTGAAAGTTTGTAAAGTCCACCGTGACACAGGAATTAATTAATCCTAGTGAGGGGATTGTCTTCTTTAAAGATAAATAGAAAAAGTTTTGTGAATCATTTTTAATATTGATTTTTTAAATTGAATTATCTGTAGATGTACTGAAGATTGGTTGATTATGTGTAGTGTAATAGAGAAAATTAACCACGGTAAGTTGTTATAAAATATAGCCGCGCTTTAGGAATTCAACACTACATTTCTAATACCATAAAAATATTTTTATTGATTTATTGATAACAGCTCCTACAACTTACAAGAAACTAAAAAAAATATTAAAAATAGGTAATTAGTTTCAGAGTTCAACCATTTGTATGTAATCAAAATATGTTATCTTCAAATTCATATGTATATATTATTCTAAGTTATACCTAGTACAGCTTAAGAAAGTTGAGTACTACAAAGAAATTAAGGGAACATCTATTGCTGTAAACTGTAAGAGAACTAACCATTAACCAAGAAATGAAATCTATTCAGAAACTTATCTTATTAGAACAAGCTCGAACTATTATTCGGGAGTAGGTTGACTTATCATTTAACAAGGAATAGTTGGGTAAACAAGGATGTTAGAGCTATATTTAATAGAATGGGAGTACAGGCTTTCAGTTCCCAAATTGGACGATGTCTCAATAGGTTTGACATTTCGCAGTCACTGTTAGTAAAGTTAACAAGACTATTGTTTATGATGGTTACGCCTCTGTGGTCACAGACAACTGGCTATTGTCAAGCTTTAAATATACAGAGTAATTAAAATATTAAAAAATAATATATTAAAGAGTTCAACCGATATTAACCAATCGTTCGTGGCGCTATTCCCGAGGAATAAGTTTGTAAATATGGTTGTGTGTGAATAGATTCAATCGATTGCACAATATACTTGTAATTTTTTCTGTTAGGAAATTATCTATTACACTGTACTGGATCTGCACCTTCTCCTTTTGGGGTTATAGATTAATATATTATTGAATATACACACTCATAGATATATCTATTGATAGATATTCATAGACATAATTACTCAAATGTATGTATGGGGGATTACGGATAGTAAAAAGACTATGTAATGGAATATCTAATATGTAAATCAGATCTACTTATATAACTAATCCTTCTAATACGATAATGTATAATTGCAGACTTTATTGTGCACTGAGTAACTACCCAGTACACACACCACAGTCTGTACAAAATGATGTTTACTAACTTTATTTCTTTTATGCAATGTATTTATCTTTTTTTATAAACAATTGGGAAGAGAGGAACAGACGGGTCACCTGATGGTAAGTGATAACCGCCGTCCATAGACACCTGCAACTCGTAAGTGCACTGCCCGCCTTGAGAGTGATGAGGGATGCGGGATACGGGAATGGGAAAGAAGAGATCGGGATGAGGAGAGGGACGACGAGAGGAGAGGAAAGAGGAGGGGGAGAGGAAAGAGGAGAGGGGGAGAGGAAAGAGGAGAGGGGGAGAGGAAAGAGGAGAGGGGGAGAGGAAAGAGGAGAGGGGGAGAGGAAAGAGGAGAGGGGGAGAGGAAGTGTTGGGCCTCCGGAAAACCTCACTAATTTCGGGAAAATGCAAAGCAAGTATTACTGACAACCGGTTTTCTGTGAGGCCATAGTATCGCAACGGTCGAGCCGGCCCATTCGTGCATACACATAGCTCTATCACTGATATCTCTTTATAATGGTAAGATATAAGAATTTACGTGGTAGAGCCATGCTTAGGCACAAATGGGCCGGCTCGACCGGTGCGATACCACGGCCTCACAGAAAACCGGTTGTGAAGTAACGCTTGCGTTGCATTTCCCCGAAATGAGTGAGGTTTCCGGAGGCCCAAAATCCCCCACCCCCCCTAATGATAGCGCTGTTAACAAAAAGGATACCCCAGGGGGTACCAGCGCTAGCGTTGGAGAATCCCCCCCTGGACGTCCACCCTCAGTACGGAATATACCTGAGCGTGGACGCCCAGGCTGCCCCTCGTAACTCGCCGGCCTTGCTCTTTTTAACCGAGACGCAGATTTCATCTCCAGCGGACACATCCTACCTCGGCTACCCTGGGTACGGACTGGAAATCTCCTTTGTTCCTAAGGCTGGTGTATGCGTGTACGTTAGAGATGATATCACTTCTCACCGCCTCGGCAATCTTGAAGGTAGGGACCTCTCCATCTTATGGTTACGTGTAGACTGAAACGGACCGACTCATCGACCACGTCCAAATGGCTACAGACTTAGTGCTCCAGCAGGTCCCATCCGCAGAGATCGTGATTCTTAGCGACTTTAACGCCCATCACGCCGAATGGCTTGGTTCGCACAAAACCGATCATGCGGGAAGATCTTTTCACGATTTCGCCTTGGCATATGGCTTGACGCAGCTGGTAGCAACGCCTACGCGAATCCCAGATGCAGAAAGCCATGTGCCTTCACTGGGAACATTCTTTGCATCCTACCCATGGAGGCAGGTTTTCTTTTTCGCCGGATGATCCCAATGTCGTTGCCGACTCTGTCGCTGATGTTGTGCTTCAGGGTATTGAACTTTTTATTCCATTCTCCCTGATTCCCACAGGTGGCAAGTACCAGCCCTGGTTTGGTCGAACCTGCAAAGCGGCGTCCCGCCTAAAGCAGGAATGTTACCAAGCATGGGCTAATGCAGCGACAGCACGGGATGTAAAGACCAGCACATTAAAGAAACAATTTAACTTTGCCTCCAGGTCCCTCAAAAGAGTAATTGCTGGGGCGAAGTCGGCTCACATCGTCAGAATTGGCGAGAGACTAGTGAGTCTCCCTTCCGGAACTCGTGCATTCTGGTCTCTCGCCAAAGCTGTACAGGGGAACTTTTGTAAGCCAACCCTTCCATCTCTGCACATAGGAGATAATTCGTTGGCCCACGACGCTAAAGAAAAAGCCGATCTTCGAAGGCCTTCGATCGGGTCTGGCACAAAGCGCTTGCGGGTGCCCATGGGCGGCGGTAGTCAAGATATCAGTAAGGTGGCTGAAAAAGGATTTATAACAAATATAACCAAAATATTATAAATTATACGAAATAAAGTAAGGTGAAATAAACTAAAATTATTTCTAAACCTACAACAAATATCATCACTATGATTTCATTTGATACGATTGCTCTAGAAAAAGAATCATATCTCGTTACCAGCAAGTAAGTCAAGCAACGTTTTCAAAGGTACAGATTGAAGTTCTCAAAGGTGTAGTGAAAAGGCGTGCCAGTTCGCCCCGTGGGAAAACAATTTTGCTTCAGTATCACAGTTCTTTCAAATAAAATTACATTATGAGTTTGGCTAACAAGTTAGACAACCATGTTTGACGCTTAAATAAATATAAGTAAGCATATGACGCACTTTATTCTACGCCGCCAATATGCACACCAACATTTTTTTATGTCATTTATAATCTATAGGCACAGGACGAAATTTTGTGTATTAGATATGATTAGTTTATTGTGTTATTGTGTATGGGACCTTCTTAAGACTGAGAATAATCTATATTTTTTTACCAAAACTACTATGCAAACGGAAGAACGTCGTTGCAAGCTGGTCGAAACGTAACTTGATGTTGTAGTAATTTTATTCAATGAAAAGCCTATAAGTCGTAATATTAAAATACTTTTAATTGCAAAATGTAACTATTTTCTTCTTTGTATCGACAAAGTATTTACCGGCAACTATTTGAACGTATTTTTTGAACCTGCTATCCTACTTTTCACCAGAAGACGTGTATTTTCAATTATATAGACAATTCAATTACTTACTTATACGAATTTGCTACAGGTTTGTTGCATAGTAAAGCCGGGTTCGTTTGCATAGTTTGTTTTAGAAATATTTTCCTTGAACCAATCAGATACTTATTCGCTCAAACTTTCACCAGAAGACGTGTATTTTCGATTATATAGACCATCCAATTACTTACTCATACTAATTTGCTATAAGTAGTTGCACAGTATAGCCGGGTTCGTTTGCATTGTTTGTCTAAGGAATATTTTCCTTGAACCAATCTGATACTTATTTGCTCACAATTTTTCCTAAAGGGAAAAGAGAAGTGATAAATATTAAGTATGTCGGGAGGGAGCAAGATCTTAAGTGACAGTAATGTGTTAGATTGTTGACTTAAACGCTATGCAATTTCTACACCAGATGAGGAAAATCGAATTTCCCTTGTGTATTTTCTTGAGAAACGAATAAACAAGTTCTATTCCGTCTTGCTAGTTAACCTGAAACTAGGTTATTGTGCTGTTATTTTATACTAATTTAGATGTAAGATATTATTGATTTACTAAAAAGTCTAAAAATCGCACCAATACCATAGGATTTGTTTACCATGCTACGCCCCAATATAATAACCATTGAAAGCACTTATGACATAGAATAACAGTGTCCTCAAATTTAAAGAGTTTGATTGGGGAAGAATTTGTATCATATACAAATATGAACGGTTGCTATTTCGAATACAAATGTCCAATGTAAAACTACTTCTAGAAGCAATGTATTATTAGATGTAGTAAGATGAATTTTCATTTCTTTCTTTGCTGTCATATTATTATTTTATCTTATTTTTTGTTCTGCGTCTAGGTGTAGTTTATCTATAATATGTATGTATTATAGATAGACTACACTTTGTTATCAGACGATGGTGTGTGGATTGTCTGAAGTTATTTATTTATTAATATTTATAAATATAAACATACATACATACATACATCGAAAAAATATTTCCCCCTATTGCGCAGTCGGATAAAAAGTTATTTTCGTTCTAATATTTTAATGGCATAAAATATACACACAGAGTACATAGGTAATGACGATGTTTTAAGGGTGGCTTTTAATCTTGTTATACGCTGCATAGAATTTACAGGAGTTTGCTTAATAACCATTTCAGTAAGTCATTACTTTGAGTCTCAGGTGCGAGGATATAGGATAATGTATTCTTTGAGGCGGGTAAGATGGGCTTTTCCGCAATTTCAAGCCGAGAAAAACTTAATAACTATGTACCTTTGGCAATATCTATGAATGATGGCGATATTATACAAATCTCCGTCAAACGTGTCTATTGTTTGAAACTTTCTCTCCAATGTTATTTTTTTTTGCCTGCCTCAATAGGCTATTTATGATTTGTAGTTTATGAATTGACTTATTTATTGTAGTGTAGAATTAAACGCAAATAAGCTGTTTATGAAAAAAAATCCTGTACTCAATTGGATTTCATATGTCGAAATAAGGAAAGTTAAAAAAGTAACTGTCTTTTTATTTGTCTATTATGGTATATTTCTTTATGAAAATCCGGACGTAAGCGTGTTTGTACAATTGGCGTCTGCAGTTAAAGTTAAACCCCGTTAGTCAACCCTTCTCTTCATTCGGTTTATTTTTGACAGAAGAGACACAATGATATCGTATTTTTTTATACTATAGGGGGGCCGACGAACAGACGGTACACCTGAAGGTAAGGGACAACCGCAGTCCATGGATACCTGCAACTCAAGGATCGCAAGTGCGCTGCCCGCCCTTAAAGGTGCTGAGGGATGGGGATTGCGGGGACGGAAAAAAGAGAGGAGGGATGAGGAGATGGAAAAGAGGAGAGGGGGATGAGGGGAGAGGATAGAGGAGAGGAGGAGTTGGGCCACCGGAAACCTTACTCATTTCGGACAATGCAACACAAGCGTTGCTTCACAGCCGGTTTTCTGTGAGGCCGTGGTATCGCATCGGTCGAGCCGTCCCATTCGTGCCTAAGCATGGCTCTACATCTGTTATAAACAACAGATACAAATTACAAACACTTGCATACATACAACAATTACAAACAAACAAGTATAATTGATACCACTGGTTTTGCGAGTGCGCCTTGAATCAATCTCTGATAATCATTTACGTTAAAATAACTTAATTTTTGTTAATCAATCTGTGTTGTTGTCTACAAAGTTCGCTCACTTCGCCTTCCAATAATTATCTTTTACTCAAGAAATATTAGTTAAACTTGTACCGGTCATTTATCAATCGTTTTCCTGAAGAGTGAGCTTCGTGTACCATATTAATCACTTTTATGTTCATAAGGTGAAGCTGCTAAAAGTTTTAACAATACCGTAGCCGTTCGCCATATATCACTGTCGGAAGTCTGATTAGGACGAGAGAAAATTGGGATTAATAAAGGTCTGAGAAAGAATTCCCTCAATAATTTCCACTGATTAGGTGCTAAGACAAATCGTATAGTGAGAAAACGAGGAGTGTTTATCTTTGTCTTTGGAGACCGTTCCTTTTATCCCACAGAGTTTCAGCACAATAATGATTTGTAGGCAGTCATTATTTAGCAAACGTATAACTTTGCGTTGATTAGGAGTATTCAAATCTTGTTTAAGTCAATCTTTGGAACGTCCATTATTCTAACACAGTCTATTGCAATACAGTTAAAAAGATCGGGTTTTTCGGATTTGGTTCGTGGAATTTAAATTCGGTCAGCCATGATAGGTACCGTATTTATTATCATCATGCTCAATTGTCTTTATATAACTTTTGTGTGGTTACGGCCATCTTTATTATAATAATGATGGTGATGCCTTAGAGCATTTTTCGGTTACAGAAACAAATTAGACATAATTAAATGATTGCGTTTTGACTGTGATATTTCCCTATCCCAAGGGATTTATTGCAATAAAAAATCATCAAGAACAAACCACACACTCACTTTCATACTTAAAATTTTAAAGGTAGTGTTTTAAAATGGAGTTGTGGCAATAATATACTAATAGAAGCTCTTATAAAGATACTCTTCTAGTAACCTGCACTACTACTCTTTAACCTTAAGTGTACTACTGCACTATTAAAGTTTCTTACTGTTATTATATTACGTCCTAACATCAACCATTGAGACACGTCCACTCTCTCTCAGAGTAAACTTCGTGTGTTCGTGATTAACCGTGTGATTGGTTTATGATTGTAGTTTTTTTGCAACATTAATTTACGCAGTCTACTTACAAATCTAGAATAGATTTTGACTACTTGAGTAAAGTAGATTAAACAGATTCCTTCTATTTATTAATACAAATATTTCTATTACACAATATAATACGCAAGGCAACGTTAATATATTTATATATTAAAATCCATTGCTACGCATTGATGTTTTTGGGAAACATGCATTCGAGTATTCTAACGAGTATTCTTCTGTACGAGCTTTGGCAAGGCTTATTTCCCATTAATTAGTAAGAAAGTTGAAGATACTAACTTGCTCGTTATTGAATTACATGTCGATGTTGTCGATTTTCATTCAATACCTCATTACACTGATACTTGCTAGTAAAATCAGATCAAGAAACTTTTGGCAAAACACTTTTTTTTATAAGGCAGTTTAATAGCAGTTACTGCTGCCAAAATAATACTTAATGGCTAAAGAATGGTACTACCCGTTCATTAGTAACTAGCGTTTAGCTTAAACTTTTACTTGCATTTATCACTGCCCGGCTCCTAAGAATCGCGGCGTGATGTTATATAGCCTATATTTATAAGATCTTACAGATATTCCAGAGATTAAATAAACTTCTTTTACATAAGAAAACCAATATTATATACTAAATTGTCTTGCAAACAGCACGTTTAGTTGAGTCACTTATGCACAGGGATGTTGCAATATCTTAATTGAAGAAACTCATGTCATACGTTACTCCGTAATGGCACCTTAGACCATTAGAACTAGATTACAAAGGTAAGTTTTTAAAAGAAAATTGCAAGACAGCGCACATTCGTAAACAACTTTATAATTACGAAATCAGCAAATGCTTTTCCTCGAGAAAAACAAAATCCAAAATATTGTTTCTTTTTTAAGGCTGCATGACTACATTTTTTTGTAACACGCTAACGCACGCGCAACCCATAGTTAGCCAAGCTGAAGTTACACTAAGTACCTCCCTAATTAAATTTATAGTGAAATTTTCATGTTATTAATTTTTCTACAAAATCTAAACTACCATAACACAAACTAATTTGTTTCATAGCATGCCTTTTATATGTGGACAACCTTGAAGTCCAGGAACACAATGCGCGGGTCATTTATTAGAATTATCGTTGGTTTTGGCTAACACGCTATCGGCCACCCCTTCCTCCAGCCTTGACACGAAGTGGTCCGAAGTTATTCGTAGTATTTCGGTCGGGTGACGTCAGTAGCCAGGCCCTGAGTATGTCACTGCGAACACTGCAGTGCTGAGTGACAATTTATTGTAATTATAACTGCAGTGCTTGACTGGATTATGCAGAGATATTATTGTATTCTAATGCCTACAACGCTCATGAAAATAACTATTATGTGTGTGTAATAAAAATAAATTTGTATTAAAAAATAAGTTTTATATTGTAAATAATAATTAGAACATAAATTAGACCACATTAACCAGTAAACTTTTAATTTTTGTATATATAATAATAAGAACACTTTCAAGTTTTCTTAACAAAATCTAAACAAAGTATTCTTATTATTATGTGACATTCTTAAAGATAGACAGGAACTAACCTTGAAGCAAATTCCACACTCAAACAGATCTAATGACAAAATAAGCATCTCTCTAGTTTTGCTGCGGTCTACTCTATAGTGAAAAAACTAAGGCTGTTGATCCGTTTTAACTTTTGCAGGCAACGCACTTACGACTCTTGAGTTGCGGGTGTCCAAGAGTGGTGGTAGTCACTTACCATCGAAAGACCCGTCTGCTTGTTTGCACCCTATCTCATAAGTAAAAAAATATGCCCTATGTCCACAAAGGTTACTCAGTGTCTAAGTAGGAAAAGTTGCCAGCTGGGCTTCTTTAATCGAGTCTCACTACCACTAGTACCACTGTAGTGGCATATGGTATATATTTACATTTCAAGATAACCTTACCAAAAATGAGATTAAATTAAAAATGCAGTAGGGTTTTATTAGGGTTTCGTTCCCCAAAACAAAAAATAGGCTCATTTGCTTGTCCGTCTGTCTGTCTGTATGTCAAGACTCTGAAATTAACATCAAATATGTATGTCTGCTGTCCCTTGAAGTTGTAAAAATGCGTGCAAGATTCTGAGTCAACGCAATCAAAAGCTACGGTCATTAAAGCTTTAAATTTCAACAAGTTTAAACATTTCGTGGGTAAATAAAAACCCATTAAAATCATAAAAATTGGACTAAAGCAAGGTCTCATAGTACAAGTAAACGTAAAAATCCGAAAATCGTAAATTTATTGTTATAGCGCATAAAATATACTTTTTGCGATTACAAACTTATATGTTACGGTCAAAAACGTCGACAATGTATGAAAGAGAAATGTTAAGTTTGTCTTACGGAAATAACGTTCAAATATCTTTATTTATTTATTTATTTACTAACGCCATACCTAAATCTAACCTTACAGTAACCCAATACGTTAGATAAGCTTAAATTTCGGCGTTTTTTTTGTGGAACTGTTTAACGAACTCGAAAACAAGTCTGTACATTCGGCTACCACGTTAATAGTGCGCATAGGTTGTAGAAAATCAGTGTGTGCGATAGGCATCACGAAAAGACCCACAAACACATCTGGCACGTACAAACGAAGTTCTTCTAGAATTACTGAGTTGCATATTTTTCCTCTTAACACTTTAAACAAGAAGTAAGTATCTTAGTAGACGAAATAGACGAACTATTACACGACTGCCCAAAAAGAGGGTTAAGTTTTCGTGTATATATAAGTATGTATATAAATATGTGTGTATGTTACACATCCTAGGAGCCTAAACAGCTTGATGGATTTCGACATGTTAGGTATCTTTAAATCGTCTTAATAGTGTTAGTGACATAGGAATAATAAAAAATATTGGTTGGATGGATGGCACATCGGTCCGTGCAGTCTATTACACGCATTAGAAGTGGTCACCTCACCACCACGCTGCCGCGAGAGTGTTGTGGGTTCGATGCCCACATGGGACAACACTTTGTGTAATCCTCAAATTGTTGTTCTGAGTCTGGGAGTTTGTTGTGTCCGTTCTTTGAATGTTTGTAGTTTGTAGTCCCCCGTGACACAGGATTTAATCCTAGGGCGGGAGCTGTCTTTTTAAGATAAAAGTTAAAAAAAAAAGAATACAGTCGGGTGTCATGTACATAATAGTAACTGACTCAAAAATGGGGAGGTTCTCTATTGGCACGATTCTTTTGTTAGTTAGTTACTCGTTGTGATTACCATTTGTAACCCGATTTCTAATATACTTTTTTAATTGAATTGGTTTTACTCAACATTGGTCCCTTTTGAATTTGAAAACAATACTCAACTTCTAAGTCCCTTTAGTGGTAAAATATGAAATGAACAAAATATATTACGCGATAACTCCGTCATTGGTGAATCAATCGATATCAATAATTAGTTTTTTTTTACTGAATTGGTTCGGTTTAATTAAAAAATTAGGTTTCACCTTTAAATTAAAAAGAGCGTATGGAGCGCCGTTTCTTTCTGCAAGGAGGTGATATCCTCAAAGGAAGCGGCGGAACGGGAAAGAGAACGCATGGCACGCACAGCTCTCTCTGCCCACCGGGCGCCGGAGGGCATTCGTTGATCTCCGGCCACTACACACACTCCGGACACGAGGCCTGCGGGCGAAGATTTTGGGGAATTCGTAGTCCGAACAGTTACAGGCCTTAGAGGCAGCACGCAGTGTTCTGTGCGTGCTTCTTGGAAGACTGCGACCGTAGGGTGACGATCGCACCCGGTGACGAGACCCGTCTTGTGTGAGACGGGTCAATGCCTGTCGGGGGTGGCGGAAGAATACAATTGTGATCCTCGCCCCCCCCGATCATTGGCAAGAAGAGGAACACCGGGGTGGTTTTTAGTCGGTAAGAATTCGACAGACCCCCTTGCCCTCTCCAGTAGGTGGAGGACATCAATGAGGATCTTCCACCCCGTAAACAAAAAAAATATAAAAAAAAAGACTTTCGTTCGTTTGCTTGCGGAACCCGTTTTTTTAAAGAATGTTTTTTGTTTATAACTGACATCCATCCAAATTTGTGGTTATCTAATACGGTTTAATTTTCAAGAATAAATTTTAATAATATTGTATAACACGTAATAAATTAACAGTTAAGTTTCTTTTCTGCTACTTAATTGTATCTCGTGCAAAAGTTGATGAATAATTTTGTTTTTACATTTAGTAGATTAAATCATTACTTCATTTTACATACACATAAGAGTGGTTTTAATAAAACGTTATACTTACTTTCAATACTCTTCCTTATGCCTATCTATACTAACAAATGAGAAATGGACAAAAAATTATAGGCATACTATTTTGTGGTAAATTGTTATTACACTGAAAACTCTGGAGGGACTATCTTTCGCTCTCTCTCTCTCAAGCTATCTCAATCTCTTTCTATTAATGAAAATAAATAACTGACTTTGAAAGTCAATTACTTGCCTTTGCCTTTGCCTAATACTTTAAACCGAAAACGTGTAATTTAAAAACTGATTCGTATTTCCTTGGTATCCTATTGACTTATATCGACAAAAGGGCACTTGGTATACCTTCTGATTTTGAAAAAACGCTTTTCTATAAAGTGAACACGTAATTATTTATGTATTTGTATTGAATTTCTTAATCTATGAAAATAACAAAACTGTAAACCTGAATTTATACATAGCTTTTAAGCGAAAACTATCTAATGATAAGATTCTTTAAACATGATAATTCAATTCTTTAATAGGGATTAGGATTTTAATTCATTACCTTTTCGGATAAAACGCCTGTCATTAAGTAAAACTAAGGTGTGTTAAATCAATGATAGTGGCTACTCAGTAAACAAAATACTCGATAATTCATAAATACACGTATACAATTATAGAGTACAATTTGACTTTAGATGATACATCACAATGTATCTTCATTATTTAAGCAAATAGACATGTTTCGTGCCTAATATTCCAACTAATTAGCGGTGTTAGCGGTGTTGATTATGAGGTAACAAGTTGGCAACTCATCTAACGAGTTTGTACAATGAGCAAACAATTCTCAGGTAAAGGTAACTTTCATTGTACTTCCTCAGCGTGAACGAAGGCCTTCATCTTCGTAACAGTTATTTTTGTCTGTTTTGTTAAGTCTATCCGACTGTTTAATAGGTAAGCTTATTTTTCTTTTGTTTACCTATAATCATATTAAAAATTAGTGTCACTTTGCAATCGAAATGCATGCCTCTTTGAATCGAGCCATGACATAAATTGCAACTATAATTTTTATCTTAAATTATATAATTATATATATATAGATATGAAATTTATTCTTAATTATTACCGTGCGAGAGCCATACTTAAGAACAAATGGACCGGCTTGACCGGAGTAAAACCACGGCCTTATGGAAAGCCCGTTGTCAATCAATACTTGCGTTGTATTTACCGAGTGAGTGATTTAACCTGAGGCCCACCCAATATTTTCCCTTCCTTCACCCCTACTTATCACCATTAAAGACGGGCAGTGCTCTTCTTGAGTTTGGGGGCCCATGAAAGGTGGTTATGTAAAAAAAAATTGGAACGCCCCAAACACTCTATGATATGAAGTTTACCTAGGAACGGGTATATACTTAATTTATGTAAATTGTTTACATAAATAAATTATACACCCGACTACGATGGCGCCTACCTTGATAAAAACTAAGGGTCAGCTATGAGTACAACTAATCTAAAAAAACACTATTGAAATCAGTTCACAAATAGCGAAGATATTGCGTGATATGTACACAAACAAAACAATGAAATTGAGAACCTACTCTTTTTTAAAGTAAAGCTTATGTAGAGCATTTGGCAACAAGCAAGCCTGGTTGTGTAATTCATTTATGTTCGTTATTTACAAGAAAAGGACTGACCGTTTCAAAATGGCAGTGAGAAACAGCCAACCAGCCTTAGACAATTTAAATAAAATATAGCTATACTTCTAATAATAAGAGCAGAACTTCATTAGACTTTTTGACTTTGAAATTATGTTGGCTTATGTAGATTTATATGGGAAACATATATCTCACAGAGAATGATTAGATATAAATATACTTAAAATATGCACATACATATTTGTATATAATCATATAATCAGCGTTTCCATAGGTCTTAATCGTCAGAAATAACTTTTGGCCAAAACTTTAATTGAGACGGTGTACCCTAAATTTTGCGCAAGATTTAAATTAAAGTACTACTAAGTACTCAGAATCGCCAAGGGTCCGTGAAATGGTAGAGAATATTTGGAATAAGTATTTTTGCTTAAGTAAACCTCCCTTCTATTATCACAAAATGGCGGCGCCGAGATATGTAATTCTTCGTTGAATTGCTCAGTTCCGAATGAAGGGGCAAAAGGTCCGACTGATTTTCCTTTGTTAAGATTACAAAGATTAAACGCTTTTTATTAAAATAATTTGACATAATTTAAAAACGTTATTTTCTTAGCATAAGCAAGTTAAAATGTAAAAAGTAGTTTAGTAAATGTTAGATATACTTATGACACATACTACTAAAGGATTTCAATTTTGGAAATGGTCCAAATATTGGTTAAGCGGTACTTTTAAAGCTAGGAGTACCAACTTTAATTAATTTATACGAATTGAAAAGATGGTTATTCAGTTGCTTTACTTCTCATTGAAAATTAAAACATTAAAAAACTTACCGGACTTGCAGACTCGGTACCGTAGGCCTCGGCCACCCTTTGGATGAGTGCGGTTATATGTTCCGAACTCTCCGTAATTGTTATTAACACGGCTGTAATCTGCTAAATGCCGATTGCCGTCTAAATGGTTAGGCAACGATCTGTTCCATCCCATGACATCTCCGACGACGGACCCGCATACCGATGACTCAGTCTGAGACTTAGTGTCGCCATTGCAAAGGTCGCCGCTTGAGCGGGCACGGCGTCCCTTCAGGCCTTTGGCGGAGTGCTGGCTGATGTTTGAGCCCATAGCGTGGCGGGACCTTAAGGGGGCCCCGCCGCCCGCATCGCGCCTGTCCTCCCACTGATCACTGATCGTGCAGTTGTTGCCACCTGCAGAAATAAAATAATAGCAATTAGTTCAGGTTCAGGAAGATTTGACTAAAACTATATTTAGGCTTGTAATAACTTTTTAGTGACGTTCATTAATAAATATTATTTGTCATATAGGGGTTAACACCTATTTTTTCAAGTATAAGGTTATACTAATACCAGCTGAGGTATTTATAGCTGCTCACCCATCAGAGGACTAACCACGCCCGATGTTGCCTAACTTCGTTGATCGAACAAGAACCGGTGTATTCCACATGCCGAGTCTTATAAGGTCGTTCCTCACGTTTGACAATGTGTGTCGTGCATAGATAATAATTATTCCGAGTCCGGTACGTAGATACGTATTACTAACTTGTTAGTATTTACTAAAAAATAGATAGAACAGATATTTCTTTAAGGCTACTGTAAAATTGATTAAAATATAGCCTAAACTGTTTCGAGGAAGTGCACACCCATATAGAGAGAGAGAGAGAGAGAGTTCGAACCCTCAGTTCACTTCAATGATATCAGAAGCGACACTGATTAAATACTTAGCTAGCTGAAGATATATAAATGAGAAATCGATAATGGTTTTTAACAAACACATAAACACTTTCACTACTGTAAACTGCTTTGTTATATAATTTATTTCCTAAAATTATTTTCAATAATATTATATAAGAAAATGAAATTAAATTGTACATACTACATTTGACGTATTAAAATTATTACGCTGTCTGTAGAGAAAGTGTGAAATTTTAAGATAAACGGAAATGACACTTCTGATAGCTGTTAAATAAGTTTCTATTTTAATAAATAATTATTAATTACTAAATATATATAACACTCATGAGAAGTTGAGATAGCTTTAACGAAATGTAAGCAATTAATTATAAGTAATGTGAATTAGCTAATACATCAACGATATCTTGTTAATCAACTGAGGAATTTGAGAACAAGCTTGATTAAGCCATTTAAAACATAGCACATAATTTTCGAGACTATTTCTTATTAACTTACATTTAGTGCAAACTATTTGTATAAGATTAATTTATGGTCAGCTGTTATTAAGTTCCGAGGGTTGAAAACAAAATAGATACAAGCATTATGTTTGTTAAGGATGACGAATTTCAATATTAGGTTTTATAATTAGTTATGTTTTCGGGATAAAATCAAGTGCCTTGGGGATTATTTTATATGACATGACTAGCCGTTGCGGTATAGCTATTTTCTCTTCATTGATATAGTTTAAGTTAATTAGCTTCTGTACATCTGCAAAACTGCCCTACTGTCCTAATCCATAGCACTTCTAAATTACAAAGGTTGTCTATAAGAAATCGCTATTCTTATCGATAATTTCGTTTCTTTTGTATCAGCAATCTACATATGTATGTGTGTGTACGTTTATTTTTCTTTAAGTTTTCTGATGTGTACAATAATGAATAGTGCATTGTTGTACAGTTACTAGCTAAGTGAAAATAATTTAATGAGAGAGTGCTAAACTTTATTCCTGCATTTCATAACTTACATTTTAAATGAAAAAAAAAGTATTTAAAAGGACGAACGGGTACAAAACCATATGGATACCATATAGACCACCATATAGAAACCAATGGCTGTAGGTTTAAATAAATATGGGAACGGAACTGCCCCAGCAAACATTATAGCTAGGTATAGTGATTTGCTATGAATTCATTAGCACAATTTACTGCTACCTTTTTAAATAATTGCAAGCGCAAAAAATTCAAGATTGTAAATACAGATATGAAATTTACTTTCTTCTTTCATTCTCACGCCAGTTCCCAGTCAATCATCTGAATATTAAAACATATCAGCCATTATTTAACTGTCGACTGATTATTTTTTTATAGAGGTTTGATTTTGTTTTTAACACACTAACAAGCGTTTCACGTTACGTTAAATAAATGCGTGATTTAAAAGCCCTTTTGATGTACATGTTTAACACAGTAAGAAAGATTGGTAAGTCTAACATCTCGAAATTCATTTCCGCACAGGCTGCTTAGTAATTTCCATAATGGGAATTTTCTCAGTTCATCCGAAAATATTGAGAATATTTAATGAGAACGTTGTGCGGTGGCCTATGATGTGCCTACTTCCGAAGATTTAATGAACCTTTCACGCGCCTAGCGTGAGTTCATTAACGGCGGGCACGGGCGTCGACTTGGCCGCGACAACAAATACCAGCGTGCATGTACTGTTTATATGTAGCGTATAAAATATGAATAACTATGTGGAACGATTTAAGCTAAGCCTTTGATCCGAATACATACGTCACGTTAAGGCTTGACACACTATGCTGGCAATACAAACAAGCGTGTTTAATTACAGGCCCCCACGGCTTCGTGTGTGTCGATGTTGAATATGAATTTCTGAACGGAACTGTGCATTCAGCTCACTATTACACGATAGCTCTAAATTTGTGTACTTTAGGAGAACAATATATCGTAGTGTGTGTTTACCTTACGTTCCAAATTTTTAAAAATGGCCCTAAATTTGTAAATTATTTCAATTTCACTTAGATTATATTAACTGAAAAGCTGCACCTCTTAGCATCAATGAAAACATACTGTTTTTTTTTTAATTTTACATCACTCGACACTCGTACAATATATCAAATCAAATCCTTTCTTATTTATAAAAGTATCAGTGGCAATTTTAAGAGCCTGGTACATTCTGCCACTATTACATATTATTGTATGATGTCAGTGATTAGTAGATATTAATTGTTATGTTTAATATTTGAACTGTAGGACTATGAAGTAACTATTCAGTAATCTGTGCTGTAGAATAAGAATAAATTGAAGGTCAATGTGATTATTGGAAGAATACTATGGACTTTTAATATTGGCACTGGTAGAGAATTTAATATAAAGTATAAAAATATTTAGGATACACTATGGTTTTCTAACTCAATATTAAGGAATAACCCGCTAACTAATGTTTTAAACTCCACGCACCTTTAACACTTGCTGGGCACAAGCCATTTTGTGAAATATTTATTAAATACATTATAAATAAATAATATAATAATACAAAAACACGTTTTCTGCTTACACCGACTCACTCAAAATAACCTCAATCATTTATTAACTGAAGATTATTTTTTACTTTTATTTCATTAAATGAATGTTTTAGTTTTTAATTATAATTTGTTAGAGTTTCATTACCACGTATTATGGAATAGAATAATAATGAACCTTATTTTATACTAATTAAAATATATAATTATATAATTTTGATAAATATTACTACATACATATTTTGTAACATAATAATTTTATACAGTAGACAGGTTGAAGATGAAATAGAACTATTAAAGTTTTCACATTATAAAATCTTTTTAAGATACCGTATTTATTCATACGTATTTACAATTTTCTTTGGTATTGAAGTGCATTGCATATATCACTCCACCACTGTGCGCTTCTTCAGAAGTTTTTTGCCTGGCACAAAACAGAATGTGGAACAATTGTCACCTGCCGTTTTACCGGACCGATAAGATTTTCAAGAAAAGCGCGTACTCCTACTAAGCGCTTGCGACTCTTGGTTATCGGGTGTCCATGAGTCAGAGCACACCTTGACTGAATGTAGGCGATATTAATCCTATCTCTCTAACATAGAACTGTAGCCTCATGAACGGAAACACCAAAGTCCGCATGTACCGTGCAGATACTTTCGGAGTCAGATAATTCCGATACGAAGGGTAATCGGCTGTTCGATAAGTAACCAAGATTAATAATAAACGAAACAAAGTCGTGATATTACAGGTCGATACAGGCTTGCCTAGTCAGGAACCAACGGAAAACCCAGTTTAGTTTGTTACGCTCTCTGTAAAATGTGTCATTAGATGAAGTCATCATGGTTGCTATTATATTATACCTTAAATGTAAAATTTATCAGAAATAAATGATTTATTAAAAGAAAGTTGCACCTGTTCCAAATAAAAAGAACTAAATAAAAGAAGTTCGAAAATATTGCGTGAATTTCTATTCAGTTGAAGCTAAAGTTATTATAACATTATAACACTAAAGCGAATTTTGGTTACGGCTGTCGTAATGACGTGTTTGAGGCCAGCTTGAGCACCGATTTAATGGTGCCATAATATTTTTGGTTATCCGTAACGTCATTTATAAATAAACCATTTTATAATTCAAAGAACAGTTTTTTTTTATAATAAGGGGGACAGACGAACAGACGGGTCACTTGATGGTAAGTGACAACCGCCGTCCATGGACACCTCGACCGCCGGCTCGACCGGTGCGATACCACGGCCTCACAGAAAACCGGTTGTGGAGTAACGCTTGCGTTGCATTTTCCCGAATTGAGTGAGGTTTCCGGAGGCCCACTTCCCCCTCCCCCCTTTTCTCTCCCCTCATCTCCTTTCCCATCTCCTCATCCCTCCTCTCTTCTTTCCACTCCTTGCATCCCCCATCCTTCATCACCCTCAAAGGCGGGCAGCGCACTTGCGAATCTTGAGTTGAGAGTGTCCATGGACGGCGGTGTCACTTACCATCAGGTGTCCCGTCTGTTCGTCTGTCCCCCTATAATATATAAAAAAAAAAAAAAAACACCTGCAACTCAAGAATCGTAAGTGCGCTGTCCGCCTTGGATGCGGGGAGGGGAAAGAGGAGAGGGGAGATGAGGAGATGGGAAAGTGGATAGGGGGATATGAGGGGTTCTTCCATAAACATAAAGCACATGCTGCCCATGCACATGTGGCCGTATTCAAATTTGATATTTGTAAACTTATTTCACTTGTAAGGTGGAAAATTAAGGGATGAAGAATACAAATTATTTTAGGACTCGACACGACGACAGCAATTGACCATTAGCCATTGGTCGGTTATATATGTATCTTTAAAAAATATATATATTATTTAGTTTGGTAGTTGTTATACAAACTTAATCACACTGTGTTTTGAGTTTACCAGTAACTAGAATTACATACCTCAAAAATAAAAATTTAAAGAGGTTCTTTATACAAACAGTCATCCCTGTATATCTGAATCCACGTGTAATATATTTTCGCTTAGTAAAAATGTTTACTAAGCGAAAACAATTCAACAATTCAAGCTACTATCCTCTATCATATAATTTGACTTTGTGACTTTGTCGTCTGTACATGTCTAACAATTTTAACATTTAGGGCAGGATTAAGATAGGAAATGAATTTGCTATAAAGAGGGTTTGGGATAATAGCGTTAATTTAGATAAAACTTATAACATTTTAAAGAGGAGATGGCATGAAGGCCGCTTCCCTTTCACCGAACGTTTTGTGCGTAGATAACCATGACTTTTCTCGAAATATATTATACATACCATTGTTGCTACTATACCGAATAGGATTTTAACTTAACTTAAACTATAAAGAACTTTATTGAATTTTTAGTATGTATTTCCGTTTGTTCATTTTTTTTTGTCAGTACAAATTACAAACAAAATTTATTATTACTTAGGTACTCTCCAACTCCACATATTGACATACACCGATATGTCTAACAATCAGAGTCATATTTCAGTCCTTTACGTATACCCTTAGGGATTATAAACCTAAAACTTAATATAATTTATGTCTAAAAATCTTTTATATCAGCAATTAATCAAGTTAATTTAAGGAATTATATGACATTAGACGATGCTTTAGAAATTTTAATACAGATGTTATAGAAAACTCAAATCATAGCTCTATTTGGGCCAAAGTGGATGCAGGAGGCATGAGTTGAAATAATAATAGTACTACTATATACATCAGTTTTTTTTTTTATTTGTAATTTGTGAATAACAACATTTCAAGCAATGAAAAAAAAAATAAGTTAAGGTAATTATATTAATTAAGCTAAGGTTAAAAAATTAAAACGAAATTATTTACTCGGTCTCTGTAGAAGGTTATAATTTAAAACTTTTACGTGAAGGTAAATACATAATAAAAGGTATGTTATGTGCTCTGCCTGTAAGTAACGCAAGATTTTAACTGTATATAATTAAAAAACATATTCTATAAAATAAGTTCGGAAATTTCAATTAACTCTAAGTGCATATTTATAACGACTGCAAATGCTCTTAAACTTTTAGTGACATTAAATGCGCTTAAAATATTTATGACCACATTACAGTTATCTTTAGTTATCTTAAGTTAATATTACTTTCGATTTTTTATAGCTCTTGCTCTAGCTTTCATGAAAAATTATGAAAGTAGTTAAATGCAAGAGAAACAGTTAAAATTTTTAATAACTCATTATAATTTTAACATTGGATATTGGTTACAAAAAACATTTTTTTCTGAGTAATACCACGGACTTACTGAAAACCAGTTTATAAATAATGCTTGCTTTGCGTTTCAACGATGAGTTAGATTACTGGATGCAGAGGTTTGGCATACGGTAATCTCCTCTTTTTTTTCTTTCATTTTTCCTCCCCCCTCAAAGGCGGGCAATGCACTGGCAACTCTCGGTAGTCCCGTTTACTCCTTACACATATATTATTGACACTCACGCCTATATTCCCCTAGGGGTAGGCAGAGGCGTCTCAGAGCCTGCAAAGGCTGTAATTTAGTCCACCTACAATATAGGGGGTAAGCCCATTGCCGTCATTCGGGTACTGCATCAGTCGTACCACTGTATAGTTGTAGTTGTAGTGCTAGTGCTACAACACAACTTATACAAACGTGTCTTATAGATAACAGTTCGGTCCCATAGTGTTCTTTTATGACAGCCACACCTTTCCGTCTGTGTCTTAAAGGAGGAGGGGGGTGGCCTTCGTGGTGGTGGAGTAGACTAGGGCAACTACTTCACCGAGAACCACACACCTAAACAATAACGATGTAGCTAAGTGTCACTATGGGTGTTGTAAGGATTCTAACGCTACACAATACGTCCAAATGTGTTCAGGCATTACGAAGTTATGGCTTAAAAAAAACTTTATATACATGAACCCCAAAATTACACTCCTTTTTTTAGGAATTGTGTAAAACGACATATAGCTTTTACATTGATTGAATAATTCATTGATTTATTGATTGATTCATTGATATCTACATTATATACTTTAAAAAGATTGTAGTAGCTACCTAACCCTAAATTCGAAACACGATTATAAACTTATGAATGATTTATATAGTATAGTACTGCTGTAGATTCTTGGTATTTGTAAATAAACATAGCAGTTACAATCGATTTTTTCATTGTTCACTCTTGTATTTGATTCAAACAATATCAATATGATGATGCAACAAAATCGACACAATACTTACTGCTGCCGTTACGTCGATCTTTCTGCACTAAACAAATACGGCTGACAGGTACCCTCGGGATTCATTTTACATGGAACCAAAACTAATAGTTACTTTTTATTTGATCACAATAGGTGAAATTTTGGTTTGGTAGAAGATTAAGTTTTTGAATATCATTAAGGATATATAGGACTATGAGGTGTTCACAAGCCTGTTTTAGTACCGGGTCTTATTCTCAAACGCAAAATGGCAATTGAGTTGAATAAGTACCTTTTATTTCCTGACATTTCGAAGGCTTGTGAACACCGATGTAGTCGTAGGTTGTTTCTTATATACTTTGGTAATAATTATTTCCTGAGACCTATTTATAGCGCTGAAAAGTATTAATTTTAACATTTGATGTTATACGTAGTAGTTACTTAAATAATACCTACATGTATGTCGTGAGACGCCTCTGCCTTCCCTTTCGGGGATATAGCCATGAGTATATGTTTGGGTGTGTATATACGTTGTCAACGTAATCTCGTAAGAAGAGTGTTCACGGGAACAAACCTAAAAAAGGTACAACTTACCTACTTTTAAATTCCAACTTAATTTTCATGAGTTTACGTTTTGAAGTAATACCCGGATAGTTAAACGTGCGTCATGAAGTAATGACTGATGAGTTATTTTGAAGAGGCTAGAATAAATGCGATAAAAATATTTATATTGTTTACGTATAAAAAAAATAACAGTATTAAAATATTAAAATTATTAACAAAGGTATTCTCGGAGTGTAATCATCAAAAACTAATATTCTTCTTCTAATTCCTAATTAGCGGTTGGCATGTATGAGTACAAATAAATTAGCTAATTTAGAAATCCAAGTTAAAGAAAAGCTAATTTTAGCAATAATTATCTATATGATAATTATATTTCAATTACAACTTTTATTTGAATATTAGTTATTAACTTTAAATAGAAAGAAACAATAAAAGACTACCAGACAGAAGACGCCACAAGTAATAAGCCAACCAAGACGGTGAGAAGCCTTAATGTTTTTATTTGTTTTATAAGTGAGTATCTAATTTAACATTATCATTGTATTATAAAGAGGCGAATGAATATAAACAAAACTCATAAGACTAACTCACAAAATTTTACTAACTTAAATCGTAAATAAAAACAATTATTATTGTATAGCCAGATTCTATCCACAAGTAGTAAAGAAAAGCTGGTAGGAAAAAAATAAATACATTTATTATAATGAAACAATGCTGTAAAGAATAAGACATAGGCATTTGCTGACATAATTACTTTTATTGGTTTCAATTGGCAAATAAAGCAGGTCGGCCATTCCCAGAATTGGTGTTTGTCTTGATTAATAGTCCAGTTAAAATCTTTTTGCAGATACTTTAGTCTCGGTTGAACGGGGGACGTCAGTTATTGAGTAATGATGCGTGACAATGACCTTCTTATCTTCTCATGCTACGTCAACGTCCTTGCCATTGTTCTCTACAATCGTTTGTTTTATGTTTACAAGTATTTATAGATTTGGTCCCACATACTTAATAAACGATTGGCACTCCACGACTGTGCGCTTCTCTAGAAGCTTTTTACCTCGCACAACCAGCCTGTGGAACAAATTGTCGCCTGCCGTATTTCGGGACCGATACGACCTTCAAACCTTCAAGAAGTGAGCGTCCTACCTAAAAGACCGTACTTGTGACTCTTGAGTTGCGGGTGTCCATGGGCGGGATTGTCACTTACCATCAGGTGAAAAAAAGAAGATGGCAGCCTATTACCGTCTTCCGCGCACTGTATATAAAAATATACTGTCTGACAGATAACAGACCGTTCCTAAGTCACGTTTTACCCACGGGAAGAGAAGGGGTGGCCCTGTTTTTTACTTCATACATTAATACAATAACGCTCGTATCCCTGGTAGAGTAAACAGAAGCGTATTAAATACTTACAGCTAGCCATCTGTATTATGGTCCCGTTCCCGTCATTGGGGACAAGCCTATTGTTATAAACCGTGCCCTCTGGGAATTACAGCTAGAAAAATTAGGCTATATTATAAATTATCATGTATAAATAAACCATGTATATACAAGCTTAAATCAAATGAAAATGATTTATTTAAAATTGAACCAATAGTAAAGTGTGCCTGTTTTAGTGAGTTAGTTAGTGATGGGTCGAGGAAATATTCTCAAAAATTGAATATTCTCACTAAGAGTATATTGCAGAATATTATCGTCAACATAGAATTTTCTCAGAAAAAAGAGAATTTAAGTTTTTTTTTAATGAAACTGCAAAATGGTTACTACAATATTTTAATTTTGTGTCAGAAATAAACTTATTCTGTTTGTGATTTTAGTTAAGAAAGTTTATATTTTATTTTAATTAACTTTATTTTACTTTATCTGTCTTTATCTAAATTATCGATTTAATTCTTTTTACCCGTTTCGGTATAGTGATATAGTTCTGGGTGTATGGTTTTCACACAATTTTAATCATATATAATGATTGTATGTAAACATAAAAGAGTAACGGTGGAGTTTCTTGTCCATTGTTCTTAGAGAATACAATCTTTCCCGACCGTTTTCTGGCCACGAAAATCCCGGTACTGTACAGTACTTGGCTAATCTCGGGATTTTCGGGATTGCCACAAACAAGTCTAGTTTGTATTCCGTAGTCCGTTGCGCCTTGAAAATAACCTTGCCTAGATTATTTTAATACATTACGACAAAAAGCAACTCGTACAATACGTAGGTACCCACTATTTACTACACAGGTACATTCCTAATAATGTAATTGTCGTAGAACTTAGAAGGGACTTCCCCACTCGGAATACTTTAATACAATACTCTTAAGGTAATTCCCCAACGAACCAACAGGGGAATCACCTCATCTCATATCATAATATTGTTGCGGGTATTTTCCGTCGGGGATTCCCTGTACGAAAGTATAAATATGCAAATCAGGTTTTATTTTTTTCATTTATTGTTCTGTCAGTGACGGGTTACGTAGGCTACGTCATTAAAATTAAAAAGTCTATTATCTGAAATTAAGTATTTCAAATGGCGGGAGACTTTGTTAAACATAAAAAAGACAGTGATACGACGTCAGTGTGGAGTTATTATTTAGTTGCGAAGGACGGGAATAGTGCTAAATGTAAGCGATGCCCAGCCATCCTCAAGACTTTGGGTGGATCAACTAAGGGATTACATACGCATTTGTTATTAAAACATAACATCAAGGTTATATCAGCTTCAACAGGTCAAGATTCTGAAAATCTGAACACAGCACCGCCGCCAGCCAAGCGAAAGTTAGATAATAATTTTACTAAAAGGGCCGACGATAGCCTGGATGATATTTTGGCAAGAATGATTGCATTAGATGGATTTCCATTCAGTGTATTCATAACCCTGAGGTTATATAGGAGGAAAGAGCAATTTTCTCAAATCATCTGAATGATTTGAGAAAATTGCTCTTACCAAAATACACGGATTTACCAAAGTCAGCCGTCACAGTTCGAAAACGTGTTATGAATTACAGTGAAAAAATCAGAAAGCAAGTAACTGCAGAATTAAAACATTTGAAAAGTGCAGGTGAAAGATTTAGTCTTTCTTTCGACGAGTGGACTTCAACTTCCAGTAAACGATACATGGCGGTCAACGTTCATTCATATAAAAAAATTTGGAACTTAGGACTTGTTCCTATTTACGATAGTATGACAGCTGAAAATTGTCTTCGTATATTGCAAGAGCGTCTAAGTAAATTTGACATTTCCCTAGAAACTGACATCGTGGCTATTGTAACCGATGGAGCGAATGTTATGATAAAGGTGGGGCGGCTTGTTTGCACTGAACAACAACTGTGTCTCGCACATGGTATCAATTTGGCGGTCTGTGATGTGCTTTATGAAAAACATAATAATTTGCAAGATAGCCCTACCTCAGATGATACTATAAATGAACCAGCTGTGACTGTTGATTATATGGACGACAGCGATGATGAACACTATTTAGAAGACTTAGACTGTCCAGAATCAGGTTTAATCGTAATGCCACAAAATTATCTTGCGCCAGAACACGTACCAGAGTTAACACAATATGAAAATATTAATGAGCTGATAAAGAAAATCCGCAAAGTTGTAGTGTATTTCAAAAGATCTCCATTGAAAAATGAAACAGTACTTCAAAAATATGTGAAAATTGAACATGGAAAAGAGTTGTCACTTCTTTTGGACTGTAAAACCAGTTGGAATAGTCTTTTAACAATGCTGGAGCGATTATATCTTTTAAAAGCATGCATTCAAAAAGCTCTTATAGATCTCAATCATCCAATTCGTTTAGAAGATGTTGATTTTGAATTGGTAAATAAAATTGTTGATGTGCTGACCCCAATTAAATTGACAGTAGAAGCAATCTGTCGGCGAGATGCTAATTTATGCACAGCTGATGCCCCTTTGAAATTTCTTATAAAACAACTGTCTAGCAAAAATTCATCACTTGCCAAAAAAATTAAAACATCCTTAGTGGAACGTATAAAGCAACGACGAAGTGATGATTTAACTGGCGTGTTAAATTATGTACAAAATCCACGAATGGATGTTGAAAATCAGTTATTATCGGATTTGGAATGGCACGACTTAGTTCCAGTTCCGACACAGGCTTTAGTGAGGAAGCAAATAAAGAGTATTGTTAAAAGACTTAATAGTCGAGATTACACGGAAGAAGAAGCAAGGTGAGGATCACAAACAGATGATGAGCTAAGGTCAGAAACCTCCCAACCCCAATTGACATTAAAGGAAAAGTTACAGCTGGAAATTAACAAGAGTATGAAATCCCCAGATCCTGAAGTACAAGTACAAAATGAATTGGGGTTGGCAAATAGTATTAGACGTGAAATGAGCCTGTTCGAAAATGGAGGAGTTCGTGGATATCACTTAGAAACAGCATATAAGTATCTATTGTCTATTCCTCCAACCAGCGTAGAAGCTGAACGAGCGTTTTCAGCTGCTGCTTATGTAGGCAATAAACTACGAAGCAGGCTTGGAAGTCAACCATTGGATGCTTTGATATTTCTGCGATTATATTCTAAATAGTTATTTTGTGCTGTTTTTTTAATTTCTTGCAAAAGTATAGGATTTTTTGGTTTGTGTTTTTTCTTTTCTTATTATTATTCTGATTTGTGTTGTGCAAAGACATTAAAGACATTTTTTTTAATTACTCGTGTTTTTTTTTTATTTTAGCCCAATTAGAAACCACATAGTCTAATCCCGGGATAGGGTCGGGATCCCGGGAAAAGGCTTCAAAAATCCCGTAAGCCCGGGATTGAAAAACATACTCGGGATTGTATTCTCTAATTGTTCTCCATATGAAACTACATTTTGGAATAGGCGAAAATAGAATTGATTCTATCAATTCTATTTAAATGTAAATTTAGACGTTCTAAAGTGCCTTTTGGGCCTATTTGAGACAAATGCTTTGACTTTGACTTTACTTCATATAATTTTATTATATGTAAAATTCTTAGATTTAGTGTAGGTATTTAAGTTAGAGGGCTCGGACTTCCCGCCACCAGCCAGTTCGAGTTATAGGCATGCGACCCTGACTTGCTTGAGCTTGTACTCCTCACTCCATATGTATTAGTAATATCTCTTCCTTCCCTTTTATCCTCCCTTTCCTGTCAATATACCCCAAAATTTTCCCATCTTATTAACAAAAGATTTTTTTTATTAGTGCCCGCATGACGGTAATATGTTTACCCCCTGTTACGTAAATGGGACTAAATTATAACTGGCACGTGGGGGCGTTTATTATGCCTCTGCCTATCCCTCCGGGGATACAGGCATAAGTGTATGTATGTATATTTATAAGTACTTGTATTTAATATTATTTAATTTTATTTAATTTCATTCAATTAGATTTTTTTTCTATTTTTATTTTTTAATTTATTGTTTACTTTTTTTTATATATTATAGGGGACAGGCGAACAGACGGGTCACCTGATGGTAAATGACAACCGCCTACTTTATTCAACCATATTGTATAAATCCTAATTCAAGTGGAATACCATATAAAATGGAAGAAAATTTATAAGAAATTTCTCGGGAACATTATCGAGAATATTCCTTTTCGGAAGAATTTATTAGAAATTTCATTTACTGAGAGTAATAACCATATGTAAACTTCATAATACATTTAGATACACAACAAAAAAGAATAATACAATGTTGTGTCTATATTTTTAAATTCTTGTAAATTCTCTTTTAAGAGAAGAGAATGTTTCCGAGAACATAATAGCAAAGTTCGCTTCGAGAAAATTCTCGGGAATTTACCATTACTAGTTCCAATACTTTTTGTTGCCTGTTCTAATAGATCCTATGGACTGGCAAGAAATGACAAGGACTCTGTTGGTATTCTGTTTACCGTAGTTACATTTAATTAATATATTTAGTTTCAGATTAAAGTCGGCTCGATTAGTGGTCAAAGACCGTTTCTATTTTAACAGTCTCAGTATTCATTGCACAAAAACAAAGTTATTTGTATATATTTTCTTGTTCCGTATCATTTGTAATTAAAACCTAAATGTAATCAAATTACACAAAGACAACAAAGTAAAAGTAGTCACCGTATAAATTCTCATGAATTAACAGTTAGAAAACAATGTCAATAATTTAAAATAAGTAACCTAATTAAAATTACGTTTCATTCCTATGCCTTCCATAGACAAAATGAAAGTTATGGGTAAATAAAAGTAATTTTGTATTTTACAGAATCTAGAAGACTGGTAAACGCGGTTAAGTGGTGTTCTGGATTTAAGACGCAATGAAATCTCGTGTAGACAATTTATAAGTCGTCACAGTGACTAGCCGCAGACTGGGTGCGACATGAAAATACCTCCAGCGTTGCGATATTGTAATATAACCTTTGTCACCTACTGTTTAAAGCCGAATTTTATAAAACATATCGAACTGAAATATTGTGTATTTTTAAGCTTAGTACCTGTATATTTACATCAAAGCCTGCTTGATGGATGTATTTACATATGATCACTCTCTTTGAATGTACGTACCATTTAATCAGTAACGAATGTGAATACATTTAATCCTATTTAGTGTTCTGTACTATCCAATAATATTTTGTACATACATACTATAGTTATCAGTGTCTATAAACACGCGCAATAACAGAATCTACGCTTCTAGCTTTGCTTACTCAGACGTCTTCAATTTGATGAGAAGTCGCTTGAACGAGCCAAAATTATACGCCTAGCTGATTTTATCGTGGCACATCCATGCTTGCTTAGGCACGAATGGGCCGGCTGCAGGTGTCCATGGTCGGCAGTTGTCACAAGCTGAGAAATGACATGTTCGTAGATTATGCTTTACACTGTATGTCTTCGCAAGCATGAGCATGCAGCACAGAACTTTCTCTGATCCCTAAAGTTTATGAACATAATCTAATCTATCTATCTGCTGAGTTAAAGCGAGAAAGGAACTTCGTTCTTACTATTCTTTAAAATACACATAACTGGTTAAGACATTTTAAACCTTGTTTGTATTAAAGTTTGGTCCGTTTTTCTTTCGTATAATTTTACCGTAACTAAAAGTGTTTATTTATTTCGGGACATCTTAATCAATAAAGGGCACGTATTAAATTACTATCCTAAATGACGATGGCGAACTCTCTCAATAAGCCGGGGTTAAGTAAACACTTGTATCATTTTGGGACCCATGTTAGATACCTTCAGGTGGTTCCCCAGATGCTTCCTTCTGACTAATCAGGGGTATCTTGGGTCCCTATCAATAGACGCTCTTGTGACGGAACATCGTGTGGTTTTAGTCGGTTTGAGTACCACATACCACCTCACTGCAGCTCCGATGTGGTGACGACCCGTGAGAGTTTCCACACGAAAAAAAAAAAAAGAAAAAGGTTAAGTACCGTACCTTCAAGTGCTCACGGAACGGATTAATTTTCGTATTAAATTTTTTTGTACTTTAACTTGATTAAATTTTTAAATTAGGTAATTTATCTCTCAGAGCAGAACACGATCCTTGTTATTTGACGTGTAGCATCTCTATAATTGTAAGTCGGAAACCAAAAGCATTTAATATTGTATTTAATGAACATAATTTATTTTTCTTCTAATTATTAATATTTACCTATCAATTAAAAATCATTAATATAAGTTATATTTCTAAAAATATTTAATCCATTACCATAGATCTGCCATCTTTCAAGTCTTAGATTGTATCTATATTTGAATAGCGCTTATAGGAATAACGCATAATTAAAGGCTTTATCTCATACCTGTACATACTAGCTTTGACCCTCAAATGGGTCTGCGTCTAAAACATAACTGAGCGTACTGATTTTGTCAATTATTCAGGTATTCCTCAAGAGCAGTAGCTACTTTTTAATTGGATAAAAGGTACCAATGCCGTTTTATATATGATCGGTTGAACAGTTAAGACATTAAAAAGTTACAAACAATAAACTTACTTTCACATCTATATTAGTTAGGATGAGATCAAAATCAAGTGATCTGTGTGTGTTACAATAGTATGTTGAATACCTATATAATATCTAAATGTAATAGCAAATATTATGTATGTTCAAGATGTCAGAAATGCGTTACCAAACCAATCATAACCACAAAACATCACTGCGCTACTATTTCTGGTTATTAACGATCTTCTATAACGATATGCAACATTCTAATTATACAGCTTTTAATTAAGGAAAATCCTTCCAAATGTACCTTCTGGTTAAATATTTCACATGTGTTCTCTTCCTGTAGTTATGAAAAATGTCACACAGTCTAAATAACCTTTTTTTTTTTTTTTTTTTTTATGTGTGGAAACCCCCACGGGTCATCACCCTACCGGGGCCGGTAAGGTGGTATGTCGGACTCGAACCGACTAAAACCACACAGTGTTCCATCATCGCGTCTTGTAGCCGGGACCTCAGGTATACCCTAGAAAGGAAAACCCTGTGACCCCAGCAGACTTGGCCGCCTTTTAACGAGGCGACCCCGCTATGGTGTGATCCTACCTCTGCTTTAGAGAGTGGCACGCGCAGAACACGTCGCGCCACCACCTCAGGCCTGCTTCTGCTAGGGCGATGGATATCCCCATCCATCGCCCTCAGGCAAGCGCTTATGGAGGCCGGAGATCGTTTTGCTCTCTCCGGCGCCTGGTGCGTCTTCTGCGGGACGGAAGAGTACTAGCTCTCTCCCGTTCCCTTTCCGCCGCTTCTTTGTCAACCATCACTGCCTCGCAATACGAGGCGACGGAATCCCACGCACCCTCGCTTTGGACCATAGATATAATCATGGTCTCCAGCGAGAGGCTACCCACACCGATAGCCGCCACGAGGTCGGCACGTTGCTGTGCCCACGCAGAGCATTCCACCAACGTGTGGAGTGCAGTATCCTCGCGGCAGCCCCCGCAGTGGTGGCACACAGGCGTTGGCTCCCGGCCTATACGACACAGGTACTTACCGAAGCAGCCATGTCCGGTAAGCACCTGGGTCATCCGGTAGGAGAGGAAGCCATGTCTCCTCTCCAGCCAATCCTCCATAACAGGTCTTATCGCCAGAATTGTGACGTGCCCTGCGCTCGGTCGCTCAAGTCGTTCCTTCCATTGCGCCATGAGCACCTGGTGAAGCCGGGACCGCTGCGCCTCGATTTCACGAAGAGCAGGCCCCGGGCCCTCCCCTCGCGCCTCCCTACGCCACTGGTAGAGTATCGCGAGAGATTTCGCTTCCAGGTCCCATGGTGGAGTTCCGGCTAGGAGACTCGCCGCTTCAAAGGAGATCGTGCGGTATCCCCTCACGACCCTGACAGCCATAACCCGTTGTGGGCGTCGTAAAATTGCGACATTACGGATTGTCAGGGTCTCCGCCCAAATTGGGGCCCCATATAGGGCCATGGACCGCACGATCCCCACATACAGTCTCCTACAGGAGGCATCGGGCCCCCTCATGTTGGGTAGCAGCCGCGAAAGCGCGGCTGCTGCTCTCGTGAGCTTGGGGGCCAGACTTCGGAAATGAGGTCCGAAGTCCCACCGGCTGTCGAGTACGAGTCCCAGATATTTCATGGAGGACTCTATACCGATGCGAACACCTCCCACAACAAGGTTGGATCCTCTAGGTGGTCCCTTTCGAGGCCCATGAAAACAGAGGGCCTCAGATTTGTTGAGAGCCACCTGAAGACCCAGCCGCCGAATTCTAGTAATGACTTGGGCGACCCCGGCCGTAGCCTTTATGGTTGCGTCACGGTGCGTCCTGCCCCGCGCCGTCATGAGGGTGTCATCGGCGTAGCACGTCACAACGACACCCGGCAAGAGTACACCGCGCAGCACCCAGTCGTAGCCGATGTTCCACAGAAGAGGGCCCAATACCGATCCCTGCGGAACACCACACGACATATTTCGCCGACCGTTTCCTGCCCGAGTCGGGTAGATGACGGCTCTCTCTGACAGATATGCCCCGACAATGCGGCGGAGGTAGAGAGGCATCCCATGATAGACGAGAGCCTCTCTAATGCAACTCCAGGGCAAGGTGTTGAAGGCATTGGCGATATCAAGAGATACCGCCAACATCACCTCGCCACGGGATACTGCTTCCTCCGCCAGAGCCTTAACGCGCATGATCGCATCCACCGTGGAGCGCCCCTTGCGGAAACCAAACTGATTATCCGCCAGATCCGGCCCCACATTAGAAAGGTGCTCGACAAGGCGTCCCGCGATCACTCGCTCAAAGAGTTTACCCACCTCGTCGAGCAGTACAATGGGCCGGTAGGCGGATGGAGTGTCTGCCGGGCGTCCATCTTTGCGGATTAGGACCAGTTTCCCCGTCTTCCACAGTCTCGGAAACTGGCCCCGTTCGATACATGCGCTAAAAAGTCTGCTCAGTCGGGGCCCGAGAGCCTGAAGGGCAAGAACCCATGCCCGACCTGGGATTCCATCGGGTCCTGGGGCGGTGCATTTCGATTTAAGCCGCAGCACCGCTGCCCTTAGTTCTACCTCAGTGACTTCGGGCACGCCGTTGTCATATTCCGCGTTAGGCACTCGAGATGCAGCCATTGGTGGAGGGGTATGCTCCACTGGCTGAGACGGAAACAAGGAGCCAACAACCTCCTCAAGCAGTGTTGGGAGGAGACTCTGGGTTATTGGAGGGCCCACCGAGCGCATCTTGCCTCTCACCAAAAGATAGGGGCGCCCCCACGGATCTTGGTCCAGAGTCTCCAGTAATTCTTGACGGGCCTCTCTTTTGGCGCGCTTTATCGCCACTTGAAGAGACTTTTTGGCTTCCCTGTAATCCTGAAGGAGCTCCGCCTCGCGAGCCTCCGCATCATTTGGGCGGCGACGCCTTCTGCGAAACCTGGAGTACTGGCGGCGCGTGATTACACAATTTTCCCGCAGCTGCGCTATTGCAGGCGTCCACCAGTACACCTGGCGCCTCGCAGGTCTGTTTTGAACTCTGGGCATAGCCGCATCACAAATGTGCGACATGGCCTCCCGGAACCATTCTGCCTCTACATCGACTTCGACAGGCCTATCTGGTGCACACGCCCAGGCCTGCACGATGGAAGCTTCCAGGAGGAGTTCGCGATTTAGACGCTTAAGTGCCCAACGCGGACCAGAAGGAACCACCGCGACCGACGTGTCAGAGATAAGGGGAGACACGTCGAACCGAATATATCTGTGATCGGACAACGTCTCCACCTCTTCCATGACACGCCAGTCCCGAACTCGGCGCACCAGGGCAGGGCTTGCGAAAGAAATGTCCACAATCGAACTGCCCCGATGACGCACGCACGTGGCGACGGAACCTCGGTTCAGGAGGAGTAGGTCACATGACACTGCCCACTCCTCCAGTACCGCGCCCCTCACGTTTGTGGCCGGGGAACCCCAAGCTGTTGACTTCGCGTTGAAGTCCCCCAGCACAAGAACAGGGCGAGGTCGACACCCCTCGACAACAACGGCGAGCTGAGTGAGCCAATCCTCAAACTCTGCTAGAACACGGTTCGGCGAAAAATAAACGGCCACGACCGCAAATTCGTCAACGGCTACCGCCACACACCCTCTTCCCTTGGAAATGATTGTAAGTGGGGAAGACCTAGCGGCGGTGCCGCAGACAACTGCTGCCAAGCCGTCAAGGTCCCCTGCCCAAGTATCACCAGGAGGGATGAAATACGGCTCAGCGATAGCAGCAACATTGATTGACCACTGCGCCATGCTCTGGAGCAGAAGATCCTGAGCATTAGCGCAGTGATTTAAGTTCCCCTGTAGGATACGTATATATGGTTCCGTTATTAGGTGTCCATATCCGTACCGCGTTGTGAACCAGGCTGCTTGCCTGTGGTAACCTCACTTGTCTGCTGAGGACGAGGAGCGGATGTTTTCCCTCCTACCTTTAGCCCTGATGTGGGGCAAGCTTTGGTGCCTGCCCGATGACTGGCCACCTTGCCTTCAGCTGTGCATTTAAAACAACATGGTGGGGCATTGCAGGCACTTGCTTTATGCCCGGACTGGCCACAGCGGAAGCATCGATCTCCCACTGTTACTTCCGCCGTGCATTGCACCCCTACGTGTCCCACCGATAGACACCGGAAGCACCTGGTTTGGCGAGGTTGCAACAGCCTCACCTGCGCCTTGAGGAAACCACCAAGCAAAAGGCTGCCACCCTCTGTAATTTTCCGGGCCGCTGCAACTGGACAGCTGATTACTGCCGTCCCTAGACCCCCAGGACCGATTCGGATGGTTCCGGCTCTTACTTGGTCCGGAGGACAGTCAGCCACCTCTGCCACAGCGGTCACCATCTCATCGGCTGTCACTGAATCGTCTAGGCCAGAAATGCGCACTTCTGCACATTTTGTAGGCCTAGAAACGCTTACGTCAGCTACATCAAGCGAATCTCTTAGCCTAGCCGCGAAGGCATCAGCTTTGGGGCCGCTAGTGGCACCAGGGATTTCCAGGAGACGGGCTCCAGTGCGCGTTGTTCTGCACCTAACTCCATCAATTTGTAGGGCTTTCAGATCTACACAAGCCTTTGCTTTTTTTAGTATGTCTGCGTATCCTACCCCTCTTTCTGTGGCTTCTGTTGTTAGCGTTAGGACAATGGCTGTTGAACGCGGGGCGCGGAGTTTTGTGGCTGCTTTTGCCACGTCAGCCTTAGCGGCTTTCCTGGTCGCCTTTTCTTGGCTTTTTTTTGCCTTCTTGGCTCCCACCACCTCCCATTTTTCTTCCTGAGATCCAGCTGCCACTGGAGTAGGAACGCCTGTTTTCTTACCTTTTCTCTTTTTTACAACAGAGGCTTTTGTAGTTGAAGGCAATCGTGGAGTTTCTGGTTCACCCACATTTTTATCAAGGGGAATTTCAAGTCCCGTTTTAGCCGCGGCTGCGTAAGACGCTGTTTTAGGAGCTGCCAAAGGCGGGCGTCCCTTGGCCCCTTCCATAGCAGAAATACGTTGCATAATGCGTCCTTCCATTTCTGCCATTAGCCTGGAGATAGCAGCATCTGACGCCAATTCGCCCGTCTGTAAAGCTACTGCGTCGGTAGATCTTCCTTCCTGACGACCATTACGAATTTCGTCTCGTAAGGCGCGCATCTCCTCCTGTAGTTCCTTGTTGGCTTTTTCGGATTCAGCCAGGCGGGCTTCCAGTCGGTCAATATATTGACGAAGCTTTTCCGTTTCCTCAGAGGAGGACTTTTTTGAAAGTGCCTCCGTCGCCTGTGTTATTAAAGAGGCAGCTTCCATCAGCGTTTTTTGGTGGGTGGCTTTAGGGCCTCTGGGGAGATTAGCAACTTCCTTAATGCGGTTTATTGCCTCGCTTATTTGCCCCTCCCATTTAGGACCAAGACTCTCTTCCGTCGTGGAGGGGGCAGTCCTATTTGCTACTGATCCCCGAACGTTAGCTTTCTGCACCTCCCCTTTTTTAGAGGCAATAGTGAGGAACAGATTTTTTAATCGCCGTTCCTCCTCTTCCGCCTGTGCAGCTTTTTCAGCGGCCCGTAGTGCTGCTGTCTCTTTACGAGCTTTGGCAGCGCCAATGTATGCACCAGTAGTAGGTGGCCAACCTCTGCCACGTTGCGGTTTTGGCACCTTGGCGACTGGCAACATGTCGTCCGCTTCGCTCGAGGATGCCGTTTCCAAACCTGAGCGATCTCTGCTCCGTCCACTTTCGGAATTTTTAGACCGTGGTCTTTTTCCGCTATGCCAAAATGCCGATCGCGCTGTTGCGTGGCTCACCTGACTCTTTTCTGACTGGGTGTCAGACATCACCACATCTAACTCTTCCTTCTCTGCTGTCGCGGCCTTCGCGTTTGTTTCGGCGGTCGATTTACAGCTGACCGCCGGGCTGTTTGGGCATTGGTTGCTCCCCCCAGAATACGATTGGGAGCTGCCGGAGCCGACTGGCTCCGGGAGGGACTCCCCAGACAAAGAGCGTCTGGGACCCTCCTGGGTAGATATATGCGTATTATCCTCTGCCATTGTGCGTGAGTTTTATGTCCTCCGACAGGGACGCCCTCGGGACTGAGTACCCCTCAGCCATTCATCCCATTGCCGAGCGTCGGAGCGTAAGATTGGGGTAATTTTTTATAGAGGTTTTTCTTCCTCGCGGCTCCGAAGAACCACCGGTCCTGTCAATTCAGGATTACGGTTTGGCCGGAAGGTGGCCTGTATCAGACCCATGTCCACAGTCTTTGGATAGATCCAATGACGGCAGACCCTTCCGCCCCACGTTTGTAATTTTTTATAGAGGTTTTCTTCCTCGCAGCTCCAACAAGCTTCCGGGTCTATCCATTGCTGGGCAGGATTCCGGTTGGGCCAAACGGTGGTCTATATTAGACCTATGTCCACTAGCTTTGAATCAATTCATAGTTCGCTAACCCGTCGCCCCATTCTCGTTTCTCCATACCATACCTTCTGCATAAATCAGATGGCAGATGGAAAAACACAGAGTGGCTTACAAGGCAGGCCTCTCCTTGCCAGAATATTTGCCGTCGGCGATGACGCCCTCTCCAGAAGGAGAAAACAAAGAAGCGCCATCGCCGACGTTGCCCAGGGTGCACCACGGGGAGGTTTTCTAGGCCAGCACCCCACAGTCTAAATAACCTAAACTAGTTTTTACTTTTCTTGGAGATAAAACGAAATATAACTGTTTTTATTCTAAGTAATACCATGTTTCATGTTCTAGTAAGAAATAGACTCCAGCCCAAATAAATTATGTGAGGTTCCATTTGTTTTCTTTGTTATTTATACCTCGATTTATTGGTTCCTATAAATTGTTCCATTAATTTATTGCATCTGAGGGACTACGGACTAGCGCTATTCGTTTTAGAGGCGATTTCTATATTTTTTGTATTAAAAACGATATGTATTTGCCATAAGGAATTAAGTGTATTAATATTGTATTATTTTATTATTATGTATAAATATTAAATTGATAAGGTGTATTTCGATGGTGGTGGTGTGGATCTGTGGACTATAGAAAATACCGACATGATCACATTTGATCTCAAGTAACTGTTACATAATGTCATTCATGCAGTACGGAGCGTCTACCTGCATATATCAATATTTTTAACGTACCTACTTTTATTAAGCTGGTTAAAATTATTACTAAACATTAAATAGGATTAACAATGAATAAACGAATTGATTTAATAGTCTAAAAATTAAAACAAAGAAGTCCGCAACACGAATCATACATATTAGCCCAAACTCGAGGTGATTACTAGCAGCCACTGAAGAGTTCTACTATCCCAGCTCCATCATCAGATGCTAAATTGCTGTATTGTCATCCAAACTACAATTTTATATAATACACATATTTTCATTCGATAATTAGAAGTACTAGTATGTAATTGACTTACGCCAAAGATTTGTTTACATAGTTAGTTACAAGTTTAGCTAATAAGAACCTGTAAAAAACGCAAAAAAGCACAGTTCATTTAAATATGAAACCATAGAGTACATTTGTTGTATAATATTGTAACGGAACTACCTCCGGTTTGGACGGTTTAAATTACGAGTTTCTGCTTAGTCTAAAATATAGAGTTACAATTTATTATGAAATGTGCATCGCAGAGAGAGAAAAAAATATTGTTTAAAACATGTTTACTATTCAGACCAATACAAACTATAGGCAGCAAAAATAATCTGTTTGCAAAAGAACTGTGCACAAATAGGAAGATTAGTAACAACTGAAGGAAGAGGCCGCTAAATTAATGGACACAAGTAAAAAGCATTCCTCTATTAACTTTACCGTCCATAAAAGTCACGCATAGATAACAATGTTTAAGCTATCACAGCAATGTTAGAACAAGGCAAAAACTTTGGATGTTCAACCTCTGTGTAAAATTAAAGCAGTTTTTGTGCCGCAAACATCTGATAGTTACATAGTTGGGGCTATGTAAAGAAGGCTTTTTATAACCATTTTCCAGTCGACATACCCCGCTCATGTTCAGCGAAAAGATATATGCTCTTCCCCGAGATAGTAATGTGAAATATATTGGTTATATGAAAAAAATAAGTGAAATCTTTTCCCTTCGTATTAGTAGCCTAAAGCCATTTGGTTTCTCCATGTATCTAATAGAAAAGTAATGTGACTTTAGGGTAAAAAGGGATATATACATAGCGGTTTTTTAAGGTTTAGGAGGCACATATATAAACTATTTATTTGCCAGGTTACCCCGAGGCGTAAGTTTGTTATGCCTTAGTCCTTATTGTGCGGTCCAAGGTTTGATCTCTGGATGTGGTAAATTGTTAGTAGAACTATCTTAGACTAGATCATAACTTGAGTAAATTAGATTAGGTGGGATATTAATGTCCTTTTGAAATAACTAACCGTCTGGTTAATGTTTTGCCGATGGATGACATTTGTAAAATAATTGTAATTAGATACAGAGATAAAATAGAGTTCAAATATACAAGGAGTAACTACACTAAATTCATTATAGATTTTTAACTGGTATGGTTTTTGAAGGTGTCTGGTAGCGGATGGATGCGGAATGCCTCAGATCGGGATAGTTACCTCTCTTCGGAGGAGGCCTTCGTTCAGCAGTGGACGTTAGGCAGCTGATGATGAGTTCAAAGGACTATAGGTGGACAGGCGTGACTTTGTGTATGTATGGTTAAGCCTTTAAAATTACTTATTTGTTTCTTTAGATCTTAGACAGCCATGCTATCCGACAATATAGCACTTAACTGGCTAGATTTGCAATTAGTGTTTCGCTTTAAATTAAATTAACTGTACGCCAAACGTTAAACCATAAAACCTAACAAAAACGTCTCATTTAGAAAAGCAATACCGAAACCGCTCTGTTACTGTTAAATAAAGACAACCTTTTGTCTGCTTTTTTAAACTTCAATTTAATTTAACTTATTAAACAAATATTTACTCGATGCACGCACATGTACCTGCACAGATAACGTGAGTTTGTCTCCATAATGCAATTACTGTGTACTCCACACTTATCACTCGTTAATGTTTGTACATTTTATTTAACTGAAGCAAATATTATACGTTGGAATGAAGAAGAGCAACGAACCGAGTGTTTTATGAGAATATTTTATACATATGTATATATACATATATACATCATATAATAATCTTTATTTATTTTAGTTCGTAAAGTTACTTAGTATGTAGTCACCCAGATAAAGTAACCTACGCACTTTCAAAAATAGCTTTTATTTTCAAATGTGTCAAAAGTTATATTCATATGAGTTGCTATCAATTACAACATTAGTTAACTTTTTCAAATTATATTGTTGTTAAAATCGATAGGTTTATTGAACTGTTTACGATTCTCGATATTTTCAATTAGAAGTTTATAAGCCTTTAAAATTTATAGCCACAATAAATGTATTTTTTTCATACGTTTTCTAAAGCTATTAAGATATTGCCGCCTCACGTTGTTGAACTGATGATGGAAGTACAACTCCTAAACGGTTAGAGTTAGGGAATAATTACGATTTATCGTGATTGATTGAAGGCGGTCATCTACTATTTTAGTATTTTAGGATATATATTAATTATTGTTTTATCAAAAATAATAACAAAATTTTCCGAGATCTCACATAGGCGTCTGGTCCTTTTTTTTACGTGGTTACCCCAGCGGGTCTTCACCTCACCAATGTCGGACTCGAACCGACTAAAACCACACGGTGTTCCGTCATAAGTGGGTCTATTGCAAGGGTCCTGGGTATAAGCAAGAAGGGATGCTTCCAGGACTGTTAGCCAACAAAAAGTTTAACATAAAAACAAAATACACAAGTTGGCAATTTGGTACCAACGTTATGAATATTCAAAAAACTCACCAGTTTTTATTTTATACACTGGATAGTGCCAATTTTATAATTAAATTTATATAAGCATTGTAGTCAAATTAAATCAAAAACAACTCTGAAAAATGTGACAAAAATTTGATGTTTATGTAACTTATAAAACAGGTTCCTTTGATATCGTACCTGAGAATCCTACGTGCTTATGCGCTGTTCAAAATAATAACCTAAAACGAGGTTTTATGTAAATATCTTGAAGAAACCGTTCTTTAAAAGGTTTTATTCGCAGTTAAAACAATAGCATAAAGTCTTTTAAACTCTCAGGGGTCGGTTATGTTACTTAGGCCATATCAAAAAGGTCTTTCGTTTGAAGGGTTCTCAATTTTTTCACCATAATCCAATTACTTACCAAAGCAAAAAAAGTTTTTTGCCGCATTGGATTAAGCTCCTTGCGTCACTGTAACCTATTTCAAAGGAGGCGAGCAAGGGTCCCTTCATATATTTTTTTATCGACACATTTCGATAAGGATGAATGTTGTTCTTAAGTTGGGGCCAGACGTCGCAGACGGGGTGAAGGGAGGCGTGGGCGACAAAGTGGGTCGCCACGAGGGTTGTCAGATGCTCCACGCTCATCTAGACATATAGGTGATATTAGTTTCTATTATGTACGAATAGAATTACAACAATCTTATTTGCCAAAGAACTAACAAGCAGTAGGCATTATTCCAGTACGTAGGAGCTTAGCGTATAACATAATATAATAACAACACAAACAAGTGTCTCTATGGAAGTAAAAAGTCATTCACGTAGTCACAAACAGCGCCAAACATGCGAGTTCCATTACTGGTGAGCAGAGTACATTCCCTGCCGCGATCCATTTTTAAAAACTATCTGACAGCCCTATCCATCTCCGTTATAGGTATTTATAGTTTCTCCGCCACCAGAGGAATGCCACCTACAGGAATAATAACACCACTGTCAAGTTCATTACTCACTCATCCCGTTCGATGTAAGAGTGTAAGAACTTTTGAGCCCTAAGTATTCATTATCTTTGTCCTAATTATAGTTTGTTATCTCCTGTATTGCTTGAGTTGACATTTGAGTGAGTCATTTCCTCAGTTTAGAGACCGAGACAAATTCCTCGAAGTGAACATAGAGCATGTCGGTGGTGCGCTTAGAATAATATTGTTGTATTGGCGCATAGGTGGGTAACTGAATTCCACGTGCGGGATTATATGAGCGTCAAATTTAAGTGAGGCATGTTTAGGTTTTCGATATTGTACCGTTTATGTTGGAGGAAGGAATTTGCTCCTAACTAGTATGTTTTATTTGATGTGTATAGTTTGAACTTGTGTAGTTTTATTACGTTGAACGATTGTATATATTTTGTTGGGTAACTATGCTTACTATAACTTTTATGTTTAGTTCTATTTTAATTAATCGCATACAAAACAGCAACATAAAACAAGAAAATAACATAATCAAAATCAGTTAACCCGTTGAAGAGCCATGATGCACAGACATACACACACTATAAACTTATAATATTCTTCTTTTTTGTGAGAAATTAAAAAAGAATTAAATGTATATGCATAAAATAAAAATGTATTCCTCATTCAAGACGACCATTATTAAAAATGTGAACAACCTTTTGATAGCTTTTTAATGCAAGGCAAATTTAAGAACTGGCGACTTGGTCTTTTCGTATTATGCATGTGGTTATGCGAAAGATCACAAACATTTGTTAAAATTTGTAACATATATCTACTACTTCTAGTACCCCTTATAAAGTTATAGAATTAAAAAAATATAAAGATTGTCCCATGGGCAAAATGTGCTAACACCATTTGGTACATGCTGTGCTAGGTGAGTATTGACCTTATTATGGTGCTCCCTCCACTTTAATATACGGTGAGACAGTGAACACCTGGAGCACTCTGTTTTATTTTACATCATCAACAAGGAAATATACCTAAAATATTCTACACCAAAATGCCACAAAATGCAAGACTCTTTTGTCATATTTTTCCTGCTACCGAAAGCCATTGGATTTTTTCTTTCATTTCCAGCTTTAAGTGTTTTTTTTTTATATATTTTTATTCCAAGCTCACGACCCTTTCGATGATAAGAGTCGTCTTAATGACAAGAACAATGTTGTATCTCACAACAATTTCTTGGATCCGACTTTATGTAGGATATCATCTAGAGCTTAGTATACTATAGAGAATCATTCAGCAGCCGGCGCAACCTTCTTTTAATAAATAAATAGTTATTGTATATTGCAAATAACTTCAAAATACATGTCTGTTGCAGTCGTTTACGATTGACGTTCAAAAGTCACAAAGTGAAACAGTTGGCGTATATACTCGATATCCCCCCTTTATTGAATCAGTAGGCGTGCCAGCACCGCCTGGCACCCACCCCGTGTCTGATACGTCCTGGCGCAATACATTTTCGAACTTTACAGTCAATAGCAAATCTAACCAAAACATTTTTAAAAACTCAAAACTAAATTTTGAAAAGAAACGCGATGTTCCAAAAGAACGATGTTTGTAGCAGCTTTTTAATTACTTTTTAGTGTAACTGTTTTATACTTTATGAGAAAGTAAAGACTATTCGTTTATAGGTATAATTCGCAAAGTTCTTCGCCACATAGAGTACCTATGGCTGTTTACTTAATATTTGTAGTAAGGTAAACTTATTATCTTCGTTAAAGTTTTCAAGACACCAGTTGTGTCTCTCGGACCATTGTTTTGGATCTTTAAGCCTATTATGTCACCCTGTTTGTTATATTGCCCGTGCTCGTTGTACCGTATTGTTTGTGTTCTAGACAGCGTAATTCAGGGGGATCATTCCGAATACTATATAAATTGTAGAATGACATGGCTCCCATAGTTTTCCAAACCATAGTTACTAAATGTATAATTTAAGACTGTAAGCAATCATTAAATTCATCAATCAATTCATATCATCATCAATCAATCAATTATATGATAACCATTTACTATGTTTGAGAAAAACATCCGTTCCCTTATTTTTAAATGATTTACCTTTGGTACGAACTACGTTATTGTCACACACACATTTAAATAAGTTGAAACGTTCTTATCCGCAACTATTCTACAAAGAAGGCATACATTACATTGCTTAGTTATATATATATATATATATATACACATCGATATTCTATCATAGAAGTTAGAACAGCGTTCTGGCACACAGTAAATATTAAACCTAATTGGACTGTAGCGAGAGTTGCTACTAATTAAAATGTATTAGTGAAGTAGAATATCTTTTGTATTTATAAATATGTACTCTAAATAACACGACAAAGACAGCAGTCTGTTGGAGAACTGTTGGACTTTGTCGTGACAAGATTAAGGAACGGCTTCGCTCCGGACATAAAACAAGTTTTAGTGATCTAACACACCTGCAATTCCCTGAATCTAATGCCATGTAAATCATTCAGGAATCTCGAACCCTTAGGCTATATAAATAATATTTAAGCGGTGTTGCCGTTTTCATAACACGCTCGACATCCCGCCAAGCCTAAATTTAAAGTTTAAAATTTGATCGCTATGAGACTGTTAAACATTATAAAATAATGATTTATTCGAAGAAAACTTAAGATCGAGATCTACTTGAGACGTATTTTTTTTCGAACAGTTACAATAGCTTTATTATTATTTATTTTATTATGGTATAGGGGCACACATGAACAGAAGCGTCACGTGACGGTAACTGACAGCCGCCGCTCATGGACACCTGCAACTCAAGAGTCGTAAGTGCGCTGCCCGCCGAAGATGATGATGATTTGGGGATGACGGGACTGGAAATAGAAGGGGAAACAAGAGAGTTGTGATAGGATGAGGGAAAAGAAAAGAAGGGGTTGAGGGGAGGGTGAATAGGAGAGGGGAGATGAGGGGAGTAAAAAAAGGGGTGGTGAAAGAAGAGAGTGGTCGAGGGGAGGGGAAAGACAAGAGGGGAAGTTGGCCTCCGGTACTCTCACTCACTCGGCAATACAATGCAAGCATTGTTTGTTTACCGGTTTTCTGTGAGGAAGTGGTATTACTCCATTCGAGCCAGCCCATTCATGCTTAAGCATGGCTCTACCACGATAATATTGGAGGATCATCCAATTTTATTACCATTCTGTCGGTCAGATTATTAAAATCGTCTTTTCTCTTTTCTCATTTCAGTCAAGTTGCACCGTTTATTTCTTTTTTGATGTAAGAACAGATACGTGAGATATAGTTGTTGGCAGTTGAAAGCATCTATTTGATACACCACCGTCAATCAAATCTGAATCTGAGTTGTCAGTTCTAGTTCACGTCCTATGATACAAGCTATACAAAACGAGAATAACAGCGGCCTTCAACGGTGCATGAAGAAGATTGCCTGCTGTATATTTATGTAGAAAACTACTTTTACTTTTTATTTATCTTGTTTTATTCGACTCATACTTTTTTAAACGTTTTCTTTAAAAGACCTCCCCGCATTAGGATTAATTCCTGTGTCGCAGGGGACTTTACAAACATTGAAACAACAAACACAAAGGACACCCAGATTCTGAATAATAATTTGAGGAGTACATTACATTACAAAGTGTTGTCCCGTGCGGGGATCGAACTCACAACACCCGGCGAGGCCGCGTACTGGCGAGGTGACCACTTAAACCATATTCTATGTTTTTGATTATTAGTTTATGTATCGATTTTCTTTTAGCCGTCTAAAAATAAGTTAAATATGTTCATTAAGTAGACCCATTACAAAACTTCATATCAAATTTTCTGTCTCAAATAATATGAACAATGAATAACCGATGCTTTCAGTTTTGTTGCCAGTAAAATCACAGTGTCCATAGTGTATCTGACAAGTCCGACATTCAGCTTTTCCACATCTTTCCGTCTAGTTTGTTTACGGAGAGTTATAATTTCTTTGTTATATCATTGTTTAATTAGTTGTTACTTACTTCAATAACGAATTTACTACTACACTACATGTCACCACTTAGTATGTATCAAACATATGCCTTACATATATTATGCTCTTGTTATAACTTGGGTTACAACCAGCATACGTATGTCACTATTCCTTATCGTGTCGCGGGGGGCTCACAAAAATTTAAATATGGAACACAATTTACACCCGACTCCGTACAGTATAGTGGCATGCCTGGCCCATACAAGTAAAAAGGAGACATAGCAATACTCCAAATGGACCTAGTAGAGCAAAAAGGGTTATCATGAATGTATTATAGTGAAAATGTACAAAAAAAAAACTGCTGCATAGACATGATACCTTTCAATAATTGATTCAACCCGTTTCACATATGCCAAAGAAAGGGTTAAAATGTATAGTAACTTACATTTTTTTCGTATAATATCGCCAACTTAGGTGGAATATACAATAGGCGGTCAGGTCCCTAAGGTCGCATACATTATAACTTTGATGTTTACAAATTGATTATTTATGGCTTTACGTTGACAGGTTTCTGCTTTAGGGACTCTTAATGAAAAGGAGATATCGTTTGGTATCTTTTTGATATATCGAAAATGTGCATCTCGTTTGGTTCAATTATCACATCTTGATGATGGAGAAACGTGGAAACTAAAAATTGCATTTAGAGATAAAAGAATAATGTGTGCTATACAAACTACCTAACAATTGGCCTATTTTGATATTGGTCATTTTAATGGTTAAAAATAAATGGTTAAATAAGACGTAAATAATAATATATATGTAAAAATGACCTTATATGGGACAATTATTAATCAGTGGTAGAGCCATCCTTAGGCATGAATGGGCCGGCTCGACCGGTGCGATACATTACACCCTGAAATGAGTGAGGTTTCCGGAGGTCCAACTCCCCTCTCCTCTTTCCTCTCCCCTCATCCCCCCGCCTCTTTCCAATCTCCTCATCCTAACTCTCTTCTTTCCCCTCCCCGTATCCCTTATCACACTCAAAGGCGGGCAGCGCACTTACGACTCTTGAGTTGCAGGTGCCTATAGACGGCGGTTGTCACTTACCATCAGGTGACCCGTCTGTTCGTCTGTCTCCCTATAGCATAAAAAAAAGGTTCTTTTAAGAAGCTACTATTATCCAGATGTGGAATCTTGCATCTCTGCATCATTATTATTTAATTATTGTTTCAAGGTATTTTTATAATATTTTTCCGGTTTTTGGCTAATTGAACAGGTATTCCATACGCCTGTAAATGCTGCTCTGTTTTTGTATTTTTTCTGTACACATCGTAGGGTTTAACTGTCTTAAACGTGTTTGTTATTGTGTTTGTTATTCCGATTTTAAAATTTAAGTGAACAATAGGATATACACAGAAATTATTCTAGAATTTTTTCAACATTGCATAATCCTCCATCTACCCAACCACTTCTATTCAGCCTATTTGACGGCACGTGTGAAATTATAAAGCCAGCCAGCGTTTTATTAAGCATAGATTTATCGGTTTATGATAAAAGCGTTTTGAACAATAAAGATTTTGTAAGTACTAAAACGTGGCGTCTTCTATAGCGAGATACGCAGAAGGAACAAATGCCGCCCGCAAAGTCCGTGGTGCAAAACTTTAAAAAGCTTTATGTAGGTATATGTTATTCTTCACAAGAAGAAGTTTCACAAGTTAGTAGTTGTCGACCGCATAAGTTTTAAGTACCTAAATTTATGCACATTGTTAGAAAGTGGCTTATATTAAACGACTGTTTGTGGCAGACTAACGTCTTCATAGGATAATTTTGAAGTTTATAAACAAAACCCTTGTTAAATTTTAGTGAGAATAGTTAGCAACATCTCTTGGTAAGCAGATCAGAAGACTAAACGAAAATGTACATATAGATAATAAAGCATCAGCGTACCAAACAAGATATTTTCTTTTTCAGCAAGTTATTGATGTTTTTTATGTTTTGGTTTAGAAATAATGAAACTACAGAAAGGCCTCTACCGATAAACTGTTTTAATATAATGGACCCGATAAGCTCTCGTAGGAAAAGTTTTTGATTTGTGATATACGGCTTTTAGCTGGACCCCATACTAAGCGTAGTGAATTATCCGGTGACAAATACATATTTGCTGGTCATGCATATATTCGTCACTGGATACATTGAAATATATTGAAAGTGCTGCTACTAAAACAACATTTAAACAAAAACCTACTGCGAGAACTGCTGAACTGAACTGCTTATTATGTTCAGGCCCATATGTAAAAACTGAAATGCTAATTCGTACAGCTCTCGAGTACAGAAACGAATACTTTTCTTTTTATGTTTTATAGGTTTTGCTTTGTTTTGGATTCTAATTAGGTATCTGTGTTGCTTTCATTAAAATAGAAAATAGTTTTAAACGGTAACATAAGGTGCATTACACTTAGATCTTATCTCAGTATATATTGAGGTAAGCTAAGTAGCATTTCCGCGTACATTTAAAAAATAAAATTAGTTGTACATTCAAAGACACTCATACTCTTATGCATCACTGAAGGGATAAACAGAGGTGTCTCAAACGCCCAAATATTGGAAAGCCAATTTGGCGTGAGTGCTTTTGTACCCTACCTACTCTAACCTAACCTATTGTTCCATTCTATTATACTCATATTTTACTGTTCATTCAGATTAATTGCGGTGTGAAGAAAATATTCACAAATTAAACGTCTATCGATTTTCATGTACCATGGCGTAATAAGCCAGTGGGTTTTAAACGACAGTAACACTCAAATGCGTTCATAATTCGTGAACGAGAACAATCAGTTTCTAATTAAGTAAGTAGAAACACGTAAACAGTTCAAGAAACTCAAAAGTGAAATGGTGAAATTAATATCTAAAGACACGGCACGAGCAAGTTTTGCATCAATCTATAAATTCACAATACTGAGCGGTACATTCGCTTCTCCAACAAACTAATACCGTTATTTGAGTGTAACCAATTTCTCCACCAATTGACGACCGATTTTCGAAATTCTTTTTATATTCAAAAGTGTGTACTCCTGCTCTGGTAACCGAAACAGGATTTGATCACGGGATCCCAGAGAAATTGAGGGGAATCCCTCAAAATTTTATAGACAAGGGTTTTTCCTATACTTGCTAAAGCTATTAAGATTATTGCATCTCATATCGCTGAGCTAATGGAAAGTACACCCCCTAAACGGTTAGGGATAGATAATAATGCTTTAAATTAACTACGTTACGTTACGAACGATTGTTTTACCTACTATTTTTAAAACTTAATTACTTATGTTTTGTTTGTAGTACTAGAATTTGTCAATCACATTCTTCATGAAACACCTTAAAATAGAGACGGTTTGCAGAATTTTGGTTATATGGCACACATGTTCGATTAGTAAGTTAGGACATGTGTAGCTGCGGTCGAATATTTTGACTTTGAGGAAAATACAAAACCTAAGTAAATATGTAAAGGGTTTGGAGGCAAAGAGAATCTACAATGTTTTGTGAGTATGTATAAACTAGAATATTTACGCTAATGGCATAACTACGAGTCACTACCAATTTATTTAAATGTCCTGAGTTTATCCAAAGAGAGTGTCCGGAGCGAGTTTTCTGTGGGTAACCAAACTATCTTACTAATATTGTAAATGTTAAGGTTTTGAATGACGTTTGTTACTCAATCTAGGGAAAAATGTGAGAATAGTTCACAGGCTAGGTGTTTTATCCTAAAAAAATACCGTTTATACGCGAACGAAGTCACGGACAACAGCCAGTCTTAATCTACTTTTAGCACAATTAGCAAGTATTGTGTTTTAATGTTTTAACTTTTCAAATGATACGCATACGCTCACGTTCCACTGCCAAGCCTGATACTTATGCTTAAGCGTTCATCCTCTAAAGGGTCGGCAGAGGTGAAATAAAAGCCCACAATTAATGAAACTTTAATATTTACCTTTTGTAACAAGTTATTAGTAAGTTAATAACATTGTTTACTTTTAAAGGTTTTTCAACTATTTGAAAAAAGCTTCATCAGCTGCTGAATTAGCTGGATCCATTTACTTTTGTATTTTTCTTTTACTTTTGTTGGTGTAAATTAGGTCGTCATTCATTACCCAAACGAGTAAAAGTACATGTGGTATTTGTGCTAATTACAGGTTTGTTCAGTGTTTATAGACATATATATATATATATAGGCCGAAGGAGAAGGCAGTCGTCTGAAACGCCCACTTTTTGCATATCATAGTTCCGCCTAACTAATAGAGGGCCGGCCTACTGCCGTCATTCAGGCGCCGTATGACTTGGAATATGTAGTATAAAAGAAGATGTTTTTTTTTTATGCGGTAGGGAGCAAACGAGCAGACGGGTCACCTGATGGTAAGTGACTACCGCCGCCCATGGACACCCGCAACTCAAGAGTCACAAGTGAGAGGTCTTTTAGGTAGGAGTACGCTCTTTTCTTGAAGGTTTGAAGGTCGTATCGGTTCGGAAATACAGCAGGCGACAATTTGTTCCATCCTGTCCCTCCAATCATGCTCAGCGAGGGGGCTGTCGGTTACACCTATATTAAACAGATCTTTTTAAAAGGACCATTATCCGTTATTACCTGTGTTAGTTTCCGTAGTTTTAAGCGTGGGAGTTTTAGCAACTTGCAAAAAAATCTCTGGTTTATGTTACTGCTGCTGGGAGTCACCTTGTCGTGTCTGGATCCGCTCACCTCTGTCCAGTATTTGTCTTGCATTACCTTAGTATGACGATGTATGACTGAAGTAGGCCATAAAGAAGGAAGGGGAACGATTGGTCCAGGACCTATCACAGCCAACTCTGATCGTTTTTTAGGTAGTTAGTCTGGCATCGTTGCCTGACCTGATCCATTGCACAGTTACGTGGTCATTGTTATGACATACCCCCGTCAGGGACTGGTAACAGTCGTATATAAGTTTTGAGGTGATAATATAGCTTTGTAGATCCTGTAATGTTGATTTGCTGGAATACAGTGTTTTGAGCACCCAACGGTGGGGCTATATTTATATTTAGGTCTTCTGAGGATACACCGTACCCTGTACCCTGTACAGACCATTTTTTTGAACCGTCAGTAAATATACTCAGATCTTTTGCATTACTACACTTTTCAGGATCTTCGTATAGCTGTATTTTATACTTCTTGAAGAAAAAACATTGCTTTGGAAGCTAATCACTTACCGCCAACAACATTGGTTCTTATTCAATCACCTTGTCTAGGACCGTTTACTATTGCAGAAGCTGCCTCTTGTTTTATAAAGAGGTGTAATGTAGAGGTATTGCTTCTAGTGCTACTGTAGGTGTAGCGCGCATGCATTCTGTGATGGCTACCGGCTAGTGTTTAAGTGTTAAAGTTTGCGTTGTTATTGATGTTATTTCGGTGCATTGCCACCAGACAAACGCGCCGTAACATATCACTGGTCGTATTACCGTGTTGTAGAGCCAAAGGGCGATTATGGGGAAGGCCCCAAGTTTTTGCTATCATTCTGCGGCACTGCCAGAAGGATATTGTGGCTGTATTAATTTTCGCCTCCAATTGGGCGCTTCAACTACTTACAACAGGCTTATGATATTTACGTTTTGTTTAGCATATACATATGTATAATGATTTTGATTTAAAGTATCCTATCTATTAAATGAACTTAATTGTCTATATATTTATCTACTCGGGAATATCTCCTAAATAAAGGTAGCACCACACATATATGTAGCTGACTCGAAAACAAATGAATGGTTATCAAAAAACAACCTTCGATGCATGTTGAATGCCATATTTATACCTTTGAGGTCGTCTTTAAGGTGTTTTAAATAAATATTAAATAAAACTAGCAAATTTGTTAACACCAAAGTCGAAAAAATACTATACTGTAAAGCCATTTAAGAAAAAAAAATATACAGAAAGTTCCAAGAAACCAAATATGTGGTTATGGCCACCGACTATAGCTATTTATCAAAGATGAATTTGATAGATGTTTCCTTTGATGTTCCTAAAACATAATTTTTCCATGTTTTAAGTTTATATTTATGGTTTATGTAAATACTTTGTTTTACGTATTTAAATTTATTTTTGTCACAACTTGTAACTCGCAGCGCTTTCCTGAAACAGCAAACCTAATTGAAAATAAATCTTCCGCTAATACAGCGAGGATAACTGTAAATCCCGTGTAATGAAGAACGGGATTTTCCGACTGATGTCATACAACGTGTATTTCCGTGAATTTCGGAAGAGACTGGCTGAATTACGCGAAGTTTGTGACGCAGAGCTGACTACACCAAACTAGATGCAATATTTGAAAGACGTGTTTAGCTCTGGTGATGGTAAGATAAATTATTGTGAATTCGATAATATAATCAAAATTAAAAAAAAAATGTGTAAATAAAATATTTTTTAAAAGAACTGTCTCAGCATGTAGAAGGACATGCCAATATACATATAAATAAGTAACAAACGTTAACGAAATTTCAAGTTTTAAACAGAATATTTGGTTAACAGTGACATTGATTTTACATGTAAAGATTTCTCTACCCTAGATTCAACAAATTGGTATTACAATTAATTGAATGGCATTGATTATTCAAATAAAGATGTATATGAAAAAAAAAAAACAATGAAACCTTTTTTTATCGACTTCAAACAGGAGGTTCTCATTTCGACTGTTTTTATTTTGAGCAATAAGGAATTCTTTGGAACAATTCAATTCTTAAGGTTATAAAATGTGAACGAAAATATTCCACCACTATGGGTGGAAAATTAAGGGGTCAATAACCTTTTAGTTAATTCTAACATGAAAAAGTTAAATAAATCTCGACCAAATCCAGATTTTGTATTTAAAGAGAGATTGTTAGTTTCAAACGTAAGCTTTATCATCAGACTAACGGCCCGAATTAAATTTGGGATGGACATTTCCCTACATATGTATGTCTATGATATGATTATAAAAAGATTTCTTATAGGAGTAATTCTCTTTTCTTGTTATTTACGTAGGAAAGGTTTGGCAGTAACGCAATTATTTTTAAAGTGCCTTTGTGTTCAAATATACGTTTAAATGGGCACGATTCGGAGCTCGGCCTGGAATGACCGGTAACCATGCATTAAGAAAATTTATCAGGTCAAGGGACAAGTGATACATTTCACATTCACAGCTGATTTGAGCGTTTGTCTTATTGAGACCTTATTTTCTGAGTTTAAAACGGTTCCGTTGTTCAATGCACGTACGTGGTAAAAAGTTGACCCCATGATCAGTAATACAAAAAAAAACAGAGTAATAACGGTATTCATTTACATGTAATCTTAAAATTTAACTTTTAAATTAAATCAAAGTAAAATATTACTTACGAGCTGTATCTCGCGGTTTCAATAGCGTTATATTTGCTTATACATATGTATATACCTACTCTCTAGTTTTACAATAATGTATGGAAGACTACCCTTTGTTATCATTTATGATTACTGCTTTTCTCCCTTTAGTAGAAGTATAACGATATGTATGTATATAGCGTTCCTCAATAAACGGCCTATCTAACGCAAAATGAATATTTCAAATTGAATTAGTACTAATCCCGAGATCTTTGTAAAATTATTGAAGATTATTAAACGGTTGTATCCATTGAATTAAAAGCAAGACCTATGACCTTTGCGTGTATAATGTATAATCTCTTATTCTATAATTTCCAGTTGTATTTCTAGCTATCCTATTTATAAAGAAAGGTTATACATATATGTATGTTATATATTAACATCATGCTGCTACTTATCATAAAAAAACAGCAGCTGATGTGATATAGCACAAAACAAAAGAACTCAGTAGAGCCTAGCGTTTAAGACTAACAATTTCTAACCTGAAAATAATGACAGCTATGAACAAGCTTAACATAATTGGTTTTATGTAAAATATTTCGTGATTAATGTTTTAAATTACCTATTTAAAAAACTGGTTAAACCCTGCACTTAAAAAGTTAAAAGGTCCCTCATCAGTTGGTACGGGGCCCGGTGAAACTCTCATCATTTATAATTAGTATATTTTAGTATAGGTACCAAAGAAATGAGACTCATTTGTAGCTTAGCCCTGCTGTTGAAGTACTGTCGTTGTATAAGGCATATTCAATAAATATATACAAAGGCTCACGCATATATTATATATACGAAGGGTAGGCAGACGCGTCTCGATCTCAAACGCTCCCTGGAGTTCAATAAATACCATCTTAAACAGGGGTAACGAATAAAAAGGAAGTGCAACGTATCGTCACGGTTATACGTTGATTCACAACATTAACCCCATCGCGGTGCGTTACGCATTGTATCACTATATCAGTATCGAGTTGAAATAACCAAAACGTAATTTTCTATTAGAATGTGCATGACGGTGGCGACGCTAAACAATGAAGAAATTTAACACAGCCGCATATCCACTTACATTTATTGAGAAAGCAGGAGGTAATTCTATTTTGTTTTTTTTTTTTTTTTTTTACTGAAGAAGCATCTCCTCATGAACCCGCATGTTGTAAATAAAGCAACGTCAATTAGCATATTGTTCTATTTCTGGTGAATGATGGGGTCCCCAGAATTTCGCAGAAAGACAGTCAACAACATTTGAGCTGAATGCTCGTTTTTCAAATAATTGTTGCATTTTTATAGTGGTAGAGCCATGCTTAGGCTCGAATGGGCCGGCTCGACCGGTGCGATACCACGGCCTCACAGTAAACCGGTTGTGAAGTAACGCTTGCGTTGCATTTCCTCGAAATGAGTGAGGTTTCGGCAGACCCAACCCCCCTCTCCCCTCATATCCTTTCTCCTAATCCCCCCTCTCTTGTTTTCGCTCCCTGCATCCCCTATCCCTAATCACCCTCAAAGGCGGGCAGCGCACTTGCGACTCCTGAGAAGCGGGTGTCCATGGACGGCGGTTGTCACTTACCATCAGGTGACCTGTCTGTTCGTCTGTCCACCTACAGTATAATAAAAAAAAGAAACAAAATCTAGTAAACAAAATGAAACATCACGAAGGGAAATAGCATACGAAATACGTAATTAAGGCGGATTAAAACAAATATCCCTTTTTAACCGATTTTGAAAGAATAAACATATGAAGTCAGCAGTCTCCGCCTGATGGTAGGTACCGTACGCAATATATCCGCTTTTTAGTATCTAATTTTGATGACAGAAATGATTTAAACAGGTAGACTGACAGATGAGGTTTAATAACTTCGATAAATTTTGCAGCTATGTTATTTCATCGTTAACGCTTTAAAAGAGTGTATATTATATATATATATAAATGTTTATGGAACATATTGTACAGTGGGTGACAGTATAATATACCATATATATAAATATAGTAAAGATAATATCTTAGAGTGTGCTTCTTATCTGCTATTGTATGTCTCATTAAAAATTAGTTACCTTATAGCAACGCTGATACTAGATTGTAAAGTGATTACGCAAGCTAACAGTACATTTTTTATAGAATTTAATTATATGTATACCTATACATGCAAAATAGTATTCATTCATAAATTCAATATCTGTTGTTTTAATTCCATCCTGACCATCGAATCACTAAAGCAGGGCAAAACTAAAAAAATAATTACAAATAGATAAGTAGGTAAGTATAACCATCTTCTAGATGAACTACAGTTAATGATAACTATTCTATCACTTATAAAATTCGATTTCATCATATACAATATATTTATTTTGATATGGGTTGTTTTGTAAAATATTTCTACTAAAAACACTTAAAAGTTTCTCAGCTAAACTATAGTAAAAGCATTATCTAGTGCGACATCCAACTTACCATCTTATGAAAGTAAGTACATATATTGTAATGGGTATAAAATTATGTGGGCGTGGGGCTTCTAGTATCAATTACTTTAATTAATTACTTATTACACAATAAAAACTACTTCACTTACTTAAATTACTTTCCTAGCCTTTATCCTGTGCACAGTGGTCCAAACTGGAAATAAAACGGAACAAAAATAACACAGAACGGTTCTCTCATGCACACAATACGACTATTAGTTTTCACACGACCAACAAAACGCAATCGAACTATTTATTAAGACAAAACGGCTATATATGGGGACGTGGATGGGTATTGTTCACTGTCATACCTAACTTTCGCAAGTTTTGTAAAAGTTGTTGATGTGAGTCGCGGAGGTTAAAAACTGTACCATTATATTGTTTAACACGTGAGAAAGGAACGCGCCGGTTGCCGGCCGGCCGGCCCAGTCGACGTGAGCGGAGTACTGTCAAAGCAAACCAGCCAGCTGGTTCGAGATGTCCAACGCTCTAGCGGACGAACTTACAACTAACTGAGCCTATAAGTAAAAAGGCGTAACTTAAAACTTAACTGAATTGGTATCTGCGTATTAGTAGTATATTGGTATTATGCTTTTTACGGTTCAAGGTTAACGTTTCCTATAGATATTTAGTCACAAAAACAAGTGTCAAGAACATAAGAAATGCAAACTGAATGTATTACATATTGTAGTACCTACTATATAATATTTGTTGTAACAACTCTTCGACTGAAAGCTTAAAATTACAGTAGAACAATTTTTTACATTAAAATAAATATTAACAAAACAGGTTGACAAACAAAACCATCGTGCGTAGCAAACGCACAAAAATATATTCAATGTTTTTAAGTGTAAAGCTAGATTTAAGAGTTTTTTCCAATACGTAAAATAAGTTTCACATATTCATTCAAATTAATACAGCTTGCAGTTTGAAGTTATAAATGATTACGCATCGCAATTAAAAACATTTAATTTAATTACTTCAAATAACATACATACCCACTTACAGCCGTCTCCTGTAAGGTTTCTATCAAAATTAGTTTGTAAATGGGCACGTGTATTTTCCAGAAACAGATGAATATGGAGTTATTCGCCTACGCAATCAAGCTCCAAAAAGGATTTCGATGGCGGCGCGGCGACGCTGGAGGGGAGAATATTGACTCGCGTCGCCGTCAATGCGCATGTACTGAATCATCTGTTTCTGTTTTTAAGCTGTACAAACACTGTAAATGAAAATTATCACTAATAAGCTGACAGCTAGATCCCATTGAGTAAGTTACTACTTAATAATTTCGCACCATATATATTTGGCTGGAGTGCCTTGTACAAAGTTGCGCACTGGGCATTGTAAGGTTATGGCGAACGGCCTTGACCTCATACGCAACTTAAAGCTGTATTTTACATCTTAATTTATTAGCGTTTAAAAGGTGCTAGCTAGATATTTCTGAATTAATAGATTAACACTTACTTTTTTATTAGACTTGTTGTTTCAAAAGTAATGAATATTCTTCCAGTTGATTTCAAATTAGGTATCTGTAAGAAATAAAGAAATGCAGACAAGCTTTAAGATGCACATCTCTAAGTGCTGGCTCGGTGCCAACATTGCGGAGTTTTCGTGCGAAAGTCACTTTTTCGTTGATTTTCTGCTTCGACGACAGGCAAGAGAAAGAAAGGAAGCAATTACTTAGATTTATGGAATCTAAAGCAAAAAGTGCGGTTGCGATTTTTATACGTCTACCCGAAAAGAAAACAGTAATGTTTTAAGGGTTCAGTTAGTTTTTTTATTCAGCCATAATTTTCAAAAGCCTTAACCTCACATCATCCCTATTGAGTAACACGATCCTATATAAGTACTATTGTAGTGTTTGAGTGAAACTGGCTATAATTAAAAAAAAAAACAATATGAAGGCTTTATACGTGTATATAGCTTTGGGAGAGTACTTGTGTTTTTTAAATTTAGTAACGTGTTCTCATGATAATTCCAACAATACTAGCAAGTTTTTGATTTAAACCTGTCTCGGGTCTCTTAAATTATTTTAACTCTGTCTCTTAAATTATTTTTCTCTTTTTATTGCTTTGTAGGGAGGTAATTTGTTTAACTTTTAAGCTCTTTATTACTTACTTATATGGCAACTGTTACGTATTAGGTTTAGTATAACATTTTGTTTGTTTATGGAGGCAAGTTTTTATGAATCGTTTATTTCTATTACATATTCTATTCTCTCTATTCTATTCTATTTATATAATTGTATTGTTTCTTATTTAAAACTGCCCAATAAATTCAAAATATTCGTACTGAATTCACTAATAAATATACATTAATATACACAGTTAAAAACATATTGCAAAAGTAACAAAAACCCCTATTAAACCAAATAAGATACTAATAGTATCCTTTATCATGACACACTAAACAATTTTGCTACCGTCGCTATCTCAACTATGTCTAAAAACAACCCTATCTTATAAAAACATTTATGTTACATTGTACATTGCTAAATAAGTTATAAATAAATAGTTAATTAGTTGATTTTTAATTAATAATTGTACCATACCATTTTCCAAGAAACAAAGAGTGAGAGATCAACAAGAGAGTGACTATTTCGTCAAATCGCTCTAAACTCCTACAATTTTGGAAGAATCACAAGCTAAAAGTCTTAGACGGTTATCGCTAGATGGCGTTATTAGGTGAGACCATTAATACGCAACCACTCTAGTTACAAACTTGAATAATAAACGTTTCAACCTTTGGAGTATAGATGGCGCAGTTTATAACATTTTAGAATTAAGACCTTTCAATAGTTAGGTAGAATTGACTACATACTGAAGTGCCATTTCGTTCGTAATAAGATAGTAAAGATTTTAGTTTAAAGTTTAACATTAACACATAATATACAATTTAACATTTGGAGCCATGAAACTAAACTGGAAATTTTATAGTTTAAAAATTTTACCTTGAAGCACATGTTTTGCCTGCATTGGAATTGTCTGACTGGAAGCACTTCTCGTTACCGAAAAACTTGGTCAAACCCGAATTCTGGCTAACCAATTGCTTGTTTTCTAAACAACCTCTTCTACATTACATTTAACACATTATTTAAATACAAGTTGATTGCATTGAATCAAAATCAAAAATTAAGTTATTTTTAAATTTAAACAACGGAATTATATTTAATTACAAATCAGTTTGAGTAGCTATTACTAATAAAGAGAATAAATTAATTACTTCAATAATTGAAATAAACTGCAACATTTTGTTCACTGCAAAAAGATGCATTAAATGAATGTTTTCCTTTGGTTTTTAAATAAGATAAAGAGTTAAGATATAGGTTACAGTACACACAGTGAATTCTTTTTCAGTAATTCATGATTTCTGTAAAAGTATTGGCCACCCTGCTATAATATAATTACTAATTAACATTGAACTTGAAGAAATATGTGATGCACGTCAGTTTTAGAATTGTAATCAACGATAAGATAATTCCTTCTATAATATCGATATAAGCTTGGGCCGTTTCCTTTTTTTTGGACTTAAGTGTCCGGTCTTGTCGATGTCAAGCTCGATGACCTTTTGAGGGTTTTAATCAGAGTACATTTCTTTAATTTCTATGACTCTTACGCCAGGCACGCTTTAGCCCCGAAACGTACTATTTGGCAAATTGTCTGACATTTCGCAGACTATAATTTAATGTAGTTCCCCTTACGTAGCAGGGGACAAACCTATTGGCATAACCTATTGGCATAACCTATAAATTTGAAAATCAGTTAGGGCGTGTGGTCATTATTTTTGCGTTGGAAACATAAGGTATTTATTTCCGGTACTGTATCAGAATAAATTAATACTATAACGAAATAAGCAACAACAAAAACGAGTGAGATAGCCCAGGACTGGTTATCAAGCGTTTGTGGATTGGTTCCGTTTTTCAGCAAACAAAACAATAATAACAGTCAATCTGTCTGTGGAACCTTGAACTTCATTCACCCAGACGTATAAATTAGGATAGTTGACTTTTATTATTAGCTATCAAGAATCTTTGGTGCAACGCAAAGATTTTGTTAAAATGATTTAATAATCACTTCACAACATCAACCTGTACCTGTTACTTTAATAAGCAAGTGGTTTTACGGATTCTTTTTCCATCAAATAATATATTATAAAAAAGATTTTGCGTTCAAATTTTATTAGTTTATATAAGAAAATATAGTGAATAGGTTCCTGTTATTATTTTACAAAAAGTAGTGTATTCATTGTAAATGTATGGGAGACGATAACGACAGCAGTTTCATAAATCATACCTACGTAATAGAATGTAGGTGGGTGTAGGTAATATTAACATAACTTGGCCCTCTGTCCAGGGCGCCTATCTCAAAAGAACAAAGGTTGTAAGGCGCCGACTTTTACTGTGTTATTTATTTAGGTACATCGCATATCGGCGTGAACATGACTGAAATACATACTTTGATTAAAGTAGGGAACGATAAGTGTTGTTTGAATCATTCACATTGTTATAATTTATGTAGGTAACCATCTAACCAAGTTGATAATGTCGATCGATCTTTTTTATTCCAATCGATATTTCTTATTTCAGTAAGAAAAAAGTTTTTTATTACTCAAATAACTTTATGCAATCCATTTACAGAGAGCACAAAAGCTAAAAATGAAGCTCCACTTTATATTTTAACACCAAAACCCACGTATATCATCACGCGCCTGTCCATCATAAGGCTGCCTGGAAGATATTGCTTCTTAGCGATAAGGCCGCCCATTGTGCATTTCTTTTTCTGTTATCATATCTACTTCTGTGTATTTGTTTGGTGTACAATAAAGAATATATTATTATAAGAAATATCGGTAAGTTTCTCTATACTTTTCCTTGAACTGCCATTCTTTTTTATTAATCTTTTCCTTTTAAAATACTCTCAAATTTATTATTAATTATTCAAATGTTGATTGACGGTAACATGCTTGCCCGCTAATTCTAATAATGATAGTTGGCAAAAGAAGAACGTTTAATACGCCTCTGTTACCTCTGTATGCCCTTCGGAAATATAAAGTCAGGCAGAGTGGAGTCATTATGGTAGGCTAAAATAAAAAAAAAAAAAAAAGAACTATAAAATATACATATGTTTACACACACATGCAGCTGAGTAGAAACGGGCCACCCCATCTCTTCCAGTGGGTGTCGTAAAAAGCGACCAAGAACGGACTGTCATCTATCAAACTGTATATATACAGTGCTGTAACTTCCGGATGATGGCAATAAGCTTACCCCCCATTATGTAAGGGGGACTTCATTTTGATAGGCAACAAGTGGGAGTTTGAGATGCCTCTGCATATCTCTTTTGGTATATATAGGCGTGAGTGTATGTGTGTATGTATATATATATACAATAATACGAATTAGCATATTTTAATGTTATAAAACAAAATAAAATATTTCAAATTTATAAGTGGAAGTAAATCAAAGTAAATTTATTGTAAAAAAATATTAAAAAAATAAAATAAAAAGAAAGGCTAAAGAAACTTTAAGTTTACTGAAATCAAGCTTGTCGTCCCTTTCTCAACTGCTCTCGCCTGCCAGTTAATATGTTTCATTTATTTACATTCTCATATTTTCCTGTTTCTTAATAAGAGTACTTTAATAGAAGTGGGGTTAAGAGGTAAAAGAAAATTATTGTTAAAAATGTATTATAGTTATCTCTGATGTTTTTGTTAAGAACCACTTATATTCCTGTGGGATAAAGTAAATATGCTAGATGGTCTGTAAAACTTAGAATTTGTTTTTCTGTGTTATAAAAGAAATTAAGAGTATAATTGAAAGCCTGGAAAGGGTAAAACTTCAGTTCGAAGATTATTCTAATTAAAAACCGATTAAGAACCCAGACAGCTGCTTAATTGCGAAGGTAAACCGTAGATTGAATCCGTCTATTTCTTTTATATTCATAATAGGACCGCAAAAAGAACCTACATATATTCAGGTCTGTCATGCGAATCAATAGAAAATTTTGTAGACCTTCGGTGATCATATTTGTCGATTGTTTTAGAAAAGTCACATGCAATCAGAAAATGTGACCTTCCTTATTCAGTCTTCAAATTTCATGCTTTCTTTAGTTACATTAGCACAAAAAATAATAGAGACAATAATCGACTCGAATATATTGTCCTGTAAGAATAAGATAAAATACATATATGTATATTCTCAATGAAATATTTCCACCACAATATATTTTATTCTGTTATCAACGTCGTTGTAAAAATACTCATGTTCAATGAAATAAGAATATACGGGTATTAAAATATGCAGTATTTTCGGCACTGGGAGAGAACTCCATTTTTATTAAGAATATATAGTATTTTATTTTTTGGATAGTTTAGAATTTTTACGCAAAGAGCTCTGATAATAAAAATTTATCCGCACACTGCAAATAACAAACGCACATCATATGTTGTTTCGCAATTTTCCGAAATATATTTTATAATCGCTTATTTATTGCACATTAACGTTAAGTAAAACAGTTTTATTTATGTTTGACTGAATTGTGTAAAGCGAACACTTACTGAATTGAAACTTCGCACCGAGGCTCCGTCTTTTCTCTCTGAACTTATTTCTGAGTATCCTCCTCTTCAAGCGGTTAAGTACTACGTCAGCTTCATCCACACTCTCCGAAGAGGAAGTATGAACAACTTGAAACGTGCCACTCACAGAATGTCTTGTCTTTTTCGTAAATATATTCACGTTTTTGTACTTAGGTGCTATCTCTGATATACCACGTCGGTACATTTTTAGACGCTTTTTCATTTCACAATTAGCCGCATCATCGGTCGATATATTAATGAATTCACTGTCTGATCTTATATCTCCAGGTTTGTTCACATGGCACATATTATCCGAGGCAGATTTTGTAAGTTCGTGACAGTCTAATATAGAATGGGAATTTGAGGGATGTTCTGTTTGACGCCGATGTGATTTAAGCCATTCTGGATTAGGGCTCACTCGAGCTTGTAGGCTTTTTAAGTAAGTATTCAAGAATGATATTTTATTGTGGGGGGGTTCGTATACAACACCGGATTGTGAACGCAGCAAAACATTATTGTTCAGTCCTTTCACACAATTTCGTAAAGCGGCATCATTAAATGATTTGGATTTATGAAGGATTTTGTCAGGTTCATTTTCTTTTATGTATAAAACGTTGTCAATTACTTGATTAGTATCGCTTAGTGAAGACAGGGAAGAAACCGGAGTAATTAGAGGGTCATTGAAATTTTTGAGATATTTTGAAGGAGTTTCGTTATCTGTTTTAGACGTTTTATTTAAATAGCCGCAAGTATCGTTATCTGAACTTTTGTAACTGCTTATTTCACTGACCCCTTCGGATTGAAAAGGCGTGGTCTCTAAGCTATTTGCTTGCAAAGTAGTAAAGTTGTTAACTGTGAGTTTACTTGAAATGTTCGCCGTACTGTTACAGTCTCGAATAATAAATCTTTTATTATTTTTCCTATTGTCATTGTTTGTCAAAAGAGATGTATTGTAAACACGAGTGTAAACTTTGTCTCCCGAAATTGTGTTATTCTTCTTAATAGGCTTTTTGAAGATCAGATGTCGAAAATCTTTTTCTTTTAACGAGTTACTTGCTTTAAGTGGGACATCGTCAAAATCCGAACTTTTTATAGAAACATTTTCATCATTTGTTTCTACTAAAAGATTACCGTCCGAATCAAAAAGTTGTACCGTTGGGAATTTTATACCAGGAGAGAGATTTCGCGTTCGCAACTCCCATTTATATTGTTTTGGTTTTCTTAATTGTATACGAATTACATTATCGTCTATTATAGGACCATCACTGTCACTGGATGTGTCCATGTTACTGGCCATGTTATTCCTGCATCTTCAACCTGACTATAAAGATTAAGGCTTGTAGTTCAAGCATACGCTGTTACACTATTGTCAACGCTTCGCTAATTTGTTTGTTTACAGTCAGCTGTTCTTACACACACTGGCGCTTTGCCAACTGAAACAATCTGGCATTCGCTTGAAAATAGCACCAATGTCAGTTTTGTTTGTCGACCACAAATAAATCACGATATATAGATATAAATAAAGCCAATTCAAAGGTACGAGACACAGGCAAAACCCGGACACTTTCACGCACTGTAAAATGATTACTGAACACTGTAAACAGGCGCTGATGTTGAAAATGATTGCATAAGTTCTCATGTGTGTCGATTGCGCGGAATTGCATCGTCTAATGAGTTTGACGTCGATGGTTTTAATTTGTCTGTATCGCAGTTAGATCAGAATATTCACTTCGGCTGAGTGTTGGGGCAATGCGAGTGTACAATTTCCTCTCCCGAGTGCTTTTCCTTCGGGAAGCTCTCTGGGAGGGTCGCCGCGCTGGTTTTTGGTCGTTCGCGACTCCGGACATTTCTGCACTGAGCGCAAATATCGGAATAGCCGAGGAACTATAAATAGAGAAAGAACGAGACGGCGATCGGGCCGGCTCCCCTTGAACCTTGTAGTACAAGTGTTTATGCTGAACTACGTAATCAGTGACGTGTGTGCAACTAACAAATGTTCGCACTGACACAGTTTCCCATTTGACCAGCCGGCGCAACCATATGCATTCGTGACTAATAGTAGCGCAGATGGTCTTTACATAACATCGTGTTACGTTTCTTTGCATTCAGAGATATTAACTTGCGTGTAACTATGTGTATACCAGGCACAATAGTTGATGTAACTGGTATGATAAGATGAATCGCAATAAACTTACATAATTTAAATAATATTTATACACTGAGAAGTGGTAAGGATAATACATTTTAAATTTTATGACGGAATGCAAACTTTATGCCAAGTGTATTTTTATATTACATGTGTGTACGAAATGTGTCCTTTAAATATCGTCCGACCTGTTTGTAACGCCTCAGTAAGTGAAATAATTCATTGGAGCCGTTCAGGGCAGAATTTATATTTTCACGAATTTTCCAAAAGTAAAAAGAATTCCCATTTTGTACGTCAACAGTATTTGAGTACGCAAGGATATTGTAAATTATTGTAAGGAATCCACTTTGATATGTGGACTAGTTTATTTTTTCATTTGCTTTACATCAGAAAACCATTCGTTTGCTGTAGTCGACAGATCTATTTGTCACTGTGTTATTTATTTTCACAGGTTACAGCAGGTCAGGTGGCAGGTTTATTATGACGTAACTATCAATCGAGTGATCTCGGAAATTAAGCCTCTTTGAATGAACCTATTTTTTGGTAAAATCGCAGTGGCTCGTTTACGTGACCTCGAAATATTAAAGAGCATTTTATTATTGTGACTAACATACACTGCTTCACACTATTCTAGTTTATCTTGTTTAAAGGTTTTACGTACATATAATTACTATTTCTCCATATTTTTATTTGGCAGAACACCAAATTGCTATTAGAGAGGCAGGAAATTATATTTTAATCTAAATTATTTTTCGTCTAAATTTAAAAAACACTTTAAAACACAGAGGTTGCTTTTTACAGTAAACCATACGTATAAATGTCTCTATCTAATCAAGTGTTCAAAAAGGTTTTATATACATACATGTAATAATAAATTAATAACATATGAACGCTTTTAATACTAGCTAGCCTCTAAAATATTAAATTTCTATTTTAAATATATACACGGGCAGAGGTGCATTAGATACCCACATTTTGCCAATTATAATTTATCTCGAGTGTATGGGATTTAATAACATAAACCAAAAGTAATCAAATTTGATTTACATTCAGTACCTTCATCGCTGTTGTCATTGTTTGTTGTTAGCCTGTTGCTTCAATTTTCCTATGGTAGCAAAAGGAAACATAAAATCTCCCTCTATCTTACTTAAGCAGACGTAGTTTTAATGGGGTTTTACTCACTAGAACTAATTCTCTCATCAGGCTTCAAGCTTTTGTGTGATCCAGGACTTGTCGTACTGCATCGCACTTCGTAAAATTGTCAGAGTTGCTTGACAAATACGGTTTTAGTCAATTATATTTTGGTGCAGTTACATGAAATATGCAAGAAACATTTGAACCTACTCAAATGTAACCTTTTATTCATCATCATCAAATGGATGGAACTATAAAAACTGAAGGAATAGATGTATACAGGCTAATATTTCAGTATTTATTTATTATCTTATATCATACTACTATACCGTAACATATTTGCAGAATAAGCATTAGTTTTGTAGAGTGATGACGAATAATGTGAACGTGCATGTGTATTATTGGTACTGTTAATTTTACTTTACAAAGTACAATCTAATATTACAATACAATACATACATATATATAGTCCCACAAAACGTACAGACAGACTGTTTGTTTAATTTTGTAATAAAATATTTAATAATACGAACTTATTATAGAGAAAGGCAGTTAAGCAGCTAAGTTAGGATCTCTATGATCTAAAATGCGCTTATTTAATTATTCACCTTTAGATGCTAATAGGAATAAATTAGTGTGTTTTTAATTAAGTAACAATTTTTTTTTATGAGATTTTCTGATGATCGTAAGAACTTGGTATGTGTATTTTGAAGTAAACTTAATAGTCCTTTTAAATAGGAAAAAACGTTAGTCAATTACCATCAGGTGACATAATAAAAATCATTTAAAGAAAATTATAGATATTTATACTTTTACCAAAATTTACGACGTGTACATGCATATGTATATCAAACTTATGTATTTATGTTTCTTTGGCATTTTTTCATCAATCAACCATGCTTATATTACCAAGCAGGTGTATTGAGATAATTAAAAATGAAAATGTTTATATTCCGAAAGCTCGATAATTCTACTAATCATTTTTACGATATTTTTCTATTGGCAACATTAATCTAGACGCTAGATTTATCGTCCTCGCCACATCAGTCACTAGTGTCAATGAGACTTGTGTACCGACAAGTTAATGGTGATTCGTAAACTTATGTAGACCATTGGTCAGAGTGCCAAAAAAAATTTCCTTTTGAATGATTTTGGAATTTCTCCAAGATAAATAAAAGCTTCCCCTGTGCTAAAAAAAAAGAATTAATATTTGAAATGTTTATTTTAAGAAAGCCATTTATATATTTAAGAATCTATTAAATAATTATCATAATGCTTCTAGTTGATTAAACAGAAGTTAAAAAATAAAAATAAAGTAAGTATAGAGCTATTTTAAATAATTAAAATCAGTATGTCTCATGGAAATTGCTATCGGAATTACTTAATATATGTATGTATTTAATGATAACTTATTGATGTCTTAATATAATAATAGTACATTGAAATTTGAGTGATAGCTTGGGTTATAATTTTAAATGTAATGAGTGTGAGCGTCGATATTTAATGTTGTTTAGATATGCCAAAAAATCTCAAGGTCGTGACTAAAACTAAACGGTATCTATGTTTGAGTTATTTGCTTAAGAGTATTTTTGGATTTATTTGACGTGTAGAGGAGGGCGAGGAAGATCGGGGCCAAACGCTGGTTCCTAATTATTAAAGAGATAGACATATGTACAAACACAGGTTTCCCAAACGACTTTAAAGAGTATAGAGCGATAGGGAAAATTTGGTCCATTTGGAAAATACGAGTATATTCCAAGTAATTGTCAAGTTTTATAGATATCTATCTGGTGTTGATATGTAAAACAACCGAGATTACAATAACTAAAATTAAAAAGTTTTTATTTGTTTGAATCCAATGAACAGAAAAAAGTTATCTGATAAATAATAAACATATGTAGTTATATATTTGTAGAAATGTTGAGCTAACAGGCTGTTGCAATGATTTGCACGGAATCGCGCCGCGTGTTTGCCCCACATACTATGGATATTTTGTATCTGCATTGAATCTCATGTAAGGTGCATTACATGTTACATGAATATTATAATATTAATTTATTTATGGAGGCGAGATGTACATTTAAACATATTTTTGTTAACAGTAACAGGCAAAGTTATTATAGAGTCATAGGTGCTATAGATTGGATAATTTATTTAAATGTCCTATAAAAAAAACCATTAAACTTCTCTGTTTCAAATTAATCCGTAGTAATTAACTCAAAAGACATACAGACAGTTATTATAAGCAACGCTTGCTTTGTATTTCCCGAAATTTTGTGGTTCCGGAAGTCCAAAATCCCCTAACCTCCCTATTGAAAGCGTCATTAGCATTGGAGAATCCCCCCTGGACGTTACAGCTCAGACCACAATGCAGCTGAATATGGACGACCAGGTTGCCCCTCGTAGATAAATATATATATAATACTTTATTTATACATAAGTTTACAGTATCATACATAGATACATATGCCACAAAGATAATGTACAACTGTAACCTTAGAATTTACTAAAATGATGTGGAGATTCAGTGGTAGTTGAAGGTGCATTTCTATAAATATATATATATATATATATATATATACATATATATATATATATATATATATATTGTATTTTAAGTCAAATTTATCTAACTATATATATATACACATTCATATAATAGTATATGTATATACAAACATGAAATTAAAGATACCTATTTGCTTAAGTAACATAATTGAGAAGTATTACGAAACACTCGTCTATTATTTAACTATGTGAACGCGATTAATGATAATATGTCATTTTATTTTTTACAAGAGAATTGTGTTCGGGAAGCTGTAATTATGTTATCATTTTGTCAACATACATATCAAGCACATGTATTGTAAATAAAAAGATTATTTATTGCTTTAAATTAGTTTCGAATATTATCGGTACTTTCACCTTCATGGTTCACAACTGATTTCATGATGAAAGAGCCAAGTGGGTCCTCAACGGTGACCTTCTGAATGGCAGGTTAACAGCAGGTTTAACAGTGATGGTAGCTTCTGCATTTGGGACTCGCGTAGGCGTTGACTAGTTGAGTCAAGCCATATGCCAGTGCGAAACCGTAAACAGATCGGTTTTGCACGAGTCATTTGGCGTGATGGGTGCCAAAGTGGCCAAGTTGCAAAGTTGGTCAGTAAAGAACCTTTAAAATTTTCCGAGGTGGCGAAGCCTTAGGAACAAAGGCGTGTTCGAGTTAGTACCCAGGCTAACAGGGGCTAGCAGATGAAATCTGCGTCTCAGTTAAAATGCGCAATACCGACTTTGCTATCTCGAGGATGTGGTGAGCAGTATCGAGGTTAGAGTGTAAGCGTATAAGTCGTAAACGTGCCAGGGGGTGTCATGGTATGCCTGCTCCTGCCCATAGCAGATTTCATTAGCGCAGTTGAGCCCTTGAGTACGAGGTAGGTTCCGTCAAAAGGCATAGGCTCATATCCTCATATTTGTTTAAAACGTCTTATTTAACCCTAAGACCCATTTTTATTTCAAAGAAATGTTCAAGTTCCTCAATGACATATATGAAAAATGTCTAGGGTCATCCCAAGATTAATTTAATTAATTCATTTTGCAGAATGCAGCTATATGGGTTTAAAATCAAAATCAAAATGTTTTATTTCAACTCTTCAGGCAGACGTACGCGACAAAATATCCATCCCCATCACCTGGACGTTTGGCACTCCCCCACTGTGCTCTTCTCCAGAAGCTTTTTGTCTCGCACAACGAGCTTATGGAACAAATTGTCGCCTGCCGTAATTCCGAACCGATACGACCTTCAAACCTTCAAGAAAAGAGCGTACTCCTACCTAAAAGGCCGGCAACGCACTTGTGACCCTTGAATTGCGGGTGTCCATGGGCGGCGGTAGTCACTTACCATCAGGTGACCCGTCTGCTCGTTTGCCCCCTATCGCATAAAAAAAAGAAAAAAAAACTGAACCATTCATAGGTATTTTTTAATTGTGAAGGGAGGAAGTCGGTCAGACTAAGTCAGTCATGAAACTAGTTGCCTGTTCCAATAAGTAGATCCTATGGAAAAGAACAAGCAAGAAACTCCAAGGACACTCTCTCTATATATATATATATATATATATATATATTGTATTTTAAGTCAAATTTATCTAACTATATATATGTATATATATATATATATATATATATATATATATATATATATTGTATTTTAAGTCAAATTTATCTAACTATATATATATACACATTCATATAATAGTATATGTATATACAAACATGAAATTAAAGATACCTATTTGCTTAAGTAACATAATTGAGAAGTATTACGAAACACTCGTCTATTATTTAACTATGTGAACGCGATTAATGATAATATGTCATTTTATTTTTTACAAGAGAATTGTGTTCGGGAAGCTGTAATTATGTTATCATTTTGTCAACATACATATCAAGCACATGTATTGTAAATAAAAAGATTATTTATTGCTTTAAATTAGTTTCGAATATTATCGGTACTTTCACCTTCATGGTGTTTATAAACATCCCGTCCAAGCACATATCGTATAACAAGCTATTTCTCAATCTTCATGAAATTGCAATATGCTCTAAGAAGTCATTTAAGGTTCAATAACATATAAACACATACCATATAATAACAACATATAAATATAAACATAAAAACAACATAACATATAACATATAAATACATACAACAACATACCTTAGTACGGAGTTAATTTAATTAACGTGATAAATAAAATTCGAGAAGAATTTTCTTAAAACTGGCCATTGATTGCGCTCGCCGGGCCATGTTAAGTGGTAATGCATTCCAGTACCGTACAACTTCGATAGTAAAGGATTGATCATAAAATTTTGTGGAATGCAGTGGTTTCTCCATAGTCAAATCGATTGAAGAGTACGATAATGAAAGTACTATTTGACAATATTCAATAAATAATTATTTCATAAGATATGACATGTTTTGTTTTATGTGTATAAATAATAAAGTTATATTTTAATTTTTAATAATTGTATAAGAATATTCATTTTATAACTAAGGTGTTAGGCACATTATGTAAGAAAGTACAAACATATTTTATGGGGTACTGTGTTAAAATTTGTAACAACGCTTTGCAAATAAACATATTACAAAGTATATGATTATTTGGCTCATAAAAATGCTGCTCAACAGCCACACTGTACATAAGAAGTTTCACTGGTGTATTCGATTTTTTTGACACTCTTGGTTTTATTATTTGACATGTAATCAGTTGTTGATATTTTCAAATGTTATTACTGATATATATATTATTTATACGATATGGGCATGAGTAATTTACATTGTAGGTATTTTATGAATAATATAAATTTTTGAGTTGTAGATGTAAGAAATGTGTAGTCAATTATTTTGGTTTATCTTTTGTGTCTCCTGGCAGTTCTGAGTACGTCATGCTCACCTAAAAGTCCTGCAAATGGTGGCGTATGTGTCGGGTCGTTCGGCTCCCGTTTAGACGGATGATGGCTGGCGCATGCGCCATACTCGTGAACGAGTGCCGTTGATGGGGGCCGGTCATCTCCGGAATGCTATTAGTTAATATAGAATAGTAATAAACATTATTTTAGAATGATGTATTGCATTGTTCTCTCATATCACATCTTATTTTATCTTAAGTAAAAATATTTGAAAAAGAGTGTCCTTGGAGTTTCTTGCTTGTTCTTTTCCATAGGATCTACTTATTGGAACAGGCAACTAGTTTCATGACTGACTTAGTCTGACCGACTTCCTCCCTTCACAATTAAAAAATACCTATGAATGGTTCAGTTTTTTTTTCTTTTTTTTATGCGATAGGGGGCAAACGAGCAGACGGGTCACCTGATGGTAAGTGACTACCGCCGCCCATGGACACCCGCAATTCAAGGGTCACAAGTGCGTTGCCGGCCTTTTAGGTAGGAGTACGCTCTTTTCTTGAAGGTTTGAAGGTCGTATCGGTTCGGAATTACGGCAGGCGACAATTTGTTCCATAAGCTCGTTGTGCGAGACAAAAAGCTTCTGGAGAAGAGCACAGTGGGGGAGTGCCAAACGTCCAGGTGATGGGGATGGATATTTTGTCGCGTACGTCTGCCTGAAGAGTTGAAATAAAACATTTTGATTTTGATTTTAAACCCATATAGCTGCATTCTGCAAAATGAATTAATTAAATTAATCTTGGGATGACCTTAGACATTTTTCATATATGTCATTGAGGAACTTGAACATTTCTTTGAAATAAAAATGGGTCTTAGGGTTAAATAAGACGTTTTAAACAAATATGAGGATATGAGCCTATGCCTTTTGACGGAACCTACCTCGTACTCAAGGGCTCAACTGCGCTAATGAAATCTGCTATGGGCAGGAGCAGGCATACCATGACACCCCCTGGCACATTTACGACTTATACGCTTACACTCTAACCTCGATACTGCTCACCACATCCTCGAGATAGCAAAGTCGGTATTGCGCATTTTAACTGAGACGCAGATTTCATCTGCTAGCCCCTGTTAGCCTGGGTACTAACTCGAACACGCCTTTGTTCCTAAGGCTTCGCCACCTCGGAAAATTTTAAAGGTTCTTTACTGACCAACTTTGCAACTTGGCCACTTTGGCACCCATCACGCCAAATGACTCGTGCAAAACCGATCTGTTTACGGTTTCGCACTGGCATATGGCTTGACTCAACTAGTCAACGCCTACGCGAGTCCCAAATGCAGAAGCTACCATCACTGTTAAACCTGCTGTTAACCTGCCATTCAGAAGGTCACCGTTGAGGACCCACTTGGCTCTTTCATCATGAAATCAGTTGTGTTTTTTAATAAATTGAGCGAGCATAAATACGTACATACCATACGAATTCTAAGAATATTGAAAAACAGCCAACTGCAAAAAAAAAACTATATATAAAATCGATTTATCCTAAAAGGCAACATTCTCCTACTTTTCATAACTCAATAAAAGATTAATAAAAGAAAATATCATTTTTATAAAAAAGAATCAGAATACAGCGGCCTATCCAATAAAGCATGACAAGGGTACAAAATGAAATAAAACTAATGTGAAATTCCATCGGCAGTAAACAAAAGGCAAAAGATTGGAGTGGTCGAAGTCAATAACGAAGGCTACACGACATGAATTAAGCAAACAATAGTGAAATCTATCAAATATCAAAGTTAAATATTGGAACAGGTCAACGATTACGTATTATTTTATTGTCTACTTTATAATAAAAATTAATCATATGAATTATTTTTGGGTAAACTTTTTACAATGCTTCTTACAAACCGTTACAATAACTTCATCGAGTGATGTAGATTTTTCAGTTTTCATCAGTAACTGTAACGTCAAAAATTTATTGGGAAGAAAAGAAGAATTATATTAAGGTAAATGTGAGACGATAGTTAAATCGTTATTTAACTAGCGTCTACGGATATTTAAAAAATTTTAATTTCTTTTAATGGTTAAAGTAATAATAGCTCTGTTTATAACTTTGTTACTTTATCATGGGCCTCTAAAAATTACACCTTTTAAGGGGTACTGTAAGTCTGTAGTGTATCTGTGTTTTCTGTGTTTATTATAAATCCTGAACTGATGAACCCATTTATATTCTTTTATATTTAAAAGGTTTCATAAGAGAGTACTTTTTGTTGGGTGTGTTTCAAGAAAATCTATTAATCTGTTTGACAGCACGGGTGGCGTAGCGATTTAAGTAGTCACCTCGCCACTACGCTGCCGCGCCGAGTGTTGTGGGTTCGATCCCGCACGAGACAACGCCTTGTGTAATCCTCAAATTGTTGTTCTGAGTCTGGGTGTTCATTGTGTCCGATGTTTGTAAAGTCCCCGCGACATAGGAATTAATCCTAGTGCGGGAGTTGTCTTTATTTAAAAAAAAAAAAGATCATCTGCTTTTTCTTAATTTAATATATTGTTTACACTTCTAGGTCCCACATTTGACTGTACTACAATAGAGAAGGAAATTAATTTAATTAAAATTTTCAATGAAATAAGGTTTATTGTACTGTACGTAGAAAAAAAAATCTTGTAAGATGACAAGAGAACAACTTTTACCTCACGGTTTAGATCAACGACTCAGGATGACGAGGACGAGGACAAGGTACTCCTAGGCCAGCGGTCATGGAGGTCGGAGATGGGATCGATCTCTCCGGTGCCTGGTGAGTCCTGCTGAAGAGCAGGACGAAGGAGTGCTTATCGTTTCTCATTCCGGTTCTGCCACCTCTTAAGCTAACATTACGCAGACATTGGCCCCAGGCATCACCTGCGCCAGTCGGTGAGAGAGGCTGCCATGTTACCTCTCCATCTAATCCTCTACGATGGGTTCTTTCGTGACAAAGACATCTAATTAACAAGGTTTTAAGACGTTACGTTCAACATAAATTATATCGTGAATATTCATAAAAGGCAATGTAACGTCTTAATTAATTTTAATACCGTCTATGAAAAAGAAAGCTTTAAGACATCAATATATTCAATAAATTTACCGACACGGTGATGTAACAACGTACTGCTTTCGGTACAATTCAATATCGTCAACAAAATCAAGCCACAATAGCCGTCGTCTCATTGTATTGTACCCCCTTCTGTTATGCGCCCAACACGGAAAATCAATCGTATATCCATCAGACCCGGAAATTTGTATAAAACTTTCAAAGATATCTTTCTATTACAAATAAATGTATCCATTACACGATTTTATCTTTTAGATGACTCAACAATTTTATAACACTGATAGAATATAAATATTGATAGATTATTACTTTTAAATTCAAGTGAAACGATAAGGCTTTGAATTAGAAGCTCTCTAACTTAAATATATTTATTAACTACACTGAGTGCTAGAATAAAATAAATGTATTAGATTTTTATAATCTAGCTAGGCTGAGTTTAAAGTATAAATTGAATCTGGGCTCATCAGTAACTTCCAGACATGCTAAATACTTTATTTACAACTAGATACCAATGATAAAAACACAGAAGCAGAAGGTAGTTTTAAAAAATATTATGCTATTTAATGTTACATTTTAATTAAAAGATAACAATGTATGTAAAAAAACCTTACTTCGGAACTAACCGGAAAAACTAGAAAACCTTAACGGAAACATCTGCGTTCAAAAGTTAATAGATAATTAAACATTTAAACCATCATTAAATAAAAAAATTGCTCCTATACGGGGCTGCCATGTAAATAGCGGTACCGGTATTTCATGGTATAAACACCGACCTACAGGAAAACACGTTGTCCTATTTACTACCAAGGAGCACTCTACACTGCGTTAAGAGTCGCAGACTTAATGTAAATCTAAAATATAATATAATTTAAAATAGTGTTATTAAATATAAATTAAATATGTGTATTTATATATATTATAATATCAATATATTGTTAATTAAATGAAATACATAAAATATCTGATAAAGAAATATGTACCCAATACAGACAATTTCTTGCAACATAAAAAAAAAATGATAAATGAAATGATGAATCCTTTAAAAATTTGGTAACGTCCATTCAATATATATAATATCAAATTATTGAATAGTCATGAAACAACAAATCTCGTTTAAAATAAATTATGTTACAGAATATACCACCTATCATGAGTAATTCACCTACCCTATCGACCATATTCTTCTTTTTTTTTCAATTTGAAAATACAACTTCTGCACTAGGATTAATTTCTGTATTATGGGGGACTTTATAATCATGCAAATAACGAATACGAATACAAAGGACACCCAGACTCGGAACAACAGTTTGGACATTACACAAAGTGTTGTCCGTATGCAGATCGAACCATCAAACTCAGCGCGGGAGCAGTGGCAAGGTGCCCACTTAAACCACTTTTTTTTTTCTCTTGTGAAAACCCCTCGGGCCGTCATTACGTCGAACGGTACGTCGGAATCGAAACGACTAAAACCACACAGTGTGCCATACTGCGCTTAAAATAGGAGAAATCCGGAACCATGCAGCCAACCTATCATTTACCTATCCACTCTATAGTATTTTTATAGTCTTCATAGTCTTAAATTCCTTTAACTTAAACCACCTAAAAACATTTGCCAAGCAAATTGAGAGGGATAAAGTAAGCAGATGTTTTTTGACAGACGAGCACACCTCATGCATAAACAATGCCTTAAAGCCTTAAACCATCTTAAACTGATGAATGAAAGCAATAAAAGAGACCGTAATTTCTCTTTTAAACACTTTTTGTGGGCAGGTGAGAATTTAAGGGATGAAAGTAAGGTGGTTTTAAATTAAACATTTTGTAATAAAATTACAATGATCTTCCTTAGTTTATAAGATTAACGCAAGAATCTTCTTGTTTTAAAAATAACGCTCATTGGATTATCGATTAGGAATGTAGTTAATGATTATAGCTTAGCTTTAATAAAGAATATGTCTCTTACTACTAGGGCTAAAAATATAATTATTGTCTATAGATTATAAACAAATAGTGTATGATAACTATAAATAATGTGGATTCTGTACAGTTACTACAATACAAATAAAGCTAACAAGTTAAATCAAATTTAAAATGCATCCTATTATGTTACGTTATAATCACTTAATACATTAAATTTTTACATTTTTAAATTATTACATTTAATACTGTGTGTACATCGTATTGGCGCAGAACCCATAATCTTCTATCTAAATGATATTATTGTGATGTTGTAACCAATATTTAAAGTGGTCAGAAGCATATTAAACACTCAGAGATACTAAATAACATACTTTTCGTTAAAAAATAATATGGTCTATTAAGAACTAACAACACTTTAATGTTCACCCGAAGTAAAGGGTCTCAGTTTTCACAATCCAACGACTGAGTAAAGAAAAGTAATTATTTATTATTAATATAAATTCATTAATTGTTCTATCCCTTCTTTGCAATTATTACTTTAAGCGACTTTGTACCAACTACATTTATGACCATTGTACAAAACTGTAACAATTTAGCTCATCAATTCTCTTCAATAACTGTTGCAAATTTACACTTAAGTATGCAGTAGATTTATCAGGTTGAGAATACTGGTAGAATTTTGCGAATAGCGGTGTCCGGCTTAACTGACTGCGACCCAGATACGCGGAATGTTTGAACGACTGTTGCCATGACGATGATGTCGAGGAACCTTTAAGAGTATAGGGTTACATTTGTAAAATTTATTTAACTGTGACGTCTCGTTATTACAGTACAGTACAGTTATTTATAACACGAAACGGGAAATTCGCTTTTATTTATATATATATTTTTTTTTAACTTAAATATTATTAGAAGAGAATATCTTGCTTGCCGTTGATATATTTTATAATTTATAAGTTTAATGGAAAGCCAAATGGCCCTATTTGCTTTCAATTCAATTCAATTCAATTTCATTACATTTCAGTTTGATCATTGGTTGCACACTTTTGTCGATGCGCTTTCTGTGTCTGCTATAAAAATCTTGGAGACAAAGGTCTCCAAAGGCTCTTACACTTCAATAAATGGAACAAGACAATAAGTTTATGGTTGTATATTATTTCATTATTAGCTTACCATAAGCAAATAAATAGGATTGCACACCATCAGGAAACACAATGCTGACAGTTTCATTTTTGAGTAACAAATTAGGATTGGATTTTGGAGTTACAATTCGGAATTTATTTGCAAATTGAACGAATTGTAGGAAACGATTTTATCGAGTGTCGAAGCTGTTATTTGCTGAGAACGAAAATGGAACGATAATGACGATAATCTCCGAATTCGTTAGGACTTATTTCAAATTCTACAAAAATGTAATGCTGTCCTCATTCACTATTTACAATAAATACATAAACTATACATACACACATACATATCTTAAACAAATCAGCATCATGAGTAAATTATTAATTAAATAAGCGTGCTAAAGAAAGAAAGTGTATCACTTTACTTTCAAAAGTTTCGAATATTAAGTTCCATCCGTTTATATTTAACCAAATACTCAAGAAAGAACAAACCTCCTTCGTGAGTAGTTGGTCTTCGAATGTATAATGTATCTTCGCCACGCAATAGAGCGTAGTAGCGATGTCCGAGAACGTCAAATGAAAAAAATATTTAAAATCATTACAAAGATTATTTAATATGTATTATATATATATTACTGTCTATATCATAAATGTTTAAAAATATCAACATTTTAATAATCTTATCACAAAGATTTGTTTGTGATGTCATTATAAAAATAGCTGATTTACCTAGTACCTTTGAATTATGTACTTTTGGTAAGGCAACTAACTACTGTAAATGTTTGCAATATAAACGTGGAGAATATTTAATTTGAAAGGGAAAAAAAGTCTGAATAGAATTTATTACTTTTTCTTTGTCAATCACCATTCTATATAGTAGAATTTTACTTATGTTTTGAAAATTAAAAAGATTCGTAAAAGATCCGCCAAATAAGTAACGGATCTGGATATCGATCTTCCTTCTGCCTCGGATATCTGCAGATACGGATACGGCTTATCATTAGAGTGTAGACAACTTGATATATTTCATTATATGAGGTGTCTGTATAATCGTCTTAATAGTGGGAGTTAATATATATTTTTTTTTAGTTACACATTAAAACACATAAAACACATACAGACAGATACTACCATAGATACACAAAAATAAATGTAAAGTTCATTCAAAATATAAAAAAAAGAGTGTTACAAAGGGTGTGTGTCTTATTCGTAAATATGATAAGCTATTTTGAATTATATTTAATCACCTTCACATTTTTACTTTACTATGGTATGATATAAATAGCTATCAGAAACGTGCAAAAAGAGAATTAGACTCACTTTATCTACATAATTCGCAAAAAATTAAAGCGCAGATTACTCAATATAATCCCATAAAAATAACATACATACGTACGTTCACGCCTGTCTCTTCTATGGGGCAGGAAGAGGTGTATTAAACACCCACATTATGCCAATTAGAATTTGTTCATACTAACGTAATAATCCAGCCCATTGCTCGCAAACGGGAACTGTGATCAATACTGTCTGATAGATAGCAGTCCGATCCCCTTGCCGCCTTTGACGACACTATCGGGTAGAGATGGGTGGCCCTATTCCATATAAATCCTGTTATATATGGCAATAGAAGTAAATAAAAGTAATAGAATAGAATATAAATAATTCCCTCTCTCATATTTCCCTTTAACAAATATTTCGGAATATAAAAAATGCCAACAAAAATATCGACTTACATATAAAGTTAAGTTGTTCATTAATACTTCATACTGATCTGTTTTACCAGTGAACGCATAGAACCCATTGAACCCATTTTTTTTTTTTTTTTTTTTTTTTTTTTTTAACGTGTGGAAATCCCCTCGGACCGTCACCCCGCCGGGGTTTGCGGCGGGGCGGTGTGTCGGAATCGAACCGACTAAAACCACACGGTGTGCCACTCTGCGCCTGAGACGGAAGGGATCCGGGAACTGCTGATATTAAGACATCCGGACCCCTCCCAGCGCTTGCCCGCACTGAAGCGGGCACCGTCTACTGTTAAACTCTCTGATTAGGCGACGTACGGCACACGCGTACGTCACCCCCTCGCGGGTAGCCACTAGAGCGGATGGAGGGGAAAACCCGTCCCGACCATCCGCGGCCACACTCAGGGCGGCATGAGGCGCTGATAGGCGCGCCTACGCCGCCCAGTTCGCCGGCGGCGGATTGGGTCCGAGTGAATATCGTCCTCCCGGGCCTTCTCCGCCGCCTCCTTCTGCGAGATGACATCTTCACAGAAGGTTGCGACCGCGGTAAAACTGCTATCGCTACCGGCCATGGAGCGTATGACGGCCGGTAGCGAGAGATCTCCTCCGATGACTGCAGTGAGGGCCCGGCGCTGCGACTCCCAAGCGGGGCAGATCGCCAGCGTGTGCTGGGCCGAGTCTTCACTGCAGTCGCAGTGGTGGCAGGCGGGACTCAGTTCCCTCCTGGCGACCGAGTGCAGGTACTTCCCGAAGCAGCCATGCCCGGAAAGCACCTGCGTCAGCCGGAAGGAAAGGGTCCCGTGCTGCCGCCCTGCCCACTCGAGGATGACCGGCTGGAGAGCCTCCACGGCGGCAAAGCCAGCGCGCGGAGTCTCCAGCCGGAACGACCAACTAGCCATCGAGGCTCGACGGGCGGCTTCACGCCACTCGCGTACCTCTTCGGGCGGAGGGCGAAAGCCATACTCCGCCCGATATTCAGCCACCCGTCGATAAACTTCGGCGAGCACTTCCGCCTCCAAATCCCACGGGGGTGTTCCAGCCAAGGCACACGCCGCCTCGGTGGACACCGTGCGGTATCCGCGTATGGCTCTGACCGCCAATACCCTTTGAGGCCGCCAGAGGCGCGCCTTATTCTGGGTGGTCAGAGCCGCCACCCACACCGGTGCCCCATACAGCGCCATCGACCGGACCACCCCCGTGTAGAGGTGTCGCGTTGCGACGCTGGCTCCACCCAAGTTGGGCAAAAGTCGCCCAAGGGCAGAGGCAGCGTCGATCAGCTTCGGACCAAGCTGTCGGAAGTGCTCGTCGAAGAGCCACCTACCGTCGAGTATCAGGCCCAGATACCTCATCTGGGCCCGAACCGGGACGAGGACCGAGTTGACCTCGATGGAGGCACCGGCGGGTGGACCACGACGGGGCCCATGGAACAAAAGGGCCTCCGTCTTGTCCAGGGCCACCCGTAAGCCCAGTGCCTCGATGCGCCCGACCACCAAAGAAACACCCCTGGTGGCCAGGCGCGCCGCCTCTTGGAAGTTCGCCCCCCGGGCTGTGACCAATGTGTCATCAGCGTAGCAAATTACGCCCAGCCCGGGGGGGAGGCGACCTCGTAGGACCCAGTCGTACCCCACGTTCCACAGGAGTGGTCCAAGGACAGACCCCTGCGGAACGCCGCACGACATGGGTCGCCGTCTCAAGACGCCCTCTCGGTCCTCGTACACGACGGTACGCTCCTCTAAATAGTCTGCCACCAGCCGCCTCAGGTACTCTGGCACCCCGTGGTATTGGAGTGCTTCCCTGATGCAGCTGAATGGCAGACTATTGAATGCGTTGGCGATGTCCAGAGACACCGCCAACAGCACGCCGCCACAGCTCACTGCCTCTCCGGTCACGGCCCTAAGGCGCATCACGGCATCGACCGTCGAACGCCCCTCCCGGAACCCGAATTGGGCGTCCGACAGGTCGGGGCCCACCTCGCTGAGGTGCCGGACGATGCGGGCAGAGAGTATCCTCTCAAAAAGTTTACCCGCCTCGTCCAACAACACGATGGGCCTATAGGCCGCGACCGAATCGGCAGGCCGTCCCGGCTTCTTCAACAGGACCAGCTTCCCGCATTTCCAGCACTCTGGGAAGCGTCCGGACGCCAGGCTAGCGTCCAACACTTCCCTGAGGCGGTCCGACATATGGTCGAGGGCTCGGGCCATCACTCGGGCTGGTACCCCGTCCGGCCCGGGGGCGGTGTTCTTGGAACGGATCCGTAGAACAGCCGCCCCAACCTCCGATTCCCTAACGGGCGGCACATCGTCCTCTCTACCCCCGTCGTCTCCGACCGCGTAGGCCATCGACGGGGGTGTGTGCTCCGCCCGCTGCGGGAAAAGGCCCTCGACCACTTCCTGCAGGAAGCTGGGCTGGAGAGTCTCGGTAAGGGGGGGGCCCGACGTGCGGAGCTTCTGACGCACCGCACGGTATGGGCGACCCCAGGGGTCACGGTCGAGACTCTCCAGCATCTCCTTTCTCTTTGCGTCCTTGGCGCGGCAAATGGCCAGCTTCAGAGTTTTCCGCGCTTCGCGGTACTCCTCGTGAAACTGGTCCTCCTCACCGTCTCCGCGGTGACGCCGCCGGCTGTGAGTGTAGGACCTCCGGGCACGAGTACAAGCCGCACGGAGGTCCGCCAACTCCTGGGACCACCAGTAGACCTCCTTCCTTGGAGGCCGACGACCCCGGATACGGGGCATGGCCGCATCGCAAATCTGCGTAATCGCATCGCGAAAGCGGCCAGACCCCGCATCGACCTCCTCGGTCGGGGCCTGCGGAGACAGCCAAGAGTGAATAATGGCCGCCTCCTCTAGTAGGTCCCTGTCCAGCTTGGCAACAGCCCACCGCGGAAAACGGGAATTACGCCGCGCCGCGTGACCCCTACTGGGGCCCTGGGACCGGGAGAGCTCAAATCGGATATACAGGTGATCCGAGAGCGTCTCAACCTCTTCCAGGACACGCCAGTTCCTTACTCGTGCGGCAACAGCAGGGGTAGCGAACGAAAGGTCCACTATCGACCCACCCTGCTGTCGCACGCACGTGTTGGTGGAGCCTCTGTTTAGTAAACAGAGGCCCACCGAAGCCGCCCACTCCTCGACGGCCTCGCCCTTGGCGTCCGTCCCGGGGGACCCCCATGCAATGGATTTTGCGTTGAAGTCCCCCAGCACGAGGACGTGCCCAGACGCTAATCGCCGCATCGAGGTCTCCAAGCTGTTAAGGAAGACCTCGAAGTCGCTCAAACTCCGGTTGGGGGAGAAGTATACACCGTAAACGGTGATCCCCCCCCACTCGGCGGCAACATATCCAGAGCCCTTGTCTCTAAGCGACAAGGGCGGGGAATGAGCCGCCGCGGAACCGACGACTGCCACGGAGCCGTCCCAGTCACCCATCCAGTTTGGACGGGGAGGAACGAAGTAGGGCTCCGCGACTACGGCAACACCGATCGACCACTGCGCCATGGTTTGCAGGAAGAGATCCTGCGCCGCGGCGCAGTGGTTTAGGTTCGTCTGGACAAGGAGGTTGGAGACGTGGTCCATTACTGGATCGTCTCTACAACCTCCATGGACGTCGACGTGGACAGACGGACAACGTCGGAGGCAGCCTGGGCCGCTAGGCTAGTCCCCGACATCTGCCGAGAAGCGCGGGAAGGCTTGCAGCCCCCCTGCCCCATCTGGTGATTGGCGGGCTTATTGCCCGCCGCACACATAGGGCAGTGAGGGACGGCAGAGCACTCTGCCGCCTTGTGCCCCGGTCGACCGCAGCGGAAACATAATCCGCTGCAGTCGAAGCAGCTGTCACATTTGATGCGGGTGTGTCCCGCAACCAGGCATTTGTAACACCTCATCGGTCTCGCCGCCAGAACTGTAACTCTGGCGCTAACGAAACCGATGAGGATCCTGCCGGCGTCGCCCAAAATTTTGGCCGACGCTACGGGACAGCTGATCCACACCGCGCCAAGACCGCCTGGACCGGGTCGGATGGTGCCAACCCTAATGTTGTCCGCGTTGCACCCCGTCTTTTCCCGAATTGCAACACGGACATCATCGACTGTAACGGAGTCGTCCAGGCCCGAAATGCGCAGCTCCGCGCTTTTTGTGGGCCTGGCAACCTTCACACCATCCGTCCCAGCAAATACTTCCCGCAGCTTCTCCGCTAGGACATCCGCCGTCTTTGCACCTTCGGCCCCGGGGAACTCTAAGACTCGAGCCCCCGTCTGGGCGAGGCGCAGCTTCACGCCTGAGGCCCCGAATTGAGTGCCCAGGCTATCCCGGACCTTCTTAAAAACGGTCGCGTAGGATAGCCCTCCGCTTGCCGCCTCCGTTGATAAGGTGACCACCACAGCCGCCGTTTTGGGCGCCTGCAGTTTCCTTGCCTTATTTGAGGCGGTCGCTGCCATTGACGACGTCGGAGGTGCAGACACACCACTTTTGGCGGCCTTCTTGTTCCTATTTCGGGACCTCTTCTTCTTGCCTCCCTCAACCTTTTGCCACCCATCATTGGAGGGGGCGGACGAGGAGGGGGCAGGGACAGCTTCAACAGCAGCGCAAGGGGCACTCTTATCTCGCAGCGCTGGAGAGGGGAGCGGAGGGAACTCCGCTATTGACCCTGTCCTAGCCTTGGCCGGCCGCTTGGTCATCGGTGTGGTCTTAGGTGCCGGTGCAGACGCCGCTGCAGCGTACGAAACAACGCGGCCACCCAAGACCTGGCGCGGCATCGGCGTCGTCACGCCCCTTAACTTATCCGCAGCGAGCGGCGGCCGAACGATGGGCGCTGGAGGCAGCCTAGCCTCAAGCCCCGCGAGGCGCCCGTCCATCATCCTCCACACTGCGGCAATGAGTTCGCGCAGGTGGGAATCTGTGACATCAGGCACCCCGGGGTTTGGTGGGATGGGAGCCGGCCGCGCAACTGGGATTTGGCGCTCAGGACCGTCCGACCTCACCCGAAATTGGGCAAACTGTGTGTTGAGGTCTGTCACCTGCTGGGTCAGACGGTCGTTTGCCGCTTGAAGACGTGCGACGTCTGTAATTAAGGTCCCAACGACCCCAGAGACGGCGGAGGAGGAGTCCTTAAGGGCCTTTACAAAAGTACCCTTAAGATTTTTAGATTTGGTGGCCACTTTATGGATGATGGCCACCGCCGCGTCGGCTCTCTCCTGCATAATTGATGGAGTTTGGGGAACAGAACCCCCCACCTCACACTCACGAATTTTTTGCAGGAGATCCGCAATCTCCTCCTCCGCTACGTTTTCGCCTTCCTCTCTTGAACGGGCTTGAGCTCCCCTCCTAGAGAAGGGGGTGCTTGTCTGGCCCGAGATCGGTGTTCGCGACCTCCCTCGCTGGCTGCTGGGAACCTTAGGTGGCAACATATCTTGGGAAGTGTCGCCATCCGAGTCTTTTGAGCGCCCGCGCTTGCGGCTCTCGGTGTCGCGAAGCTCCAACTCCATTTCTTCACCTGAGTCAGCTGTAATACTAGCCGTAATGCTCGCGGCCCTGGAGCGCACTCGCTCCGAAATCCTTCTGCTCCCAGAAGACAAATTGACTTCTGGGAGCTCCTGCGAGATAGGCGTTCCAATTGAAGTTCCTGCATTGTTTGTTGTGGCGACGTCTACTTTCTTCGACTCCTCCTTCCTCTTCTCCTTCTTTTCTTCTTCTTGTATTTTAAATTTATAATAATCCATAATTGAACCCACGAGTGGGGGAGAACTAAAGGTCCACCCGGGCAGAGATCCCCCAATACCCGGGCAAGCGTAAATTTATGCCCAACCGAGGGGTCCGCAGTTGCCCCGGCTGGGAGTGCGCTTGCGACTGAACCTCCCATCAGCCATGCATCCCATGGTCACGCACTAGAACACGAGATTCGGGGTAATTTTTTATAGAGGTATTCTTCCTCGCAGTCCGGGCGGTTAAGCCAAGACCCTCGTTCCCGATCAGAGCCGTGAGACTTAACCACGACACTCCTTTCGGGATTACGATATGCCGACGGTGGCATCGAGACAAATCTCGTGCCTGTTCGGTTGCAGTGCGAGTGCTCGCCGAGCCCGTCCTCTTTCTCCTCTGTAGACAGTGGAGAAACACCGACCTATGAAAGGGTCCCACTTTGATGATTTTTTATTGAGGTTTTCTTCCTCACAGCTCCGAGAAGCGAAGAGCCAACAGAGGGATCGGCATACAAGCCAGCTCTGTTGGGCCGAGCCTCTACCTAGTGGCTGATGACAATGGCCACCTCTTCTTGCCAGAATATTAGCCGTTTGCGATGACGCCCTCCTCAAAAATAGAGGAGGAGAAGGCTGCGTCATCGCCAACGTTGCCCAGGGTACACCACGTGGAGGTTTTCTAGCCCGCACCCCAGAACCCATTGAACCCATAAAACAACCTTTCCCAACTTTTAGTACTACACATATACGTTAAAACGCATTTGATAAGTGATTATCTATTAAATAACCAATTGGTTAATGGACTTAGTTAATGTATTTGTAATATAAACGAATGTGAAGTAATAAATTCTTTGTTGGTTGCAACTAATGAAATGACTATGTTTACAAAATGTCTGGAAACTGAAACTATCTGCGTGGTTACAGGTGTTGAAATTATTCATACATACGCTTTCGCTTTGGGTAGGTAGAAGTGTAAGAACCCAGTAATGAATTAAGGGACAAGCCTATTGCAGTCAACCGGGTACTTGAGAATTTTAAATTTGGGAAAATTAGGAGTACATGTACATATGTACGGCATCCCGTGTTCTTTTCTTTCAATATTGAAAGGAAGGGTCCATTGATGCGAATCAATCCAAAACGTTTTGGATTGGATCGCATCGATGGATTGGGTCGCCAGGGTGTCTATAGCCGAGAACCGAACCCGAACCCTCGATCTCCTTCGATTCTCGACTAATCAATCTAATTTTTTATACATTTTTAACTGCAGTCTCTACCTATTTTAATTTGTAAATGTCTTTTGCAATTTCCATACGCAATCAATTTCAAGTAAACACTACAATAAGACTGTTATTTAAAAAAAAAAATTGCTCATAACCTGATCTGAAGGACTGTAAACCTTATTTAATTGCAAAATGAAGGAGATCTGTAAAAAGTATGTCAGAATTTTTACTAAACTTTAATAACATATGTGTGGTGTGGCTTATTACCATTATATTATAACCAACGTTACGTCATCAATAGATGGACTGACTTTCCAATAGGGTGGCAAAGCTTTAGACGAAGTTGTCTTAAGACAGCCCTTCTCAAATATCCTTTGGATCTTGAGAATGGATGTGTGTTTTTTTTTTTGTAAAGACTACTAGCAACGTGGGTTATACATTACTAGTATTCTTGTTAACCTCCTCAGCTTAGATAAATGCTTGTGTTCTGGGGGGGGGTTTATGACGGTAGTGTACTGGGCGGGGTTTGAACCCGCAACAACTTGATCGCAAGTTTAACGCCTCAGCCATCACGTTACCACCGCTTTAACAGTGGACATCACACGACTGAAATGAAGATGAATGTTGTTCTTATCTAAGCCATCATTCCTTACGATGGTTGGGAGTAGTTTTTGTTATAACAGCGGGAATACTCAAACGCGACTTTTAAACCATATATTTCAAAGTTATTGGTTAATTACTCAATTCTTAATTTCGTAGAGCCACCTGAATATCTTATAAATTATATGACTTAAAACTTGTCAGCTATAAATCATCCTTGGGCTTATCACGCTAATTGCTTAATATTGTGAAAGATTTCTAGGCAACTGAATTAATTATGAAATACAACCAAATTTAAGTGAATATTCATTTATTGTAAATATATAACATTTTATTATAACGTAAGATTACTATATTCCATACTAGTATTATAAATGCAAGAATAAATCTATCTGTCTGTCCTTTACGCTTTCACGGCTGATCCGCTAAACCAATGTGAATGAAATTTTGTAAAGAGATAAACATGATCCCATGAAAGGACATACTTTTATAGCGAAAAAGAGTACTCGAAGTACTGATACTGTGCAGACGAAGTCGCGGGCGAAAGTTAGTTGTATGTCCTCATTTTAAGATAGATACCAGGTTCATGATGCGGCAAAAACTCTAAGTCTGCAACACGAAACTGGATGTCCTAATTCAGTGCGTCGTTTCTCGAAAGGAATGAACAACAAAGGAAGTGGAAAAGAATCATAAAGCAACAGAATAAACTGTATTGCTCTATGTTTCTTGTTTATTTACCTTCTTACTACGTCACATGTAAACATTTTATTACAATACACTTAGTAAGTAAAGTATTCACGACACAAGTATTTACGACACCGATACTTCTACAGCCCCGCTTCTCCGCCACTGCGTCGGTGTTTTATAATTTGAAGTTTACGGTGTATTCAATGTGTTCCCAAGACCTGATGGCATTGACAAAATACCATGTATAATAGTTTCTGACCTTATTAACGCGCCGTGTTTAGAACAAAGCCACTTAGAGGGGTTGACAAAACACTCAAACAATGTTTTTTACTAGATTATTGGTTATTCTGTACTGCTATTATTATTTTCTTTAAATTGTTTTTCTTTGTTTATCTATTATTTAACTCTCTTTTTATTGGATTGCTACATGACCATCGGACAAAATCTAAAAGTAATGTGGAACACATTAACCGCTATCGTATTTAGGTATAATTGTAGTTCAAATGTAATAAGGCAGTAGGTCAACTTGGTAACTAGGTTCTGAACTCCTGACCTTTTGATAGGTAGACAAATACTAAGTTGTTTGCTTGGGTCATAGAAAAGGGGTTGATGTTGGATACTTTAACTAAGCTTGTTCGGTACAAAAAAAAAAACCGCCCCTTTAAAAGTTTTAGGTGTTTGACTTCATTTGTCATAAATTCATATTAACTGGTTAATGTGACATTAGTCAGTTATAGAAACTTAGCCTTGACAGTTATATAAAAATTAAAAAAAAAAATTATAATTGATAATACTTTCCTTAGAGATGTGCTTCTAAAAAAGCGAAACGAAATATTTTTTATTAGCTATTTCGTCTGCTTTAACATGTACATCATGATACTAAAATATGTATTTTTATTCCAAAGTATAATAACTTAGCTTAGCTAGCTTAGCTTCCCCCCCAACTGTATCCTTACGTTGACGTCGTGGGGGGGCTTGAGCGGGTCAATGATCTCTGGGGCTGTGCCGTTAGAGCTACTCATGCCGGAATGGCCCAGGGGGAGACTCCTGACTAAGCAGGATGCCCTGTGGGACTCTTCCAAGGGTCACTCAGAGTTACTCCGCTGTACTCAGCGGAGGAACGAGGACGGGCTCGGCGTGCATTCACACTGCCACCGAGCAGGCATTTGTAGTTTTTATCTCGATGCAACCGTCGGCATATCGTAATCCCAGAAGGAGTCTCGTGGCTTCGGTCGGGGGCGAGGGTCTTGGCTTAGCCGCCTGGACTGCGAGGAAGAAAACCTCTATAAAAAATTACCCCGAATCCCGTGTTCCGGTGCGTGACCATGGGATGCATGGCTGATGGGTAGTTCAGTCGCAAGCGCACTCCCAGCCGAGGCACCTGCGGACCCCTCGGTTGGGAATAAATCTACGCTTGCCCGGGTATTGGGGATCTCTGCCCGGGTGGACCTCTAGTTCTCCCCTACTCGTGGGAATAGTTATGGAGCATCTAAATGAAATTAATAATAAAATAAAAAATGAAGAGAGGAAGGAAAAAAGAAAAGAAAAGAATAAGAAGGCGGACGAGACCTCGTCTCACTACGAGGAGTTTTTAACCGAGACGCCTATCGTGGAGGTGCTCCCAGAAGTCAATATGCTTTCTGGGAGCAGGAGAATGTCGGAGCGAGTACGTTCCAGGGCCGCCAGTTCCGCGGCTGACTCGGCCGAGGAGATGGAGCTGGAGCCCCGAGATCCAGAAAGTCGCAAACGCGGACGGGATGAGGACGGCGATACGTCACAGCACATGTTACGGTGGATTTAAAGGAGAGGACGAATGCGGCGGTGGCCATCATCCAGAAAGTGGCCACCAAGTCCACCAACCTTAAAGGCTCTTTCGTAAGGGCCCTGAAGGACTCCTCCTCGGCGGTGTCGGAGGCCATGGAAGGCCTCATTCACGATGTCTCAAATCTGCAACAGGCAAACGATCGCCTAACGGCAGCTAACAGACGCTTGACACAGCAGGTTGCTGAGCTTAGTGCTCAGTTCGCCCAGTTTCGCGCCGGGACGAGCGCTGTTGGCACACAGAAAGCAAAGCCTGTTGCAGAACAACCTGCGACTTTACCCACCCCGTCCCCAATCTCTGATGCCCACTTGCGTCAAATTACAGACGCAGTGTGGCGGATGATGGACGGGCGCCTGGCGGGACTGGAAGCAAGGCTGCCTCCAGCGCCCATTGTTCGGCCACCGCTCGCTGCAGCGAAAACCAATAAAAAGACCACATCGGCTCCAACGCTGCTCCCAGTCTCTGGTGGTCGCGTCGCAATCTCATACACGGCAGCCGCGTCTTCGTTAGCGCCTGCAACTGCACCGAGGACAAGGCGAACAACTAGAGCTGGTACGGAGGCAGCGTCGCAGTTCCCTCCGCTTCCCTCTCCAACATTTAGAGGTAAGAGCACCCCTAGCGCTCCCTCTGGTGCTGCAGCTGTCTCTGCTCCCTCCACGTCTGCCCCCATTGATGATGGGTGGCAGAAAGTTGAGTATTTTAAGCGCAGTATGGCACACCGTGTGGTTTTAGTCGGTTCGATTCCGACACACTGTTCCACCAAAAACCCCGGTGGGATGACGGCCCGAGGGGGTTTCCACACGAAAAAAAAAAAAAAAAAAAAAAAAGCTAGCTTAGCTTATTATTTTGCCTACTGGATACCGATGCATATGAAATACTGATAATGCTATGGTTGCCATTCAAGACCTTTCACCAGTAATAGGAGAGTGCTCGACTACGATCACATAAGAATAGACGACGAGAATCAAGAAACAATTTTGTTCACAATTCTTGTCTAAGTCAACTGTAATTCGTAATGTATACTTTAATAAAGGTAACATTAACTCGCAAGTTCTTCTTAAATATAAATATTTAAAATTTGATATAAAAAAAACCGCTGACGACATCATTTGACATAAATATATTAATTACTCCACTTTCGGTAGACTCCACTTCGAGTAGGTACTCGACTTTCGGCAACTCAAGAGTCCCAAGTGCGTTGCCGGCCTTTTAGGCCATATCGGTCGGGAAATACGGCAGATGACGTTCCACATGCTGGCTGTGCGAGGCAGAAAGTGACACTATTTTTTATATTTTTAAATTTATTGTTTTTTGTGTATATACAATATTTAAAAGTGTAATTTATATGTTGTATAAGTTAAATGAAGGAAATAATCATAATAAGTTTAGACATCCCGCAAATAATCAGTGTAACTATGCTCACAGGCACAATTAACCGCCCACCTATATTTTTCGTCACCCTGTTTGTTTATGTTAACTGTGGCTTATCTACTGTTTTGTTTTTAGTTAAGTGGGTACTTTAGCAATAAACTAAACACTTAAAAACCCTTATTTCGACCCTTAAACTTGTATCGCCGAAGCGTTTTTAGCATTTAGTCTCTGTTTGACATTGTTGCAGTAACGTTACATTGATTACATTTCTTGTTCTTGTCTGCTATCATGTACGAACATTGTTTAATTTGAGTTTTTAGTGTACGATTATTGTTTGTGACTGATAAAAATGCCACTGGATGCAACTGGTGTTACTAGGGCAGTGACTTTAGCTGACGCTGGGTATAGCCAACGTCGCATCGCTCGTACGCTTGGTGTACCTCGAACTACAGTGCGGGATGCCATCAGACGCTTTCGGGAGACTGGTTCATACACGAGAAGGCCAGGTCAAGGCCGACATCGGTGCACCTCGGCTCTGGATGACCGCTTTGTTGTCAGTAACGTGCTAAGAAATCGCTTTTGCACCGCTACTGAAGCGCGCACACGTCTGTTTGAGGTGAGAAATGTCACTGTAAGTGAACGTACGATAAGAAGAAGACTGGCTGAAAGGAATATGAGAGCTTTTCGTCCAGCTCGCGGTCCACAGCTGCTTGCCTAGCATCGTAGAGCAAGACTTGCCTTTGCACGAGAATATGCTGACTGGACTACTTAACAATGGAAGAACGTACTGTTCTCAGATGAGAGCAGAATAGCCTTAAGGGGTCTAGATGGACGTCAGCGTGTTTATAGGCGCCAAAATGAACGGTTTGCTCCATGTGCAATAATCGAAACAGTGGGTTATCAGGGAGGATCCATAATGGTTTGGGGAGGTATCTCTTACGAGGCTCGTACCGATCTAGTGGTGTTTGATAGAGGCAGTGTGACTGCTCAAAGATACGTGCAGGAAGTCTTACAAGACCACGTCATACCTTTCGCACCATTTATTGGTGAAAACTTTAAATTAATGCATGACAATGCTCGATGCCATACCGCAAGATCCGTCACTCAATACCTCGATGAGGTCGGGATTCAAGTTTTGCCATGGCCGTCACGCAGTCCCGATCTTAACCCAACTGAGCACATCTGGGACAACCTAAAAAGACGTATTCGAGCAAGAATATCAGCCCCTGCGACCTTACAAGAGCTCAAGACGGCTGCGATAGAGGAGTGGCATAATATCCCTCAGTCGGATATTCAAGACCTCGTAGATGGATTGCCAAACCGACTACAAGAAGTCATCAGGGCCCGAGGTAGTAAAACTCATTATTAAAATTTAAATGAAAAGAAAGCGGACGATTTTTTTCAAAATTAAAGTCATCACATTTTCATGCAAATTTTTTGCAAAATCGATTTTTGGCATATTTTTTTTTATTAAACGGTTTTGTTTAAAGACTTTTGTGATTTTATTTATCCTTAATGGCTGCTTTTAACATAACTTCCATCAAATGTGGTCAAAATTTTCCGACTACTGAAAATTGAAAGAAATACAAGGTGGGCGGTTAATTGTGCCTGTGAGGTAGTTGTATACTCACAATGTATTGCAAAATGTTTTACATCCATGTGGATTTCAATAAAAAAAAATAATAAGTAATGTTTAAAATACATTACCTATAGTTTTTAAAACATAAAGATACGCTGTATTTTATATTAAAATGAAACTTTTGACAAACATACAAGAACGCTGTTCGGCATAGCGTTTGGTTTATAGATTATGTAGGATATACTCTAAATCGATTTGTAAAAAGCTTTTCCATACATATTTAAACCTTAAACAAATCTAATGTTTTTATTTTTATTATCACTCAAATGCTGTAATAGTAGGCCATTATTTTCATTTAGATTGTAAAAAAAAATATCTTTCAAACTAATGGAATCGATTGTTAGTTCACGCTTTTTATCGAATCATTGTTAGAATCACTTACTCAGGTCAAACGAATAATTATGACAAATTCTAATGTCATTGTGATTTCATTTGTCAAACGGACCTTTTAGTTTGTGAGAACTATACGAGTATAGACAACAACTGAAGAACATAATTGATAAAATAGTACTTTATCTTTAATGTTCTATATAAATACATACATATACATATATAGAAGACTACATTTAAATGAATGAATCATATAATCGTGATTACAAATATCGATCTCGAATCGATAATGGGAAAGATTACTGTGGTTTTTGTTGGCAATGTATCCTTTTATTAGCTAAGTTACCACCATTATACACAGCTAGGTAGTTTGCATACGAGTAGGGACGGTCGGGTAAAGCCCGCCGCTTGTAATGTTATCGAGAAATGGGCGCAAACGTTATTCGACATCGTACTTGTATAAATTTGATGTTCATGTAATTGTGAATCTAATGCTTGTATAATACAGTATTGCGTATCTTTTTATAAAGATTTCTAGGTTAGGTTGAGGCATGGGTAATGGGATGGGAAAGAGGAGAGGTGAGTTGAGCCTCCTGTGTAATAATTAATAAATATTCTTGATTTTGAAATATATTTTTGAATATATTTTGAAGTGAGTCTATTGCAAGTGTCCCGGATATATCCTGGAAAGGAAGCTTCCAAGAACCCCTGCAATCCTCCAATGCTTTGTGTACCAAATGCCGAGTGTAAAATCTTTGACTGGGAACAGTTACGATTGTAATGAAAAAAGTAATTTATTGATTTTTTCTATGCTTTGTAAGAACTTCATAAATTAAACCACAAAAATTTAATAAAAGTATTATTACACTTGATCGCTGGGAAAGATGAGTTAGTCTTTCTGTGCATCGCAATTCCTTCTGTCGTAAGTTGTGGAGAAAATGCAAGAGTAAGTGATAAGTTTTCTTCTTCAATTACCTAATTCCATTAATATAAGATCATAGACTACCGTCGCCCATAGACATTTGCAACTCAAGAGTCACTCAAATGGGAAGAAAGAAAAAGGAAGGAAAGGAAAAGGAAAGGGGAGCGTGTGGTAGGGCCCTATTTTTCGGGTTTAAACACCCTCGGGCCGTCATTCTACCCAGGTTTTCGGTGGAACGGTGTCGGAATCGAACCGACTAAAACCACACGGTGTGCCAAACTGAGCTTAAAATAGGAGGAATACAGGAACAGCTTTATTAAGACATCCGGACCCCTCCTAGCGCCTGCCCCCACTATGCGGGCACCACCTAAAAGTCACCTATCAATAAGGCGGCGTCCAGATACACGCGGACCTCACCCCCTCGCGACTAGCCATATGGCGGATGGAGGGAAAAACCCGTCCCGACCACCTACCCTGGTAAGCGCGCTCCGCCGCCTCCTTACCGCGGTAAAATGCCTGTCACTGCCGACCATGGAGCGTATGATGGACGGCAGAGACAGATCCTCTCCAATGACTGCAGTGAGGGACTGACGCCAAGCGGGGCAATCCGCGAGCGTATGCTGGGCCGAGTCCTCACTACAGTCGCAGTGGTGACAGGCGGGACTCAATTCCCTCCTAGCGACCGAGTGCAGGTACTTTCCGAAGCAACCGTGCCCGGAAAGAACCTTCGTTAGTCGGAAAGAAAGGGTCCCGTGCTGCCGCTCTGTCCATCGTCGAATACGATGACCGGCTGGAGCGCCTCCACGGTGGCAAAGCCAGCACGTGGAGCCTCCAGCCGGGACGACCAACGAGGAACCCACCCGGAACTCAGCCGTCCGCCGATAAGCTTCGGCGAGCACTTCCGCCTCCAAGTCCCACGGTGGAATTCCGGCCAACGCGCACGCCGCCTCAGTTGACACGGTGCGGTATCCACGTATGGCTCTAACCGCCATAACCCTCTGAGGGCGCCAAAGACGTGCCCTATTCTGGGCGGTCAGAGCCTCCGCCCACACCGGTGCACCGTATAGTGCCAGTGACCGGACAACCCCCGTGTACAGCCGTCTTGTTGCGACGCTGGGTCCTCCTTCGATAAATGGTGATCCCCCCACTCAGCGGCAACATATCCAGTACCCTTGTCTCTTAGCGAGAAGGGCGGGGAATGAGCCGCTGTAGAGCCGACGACTGCCACGGAGCTGTCCCAGTCACCCAGCCAGTTTGGACGGGGAGGAACGTAATAGGGCTCCGCGGCTACGGCCACTCCTTCATGTTTTGCAAAAAGAGGTCCTGCGCACCAGCACAGTGGTTCAGGTTCGTCTGGACAAGGAGGCTGGAGACGTGGTCCATTAATGGATCGACTCTACAGACTCCTCCATGGGTGATGGCGATGACGCTCTGTTGGCATCGGAGGCAGCCTGGGCCGAATGGCTAGCCACCAAGTTTGCGCAGAAGTGCGGAGAGGCTTGCAGCCTGGCTGCCAGATGGGGCATGGTGATTGGCAGGCAAATTACCCGCCTCACACGCTGGGCAGGGGGGAGCGGCGGTACATTCCGCCGCTCTGTGCCCCGGTTGACCGCAGCAGAAGCAGAGTCCACTGCAGTCAAAGCACACACCTGACGCGGGTGTGTCCTGGCCCAAGACATTTGAAACACCTCATCGGTCTCGCAGCTAGAATTGTAACTCTTGCGTTCACGAAACCGATGAGGACCTTGCCAGCGTCGCCCAAGATTTTGGCCGACGCTACGGGACAACTAGCCCACACCGCGCCAAGACCCACCTTTACCGGGGCGGATGGTGCCAACCCTAATGGTGTCCGTGTGACAACCAGTCTTTTCACGAATGGCAACACGGACATCCTCCTCTGTTGCAGAGTCGTCTAGGCTCGAAATACGCAATTCAGCGCACTTGGTAGGCCTGGCGACCCTGACGCAATCCGATGCCGCAAATACTCCCCGCAACTTTGGCGCAACGACGTCCGCCATCTTCAGCCCCGGGGAACTAGAGAACTCGAGCTCCCGTCTGGGCTAGGGCCTTCACAAAGCAGCCCTTAAGGTTCGTGGACTTGGTGGCCACTTTGTGGATGATGGCCACCGCCGCATTCGCTCTCTCCTGCATGGTTGCCGGTGTCCGAGGGACAGAACCCTCATCGACCGGACCCTGGATCTTCAGCAGGAAATCCGCAATCTCTTCTTCCGCTATACTTTCACCCTCCGCTCTAGTTCTGGTGTAAACTCCGACTCTAGAGAAAGCGGAACCAGACTTTGTCGAGATCGGTGTCCGCGACCTACCACGTCTGCTGCTCGCCACCTTTGGTGGCAACATTTCATTCGACGTGTAGCCATCGTCATCTCGACCCCGCTTGCGACTTTCTGTGTCGCGAGATTCTAACTCCATCTCTTCAGACGAGTCAGCCACTGAACTGGACGCCCTGGAACGCACTCGTTCCGACATCCTTCTGCTCCCAGAAGACAAAGTGACTTCTGGGAGCTCCTGCGATATAGGCGTTCTGAGTAGAATATCCTCGTCTTCACACGAGATGTCATCCGCCTTACTTTTCTTCTCCTTCTTTTCTTCGTTTTTAGTTTCTTTGGTTTTATTTGAATAATCCATAATATATCCCACGAGTGGGGGAGAACTAAAGGTCCACCCTGTCAGAGATCCCCCAATACCCGGGTAAGCGTAGATTTATGCCCAATCGAGGGGTCCGCAAGTGCCCCGGCTGGGAGTGCGCTTGCGACTGAACCACCCATCAGACATGCATCCCATGGTCACGCACCAGAACACGGGATTCGGGGTAATTTTTTATAGAAGTATTCTTCCTCGCAGTCCGGGCGATTAAGCCAAGACCCTCGGTCCGATCAGAGCCGCGAGACTTAACCACGACACTCCTTTCGGGAATACGATATGCCGACGGTGACATCAAGACGAATCTCCGGATGCCTGCTCAGTGGCAGGTGAATGCACGTCAAGCCCGTCCTCACAACGACAATATTCTCCACCAGTTCTCTTAAAGGCCGTTTACCACGATCGAGCCGACTCATATTTGCCTAATCATGGCTCTCCCGCGCTTAAAACACCAATCAATCAATTCTAGTGCGCATACATTATAAATCTACGCAGACACGTTGTGTTTTAACCTTTATTGTTGATATCTCTTATCTTTGAATTTGCACATTATAGGTAATAATAGTTATAGGCAGATATGTGTTAGTATGTTGTCCAATTAATCAAATACCACAAAACTATCTCAGACCAAAACTACAACTATCTGCAATAGTATAAAGGCTTCGTTACAAGGATACACCGTTGTTTCCATTTCCTAACACATTTAGCTATTGTCCTTCAGAACAATGGTTCATTATTGTTAACACGAGTTGATATAGCTCCTGTAGGTACCTACTGCTTGTTAAAATACAGTTGTCTTGTCGCTATAAAGTGAAGAAAGTAATCGTGATTATTGTTGCTTTAAATACGGCCGAATGGTTTTCGGTAGAGGAAAATGGGACCAAACCATCTCTCTTCGTGGGTGTCGTAAGAGATAACTAAGAGATTGGACTGTTATCTATCAGATAGTATACATAGTGCTCGGTTGGCAATTGGGTTGACCCCTATTACATAAGTGTGATTAAATTATGATTAGCAAATCGTAGGTGTTTGTGACGTCGAGTTACAGGTATGTGATCTCAACAACCTCGAGCTATTTCTTACATATCCTAACGGGTGGATTATAATATGCATTATAATATGCATTATAATATGATTAAACAGTGGTAGAGCCATGCTTAGGTACGAATGGGCCGGCTTGACCGGTGCGATACCACGGCCTCACAGACAACCGGTTGTGAAGTAACGCTTGCGTTGCATTTCCCCGAATTGAGTGAGGTTTCCGGAGGCCCAATTCCCCCGCCCCCCTTTTCTCTCTCCTCATCTCCTTTGTCCTTTTTCCATCTCCTCATCCCTCCTCTCTTCTTTCCGCTCCCTACATCCCCTATCCCTCATTGAGTTGCAAGTGTCCATGGACGGCGGTGTCACTTACCATCAGGTGACCCGTCTGTTCGTCTGTCCCCCTATAGTATAAAAAAAAAAAAAAAAAATGCAGCTATAAGCAAGTTTACTTTAATTCTATTGATTTCCCTCGTTCTTACCTTTTCCTTTGCATATACTCCCAATTTTTCCATCTTTTATTTCTAATTGAAGCCAATAGGTTTGCCCCCTTTTATGTTAATGGGACCAAATTCTAACGTCGTCATACCTGACTACTGATAAATAGAAGACTAAGGTATTTATATTTTTAAAGTTCAATATAAAACTTAATTTAGGAACATCAAAATAGACTATTATTTTAAGAATAGTTTTTTAGTTGTTCTAGTGTTGGTAAATTACTTACCTTACATCTGAACAATTTATTTCAATAAATAAATAATAATATTGTATAACATTTTCACGAGCGCAGCGCAGGATTAAAGTTGACTGTCGCGCGCGGCGCACCGCTATCCTCGGTCTCTGCTTTTCAATGTTTATGCATGTAATAGAAAACAAATACCTATTACTTGTTTCAGCGGTAAAGAAAGAGATCGTCAAGAAAATTGCTTCAAAAATAGTCTACTTTTTTGCATATAATATTTTTGCAATCCTATTTGCCTCTCAATAATATGAAACTCTTTAGAAACAAATAAAAAAGACATCTCAGTTTCATATTTATAGAAATAGATAAGGTGTAAAGAATAATATACCACCAACCATATTTCTATTATAAGTGTAAGCTTTTATAAAGTAGAATAACAACGACCACGAGCAGCGTTAAATTCTAGTAAAACGTTTTTATATTGCACCCTGTAACATGATAAACCTTTTACGAGCCTTAAGCGTTTTTCTTGCTCTTTGATTCAACTTCAATGTTGTACCAACGATCTCTTTTGAAGCGAAATTTTCTTACCAACGACGCGACGGTCTAAAAGATAGGATCCCAAATCTTGAACAATTTATATTTTTTTTTTTGCAAAGTATGGTGGACTGTTAGATTTTGAAGTTCTTATACAAATTTTGGTTGTTAACTTTTAATATAAACCTTTCTATAAACGGTTCCCCTATTGACATGTGAGTCTGATAGAAAAGTCTAGTAGAACTTACATTTGTAGGGTGATTATATTTTGTCATATAGGGGAACAGACAAACAGACGATCACCTGATGGTAGGTGGTAACCGCCACCAATAGATACCTACAACTATGGTCAAAATAGTACAAATATAATATCCAGCGTTAAGTGCACTATTGAATATTACAAACCTACTCTATGGATAATTTTCTCTACTTTGCCGGGGTATTTTAATTTTCAAAAGTACAATGTTTTAAGATTTTATATACAAAATATAGAGGGAAAAGAGGAAAATAGGGTTGGGAAACCGGTACCCTCACTCACTACACAATACAATGCAAGCATTGTTTGTCTACCGGTTTGCTGTGAGGCAGTGGTATTACTCCTGTCGACGTAAACGACTTCAAGTCGCCTATTATGTCGGTAAAAAGTTGTAGCTACTGTTCATCCCTTGTCAATGTCGCTTAAATAGATTCGCATCCGTAGCGTAAGTAGCAATGAGGAAATACTCGAACCTTATGCACTATATTTTAAATTGTTGTCGAAAAATAGAATCTTTAAGTTTTTATGGACTCGTAAACGGTTACTAAGTACTGGTAATGGTGGTCTTTAAGTTCTCTGAAAGAGATCGCATTTATACTGTTTAATATCTTACGTGTACGTAAAGGTTATCTATGTATCTATCTATCTGTCTAAGGAGCCCGATGCCATTTTAAAACATATTCATTATATTGTTTCTACTCGCAAACGTATTTCAGGTTTAATGTTTTGATAACAATTCCATTTATCTGAATACCGCACCGTATTAACGGCAGAAACCTATGAAAACACACCCGGGTCGAAACCCGATTTACACGGTAAAGATGTCTGGAGCATTAAAGTTAAGTAGACATCTTTTTATGTAAATGAGGAACACCTTAGGAAAAGAAGGGCGTTTATGCAGCCTTTTATCAGGTTATAGACTGGATACAAATGTATAAAAAATGATTTACAACGAAAGAACATATCACTTTGTATATTAACTTATCATTCGAAATTCTTAGACAATGCAATAAATAATATTATTAACATAATTAAAAAGTTTTGGGTTGCCACGTTATCGTAATTTAAAAATAGTGTTTTATCCTGAATGATCAAATTTAGTTCATTTATTAGTTTGAATTTGCGTTGATCAGTAGGTGGTGTTTATATAATTGTAGTAACATTTTCATAATATAAACTTATGTCATGCATTGAATGTCAGATATCCAAACAAAATTTCAGTATCACTTAAAGCAGTGTGTGGTGAGCTGTTACTTGGAACAAGAAATTTAATTTCTTTTCTAGCGGTGTTGGGTAACATTATAATTTATCCACTTCCGATCATCCTAATTCGTTTCATTTGATTAGCGAGAAGCATTCGCGTAAACCTATCGGGAGCAAGAAAATACGTTAATAGATAGGCATGTTCTGCAAGGGTGTTGCACCGTACATACCTGTTTGTCCATTAAGATATAAGATTAAGAGTAAATTTAAAAAATAAATATAGCTAAGCTTTTTTAATCACTATATAGCGGGGCTACATATACCTTTACCTGTGCGCATATTAATTTTTATAGGATAAATATTCATCCTAATAAAGCCGTTCTTGAGCTTTGGGCTTTACGCTACACCATAGTAGAGTTTTTTTTTACCTTATTTAGCTAATGGTAAGGAGCATTGTCTAAAACCAAAACCAATAGGATATTGATCCTTTTCAGGAAGCAGATAGTAAGTGATTATTTGCGCCATTAACAAGAAAGAGTTTTTTTGCCTGATTAAGAAGTATTAATAGGCACTATTCTAATATATCTGTAGTTGTACGAACAGTAAGTTATCATTTTTAGGAAGATTTTACAATAATTTTATTTAGTAAAAATCCCTATCCTAGTTACAGCGAAAATCAAAAAATAATCAATAAATCCATCATAAAAAAAAACAAAAATAAAAAGAAAATATTGTACGGTGTTAAACTCAACTCGGAAATGAGGATAGTAATCGATTCTGTAATCTAAATTGAAACTTTTAAACTTATTGATGTTTAAAGATATGACATTTCGCCCATTCTATCAGAATTGGAATTCAACTTCTTTTCAAAACATTTAATTTGCCGGTCAATCGACCTTTTTGGACACAATTTTTCACCACCCCCAGAATGTTTTCGTTTACAGTTACGACGGTAGTATGTACATACATATATGACATAACGTACATTTACGAGTGGGTGCGAAATGTCGGAAAGGTTTTAAAAGTTAACTGGTTGTGTTTTAATCGGATTTCAGGCGGTTTACGGTGTCGTAGATCAGAGAAGAAATAGATACGCAACCATGTTTTATAAAAACGTTTAAAAAAACAGAATACAGTCTCTAGATAAGTTCTATTCACATTTTCAGGTTTAATTACTGTAATTTTTATAGTAATTAAACCTGAAAATGAACAAACAAAATAAGTTAGTGTAGTTAGTGCAGTAATCTAATTCGTGCTTAAATCTTATATTTTGTCTCTTTTTGAAAAAGTTGATAACGAAAAGATCTAGCTCATTTTTTGGTCACCGGCTTTACTACCTGCTGCTGCGTCTAAAGTTGTTTTGTGAATTGTCATAGACAATTCGTCGTCGGTCTTCTGTTAGTGTTATTGTGCAGACCCGTGTATAATTATATATATACGTGTAATTTCAATCGTGTTGAGTACTAATAACTATTATTTTGAAACATCAAACACCTTGTACGTTGCTGAGTAGTGATTTTCGGACGAACACGTCGAGAGCGGTATTCGAGCTGCTGGTCTTTGCTGACCCAAATAGCTGATTAAGGTTAGTATGTTTTTGTTTTTCCTGTATTGTGAGCTTTGATGATTTATACTCGAAACCTTCAACATCTTTAACTATAATATTACGAAAGTGGGTTCAGGGATTGGAAGGAAACATTGGTTTCCCCCCCCAATCCCTGAACCTGAACGCAAATAAATTGCTACTCTCCTCACAGACATTGGTCTGTGAGAACAGTAGCAATTTATTTGCGTTACACAGTCTGATCGCGTATTACTGCACCGAACGCGTAGCACTGCACCGAACGCATAGCACTGCATTGAACGCGTAGCACAGTAGTTCACTTTCACTGTTAACTTCACTTCGCTACTTTTTCACTTCTTCTTCTTGTTTTTCACTTGAGATCACTTTCCACTAAACTGCCCTGTAGGCGCTCTTGGAGCTCTTTATATACCCCTAATTTCGATTGTAATTTGTTGAATTTCGACTGTCACTTCATTATTCTTTTCGATAGTCCTCTTTAAACTTTATTTATTCATTTTAGTTTTTTAATTTAGTACTTTCCATTGTATTCAAATTTTCTAAAGAAACCACTCATCTTATTGGAATTTTCTATAAAACACCGAAATTACAAACAAAACCCCATAGGGACCGCCAGGGCTTAAACTCACGGCATTCGGCTTGCAGCCGTAGCCTTGTTACCGTAACTTGTCAGTTTTTCTTTAATAAACTTCTATGCACTGTTCGTCTGCGCGCGTCTGTCTGTAAGTGTGGCGTCACAATACAAAACAAAAAAAAAAAAACTTAAAATACCATTAACTAATTTACATCCATACAACACACCTATATTCAAGAATATCTTGGCAATCTTAATGCAGTCCCTCTCACTTAACAGGGCAAGCCTATTTAAGTATATATACTGTCTGATAGATAACAGTCCGATTAGTCGCATTTTACGACACCAACGGGAAGAGATGGGGAAGCCTTATTCTACTCCACCGTGATCACACGACATTTCTGCACTGTATGGACAAAAATTTAAAGAATTACACGAGGAACAGTATAGATAGAGAGGAAGTCTGTTTTTCGAACAAGGTGCTCAAATTTCAAATATTTTTGAAATTCGTAAGTGTAACTAAAATACAAAATGTTCATTGCATTCTTGGAAGTATTCATTAATGAAGTGGTAATTGTAATACATAAAAAGTGTGTCGAAAGTCATGTATACTGGCGAACTTTTTTTTTTATTTGTAAGCCTACCATAATGAGTCCACCTTGCCTGATGGTAAGCAATATTTGGAGTCCAAGAGTGGTGGTCACCATCCTCATTGCATGTCTAGTCAATGTAGTATGGTGACCCACACTATGGCATCCTGGTGAGATGCTTTTTCACGCCCCGCTTAAAAGACCCAGGATCAAAGTGGGAAGGAAAAACGTGCGCCGGTAGTGAATTCCAATCTTTCACCGATCGGCACAGGAAAGAAGAGCCAAACTGTTTCGTTCGGGATCCCATACCTTCGACTCGCAAACGGTGACTCCTCAGGCCAGCACGTGTAGTCCTGTAGAGGAAGGGAGAAAGTGGGACCAATTGGAAGAGCTCGTCAGAACACTCCCCGTGATGTAGGCGATAGAGAACTGCCATAGAGGCGACATCTCTTCGCAACTGCAGGGGCTCAAGAGACTGGGTGACCTCAGGACAGTCTATAATACGGACTGCGCGTCGCTGCAACCGATCGAGAGCTTCAAGCAGATATTGCGCATAGCCATCCCAAAGATGAGAGCAGTACTCCACGCAGGAGCGAACCTTGGTCTTGTATAAAAGACACAGATGCTCGGGCGACAAGAACCGTCTCACCTTGTTCAATACACCGAGCTTCCGCGAGGCCGCCTTAGTGACGCTCTCGATGTAATCACGCGGATTGAGATCCCGACAGATGTCCATACCCAATATACTAAGCCTATCCTGTAGTGGCAGTTGAGTGTTCTGAAGAGTAGGAAGGGGAAGGAATGGAGACTTTTTGTTTGAAAACGCGTACGCCTGTGTTTTCTTGGCGCTGAATTCGACCAGATTCTCACAACCCCAGAGAGATGTGGCTCTCAAGACCCGGTCGAGCTCAGCAACAAGCTCCTGTCGTTTTCCTTCAACGTCTGCTAGCTTGGCAGCAGCAGGATGTCCAAAATAGTGTCTCATAACAAGCGATAGGACGGAGCCTTGAGGTACACCAGCGCTAAGATCCTGGAAGTCAGAGGCCGCGCCGTCACAGAGAACCCTAATGCGGCGCTTGTGGAGGAAGGCAGCAACCCAGTTGCATAGCTTAGATGGCAGACTAAATGCAGGAAGTTTGGAGAGAAGCGAGCGATGCCAGACCCTATCGAAGGCCTTGGCAATGTCGAGGCTGATGGCCAAGGACTGCCCTTGCCTATCCATAGCCTCACCCCAAAGGTGTGTGACGTACGCTAGAAGATAGTTGTTGTTTTGTTTTGTTGATCATTAATATTAACACCAATTATTATTACTTAATATTCTCAAAATAAAAGTAGGACTCTTCCAGCGCTACACCGGGCTATGACGGCGTCGATCAATATAAAAGTGATATAGGATTGTATTGAAGCCTTCAATCGCTTGTTGTGCTCGTTTTGACGCCGTGCTAGGTACTTTTTTTGCTCCCAACTGTACGATATTGGGCTGTTCAGTTTTGAAGAGCTTTATCCTGCATGCGTTCGGCTTTGGAATTTTGTTATTTATAAGAGAGCGCAAGCGATGGTTTCTTACTCTTCATTAATTAGAAAATTTAATGTTAGTTTTCAAAAGTATTTGGCAGCAAATGGCTACATGCTTTGTATCCAGTTGCTGCCAAATACTATATCAGTAAAAGGAATAAACTATGTAAATCAAATCCGTGAACATATGTGCACAGATTTAAGTTACAAATAATATATACGTTTTCGTTCATAATTTATCAAAACTTCATATCGCTCTACTTACAATACTTTGTTATAGCTTCCTGTGGTTTTTTTTCATTATTTGATTTTATAAAAATATAATGTCTTGATTTCTATTAAAAAGAATATGGTATATGAATAAAAAGAATAAAAAAGAAAGAAAAATTTTAAATTTTTCTTTTGATAATAAAATATCTAGGTCCTTCTTAATAGAAATAAATAAACTCCTCATACGTACTCCATACGATTATGAAAAAGATAGATGATGATCATCGAACGCCGGAACAGATCTTCATTAATAATATATACATATATACTAGCGGACCAGACAGACGTTGTCCTGAAGTTGCAGAATAGATAAATAACCTTGATACCGACTGCAGCGCCATCTGCCAGGCTGATTTGTGAGTCTAAACCATCCACGGCGCCACCCCAACCGATACAAAAAAATATTTAAATCGGGCCAGCTGTTAAGGAGTTCAGTGACATACACACGTACAGTAGAATTATATATATAAAGATATATAAATATGTATATACGCTACGCTATTGCTTACGCCTGTATTCCCTAAGGGGTAGGTTGTTAATGTGGTGAATGTGGTCCCACTAAAGTAATGGCCGTTAATCAGGCACTGTGTAACTGTAAATATGGTGCTATTACGACCTGAATGCAGATCTCCTCAATAAATACGACCGACTTCTGAATAACTCCATTCGATTCATTTTTAATCTTCGTAAATTTGACCATGTTTTCTCCTCTCGTAACGAGTTGAATTGGCTCCCCATTCCTCAGCGCCGTCAGCTGCGCGCCCTCACTACCCTTTACTCTATTCTAAACTCACCTACTTCTCCTACTTATTTGACCTCTTCTTTTCAGTTTCTATGTTGCAATCATAGCAAAACTCTCCAACTACAAACAATCTTCTTCTGTTATGCCCTTCTCATTCATCCGCGTGTGTTCATTCTTCCTTTCTAATTCAATCTGTCCTCCTCTGGAATGCCTTGCCTCCTGAAATCAGAATAGCACCTAGTCGCCTCTCTTTCAAGGCGAAAGTACGAGCTTACAGTGCATAAGTCTGCAGAACCATTACAACAATGATTAATTATATGTATGTTATTTTTATATGTATGTGTGTATGGTAAAATGTATGTTTGTATGTGTGTCATACATCATGTTAATATTATTTTTATATATATTATACTTATATTATATTATATATTTATGTGTGTTATGTTATGTGAACAATCACTCACTGTTAATCTTCTTTTTTTTCTATTTATGTTTAATTATTTCTAGTGCACCTAGTGACTTATCTCTACACAACCCAAAAGTAGAGAATGCCTGTGGCATTAAGTCCGCCGTTGTACAATTTTGTAGTGCAAAAAGTTTTGAATAAATAAATAAATAAATAAATATACTGTCTAATGCATAACAGTCCGATCAATTTGTAGCCTTTTAAGATACCACTGAGAAGAGATAGGGTGACATTAATCTTCTCCATCGTGAACCACACGGCACTCCTATATATCTAAATACAATTTCAATAACCGCGATCGTAAAGCGACTGAAGATTGATACTATTTGGTACAGGTTGGAGTACTCACTTATAGATACATATGTCGGGAGTTACATACTCACGTTGTATGTATAAAAAATATACTTCAAGCGTAAACTATGTAAACAGAATCGAAATACGTCATGACGTGCAGGGCACTTTTACTTCTTTAAACACATGTGACTGTAGCAACGAATTTAGCTTAAAAATCAGGCTCAGGTGTGGCTAATTTTTATGGTGTCGTCATAACATATGTCGTGATCATTATTTTTTTCGTTTAAATCAAAATCATTTCGCCTAAATAACAACAACTGTTCACACAACTTTCTTTTATTAGTCACAATGTACTGAGAGGAAACGTGTTTCAATAAACACGTTTCCTCTCTGTACATTGTGACCTATAAAAGAAAGTAATAAGCAAAATTGTTAGATTGCCAGTATCACTATTAAGGCGATTCAAAGACGCAATGGCGTGACAAAGAAAAATCATACATACATGCGTATATGTATGTATGTATGTCTACAGTAAACCACCCAAAAACAACCCTCCTTCTTGGTCAGTCTGTTAAGAAACGTATAAATTAATATATCTATTATTGTATGTATGAAACACGTAAGCGTAAAACTATAGTTATTATATGTGTATAAAACTTCTTTAATATAAACATTCTTAACTAAGAAATCTCGATTAAATTGAAGTGCACCGAAAATAACGAAAAACAACTGATCCAGTGAGCAGTCACAGTTCGATACTCATTTAAAAGGAATAGTTGAGAATCTAAAAAGCAATTTAAAAAGTAGTGGTTAGAGGAATTCAGAGCCAGTAAAATACTTTTATTGGCTCCTTGTTCACCCTTGATGAATTTTATGTCCAGTGAACGGTGACTTAAATTTTCTAACGGACACGAGTGCTCGAATTATAAACTAATCTTTCGACTTCTATAAGGATTTTGATGTAAATTTAAGTTTTTAAATTAAAATTATACACTTACCTTTTTGTATTTAATAGTACAACTATCGAATGAATTCATTTTTTATCGTCGGACTATAATGGTCGGGTCTCCAAGTGACAGTGACATATTTTTATAGGGAAATTCTGAAAATAGGTTTTCTACCGAATGATATAATATACATATACTATAAAATAGCTGTATCTTCAAATTAAAATAACGGCGATCTAGGTGCATTCTGCTTAGTATCATTTGAAAATTATACTTTTCGATTTTGCAAAAAAATAATTTCCAGAGATGAGCCCGTTTAAACAATCAAAAAATCTTCATGATTGAATACTAATATAATACTAATATAAAACTGATACTACTAATATAAATAGTGTGGTTGGAAATTAATAATTTTGTATTGCCCCCAGATTAAAGAGCATCAAATAAAGGGTTATTTTAAGCCAAGCTAAAGGGTTATTTAAGGCTGATTTTATTTGATAATACGTTGTAATATTTAATTTGCAAATACTTAAAAAAATAGATACTTTATAACTTTTATAAGTTAAAGTAAATGATTATTTGTACTGACTTCTTTAACTAGAACCCCTAAATAAAACAATGTTCATTTTAAAAATATTTTTCAGATTCATTGGTATTCTGCATTGGGGAGTAGTGACTTTATGTTTTATATACGTAAAATGAATTGCCGTGGACTGGACAGCTGACCATTCATCATTAAAAAATATCGAGCTGTTTTATTGACGGCTCCATGCCAGCCCCTATAATCACCTCAATAAATTAATGACGTTTATAAAGTTTGAATCAAGCCCCTACTAGTTTTTATTCCATATAATTTAACAAACATGTACGCAACCCGTCTTATGACAATGGCATGTGAAAATCACAAATAAATACCAGCAGAGCGTCTTGGATGTATCTTGTTCAAAAGTAGTTTAAAAATAGTAAGACTGTTAAAGTGTAAACTGTTCTTAACCATAAAAAATGTGAAATACGCATGTAATAAAGGTATATGAGGCTACTACTCGGTGTATGCGAAACAACTTGAAACACTCTACCGGCATACACCTGTGACAAATGGATTCATAAGCAGAAAGAGTGCTGTTGGTAGTGCCGGAAAATTGTGAAGCTGTACCCTATAAATCTAAGTGGGTGAAGTAACAAGTAAAATTTATGTGAAGCTAAAAATAGACGGAGGATGCAGGTAGACAAATATTCCCGTCAGTTTTTATTCTCGGGAACATGGGCCCTATGTAATCTGTAAATCCTAAAAAAGCAAATCCGTTCAGCTGTTGAAGTGTATCAACAATTTTGGAACTAAGTTCTTTATCGCGGTTTACACTCTCTGAGCGGATGGGAGCGAGACCAAGAAAGGTATATGAGGCTATTTTCCGACTCTTCTTACTCTTCTTTCATATTTTTAATCTATACTTGTTTATTGTGATATGTGCAATGAAACATTACGATTAAAGGATGAGGATACTGAGGATGTTTCTTATTCACATTACCTTAAAAAGCTGAAGAACAACATAACACAACATTATGACATAGAATCAACTACTAGTCCTGTACGCCTGAAAAACTATTCTCTGTCTTTCATTCTGTTCTTTAAATATAATGTTCGTTTTTTTTCCTTCAAAATAATTAAAAATATTTTGTTATTACATCAGTTGTAATGAAAATAAAATCATGCTAAGGTCATCAATCTTTTTTATCTTGACAGTGGCGCACGTGCAATCCACCGTAAAATAATATACTGAAGTACATAATATATATATTTCATTCAGAATACTTCTGATACAATTCTGAATTCTTAGTCTTTGTTATAAAAATAAAAAAAAAATATTAAAAGGAAACTGAAATATGTCAATTAAATTTGCCAAAAATTCTAGATTTTTTTAGTAAAAATCAAATTTCTGTTTTTTAATTTTAACTTGAAACGTAGAAAACGCTACCGGCCATGATGTGACGTTGCACGATTTGTAAATAAATAAACGTTATTTGTTTTTATTACTAAAATACTTATTCTGCAGTAAGGTATGAAAATTATCTTATAGAAGATTCAGGATCCCTTTTAAATAGTTTAAGACTACGATTTACTGCGCGAAATGTATACTTACATATTTATGTGCCCACTGTAATCCAAAAATGTCCAGTAGCCATTTCCAATGTTTTTGTTGCAATAAACTTCTCTTCGTCCTCTCTTTCTTCACACCCAAGGTTTGCCTGAAGAAAATTCAAGTATGGGTTAAGCTCGCCTTTGTACATACATACTATTTTCCTAGTTGTGTATACCATGTCTGTATTTTATGTGTACAATAAAGAATATGAATATGAATAATGATAATTACTATATTTTCCGTGCAAACTAGTAAAGTCATGGTTATTACACTTATAATGAAGATAAACTTTGAGGAATTGGTAGTAAGTATGAATACAAATGCTTGTTAATATATTGCTTGACAGCAAATGACAGATATTCTACACACCACAGCGTTTTAGTATGTTTGTCAAACACTTGATTTTTGAACTAAACTTTTGCGTCTCAAAAAATGTTGTAAACAATAATAGTTTATTTACTGAAAGTACGTAGGTGTGTATTCCTATTGAATCGTACATACGCGCATGTAATCTGGTGCACAAAGCGGCTGAGTTATGAGAACCTAGTGTCGTTGACAGTTGGTAATACTTCGTTCCGCAACCGAGTAGGCATAGTGAATCGAACGTGTTTATTTAGATAACTGATAGGTTGAAATCTATTGTGAACTTATTCAATTCGAAATATTCTAGTCTTAAATTATATGAAATAATATTTTAAAGCTTTAGCAGAAAAGGGCAGCTGTTTCGTGAACTCTGTGCTAACTGCGTATGATGTTCAAAATTTGTGGATTAAGCACTCGTCTCTTGTGTGTCTACAAACTTATACGTGCTTTATTTCAAATAAATTACTAATGACTAAATATGTCACTACTTTATACTTAGTGGAATTAAATAAAAAAAATGCCTTTCGAACTCTTTTTTTTAATAACTATTTTTTTTAAAGATATGTTTTTATTAATTAACAGGTTTTATTAGTTAACCTTTTTGTATTAGTTAAAAGGGATTTTTATTTGTTTACTTATTGCTTATGCTTATTTATATATTGCTTGCATTTCGAAATTTTACTGGGCATCGTTTTGAAATGTACGATCTCCTATATTTAACTAGTAACCGATAAGTTTATCGTATCAAAAACAGTGTATTTAAAAAATGCTGCCATGTCTCGTACTCATTCGCCGTCAAAAGTGTGTCCACGTCGAGTATTCTATATAACTTACACCGTCCGGCAACAAAGTACCATACAGTTAACTGCATTAAACAAAATAATTGATAACAGTAAATGTTTGCTTCAGTTTATAATTACAAGAATAGGTTTCGCACATTTTAAAACATATATTTTCAAATCAATTTTTAGTAATGCAAAAGCTAATTTAGTAGGTAGATATATGAAGTTTACTTGGTTTAAAGTACTACGTAATACAACAATCTGTTTAAAACAAGTAGCCTCTTTATTCTAACTTCTTTTGTGAAACAACGTAGCACTGCAAATTAGGCACTTGGAAAACTTTGCGAACTGTTTTGATATAAATTTGTTGCCTCCCTTTTAACATGAATTGGCAATAACTTGGTTAGTACAACCTTTAATCTGAGCGAGAGGAGCATCCGTTGATGGTTTTCCGATTCTATTAGCCGCAAAGCGAAGGCGGTGGGAGTTTGATTAGCAGAATGAGTGAAGGAAACGACCCTCTTATTGAACCCGATTTACTTACAAGGAACCTTAGCCAACAATAAGTTCACTAGAACACTTAAGAAGATTGATTACTATACCTAAGGATGATTTTGCCTACAAATGAGGGAAACATATTATCTTGCAAAACAGTTTAAAAATTAAAACCCTAGTGGTTATGTTAAGGAGTTTAAAAGTTTTTAACGAGGATAGCAACACGATATCCCTGATGTTAGTAAAGTCCATTAGCTTTGATGAACACTTTCTAGCTGTGAAAAATCATACGTTGAGCTATTGCTTTTACCCTGATTTTTATGTATATTTTTAAGTCTATGTACCACCTAAGTTCAGTGAAGATATATCTCAAAAAGTATACTAAAATGTTTTATGTAATTTAGAATTCAAATACAGTCGAAGTTCGAGTGTGTTCGGGACGTTGTACAAGTTCTACAAATTTTGTTGAAGAGGATATGTATTCGAAGTTGATCTTGTTCAAACATCCTGGTAACTGATTCTTCGTAGTTTTCTAAGATTTTTTTGAACAAATTTTAGCTGACGTGTGTTTGTGACAAGTGACGTTCCATTTACAATATTCTTTAATATTTTTTCTTACAATTGCCAAAATCTCAATTGCGGATGCTTGCGCCCATTATATTATTTATAAAAGCAATGCTAAAAATGATATATTTTATTGCAATGCACCGTGTAATGAAAAACTATATATTTCGTTATGCATATATATTTCAGATCAAAAATCTTCGCACCCGCCCTTTGAAGATCAAGATACCAAAGTTCTATAAAATCTGTTTAACGGTCTAGGAACGTATAAAGGACATATAAAAAATATTTAGTTTATTTATAAAGATTCCATTCAAATAGGTGGATATCGGAAAATAAGACCCTCACAATGAAAAAGGTTTTTTGGTAAGTACTAACTTTTTTTACTTTTGCTCTATGGTAATATAATATTATGTTATTGACATATTATCAGTAAGTGTTACTTATAAAGACAGACTGTAAATAACTTTGTTTCTACTCAAACCTTATTATGTTATTGTAAAATGCGATTTAGTTCGGGATTAAAACAAATAGTGTTGATTGAAAATTATGAACTTTTTACGTGCGTGCCGACTACAATAACATTTTCAAAAATTGATACTACACTTTCAAAGCCTTATTTTGTTATTTATATATAAAACAAGGAGTGTGAAATAATTGAACGTTTTGCTTCGTATTCATCCTCTCGATTAAAAGTTACCCTCGTCAATTTCACTTCGCTGTCAATGTGGACATACAGTTTGTTTGTTTGACGGAATATACTCGACTCGATGTTATACATTTGATACACTATCTAATATTATCTAGAAGAGGTTTTACACGGATCAAAGTGAGGTTCGACACGCAAGTGATAGTAAAAATCGATGCTAGAAATATGTATTTGCAGCAACTTCACGTAAATTATAATCTTTTGCTAATATCTTTGTTTTTTCTTTCGTTATTTGATTTGATTGTGAGGTGAATTATTTTTGCATTTATCGTTTTACAATTGTCTAGGCATTGTAATTGTAAACATTGTCCGATTCAACTCATAAAGCAATGAGTTTAAGTAGTAAAACTATCCGATGGAACGAAATAGGCTCCCAAAGACTGAGTACACGCACAATTATTTTAAAACATTTTTTTGTGTCGCTAGAGCTCCTGTAGAGGAACGCATTTTATGTCCCTCTAAGACAAAGAGATGATCTTCCAACGAGGTGAGGTGATCAGGGCTGGTCGGCTGCGGCCCTGCGGTTAACGCTCGGAAGTTGTATACATACTAATAGTTTCGAGAACTTTTATATCTCGGTTCAGGAGCCCACTACGTAGTTAGAGTAGTTGCTACGTAGTTCAGTTTGTCTTATTTATTTATTTATCTCTTTATTGTACAAAATAAAACTAATGAAAAAATACAGATATGACTGCTTATATTACGGTATAACAATTGGCGGTCTTATCACTTACGCTGATTTCTTACAGACAACCTTTATACGGATATTATTACATCAAATTAGGGTAGTCTGAATTATGACATATAATAGGTACTAAGATATAAATAAATATATGTATATATAAGTATTATACATACATAAATAGTATTCCTAATGTCAAGAAGTAGTTTACCCCCTTGCTTTATAAATAAATATACTTAAGGATTTGGCTTGTCTAATTTCCACTGGTAAATTATTCCACAGCCTAACTGCTTGCACTGAAAACGTTTTGTCAGTGAATTGTGTGGTATGTCAAACGAGGGCGCGGGCGGAAGTAGCTAGTATTATTTATATATCGATCGAAAAATTCGGTTATCGTATCTGCGTCACGTCAGCCTACGATTTAAAAACTCTCAGTATTTACAAGACATAAACACTAGGTCCTCTCTCCTGAAACAGACATTTTAGTAGCTAACCCGCGGGTAAAAAGTGATTCCAATTGACATTAATAAATTCTTAGCAGTATGAAGTAACACGTGTCATTTTTAACACAAAAAAAAACGGTTCTAAATTTATTTTACTGTATGATGATGATGAGGATGCTGTTATTAACAATTATAAACATATCTGAATGATTATCGTCACACTTTATCCGAATGAATATATTAAATCACCTTACTCTTTTTTTTACTGCTGAATTTCCTAATGTCCTGTAAAAGACATTGATACCGTTTGAAAAAAAAAAACATTAAGTACGGAAAATAACATTCAGCTTCAACGAACAGGTTATAAGAGCAAGTTAATAATAATACAAAAAAAATCACCTAGCAAAATATAATACCGTACCGTAAGGTTTCTAATAAACGAAAAGAGTTCAAATCAAGACCAATAACAATGTTAGTCGAACCCTAAGTCGAATAATTAAAATATTACTGAAGGTCTATTCTTTATATAGATATAACTTTTATATTTACTGAAATAACGTTTCATATTATCAGTGCACCGAAAATTAAAGGTACTCATTGATTTATTAAGAAACAAACGGTTTAAAACACAGGTTGTAGTGTAGCTTGTAATGCAATATTTCCAATCTTTGTTATATACTTTGATAGCATTCAACACACAGATTAAATGTTTATGTCATATGTTACATACAATAACTAATTAAAAGGATTTTTATGCACAATCATTAATAACATAATCAGAGTACGAGTAAGAATGAGATGCTCTACTCTATGTTGGTCTAGTGGTTAGTGACGCTGACTGCTAAGCCGAAGGTCGTGGGGTCTGTTCCCACATGGGACAAATATTTGAATGATCCACAAGTCCGTTGTTCCTATGTTTGTAAAGTCGCCCGCGACACGGGAATACTTCCTAGAACAAGAGATGTTTTTATGAAGAAAAAGAAAAAATAAAAAGAAAAGTCTTAGCGGCAATAAAGTACAAACTCAACCGCACCTCCCATTCGTTTAGACTACTTTATTTACCTGCCTTCGAGCGAGCAGGCTAGACATATTTCGTCATTTGCTAGGCTTGCCGTCCGCTATTGAGAAGATAACCACAACTATTGAAGTCTAGGCTATTTTTATAAACTTTAGCTAAGGTATTTTTAATCGTGTAGCGGTATCTGTTACTATTCAGTATATCGGCATGTTTCCTGTGAGATCACTGTGTAATAGTAATTAATGTATATGTATGAAATATAATAATGAAAATGTAAGAATACAACAACAAAACACAAAACACGAATATAAATGAAGTTGATGTTTCGAGGAAATAGACATTACACGAGGGGGATCAAAACGTATATGGCTCGATATAAAGGGCAATTTCATTCAATGACAAAATTATTTATAACTATGAAAACAACGATACATCTCGCCCACCTTTCGTCTATAATTATTACCGTACTTAATAGAATGAATATTCAATGAGCTTTATTGTGGAAAAAGAGCCCGAAAAGACCTGTTTGAGGCCACTGTTAAAAGCTTTTTGATAAAAAGTTTATTCATTGAAATTCTCTGACGTATGACGCACAATGTTTATGAAATCACTTGACTGCTAATTTCAGATACATTAGTATGTTATTATCAATGATTTCACACTGCTAACTATTTTTCCTAGGTATGTAATATAGAAAAGCCTCGATACTTACGTACGTACGTTCTGACATTTTATATCCCCCTCGGGTGCGACAAACGTCCATTTCGAAGAAAATACAGTCCCAAAGGCAAATATCTTCAAATTAAACAAATAATAATAACTACATTTATATTATAATCAGTTATAACAATTCATACAAAGAAACAGCTCGAGAATCGTGAGCCTTAAATTAATGAATTATTTGATCAGTAGATCGTTTGTGATTTTTAATAAATAAAAAACTTAAATGTAATATGGTCAAGAAAAATAACATATATACATACGCCTATACCCCCGAAAGTTAGGCAGTGGCACATCAAACGCTCTCATTTGACCAACTATAACATAATTTAGTTCAACTCCCATAAAACGGGGGAAAGCCTATAACCGTGAACCGCCGCCTAGAGTCCGCCCGCATAGATAGCAGTCCAATCTTAGTCACCTTTTACAACACCCACGGGAAGAGATGGGTTAACTCTATACTACTCCACCGAGAACCACACAGCCCATACTTATTTACTATACATCGGATAATTGGTATTAGATCATCAAGCAAGCAATCGCATGTAAACTTGATATCAAGGACGCATCTTAGGGTCTACGTCGCATGTAGAGTGTATATCTGTGTAGCTGTATGACTGTGTATCCGCCTAGAACAGGGGTGCTCAAACGGTCGATCGCGATCGACCAGTCGATCGTCTAGACTGTACTAGACCATTTCGGGCAGCGCGTTTGACGGGAACATTCGAGACTTTCGTTCACGCCGATATAAATGTTGCGCCTGCAGGAATTGGAGTCATTCTGATTTTTGTATTGATGATTTGTCATTGTAACTTGAAGGCGATACTACGTCGATACAAAGTTTATTATTAAATAGTGCGAAATGAGTGCAGTGAAGAAATCTAAAACGTATTATTTTAATAACGATTGGGAGGAAGAATTTTTCTTTTGTATGGTGAAGGATAATTGCATTTGTGTTATTTGTCGTGCGTCAGTTGCAATACCTAAGCGTGGTAACTTAGAGAGGCATCATAAAACGGTTCATAAAAACTATGAAAAGGATTTTCCGCCACAGAGTGAATTAAGAAAACGAAAAGTAAGTAATTTGATATCTTGTTTGAAAAAAGAACAAACCATATTCACAAGACCAGCCACACAATCAAAAGCTGCTACGATCGCGTCATTTAAAATATCTCATATATTGGCGAAACACAAGAAACCATTCGAAGATGGATCGGTTGTGAAGGAAGCATTTATTGAAGCGGGTGAGACTTTATTTGGAGATTTTAAAAATAAAACAGAAATCATGTCTGCTATTAGAGAACTTCAGTTATCTCGTCCGACTGTCACAAGGCGTATTGAAGTCATAAGTCAGGACATCGCAGATAAACTAAAACATGATATCATGGAATGTACATACTTTTCTTTACAGTTCGACGAATCCACCGATATGACAGACACTGCCCAGCTGTGTATTTTTATTCGGATGGTATTCAATGACATGTTGGCTAAGGAAGAATTTTTGACAATCATTCCTCTGAAGGGGAAGACCCGTGGCGAAGATATATATGACGTTTTCATCAATTTTGTAAAAAACTACAAGCTACCAATATATAAATTAGTGTGCATTACAACCGATGGAGCACTAGCAATGACTGGAAACAAGAACGGTTTTGTGGCATTGTGTCGAGCTAATGAAGAATTCCCTTCATTTTTTTCATTCCATTGCATTATACATCAACAAGTTTTGTGTTCAAAAGTTTTAAACACGGAGGAAATTATGGGCATTGCAACAAAAATTGTGAATTCCATCCGTGCACGTAGCTTGCAACGGCGGCTCTTTAAGTTGCAGTTGGAAGATAGGGAGTCAGCTGAACACACTGATTTAGTTCTTCACACGGACGTCAGGTGGTTGAGTCGCGGAAAATTCCTAGAAAGGTTTCAAGAATTATTGCCCGAAATAACAGCTTTTCTAGACGAAAGAGGTGACACTGAGATGTTGAAAAACGAAAAATGGCTGACTGATTTGGCATTTTTGACTGACATCACAATGCACTTAAACACCATTAACTTGGAGCTTCAAGGTAAAGGAAAAACTATTATTGAGATGATTAGCGCAGTAAACGCATTCCAAAGTAAATTGCAACTTATGATAGATCAACTGAAAAGAAAGGATCTGAAACATTTTCCGTCTTTGAAAGCAAGGATTCCTCTGAATTATCAAATATTTTGGGACAATTCGAAATACGTTTTTATGATTGCAGTAAATTGGCAAATATAGCATCATTTATGAGTTATCCTTTTTCATGTAAAAACATTGAGGAATTAACCACTGAAGTAGCAAGTCAGTTTAATATGAACTCATGTTCTGTTGAAAATGAGTTGGTGCAGATTATATCAGATATACATCTAAAAGCTACAGCATCTGATACAAATTTCTGGTGTTTTATATCTGAAGATAAATATCCGAATCTAAGGCAAATCGCCCTTCAACTGACGGCAATGTTTGGGTCAACTTACTTGTGCGAGTCTGCATTTTCTGAAATGAAGATAATTAAGTCAAAATATCGCAATCGACTAACTGACGATCATATGTCATCATGCTTGCGATTGGCACTCAGTGGTTACGCACCATCTTATGAAAAGTATGCTGAGGACATGCAGTGCCACGCTTCAAGATCCAAAGTCACTCCTTAGTTGAGTTTAACACCATATGTAACTCTTTTGTTTTGTAACAACGAATAAACTCGCAATTTTGAATAACTAGGAGTTTTTTCATTGATATTGTAGAGAAGAACTTAAGTAAACCTAACCCAAACCTTGACTAAGATAATGTAAATTGTGCGGAAAGCTAATATCTATATATGCTACGGTACACCCTACCTAGGTAGGTAGGGTGTATCGTGTATGTACGACAACCCTGCATCACACATACTTGCAGCCTCTCAAGTCGATCGTAAGTAGTCTAAAAATATTGAGGTAGATCGCCAGCAGTTCAAGTTTGAGCACCCCTGGCCTGGAACATCATAGCTCCGAAAATAATCTCTCTATATTGATCTTTGAAGTTGCATGCATCAAATATTTACTTACCTAATGTATATATATTAATACATAATACTTCATGAAAGTTTGTTCAATCGTTCGAAAATTTTGGTCATTTTCTAATAATCGTATTCTTTTTGAGTAGGAAGTTTCGAACATTTCATTTATACTTGTAACACATTTTCTCTGGAGCCTTTCAATTTGGCTATTAATATAAATAAGTGAGATATAACGTAAATAGCTATTAGATAGACTTAATATAAACTAACTGCTTCACGTTGAGCCATTTTAATCCGCCCAACAAACCGTTGGTCGGTAAATGGTGATTTATAAACGTTCCTAATTAAAAATATGAGGAACGTAATTAAATAATGCTATAATAACACTTAAAGTTACTTTTACCTTTATTTAATATTGGGAAATAAGGATTTATAATTTTTTGTTTGGTGTTTATTTAATGGAAAGTAAGCCACGAATAGTTATAAGGATAGAAGATATATATCTCATGCCATCAAAGAGGTTCACGACATCATTAAATAAGATATGATTTTGTGATTATGAGCCGAGATTGTGTCTCAATGATTTCCACCATTAAGACGTAGTGTCTTATTTATAAATTGTATATATTTTATATGGGTTCTAGAAATATATGTACAATACCAACTTGTTTTAAGTCTATACATATATATGCGTATTAAAACGAAGCACCCTTAAATCAAAAAACTGGCTGTATGTCATAAATTGGATTTCCAAGCTTGCTAGCTATTTCATTTTAAGGTAATAAGAACATTAAGTCAGCTGTTTACATTTTCAAGAAAAAAAATTCTTTAGCTATTTACTTACCTTACAATAGGTAATATCGCAATGGTGGTCTTTTATGAAAATTGAGACAGTTATAATACACATATATAAATTTCCATGCGACTAATAATATAACATTTACACAATCGATTTCACTTGACGAATAGCAGTCTTTAGCGAAGCAATTAGTGAAATTAGGCTTGAAAGAATATTATTTTTAGCCTATTAATATTAGTCGACACCGGACAAAATAAGCCAATATTGTGGCGAGCTAAAACAATAGGTCTCTGTCAGTGAGACGGAGACAAATAGACTCTCGAAGGAGAAATAATGTTGATCTGGGGTTCTCGCAATAAATTCCTTTTTTAAAACCTCTGCCATAGGTCGTTTATTTTTGCAGACGGTAGAATTGTTTACACTTATTTTGTTTGTAATTGGAATTAAGATATTCATTTTAATATCATTGTAGGTTAAACAAAGGTTAGTGTTTCCGTTTAAATTCAAATATTTCCATTATAAATGTTTAATATCTTTAGGTGTATTGTTGTATAGTTATAGGAGCAATATAGTGTCATAAAAGTACAAGGTAGGCTAATCAGGTGGCCAAGGCTTGGTTCCCAAAGGCTTCCTTGTTAGGATATCCCGGGTCCCCTGCCAATGCCACGTTAGCCAATGTGACGGAACACCGTGTGGTTTTAGTCGGTTCGAGTCCGACATACCATCTCACCCTCAGCTCCGGTGAGGTGAAAAAAATAAAATAAACGCTACAGTGAACTACTCCATAGTCAAATAAATGTTCAATGCGTGAACAAATCTACAATTAAATAAAAGCGAATAGTAAAAAATATAATCCACGTTCAAAAGAACTTAAAAATTTACAGAAAGAAAAAATACTTTCTTTTCTAAGATTTTTTTCTATGAGAATCAAGCAAAAATAAATTCAATGAACTTAAATAAACTACTATATAAAGTTACACCCCCTTCAACAGACGTAAACTTACAAAATGAAAGCACACCAAAATTTAACATTAGACAAAAAAGGAAAACAATGAGAAGTAGATAGTTAAAGCCCATATTTTTTATTACTTCAGCATCTTAAAGTAAGTCAGATTAACTTTAAATAACTAAAGAAAAACCAACATTGCGTCCTTTATTGGTTTAGCACAAAGTCAAATGAATCTCAGTTTTATATTACTCTACCTCGAACTTTACAAATTCGCATGGGATCAGGGGAATTAGTTAGCGTGCATAAAGTCAACTGTTTATATTCTCAACCTACTTTACCGGACGCGGTGGGAACGGTAAACTTGTAAGATGATATGGTGCAATAAAGTTACCAATAAGCATTCGGAAAAGTGCTTCAATTAAGAACATACTTATAGCGATAACTGCTTATTTCGAATGTTCATAGCTTTTTGTCACCACATGTCACATGTATACATGTCCCATGTGAAATAGCTAGCATGTGGTGGCGTATGTGTGTGGTCATTCGGATCCCTGCAATATGGTTGAGTTGAACGATGACCTCCACGAGTCTCATGCTTGTGAACCAATGCTGTTGATAAATATAGTAATCATTTGAGCGTCTGTTATGTTTAGGAAAAAATATTCTAATGTCACATTTCATTTGCTTATAAATAATGTGACCAGAAATTTGTAAGAAAAAACATATTTAAAATTACGTTTAGGAACAGGCAACTAGTTTCACGACTCACTGAGTCTAATTGAGTCCTACTCCTGACAAGTCAAAACTACCTGTAATTGGCTAAATAAAAACAATCAAATTCATAAATTAAGTCAGATACTTGAGTAACGTGAATGAGTCAAAGTTAAAAAAATGTGCCTTTTCAACGTATACTTTCATTTATCTTCTAGGAATAGGAATTGCAAAAGTTGTTAAGGCAATCAGTTACTATGAAATAACCTTGATAAGGAATTTTTGACCTCCATTACAAAAAATAATGTTATGAATGTTACCCAACGCTTCAAGTTTTTCTCATACGTTGAGAAAGTTTTGACCATTTGATTTTATGAAACCGTTCTTGTCGCATACATTATATAATCTAAATGTATCACATCAAATATTTATTTGTATACCAAAACTACCCTAAATTACATTTTTTTTTTTTTTTATGCGATAGGGGGCAAACGAGCAGACGGGTCACCTGATGGTAAGTGACTACCGCCGCCCATGGACACCCGCAACTCAAGAGTCACAAGTGCGTTGCCGGCCTTTTAGGTAGAGGTACGCTCTCTTCTTGAAGGTTTGAAGGTCGTATCGGTTCGGAAATACGGCAGGCGACAATTTGTTCCATAAGCTGGTTGTGCGAGGCAAAAAGCTTCTGGAGAAGCGCACAGTGGTGGAGTGCCAATCGTCCAGGTGATGGGGATGGATATTTTGTCGCGTAGGACGATGGCGGAAACCAGCAGCCGGTATAAGTCCGAACAATTCCTCTGAACACTCCCCATGATACAAGCGATAGAGGATGCAGAGTGAAGCTACATCTCTAAGCAACGCCAAGGTGTCAAGTCGATCAGAAATATCTTGGCAGTCGATGATGCGAGTCGCTCTCCGTTGAATGCGGTCAAGAGGCAGAAGTTGGTACTGGGGTGCACCTGCATAGAGATGAGAACAGTATTCCATGTGCGGCCGAACCTGCGCCTTATAAAGTTGCAGGCGGTGGGCCGGAGTAAAATACTGTCTCGATCTGTTTAGCACACCAAGCTTCTTCGAGGCTAACATGGCCTTACTCTCTAAGTGACCGCGAAACTGGACTTCGCTTGATATATCGACGCCAAGGATTCCGATACTGGCTGATGCAGTTAGGGAAGTGCTCTCAAATTGAGGTGATACGACCAATGGCATCTTTTTAGCGGTGAACGCGCAAACCTGTGTCTTCGTGGGGTTAAATTGGACTAAGTTAAGTCGACCCCAATCTGAAACTTTGGATAAAGAAGTTTCGATTTCAGACACAAGTTTGGATCGGCTTTCGATGACGTTTACCCGAGAAATGTAAAGGGCATCACTCGTGCTATCGTCTGCATAGCAATGGATGCTGCTAATCTGCAGCATGTCGTTGATATGCAGAAGAAACAGCGTGGGTGATAGTACACAGCCTTGTGGGACACCAGAATTAACAGACTTCGAGTCGGAGCATGCACCGTCAACAACGACCTTGATGCTTCTGTCTGTAAGAAAACTGGTGAGCCAATTGCACAGTTTCTCGGGAAGCCCATAGGAAGGAAGCTTCGCAAGGAGCGCTTTGTGCCAGACCCGATCGAAGGCCTTCGCCACGTCCAAACTAACGGCCAACGCTTCCCCTTGGTCTCGATCGCCTGTGCCCACCGGTGAGTCAAGTATACGAGAAGATCACCAGCTGAACGACCCTGACGGAAGCCGTATTGTCGATCATTGAGGAGCTGGTGGTCTTCTAAGTACCGGAGGAGCTGGCAGTTAACAATGGATTCCATTATCTTGGAGAACAAGGAGGTGATGGCTATGGGTCTGTAGTTGGACGGATCCGAGCGATCTCCTTTTTTAGGGATTGGGTGCACTAGAGCTGTCTTCCATGAGTTCGGGACTACGCCAAGAGAGTAGGAAAGCCGATAAAGGCGCGTTAAAACCGGTGCTAACTCTGGAGCACACGTCTTCAGCACGATAGGAGAGATTCTATCGGGCCCACTCGACTTATGAACGTCGAGGGAAAGAAGCGCTTTACGCACTGCCCTTTGTGTAAACCGGACTTCCGGCATGCGGGTCTCGCACTGCGGTATGGTCGGCGGTGCGTTTCCCCCGTCGTCCAGGGTCGAGTTGGACGCAAAGAGTTTGCCCAGAAGATCGGCTTTTTCTTTAGCGTCGTGGGCCAACGAATTATTTCCTATGCGCAGAGGTGGAAGGGATGGCTTACAAAAGTTACCCTGGACAGCTTTGGCAAGAGACCAGAATGCACGAGTTCTGGAGGGGAGACTAACTAGTCTCTCGCCAATTCTGCCGATGTGAGCCGACTTCGCCCCAGCAATTACTCTTTTGAGGGACCTGGAGGCAAAGTTAAATTGCTTCTTTAATGTGCTGGTCTTTACATCCCATGCTGTCGCTGCATTAGCCCATGCTTGGTAACATTCCTGCTTTCGGCGGGACGCCGCTTTGCAGGTTTGACCAAACCAGGGCTGGGACTTGCCACCTGTGGGAATCAGGGAGAATGGAATGAAAAGTTCCATACCCTGAAGCACAACATCTGCGACAGAGTCAGCAACGACACTGAGATCATCCGGCGAGAAGCAAACCTGCCTCCATGGGTAGGATGCAAAGAATGTTCGCATTCCATCCCAGTCTGCTGACCTATAGTGCCATACGCGGCGACTGCCTGTAACTCGCGGCCGCAGCGAGTGAACGAGTGGCACTATACTCCTAATCAGGCAATGGTCCGAAGAGCCAAGAGGGGCCTCAACGGATACTTTGTAGCCGTCAGGATGTGAGGTCAGCAGAAGATCCAACAGTGAAGGCACGTGGCTTTCTGCATCTGGGATTCGCGTAGGCGTTGCTACCAGCTGCGTCAAGCCATATGCCAAGGCGAAATCGTGAACAGATCTTCCCGCATGATCGGTTTTGCGCGAACCAAGTCATTCGGCGTGATGGGCGTTAAAGTCGCCAAGAATCACGATCTCTGCGGATGGGACCTGCTGGAGCACTGAGTCTGTAGCCATTTGGACGTGTTCGATGAGTCGGTCCGTTTCGGCATCACCGCTATGGGACCTGTAGAGGCATAGGTAGATGCGGGGATGGTCGTCGCAGTCTACACGTAGCCATAAGATGGAGAGGTCCCTACCTTCAAGATTGCCGAGGCGGCGAGAAGTGATATCATCTCTAACGTACACGCATACACCAGCCTTAGGAACAAAGGAGTGTTCCAGTCCGTACCCAGGGTAGCAGAGGTAGGATGTGTCCGCTGGAGATGATATCTGCGTCTCGGTTAAAAAGAGCAAGGCCGGCTTTGCTGTCTCAAGGTGGTGGTGGACAGTGTCGAGGTTCGAATGTAAGCCCCTAATGTTGCAAAAATCCACGGTAAACGTGACAGGGGGTGCCATGGTATGCCTTCTCTTGCCCCCAGCAGATTTTGAGAGCGCAGTTGAGCCCCCCCCAGAGTACGAGGGGCAGCCTGGGCGTCCATGCTCAGGCATAATCCATACTGAGGGTGGACGTCCAGGGGGGGATTCTCCAACGCTAGCGCTGGTACCCCCCTGGGGTATCCTTTTCGTTAACAGCGCTATCATTAGGGGGGTGGGGGATTTTGGGCCTCCGGAGACCTCACTCATTTCGGGGAAATGCAACGCAAGCGTTACTTCACAACCGGTTTTCTGTGAGGCCGTGGTATCGCACCGGTCGAGCCGGCCCATTCGTGCTTAAGCAAGCATGGCTCTACCACTATAAACAACATTTAATTACTGTTGTCTTTTTCAATCCAAAGTTTGCCTGTAAGAAATCGCTTTTAGCGAAGGCCACCGTTTATACATACATATTCATCTGTTGTATCCTTGTATTTTTTTAATATACAATAAAATCTATATATATTCCATTCTAGTATACAATCATTGATAATAGCCCAAATGAAACTGTTATAAAAAGGACTGGACAAAAGGACTGTGAAATAAATTACTCCGCATTAAACGAAACAAATTTATGAAAAAATATTCAACAACATCTGTCGGCTAAGCCAGTAAAATAATAAATTACATAAATTGTTTCTGCAAAATCATTAGGCCTATCATTTTACTAAAAAAAATTGTAACAGGAGTTTACGTATTTCATCTTCATCAGCTTTAGACCTCCTTAGTCTTGCAATGATTTGAATACAACGCTTTCATATAACGTTCACTTTATCCAAGATACCTTGCTAAATTAAAAAGGGGAATATATATAAATATAAATAAATTTACAACTTAATAGCCTCGATGTATCGCAGTCGCTGCACTATACATTTTTACATCTTATACTTCGGTGATCAATTTATATAATTAAATGTTTGAATAACATTTCTTTACAAAATTAATTTTTGCTAAGTTAAGTATAATTTTCTCCACTATCATCTTTCGATGTTGTGTGCCTTGACAAGGCAATTAGTTGTATTGTAATAACTTTCTATAGAATAAGCTTAAAGGTCGGTTTTTGTACTTCGAAATTGAATTATTGACTTAGGTTCGGGCTTTAAATTAATGGCTGTAGTTTGATTGTTTTAACAAGATGAGTTTATCTATTCAGATTCGGTCAGTATACATGTTATAATTACACCCAAACTTTGTGTAACTAGCCTTTCAATTTCGACATTTGTTGTAAAGGCATATTTCTTTTATACAAACTTTCACTTTGGGCTGTGTGTGTGGACTTTGTAGAAAGCCTACAAATATTTAGAGTGACTTTAAAGCACTTTGGATTAGTCTGAATCTTTAACTATAACCTAAAAGCCTCATGGAGTTTTTTTAGTTTAAATTTTGAAAGTACTTTTTGAAAAACCGCTTTATGAGTTCATTTTATCATAAATAATATATGTAACATTGCAAGGTAATTGAAGCGGGTGCTATGTGTAACTGAGATAGCGCAATGAAAACGATAATTAAAAGTTCCAATCGTTAATTTTTTTCTGTTCCAAAATTAGTTTAATGTTTCTGGAGATTATTGTGGCTATGTACCTACTTAAGTTATTATTGTGAATCTTGAACATGGTTATCACAACATTTACTCAGCACTGAGAGAAAACAAAAACAGAGATGTTGTGAAATCGGTAAGTTATTAATGGTGTTGTCAAAAAATCAATTGGTTGTAACGTCAGATTTAAAATCTTACACCGCTAAAGGTAAGTATTTAGCTGAAGAAATTGCATGTGGACGTAAATCAAATACATTTAAAAATATCTTATGCATAAAGTGTTCTCCCGAAGATTTTTCAGTGGTAGAGCCATGCTTAGGCACGAATGGGCCGGCTCGACCGGTGCGATACCACGGCCTCACAGAAAACCGGTTGTGAAGTAACGCTTGCGTTGCATTTCCCCGAATTGAGTGAGGTTACCGGAGGCCCAATTCCCCCTCCCCCCTTTTCTCTCCCCTCATCTCCTTTCTCCTTTTTTCCATATCCTCATCCCTCCTCTCTTCTTTACGCTCCCTGCATCCCCCATCCCTCATCACCCTCGAAGGCGGGCAGCGCACTTGCGACTCTTGAGTTGCAAGTGTCCATGGACGGCGGTGTCACTTACCATCGGGTGACCCGTCTGTTCGTCTGTCCCCCTATAGTATAAAAAAAAGTAAAAAAATACGTCTATCATTGTTGAAACGATTAATTAAATACTTAATAAAAATAGCTAAGACAACATAAAGAACACAAGATCGGTATTTATATTATCACTGAACAAAATGGCTAATACAGAATGTCTTTTAATCTTACAAATATCATTTTGAATGTCGACTCTTATTGAAAATACGCTCCAACTCACTTCCTTATAAGAATTCTTTGAATATAGAATGTGAAACCATCGGCAACTGAATATATATTATATTTAAGTTGTACATATACTTCTGATTTTTAAATTAGTGACGTTATTCTGTATATAAGCTAGCTAGCATTGTATTAGGCGTTTTATTTGGTCTGAAAACGTATTTAATTACAGTGATAGCACACAAAATAAAATTTATTTATTTAAATTATGTTGTATATACAGAATGTTCCAGAAAGGTATAGTCATATTTGACGGTCTATGGAACACTTTATTGAACTCAAGAGTGTAATTTTTTCTCTTAAGGGATTTGGGAAGGGCGCCAAATAAGCAGTTTTTGATACGCTTTCTTGTTTCATCTGATTAAAATATCTAAGTTTGTTGAGTGCTTCAATGATAATATAACAACAGTACGGATAATATCAGCTAAAAGGTGTAGGCAACATATTTTACCATAAATAATTGCTAAAGATTCGGAAGATTAAGCATTATCAATCTTCAGCTGATATCAAGCATCAATCTAAATCTAAATAAATATATGCGAACAAAGAATATGTGTAACAAAGAATGTTTGTAGATTTAATTTTTTTGCCTGATCAATGCCCTAGATTGATGAGGGGAGTGTTGTCATGACTGGTGCCTAGGACCTAATTAGTTTTTAGTACATTATCTACATCATTAATATCTTTATTTTCAATAAAACCGTTTAACTTAAAAAAAAACAATTACCTATTTTAATAAATTTTAAACCTTTTCACGGAAATCCTACAAACCATTTTACGTTAACCGTTCCTTTATTGTAAATAACCAGAGCGAACGAATATTCATCGCGGCTAAATAATTTCTGTGTAGGCCGCGTACAGATCCACTCAATGCCTGCAATAGCCCGTTGAGTGTTGGGTGTCGGATAATGTCAGCGATTGATTTCTATAAATGCGATATCCAAAGCCTCACGTCATATATAGCTATTTATGATGTGAGGCTTTGTTATTAGTGTTATGAATCTTATATATGGAAATATAAGCTTATTATACATGCTTTTTTTTATACAGTACTTTATGTACTACTGAAAGGTATGCAATAATGTCGACATTGAGTAAAATTAAACGGCTAAAATATATGTACAATCATTCACAGGGTCACAGTTAATAATTTCACCACAAGTGAGAATAGGCACTATTAAAGCGTTTGTTAGCAATTGAAAAGCAACTGTATTTTTTTTTTATAAAACAACTCAAGAGTCGCAAGTGCGCTGCCCGCCTTTGAGGGTGATGAGGGATGGGGGATGCAGGGAGCAGAAAAAAGAGAGGAGGATGAGGAGATGGGAAAGAGGAAAAATTAGATGAGGGCCTCCGGAAACCTGACTCAATTCGGGGAAATGCAACGCAAGCGTTACTTCACAACCGGTTTTTCTGTGAGGCCGTGGTATCGCACCGGTCGAGCCGGCCCATTCGTGCCTAAGCATGGCTCTACCACTGAAATGTATGCTTAAAAGTTGTCTTTTTATTTGTCGGAACATTATGTTAAATAAATAAAAAAGTAATTGCCTGAAGAACTAAAAAGTAAGCTATGTAAACGATATATTAATGAGTATCAGTATATTAATTTTACGATCGAATTCAGTAGCGTACAAATTATGATATACATAGACCGAAAGACTTACACAAATAAATAAAGCTTAACAATAAAAGAAACGACACTTTCGGGGAATATACATTATAGGGAAGACAAACGAACAGAAGGGTCATCTGATGGATTTCCTTTGAACTTCAGCACACTTAAAGTTCTATAATGGAACATTTGTATACCGCAATCTAAATGTTAATAAAGATGTATATAGGAGGACATTATGGCCCAACATATTAATGCAATCCTGTACACACATTTTATACATAAGCAAAATGTTATCCAGTTTGGCGCTAGACTACTAGACTTACTAGTCTTATAGAAAAGTTTTTTTTTGTTTTACCCGACTGCGTAAGAGGGAGGGTTATGTATGCAAGTGTATCAATCCTTAGCCTATCGCCTTCATCTGTTGGACGATGATACAAGTGTATGTATGTGTAAGCAAAAAAACAGAGAGGAAGTTAAAAACTTAGTCGGCTTTTATTAACAAACCATTTTACGTGTATAACAATCAGTTAATGTTTATGATATGTATTACGTACGCACCACTTTACTACGTGTTTGATTTCATAAATATCCATTTTCCTCTGGGAGTACTTATTATTGTTGACATTGGCTCTCGTCAGTTACTTTACTATAGAAAATGGACAAAACTAATATGACTTGCAACATAATACATCTGACATAAAAGCCATTTTTATTCGGTTTAGAAAAAATATAAGAAAGTAGATTTATATAAAGCACTTTATATTAATTCCTTAGTGGTGTAATGCATGCAACTGCACTATGCAGTCTTAAATGCGATTTGGATCACAATACAGAGATCTGTTCCGAAATATGTGAAGGAACGCTATGAATCATGATCATGCGAAACGTGCATGCAAACCTACAAGTTGTAGAATCGATAACTATAAACTTTGAAAACGGTAACACTCGGTGAGTGCCAGTGGAGAGTTAAACTTGAAACCAGTAACTATACTACTGTGACACTTCGTAAACCAGAACATGTATGCGAACTAGATTAGCAAAACTTAGCATTTACTCAAACTTGTGTTATCCAGCACAGCATGGCTTTCATAGGCATACATTGATATGTGTGCCTATGAAAGCCAAAAAAAATTATATTCTATTGTATCTGTATTAAGAGTAAAAATTTGCGTGTTGGCTTACATTGCATCTGAATTTAATGTTTTTTTGTGGTTTGTTATAGATAAAAAAAATCGATACATTGTTTATACATCTCAAATTTGTAAACAGCAACACAGAGAATTTACTTATATGCATTAGCAGCCAAAAAAAGTTTGTATTCTATATTTTTTTTAATTGCATATCAACAATGTCTTCATTAACACACATAAATATTATTTGATTTCTTTATTTTTAATTGTTTGAGGGAATAAAATTCTTGCAAATAATTCACTGTGCATTGAAATTATTTAGTTAATTTCTCCATTGCTTTGTTAAATGTAATATCGTCTCTGTAGACCACTGTATAATAATATAGAGGAGTAGCTAGTCAAAAATATTTGAAATATAATTGAATAATCATCTATTTTATAAAAGCAGTGTAAATTTATAAACAAAATCATCCTGGGATTCACCTGGTTTAGCTGCGGAAGATAATGTCGCATCCATTTTAATAAAATATAAGCAAATGATAAATTCAGTATACTCAGATACGCTAATTTGTTAAATAAAATAAAATGTAAAGTATTATATTTTATGTCATAATTTTTTAACACTAAGGGTAGTGCTTCTACCGCCGTTTTAATTGCATCCTCTTGATTTCTGATAAAACGAAATCTGCTCCCGTAACCATCAATACTCGTATTTCGATAATTTGGTCTTCCTGCTTCAACCCCATTTTACGTGTTACTATTGCGGTGAAATACGTTTGTATCACTTAATAACTAATACACCACCCTATATGTAGCCAATACCCCAACAGTCAGGAGCCTTCACCGTCTATGGTACCTGATGTAGCACGACATGCATGCGAGAGATTTTAGGTTTGGAAGGAACACCAAAAAGATGTTGCTATTAAACCTAAAATCTTTAGTTCAATAGTTTAATTCAATCAATTGATGATAGTGATGAGTCCCATTATATGAAATTGGGCCACGTGAAGTAGTAAGTTATAACACTGATAGATACAACATTTGAATAAAAAAAAAAAAAAAACTACAGGCTTAGATTGTATGTAAATGGAGATCTAAATACAAAAAAATATATTTTATAATATATTTTATAATTACATAAAGTTATAGCTAACCATGTCATTAATTCATCCAACTAAGCAGAAATTCTATTACCTCTTAGGATCGATGTCCTATCACTGCACTTTGGTCAGCTAGTTACGAACCTACTCCTAACTAGATTGAGTTTATGCAACCGGATGGATTGATATTAAAGTTATTAACGTTAGTTTGCTTCGCTCTCGAAAATTTACTTACGGTTTTCGTTGCTGGTGCATAGTAACAAAGATCGTAACTAAGATTTTTAGTAGGTAGTAATAATAACTAATCCGAGACATTTTCGGATGGAATGATCGTGATTGTTTTCCAACCTATGTCTATGCCTAGTGTTCTGTTCTTCAGGCTTTGCTTATTACATTGCAACCACGGTTGTAAATGTGTCTCTAGTTTTTTTTTACTTTGTAATACATACACATAAAGATACGCTCACGCCTGTATCCTCTACAGTATAGGTAGAGGTAATAAAACACTTACATTTTGCTAATTGGAATTAGGTCCCACTAAAGCCTATTGCCAACAATCGGACAATGTATGACTGTATTCTACCTGATAGGTAACAGTCCGTTCCTCTAGTCGTATGTCTTTTTACGACACCTACGGGAAGATAGGGGGTGACACGATGCTACTCCACGAGAACCACACGGTAATACTGCAAACAAATAAAACAATGGTTTGCGTTCTTGAATTTATCTGTGTATATTTCATTATGTAACTGAAACCCAATATTTGTAAATATAAACTATATATATTTTACTAACTCGTAACTTTTGAGCAATAACAAAGATATTCTCGTTAAATATATAAGTAATTTATAACCATATTTAGCGCGGTGGTTAAAAGCTGTTCACAGAAACTTGCGGTCGCCTGCATTCTACAGTCTATGAACCATATCTTGATTCTAAGTTGGCCGGCTTCATGCCAAATTGGCATAACGCCCGCCAGCCTCGTATTGTTAGTGTAGAAAATGAGAGCTAGGTGTGTCAGATAGGAGATTTACGGTGCCGTTAATTCTTTGGTTAGGCTACAATAAGTCCACTTATCCTTTAAATTTCCGACAAATAAGGAAGCTACTGTATAGACTAGTCGATAGATTATATATAATGATTGTATGTAAATAAAACATTTTAAAAGAGTAATGGTGGAGTTTCTTGCCTATTCTTCTACATACGAAACCCTTTTGGAATGGGCGACTAGAATCAATTCTATTTAAATGTGAATGTAGACAGACGTTCGAAAGTGCCTTTTGAGTCTATTTGAAATAAATGCTTTGACTTTAACTTTGATTGGCCTTGTGGAACGTCTGTGAAAGTTGAAACATTTATCACTGAAATTAAAACTAGTTTAGTCTTAAGACGTAAATAAACATGTATCCAAGTCACCTAAAGTATTTGGCGGGAAGGATAGAGCTTCGTGGAGAACTCTATGGATTCTGTCAGGACAAAGACAGATCCATAAAGGATTTAATTTCTTTGTCAAAGATATCAACATCATCGTCGTTCTATCACCATACGATAGTATACACGTAAGTAATTTAACTAAACATACATAAACCATATTTTGAACCATACGGCACACAACAGTCAGACACGCTAATCCATAAGCATAACGATAAAAGACCTACTTGTATTGTACTCGAGTAAAGGGTGAGGTTCATAAAGACTGTGATGTCCCTGCGACCTTCTTGGAACTATTGTAGTCGAGTCATTTCGGAACTATAACACTAGCGCCTGAATTTCGTCGTGAGCTTAAAAGGTATTTGATGTTTAGGCGGCTAAAATAAGTGAACTCCTAAATGCATTAATAAATATTTGTGTCACATTATTGAATATCTACACCATTGGCAAACTTATTTTTAAACTTTAAACGTTAGAGAGCCATGCTTGTATTCATTTTTAGTGAGCTCGTTCAAACCCGTGGTACCACTAAGGGGAGATCACCGTTTCCAATTTTATTTATTTTTCATGTTATATAAAGTAACCAGCACAGACTTTTTCTTCTTAGTTTTCGACATAAAGTTAATAAAGAATATCAAAACTTTTAAGGCAAATAGTTCCAACTGGCAAAAACCTGTAATGATAAAAACTAAAATGGAAATATTCTGGGGTTTTAAAGAATTGGAATGAATTGGACGTTTGAACAATGGCCTACGAAAATGATGAATTGCTTCATGATTTCTTCGATCTACTATTATAGAGCTCGAAATCATATTTGTGAATAATATATTGAAGAAAACTCAAGGATCTCAATTTGTATTTAGCTTTTTTTTAAAAGGATATCGTTTAGACTAGGGGCAACTATTTGTCGATCACAACTTTCTTATTCCTTGTTGGAATCAAACATATGATTCAGCAGTTTTTAGTAACTAACTACTAGACCAATAGGCAATTTATGTCATTAGCTTGTTATGTTCTACATATGTATGTACACTTTTTAATTATGGGATTGGGGTCGTAATTCAAGAGTCCCAAGTGCGTTGCCGGCCTTTTAGGTGGGAGTATTTCCTTGAAGGTTTGTATTTGGTTAATACGTCAAATAATTAATTTAAGTCGTAAATGACCGAGAAACTGGACTTTACACGATATATCGAAATTCCGATGCTGGCTTATGCAGATAGCGAAGTGCGTTCAAACCGAGGAGATACAGCATACCAATGGTGTATTTTTAGTGCTAAACGCGCACACCTATATCTTTCTGGTGTTAAAATAAAATAGGTTAAGTCGACCTTTTTATAGAAAAGTCTTAATTTTTGATAACAACTGTTATCGTGGTCAGTATAAAGACCATTACCCGTGCTGTAATCTGCAGCATATCTAGAAGAAACATCCTTGTGGGATTGATAACACACTAGCATTGACAGGCTTGGAGCCCGAGCATGCCCCGTCGGTTACATTTTGATGCCTCTGTCTGTAAGGAAGCTGGCGATCCAATTGCATAGTTTTTTTTTTAAGTGGTTTCTTTTAATAACAGGAGGAGCTGGCACTTGATAATCGATTCTATTATCTCAAAGTACAAGGAGGTTATGGCTATGGGTCTGTAATTGGACGGTAACTTTTTTAAGGCATCCGGTGCACTAAAACTGTCTTGCATGAGTAAGGCTAAGCCTGGACAGTAGAAATGCCGATAAAAGCGCATTAAAACTGGTGCCAATTCCGGAGCACACGTTTTCAGCACGATAGGAGAGGGTCTATCAGGCCCACTCGACTTATGAACAATGCTGGAAAAAAATCGCCATGATTCTTCTTCGAACCTGACATCCAGCATATAGCTCTCACACGGGTACGTTTCCCCATCTTTGCGTAGTAGATCGGCTTTCTCTTTAGCTTCATTGGACAACGAATTATTTCCTATGTGTAGGGGTGGAAAGGATGGCTGAAGACAATTAGCCTGGACAGCTTCGGCAAAAGACCAGAATGCACGAGTTCTGGATGGGAGACACACCAGTCTCTAACAAATTCAAAACAATAACATTTTGAAATTTAACCTTTTTGGTTTGCTTTTAAAAGACGATCTGATGAAAACCTTAATGTTCTGGACAGAAGAGTTGTTCTGTCATAAAATAAAATTGTAAATCTATAATATGACAAGTTCACGCTACAGCAGGATTATTATTAGAATATTTTCCATTTCTATTATAGTTCACATAATGCATGAGTTTGTGCCGACGGCAGATCAGAAGCATTGTCCACAGAAACCCGCGGTCGGTTGCATTCCAATGGCATGATAGCCACCAACTTACTATTGTTCTTGTTGAAAAGAGAGCTAGATATAGAATAAAAGATTAACTACGCTGTAAATTCTTTGAATTCGAGAATAAAGGAAATTATATTTGTATATGAATATAATTTTATTTGTTAATATAAGTATTTTATTTATATCTCTTGATTGTATATCAGTTGGGGAAATGTTATGTTACATAACCATGACCCTTGACTGTCTTGTCACTTACGGTGATTTCTTCTAGCCAAATTTTAGACAGATTCTTACAGAAAATATTTAAAATGAAAATTAAATTACATAGTAGCGTGTAGCGATGAATAAAATTGTACTTTTTTTTAATATATAGGTGGTAAACGAGCAAACTGACGACCGTGGAAGGTGACGTGGTCAAAGAGTCGGGATGATGTAATTTTTAATATAATATCATATATGATATTTTTATTTATTTTTATGTACTTCATGTACAAAGGTGGACTGAATGCCCAGGGCATGATTTACCAGTCAACCTTTTGTAGAAACTTGCACAGATGTTACATTTAAAAGTTACTAATAATATATTTTGTAATAAAGTCCAAAAATTGTATATGCAATATACACACATATACTCACTTATACTTTTATAATAGGTTGGCTGTTGTCAACAAATGTATTTTTATCTCGGCCCTTAGCATTAATTTAACCCTATGATTTTATAACTAATATACACTTTCGTTACAAAATGTAGAATTAAAAACGTTTAATGTACCTATTAGGAACATAATTGCTTAATTTCTCTTTTAGCGTCTAAAGCGTGCAGGACGGTCAAATATCTACGTTGCATAATAGCAAGCCTTATCATTGCATTTCAGTCGCAATTTATATTCCTATTCAAGTGTGAAGAAAGCCTCAGATTTGAGTTATTGTGGCCAAGTTCCCATTTTGAGTTTAATTCTTTTAGAATGATCTACGTTTACTGTAACTTAAAACAAAACTTAAGTCGGTAAGTTAGTGAATAATTTCTAAAGGTTAAAATATTGAAAGGAGACCTTTCAAAATTCGGCCAGAACGTGAACAACCGTTTTGTAATCAAAGTCAACTATAGTAAATTTTCCTTTAATATACAGTAAATATTGGTCTATCTTGTAGTATCAAAATGACAAATAATGAAAATGGTTTATTATTTATTTTTCAACTCAAAATAACCTGTGTGTGTTGCCAACAAAATAAAAATAAAAAGTATGGGGTGAAACTGTTCTGAAATAGAAATAAAAACACCTTAAAATATTTACATATTGACATACAAATATAACGATAGCTAATGAACGATTGTAACGTGAATAACAAAACAGAACAGTAAACACATTGTTTATATATTATTACAATGTCCTTTATTTTATTATTTAACAGACTTAATACTACCATTAATATAATAATGTTTTCTATTTAGTTTATGCTACTGAAAATACGTACCTAACTAAGTTTTTTAAACTTTTTAAGTACTTAAGTGTAAATTGTTCGGAAAGCCCTTTTATTAGCAAAAGGTTACAAGACTCTTGATTGTTTTTCTTTTGATTTTATTTTTTAGAGCATCTTTGCTTCTAGCTAAACGAATAACACAACTTTATATCATCGATTTTTATTTACATTGTTATAGATATTCTATATTATATATGTCCATACCCTAGCACCAGGTGACTTAAGCAGATTCTTAATTATTTTAATAATTTTAATTATATTTTTTTTTTGCCCTAATCTCTGTGTTTTATTTCATCTATGTAGGTCTTTTACAATTATAAGACTATGTAGTTAAATTCAATCTTTATATAGAATCAGGACAGATTATAAAGTTTTAATTTGTAATATAACTGCGTTTTTCAATTACATATATAAGACTTATTGTATAAGTCGCTTAACGTATGCAATAAATATCAACGTAGAAATAATTTGTATATTGTTCCCTAGATGGCGTTTTACTGATTTATTAAATTTCGATACTAAGATTCTGTACAAGGAAATAAAACCTGTCCTACAAAATTTGTAGGTGTGATAAAATGCGATGTACATTGTATTGATTTACCCTACACCCCTAAGTTGACCTTTTTAAGCAGACACTTATATAAGACTTATATAAACTAAAACAACCTATCGTTACCGATGGGTAAAATAACAGGGAGATATAACACTAGATACAATTAAAAAAATAAAACTTATAACATTCGTAAATAAGAAAGCATAGCTCTTCGTGTTTTTCAACCTTCCGTTTTTCAGGAAATTAAACAAAAACATGCTTCTTAGGTTTTCAAATTTTAATAAATCTCTTGAGATCGTTCCATAAACGTTATAAAAATTTAGACATGAAATGAAAATGTTGGAAATTCCTACAAAAATTCCGCCCACGTCTAGCCTGTTAAGTGCACGTGTCGGGCGGAATAAAAAAGGCTCGGTTGCTATATCTTTGTTTATTCAACGTCACATTTACGCAATTAATTATTTTAATTACTACTCACGATCGAATAATTATTTGATATTTTCATACTCATTTAAGTATTTACATAAAAATGTTTATATTACGACTGTGTTTTTTCTTTTTTTTTGGGATTTAAAAAAGACAACTCTTTTGGTATTTTGTTAAGAATAAGTCCTGTCCTGGGGACTTTACCAACATTCATACAATGGTCATAAACAGCACTTGTATATACTCATAGAGGAATTTAAAAGAAAAGATGATGTACTGCAGCTGTTTACAGATTACTTTTAATAAATATTAATTAATGATAAGCAAATAAGTCCATTATCCGTATTAAGTATCAACTTAAATAATTTATACCTCAACTTACAACATGGCGTATAAGGTTTACGAAATATATATTTTATTATATATTATATCAATTAGAATTTGTTCATATTAACGTAACAGGGGCAAGCCTGTCAACGGACACTGTATGACTGTATACATACTGTTTGATAGATAATGTAAGATATGGGGTGACCTTATTGTACTCAGCCGTGAACCAAACTGCAAATTACAATACAAACAATACAAAGTTACAGAATAATCCATTGAAGATCATAAAATTTACTTTTCATAAACTTTTATAAACTTATTTAATTTCCTTGTTATATACGAGTATACCGCTACTTTGTAATTTAAAGAGGTTCTTTTGTAATTCATTCCTTTTTTACTTAAAATTTCCGCTACTTTATAATTTAAATTTGTCAAGTCGTGAAGCCATAAACGTTCACGGTTAAGCAAAATTCCACATTGTCCGTATGGATCCAACAGTATAATGCTGAAAAGGTAAATCGTAAATGAGCAAGGGCTGGATAATATGTCGTTACATGTTTACGAGAGTTTTAAGCAATGGAATAAATACAACAAAGATAATATTTTACTACATACATATATACACAAACATAGGAGCAAAGTATTTTTTCATTTCCTATCAAATAATAAAATAATCGCTTGGAAAAATCAGTCCAAGTTTATGACCTACAAGCATTTCTCATTGAAATTCCCCAAGGGAATTAAATAGTATTCGGCGCCAAAGACTCGCATTAAAAAATAATTAAGGCGATTAATCCCTGAAGGTCAGATCATTTCTCTTAATGCTTTCTACGTCAAAAGTTCCATGCAAATGCCTTAAAACAAAAGGCACCTTTAATAAAAGTGTGCCCAATTAAGCTTACTTTGATAATGTAATGTATTTGTGGTTTGAGATCTTGTTTAAATAAGTATGAACGCTTGTGGCATCTTGTGGTTTACAAGTGACTTACCGCGTCGCGCGGCGTGTTTAGAGTATTGACCCTAGTCCTAACTTTCACCACTGAAAACAAACAACTGTCGATGCCGTAGAGATAATATGTATCAAGTTTCCTATTAGATTTATTCTCTTTATAAATTGATTATGAAAAGAAACATTAATAGGTTCTACAGTCGTAGCGTAGAAATTGCCTCAAAAAATCGAAACCTGAAGGAAAGAAGGGAGATTGTTATGGACAAGGCGCTCAAGGACCTTAGCAAAGAAAGGCAAAATGGATATGTGACGGATTACTAGTGTTAGTTTTGGGTTTAGCAGTCACTTTGTCATCTTTCCAAACATATGGGAAGATGACCTTAGTTAGTAAATAGCTAAAGGTATGAGTGACGATAGGAAGAATTTCGTCTAGTGTAGGTATGACCTCATTAGGTCACACATAGTCACTTCCAACTGCATTGGATATTATGCTCTTCTTAGCATCACAAGTTGAGAGATTACTCAAAATACATAAAGTGTACCTAGGTAATGAAATATATAAAATATTGTTCAATGTCTTTGCCTTCACAGTCTTATCAAAATTGGACGGGGCAGTGAAGTGTTGAGATTGAGGAAATCAATATTAAATGTTTTTGGATTAATATGAAGGCTTTATTTTCCAATACCTAGTGTTATTTTTAAATTTTCACACTTTTGCTGGATCTGATTTTTTAACAGAGTTGTAAATATATTGTGGGTGCATTGTGCGTATCTACACATCCATCAATGATGGCATGTTTTAATAAATTAAATACAGGTCTGTATACTTAAATGTAACATTCGGTACTTTTCTAGCACCTATAATAGCGTAAATGTTTAATTACCTCTTTCTACATAAATTCTAAGTTGTTATCTTGACAATTCGGGTCTTATCTTCTAAAACAAGCGATTTTAGCTAGTACTAATTCATACACATAATTAAGTTACAATAAATACAACAAATAAACTATACATTATCTTCACCGTCCGTGCACCGATTTAATGTTTGTTGAAAAGCCAGCTTCAAAGGACTGCCTTCAAAGATATCTATCTCATTTTGATGTTTCATGTTAAACAGTGTAACATGTTAAAGTATTCTAAGAAGTATTACTTTTTGTGTCTTCCAAATCTCATATAATGCTCAGAATAGACAACAAAATAATACATATATATATATAAACTATTTTTTTATCTAAAATACTTTTAATTTTATGTATTAGTAGACAACAAAATATTGACACTGCAGAGGCTGCTTTGTCAAGAGATAGTAATAAATAAAATGTACCTAAAATTTTCCTTTATAATGTCTGTAGGTAGCGATATTCTCAACAGGGTTTTATGTGAGTCGATTAACAATCTCCATGGTAACGTCAGTAGGTATATTAATGGCAGCATTAATTGCTATTTTAATATTATTGACGCGGAAAGAAACATACACTTTCACATTCAAACTGAAGTTTGAGCCCCTACAGCTTTCTCAGTATAGGATTCACGGTAAATATAAAAATATGACATTTGTACGTCATATTTTTATATTGCCCTTGTGGTGAAGAATCAAGTGACATACCTGTATACGTACTTATGACTAGCAGTAAAATATTATTAGCATTTTTTTTTTTTTTTTGTAAAATAATAGAAAATTAGATGGACAGTGTTTTCCAACAAATTACTTCATGACGTGCCGATCATTTCATGAAATGGTTAAACTTGATGACATAGTCAGTTAAAACTGACAGTAAATCTCGTTTAATCGTGTCGTAACATGTCGTTAATCCAAGCTTGGGCCATATCATCACTTTAGAGTATGTATGATATGCTTTAATTTGTCGCTTTACTTTATCGTATACTGTATCGTCGTCTGCGTGTGTCTGGACGTCGCCTTATTGATAGGTTACCCGTAGGTGGTGCCCGCATTGTGCGGGCAGGCGCTAGGAGGGTTCCGGAAGTCTTAATAAAGCTGTTCCCGGATTCCAACCCACCGTTCCACCGAAAACCCCGGTGGAATGACGGCCCGAGGGGGTTTCCACACGAGAAAAAAAAATAAAAGAACTAGGCTGCATAAACAGGTAAATATTGGGGTTATCAATATTGCATCGATATGTAAAGACGGGGATAGGACACCTTAACCATGAAGTCGCTGGAGCAGCTTGGCACAATGTTACATAGCATAAATTATGTTATCAATTCAATGAACATTTTACGCCCACACCGATTGACATGGCTCGGCTCAATAATATAACCTTGGGCAGGATATCTAGCTCGATAGAAACGACTTCGAGAAACAAGTCATTAGAAGGCTGTTTATCATATAAATTATATCATCTTGTTTTCCTATCTTCCTTACTTTATGACGTTCTAATATGTGAACACCAACGGTAGGGCTAATCCATGAACTAAAAGTCGCTCCGTGGTCTATGGAGCTAGCCACATCTGCTGAAGGACCGATGACCATTGACCCAAACGGTCAAGACGTTGAGGAAAAACGACAGGAGCTTGTCGCTGAGCTCGACCGGGTCTTGAGCCGCATTTCCCAATGGGGCTGTGAGAATCTGGTCGAGTTCAGCGCCAAGAAAACACAAGCGTGTGTGTTCTCTAACAAAAAGTCTCCATTCCTTCCCCTTCCTACTCTTCAGAGCACTCAACTGCCACTGCAGGATAGGCTTAGTATTCTGGGTATGGATATTTGCCGGGATCTCAATCCGCGCGATTACATCGAGAGTGTCACTAAGGCGGCCTCGCGTAAGCTCGGCGTTTTGAACAAGGTGAGACGGTTCTTCTCGCCCGAGCAACTGTGTCTTTTGTACAAGACCCAGGTTCGCTCCTGCGTGGAGTACTGCTCTCATCTCTGGGACGGCTATGCGCAGTATTTGCTTGACGCTCTCGATCGGTTGCAGCGGCGCGCAGTCCGCATTATCGACTGTCCTGAGATCACCCAGTCTCTTGAGCCTCTGCAGTTGCGAAGAGATGTCGCCTCTATGGCAGTCCTCTATCGCCTACATCACGGGGAGTGTTCTGATGAGCTCTTCCAATTGGTCCCACCTTCTCCCTTCCTCTACAGGACTACACGTGCTGGCCTGAGGAGTCACCGTTTGTGCGTCGAAAATATACGTACCCGAACTAAACGGTTTGGCTCTTCTTTCTTGTGCCGATCGGTAAAAGCCTGGAATTCTCTACCAGCGCACGTGTTTCCTTCCCATTATGATCCCGGGTCTTTTAAGCGGGGCGTGAAAAAGCATCTCACCAGGCCGCCATAGTGTGGGTCACCATGCTGCATTGACTAGACATGCAATGAGGATGGTGACCACCACTCTTTGACGCCACCTATTGCTTTCCATCAGGCAAAGTGGAGTCACTATGGTAGGCTAATATAAAAAAAAAAAAAAATAAATAAAGAGCGCGAAGCGGTAAACGGACGGTAGGACAACTTTCGCCAAGATGGACCAAAGACCTAAAAAAAAAAAAACAATTGGCTGGAATCCATAAGATGCGGAAGGACGCATCTTATGGATGTGTTGTATGTTATGGATTATGGTAGTGCTGTGGCGAGCATTTTCTTTTTGCATGGCTGAGTGACATGGAGGACGATCTCGCATCGCCATTCGCAGACTGGATAGATACATCCAAGGGGATTCAATCCAGGGCCTCTGGACGTCAAGAACGTTTGAAATTTAAGGAACTTTATTCATATGGAGGGAACAATAATCGTTTGGGTCGGTTACTTTATCGGTGAAAAAAACCATCTAATATGGACCAGAGGCAACTTCGATGCTCAGATTTATATGGAGAGGATTGTGTCAGACGTGATCATCCCTTCGCGAAGCCGGTTGGGTAATTTGTTTCGACTAATGCACGACAGTGCAAGGTCATACACGGCTAGAGTCGTGACACGCACTATTACTGACGCTCGCATCAACGTTCTGCCTCTGCCATGCTTGATCGCCAGACCTCAACCCAATTGAGCATGTATATTGGGATATGGTCGAAACATTAACAACAAATTTTCGATTAGTTAGAAAGAACGTGGGTGGCAATTCCTAAAGGTTATTTTGATTATTTTGAACTGATTTAACTTTAAATTGTAATTTTCCAAATTTTTACCTTTTGGCCATTTAATTGACGAAGTATTAGATAGATACATAGAATACTCTTTATTTGTACACCATTCTTACAGTAAAATACAATACATACAATACACGTTTCAAATATATAATGTACAAATGGCGGCCTTATTGCTATATGCAATCTCTTCCAGGCAACCTTAGGATGGATTATAATCATTTGGAGAGACAGAGGTAGTTGGAGGATCATATCAACATTTTAATGAAAAGTATACTAACTTATTTTAAAATACAAAATTTATATAAAAACTAAACATTTTTATGTACAACATATAACATACATACTAATACAAATACAGATAAATATACATACATACAACAATACATACATACATACCATTAATATGCAAATAATAGGTACTTGACAACAGAACTAAATTGATAATAGTCATGAACCATTTTCTTAAAAATGTTCAATGATTCCGCTAGCTTAATATTTTTTGGCAACGCATTCCACAAGCGTACAGCTTCAACAGTGAAAGATTTGTCATAAAACCGTGTGGAATGCAATGGCTCTCTCAATCTTTCAATCTCATCATCAAGTCTCAAATTTTTTAGAATTTTAATCCAATCCATTAGTAGAATTAGCTTAGCTTGCCACAATTAACAAAAAAAAGAATATTCTTAATTTTTACAATATTTATATTATGTATATATTGATCAAAGTGGTCATCATGGTCTCAAGTGAGAGTGCGTGGGAATCCACCTTCTCTTTATTGCGGTGGGTGATGCTGATCAAAGAACGGGTGGAACGAGAACGGTAGAGGACCACCAGGCACAATGACCTCCAATCTCCATGAGCGCTGGCCTGCTTGTAGCGGATCGGGCTGCCTAGCAGAAGCAGGTCTGAGACGGTAGTGCGACGTGTTCTGCGCGCGCCTCTCTGATTTGGAGGGGGGCAAGGCCCCCTACTTTCCACTGTGTGATCGCCTGCTGGTCAGGCGATCAAGGTTTGGAGGGGTTCTCGGAAGCTTCCTTCTTACAGTATACCCGAAGTCGCTGCAATAGACACACTCGGAACACCGTGTGGTTTTAGTCGGTTCGAGTCCGACATACCACTTCACTGTTAGCTCCAGTGAAATGATGACCCGTTAGGGTTCCCACAAGATAAAAGAAAGTTATGTACGTATTTTGTGTGTATAATAAAATGTGTAATACATTGAATGTATTAGAATATTTTTATACGCACATCTATATTCATGAAAGCTTCTCATATAGTATTTATTTAGTTCGTTTGTTCGTTCGTTTTATAATATACTTTAAGAATTGAACGAAAATTAAAGCGGAAATAAGTACAAATCTTTTCCCAAGCCCCACATTAATTTTGAATCAGCTCAATGAATATGAAATTTAAGCTTGTTCAGGGACTGGCCGAAAACTTTATGAAAAATGTCAAACTGTAAGGACGATATACAAAAATTTAAATGTACCTGCTACTTTGTAAAAATCCTTTTATCATTGAAATAGCATTGGTATTCTACATATACATACATATATACAACCCGATTCATGTTTTGAACATTGTTGGTATTTCTTCTAACATAGCTATAAGGATTGATTAAGTAAGTACTTCAGGAACTGATGGTTTTTGAATAGAGAACCTCTTGACAGCTATAGCACTTTATACACTACACTTTAGTGTTGAACAAATGCTTTCATCTCAGCTAACTGAATTCCGTGTAAGAATCGTATAGATCCACTCGTCCGCGCATCCGATATCCAGTTGAGTGGTTGGTGTCAGATAACGTAAGCGATTAGTGTTTAAGAAGGCTGTGTTATGTTACTGGAATAAAGTAAAGTCTTAATTTAAATTATTAATGCACACGTTTTTATGTAATAAAAATCTTGAAGTGTACCACTGAAGACATGAACGCTTATGAAATATATTCGCTATTGAATATATTCACATCAATGAAATTATATGCAACATAACAGACAGAACTTTATGTGTTCTCCAATAATATAATTAGGCTTATTCGTGTTCCTTAAAACGTATGGTAAGAAAGAGTATATTTTCTTTTAATAAATATTTTATTTTGCATATAAAAGTATACTAATGCGTTAAGAACGAGGTGTTTTGAATTTAACTGCAAGGCAGCCGAGGTGTCCTATTTTTGTTTCAACAATTTTGAAATAGCTCCGGTGTCAACAACATTTTTTTCTTTTTTTTTAATAGTAATAATGCACAGTGAATGATTAAATTGTACTTTATGTAACATGATTTTGTCAGCAAAACTTAGTGATGCTATTATCCTTTTCATATGACTTATTAATTAGTAACATTGAATTCCGATTCAACTACATATACCCTTACTAAAATATGGGTTTACTTTATCACATATTGAGCTATAGTATGGGAATAGTGGGTAGGTGTTTACAGATACCACTTTTCTTCTAAAATGAATACACTATTGAGTGGCCTGTTGGTCTAGTTTATCTATATTATGTATGTATTTAAAAACATATAAGTATGTATATCAGCTGTCTCGTTACCATTTATTTTTTTCGTGTGGAAACCCCGTCGAGCCGTCATTCTACCGGGGTTTTCGGTAGAACGGTGTGTCGAAATCGAACCGACTAAAACCACACGGTGTGCCATGCTGCGCTTAAAATAGGCGGAATCCGGGAACAGCTTTTTATTAAGACATCCGGACACCTCCTAGCGCCTGCCCGCACTATGCGGGCACCACCTTCGGGCACACTAACCTATCAATAAGGCGGCGTCCAGACACACGCGGACGTAACCCCCTAGCGGCTGGCCATATGGCGGATGGAGGGGAAAAGCTGGTTGGTTACCATAGCACAAGTTCTGCTTAGTTTGGGATCAGACGACCTGGACAAACATACTTATATATTTCTAAATACATATTATAGATAAATTACACCCCGACACAGAACAAATGATCATGCTCATCACACAAATATTTGTCCTGGGTGGGAATCGAACCCACGACCTCGACTTAGCAGTCAGCATCGATAACCGCTAGACCAACAGGCCAGTCATTTTTTTTATCTATATATTGGTCCATTTAATTATCCTCAGTAATTATCTTCATTACCATTTCAATAATTTACAATAATCCAAACTACCATTTCTTCCACCATCGCTCTCGCGGTCCCTTTACTGCAATCCCGCCTCTGTAGGCTAGGACGTAACTTAAAACATTGAATGTAACTGACGCGTTTAGCGATCTATGAAATCAATGTGCTTCAATCAGTTCAAAATAATCAAAATAACCTTTAGGAACTGCCACCCACGTTCTTTCTAACTAATCGAAAAGTTGTTGTTGTTGTTGATACGAGTTATACTCGTCTTTTTTTTATAAGAGACCACACGCAAAAATAACCTTATAGCGTTTAATAGCCCTCATTCAAGAAGAAATAAATGAAACCGTCTAGTACATTGCTTTAATTAGGAATGCCAACCTCCATTAATTGTGCACGAGATGAATTATCAATAATTTTATGATTTGTAAACATTACAAGAAGAATGGGGATACAATTATTCAATAAGTACATCCAGACAAAACGTTAATTGGAATGAAAATAGTTTTAAAAACTACAAAAGAAAACCCTGATTTATTTTTCTACAAGACATAATACAAGGATAAAGACTGAATGAACGGTATTAACAAAACAATCAAAACATTATTGTTTTGTTAAGACAGTTGACACCAAAGCAGGTAATCAAAGTTATAGAAATAATCACTTTTTTTTTCATTAGTAAAACATGTTAAACAGAAAACTATTACTTCATTTTATTAAAAACAATTCCTTAGAATAAAACTTTCCTGAGTTACATTCCCATTCATTTAAATATACGGTTTTACTCAAGTGTGTATTTCGGGGATGCCCGACTAGTTTCGGTCCCGACATAAATCCTTTCTCAAGAAGTAATTCGCCACGACGATGGTACCAGCGGCTAGGCGAGCGGGCAGCTTTCAAAGGGCATCCCCGAAATACACACGTGAGTACAACTGTATATTTCAATAAAGACAATATTTGTATAATTTAGGAATTAAAATTAAGAAAGTATTCATTAAGAATATTTTTTCGATTGGATACATGTTTTAGAGAAAAATTAAATACGTACAAACTTTTTTTAACCTCTTCTAGAACTTTTTATATGAAAATAATTTATTAGTACGGGTAATATTTATATTTATTGCATTTGCTTCAAAATTAATAATTTTATAATTTAGTTAAAAGTGAAAGTAGGAACTCTTTTTAAAACATCTTTATTATGTATTCTCGATTAAAATAAAATATTTTATACCAGATTAAATACCTCTGTAATAAGGTGACGCTTATATAAAATGATTGATTGTTAAAACAGGAAATAAAATAAACCAAAACTATTTTACACATACTGAAATAATAAAATATTTACTCTCGGCCTGATAATTAGTTATATACTAGCTGTGCCCTCCACTTGGTTAGCCTTTATGGCAAAAGAAAACCTAATAAACACTATAGGTTCGTTCGAATGGGTTTCTTTATACTGTTGTTATTAAACACCCAGGTTATATATATATTGTTATAATTGATTACATGAAATAACGACCTACCTACTTATAGTTGGCTGTAAAAAGCATTTTTTTCTAGTTAAAACTAATTTGTAACTTCAAGTAACCGAACCCAAAGCCATATGTTGTGTCGGTTGTAAGTGAATCGGTACTGAAACGTTATGCTAGTTCAATGAGGACTATTAAACGCTATCAGGTTCTTTTTGCGTGTGGTCTCTTATCAAAAAAAAAAGACGAGTATAACTCGTAATGTTTAATGTTTGCGCAGCATATAAATAAAGAGATGCTATACATTTATTTTATTATGTCCACAGCAGTTGTCCAAATAGAAAATGACTTCCTTCAATTCAAATGAATCACTGTCTTTATCGTTTATAACTTTTAGATATGCCTAGTTTAGTTTAGTTTTTGTAAGCGACTTTACATTCTTGTAGTATTAACTCAGTTACAATGAAGTTTTACCTTTTGGGCTCTGCTCTAAATCATATACAACTACTTTCGTATTCTCGTCTAATTTTTTTTGCGGTCATTAACATGTCTTTTAATTTTCATTAGAATTAGAAAAAGATAAATATGGATCACATTGATTCTTTTTAGGTTGAAAAATTACAGATTAAATTCGTTTGTAAATATTATATAGTGATTTATGTATGTACCTTCTTGTTTATACTCTTTTCCTTATTCATCCTCAAAACAGTTGTACAAATCTTTAATAATTTTGTTACCTTTTATGTATACTTTCGTTGTGGAAGTTCGTAAGTAATGTGATTCAATCTTAGGGTTAGAATTTATATGCTTCTCGATAGAAGTACGTATTTCGGAATCAATTTTCTTATGGTTTGTATGTTTTCCTCTCAAATCATTAATTTTAATTCTGTTTGCACTGTAAATATAACGCGATCTGTGATATCCTGTATAATACATTACTTTACTTACCTCGTGATCGGCACTATATTGCTTAAATTCCAGCCTTTTTCAATTAAATTCAAGTCTAGTCTAATTCCAGTTTTATTGTTTTCTGTCGTGTTTTCTAGAATCAGTCCTAATTCTTTAGAGTGCTCGAAGACTTACTTCTAAAACCAAATATCTCCTGAAATCTGATATCGCATTCCTAATTTTAATAAAACAGTAAAATAACAACAAAAATACGAAACTTGTATCTCATACATTTAATATTAAACAGATATAAATCTTAAATTAACTGTTTTCTGATAATTTATAGTGCAATACTGAAACGAAACTTAAGTATTTAAGTTTAAATTAATTTCATATGATATTTCATCTAATATGTACTAAAATTACAAACTATTTAGGGTAAATTATAAAGAGAACGACGATCTTTTATCTCTGTAGTTTTCATTAGTATTGAATCAGCTGTTAGATTGTTATATACACTAACAACGTTAATTCTGTTTTTGTGGAAAACTCGAAAATCGTATATTTTGAATTAATTCAGTTTATGATTGACCCCACGGGTCGTCGCCTCACCGGAGTTGACGTATGGTATGTTGGACTCGAACCGACTAAAACAATACGGTACTCCATCACGAGAGCGTCTATTGCTAGTGACCCGGGATACTCTCAGAAGGACGCATCCGGGAACCCCAGCAGACCTTGACCAGCAGCGACTAGACTTTGGAATATCGGGGCCTTACGCCCCCCACATCAGAGAGGCGCGCGGAACATGTACGTTACGCCACCGTCTCAGGCCTGCTTCGGCTGGAGTAACGGTCAGCCCTGCCTGTATCAGGCCAGTGCTCATGGAGGTTGGAGATCAGTATTTACTTTGAGACGCGTGGTGCATCTTCTGCGGGACGGGAGAGGGCTTGTCCACTCCCTTTCCCGTTCCGTTCTCCTCGTAAATTGAGACGCCAGAATCGCACGCACTCTCGCTTTGGACCATGGACAGAAATATGGTTTGTAGTGAGAGGCTTCGCCCACCAATGATTAAAGGTCCAATTTTTTATTTTATTTTATACAATTGTTCAACAAATATTTACAATTATTTGAAATCGTCTCATTTAAAACATAATTAAAATTACAGAACAATACACAAAGCGTCACCGCAACGGCAGAACACCGTATAGGGGGGACAGACAAACAGACAACACGGGAGAACAAACGGGTAAGTGAAAAGAGTCGTAAGTGCGCTGCCCGCTTTTGAGGATAATGTAATGAGGGATAGGGAGATGCGGGAGAGAAAAGAGGAGACGGGGTATGAGGAGATGAGAAAGAGAGGGGGAGCCATAAATCTTACTTATTTCAAAAAATGCATGGGTGTTGCAATTCACAATAATTAATATGAAAAAAAAAAAAAACCTGCCAGTGTAAATATATATATGTTGGAGACCAAGTAGTATTTAAGTTTAAAGATTAGTTTTATATAGTTCATTCGATTATCGAAACGTCAAACTGTGCATCGAAAAACATGGCAGTTTGGGTGAATCTCTGGACGGTGCATGTAAATGACGGCGCACTAATTATTTGTTAATGACGTGATTATGTATCCTAAATTACTTTATTGTTAAATAACGTCTGAGTTAGTTAGTTAGTCTTGAGCTAGTTTTAGTCGATTCTGTAAGCAATATTAAATGTTACTAAAATAAGAGCGGGTAACCCCAAATACAGTGGTAGGTGTCACCACTAGTAATGGCGAGGGCCCGGCATTCTAGAGACAGCTGCCGCTGAGGTCGAACGTGTGCCTTCCGCAGGGATCACCACGTTTCGCGTTGTGTTTTGTAAAGGTGATTTGTGATTAGGAGTGAAACAACTGTGTTCTATCTGCCTGTGCGTACATTTTTGGAGTGTGACGATGGATGGCAATTCTGACAACCGAATGATAGGATTGTGGATTGACCGCCGCTGCATTGTGCCTACTTACCGACATATAAATATATAAAAACCCGTTTCCAGATGGTTGAGCCTTATGAGATAAAAACAGGATAACAAATTCATGGCCCTCATTTAAATCACCAGAAAATTACAAAATTAATTGTACAACCTACCAATAAAACACTATTTTATCATATTAAGATAATATGTTGCTAAGAGTAAATAAACTAAAATTAGCCTGCTGAAATATGATAACTTATAGGCGGGGAAAAAGAGGTTAAAAAAGAAGCAGAAATAAATATTAAAAAAATATATAGAAAATTAGAAACATATTAGCTACATTTGACTGATATTCACATTGATCTAGAAAACTTGTTTGTTTTTTGGATCGTATACATTTGATTTCAATAAATTAAGAACTAAATTGTTAACGTTAAACCAGTGAATCACTTTCGAAACAACGTGGTTTACATCATCAAAGTCATACTTCAGTTCAAATAAAAGTGAAGTATCATTTGCAAATAACACTATCTTGTGGCGGTTCTTAACAAGATGAGCCAGATCGTTAATATATGCTAAGGATAAAAAGGTCCTAGTAAAGATCCCAGTGGAATATGGAATGTTAACTATATAACCTGGATATATCTTACCATTAATATCGACCTTCTGAAACCTATTACTTGGATAAGAAGTAAGAAGATCAGCGCTGTGTATCTAATACCGCATTGATATAATTTCTTCATCAGAGTTTCATGAACAACACAATTAATAGATTTGGATAAATCGCAAAAAAGGGTATTGTGAGAATCTGCATCAAATATATACTTTAGAAACTTGTAAAACCGAATTGCTTTTTATTAAACGGATTATTATTATGAATGAATCTGTGCATTCGACCTTAAATTATTTTGGCAAAATTGTACTGAATACTAGTAGTACCAAAATTGGTCGAAAGTTGAGTTTAGGGTTGTACCAGATTTAAAAATGGAATGATTTTGTTACATTTTATAAGATAAGAAAATACACCACTATTTACACACTAGTTCAATATAAATGATAAATGATTTGCAACAACCCTTATCACGTTTGGTAATGATCACAGAAGTTCCCTAAAGGTTGGTTGTTGTTCTTTATTAAATGTACATAATGCTTTAATGGCCTTAATGATTTCTAGCAGATTGACATGTTAGACTTTAAATTTACTGTCAGTAATGTCTACATTTTTCTTCAAAATTGATTCTGCAAAATCAGATGGATTGGCTACGACCTGGAATATGTCATTTTGTACATATATTATATCTATAGTATAATTACAATAAGATATAAATTGTGTTATAATAAAATTAAGAAATAAAGAAATCTTATTAAATCTTACAACATAAATGACACACATATTACATGTAGTAGTAATACATTTGTCTTAGAAATTTTAGTGAATTTTTTATGGTTAGAAAGTGAACAGGTTAAGATAAATATAGTCTAAAAATATAGATAAATATATTTTTTCCTGTATTTTTGCAGAAAGGATTTTAAAGGTTTTATTGCGATAGAGCCATGCTTAGCCTCGAAATGGCCGGCTCGACCGGTGCGATACCACGGTCTTGCAGGAAACCGATTGTGAAGCAACGCTTGCGTTGCATTTGACCGAAATTAGTGAGGTTTCCGGAGCCCAACTCTCCTCTCCTTGATTTATTACAGTACCTCCATGGAGAGGCTGTGTCGGTCCACGTTGTCTAGGAGACCGATTTATGGATGTAGATTCTATTACACTATTTTATAGACTGTAAGTGTAAAAATGCAGCTGAGATAGACTGGATATCAGATGACCATTGCGCTCGTTGGGAGAGGCCTATGTTCCCAAGTGAACTGCGATAGGCTAAATAATGATGATGTTTAAAATAGACCTTGAAAATAGCTACACCTTCAAAAAATCTTTATTATAAAGCTACATCGCCTCGTGTCCCAATCCATCATTGTAATATAATGGTATATATTTTCTATTCTTTTATGTATTATAGGACCCTATCTTTGGGGAAGGTTACAAACTATTAACTACCACACTTCAACTATTGCGAGTACAGAAGTCACCACTAACACTGGTCAACACAAAATAAAAAGCTATTATGCCAGTTAATATAAATGGTAATATCGACCCCAATATTATGGCAAACATGTGTTTAATCCTACACATGTGTCGCTAAAACCGCCGGTAGGCAGTGTGAGTGTGGCGCGGGAAGCTCATGGTGGCGCGGAGACGCCACTGCCATCGACGCCCGAGACCCATGGCGATACTAGCGTATTGCATGTCATGATACCGACGAGCTGTTTCGTTATGTTAACGATATGAAATGAGGCAAATCTCTGGGCAACGATGGGCTTAGTATTGAATACCTTCTGTACGCTCCTGAACCAATATTTTATAGAATTGCTCAGTAGTTAACGCTTGTATAGACCACAGTTATTTACCTAATAATGTCATGAGAGCTATTTTTGCTTTGAAAAACACAGTTTATAAATACATACAAAGAATTACTAGTGTGTATGCGTGCTTCCTAGACCTAAGCCGATCTTTTGATACTATCAATTATGAATTATTGTGAAATAAATTAATAAAATCTAAAGTGTCACCAAAAATTATAGATGTAAATTTGACATAGATGTCACGGACAGTACTACCAACCTAAAAAAAAATAATTCTCCAAGTCCTTCGACGCGCGCAGTTTAAAATTCAAATGTCACCTTATTTTTTGGACACAGTAGTATATTAGAATACTGGTATGCAAATCAATGTAATCAAGTGTAATGGAACAATACGCTGCAATATAATAATCTGAAACGTATAAATTGACAAGTGGAGTAAGACAGGATGGACTTACGTCGCGGATCTTACTTAACATATATATTAACGGGTTGAGTGAGGAGTTGAGCAGTACCAGAGCTGGTTGCCGTATTGGTGATGAACGTTTGAATAACCTTAGTTATACCGATGACATGGTGCTGCTCAGCCCCTCAGCCAACGGTCTGAGACTTGTTGCAGTCTGCGAGAAATATGCAGCCAAACATCATCTAGTGTATAACGAAAAAAAAATCGGAGATTGTGATATTTAACTACTTTCCTTTATTTACTTTCTTATCTTGGTCATATAATTAAGGATGATCTGTAACGACTGAGACAAAGTATCGCATGTCGAAGTAACATGTTGGCCAGACGATTTTATCATTGCTCTAACCAAGTCAAAATTACTCTGTTCAAGGCTTACTGTCAGTCGTTCTACACCAGCCAACTCTGGTACAAATACACGAAGAGTGCTTGTAACGCTCTTAATGTGCAGTATAATAACGCTTTTAGGGCTATGTTAAACTTGCCCTGGAGGTGTAGTGCGACTAGTATGTTCGCTGAGAATAGAGTTACTGATTCTAACGGGCTCTTGAGGAAGCTCAAAGCTTCTTTCCCGACTCCATTATGTGCATGTAGTAATCGATTAGTGTCTGTGGTTTTAAACTGTGTTTATCTAATCAGAAATTAATTTTAGTTAATATAATTTCATCTTAATTTAATTTAATTTAATTTAACCTTTGTAACATCCCTATGTGATATTATGCCTACATAAAATATTATTTAATATAAATAATTAATTAATAAAATATTATATAATATTATAAATTAAAACCGCTTTTATTTAAATAGTATTATTTCAGTGAAAGCTGAGTAAGCTATACTTGATAACCTAATCTTTAGAAAATCATCATTGTGAAATTCGGAACTAATATTCTACCATTAAGTCTAAATGTTTTGGTTTACCGACAATTTAGATGTATGCTAACTCATAAATTAGTGGTGGTAACTAACTTTTTATTTTTTTTTCCCTGGTCTACTGGCTTTGATTTGTAGGATACTAATAGTAACTAAATCAATGTAGATGCTTGAATACTAATTGTGAAATGGAATGAAGTTAAGTAATTGTTAAAAAAACAAATATATTACCTCTAATACATGCATCACAAATGCCGCAATATTTTACTATGTAGGTACTCAATATTATGAGCAATCAAAATGAATTGATAAAACCGTCAAGACCGTAGGTATGTTGGGATATCTGAAAATTGAGAAGTTAGACCTAGGATTAGTGACATAACGAAGTTTTTTTACGGGCCATGGACACCAACAACTCAAAAGAGACGTAAATGTGCTGCCCGCCTTTGAATAAATTAGGGTATAGGGGCGTTATAGGGAAGAGGAAATACTAGAGTGTTATTAAAAAAATAAGAGTTAATACAGTTAGTGAATAAATTCTTATTTATTCACTATATATATGATACTAGAAAACTTGAAAACACCATTGATATGATTTCAGTCTAGATTGAAGTAACGAATGCGAAATTTATTATTCTCTGTTCGTTCAACTCATCTGTACAATTTTCTGTGTTATGGATTTGCCGTCAAACGAGTCACAGGTGGTTCAGTGAACACCTAAGATTATGTTGACATTTTATTGGCGCCGAATCAATTCTGTTAATTAAAATGTCTTGGGCACATTTTCAATTATGCTATAAGTCGATAGCGATTTCCCGTGGACATGTGCACTCTCAGTTTTACGCATAAACTAAATCTTATTTTCCTGATAATAGTCCAGAGTAATACAAAATCTACAAAATGACATTGCTATTATCTATACTAAACCGGATACAGAACATACTAATCGGGAAAACAGAGGTAGAGCCATGCTTAGACATGAATGGGCTGGCTCGACCTGTGCGATACCACGACCTCACAGAAAACCGGTTGTGAAGCAATGCTTGCGTTGCCTTTCCCCAAAATTACTGATGTTTCCGGCCCAACTCCGCCTCTTCTCTTTCCTCTCCTTTCATAATCCCCCTCCTCATACCCCATTCTCTTCTTTCCCATTCCCGCATTCCTCTATCCCTCATCACCTTCAAGGCGAGCAGTGCACTTACGACTCTTGAGTTGCAGGTGTTCATGGACGGCGGTTGTCACTTATCATCATATGACCCGTCTGTTCGTCTGTCCATCTATATTCTAAAAGAAAACATGACAGTTAGTCGGAAACAATCATTTTACCATTCCCCTTATAAGTGATTATGACTATGTCTTATGATTGTCGACAACAAAAACTATTCATATTTGTTATTCATACATACGCTCACGCCTATTCTAAGAGATAGACAGAAGTGTATAAACCCACATTTTGCCAATAAGAATATGCTCTCACTAACGTAATAGGGGTGAGCCTACTGCCTTCAACCAGACACTGTAACACTGTATACATAATGTCTGACAGATAACAACCCGATCCCTTAGTCGCCTTTTACGACAACACCGGGAAGAGTTGGGGGGTTTTCTACTCTACCGTGAACTGTACGTAATTTTTTTTTCATTTTATTTTGGCACAAACAGTCATTACAAAAAAAAAATACAAAATAGATATACAACAGAGTGATAGACAACGAGTGCCGAAACTAACTATCGAAATAATCTTAGGAAATGTGTTGACTAACAAGGCTATATGTATTTGTTAATGATGATTCTGAAATTCTGAGTTAAAATTAGTAGGATCTTAATATTTGTGAAAACTTTTATCAAAAAGAAGTTGAATTGAAATAAGTTTAAACTTTCAATCATAGTCATGAATAGCTTCTTTCTAGGAAACTTCTAAAGAACGGAGAAAGTTATCATGGGTGACAAACATATTCAAAAGCTAGTTATCCTCAAAACTTAATTTACTTATACAATTTTTCTTTTTAGAGACTTTCTGCTTCAAGGATATATGTACATATGTATGTTATGTATTTTTATATTTGAATGTAATTGTATAATTTGGAATTATTAGAAATTGCCAAATCGTGTAGCAGACTGAACTCAAGACGAATTTGAGATACAGTCCAAATACATACCCCTCATCCACCATCTCCTATTTCCCCTCCCTTGAGGAAAGGGGGATCTTTCCTCTCCTCTACCCTCACCCCACATTACACATCCTTACACCACTTACCATCAGGTGACCCGTATGTTCATCTCTCCATGTAGATCATAAAAAAAATAACAAACTTCAAATTAAATTGCCATAACCTGATGTCTACAATCTGAATAATTCACCGGTCATTCACAATCCTGAAAAAACTATCTGCTTATATTATATACATCATTATCATTAAAATACAATTTGATGTTTATTTGTACAGTTAATAAGTAAGAACTCCTAAATTAGAGTTTGTTGACGTCAGGAAACTTCTTTTGTTGCTAGAAAGATGCGGATAAAATAAAACAACAACATGTATCATGAGGACACGTCTTAGTGCATTTTATTAATTACATCATATCATGCATCCCTTAGATGACTGACACAAGTATAACAATAAATTTAAAACAATGCTTTAGTTTTCTATACAACTACATTTCAAAAATTGTGTATATTTATATCACATAGTGTATGTATTTTTTTTTATTTTATACTCATTCACTATTCAGTTAAAGTCAAGTTATATCATTTATTTCTTCATTACCTGGTTGGTTATATTTTTATTTTTAAAGTTTGTATCAAGTACTTAATCTGTAGTATTAAATATTATAGTTTTTGCAAATCACGAAATGTTAGATAAAATAGAAATATGCAATTTTAATAATTTTCTAACACAATGATAATAGGCGTCTGATTTTGGTAAGCATTGACCTCTCGACCGTAGATAATGTATTCTGTATAAAACACGAACTCCAAGTTACTTATAACTTTTGCGTGTTCATTTGTTAGCATTTGAACTATTCTGTGAAATGTCATTTCTCTGTTAGAAGAAGCAGATGAATTAAAAGTTTGGAAAATTCTTTTATTTAGAACAATGCTTTAGTTTTAGTTCGTTTTTCTTCAACATATCGATCACTATCGCTACTCCTGCTATGAAAAGAAATAATCTTGTGATTTTACACGGTTTTGATGAAACTTTACATTACAAAGAATATCTATTATACTGAGTACTGTAAGTCCTAATTAGGAACTTTCCATAAAGGCAAGGCATTAAAAAATACTAAAAAATGAACAGAACATTAATTTCTCTGTAAAAAAAAATTCGTGAGTTGCAATAACTGTAAATAAATATTAACTTCAATACATTTCAATTGTTAAACATAGTATTGAATATGGCAAGATTATTCATTTATTTTATCATACGAGATTCTATAGACTTAGAATTAGTTATTGAGTTCTTCAGAAACACTTAATGAACTTAGTTGTAAAGAGGAAGGAAGAATAGGAAAGGGGAAAAATCGTTAAAATGTAGTATTTATGAGAAATGTCGAGGAGGCTTTGACTGTATGATAATTTTAAACTTGCCACATTCACGATGTTATGTCAAGATCGAAAAGAGTTGAGAAGAAATTCCATTGTGTTATCATATGTGGATGCACGCTAACTCACAGACACTATGCTAACTATGCAAATTGTTCGATGAATATAACATTGGTGGAATATGTGTATATTATCTTAACAGTTTATGTAAGGTATCGAAATTTAAAGAGTATCAGAGAATAAAAATGCCGTAGTTAGATGCTAAGATTAGACTAGTAATTGTGGATTTAGATTTTTTGATAATTCATAATAAGAAAGCTTTGTTTATAGACGACTTAGTTGCGTAAATTAATTTAATGTAAAGTACTTTAATATCCGAAACTCATGTCTACTTTGTAACGGCAACATGTGTTGGAAATATTACCTACTTATAAAGTGAGTCATTTCGTATCCAATCACATGACGTGAGAGTAGCACGCATCCACTTTAATAAGAAATTCCTCTATTCGAATGTTTTACTATTATTAAAAAAAAACTTATATTCAGAGAATATTAAACCGAATGATATGAGAAAATCGTAACTTGTATTGTCGTTTTTTTACTATAATAATATCTTACAAACTAATGTATAAACTATTACTAAATGTTTGTGAATTACATTTGTGTTGTATGGAATATTCAATTATTCAAGTTTAGCCTTAATTACGAATAATTGTATGTTCTCGACGTGGTTGATAGAGCGTGCGGTGATAAGGGCTCAGTTAATAGACAAGAGGGAAGTTGTGGCATTCGTCAGGTTGTTCACGATCTACCAAGGATGGATAGGCCTTTATTAAGAAGGGTTCACACATTACCATATCATTACAAATTATTTTTCATATTCTAGATAGACTTGATAGCCAAGATCTAGGTGACGTTAAGTAAGTTGTAAGATTCTTTTAAAGTTTTTGATTACTGAGTTTAACATACGGGAAATAAGGTAATTTATTTCCTAAATGTTAACAAGTTAGCTCATGAAGTTAAGTTAGTGGGACCCGATTTAATTGGTAAAGTGTGGGCGGTTAATACATCTCTGCCAGCCCCTTCGGGGATACAGGCGTGAGCGTATGTATATGTGTATGAAGTTAAGTTCGGCGCTGTATCTTTCGAGTGTAAGTTAATATTGTAGATACATTTTAAAGAAAACATCACAACAATTTGGTGTAATTACAAATTGATTTAAAGAAATCAGGTAATGTTATTCTACTCCAAATATAAAACATTAAATAGTTCCTACAAATGTATTTTATTATTCTACATCGACAGTATAAGAAATCATCGACTGATGTGATGGAAATAAATACTCATGCACAGAATACCACCAGCATTGTATGAACCCGCCCTTAACCTACGAAAATAGATGAGCTTATAGGATAAGCCGCTAAGGGACTGACGCAGTACATTTCACCAATGAGGGTTAAGATAGGGTACGAGTATCATAGCTCATTTCCGTCTCAGAGAAATCTTTGTGTAAATATGTTTTTATGAAATGGGATAATGATGAAGAAGATAGTCTTTTATTTAAGGATAAAATATAATTTTGTTTCATACATTTGCCCTGTTATCAAATTTCATAGAAAGGAATTATATAGAGCTGTTCAAACACTCAAGGACATTAAATTTTATTTTGATGCAACCTATAATAATACATGTATACACTTACATTAAGATTCATCACGATAACTGCATACTTAAAATTTTAGGCAGTTGCAATTTTACATACAAGATAACGTTTTTAAGGTTCGAGGAAAGAAATTTTCCATCTATGAAGAAGTGAAGGATGCAGTTTCAGCGTATTTTTCAGAAAAGGTTTTTTTATGAATCTAAAATGAACATTGACAAGTAAATTCATAGATCTAAGAAATGTATAAGGGTTCGAGGTAATATTATTTCACCCCATTCTATTCCATACCCTGAACTTAAAAACGCAACTGTATAGTACATACATACATAATATCACGCCTCTTTCCCATAAGGGGTAGGCAGAGACCACTTCCTTACATTTGCTACAATTCTGACATACCTTTCTCGCTTCTTCAACTTTCATTCCGTTCCGCATACAGGCTCGTCGGTTAAAGGTACTTTTGACCTGGCCCTTGCTTAGATTTTCTTGGACTTGGTCCAAAAACATTCGCCTAGTTCTTCCTCTTCCGACAACTCCATTTACCTCTGCCATATAAATACCTTTTGTTAACCTTCTTTCATTTATCCTATCGATATGCCCGAACCAGTACAGCATTCTTTTTTCTATTTTAGTCACTACATCCCTTTTTCACACCACACTGATCCCTTATCACACTATTCCTCACTTTGTCACTCAATTTCACATCAGTTATCTGCCGCAATGCTCTCATTTCTACCGCATTAATTCTACTTTCGTGCTTCTTTAGCCATACCTAACTTTCGCTACCATACATAAGTGTTGGCACCAACACACCTCTATGCACAGCCATGCGAGCCTTCATTGAGACTCTGTGGCTGGTCATAAAAGTATGCAGTGCACCATTGATCGCATTACCCGCACTAAATAGTACTAAACTTTAAAATAAATTTTAGCAGTTTACATTACTTTACATACAAAATGATTTAGCAAGCATATATGTATATAACTAATAATTACTTTAAATACACATTTCTCGTCAATTTATTCAGCTATGACTGCCCCGTCAGTATTATATTAGTATAACAAAAATGACACAGGTACCATTATTGTTATGATTACGTTTAGTAATGAGGCACTCGGAACTGGTGACTCTGGTAAGCTAATAGAGTTAAGTCACTATCACTGGGAAGGCATCGTCTATAATTTGATCGATCGATTTAAAGTTGTCTAATGCGAACACAGTTATATACCGAATGCTAGAACGATCAAACTATCAGCCCATTAAAAATAGTACGGGAGACAACGTTGATTTCGAGTGGTAATTCCAGGTTGCAAAAATATATGTGTTGTGGGTAGTTAAGAGCGAGCGTCAGATGTCATAGTTATTTAGAATCTGGTATACCTTCAGCTGACGGTCTTACACCCATTGAAGAAATAACTAATGAAGAAATAACACTGTTTATGTTTCATTGACCCTGAAAGGATATTACATATTTTTTGCAAGGTTATATTATAGCAGTTTACGTATAATCCCCTCTTTTATGTTCAGCAGACTTTTTGTTTATTAAGTATGGTAATTATATGTTACATTTGTTATGGAAATTTTTAATGGGGATAAAATGGGTTTACATAACTGATATTGTCTCACAGCCCGGTCTACCATAACTCTCAGGAGTTATCGCTATTTTCCTTTATTAGTTGTCTTTGAACTATACACATAACATTTTGTGACCTGAAATTAACACCCGTAATCTACGTGTCACTTACCACTGTCCACCAGTGTTCGGTGGCCAAAAACTCACGAATATAAGTTTGAACCGGGACTTACTCTAATATATTAACCATTTATCTATAATTCAGTCACATTCATCTTAAGCAAGCGTTTCTAAATATTTGCTATGAAAATTGAACACGTAACAAATTATTAACAGACAATACTTGTAGCGTATGTTGATTTTATATTGTTTAGAAGCAACATTAATCGTTAGGCCATCAAAAATATTAACCAATACATACATCTTATAAACAGTGTCCAAATGTATAATTTGGGTTAATAGATATATAATATATCAATGAAAGGATTGTCAATTTAGTTACTATTTTTATATATGTGTACCTGCAGAGTGTAATGTCCTTCCAGTTCTTTACGTTAAGTACGAAATATCCACAATTACCCTCATTTTCTATTACGAGTAATCCCAATGCGGTACGGTAGCGTTAAAGTAAAAATATAAAAATATTCCAACTACTCATTTCTAACACTGCAACTATCATATATTGTTTCGATATACAGACACGGCACCTATACATTTATATTAAAGACTTCGTTTCAGCTCTATGAATGTATAACTACTTTTCGATACAGTGTAATCGAAGAGGTTTATTCTGATTAGTACCCGTAATACAGACCAACTCAATTACTTTCACTTGAGTCCCGTGTTCCACCATTTTAGTCTTTAGGTAACAAGATTTATTTAAATCGACTAACTGGTAAAAAATGTCTACATTTCGACATCTACATTCTCATAAGGCTTCTTCGTAATAAACTCCTACGTTGATCTGAAACAATGAAAAGTTCAATTGATTAAATTTAGTATAAATTATTTTACGAGTTTATGAGAAATTTAATACTAGCCTTTTGCTAAAATTTCTATGTCAGTCTTCTAAAAAGATTCACCTTTGAAAATTCGAGACTTTGTATCGAGATGATAATTCATAGCTTTGTTACGGTGAGAGGTTTCACCTGTCTCTCACTCTTCTCACTCTCTCACCTGTAGTTAGTGGCCAAGTAGGTACTACTATCGAAATAAGAAAAGAGTCAGATTTATAAGTAACTGGTTAGCTATTAATAAATGTGTCATTATTTCTCTCTCGGTATAAGTACTTGAAGATGGCTCAGGGTCCGTGAATACTATTTTTGGTGTTGGCATTATACCAGCACTTCTTCTAAGAAAGGACCACAATACTGAGCTAACGAACATTTTTGGCCCATACAGAGGTTCCTTTTTTTGTATACTAGTTAGGATTAGTTTCTATTATATGACGAGCCTCTGTATGAGTGTAAAATAAACATATTTTCTTACTTTCTCTCTTCCTTTCTATTTGAAAAGACAAAGGGAGAACTTTACACAGATACAAATCACTGAAAGTATTTGTCCTAGTAGAAATTGAACCCACGACTTTTCGCTCAGCTATCAGGATAACTTATCAATTGACCAACCGACAGACTAAAATCAAGTAGTAAAAAAAAATCGGTATTACCCATTGATATTTTACGTTTTATCTCGTAGCGAATGCTTTTGTAACAAACAAGCTTGTTTTACGTTTTATGTCTGATTGGAAGTCATAAATGTCAAATCCAAATTCCATTCTTACAGTGCAGTGCAGCAGTGTATAAAATGGAACACAAAGACAAAGACACCTTAACACAAACATTTGAAATAAAACATTATAATCGCGCCTTAGGGGTGAGACCGACCGTTTCTAAATCACGGTTCTATTGTTAAAATAGTTTCAGACATGTAATGTACATGCAGTAACACATTTGCGGCAATTTAAAACTATAATGCACTTGCGACGACTGAGATGCAGGTGTGCATGAGAAGTCACTTAGTATCAAGTGTCTCATTGCCCCCTAAAATATATAAAAATAATGAGTGAAACCTGATATATTTCCAAACTGAATATTTAAATAATCGGTGAAATTTGAAAACAACTTGGCTTAGGTATTTACTACAGGGAGCGACCTAGTCACATCTTATTATATATTTTTAAATCTCGGTATATTAACAAAAAGGTTGTTATAAAAATCTTTGACTTCACAAAACATGAACCTCAATATTCTGTATGTTTTGATTATAACATATTTATCACAAACCCCAAGTCTTAGACAAAAGTAAATTCTACATAAAATGGTAGATACTTACATATTATATCAGTTCTTAAACTACACCACATGCACAGGACAGCCATCCTTTGCTCTTACGTTATCTAATGGTGGCGCTATCACCACGTATGTGTCTCGGCTGGTAGTAGGAACCTCGTCATCATCACCAGCAAACAGTGGAGGTGGGGGAATGACGTCATCTTCTACTTCATCCTCCGTCGCTTCCTGTCGCTTGCGGCCCGGCATGTAGTTCATAACACATGTCACAGCAATCAGGAACAAAAAGAATATGAACACCACGTCGAACATGATTAGAAAATTCAACATTACAAGTTGCATCACGTCACAGACTATCTTCCCTCACATTCTGGGCTCACCAGTACTTTGAGAGATACTACTTTCATTAGATACGTTTTTCATCTTATAGCATTGCTTTCGAATTAAGTGTCGATATCTGAAACAATACAGACTGACTGTTAATACGTTTTTAAAATTATTATATTATGGAGGTAAGTCTTTTGTTTGTTGTGAATTTCCATGTAATGATCTCTGTGTTTAAGACCAATATTACCTAAGTCGAAATAAACTGATACGATATGAAAAAACGAGCTAATCTATCACCCACTATGGTGCTACTTACACTTATTCTTATTATAAAGTTTGCGAGAAAAGAAGAATGTAATAAAATCTCAAACAACTGTTTAGTGATCGACAAAAAAGTAAAAATACAGCTTTTGTACAGCTATGTCTTCTTCTTTGAACATGTAACTGGACTCTTAAGTTGAAACTGTATTTATGTATGATGTGTCGATAAATTGTCTTTATTGAGCGAGACTTACTGGGTAAATTAAGAATATAAAAAATTCAAGTGACTGATTACTGGCACAAAAATGTGGTATAAAACAATCATTATCCTTTCGATTAAACACACTTATTATTTTCACGCAGTCCTCTTATTAAATGTTTAATTTATAGGTAGGTGATATTTACAATATAACTAAACAATTTCTAAGATTTCTGTGAATGTACAAAACTTCCTCCTCTTGGAAGTCGACTAATTTGCATAGAGTAAAATGAGTTCCTTCTAGATTTAAACACAATAGGTGAATAGGTGACTAAGAACAGGAAGAAAACAAGTAAAATCGATTTGGATTGAAGAATAGTTGTTTTACATGAAAATAATGAACCTGCCATATACATTAACCTTTAAATAAGGTTTATAATACGTTATTTTGTCCTTCAATGAAAAATTATCAGTTAAATTTCATGTTTTATGGTTACATGGTTTATACGCACAGTTTAATATGGCTTTAAAACATTTCAAAAAGAATTGTTTGCATGATACTTTAATACTACCCTCACTTTGTGGGATACCGCAATCCTCTTCACGTTTTTAAAACCATACATTTTAATTGAGCTGTTCTGCGATTGCCGGTACTAAGTAACGCGAATGAATATTTATGTTTTCCTTTAGCTAGTTTATGAAGGGAATAAATTGTACGATGAGAGTTAGGTAGTGGGCGAAGGCGAAAGGCTTTTTAAAAAGACAAGTGTTCAGCTCGGAGAGCAGTATTAGACTGACTTTATTTAATATAAAAGGCTTAAATACTAATTGTGTAACAAAGGAACGATTATGATTCTATATCTTCCTGTTATCGCAAGATACCAGGAAGTTACATGATAAGGCATGTTTATTACCTAATTACAATGAAGGCTACTGTGTAATAGCCTTGTAATAGCCTAATATGGCTATATAACTCCTCCCCCCTTAAGATGGAGGCGTGCTGAAGGCTGCGACTGAAGTTGGAGTGCATCATCTTCAGGTTGTAGCGGGACTGAAGCATGCGCCGACCTGGGTATCCACCAGAGTTTGTAGATCGCTACTCCGACTCCTGTTGCTAGTACTATTATGTACAGAAGTATGGATGGCCAACTAGGTGTGCTTGGTATGATGACTGGGTCGTCTATTGATGTCTCTATTTCTTCTGATTGCTTAATAGCTTTCTTCAGGTTATCTAGCTCGATATTTTCTAGTTTTATTTTGATTGGTAGTAGTTTTGGTGTCTGATGTGCACGTGGTAATGGTACAGTTTCCTTGATATTGATGTATCTTTGATGTGTTGTTAGTGTTCTGTCCATAACTTGCACCTTACAGTTGTTATCCGTAGTTATTAGAAAAACGCCTTTGTTGCGCTGATATTGTATGTCATTCCCGCAGATGGTTTTGATGACTTCTTCTTGCTTCATGATGATTATCCAGCTGTTGTCTTTGATTTGTTGAATGATGTTATCTTCGTAAGTTGCGGTTGCAAAAGTGCAGTTGTGTGGTTCTTGATGTTGGATGAGCTGGGCTATGCAGTCTTCCGAGTGTAGAAGTGTGTTCCATTCTAAGTGTCTGCAGATGACTTCCTCTTCTGTTATCCTGGTGCAGGGCTCGTGTGGATAGGCAAACTCATTATTTCCCAAGATTAGGAAGGGATTTTTGGGTATTAGGATTGTGTTATTATCATTAGGGATGGAGTACAGGTGTAATAGGTTATAAGGTTGTTCGGCAACTATTGGTATTTCCAGTATAAAGGTAATTGTTTCGTTTGTGCTGTATGCTTTTACTGTGATTGCTTTTTCCCATAGTTGGATGTTATTCAGATTCGGGTCGAAAGCTAGGTTTCCACCGATTTCGTTTTGTATGTTATTTAACTCTTCAATTAGATATGAAGGGTCAACTATGCTGGGATGTAGTTTTTCGAGGTGAGAGAATGTCAATGCATTTTCTAGTGTGTCTAATCTATCATAAAGTTGTTGAAGCGAATTCAGGATGCTATTAAAGATGTTTGTGGTTAGATAGTTAGTTTCGAATTCTGTGTTTTGAGTTGAGTACCTATCTATTTCTTTGTAAATTTTATTTTGGTTGTTTTTTATGTTTCTTAGGTTATTTTCATATTCTTTCATGAAGTCTTGCATTATACTTATTGTCCTCTTTTGATTTGCTCTATTATTGTTAATTGATGATTGGATCGCTTTAATTTCATTATCAAATTTTGTAGCATCGTTCTGATCTAAGTTACCTGTGATGGCTTTTACTACAGTGCCTAAGCCATCTATAAGGCCACGTCTATATCTATAGCTTAATCTATATCCTATGTTTTCTAGTCCTAAATATATTAACTTACTTTCTATCGTATCTATACGGTAATCTATTTGTTTTGTTATATCCGTAATATCTGTAGAGCTATTTTGCTTTAATTTGATTGTGTAATAGTTACTGCATATTTCTAGGAAGATTTCTCTTAGTTTAGTAGTATTGTAAATTACTGCTATGTGGTATGTATCTATTTGATATTGTGCTTTGGCTTCCGTTAGTACTAGGATTCCATTGTGATTGTCTATTGGTTGTATGTGGTGTATCAGTAAGAGACAGTGGTAATTTTAAAGGGTTACGCTCATATTTACTTTTTAGACAACTATCGCATTTATTGATGAATTTTTGTACCGAAGCTAGCATATTAGGCCAATGATAGTTTCTATGTAGGTGTTTGTAAGTTTCTTGTATGCCTCTATGTATGGTTTTACCTTCGTGATATTTCCTTATTAAATCCGTTTGTTCGGAAATATTTTCTATTAGTGTGACTCTATTCATACATCTAATTAGTTTTGGTCCACGATTGCTGAATATTGTTTTACGTACTTCGCAGAATAGTGGGTAATATTCCACGTGATGAAAGAATAGATAAAAAACTCTATCCGGAACTGTGTGTTCTTTTAAGAATTTTATTATTTGTTCTTTCGTGTTGTTTATTGGAATCCAGACGTCTTTTATTATTATTTTGCCTTTGGACCTATCATCGATTCTGTAAGTATCTCCCGGTGTTTTTCTAATGTGTAATTGTTTAGATTGTCTATCGATTGCATCGTCTATTTCTGGTATTTTATCTATCTCTGTTTCTAATTGGGTAGTGATTGGGTTTGATTCCGTTTCTTCCTGTCTATTGTCTATAATTTGAGGAACTAACTCTGTTTGCTCTTGGTTCTCCTGTGATTGAATTACGTTGTCAGGAGTAATAGGCATGTCCAATAGTGTTCTGATATCTATGTTTGCTAGGTCTGAGTTATCCTCAGATGTACTAGGTTGTGGGTCTGCATTAGCTTCGTTATGATGTATTATTTGTACTCTTGAGAGTGCATCTGCATTTGTATTAGCTTTACCTTTTTTGTACTGTACATCGTAATTATATTCTGCTAGTCTTAGGCGCCAGCGTGTGAGTTTGGAGTTTGGGTCTTTGATGGACATAATCCATGTAAGTGGACGATGATCTGTGTAAATTGTGAATCGTTTACCATATAGATATGGGCGGAAGTATTTGATTGCCCATACTATGCTTAGTAATTCTTTCTCTATTGTGGAGTATCTCTGTTCTGTATCCGATAGTGTACGTGAGGCATAGGCTACTGGTTTATCTGAGCCTATTTGTCCTTGTGATAATACTGCGCCTATTGCTATATCTGATGCGTCTGTGGTCAAAATGAATGGTTTCTCGAAATCTGGGTATTGTAAGATGGGTGCATTAATGAGTACTTCTTTGCATTTTTCGAATGCTTGTGTATACTCTGTTGTTAATGTAATTTTGCTTCCTTTTTTTAGACATTTTGTTAAAGGTTTTGTTAGTTTTGCAAAGTCTTGTATGAATTTTCTGTAATAGCCTACTAGTCCTAAGAAAGATTTGATTTCTTTTTGTGTTTTGGGTAACGGAAACTTTTTTACTGCCGCTATCTTATCTTCATTTGGCTGAAGGCCTTTATCTGTTAGTGTATGTCCTAGGAATTTGACTTGTTTTTGTAAAAATTCAGACTTGTTCAATTGAATTTTTAGGTTGTGCGTCCTGAATCTATCGAATACCTGTTTACATTTGTCCAAATGTTCCTGTAAAGATGTGGAATATATGATCACGTCGTCTAGATATGTTAATACATTATCTAGTCCTCGCAGTACTGAATCCATCAATCTTTGAAAGGTACTTGGTGCGTTTTTCAGGCCAAACGGCATTCTAAGGAATTCGTAGTGTCCACGGTCAATTGAAAATGCGGTTTTTTCGACGTCATCTGGGTGCATTTCTACTTGATGGTAGCCTGAGGCTAAATCTAGAGTTGTGAAATACTGGGCACGGCCTAGTTTGTCTAGTATGTCGTCTATATTAGGTAAGGGGTACTTATCTTCTATTGTCTTATCGTTTAGTTTTCTATAATCTATTACTAATCTATATTTCTGTTCGCCTGAAGCGTCTGCTTTCTTCGGTACTATGTGTACCGGGCATGACCACGGGGAGTTACTTTCCTGTATGATATTATTTTTTAGTAGTTGATTAATTTGTTTCTTAATTTCTTCTTTTTGTTTAGGTGCCTGTCTGTAGTTACGTACGAAAATTGGTTTGTTGTCGGTTAGCCTTAATTGGTGTTTGATCTCATGAGTGAACGTTAATGGGGTTTCTTCACAGTGGAAGATATCTCTGTAGTTGTAGCATAGCTTTTTAATTTCTCTATTTTCTTCGGGGTTCATGTGACTGGTTCTTAATCTGTTTAGATTTTCTTTTTGTAATTTTTCAATGGTTTTATTCACTTCCGCCGTTTTGTTTTTTGTTGTTGGCTGTGAATTTTTGTTATTTATTTTTAATCTCTGAAAATTTAGGTTACAGTTGTTTTTGAAATGTATGGTTTCTTCTGATGTATTTATGACAGTCATTAGTGCATTTCCATTTTTAACAGTTATTAATGCCGGTGGGAATATTAATCCGTTTTTTGTTGTTTTTTTTTCGGAATAGTATTCTCCTTCTCTGTAATTACATAATATGTTTACTACTTGTTCGCATTTGGGTCCTATTTTACTAAATGATTTTATATCATCCCTTATTGGTATTTTGGCCTTGTCCGTGCGGAGTATCATATTTTTAATATCTATTTTACATCTTAATGGAATTAAAAGATCTAACCCTATTAGTCCCACGAAATCTGAATTGAAATTAAATATTAAAAATTTGTGTGTAATATCTTCATTGAATAGATTTTCTGGAAGTTTTATGTAGGCCACTTGCTTGTGTTTGGAAGTTGCATGTGCTGTCTTTATGAAATGTGTTTCGTTTTTAATTTTTATGTCTAAATCTTTAGTGTTTTTTAAAATTTGTGGGCTTATTAGAGATTGTGAAGCACCTGTATCTAATAGAAATCTGCCGCCTAATTCGCTGATGTATATGTATGGAAGGCGGTTATAATTCTGAATATTATTCATGAAGACTACGTTGTGAGATGATTTATTATGTCGACGAGAAAATTTTCGTCGTCGGAATTTTCTGTACCCTCTTCATTTTCTTTTTCAGGGGTTTCAGTGCTATCCTCCTCCTCGCTTATTTCATTTTGAAAATGGATTGGTTTTTTAGTTTGATCGTTATTTGTTTTGTTTTGGGGCTTTTTCTGAAAGGAGTTAGGTTTATTTTTATTGAAGTTTGAGTTCTTATAAGTATTAGTTTTTGGTTGATCTGCGCGTCTGGCCCGTAGTTTAACTTCCTCCTGTTTTGCTACGATAATTGCCTGATCTAGGTTTTGTACGTATTTTAGTTTTATCAATATTGCTGTAATGGGGTTTAAGTTTTCTAAAAACGTTTCTAGAGCCATTTGCTCGTAATAGTCCCTTTTTTCCGGATTTGTTGAGATTAGTGTACACATAAGTAATCTAATTTTGTCGCCAAAAGCGTCTATACTATTATTTTCTCTTTTGGTTTTCATAAGTTCTTGAACTAGTTGTATTTCTGTCCTAAATTCACCGAATTTTTCCTGAAAAACACTTTTAATATCCTCCCAGGTTCTTGTGCCTGGTTTTTCTGAAAGCGCTTCGACAGCTTTACCTGTTAATTTATTTCGTATGAGGCATGCTATGCACTCATCTTCTTTGTTTGTAATTAAGTTTAGAGCATTCTCAACACCTTCAATGTAGAATGCTAACGTTCTCCTATTCCCGTCGTAACCGGGTAACAGTTTTGAAAACGTAGAGTAGTCAGTGGGAATTGACTTCTCTTCAATCATAGGTTTCTCTTCTACTACTTTCTTGTCACTAGCCATTTTAATCTTGGTGAGTTCGAAAGCCTGAGTAAGAGTAAACAGCGATAATCTTGTATTAGTGAAAATACAAGTGTATTATTTAAAATACAAAATACCTCGACACTAAAAACACCACAAAAGTTGCTTATAGATTAAAGTGTCAGGAATGGATGAGAGGATCTCGGGAATAATCAGATTTATTGCTTACCCCACGAGCATGGCCGATGAGAGGCTGTGAGTCTTGTTCTTCGAGCTGGGTGCTGCTTGATGTTGCTGCCTGCCGCTTCTGCTGGTGCCCACTGGAGGTTCTTTTGTGCACGCCACGGATTCTAGGTATTTAAGGAGTTAACCACTGGAACCGATAGAACGCGACGTACCGACTGCGCCAGTTAGGTAGTGGGCGAAGGCGAAAGGCTTTTTAAAAAGACAAGTGTTCAGCTCGGAGAGCAGTATTAGACTGACTTTATTTAATATAAAAGGCTTAAATACTAATTGTGTAACAAAGGAACGATTATGATTCTATATCTTCCTGTTATCGCAAGATACCAGGAAGTTACATGATAAGGCATGTTTATTACCTAATTACAATGAAGGCTACTGTGTAATAGCCTTGTAATAGCCTAATATGGCTATATAACTTGAGTCACAATTATTTCTTTTGTCCAAATGATAGCTATTACTGCCATAACTATATGAAGTAATGTTAGCTGGTACTTCTATTTTTTTAAACATTTTATCTTTTGCTCTCTTTTTAATGATAAAATGATAAGTTTACTCTAAGACTGCTAACAGTTTGAGGGTACCGAACCAGTAGTTGAATAATTGTCGACCATATCTGCCACACAAACCAAACTCGCAATATAAAATATATTATCGCAGTCATAGGAGCATTAGAAATATGTGTATATCGATTATGTGTTTATGTATTCTATATTTATGTAAGTGTGTATATGTTGTATCATTACATATTTACTGTCTTATTCACAGGATATAGTTTCTTCGTTTTACCGTGTTTAGAATCATTTAAATCAAAACATTTCGCACCTACGACATACATTTCTGCATCACCCCAAGGTAGACTGGCAGAGAATGCCTATGACATTAAATCCGCCTCTGTACATCTTGTCCATAAAGTGTAAATAAATAAAAAGAAAAAATATAAACAAATTGGTGTTGAAGACAACGCAGATATAATAAACGATATAGGCATCAAGTTAAAAGCACAGTCATATTGAACATTTACTAAATTTAGAATAATGTAAACATGGTACATGATACAATAAATTGTCGAACATATTAATATAACTTTAAATAAAAAAAAAATACTGGTCCTGAAAACTCCTCCAACGATTAGAAAAGAGCTGATGGTAACAAACGCTTGAGCAGATCATCGTTCATTGTAGCTAAGAAACATCTCGATCACATCAGCCTTGAAAGAAAAAGATGCACCGAAATCGTTCCATTCATTTAAGTTTACGTTGCCACAGACAGACACGTTAAACTTATAAATACTCTTTTTCAAATGTTACGAATATATCCTCTATCCAGTCAAAAAAAATCGTAAAGTATGAGCTTTAGTATATTTGTGTAGGCGATGGGAAAAGAACAAACGTTTTGTCTGTGAACAAGATATCAATTTGATATTGGGTTGCAAAGTTTCTCCACAACTAAGTTTCGTAAGATGATACAGATCTATGTACGAACGAAGTTTCTACGTCTTAATGTATTTTACAACTGCTGTATATTGTATTAGAAAAATACATATTCATGTAATCAAACGATAATATTTAGAAAGGTTTTTTTTAGGAAAAGGGCTCTGTGGTGCTTAACACTTTTTTTTTGAGATAGCAGATAGATATAGAGATAGTATTACGGCGAAGGCGTATGGGTAACCACTTGAGCTTAATACGATATTCAGAAATGTGGACATATTTGCGTAGTGCAAAGATGAATTCGATGCAGTAATTTTGAAGTCGTTCAACCTTATTAGTTGGGTCTAGGTAAGATCTGGACAGCTGGCGTTTGCATGATTAAGAATAGGAAAAATAAAGGATTAATTACACAGTCTTCTAAGGGACCCCAAAGATGCTAAAAGATTTCTACTAACTTTCCGCAACTGTGGTTCCCAGGATAGGTCTTTATCAATATACATTCCAAGGTTTTTGACTGTGTCTTGAATTGGATTCAGGTAACCACTACAGTATACACATATAAGTTAACAATAAAAGAAATCTTATAGTTAAACTTTTACATTTATTATTATTAGCATAATATTTACAAACTTAACAAAACATAGATACAAAAAATTAAATGATTCTTTAGTAATTTTAACCAAGATATAAAACTATTATTGTACTTCAATTATTTAATTATGAGCCGTTATTATTAAATAAAAACGTTATTTAGTCGAAAAAAAGGGAAAGGGCTCTTCTTAGAAAATTATGACCTTGTTTGTACAACAAAACAACTACAAAACGAATTAGCGAGCGGGGTGAGTTGAAATATGTATGCTAGAGTTATTTATTACTTTGCAAATGAAAATTGAGTTAGTAAATTTAAAACTATATGTGGCACTATACTGTAACCCGGTAGCAGCCCGATTGAGGAAGCTACTGTTAAAAACTTTATTAGTTGAGGGACATCACACGGGGCAAAACGTTTATATTAACAACTTAACATTAATTGAAATATCAAAGTTTTAATACAGTTCAGCTTGTCACTTAGTAGTCTCGTTATTTTAGGTAACCTAATAGAAATCTCGGGAATTTGTCTGCAGAAATACTTTTATAGCCAGCCAGCTAATATCCGTCATAGTCGTTTTGCTAAAGCAATGACCTAAAAACTCGGTCCAAATATCAAAATTTCTGTCCATCGCCGTCTCAAGTAATATTTCTTGGATACTTAATTTGATTTCTATAATACAGTAATCTTAGCGCAGAGCGTAGTGCGTTTCGCACTGACAATTTAATTCCTGGGTTAGGTTAATCCGTTTAATGGGCTAAAACAAATAGCTTAACTAATTTATGGGGGACCCCGAGACCTGTTGAGCGGTAAACACGGTTATCACAATTAACAGTGTAACGTTATATCATTTTACAGTACTCAACCATATGTAGATACATACAGATACAACTATATCCCCGAAGGGGAAGGTGAAGGCGTTTAAATCATCCACATTTTACTAACCATAATTTGTTTTGTACTAGAGTACAAGCCTATTGCCGTACTATACGTACGAAGGTATTGTACTTTAAGGATACACAAAGTATTACCTTTTTTTAAGCAACTCACGCATTAATAATAATTCCTGTGTCGGGGTGGGCTTTACAAACAAATAACACCCAGAATCGGGAGAACTATTTTTGAGTCACAGTTTTGTCCCTTGTGGGAATCGAACCCACAATCTCAAGTTCCACAGTCAGTGTCACTACAACTACTAGAAAAATAGGCCCGTGATTAGATTTGAAATGTTTGTAAAACTACAGTTCTATAAATAAGTAATTCGTACGGTATTAATCTTGTCAACTCAACTAATAAAGTTTTTAACAGTAGCTTCCTCAATCGGGCTGCTACCGGGTTACAGTATAGTGCCACATATAGTTTTAAATTTACTAACTCAATTTTCATTTGCAAAGTAATAAATAACTCTAGCATACATATTTCAACTCACCCCGTTCGCTAATTCATTTTGTAGTTGTTTTGTTGTACAAATCAAAGTCATAATTTTCTAAGAAGACCAGACCAAAAAGAAAGTAAAAGCTGTAGAACTGTTGACAAATGTCGTTGTATTGATACAGACCAAAGCAAAATTATATTCGTAACGCCGCGATAATCATTAAGTAATTTTTAACAAATTTTACTTTATCTAAATATATTTTTTCTTTCTTAATCTGTTACAAGAGATATACAAAATGTGGAAAATGAAACGCATTGTTGTGTTGTTGTGTATAAAATCACCAATTAATGAACATCAGAGGATTATCCCACAGACGAGACGTAGTAAATACAAAAAATCGGGTTAAAGTACCGACGTACGTGACTTACCCAAATATTAGCTCAAAGAGATTTTATGTGATCTATGATGGTAAAGTGAAATATAGACATCTAATTTGGCTAACATTAATCAGATCTAATAATAATAGGACGTTAAAGCGTAAAAACAATGTGATTTTCAGTATATTTATGTTAAGACAAACCGCTAATAATTAACTGTTGAAAGAAGCTAATAAGCGCTATAATGCTACACGCATTAAGGTCAGTTAGGACCAGGATAAATTCTTTTATTCTTTTCTTTCTTTAAAAAGACAACTCCCGCATTAGGAATAATTCCTGAGTCGCAGTGGACTTTAAAAACATTTGTGAATCACACCATTTTTTTTCCAGTCTAGGAATTGAACCCACGACCTCCGGTTCTGCAGTAAGGGTCCGCAATGCACTTGCGACTCTTGAGGTGCAGGTGTCCCTGAGTTGCGGTAGTCACTCAGCATCAGGTGACCCATCTAACTATTTACCTCTATACAGTAAAATATTATAGTATTTAAAAGTACTATTTTACTTTTGTTTTAACAAAACTTTACTCAGATTTGATCAAAAGAGTTAAAATATGAAATAAAAGGATTTTGGGGTATTGTACGCCAATATCAATGTTTGGAAATGTGTTATGGAGAAAGATTTTTTTAATTTGTCATAGATATAGAAATAAAATTAATACTAGGCTAGTATTATTTTATTTATAAAAAAATATTTTGCAAATTAATATACTGTGAGATCAGTGTGCCAGTTTTGCCTTTGACGCTAACGATCATGCTTTCGACGTGATTACAAATCTTGACAAAGAATATCTTTTCCTTTTCGTTATGGCAAATACCTTTCTCCCACAATAGTAAAAATAGTGCCGTTGCTTCCACAAATTTAATCTACTCTCAAAAGCACCGTAATTTCTTTCATCAGTCGGATGGAGTACATATCTATTCTGTATCTATAACATTGAAATCTAGTCACACTTACTGATATAAAGTTCTAAGTATAATTATATTTTATAATTAGGACTTAATTTCAGTAAGTCGGTTTCACGCTAGTGACAGTCACAGTCAGCAGATAAAAAAAGCTTTGCGTTTCTATATGCTATCTTATGATTAACAATCTGCCAGAATAGAAGTAATTCAACTCTATACTTTATTCTTGCATTCAATTAGAAACATTGTGCTTCACCATCATTCAACCTATCACAGTCCAATGCTGGATGTGGCCATCTCCTAACGTGCGTCATAACACCCAGTCCTCCGCATTTCGCATCCAATCATATCCCAGTTACCTTTCTCAGGTTGGTAGTCTATCTGGCTGGGGGGCTACAGGCTACCCTATCTTTCTGTTACCTATTAATTATTTACTTGATACGGGAAAATTTAATATACATTTAATATATATTTGATTCATAGAAAATCTGTGTGCACTTTCAGAAAGTATAAAACTGTCTGTTCACTTTTTATAGGAATCAGTTTTTATTCAGAGTAAAATCTATCAGGACTCAAGTTACACTCATATACATTTTTATTTACCAAATAACGCTCAAGAACACTAACAAAAATACCTAACACTCATACTTTGATATCCAAATATCGTTTAATAGTACATTTTCTTCTAGTCCTAAAATCACTTATACTTGTTTAATAATGAACATTTTGTACAATGAACATGTAAATAAATAATTGTGTTCTTATGAGGAAATAAAGTTGTATCTTACTCATACTGAATTGTACTGTGGCGATTTTTTTTAACGTTCGTATTCTATTGATAGAGTGAACTCAGTGCGTGTTCCATGTCTACAGATTTGTGTATAAATCGTATTGTTAATAAAACGCAGGAATGAATGACATATAGGCAAAGATTTGCTATAAAAACTTCGTATCCGCTCCTGTTACTTCTCATCGCATCCCGATGTCTGATGTATAAAGATACGTTATTCTAAGTGCTACAGTTTAATTGAAACTCATGACCTGTCATGACACAAACATCAAGATAGCCGAAAATATTAGATTTCAAGAGCTACGCAACACAACTTGCTTAATTACGTTTTCAGTCGACGAATTATTTTCTGTATTTATTTCTGTGACTGTATTCGGGTCAATTAAGGTTACGGTAAATGCTCTTTGTAATATCTACTGCATATGCAACTACTTTATGTGATAATTTTGAAGTGATTTAAAAAAAAAATACAAAATCTAAAAACCATGCCCATACTCCGGTGTCTAATCATGGGTCTCCTAAATTAATATATTTTTAATCAAATATCTGAACACTGAAGTGTTTGAAGGAGTTAATATTTTATAAAGTCGACTAAAAATATACTCTGGTTTATTGTACGTGATATTTTTTACTATACTGTCGTTTATTACACAAGACCCAGACCAAGTTCGGTCTAAGACCTGTTCGATCAAGCCAAGCCCATTCGTGCCTAAGCAATTCCCGCAGAATAAAATTTTCTCATTTAGATGCATCACTAAAATGTTTTTTGCAAAAAAAATCAGATCTGAGAGATTTTAGTAATAGTAAAGATTAATGAATTATGGTCGAAGCTACCTACCAGTATGTATCGGTTGGATGATGTTTTGGATCTCTAAACGTTCACAGTTTGTGTCAGAATGAATGGTGCAGATACAGACGTGTTTCATATCTCTAGAGGTGTCAGGCCAGGTTGTGTAGTATATCCAAGGTTGTTCAACTTATATATAGATAACCGTCTATGTAAATTGATAGAACACGTGTGTGGTATACGTATGGGCACGTTACATGTCAAATGTCTCTTGTACTCTAATGATCAAGTCTTACTCACATCTTCGGCAAATGTGTTGCAAGACATGATAACAATGATGAACTTGAGATAAAAGGACTGATGAGTATGGAAGAGGCGAAAGTTGTGTATGAGGATTGTTTGAAATGGCGTTCTACCGTCTATGCCTATCCTCGACCAGAGTAAGGCTTGAGGATATGTATGTGTGAATATTAGTCAATGTGAGCTTCAAATATACAAACTAAGTAAGATAATGCTAAGATGACTAAAACCCTGTAATTAAAAATGCCGGATTGTGGCTTAGATAGATTTTTCTTGTAGATTCGTTCATCAATTCTAGTCTGCGTAGTTCTTGTTTATACGTATTTAATTGCTGATAGTGTAGAGATAACAAACCTTCTTTGGCTTACAATTGAAAACTATATACCAAAAATATATAGAATATATAGATAGAGAAGAGACATAACAAACAACGTTACAAATAACAGGCTAAATAACTACGGCATATAATGGAAATTTAATATTCCTATTTCACAAGCTTCAAAATTAATTTGAAGGTTCAACGAAACCAAGGAGTTCTGCGATTTATGTATTATCCTCTTTTGAAGGGCTTAACAAAGTTACTGAAAGCATTAAACGTTAAGCAGGTGGACGGGACGAATTATATAGGGTTTGTGGTTTTATGCTATCTTAGCAGTGAGATAATGTTACTGATTGTATTTTATTCAGAGGGTAGAAATTATTTGTTCAGGCTTTATTATGTAAGGAACTTCAATAGTCAAGCCAATGTTGCCACAATACGGAATTTGGGCACTATAGAGAGTAAATTTGTATGCGGGATTCGGTAAAGCCATGGCCGATTATATTATTTGCTTGTACTTTTATGATCACTTTCTTCTCGGATTTAATGTTTGAGCTTGTCAATTTTTTGTACGATTTATCACATAAAGTGTGCAGAGTTTTACAGTTACAGATTTTCTAATGACCTTGGAGATGGCAGATGTAAATAATAAAGAGACTCATAACAATCTTTCAAATAAGAATAAAGCGAAGGGTTGAACAGTACACTGTATAAACTGAAAGTTTATGTGTATTCCGTCGAAAGCGTAAACCACTTGAGTTGTTACCATCTACATAGCCAATGATTGGGAGCAGAAGGGAGCTAGTAAGTAAATAAGGTAGGTAGTAAGAGTACTTTTTCACAGAATTCCCCAACTCAAAAAGCTTATAAAAGCTCATATCATATATTAAGCTCACTTTACACACGTAACGTTATGACACTTTGAGGTATATAATCATGACATTCAAAGAGTACGTACGAGTTACGTCATATGCCATGAAAAGCAATTTTAATGATTTATATCATCTCACTGACACACTCTTAATATCGCAAAATAATTGCGGTTGGCTTTCAGTTTTTTTTTTAATTTATCTGTACTTATTAAAGCTTCTAACGGTTACTTACTTACCTTTTTCTATTTATTTCTTTACAACTCGGCAGATTTTTCCTTAAATAAAAAAAAAATAGTTTAAAAATATTCATTATCTCTATGACATAAAAAATATCAGATAGTCGAAACTATTAGATTTCAAGGGCTACGCATTACAACTTTATTAATTACCTTTTTCAGTCGACGAATTATTTTCTCAGCTTAGCAGAACATATTCAGATCTATTAAGGCCACGGAAAATGCTCTTTTTAATATCTCCTGCATATGCGACTACTTACGTGATGATCTTGGAGTGATTTATGAAAATGTCAAAATCCAAAACAACATATATACCCACAATTCAAGAGTCACAAGTGCGCTACTCGAATTTCAGATGATGATGATTAAAAGACGGGAGAGGAGTAAGGGTACGCAAAAAGGACAGGGGGCTTGGGCCCACGATAGCTTCGCTTTCACACAAAAATATAGAATTCAATCAACTCATAAACATTAAATTCAGCTATTTCTTTATATTCTCAAGATAGTCGAAAACTTCTTCAAACGAGATAGGAACAGTATGTTGATTGATTAACAATTCTGATCCTCAATTTGGTTTTTAACCTACAAATCCATTAGAACACATTTTACACAATCTATGAGTAGGTGTAAAATCAACGCATGTGTAAGGGATTTAATAGTGTTGGTAATCTTGACAAGCTTGTCACATATCAGCTTTATGTCACTCGACAGGGCCGACTTGAAATACAATTTTCCGTCCTCAGCATGTGCCTGTCGTGCGAATTGTAATCCGATCCACATCACATATGTTTTGTCTCTTAACATCGCTTTTATTAAATTCCTTCAGTAAGTGTTTTTTTTCTATAACCAGCTTATAAAATTACATTTTTATTATCTCTATTAGGGGATGTACTTTTCCATGTTATTAAATCCTTTTAGTATTAATAATAATAAAATAATTTATATAAAGATACCTAAGGGTTTACGGTAGAAATTCAAGATCAAATCGTAAAAACTAAACACTATCAAATATATATAATAAAACATTCAACAGTCATATAAGATAAATGTAGATTATATGTAACGCCATCCAAGAAACAATAGACCAATAATAGTCATAATAATGTTGCAACACAAATACATGCATCACTAGCCAAAAAAACATAAATTAATAGATATGTATTAAGGCCGGCAGCGCACTTATGTCTTGAGTTATAGGTGTCCATAGGAGGCGGTAGTCACCTACCATCAGGTGGCTCGCTTATTTGTATGTGTCCCCTATTTCATAAAAAAAAATATTGATTACAAATATAAATCGAATAACATACTCAGCAACGGAACCGTGAAACTTTACTGGGTCCGAGATATAATAACTGAAAAGACTATTCCAAACAATAGACTGAACATCATACTTACATTAACGGACGAAAAAGGTACGTATTTAATTGATATTTTAAATCCTCATACTGAACATTTAACGAAGAAATACACAGAAAAAATACAAAAGTACATGGCTGGCGGATGAAATCCGACAGCTGTGGCATAAACGCTGTAAAAATTAAACCAATTATCATTTCTTCTACAGGCCCTATCCCAAAAGCATAACATACCTCATTCAAGGAAATACAAATACATTAGAATTTATGCATTTCATTATAAAGATCACTTATATTAGACACTAGTTCCATAGTCCGGCGATTCCTCACATCCAGACACCTACACTTATTATTAATGAACCAATCCATTATTTGGTATTGGTATTAGCCCGTGATAGGTTCTCATTCAATAGCATCGTTAGCATTCATAGCGTTTTCTGGAGGCTGGCAGCATTACCAGTTGAACGGCAATGCTTATCCGCTGTGCATAGCTTTTGCCAGTCGTTTAGCTAGTTTCTTATAAATGAAATGAGCACTCGGACCCCATGACCCTTACGTATCCACCCCAAACATAATTACATATTAATTACTTATCGTATTAGAAGTAAAATTACTGTATAATTGTACATTCATTTAGATATACATATTATTAAAAATAAAATGATAATGAAGTAAAAATCAAGTTATGTAGAAAGCATATACTATATAGATAAATATCATAATAGTACATATTGTATAAATAAACCAAGCGAACTCCCTTCCAGTAATTAAATAATTGGTCGTAGTTTTCATTACAACTGGATCTTATATTTTTAGATAAAATAGTTTTAACCAATCTGATTTGCAAGTTGTATTTTTTTTATATAAGTTTTATAGGTGCGACCACAAATCTACACCATCCATAGCTTATAACAGAATCTGCTAGTGCTAAAAAGAGTACAGCAGAAGTTCTAGGACTTCACTTTTTTTCTTTATGTTGCATTTTCTATTTAGTCTATGGCTGTACGTTTACTAGCTTCTGGCAACCCTCCTAAATGGCACAATCCTTTTCCTCTTTGACATTTGATATATTCTAGATTGTTTAAAACTGTTAATGAGGTTTGTGACCTTGGCGTCATTATGGATAATAAACTAAGCTTCAGAAGCCTTATGCCAATAGTTACTAAGTCAGCACAACTGCTTGGATTTCTTAAAAGAAACACCAAAGGTTTTAAGTGGGTGAGAACTCATCTAGAATTTGACAGTGTAGTCTGGAACCCACTCTACTCCGTACATTCACAAAGAGTTGAAAGCATCGCCCCGAAGTCATTATGAACAACGTATTCAGTATTTCAATATGTACTTCTTCAGGAATCGTCGCCTAATTCATGATGCAGTATTTCTCCACAAGCTGTTTAACAATAAATTGGAATGTATTCAACTTGTCAACAGTATAGCCCTTAATATTCCTTATGTGGTAGAGTCATGCTTTGGCATGAATGGGCCCGCCGGACCGGTGTGATACCACGGCCTTACAGAAAACCGGTTGTGAAGCTTACGTTGCATTTCCCCGAAATTAGTGAGGTTTTCGGAGGCCCAACTTCCCCACTCCTTTTTCCTCTCCCCTGACGCTCCCCTTTTTCCCATCTCCTCATCACCCTCATACCCTCCTCATACCCCGCATACCCTTAACCCTCATCACCCTCAAAAGCGGGCAATGCACTAGGACTCTTTAGTTGCAGTTGTCCATGAGCTTGTCCTACAACATACATAAATAATGTCATGTGAGTGTTGACGGACATATGATTTTTTCAAGTTACGTGGAAATGTAAAAAATGATTTTGTTTCACACAGTGTTTAGTAGCTTTGAAATATTTATACAAAATACATTTTTCAATAGGGTTTGTAAACTTTCTGTAAGAGAATTTAGAATTTTGACTATGGCAATTTGTTTAGAGCTGCTGATATTTTTTGGTATGCTACTGTTCCACTTCCAGGTATGCTACCCGACGTCGTTTAACGCACGAAGAGTGTAAAACATCGCTTTATTACATCCTTCGTGCGTTTAGCATAAAAGAACTTCTTTTGATATTACCAAGTTACTTGAATTACCAATATAATTATTTATATCCATACATACGTTATATTATTTATTATTTCGCATTATCGCATAAAAAAAAATTAAAGAGCTCAGACTGCAATTTATAGGACAGTATATGCATACATATACAATCATGCAGTTCCAGGATTATGACAATAGGCTTGCTATCTTTTTTATTTTTGCGATAGGGGGCAAACGAGCAGACGGGTCACCTGATGATAAATGACTACCGCCGCCCATGGACACCCGCAACTCAAGAGTTACAAGTGCGTTGCCGGCCTTTTAGGTAGAGGTACGCTCTTTTCTTGAAGGTTTGAAGGTCGTATCGGTTCGGAAATACGGCAGGCGACAATTTGTTCCAAAAGAGTTTGAATTTTTGTTACATTGCTTGTTTGGTAAGTGAAAAAAATAAATAGTTTATTTTTATTCATATTGTGTTCGTTAGAAAAAACATAATCCATTTGATATAAAAGAGTATAAAAGGTGACCAATGCAAAAATTCGAGGCTTTTCTAATAAATGCCAATTAACTAGTATAGATGACAATACACATCTTTGAGCTCATGCTTGTGTTGACTTCATTGCCTGAAGTTTCGTAAATTACTGTAGTCTTTAGTCCAAAACGCAAGATTCGACTGTTGTGTCTAATTTTGGAGTTATTTATGTCGAACATAAAATATCCTCGAAAGTGTTAAATGTTTTTGAATAATATTTGGTAACTTTTCTTATTGCGGTGCAAGTCAGTCTGAAAACGGTACCTTTAAACCGAAAAATTGTTAAAATTTTGTTAATCATTTCTAATTCTACATCAGGCATCATTTTTAAAACCATTAAAGTGTGGTGCGGTTTATATACAAAATTGTAGTGCGCATATAAGTTTAAAATATTATCGTAGTAAATGGAGCAAAGCTAGATTTCTAACTAACTAAAATTCACAATTAACGTGATATACAAATCTCACTGTGATACGTTAAATACATACTTAAATATAAGACATAAACTATAATTACAATCTTCCTTGAACAATCTAATTTGACAGCCTAAAATGTTCTTTATTAAATTTATTAACTCGTGTCTAAATATGTACTGTAGACTTCTTTAATTTTTTTTTATAGTCCAGAACAAATCATTGATAGCAGTTTGTGTTTTTTCTTATTTTTTGTCATGTAGTTTACATTATGCAAATAGTTTAAGTTTACTATGAAACAGCAGCCGTCATTAAAATTACTTAACTATTAGTATGTAATGTGTATGTACCTTTGAGTGAAACTAACGCTGTCTTTAGGTACCGTGTACAACGTAACACGTATTTCAGTAGGTAGTTATTCGATGTAAACATACTTGCTACTCGATAGCTTAGTAATGATTTGTCAATATTTACTTAATTTGGAGATAATTGTTTTGTGAAGTACGGTAAAATGAAAGAAATGTTTCAAAATTTCAGTGGTGTATATTTTATAAGTTTCTATAAATTAATGAAGTAAATGAAATGAATGTTTCACGCTTCTGCAGGCGATTATTATTTCTAAATACGCGTGTCGTAAACATACACCATTTCGCCTTTAAACTTAAAGAGCTTCCATTATTGTAAGAATGTAAGTAAACCTTTAAATTATATTATATTACATATCTGGTATGTATACATAATATAATATAACAGTGAGGAGAAAGTTAGGGTACAGTAATCAGTAATGCTGAAATATTACCCGTTGTATTATGCTATATGAATTTTGATATGAGCGAGGGTTAATTGGATCTTAGTTTTATTACACCCTGTATTAGTTTTGTAACACCGTTTGTGTGATTGATTACATTAAATGTGTTCAGAACGTGGATTCAAGAGATTTATTGCTTCTTAAGAGAGTACTTTTAGCAAAGATTCATTGTCTTTACTTTGACCGATTGAAGGTAATGTACATATATTAGAAGAAAATCAAGCTTATAACATCTCATTTATAGGGATTTAGTAGGAGGAGGATTTAGTACACTGGAAAAGAAAGATTAAATATGTTAGAAAATCGTAATATACTCAGGTGTATAATCCATAAATGAGCTAAATAAGTTGTAATGTAACTTAGTAAAAAAGTTTCAGTCAAAGAACATATATGTATATACTTTTTGTCTATGCTATAAGTTTAATACAAATGTAAAGTCAACTGTTTTAACCATCTAAACAGACATAAGCACACTTTCGCCTTAATAATGGTAATAGAATTTCATTAAAACTAGTCTTCTATACTCAACAATATTTTGCATTAAACAATAACCCAACAGATGCATTGCAGTGTTTCGATACTTCCTGTTGTAATTCCATTAGCAGAAAAGATATCTATAATACTATGGGACTTTCGTAGTGGAAGTATATTTACAGTTCAGACTATTTTCTTTACACGCGACCTCTCCGACAGGCACGGACGGAGCTGCACACGAACTGCAAAATAACAACAGGCCTACATTACATTAGTACATATATATATACTTTTTACTACACATCATTTTAGGGTTGAAAAGAAGGTTCGTGAATCATAAACTTTATGCACTGCGAGTTCCAATTTCGGGTGCACGATTACAGGTAAGTCCTACGATTATGGTCACGATCGTCGTGATTGCCTATATTCTTCCTTAAAATATACTCTATCTCATGCATATATTTGTTTCTAACTTAGTACATCTATAGATAAGCCGACAAATATTCAACTTTATTCTATTAGTTTAGATTTAGTTTTCACATCTGTGCTTCACCAATTAGTATTATAATATTAGGTTAATATAGTATTGCCGTGTGGTTCTGGATGGAGTAGAGTAAAGGCCAGAGCCTTGCGGGTGTCGTAAAAGGCACAAAGGAATTGGTTTGTTATATATTAGACAGTATATATGTGTACAGTCATATAGTGTCTGTTTGACTACAATAGGTTTGTCCCCTATTATGTGAGTGGGATTAGTCTAATTATCAAAGTGTGGGTGTTTAATACACTTCTGTCTACTTATTTGGGGATACAGGCGTGAGCGTATGTGTATCTATGTAGGTATATACTTATATGTTGTATTTATTAAGCCGTAAGCCGTGATGTAATAATATCGAATGTTTACACATGTATAAAATTAGTCTTGAATGTACTTTTAATCTTTTATGCAATAAAACAATATCGAGCATAATACTGTGATGTTATTGGATATAAATTTGAAGAAGTCCAGAATACAGTGAGTTGGCAATTGAAATGCCATTAGGTTTATTAGAGTAGGATCATTAATGTATAATATTACATATACTACAAATATTAACAAAATATCTGGAAATGAACTTAAATTTAAATAGCTGTATATATATTATAGATAGATTTCTAAACTATTCTTTGTTTACCAAAAAAGAAAAAAATAATCTATAAATATATAATAATGTGCATATATTAAAGTATGTATATGATCTATTTAAGTATATGTGTAAATGTATGTGTATGCGTTTATCTAAGTTTAGATATGTACGTATAACGTTACCGCCCACTATCCCTACTGTTGGTACTAATCTGCAAGTAACTTGCAATTACAGTTTAACCATTGAAATTTATTAAATGTAACAGTGCCAGGCAGTTTATCATAACGCCATCATATAAAATCAGTCATAATCTGATTTTAAGCACCATATTTTCTTTCTAACTTTCATAATATAAAAAAATAAACATTTTATTGCCTATAGACGATGCATAGCTTAGATAGTCTGAAAAAAAAATCAAAACATAAGTCTATTAAAATGTATATTTATAGAGGCTAATTTTTAACGAGACGCATGTCTCTTCTTCTTTAATTTATAATGCTTGTGCTCCACAAGCATTATAAATTTTCATAAAAATATATAAATCAATGATTTTACTATTTTGTTTTAAAAAACAAAATAGTAAAATCATCAATCAATGGATTGTTTAAAAAAAAATTATCAAAGCAAATGATAAATTTATGGTAAGAAACTACTACAATATTTATAATTTACTGACGTCAGTTATATGCATATTCGCAATAATCGCAAATTAAAAAAGCTGGCAAACCTGTTGGGTCACGTGCAATGAACTGTCGAGACCGAAAGTAGTGGAGCATCGCAAAAATACACACGTGAGTAAAACCGTTTATTTAAATATATATGAATAATTCAACAAAAAATAAAATATAACTTCGGGAAATGCTTTAACTGGTACACATTTTGTGATTTTTTCAGTTTTTCCAGTCACTGGACTAAACGAAAGCTCTCTAACCTTTAATTTTTTTTTTTTTTTTTTTTTTTTTTTTATGCGATAGGGGGCAAACGAGCAGACGGGTCACCTGATGGTAAATGACTACCGCCGCCCATGGACACCCGCAACTCAAGGGTCACAAGTGCGTTGCCGGCCTTTTAGGTAGGAGTACGCTCTTTTCTTGAAGGTTTGAAGGTCGTATCGGTTCGGAAATACGGCAGGCGACAATTTGTTCCATAAGCTGGTTGTGCGAGGCAAAAAGCTTCTGGAGAAGCGCACAGTGGTGGAGTGCCAATCGTCCAGGTGATGGGGATGGATATTTTGTCGCGTAGAACGATGGCGGAAACCAGCAGCCGGTATAAGTCCGAACAATTCCTCTGAACACTCCCCATGATACAAGCGATAGAGGATGCAGAGTGAAGCTACATCTCTACGCAACGCCAAGGTGTCAAGTCGATCGGAGATATCTTGGCAGTCGATGATGCGAGTCGCTCTCCGTTGAATGCGGTCAAGAGGGAGAAGTTGGTACTGGGGTGCACCTGCATAGAGATGAGAACAGTATTCCATGTGCGGCCGAACCTGCGCCTTATAAAGTTGCAGGCGGTGGGCCGGAGTAAAATACTGTCTCGATCTGTTTAGCACACCAAGCTTCTTCGAGGCTAATATAGCCTTACTCTCTAAGTGACCGCGAAACTGGACTTCGCTTGATATATCGACGCCAAGGATTCCGATACTGGCTGATGCAGTTAGGGAAGTGCTCTCAAATTGAGGTGATACGACCAATGGCATCTTTTTAGCGGTGAACGCGCAAACCTGTGTCTTCGTGGGGTTAAATTGGACTAGGTTAAGTCGACCCCAATCTGAAATTTTTGATAAAGAAGTTTCGATTTCAGACACAAGTTTGGATCGGCTTTCGATGACGTTTACCCGAGAAATGTTAGCGCGGCCGGTGTAAAGGGCATCACTCGTGCTATCGTCTGCATAGCAATGGATGCTGCTAATCTGCAGCATGTCGTTGATATGCAGAAGAAACAGCGTGGGTGATAGCACACAGCCTTGTGGGACACCAGAATTAACAGACTTCGAGTCGGAGCATGCACCGTCAACAACGACCTTGATGCTTCTGTCTGTAAGAAAACTGGTGAGCCAATTGCACAGTTTCTCGGGAAGCCCATAGGAAGGAAGCTTCGCAAGGAGCGCTTTGTGCCAGACCCGATCGAAGGCCTTCGCCACGTCCAAACTAACGGCCAACGCTTCCCCCTTGGTCTCGATCGCCTGTGCCCACCGGTGAGTCAAGTATACGAGAAGATCACCAGCTGAACGACCCTGACGGAAGCCGTATTGTCGATCATTGAGGAGCTGGTGGTCTTCTAAGTACCGGAGGAGCTGGCAGTTAACAATGGATTCCATTATCTTGGAGAACAAGGAGGTGATGGCTATGGGTCTGTAGTTGGACGGATCCGAGCGATCTCCTTTTTTAGGGATTGGGTGCACTAGAGCTGTCTTCCATGAGTTCGGGACTACGCCAAGAGAGTAAGAAAGCCGATAAAGGCGCGTTAAAACCGGTGCCAACTCTGGAGCACACGTCTTCAGCACGATAGGAGAGATTCTATCGGGCCCACTCGACTTATGAACGTCGAGGGAAAGAAGCGCTTTACGCACTGCCCTTTGTGTAAACCGGACTTCCGGCATGCGGGTCTCGCACTGCGGTATGGTCGGCGGTGCGTTTCCCCCGTCGTCCAGGGTCGAGTTGGACGCAAAGAGTTTGCCCAGAAAATCGGCTTTTTCTTTAGCGTCGTGGGCCAACGAATTATCTCCTATGCGCAGAGGTGGAAGGGATGGCTTACAAAAGTTCCCCTGGACAGCTTTGGCAAGAGACCAGAATGCACGAGTTCCGGAGGGGAGACTAACTAGTCTCTCGCCAATTCTGCCGATGTGAGCCGACTTCGCCCCAGCAATTACTCTTTTGAGGGACCTGGAGGCAAAGTTAAATTGCTTCTTTAATGTGCTGGTCTTTACATCCCGTGCTGTCGCTGCATTAGCCCATGCTTGGTAACATTCCTGCTTTCGGTGGGACGCCGCTTTGCAGGTTCGACCAAACCAAGGCTGGGACTTGCCACCTGTGGGAATCAGGGAGAATGGAATGAAAAGTTCCATACCCTGAAGCACAACATCCGCGACAGAGTCAGCAACGACATTGGGATCATCCGGCGAGAAGCAAACCTGCCTCCATGGGTAGGATGCAAAGAATGTTCTCATTCCATCCCAGTCTGCTGACCTATAGTGCCATACGCGGCGACTGCCTGTAACACGCGGCCGCAGCGAGTGAACGAGTGGCACCATACTCCTAATCAGGCAATGGTCCGAAGAGCCAAGAGGGGCCTCAACGGATACTTTGTAGCCGTCAGGATGTGAGGTCAGCAGAAGATCCAACAGTGAAGGCACGTGGCTTTCTGCATCTGGGATTCGCGTAGGCGTTGCTACCAGCTGCGTCAAACCATATGCCAAGGCGAAATCGTGAACAGATCTTCCCGCATGATCGGTTTTGCGCGAACCAAGCCATTCGGCGTGATGGGCGTTAAAGTCGCCAAGAATCACGATCTCTGCGGATGGGACCTGCTGGAGCACTGAGTCTGTAGCCATTTGGACGTGGTCGATGAGTCGGTCCGTTTCGGCATCACCGCTATGGGACCTGTAGAGGCATAGGTAGATGCGGGGATGGTCGTCGCAGTCTACACGTAGCCATAAGATGGAGAGGTCCCTACCTTCAAGATTGCCGAGGCGGCGAGAAGTGATATCATCTCTAACGTACACGCATACACCAGCCTTAGGAACAAAGGAGTGTTCCAGTCCGTACCCAGGGTAGCAGAGGTAGGATGTGTCCGCTGGAGATGATATCTGCGTCTCGGTTAAAAAGAGCAAGGCCGGCTTTGCTGTCTCAAGGTGGTGGTGGACAGTGTCGAGGTTCGAATGTAAGCCCCTAATGTTGCAAAAATCCACGGTAAACGTGACAGGGGGTGCCATGGTATGCCTTCTCTTGCCCCGAGCAGATTTTGAGAGCGCAGTTGAGCCCCCCCCAGAGTACGAGGGGCAGCCTGGGCGTCCACGCTCAGACATAATCCGTACTGAGGGTGGACGTCCAGGGGGGGATTCTCCAACGCTAGCGCTGGTACCCCCCTGGGGTATCCTTTTCGTTAACAGCGCTATCATTAGGGGGGTGGGGGATTTTGGGCCTCCGGAGACCTCACTCATTTCGACACTTATTCAAACTGAAATAATAAACAACCTTCTATCTTGTTTGTACTCAATGTTTTCAAAAGACCTGCCCAAGGATACTATACATTGTTTACTTTCACACATTGTTTATTTTTTACCACTTGTAATGCAAAATAACAGGTTTCGAAACTAAGTTGCGGATGGACCTGTAAAACTATAGAAGCTCTTTGATTTGTATGAATACTGAGGTACACATATTATTACACTGTATTTACACCTCTTTAACTCTTATTAACCTGACAATGAGACAGGTTATTAAAATTGCGTACCAGCATTAGAAATTAATTTTAAGTACCTATCTGAAAATAATTACGTGTGAACATAATTAATTGTCTGTGATATTAAGTCAGTGGCGATAAGACACGATTGACAAAGTAATTTAGGAACGTAATATTGTTTGAGCATGAGCATAAGTTATATAGCTTCAGGTTTATTATAGACTCTCTTGAAAAAAGTAGGCAGACTTGTATGACACTTCCTTTTTATATCGTTCCTTTTTCGATCCCATAAGGGCTTCGTGTTGAGCCCATTGCGTTCTAAAATGCGGAGCTGGAGCATAAATCCAAAAAGCATATCCAATATCTTATAACTTGTAAATTAGATTCAGAACTTCAAAAAGACCGTTCTATAAATTATAGACAGCGACAGCAAAGAAATTTTTCAATTTCCTTTAAAGATAACAGATAAAACCACTGTATGGATTGCGTTGTAGTTTCAGTTGTCTAGATAATGATAAGATAATGGTTTTCCTTGGCATCCAATCTCACAAATGATTTTTCAAATCTTAAAAAATCAAGTCTGAATAATTAAATATGACGACGTTCATGAGATTCACTTTGTTAAGGTTAATTTGTTCAGCTTACATACATACGCTCACGCCTGTGAACCCCTTATCCCTTAACGTTGAAAGGATATGTCCTTTTAAAAATGTAGCTTATTAAATCATAAGTTGCTTTCGCATTCAATTGTCTTTTGGTTCATAATTATTACGTAGCCATCAATACATACAACTAAATATTCTATAATTTTATTCGTATGAGACCGTGCTTAGTCACGAATAGGCCGGTTCGCCGGCCGCAGTAATACCTACCATGGCCTCACAGACAACCACTAGACAAACAATGCTTCCGTAGTATTGCCAAGTGAGCGAGGGTACTGGACGCCCAACTTCCCTAATCCCCATCTCCCCCACTTTTCTTTCCCCTCTCATTTCTCCCCATAACCCTCAAAGGTGGACAGCACACTAACAGTCTGTGGCCGGGGGTTGTCACTTACCATTAGGTGACCCATGTGTTTGTCTGTTCTGTTCCCTATATCTTAAAAAAAGAAAATTATAGCACTAACAAATAAAATATACAAAGTAAAACTATTTCATTTAAAGTAAGGTTCATGTAAATGTCACTAATCATTCTCCATTTTAATAATTCAGTATAATACAGCACTGTACTGTACCCTTCCCGCTGGTAAATAATTACTAAAGTGCACAGTCACTGCGGGTTTCATTCCGCTGTCAGTCATACGTACTATCGTGTATTGGGACAAAGCCCTCCATTTGTATATTAAAACGAGGGCCCAAAGACATCGTACCTTGTAAATATGGTGGTTGTTTAATTTCCTCGACCTACAAACGCGATTGATGATGATAGACCTATACACCTGTTTAGTTCTAAGGATCACACAACAACATTACAACTAGAATAAACTTGTTTAGACAAGTTGGAGACAGCATGGGTTTATACTCTAGTAGCCTACAACATGTATAGGATAACTGTACTGTGCTGTAGTCTTAGTTCTGTTTCCGAATCCGAGAAGTGCAGTATCTGTTACCATAGTTTATTTTCCCTATTCATTTTCTTTTTACAAATATCTTTTTTTTCCTTTTCCCGCCATAGACAGTCAGCTAGCCTTATAGCTACTCAAAGCACCAACCCCAAATATAAGACAATGGTATGGGAATGAGGTTCAGAGTGTCTTCTATTTTGTTGATTTTTTGTGTGTTGATTTGCAGCTATATTGAAGGTCTTCTATAAATTCGATAAGGAAACATACCCTATACATTAACCTGATACATCTAAGCAAAATCTATTGAATAAGATTCTTACAAGTACTCCCGTGTTTTTTACTTAGTACATTTTATGTTATATTAATATGTAAAGCACTATTTTAAGTACGATATCTGAAAAGTATCAAAGTACAAGTATATGCAAAACCAAAATATAAGTAAAAAAATGTATTGCAAATCAATAGGTAGTTAGTCATTTTAAAGTGCATAAAACTGTTTAATAATAATTATGTAACTATATTATACGAATGATTCACCACATAAACATTAAGTTTAAGTAAATTTTTGAAAATCTTACTGAAACGTAGAAGTACGAACAGATTTATTTTGTACCATTTTGGTTCTTTCTACCTACGACAATGTTCATTTCGATAAATTTGTTGTATTTACATGACAGTATTACTCTACAAGCACAAATTGAACATAGATATAGCAACCCCAGCTGAAATCTGAAATCAGTTCATAATTCCAGACACGTTTATTAGTTTACGCAAACTATTAGATATTAAGTCCGGATTAGGCGCGAGTATACGTTTTAATAAACGCCTAGTGCAACCCAAAAGTTATGCTAGACGCAAACAGGCTTTGTATGCTGACGCGTAAACCGCTTTACCCACGTCTTCTATAACGCAAACTTTATACAAATTGTAGTTAATGACTAAGCCGATCGGGCGGCTCAAGGGAAAAGCAATTTATCACAATCCGAGAATGCTTACTACTGAGTTGGCAGAATTCCTACAAATGTAGCCGCATGTTCACAAAAGACCACATTTTTTATATTTACACAATTGAAAGTATAAACTTTGATATTGGTAATAGAGAAAGCGTGGCAAAAAGTACATCTTTCTTTACTTCTCTCAAAAAATTCAAAGAATTACTTTGTGACATGAATAAACAAAATTTTTTCAGTCGAATAAAATGTCTGTCAAAACAAAGTGGATTTAAAAAAAGTTTATGTCTTGGCTAACAAGGCCAGATAACAAAATTATCTGGCCTTGTTACAAAATATAAAATTGCGATCACACCTGTTTTGGAGACGGCCCCGGGCAACTGTAAGTATTAACACAATACCATAGTAAAGTATTTCACTTTGAGCACCACGTGAATAATTGTTTTTTGAAATAGTTAGATTACTTTCAATAGTTAAAACATGCAATTTAAAAACTCGTCGTAATTTCCTTGGTATCTCATGATCAAATCACGATTTTGTTACAATGGGACCACCAAAAAAATCGTCGGCAATCGGCGGAGAAATCGCTTAACATACATCAATAAAATATATAAGAAAGAAAGAAAGAAAGATGAAGTCATATATTGTGATGGCTATATTTATGTCGTAGTCAGATCATAGAATTGACCTCTTTTCATGATGTCCATTTAAAGGTCAAATTAAACTGAACATATCGTTAAAACTTCAACGTTTCATGATATGTCAATCCAAGTTTGGCCAAATCATAAGTTGAAGATCTCCCACTTGTATGTACACACAAAAAGTTAATACAAATTTTAAATATCTCAGTTGTTAGCACGAAATTTCACCGCACTTCTATTTGCTAGATAAGAAAACATTGAATTGAAAATAAGTTTTGTAGTCGTTGCCAAATACCTTAACTTTTACAGTACCGTATTACCTTTTATAATAAGGAGTTATGTACGCTCCATTTTCTCTTTAACCTTAAGCTACCTGGCTGATGTTTCATTCGGGTATTTTGCATAATCGATAGCCAACACAATGGTTTGTTTCACATTCGATCGTTATTCTAAAACTTATGGTAAGTTGTTTTAGTGTATTCTAAGATAAGCAAATAAATGTATTTTTTTTTTATAGTATAGGTGGACAGACGAACAGACGGGTCACCTGATGGTAAGCGACACCCGCCGTCCATAGACACCTGCAACTCAAGAGTCGCAGGTGCGCTGCCTGCCTTTGAGGGTGAAGATGGATAGAGGGATGCATGGAGGGGAAAGAAGAGAAGGTGATGAGGAGAGGGGGAATGTGAGGAGAGAAAAGAGGGGGGGGAGTTGCGCCTCCGGAAACCTCACTCATTTCTGGGAAATGCAACGCAAGCGTTACTTTACAACCGGTTTTCTGTGAGGCCGTGGTATCGCACCGGTCGAAAATACCGCATAAAAATATTGGTTTTCTACCTAACCACCCGAATATGCAAATTATCATTTTTGAACATGCTTGTGCTAAGCTTTACTTGCAACTAACTAAAAAATATTTCATCTGCTTCTGGTTTTAGTAGTATAGTTTTAAGACAATATAGTTTCAGAAATTATTTTTTACCATTGTTAGCTGTGGTGCTCTAACACCACGTTATTAACAGTTAATAATAGGGTTGACTCTGAGAACGATCCATCGTATTATGAGGAGTGTAGCTTCAAAGTTTTCTTAAAGGTTTTTATTGTGAAATATACAGATATAATCGTAGGTTTTATGATAAAAATATAAGGATTGTTTTTATGTCAGCAACTATCTTGCAGTGCAGAAATCAGGAATCCTCTGTTGGCATAAAACTTTTGAAGGCATAATATTGTTTACCATAACGTTTTCGCATAACTTTTATTAGCATATCAATACTTTGGCATAGTGCGAAGGTTAACATAACTATCATTCGGTCTTATTTATTTTGGTATAACCATATCAGACGTATCAATTACGTAAGGGACAAACTACGGTTTTTCAGGAGTGCCAAAAAACTTTCTTTGTTTTAAATCAGTCTCAACAACTGACTCATCTCACAATCTACTTTTTACTGTTCCAATTTTAACTGTGTCTGGAGCCCAGTGGTTTTAAATATAGTCCTTAACGTTAAAAATATGTTTTTATTTGTGCCTTACGGCACTAAAATTTAGTATGTAAGCAGAAAGCTATAAGTAATTTGATTATAAAGGACTTTTACAGTATTACAATTTTTTTTATACTATAGAGGGACAGACGAACAGACGGGTCACCTGATGGTAAGTGACACCGCCGTCCATGGACACTTGCAATCCAAGAGTCGCAAGTGCACTGCCCGCCTTTGAGGGTGATGAGGGATGGGGGATGAAGGGAGCGGAAAGCAGAGAGGAGAGATGGGGAGATGGGAAAGAGGAGAAAGGAAATGAGGGGTGAGAAAAGGGGGGAGGGGGAATTGGGCCTCACTCAATTCGGGGAAATGCAACGCAAGTCTTATTTACAACCGGTTTTCTATAAGGCCGTGGTATCGCACCGGTTGAGCCGGCCAATTCGAGCCTAAGCATGGCTCGACCACTGAATAAACGTTTGACGTAAAACTAATCTATATACTAAAATTTATGGGACTAGCACCTTATTTTAGGGTCTACGTTACTGAATTGCGTAGTTTGATTAATGATAGCCTCAATAACATGGCAACGTTAGTTAAAACGAGCAATGCTCAACATGCTTTTTTTTTAATTTTATGGTTTCACTATAGCAGATTTAAATGAAATTTAAATAGGTTTTTTTATAATATGGGGGTCAGGCGAACAGACGGGTCACTTCATAATAACTGACACGGCCGTCCATGGCCACTGACAACTTTAGAGTAGTAAGTACGGTGCCCGCCTTTAAGGGTAATGAAGGATGGTTCCTGCAGGGACGGGAAAGACAAGAAGGGAGATGAGGAGATGGTAAAGAGGAGAAGGGGCGATAAGGGGAAAGGAAAGAGGAGAGGGGGAGTTGGACTCACTATTTTTTGGGAAAAGCAACGCCAATAATATTATGCGTAATAATCATTATGCTGAATATCGTTGTTTTTATTTTAATTTTTTTTTCGTCGAGGAAAAGACTCCTCCCGCACTAGGATTAATTCCTGTGTTGCGGGGGACTTTAAAAACATTCACACAACGTACACAAGGAACACCCAGACTCAGAACATCAATTTGAGGATTACAGAATGTGTTGTCCCGTGTGGGGATCGAACCCACATACATTCGGCACGGCAGCGTATTGGCGAGGTGACCATTTAAACCGCTACGATATCCATGCAGTCAATGTACAATGTCAATGTACAAATACAACAATGTATATGTGTGCAAATTGTCAATGTAAATTATGACAATATATTTTATGCTCATTATTAGTAAAAAGCAGAAATTATTTGGCGTAATTTATTTGTGTAAGATATTAGTAATAATAGAAACTCACACTTGTCCCAACTCTCATATTATTAATCAGCAATATAGGACAAGGGTATATTTTCGACAAATAAACTTTTAAAGTCTTTTTAAGATAAATAATACTAAGTCGCAACTTGCAACTAGTTTCGACTATTTAAAAGTGGTAATTTTGATTTAGAGGATACGTAGTGGAAAACCAAAAAAGTTTGAAGACGGTAAATTGTAGGCGTTATTGGACGAAAACCCTGCCTGCACACTACAAGAGTTGGCTGAAGAATTAAATGTAGGTAAATCAACAATTTCTGATCGTTTACACGCAATGGGTAATCTCGTCACAAAAAGAAATCTTTTTTGTATTAAATCGTTACCGGTGATAAAAAATGGATCTACTATGATAATCCAAAACGTAGGAAATCATGGGTAGATCCTGGTCAATCATCCACATCGACTCCGAAGCGTAACAATCACGTAAATAAGGTATTGTTATGCATTTGGTGGGATATGAAAGGTGTTATTTATTATGAATTGTTAAAACCAAATGAAACTATCACAGCTAAGCGTTATCAAAATCAATTAATTGAATTGAGTCATGCATTGAACCAAAAACGTTCAAGAATTGCACAATAGAAAACAAGAGGTCATTTTACTACATTACAATGCTCGCCCACACATCGCAAAAGCTTTAAGAGATACAGATTTCAGATCTTCAGTGGAAACTGTTAACTGTGACGTTGAAAATACCAACTCACTCTACAATGTTTTTGGATAAATCGTTCACTGTGCAAGCCGCACGCATTTGGAATGCATTGCCAGAGGATATCCGACGGTCTCAATCACTGACTGTCTTTCAGAAGCTCGTCAAGGATCACTACCTATCTCATTAATATTTGTTTATTGTATATATTTATGTATGCGTATATGTATTTGTGTATCTGTCTGTATGTGTATATATACATATGTATTTATTACGTGTTTTTAATTGTAATTTGTTTTTACTTAGTTTCTTTTTCTATCTCTAATTTTTGTTTATTATTGTTTTATTTTTTTATTTCTTTTTCTTTGATCTTTTTTTTACTCTTTGTGCACCACTATTACCTAATTCTTTACAGTATAGTCCATCAGGTTGTCTGGAAGAGATCGTAGATTGTGATAAGACCGCCATTTGTACTCACCTATTATTATGTTTTTTTTGTTTGATACTATCTATCTAAACTGTTACCGCATCCCTCATATTCACCAGATTGTGCTCCTTCTGAATACCACTATTCCGATCTATGCAACACAGCCTTGCAGATCAGCAATTCAAATCTTACGAATGTATCAAAAAATGGATCTAATGAAGCGCTTCAAAAGATGATCAGTATTTTTATGATTGAATCCGTTTGAAAATGGCAAAAGGTTGTAGCTAGTAATACAGCATCTTTAGATTAAAATATAAATATTTTTTTTATAATACAAGTATGTAATTTTTTAATAAATCCCTCAAAACTAACCGGCAGGAGGAAGAAATACAATATCCTCTATTGAGAAAGACAATATAAAACCTGTATGTTTGAAGATTCTTGTGGAGATTCTCATTTCTAATTTGAGTCAATATAAAATATTTGCACAAAACTTTTCCTTTGGAATTGGAACATATAAGATTTTCCTTTGTTTTATTACATCTACCCGGATTTGTATATTTCTGACCATAAGTTACCCCACGTCATCCACAAAAGCTGTACTATATTTCTTGAGAACTCTCAGACAGGTAAAGGGTCGTCGTTATTTAGACCAGTCTAGCGGCACGAACGGGAATACTTTCTTGCTAAATGTCTAACACGAAAAACAGAAACCTACCAAAGGCCTTTCAAAGTACCTTTCAAATGCCTACTCAAATTGACTAAGGTTTGAACTTAAAATGTCTCAGTAGGTTAGAGTCATAATAGCAGAATGCCCTGTAATTCTATGTTTACTTTTATAACAATAAAAGTGACTAAAGTCAGTATACAATATATTTTAATAGCTTTAGCGTCCGCGTAGATATTATACTGTAACCCCAAGCGCTTTCATTGTTTTTTTTTTTATGCAATAGGGGGCAAACGAGCAGACGGAAGTGACTACCGCCTCCCATGGACACTCAAGAGTCACAAGTGCGTAGCCGGTCTTTTAGGTAGGAATATGCTCTTTTTTGAAGGTTTGAAGATCGTATTATCGTCATAGTAAATAAACCCTTCTTTTAACCCTCTTTAGGGATAGTTTCCACGATCAAAACAATCCTATGCCCTTCCCCGTGACTTAAGCTATCTCGATACATAAATTTCATCTAAATCGGTCGGCATGAAGAGGTACATTTCAGTGGCGACCATTAAATAAAGCTAAAAACACAGTGCCTGCCTTGGCCACTAATAAAACAAAGTAAGTAAACAACATTGATAGTGATTCTTTTTAATTTATTTTGTAGGTTACCGCGAATTTTGATTTCAACTGTTATTTATTTATAAGATACATAATTTAGCGGATACTCCTATAAACTTCTAAGTGCTTTTCTCTTGTTCAACATAAACATGCAGATTTTGACTAATTACTTAATAAATTGCAACTTTTAATTGTGATTGGGTTTAAAATTATATGGTAAATTCTTAGGTATGATTGGGATTCGTGGTATGAGCACACTGTCTCCCTCCAAGATTGTGGGTAGTTCCGACATAGAACTAAAACGTACTAATCAGTTTCTATATTTTTATAGTTCATAATTAAAAAGTACATCGCTCCTTGTTATTCTTATTGTAAAGTGTGTAAATTGTTTCTACAAGGTACTTATTTGACATCATGATTATAATCATAATGTGTTGGTTGATATTAGCCTCTCGCAACAACATGATTGGTTTATAGGATACCATTTTGAATATAAGTTTGATTTTTAAGTACTAATTATTTTAAACATTATTTATGAAACTTTCTACGGATACAAGAACGACAGTCCACCAACAAAGTTTGAAAGAAAGAAAGAAAAAAAGAAGAAAAGTTTTAAGGATAACTGTTCTACATAATAGGACAGAAGGATAAAAACACTTACTTAGTTAAAAGTCATAATGTACTAGTGAACTAAATGAACTAGAAGTCCGAACTAGTGAATTTGAATGAATGCACTGGATTGGAGCTCTCTTTTCACTGGCTGGCGATCAGCGAATTTTTCGCCCACCTCTCCTGCAGTACGCTGAATCGCCCCGCATGTGGTGAAGTGTGTTATTTATAGAGCTTTGACCATAAGAAAAATAAATTTAACATCATTTTATCTAATATCTTTATGTTTTGAATTTATTAAGTTTTTAAGTTTATTTGTAGATAAATATTAGTTAATTTTGGTTATTGGTAATTTTTTTTTATATACATTTAGTCAATTTACTATATATAAAAGAATAAGACTACTTCGTCCGTAACTGTCATTGCAAAATTAGTCTTATTGACTTATACTACTGATAAATAATGCCGAATACCCAAAAAACAGAATTATCAGACTCCATAAGATTTGTGTTACATTACACTACAACAGAACAATGGCTTATAATTGAGGGGGTAGTTTTATAAAGATGACGTTGTTATAAGCAGGGCTTTCTTATGCGGAGGCTCAGATTGGACATTTAATCATATTAGGGCCTTCTTCTTACAATATATTTTTGTCATAGGTAGATTGATGTGGATTATTATTATACTTTGCCAACTCTCCTGTCTGATACAGAATTAATTTATTTTACCTTTTTTGTAAGTTCTATCTAACTCAATCCTAATTTCTTTAAAATATACATATTTATAGACATATGTATCGTATACATATATCAATCAATCCATAGGCATTGTTCCAATAGCACAATAACTAAAATACACTAGTATTTTTGTTATTGTGCTATAAATTATGAACCAAAACATTTTCTAACTAACCACAAACGAAAAAAACTAAAGGACGCACTCCAAAGTGTTACAAATTTAAAACAAACTATACTATAACTATAACTATAACTATTTACATTAAAATTTGTTACTCATTTAAAAAAAATTGTTTGGCAATCCATGCTTATAATTTTACTTAATTAAACACAAATAATTGAACCGATACGACACACACTTCAAACCTTCAAGAAAAGAGCGTACTCCTAAAAGGCCGGCAACGCACTTGTGACTCTTGAGTTGCGGGTGTCCATGGGCGGCGGTAGTCACTTACCATCAGGTGACCCGTCTGCTCGTTTGCCCCTTATCGCATAAAAAAAATATACAAACAGTTTTATGGTATTAAGCCGCTAATTCGGTATCATAACTTATGTTCAGATGGACACTTTTAGAAGCGTTCCGAACATTACCGTTACCGTTTTAACATTACATGTTAACTGTGTTTATAAATATAATACAATCAAGTGTAGATCCTGACAGCGCACATCTTCAATTGCATTACGAATATATGTAATGGAATTTAAATAACCACAGCGCTTCTTGGTGAACGTCACTCTTTTTAAAATGAAACTTAAAATGGTAACTGAGAACACGCTTCTTGGTTATTTTCTACTACTACAAAGATTAGATGCTGTATTTATGAAATAGCTAGTTTCCATAATATTTTTTTATTATTAGTTAACCTTAACGCCATTGAATATCAATTAATAAATACAATTATTTGTTTGCTTGAACTGATAAGGTCTGTTCTTTCATCGACAACACGAGTTTGCCTGGAAAATATTTCATTAAGCAATAAGGTCAAGTTACAGTAGAAGTATGAATTCTACTGTAACAATGTTGTACAAATTAAGTGTTCTCTATTAATCTATCTAACTAATACATAACGATCCCATAATTTGTTCACAACTTTTTGGATTAGCACAGTTAACTAAAACCACGTTCCCGAATTAATTGTCTATTTGTTGTGTTTTTGACATTAGCAGTATAAACGTTAACAAGAAATGTTAATTTTAGTCTTAAATAATAAAAAAATATTTATTAAAATTGGACCTTCCAAACTTCCCTCTTCGTGTATTATATACAACGATTCTATGACTCTTATTAAAGTAGGTTACTGAAAATAGCATAAACGATTTGCTTGCCATTCTATTGCACGCGATCGCAGCTAAGTAAATCAAAAAACAACAAAGGGTGGTGCCATACTATATATAAATTAAGAAAAAAACAGAAAGCGGACTTCAAAGAAATTGATTCCAAAATAAGTGTTCCTGAAATTTGATTTTGACATAAATATGGGACCTAACGGAAATAAGTATATAAACCAGTACCTTCAAAAAATAAAAGAATTTTCCAAATCCTAAAATCTACGTCACGGGGTTGTTACTCTTTACTATGTTTCCATATAAGCATAGCTTAGGTGCAGGCAGGCTTTATTGACCTATTACATATTGACGTCAATACCCAATAACATAATTTGTATTTTCAGTCAGGAAATTACACATTCAATTTCGGTTCGACTGAGAGCAAATATTTTCTGCATGTCTAGTTTATAAAGCTCTGAAGTACAGAGGGTTGAATTTACTTCATTGTTACAGTTGACATGGTTAACAAGTGGCGTGGCCGTCTAATTATAAAAGGCTATAAACAGTCGCAATAGCACCACTACTAAGCACTACCTATTACTGCTGTCACATTTTGCCGAACTATATCTGACTGTACCTGATCCTTATTCAGTTACCCCTATGTAAAATACTGGGTCGTTACAAATAAAAAATACTCGTGGGATGTTATATATTTATCCCTTTTTATTTAAGTGGTTAGGTGATTCATTTATATTATTCTAAAAAATATGATTACCTGTATAATGAATATAAAGGTTTTAGTTCAGTATTATTTTAAATTATAAACCAACATAAACGAATCTGCTAAAAGTTAAATGCAACGTGTGATAAAAGCAAGTGTTGGTATATGCAGGTCGTTGCTTTTGGGCTTTTTTCCAATACGTTTAGTTTTTATACAGTACGCACAATCTTTGACTGAGGAAGCTTTCCTAACCGAAAGCTAATAAAAAGACAAATTTTACATCCATCCGTGACAGTTCAATTCATATTTATTTGTAACTAGCAATCTCTGAGGTCGCAATGCATGAGGATATATTATTTTACATTTTGAACTATAAAAAAATATCCAATTAATGTTTCCCAAATCTAGTCTTGACTGGCTTCTTACTTTAATTCGTATGTTTAATGCAACAACTTATCCCTATATTTTGTAAAAATTAGGAAAAAATGCATTTTATACAAATTGTGAGTAATTAAGATAAGTTGGTAAAAAAAATCTAGTTTTTACAAATGGCAAAATAGGCAAAAACCGAGGATTTTTTAAAAAAAAATGTATAGATAAAAATAATAATAATCTGTGTTACCGCCATTAACACGCATCACAATCACAGTGATTTAGCACGTTAACAATCATTTCTTCAAAATCACTTTCAGGAATGGCCATTCCATTGTAATTATTTCTTTTCTTTCTTTTATGTTCTTTGTAGCGAGTTAAAAAGTTGTTGTGCAGGGCATCCATACAACGCCGTGCTCTTCTTTCGAATATATCCCGTGCATTCTCAATATTGAGTTGAGATCTGGCGGTTCGGTAGGCCACAGCAGAAAGTTGATGCGAGCATCGGCAGAAGTGCATGTTACAACTCTAGCCATTGTGGACGTGCATTGACGAGCATTAGTCGAAGCATATCACCCAACCGGGTTCGCAAAGGGTTGAACACGACTGAAGAAATCTTCTCTGCATAAATTTGGGTATTGAGGTTGCTCCTGATCCAAATGAGATCGGTTCTTTCACCGATCCACAAACTGACCCAAACATTGATTTCCCTCCGTATGGATGAACTTCCTGACGACATTTCAAACGTTCTGGACATTAAGAGGTCCTCCAAATTCGAAAACCAAAAAAAAATAAGAAAAAAAAAACGGAGAAAGGAAAGGGTAAGAAAAAAAAAAAGAACGGACCAAGAAGTCGAACGCCGAAGCGTCGTCAACCGCTGATCGATACTCGTACGCAGGAGTCCTTAGACTTCAATCGGACTGCACAAGACGCCAGTATCGCATCGATAGTGGTGGAATCGGCCAAGGAGTTGGAAGTTCAAGTTCTCGATGCAAGTCGCAAGCGCGGACGGTCTGGAGACTCGGATCGGAGCACATCGCAGGAAATGTTGCCACCGAAAGTTGCGAGCAGCCGAGGAAGGCCGCGTACCCGGACTTCGGTCCCGTCCGGCTTAGCCTTCGCTAGGGCAGGAACCAACGCCCGGTCTAGAGCAGAGGGCGAAAGCACAGCTGAGGAGGAGATTGAGAATCTCCTGTGGAAAATTCGGCAGCCGGTGGAGGAGGGTTCTGTCCCCCAGACACCGGTAACTATGCAGGAGAAAGCGGGTGCGGCGGTGGCCATTATAAACAAAGTGGCCACCAAGTCCAAGAACCTCAAGGGTTCTTTTGTTAAAGCGCTTAAGGACTCCTCCATAGCTGTTTCTGGGGTGGTTGAGGCACTTATTGGAGATGTAGCGCGCCGCCAAGTCGCGAATGACCCTGTCGAAGCAGGTGGCCAAGCTCAGCGCAAAATTCGCCCAATTTCAGGGGCAGGCGGATTACCCTGAGCGGCCAAAGTCGGTAGCGCAGCTACTCCGCTATTGAATTTAAGCATTAAAAAAAATCCCCACTTGCGTCTAATTATTGATGCAGTGTGGAGAATGCTAGACGGACGCCTTGCGGGACTAGAGGCAAGGCTGCCTAATGCGCCCATCAGTCGGCTAAAGCTTGCAGCGGACAAATCCAAGGCTGCATCGGCTCTATCCAAGACTGCATCGGCTCCATCCAAGACTGCATCAGCTCCGAGGGCTGTCCCCGCTCCTTATACGGCAGTGGCGTCGGCACGAGCGTCTGCGACCGCCCCGAGGGCCGCCCGACCAACTACGGCTTCCCCGTGGAATTTGGAGGCGGAAGTGCTTGTCGAAGTTTATCGGCGGACGACTGAGTTTCGGGTGGGTAGTGGCGGCCGGCCCCCGCCGATGGCTCGTTGGTCGTCCTGGCTGGAGGTTCCACGTGCTGGGTTTCCACTGTGGAGGCGCTCCAGCCGGTCATCGTTGAGTGAGCAGGGCACCAGCAAGGGGCTCTTTCCTTCCGACTGAAGCAGGTTCTTTCCGGACACGGCTGTTTCGGGAAGTACCTGCACTCGGTCGCAAGGAGGGAATTGAGTACCGCCTGCAACCACTGCGACTGCAGTGAGGACTCGGCCCAGCACACGCTTGCGTATTGCCCCGCTTGGGAAGCGCAGCGTCGGGCCCTCACTGCAGTCATCGGAGAAGATCTCACGCTACCGGCCATCATTAGCTCCATGGCATCCGGTAGTGAGAGAAGTTTTACCGCGGTCGCAACCTTCTGCAAGGATGTCATCTCGCAGAAAGAGGCGGCGGAACGGGCCCGATAGGACGATCTCCATTCGGACTTAATCCGACGCCGGCGAACCGTGCGTAGGAGGCGCGCCTACCAGCGCCTCATGCCATCCTGAGTGTGGCCGCGGGTGGGCGTCACGGGTTTTCCCCCCACCCGCTATAGTGGCCAGCCGCGAGGAGGCAACGGCTACGTGTGTCTGGACGTCGCCTTATTGAGAGTCACACGAACGGGGTGCCCGCGCTTTTGTGGGCAGGTGCCAGGAGAGGTCCGGATGATGTACCTAAGCCGTTCCCGGTTCCCTCCTTCTTCAGGCACAGTATGGCACACCGTGTGGTTTTAGTCGGTTCAATTCCGACACACCGTCCCACCGAAAACCCCGGTGGGTTGAAGGCCCAAGGGGGTTTTCGGTGGGTTTCGGTAGTTTCGAGGGCTCTACCCACTTCTACTTGCACTTTCTAAGAAAATGCTATGTTGTAGAAAAGCAACAACAACCTAAATTAAACGAGCTATAATTATCCTACCTTTAAATAATATAAGGAAGTTAGCTCAGATTTCAAAATTAATCAGAGAGAAGAATAAATTACATGATATCAAGTATATTAACACGAACCATACTTAATGTCTATAAATATTAAAGTCAAGTAACACTCTACATATTACTTTTGTGGGTTTTAAGGGTTAAGATAGAAATTTGTACTACTCATTTTGCTTGTGCTATAAAGCCTGTGACATAAATATTTTTAGACCATCAATAAACAAAAACATGACACTTAAATAACTTTTAAATATTTTTGCTAGCATTTTGTATTCAAATTGACTCGGAATAGAATACGTAGCAATGAGAATATCTTCTACATATATTTCCACCATCATCTCACTAATAAGAAGTCCAATGCACAGCACAAGCACCATTATAAGAAAATTCTTCTCTCCTCAGTCGTGTGTTCTTGCGAGAGTGGTCGTGCTTGAATAATGATTGCGTTATTTGGATAATGTATCTTTGGCAACATGCCTCCATTCATTGCGGTCCTCATCGGCACGCGAACAATAGTTTTTGAGTTGCCACTGTTATTAGCTCTGTACAACATGGACATCTCTATAAATCCTCCGATTAGCATATTATCATACATATTTCATTCTAGAACATTAGAAATCATAATTCAAATTAAACTTTTATAAAAATAGCTACCTATGTTACTTGATGTTCTCCATTTGTACCACAAATCTTAAAATGAAATAATTTATTCATTTATAGTGTCAACATTTGCGCTATAATATGATTTAGAGCACTATAAATAAATCCGATTTAAAATCTACATGAAAAATAAACATATTTATGTCTGTCACTTTTGTAATGGTGATAGTTTTGATGTGTGTGTCTTCTAAATTAGAACATTCATAGAATTGTAATAGCTTTATCTAATAACGTTGATTTACTCTCTTTAAATTAGCCTAATGCCTCCGACGGGGGTATCATGTTAACTGCAATTGCAATTACCAAAAAATTGGTTGAACATTTTGTACAGTTTTACCTTGGATTTACGGCCGTTAAGGTCCGTAAGGTACAGGTTAAGACTTTTAATAAAACTAAGTAACCTGTACCACGTAGCCCCGTATTCTGTAACACGGCCAGTGGAACTTGATTAAGTGAGCATTAATAATAATAAGATGATGAGATGTTGCTAGTGTTCTTGCCACATCGATTGACATTTATAAGTTCGACATAATATTGATGAAATATTGTACCTTTTTATTTTAACTTGATACCTTTACACGATTCGGAGAAAAAGTATCTTGACAGGCAAACAGACAGACGGACAACCGAGTAAACCTATAAGCGTTTCTTTTTTCCTTTTAAGGTACATAACTTAAAAAAAAAAACAGGAATACACAATATTACTTATCTGTTCAATGGTATTCTTTTTGTTTCTTACGTTGTATTTAAATAACACATTTAACTCACTGATTGTCATAATTTTGGCTAGTTACATGAAAAAAACTGATAAGTAATAAATGAATAACACATAAATAAAAACTTACAAATGTGCTTAGAAGTTATCGTCTCTTATTGTATTCATCATATTTATTACTTTAAAATGAATCTTAACCATCAAGCGTTAATTAGAGATACTATGCATTGAGTCCAACTTTGCGTACACTTATTATAACTTTTACATATACATTTATTTTCTATTTATTTCGTAAAAAACATAACACATTGTATTAAAATACAATTATCTTAATCTAAATTAAATCATTGAAAACTAAAAGTATTGCTTTTACTAACATAGAATTCGAATTTAAGCTAATTCTTCTTTTCTCTGCACTGCCTTTGGGTTTTAGTCCGAATGATTTTCTTCCTAAGTGGTCAAGTGACAGAATTCCATGTCGTAAAGTCAATTCGATTGCCTTACAATTTACGTTTGCTCCGAAAGAACCCCTAAGAATTTCAGACAGCGGGTCAGAAAAGGTCAATGGTCCGCTTCAATAGTGTTTTGAGTGTTGTGGTGAATTTTCGGTGCTTCCTCACTGAATTCTCTATCGCCACGCCATCAAAACTTGTGATAATAAATCTTGATGGCGTACAAAACACGTTGTTTTATTCAATACGTTAAAAGTCTGACATAATCACTTACTCTTCATTCTCTCACATCCAGAGTCTTTTACAGAGTTCAACAATTTAAAAAAATATAAACCAATAAAAAAGCTGTTGCCGTGGTTTTAACATTCACCATTATACGTACACTGAAATAATTCTTATTTAAGTAGAGGCACAGTTTCACCAATCAAAAGTTTGTGAGTTAAAACGCTAGCTTGTGGAAATGTAGTTACTATAACCGTTGTAAAGTGGCACAGGCGTAATTTTAATATGCGCACTTCATTCTGATATTAGTAATTCAGAATATATTGTTATTGACACCTTATTACTCGTAGTAATATAATTGTGTATCAGGACGTCACATGACAATATTGTGTAACTTTGTAGTATCTCCATAATCCTATAATGGTTTACCTTTTTTTTTCGTTTTTTTTTTTAACGTGTGGAAACCCCCTCGGGCCGTCATCCCACCGGGGTTTTCGGTGGAACGGTGTGTCGGAATCGGACCGACTAAAACCACACGGTGTGCCATCCTGCGCCTAAAATAGGAGGAATCCGGGAACAGCTTTGGTAAGACATCCGGAACCCTCCTAGCGCCTGTTGCCCGCAACAGCGTGGGCACCACCTTCTGGTAACTATCAATTAGGCAACGTCCAGACACACCAGGACGTCGCCTCCTTGCGGCTGGCCATATGGCGGATGGAGACGGCCGGTAGCGAGAGATCCTCTCCGATGACTGCAGTGAGGACCCGACGTTGCGCCGCCCAAGCGGGGCAGTCTGCGAGCGTATGTTGAGCCGAGTCCTCACTGCAGTCGCAGTGGGGGCAGGCGGGACTCAATTCTCTCCTAGCGAGCGAGTGCAGGTACCTTCCGATGCAGCCGTGCCCGGAAAGAACCTGCGTCAGTCGGAAAGAAAGAGTCCCGTGCTGCCGCTCTGCCCATTCGACGATGACCGGCTGAAGCGCCTCCACAGCGGCAAAGCCAGCACGTGGAGCCTCCAGCCGGGACGACCAATGAGCCATCGTGGCTCGACGAGCGGCTTCACGCCACTCGCGTACCCGCCCGGAACTCAGCCGTCCGCCGATAAACTTCGGCGAGCACTTCCGCCTCCAAATCCCACGGGGGAGTTCCGGCCAACGCGCACGCCGCCTCCGTCGACACGTATGGCTCTAACCGCCATAACCCTCTGAGGGCGCCAAAGGCGTGCCCTATTCTAGGCGGTTAGAGCCCCCGCCAACACCGGTGCACCGTACAGTGCCATTGACCGGACCACCCCCGTGTACAGCCGTCTTGTAGCGACGCTGGGTCCACCCAAGTTGGGTAAAAGGCAGGGTAGTGTAAATAAAAATAAATAAATAATTTAAAGGTTAAGTGTAATACTACTGATAATACAAAAACACTGACTGATCTGCTCCATTTAAAAGTTGTTCCGTTATAGTTCTTCCATTTAATAAAAAGTTTTACCGTCAACTTTTCTCGCCTCTGTAAAAACTTTAAAATTGATACACAAAAAATTAATTAATATATAAAATGAATTATTACAACGAGTTTCTAAAATCATGTAAATATTTATTTCCTACATATTGGGAGCTAAAACTCCTGTGTACTCCTATGTATGTAAACAACAGAAGTCTCTACTCCTGTCGACTTGAATCTCAGCACCGTCACATGTAAGTGACAACAATATCATTTTACATCAACAATAGAACTATTATACTTCCGCCTTTTAGATATACTGAAGCTCACAACGTTATTCCTATCTATATGAATATTTATTAGGTGATTATTATAAAGAACAGTCAGCAAATATAATAATTACCCAGCTTCTCAATAATGTAAATTATAATAAAAATATAAAAGTATTTACTCGTCGTCGTTTGAATATTTTGAAAAAGTAATATAAAAATAACTTTTAGTCATGATACTTTAAAATATATATAATATGTAGATATAACAACAGTGAACTGAGTCCACTATATTGGTTAGAGAGTTACTATTTCTACAATAATCGAGGTTTGCAAGACTGTCTAGACCTGGTTCGTAAACGTCATTATATGATAGACTTTTAAATAAGTAAATAACCGATTTCAATACACTTCAAACCATGGCAAATCGTATAAAGTTTCTTCATCCCTTAATTTTTCAATAAATTTAGTTAAAATGGCAAACAAGTACGTGGTCGCCTAATTTTAAAAGGCTACGAACAGTCGCAACACCATCACTGCGAAGCACCACCTACACACTACTGCTGTCTAATAAATGTTTTACAGGTTTGTACCTGGATTCCTTTTTCATTATTACTCCTACGCGAAACAAAAGGTTTGTTACAAACAAAGGTTACTCGTGGGTGCTATAGATATTTTAAAATATGTGTCCCTTTTGACTTTAAAGGTTAGGAAATTAATTTACTGTGTCCTAGAAAAATATATGGGGTACTCGCGTTATCAAGTTTTTCAACCTGTGATTAAAGAAAGTGTGTATGACGACTGTTTATTTTATTCATTCATTTATTTATTTAAACAATATAAGCTTACACAGTATTTCTACTAAAGTCCTGTAACCCATATTTTTTTTTATTACATTTGCTCGGATTGGTATATTTTTGACCATAAGTTATCCCACGTCATCCACAATCGCTGTATTTTTCTTGAGAACTGTCAGACAGGCACCAACGTGAAGTTTAGAGAATTTCCTTGTAAGATATCTAACACAAAATAATGAAAGACATATTTTATCAGGGACCCCACGCTTTCAAAGGCCTACTGTTTCGAATTGAGTAATCTTTGACTTTAAAATGTCGCGGTAGGTTAAGTAAAGGTTAACATTATAGCAGAATATCCTGTAATTCTGAGTTTACATTAAGTACGCCCTTCTAACATATATGCATATGCATAGTATATATTGTACTATTGGTAGTATAACATATATTTTATTAATATTGGTTTTGATAATGACAAATTACCAGATTTATGGTACTGGTCATTATCGAATATCTTAATTCGAATATTAATAAGTTTATATATGTTGGTATTGTAAGTAGATATTCACGGCTTGAATAAAAATATTCACAAAAATACTTAAAACTTCTATGGCCAGAAAACACTCTTATTATTTTTAACTGGCTTGAAAAAAGAAGGAGGGTCTAATTTTGAATCTATGTAGGTTAAGCGATTTTCCAATTGTATATTTAATTTGCAAGAGCATACTTCAGTAGTGGTCCTTTTTTTTTTTTTTTTTTAACGTGTGGAAACCCCCTCGGGCCGTCATACCACCGGGGCTTTCGGTGGAACGGTGTGTCGGAATCGGACCGACTAAAACCACACGGTGCGCCATACTGCGCCTGTAATAGGAGAAATCCGGGAACAGCTTTGGTAAGACATCCGGACCCCTCCTAGCGCCTGTTGCCCGCAAAAGCGCGGGCACCACCCTTGGGTAACTCTCAATTAGGTAACGTCCAGGCACACCAGGACGTCGCCTCCTCGCGGCTGGCTATATGGCGGATGGAGGGGAAAACCCGTCCCGACCACCCGCGTCCACACTCAGGGCGGCATGAAGCGCTGGTAAGCGCGCCTACGCCGCCAGGTTCGCCGGCGGCGAATTGGGTCCGAGTGGAGATCGTCCTCCCGGGCCCGCTCCGCCGCCTCCTTCTGCGAGATGACCTCCTCACAGAAGGTTGCGACCGCGGTAAAATTCCTGTCGCTACCGGCCATGGAGCGTATGACGGCCGGTAGCGAGAGATCCTCTCCGATGACTGCAGTGAGGACCCGACGCTGTGCCGACCAAGCGGGGCAGTCTGCGAGCGTATGTTGAGCGGAGTCCTCACTGCAGTCGCAGTGGTGGCAGGCGGGACTCAATTCTCTCCTAGCGACCGAGTGCAGGTACTTTCCGAAGCAGCCGTGCCCGGAAAGAACCTGCGTCAGTCGGAAAGAGAGAGTCCCGTGCTGCCGCTCTGCCCATTCGACGATGACCGGCTGGAGCGCCTCCACGGCGGCAAAGCCAGCACGTGGAGCCTCCAGCCGGAACGACCAACGAGCCATCGTGGCTCGACGAGCTGCCTCACGCCACTCGCGTACCTCTTCGGGCGGGGGCCCTCTGCCGCTACCCGCCCGAAACGCAGCCGTCCGCCGATAAACTTCGGCGAGCACTTCCGCCTCCAAGTCCCACGGGGGAGTTCCGGCAAACGCGCAAGCCGCCTCCGTCGACACGGTGCGGTAGCCACGTATGGCTCTAACCGCCATAACCCTCTGAGGGCGCCAAAGGCGTGCCCTATTCTGGGCGGTTAGAGCATCCGCCTACACCGGTGCACCGTATAGTGACTTCAGTAGTGGTCCTACCGTAACCAGATCCTTATTTGATAATGGGATACCATAAAAATTACGAAAAAGTTTTCAAGTTGCTCATTTTTAGGTTTTTGAAGGGCGGTTATCAACTTTTTTCATTTTTTTTCGCAAATATGAAAGGACTTATTTTATTCACACGTAATGCATCTAATTCTTCTACTCTCTTCATTGGCTTTGGGTTATAGTCTACATGTTTTCTTAACTAAGTGGACAGGTGACGTAATGGTAAAGCCGATTGTATTCTCTTACAATTCACTGTATGCCGTGGAAAGTTTCCTTCCAACACAGGGCTTGATAGTGGAGAAGCCAAATTGATATATTCGGTTCTGCATTTAACACAATTGACGTAATCACTTACAAATACAGAGTTTCCATTGTTTATTTTAAAAATGTATATCAATACAAATAAATAACCTATTTCCGTGGTTTTAACATTATACGTTCACTGAAGTAATTCACAGTTTCACTAATCATAAGTTTGTGAATTAAAACGCTAGCTTGTTGAAATGTAGTTGACATAACATTAATATACAGTGGGACAGGCGTTTTTCATTTAATTGGCGCACTTCATTTGGATATTACTATTTTATATTATATTTTAATATAGGAGCTCAACCAAATTTTCAGAAAGTATTTTAAATTAATCTTCATGGATACTTATTCCCATAAAAAATCTATTTATTTATAGAATTTTAGTTACTCAAAATAATGTTTTAATATTGTTTGTTTAATAATGCCACCAAACGCCACGTTATGTCATTTGAGAGCACCTGACATCATTGGTGGTCATAGTAAAACAGCTACATGGGCATAAGTTCTGGAGAAGTTTTGTTTCGTGCTGTAGATTCTTTATATCTTTTTATATAACAAAAAAAAAATCATAATAGTGTGTAGTACTTCAATGTACGAACACATCAAAAACTAATCCAAATAAAATATTTATCGATGTGCCAAGAAAAGCACAATACGAAAATGATGGTTCGACTTAGTGAGAAGAAAGTGCGACGAATGTCTGTATCTTCTCCAATTTACTTTTGTTAATTATAATTTTGACGTAACTGTACAGTAGCTACTTACGACAAATAAATAGAATAAAATGTGCTTAAATTAATTTGTAGTAAATATACATTTTGTAATGTTAGAGGTTATATTTACGAGAACATACATCATTTCTACTTGTTTCAGATGCCGTTAGGTTGTGTTTTGTTTGTTATTTCAAGTTATTATTTTATTTTATTTCAATTTCATTTTATCAAGTACCTAGGTGTTTTATGGCAAATAATATTTTATATGCATAGTTGTAATTATGCATAGTTGTAATGCTTACACAGAAGTTTTTACATTTCGAAACTCAGCGTCGCAAAAGTTTGAACTACAAAGGCAAATCATAAATATATCTGGGAAGATTTCGAATGTCGCCTGTCAACGTTTGTGTGCCAGCACTGCGGGAGCTGCCACGAAGATACCGCACTCCATACGTTGGTGGAGTGCTCCGCGTGGGTGCAAGAGCGTGCCTACCTCGTGGTGGCTATAGGTGTGGGTAGCCTCTCGCTGGAGACCACGGTTATGCACAAGGTCCAGCCAGAGAGTGCATGGGATTCCGCCGCCTCATTCTGTGAGGTAGTGATGCAGGTCAAGAAAGCAGCGGAAAGGGAACGGGTGAGAAGTAGCACTCTTCCGTCCCGCAGGAGACGCACCAGGCGCTGGAGAGTGCAAAATTATCTCCGGCCTGCATGAGCGCTAGCCTGGGGGCGATAGACAAGGATTTTTGCAGTCCTAGAAGCAGGCCTAAGATGGTGGCGCGACGTGTTTCGCATCTTTAAATCAGAGCATTAAACCATAGCGGGGTCGCCTCTAACAGGCGGCCAAGTCTGTCGAGGTTTACAGGGATTTCCTTTCTAGGGTACACCTGAGGCCCCGGCCAGAAGACTCCATGCCGGAACACTGTGTGGTTTTAGTCACCTTCAGTGGTTGGTTAGAAACTAGTGTGGTTAAATATAATTATTTTGGTAAACAAATACTAATATTTTCCAGTTATAGCGCTTTTGGAACCATGTCTATAGTTTTTTCAACTATTTGTAGATATACTATTATATCGTATGGAACTTACTAAGTTGTGAAATTAACTGATTCTGTATCAGAAAGGAAGGTCGGCAAAGTATAATCATAATCCTCATCGTGCCACCTATAACAAAAACTTGTATATGTTTAACTATGTTAACTAGTTTTATGACACATACACACATGCACAACTTCAAAACAGTATCTACAATTATGTATGTTTATAGCTTTTCATGCAAAGAACTAGTACTCTCCCGTCCCGCAGAAGACGCACCAGACGCCGAAGAGAACAAGCTGATTTCCGGCCTAAATAAGCGCTGGCCTGGGGGTGATGGAATGGGTTATCCACCGCCCTACTATCTGTGCGATAAGCAGAATCTACATCACTTGTTTTTGCAGAAAGACTACTCCCACTTTGAGTGGCGGGCAACACAGAAACTATTCCTAATGCGTAAGTTTACAAACAAACATACAACGTACACAAAGAGTAACCCTGACTCGAGACAACTACTCATAAATTTGTATCACATACATTTTCGCTTCTTATGGGAAAGGAACCCACGATATCTAGTTCAAGCCAGGATCACTAACAAGTAGACTAACAAGCCAGTCAATATACTATATGTATATAATAAGACTACTTCGTACGTATTTGACAATGCGACAATAGTCTTATTGACATAAGTCAATAAGACTGTATAAACATCAAGCGTATATATTACTTACCAAATACCAAAAACCGCAATTATCCGACGCCATATGTTTTGTGTTAAACTGAGTTACTAGAATGTCTTACAATATAATAGGTATGTAGTTTTATTAATATATATACATATTGTTGTTATAAGCTTTACACATATGAAGTAACTTCAATACAATATTTTATTATAGAAGTTTATGTTATAGGTAGCATCCATCCATTTGGATTAAGATTATACTTTGCCGGCTGACCTGTCTGGTAGAGAAAAAAAAACATTTTTCAATTAGGTAAGTTCTATAAAGTTAATATTCATATATAAAGGAATGGTATACCTACATATAGTTATTAAAACTTTAGACATTGTTCCAATTGCGCTATAACTATAAAAATCAGTATTTTATCAAAATATTTATTCAAAATAGCTTCAAGCCAACAACCGAAGAATTAAAACTAAAGGACGTACACCAAAGGGGGGCACGTACAAGTCCAACACACGATATATAAATATAGGCTCATTTCTTGGGCCATCTTTTCATGTTTCCTTGAGGATCGCAAGACTTTTACTAAGTATAGTTGTTTCATATATACTACAAGTTTTACGGTATTAACCCTATAACTTGCGATCCGGGATGAGTTCAAGTTATGTATCTTCACGTACAAAGACAGTTTTATAAGCATACCTTTCTTGGATGCTTTATATTAATTAACTTTCGGGTTCAACTTTCTATATAAATATAATAGACTAAAGTATAGAGTCTGACAGTGCATCTTTTAAATTGCTAATAGAAAATGGAATTTAAATAGCCGCAGCGGTCTTGGCAAATTTTACTCTTTTTGGAATTAGAGAACTTAAAATGGAAAGAAGTAAGTGAGAGCAGGATTCCTGGTTATTTTCTACTAATACAAATATTAAATGAAATATCAAAGTAAATTATAAACAACGAGGGTGGTGCTATATTTAATATAACATTAGAAAAAAAATAAAACAGAAAACCGACTTCAAAGAAATTCATTCAGAAAAGATAGTGCTAAGAAGTAAAATGCCTAAAATGTCTTAAATTTTTATTTTATCATAAAATAGGGTCCAATTTTATGACCAAAAAAATATAATCTACTTAATGATCTTTGCTATGTATCAATATGAACATAGCTTTTTTTTTCGTGGAAAACCACACATGTCGTCACCTCACCGGAGCTAACGGGTGGTATGTCGGAATCGAACCGACTAAAACCTGGGTGAAAAAAAAATGGGTATATTGCAAGGGACCCGGGAATATCCTAACAAGATAGCCTTAGGGAGTCCTAGGCCTTAGGGCCCTTAGGGCCCCTGCAGTCCTTGGCCACCTCTACTGGAACACGTTGTGCCACTGACTCAGGCCCGCTTCTGCTAAAGTAACCGACAGCTCCCAAGTTACCCGCGCGGCCAACGCTCGTGGAGGCCGGAGCTCGTTCAGCGCTCTCCGGCGCCTGGTGGGTCTTCTGCGGGACGAGAGAGTACTCGTCCTCCCCCGTAATCTGAACATAGGTTGGGCGTGGGCAGGCTATATTGACGTAATACGCAGTGACGTCAATACCCAATAACATAATTTGTATTTTCAGTAAGGAAATTACATATTCAATTTCGGATCGATTTAGAGCTAGTATTTTACTTCTGTGTGTTGGTCTGGCTTATAAAACCCTCGGTGTATAGAGGTTTGGATTTACTTCATTGTCACAGTTAATATGGCAAACAAGTTAGTGGCCGCCGAATTATAAAAGGCTATAAACAGTCGCCATTCCACCACTACCAAGCACTAACTACTACTGCTGTCTAATTAACGTTTTACCGGATTGTACTTATGGACTGTACCTGGATTCCCTTTTCATTATTAATTCCACGTAAAATACTAGGTTAGGTAGGCAGCCCACGAGCAGCTTTTATTTGTATCAACATATAAAGCTAGGTGCTATTAATATGTAAAAGTATGTGTCCATTTGAGTTTTTTAGTTTAGGAGATTCATTTTTTATATTATCCATCAAGATACATTTTTTGCATAACAGAAAGTTATAATCAACCTGTGAACTCAAATAAATCCAAAATGAGCCATTTCGCTTTGACTGATTTTGGGTTTCTTTGAATTGAGGAAAGAGGACCCTATTTTTTTGTTCTCTATTAGCACATCTGTAGTTAAATTCTTTGGCCGTCAGTGCAGTCTCTGATTAATTAAGAACATTGCAATACTTTATTTTATGGTGTAGAATAAAGTATAATGTATTGTATTGTTACTTAACTTTTAATTGTGTTTGCTTATATGTTTATAGTATATTGGATTCGACATAAAATACATAGCAATGAGAAGGTGTATAACCTTCACATATTTCTAATATCATCTAATTCATGAGAAGTATAAAACTGAATACAAATATCTTTTAAATAGTTCCAAAACAAGCAATCATATCCCTTATGCTAATAAAACTATACTACTACTTGAAATCCCAACTGGAATTGAACAATCAACAGTGGTAGAGCCATGCTTAGGCACGAATGGGCCGGCTCGACCGGTGCGATACCACAGCCTCACTGAAGACCGGTTATGAAGTAACGCTTGTGTTGCATTTCCCCGAAATGAGTGCCCGGTGAGGTTTCCGGAGGCCCAACTCCCTATCCCCCATCTCCCCTCTCCTATTTCCTATCTCCTCATCCCCAATCTTATTTCGCTCCCCGCGTCCTCCCATCCTTCATCAGCCTCAAAGGCGGGCAGCGCACTTACGACTCTTGAGTTGCAGGTGTCCAAGGACGGCGGTTGTCACTTACCATCAGGAGACCCATCTGTTCGTCTGTCCCCCTATAGTATAAAAAAATATACATATATCAATATGATAATCAATAATATGATAATCAGAATTTGATTCGATGGATGACATTTATAACTACATAACCTCTACCATATTATACAGAACACAGTTATTTAAATCGTAATTTAATATCCCTTATATCTACAATTGGTTTCCAGAAAAAGTTTATCGTCTTTATCGTATTAAAAGAAGGTATGTTTTTTGTTTATATAAAATAATTATATTATTTTAATCCAATGATCCCTTATCGTTCCTTACCCAAAGACTAATCACACCAAAAAATAAACTCATAACTAAGTACATAATATGTAGATACATATAATATTTTTTTATAATATAATTAAGAGTAATGACATCTCATCACAGCAAATCATTGTCGAATAACTGTAATGAGATAAGACAATTTCTTGGTTGCATTTGTCCGAGGGCATCTCATCATAAAACATCACACTATAAATTAACTGCTGACATACCAAAAAAATTCAAATTCTTTGAGCAAAGCTTCACGTTCAGATTTATTCCTGTCACAATCCATAAGCAAATGTTACACATCTTTAATTTTATTACATACAGTTGGCGATTCTGTGTAACACAATTACTATAACAAACTTCTTTTAAACTTAGAATTCTCAAACATTGATAAAAAAATTAAATTGATTCCGGAAACAGCTGCCTCCCTAGCTATTCGGTCCGCCTGCTCATTTCCCCGTTGGCAAAAAAAAATGATTTCCAGTATATAACACTGGATACGAGATATAAATAAAATAAAAATCATAATCAATTAATATAAAAATGTATATATTTATATATATGTAGGTTTACATGGAAAATAAACGTATTTTAAACAAAGAAACGTTGTTGATTATATACACATCTACGTGTTTCCGAAAGTAGACAAACTTAGAATCGTGATAGGTTTACGTAATAAAGTTGATGAATTTATTTAAATTCGCTGTCACGAAGCCTTCGGAGAATGTAATTATATCATATTAACTGTCATTGCAAATTGTAATAAAGGATTTACGACGTTAAAGTCTATAAAGTAAAGTTAAATTTTTAAATTAAAGTATCCATACCACGTAGCCATATCTTAGCACGGCCAGAAAACTGGTCAAAACATCAGGAAACCCAAAGGTATTTAATACCTACCACTTAATTGCGTTCGTGGTGTTAATTCCCGTATTCCAAATTATATAAGGAAGTCTAAAGCGGTTTGTAACAATTTATTCTGTAAAGGTATTTAACTTCCCGACACGAATCAGTTCGAGCTGTTTGAGCTATTGCTCACACTCCCCAATCAATTAGTATAAGCAATATCCATTTCTTTCCTTTCCACAATCCATGTCCCTTTCAGTAGACTCTAAATTTTCGAATGCATTCTGCAATACATGGGTGTTTAATATGCCTCTGGGTACCCCTTTAGGGATACAGGCGTGATGTATGTATATAAATTTAAAAAATATAGAAAATAAGTATAAAAGAATTTGTAAGTTTATGTTATGTTCATGTCGCGAGTTAATAGATAACTTATTTAAAAAAAAACTTTACGTGGTAGAGCCGTGCTTAGGCACGAGTGAGGTTTCCGGACGTCCCACCCCTTTTCCCATCTCCTCATCTTCCTCTCTTTCCCCTTCCTGCCGAGGTTATCCTATCCCTCATCACCCGGGCCCTTTAATATATAAAATATTAAGTATTAGTTAGCTATATCAGTTTGGTATCTCTGGGAAAGTGTATGCTTATTTCATGATGATCAGGTCAGATCAGTAGTTAAGACGTGAAAAGGAAATAAATTAGTTAAGAACCTCTTTTATGTATCTCCTGCCAATGTGAAATTTCTGGAGTCAGTAAGCACTCACAATTCTTAAATAATCACTGGCGAGTCCCTTGGAAAAGTTCATGCGATTCTTACCAGAAAGACCAAAGGAGAAGAAATATCATAGTAATGAGTAACGTTTTTTTTTCCCGAATTGGAAAAATCAGAGAAGTTTTAGTTTTCGTACCCTTTTAAAAGAAAATATGTCAGCCTGTTACTTTTTTAAAAGCTTAAATATTGTCGTCAAAATTCTGTATAAAAAAGCGTAAAATATTTAATTTAGTATTCGGCATGTACATTTTGTACAAAATTGGAAGTGAATATAAAAAAAAACTTGTTCAGGCTAACTCATTTTCAGGCTAACTCAACGATTTGTCGGCAACACATATCGATGCGAAAATATGAACACACCTTTTTGTAATGTATCATCTTATAAGCCCGTTACGTACCAGCAAAATATTCGTATCAGGTAAATACACGCTCCATTAATACCGAAAATCGGTTTTGGGATTTGGTTAAACTAACTAGTCAGAATATTAAGAGCAGGCTACGTCTTTGTGGTGCGTACGCCTGGCGAAGAATTATCAGCACAGCTCCAAGTTTCTACATATATTTAGTTCAACTAAAAGTGCTATGTGTTATGAATATTGATATTACTTTTCACTTGGCTACTACTTAAGTACTCGTAATGGGTAAATGCTGGTATTAGGAATTTGTTAATTCATATTTTTATGTACGGTGTAATTAAATTGATATATCCCTTTGACTTTTGAACATCAATATACTGTTTTAATTTAACTTGAACACATTGCGTATTGTATTATAGAACTTAGCTTCACAAACTTTGACAGTCGTATTGGCAATTCCAAAAAAAATTGATTGTCGTATCGGCAATTTAAAATTTAAGCAACCAGAAGAAATTATTCCAGCCTATACTACTAATCAAACTTCGTTTCCAATATTTCTCCAATACAAAGACTGCTAAAAACAACAGTGCAGTAAACCAAATTTACAATGTAGTTAAAAATACCAACAGCGAGTGCTTCAAATTTGTACTCAAGTTCTAATTTCATCATGTAAATCGTTCGAACAAATCCACATGATGAATATCGAAAATATTCATCATGTGGATTTGTTGACTTACATATATTGTGACATTGTTTTAGTTTTCTTCTGAAATAATTATCTAATAATTATTTCCATATTATATTCATATTATTATGTATTATAACGAGGATTTATTAAATGATATTTTCTTTTCAAATACCTGTAGTAAAGCTTACGACACTCAATAAAAATACAAACATTTTCAAAAGCCATCCAAAAATCTACCAAAAAAAAAACTAGGGTGAATTTACTTCCAAACTCCAAATGACATTAAGTAAAGTGCGAACGGCGTACAATAGGTGGCCTTATTTACCTCTATTCAAGTGCTCCTAAACAAATGTCACGTCACGTCACAGTTCCATGTTAAGTTGCACGGCGCGATAAGTTGGTCCGCACGGCGCGGTGCGCGTCGGCCGAAGGCGGGCGGCTGACTAGACGGAAAGAGCCCCGCGCGCACCACCCTCGCTGTTTTGATTTACAAACACCGATGCCACTGTGTCATGCACTGTTCGATATCCGACAACATCGCCAAATTCACAACAGCCTAGCCTACTGGAAAACGATACCTTCTCGCAATTCGTTTTTGTAAAGCTAGCTATGCTGTGTTGGATTTCGTCAGGCTGTGAATGACAGTGTAAACGGAGCTTATTACTTATTAAAATTTGAATAAATGATTAATGTTGTATGAAGTTAATTTTATATAGAACTTCAATATCGACTAAAAAGATTTTACCTAATATACGGATATAGGCTAATTAAATTGTAACTACCGAAGTTCTTCAAGATTTCTAATTAAATTTTGCATGGATAACAGCAACTGCTGCAACAGCACTCTAAAAATAGATAATCTTTTAAAAAATACAATATTTATATATTTATAAGCTTACCAACTAGATACATATCCAGCACTAACATAAGACTTTAATTTATTGCATGTATCTAAATTATAGGTAAATATAGCTACTTGCATTAGGTTGGCATACGATCTACACAGTTGAGTTCAAAATATTAGTCTAAGCATAAAGCAAAAAAAAATGTATTTGATGTAGAGATCAAAACTGAGAATACCTACGTATCAATGTATTATTAAATTATAGTTCAAATTTAATTTATTAAAGAGTTCAATCTGACACCAAAAAGATAAGGGTAATTTTTTTTAAGCTTCAAAAGACTAAGGGTCCGGGTGGTAATAAAGGGTAATTATTTATGGACCAAACTGTTTAACAATAATTTAGCAATTTAGGTAACAGTTAATTGTATTTGCTCTCTGTTGGATCTACCAACTCTTGTTTGTATTTCTTAGAAAGGTTGTATGTTTTTTTCAAAGTTGAGAAGTCCTGTTTTAAATTATATGGTCCAGATATGTAGCTACTATTAACAAGAGTGTGGTGACCTCTACATACAAAAGAAATATATCAGCACCATCTAGCGAAGACAAGCTGTACTACGTAGCAACTAATCAAATAACGTAGTGCGATCCCGAATCAAGTTAATAAAGTTCTCGTGCCGATTAGCATACATATATACAAATTCGCAACATCAACCGTTGGTCTGCGACCCAACCAGGCAACCACGACGGTCGGAGGATCCTCCCATTGTGTTGGAGGGACTTAACATCTTATTCCTGCACGGATGGCGTAGCGGTTTAAGTAGTCACCTCTCTAAATAAATCAAAAAATTGATCCACAAGGGTAAACATTTCAATCCAAACCTTGTCACCGTGAGGAGCCAAAATAAGCGTTATATGGTATCCAAATTGTTTGTTATGTCCTGATTCGATAATAACTCATGAATATAATTAATCATGAATAATAAACATTGCTATTTAATTTTTACATGGGAGAGCCATGATTAGAAACATGAGCCAGGCCAAGAAAACCAAGGTCTTATAGAAAACTGGTTGTGAAGCAATGTTCGGGTTAGGTTCTGGAAGGGGGCACCTGCAAAGATCTACTACGCTCTTGGGTCTCTTGAGTTGCTTGTGTTCATGGCCATCGGTAGGTACTACTTACCAACAGGCGCCCGTGTACTAATTTTGCTCCCATGCCATATGACGACATTGATACATAAGTGATTTCCTCACCATTTCTCTACAAAAAAGAAACGAAGGGGAAATTGGAAAATTTACAATATTTTATAGGAACTCACCTTTGAACGAAACACTGTGTTTTTGGTCAACGAGTTTTATACATAGCCAGTTATGTAGTATTAAACCTTTTCCTGGTAATGCAGAATATATAATTGGGTTTTCCTGTTTGACAAATTCTCAATCAGGGTGTGAGATTGAAAATCTGTTCCACAAATCACGACATGATCAGCAAGTTGGCGCTGTAAGTGATATCGTTATGTACGTCTACTATTTCTGTTCCAAGGCAAAGACATTTTAGAACTACATATATAATTATGAATGAATTTAAACATATTCTCCTCCTTCTCTGTGCAGGTTGATTGAATATGTGTACTAACTATACAATTACCTGCAGTGAAAAAAGCACTTTAATTGGTCGATTAGAAAAAGGAGACAATTGTTTTTCTATCTTATTTCTGAAGTGATTTGTCTGTTTAAAAAAGGAAAGTAAAACGAAATGTAAATGTTTTATTTTGATTGATAATAATAACTAACTAACTGTTTTCTGACAACTACTTTATAAGAAAAAGAAAAGAATTTTAAAATAAACATGTCTTCAAAAAACAAGGAGCTATATATCATTTGGGTTATTTGGTAAATTATTAAAATTAATTTTTATTTTATTTTTATTTTATTGTCGCTTTTTAATTGTTCATGAAATCACTGCGTCTTAGTAACTTTGTGTGTTAAATATTTAGTACATTACTATTCAAGGAAGGCTCTGAAAGCCGTCACACAGATCATTTTTTTTTTTTCGTGTGGAAACCCCCTCGGGCCGTCATTTCACCGGGTTTTCAGTGGAACGTTTTGTCAGAATCGAACTGGCTACTGGCCATGGAGCCAGTTCTTCAGTTTATGTTGATGGTGAAATTTCTGATCCAAATGAAATAATACAGCTATGGAGAACCTGTGAAATCTGTACTTTAATCAATTAAGCAAAAGAAGATCTTCAATTATAAAAAAAGGTTAAAAAGCTTTTTAAAACATATATACATATATACCAATCTTAGAAACTGGAACGCAATGCTAGTTTTGCAAAAGGCCTATAGAATCTGTCAGAAAAGCATATAAGAAATATGATCGTGCCAATAAACAACTGCTTCGTTCCGTAACTAAAAAGCTTTTAAAATTTTTCCAACACAATTAAAAAATGTGTCAGTCCAGAAACCTTAAAGTATTTTCGCAATTAACAGTTGAAACTTTGTTTTCTCTCGGATTGCGGTACTAAAACATGATGTTGACATCGCGTGGGTGAGGACAATATCCGTGCGATGCTTCTCGTTGATTACTAAGCTCTATGTAGATATAGAGCAAGTACTTTTGTTCTTTTATATCAATACGAACATCTGAATTGTACCAATGTAATCCTAACTCACTGTCTTTGCCATTCTTGCTGAGACGTGCAAGTAAGTAACGTAAATTTTTATCGGCAAAATGTGGGCGTTAATAACGTGTCTGCCTCTTCAAGGCCACAAGCATTAGTGTATGTATGTTAGTATGTGTAATCATCCATTTACCCCTTTTAGAAAAAAATAATAATGGAGATAACAAATAATAAAGTATTACATATTTTACGCCGCCTAAAATTTGTTAAAATAAAATCATAAAATGACTTTTGTTCCGCGCACCTAGGTAAGCTATAGAACCACATTATTTAAACAGCTTTGGCGAGTGGTTCTCTGCGGAGTAGAATAGGGCCATCGATGGATCTTGAGCACCGCGCTTGATCTCACTCCAGGTTGTTTTTTTTTTAGCCAGAGCTGTTTCATTTGTCGTAAGGAACGTAAGTTTTAGTGCTGGTCTTCAGGCAGGAGGCAGTGTTACTATCTCTGTTGAAGTTTGGACGACGGCTTTTTTCAATTACTTCTACCTTCCGCAGTACGAAATGTAGTGTGCCGTGTTCGTCTTGCGTACGTATGTGTTCCTGAAGCCTGGTTACAGTGTTGCTACGAGTATGTGAAGTACCTACGTATACCGAGAATAACGCGAAGGCAGCTGTTTATTCAGATTCTGCAGCCGGCGCGTGATGTCCTTTGCCATCTATCCACGTCTCGCAACTATAGAGCAAAAGAGTTTTTACGTTGGACTGGAAACATCTTGAAACTGTGACATAAAAAAGGTGTAAGGAATATATTTTTTTTCGTATCATAAAGGTCGTATAATTACGTCCATACTAATGAATGTCAATCACTATCTTAAGTGCTTTAAAATGGCTCGAGGAATTAAATCGAGATACCGGTCATGGAAGCAAAAGGGGTACTTAGAAAAAAAATAGGTAACATTAACAATTATAAATAAATTATGCTTTCAAGACTACTACAGGAATACTTTCTTAATAAAATTGACTTAAGACCTATCTTAGGTTGCTTCCTACGTAACATTAAATATAGGAATAACCTATCAACTTCGGAAATAAATATTTATTAATATCCGTTGACCGTAAAATAATAATTTCGTACGTGTATCCATGTTATATACAGTGTTGATTATTCCGGTAATAAAATTTATCTCTTTTTTCAGGTTGCTAGGTGGCGCCTCGAGCGTGTCTTTCGAACTGTAAGTACGTACCTAAGTAAATATACATTTTTTTTTAGACTAATAGACCTCGTGACGGAACACCGTGTGGTTTTAGTCGGTTCGAGTCCGACATACCACTTTACTGTTGGCTCAGTGAGGTGATGACCCGCAGGGGCTTCCACACGAAAAAAATAAACATATTAGATGTGTAGTGGTTTTTAATAAATTCAGATTATTTGTGAGATGACTTCGAAGATTATTAACGTAATTAGCTTTGAAAACATGGGATAATAATGTAAGAACTCCAGCAACGTATTTTGAAAGTAATATGAAAATTAAATTTTATAATTTATAGACACAGGCCCAAACAAAATATCCTTAATATTGCCAGAATTCATAATTTATAAGAAATAAGTATTGTTTTTAAAGTTTGCATTGCAGTTTGTTAAAAGATTCACCAGTAACAGTTATTTGTTAAAAATGTAAAGATCATTTCTATTTAATTAAATAGAACTTTTCTTTTTAATTAAATAAAAGAAATCTTTACGTTTTTATTAATTATTAGCTTAATTTTTAGTTAAAAGGCAATACTTATTACTGGCGTTTAATCTGATTTATTCTGTTTCACTCTACTAGAGAATCAACAAGACCTGTCACCATGATAAAGAGTAAAATTAAGAGCCTCAACTGTGTTTTATTTCGAGGAATACTATCCAGTCTCATTTAAGTGCCAAATATCCCCGGAGTGTAGTGCGACGGTGCCATGAAACTTTTTCAGGACGTTTCTTACGTACTTACAAACGTGGGCATTTTTCATTGTTATTACTTTTCCAAACTCAAGGCAGACATACCTCTATCAATGAACATATATGTTTAACATTGCTATCATAATGTTATATATTCGAATAAGATAATTATAATATTGATGATAATTATGAGGGTGATGATGAACACGAATAATCTAATTAAAATGTACCTTTATTTCAAATTACATAAGAACATGGGTTCTATGTAATGCACTCAGGCTTTATAGGTAATTATGTAAATGCTTTACTTGTTTACCTTTTTATTAATACTACACAAACGGAAAAGTGTGTGAGGAGGGACTGATGGGTGTATGGTACTGTTTTATGCAAAATTTTAAATGGATTTGGATGAATTTTGTCACAAATATAGTTGACGACCTGCATCCATGACGGAGGATAATCCATTATCTTCCCAAGACTTGTCATTATCCGCAGTTTCAACTGCGTTCAAGTTCACTGTTTGTACTCTATATCATACCTCTATAAATGCTTTATCAAAACAGTTAATAGGCCGGGAACGCACTTGCTACTTTCTAATTGCGTATATAATAGTGTCCATGGGCGGCGGTAGTTACTTACTATCAGATGACTACTCGTTTGTCTACTATCTCATAACAAAAAAACCAACAATAACTCTTACACTCTATTATATTATCACAAATTTTGGCAAAAAAATAATAATTCAAGTTAACATGAAAATTGCTTGTTTTTTTAAAAATGTAATCATATTGTACCTCCTATTCTATGAAATATTAATTTTGAATCAAAATAGCTCATGCTAAAAAAGAATCCAATTTTATTAATAATCGGACTTTAAAAAAGTAGACAACCGACTTTAATGCGTCCTTCATAAAATTTAAGACTAATACGGTTTTCTAATGGATGCCATTGTCACAACTGGACCAAAATCTCATCTAACTACCCTTGAAGTACATCCTTTCTAATAAAAAAAAGAATAATCAAAATCGGTTGGCGTGATATTGAGTTATTCGTCTATTTGTCGCGCTTAATGATGCAATTGTCAGAACTGGACCAAATTAAAATGGGACCACACGGCAAGCACCAGGTTTCCAGGAAAAAAAAACGTCAAAATCGGTTCACGCAGTCGAAAGTGCGGAGGTAACAAACATACAAAAAACAGTCGAATTGAGAACCTCCTTCTTTGAAGTCGGTTGATAAACTGAAGATGTACGATAAAATTTAAAGTTATCTTCGTTTTAAAACACATACAATTTGCTTCGCATACTTAAATCTAAAAAAAAACGATACAAATCGAAACATTAAACGGACCCATTTTGAACCGCGCCGCCACTGAAAGCCTCATTAAGTCCCCTTTATTTGACCGTTAAAATTTATTGCCAACATTACGGCACAAAAATAATAAACTTTTGAATATAACTCATTATCCTTTTCTTGGGCTGTTGGTAACGATGTTTCCGTGAAAATATTTTAAACAAAGAATACTGCGAACCAGAGAGATTAATGAAGCTAAAGTAAAACGGTGTCTCTTTCTAATGAAACTTGTTGCGTGTCGTTAAGTACATTTCTTTAGTTTTAGATGGCTTTCATTCTCAATTTGTATACCTTGGTTATCGATTCCTATTTTGAATCTTTTTAAGCACCAGGAATAAATACGTTATCAATCCTATTAGAGCAGGAAACAGTAGTGGCATACTTTCTTTTTTTTATATAATACTCGCATTAGATTTTTAAGTGTTAACTGTAAATCGTTCATAAATGAGTTTTGCAAATATATTTTACAAATCTTCATCATCAAATTCAGCCTATCATAGGTCACTGCTTGTATATACGCCTTTTTTTACGAGTGGAACCCTATGACCCTCATCCTCAAGGTTTTTGGTGGAACGGCACGTCGGAATCGGTCCTAATAAAACCACACAGTGTACCATACTGCGCCTGAAGTGGGCGGCTAGCTGATGGTGTCTCCTGGCAAAGCCACCACGTGGAGCTTCCAACCGGGACAACCAACGAGCCATCGTGGCTCAGCGAGGGGCTTCATGAAACTCGCGTACCTCTTCGGGCGATCCAACTGCCCCTATCTACCCATAATTCAGCCGTCCGTCAATAAATACACTTCGGCAAGCACTTCTTCCTCCAAATTCCATGGGGAAGTTCCGGCCATCACACTTGAATTCTCCGTGGATACTATGCGGTAATTGCGTATGAATCTCCGTGGCCATCACTCTCTGAGGGCTCCTGCGGTGCACCCTATTCTGGGCAGTCAGACCCTCCGCCGGACAGCGACGACGCTAGGTTCACCCAAATTCGACCGATGTGATATCACGGCCTCACAGAAAACCGATAAGTGAGGGCTCCGGAAACCCAACTCCTCTTCTCTCATCCCTCCTTTTCTTCCTCTTTCCGACCCCCCTCTCTTCTTTCATTATGAAATGCTCGTTGAAGCGCCAGTTCATAGGTTATAGGAATCATAATTTACTTATTTTAATACATAATTGATTTGTGTAATCATATCTTTTTTATCTTGAAAAAAGAAAGGGAAACGGGAAATAAAAGCCTTTAATTATGTTTTTAACAATGCGTTTACTTAAATGATTTGATTTATATCAATGCTTATAAAGTAAAAAGGAATAATTGAAATTAAGCAGACGTCTTTAATTTATAACACCTCCAAAAAATTAAGGTAACAGTAACTTAAATGGTTCCTGAAAACGATCCCTCGATCGATCGTATTAGGCTTACACAGTTGAAATCCTTGTTAGTACAGTTGCGTAGATCAAACCACAATTGCTTAGAGTAACTACTCAATCAAGCGATCCATACTCATCAGGTTTACCTGAACACCTACCATCAGTAAAGTCAGCTAACGATAAACAGAACTCAAAATCAAGTCAAATTATCATCAGGTTTATGTATGTATACAATTGTAATTTGATTTCGTTGGTTTAGGAAATTGCAAGGCATTTTGATAATTAAAATAATAATTTTGAAACTCATACATCGCAAGGTAACTAATCTTAAAACGAAAATCTCGTCCTACATATAGCGTAGCTTTCATTACTTTTTCTTTTAAAGGTTCGTTTGTGTTATACAGAATACAGTTGCACAAAATATAAAAGTACAGTTCTATGAGACCATAAAATTTATTTTGCATAAATTTCACAGCAAGTTGTAGAAACAAACAAAACCACAGAAGGCATGTCTCGAGACAGCATGAATGACATTTTACACCCCAACAATGCACACGGTTTAAGAGGGCGCTGTAGTGATTGTAACCGAAATTCTTTGTTTTTAATTAATTATCCCTTTGTTGTTATTGTTTTCGGGGTCCAGTTCATGTCAGCCTCAGTTGAGATAAATTATGAGGAATTTTAGCCCTTATATATTTGTTACTAATTGATCCCTTGACTCATTCTTGTTGAATATAAATACGATGTGAAGAGAGAAAAGAAGTAGATAAAGTGGTGACAGAAACTTGACGCATACTCTCTTACAAACTTTTTACTTTCTTCTCATCATAAAATAACTGCAAAATGGTATTATATGGCTAAAAATTTAGGAAGTTAAACATTAAGTTGTTCACTTCAAAGGACTTGAAAAGACATTGTTGTGAGTTGACATCAATCGCTTGAACAGTATAAGAAAAATTACGGGCCGAAATAACCTATTCCTCTCAAAAGTGTTTAAAACATCTTCGAGTATAGGAAATATCAAACTTGTAATTATTAAACTTGCTATCAGCCCATTTAAAGAATGGAAAATATGAATTTTATACTTATATATTATGCTAATCGAGCAAATCCCTCTATTTCGATTATACAGTAAAAAAAAATAAGCAAATAATAAAAAGCTTTGGATGATTTCGTTATTGGTTAGCCTCATATGGGCTTACGTATAAAAGCTATCTTGCTGAGCATGCTGAACAATAAATAAAATAAACAATAAAAAATAATATACATCAAAATAAAGTACAAAGATGAGGAGAGTAGGCTATTTTACCGGAGGCCCTTTCCCCACTTTCCCCTACTCCCATTATCTTCCTTTCCTTCGGCTTCTATATTTTATTTCGCCTATTATATATACATAACACTACGTATAAAGTATCTAGATGAAGTGTGAGATATAGCATTGTTAAAATTTGAATTGTTTGTGTGGTATAAGTTTGTTAATCATCCAATTTGTCAATGTTTTTGTATTTATATAAAAAAAGTAATGGTTGCTGAATTCAATCCTAAAATCATGCCTTTTCTCTTCTTTGTGTCTCGTGGGCAGGGGCGAAGTCAATTTAATGGAAAGGGCTTTTTACCTGGAACCTGGTACCGGTACCCTGGTAACCAAAATGTATCCTAACTTATAATTATTTAGTCTGATTTACACATTTAATAAGTATAGAAATACAATTATATCATTTGCTTTTTAAGTATTATTACAACGCCATTTAAGATCTTAAATCAAGTGTTCAATTATGCCGTTACTCGGTAGCGAAGTCATTATCTGCAGCATTTATCATCATTTGACGATGATATGCACGACTACTGTTGTGTTATTCTCTTCTTAAACATTTTTTTTATTTCTAGATAGGTACATTAGAAGTGAATACACTTTAACATAGATACATACACTCACTCCTGTTTTCCAGAAGGAGTAGACAGCGGCTGAATTACTTCCCACATTTTGTCACACATAATTCAGCCTCCTTTACGTAAGTAATAGCAAGCCCATTGCCGCCATTTAAGCACTTTCAGGAATTACATGGGAAAACTTGGAGTCTTTTGATAAGAAAGGGAGGATAGAAAGGGAACGAAAGGTATATTGCCCACTCAGATGGATTGGGGTGTGCAGAATAGGTCAAGCAAGTCGGGGTCGCATACCTACATAATTAGAACTGGGTGGTGTCGTGTTCGTGAAGAACCTTCAATCAATTCCAAAAATTATTAAACTAGTAGTTTGTTGGTTTTGTAAATTAAAAATAATTCATAAATTGAATTGCCTCTTATTACCCTCAAAAGGAGGGTAATGTTTTTCGAGTACATGTACTATATGTGTGTATGATGTTTGTTTGTCACACCCTAGTATTACCGTATTCGCAATGGAAACACCAAGATAACTTTTCCACAATCTATATTTTCACTTTCTTAATCTATGAGTACAAAACATTGGCTCAACTCCTTCATTGGACCTTTTCCTTCGAGCGTCCTAAGACAAGTGACCTCTTTCTGACAAAGAGCTTAAAAATGTAAGAGTGAATGAATGAATGAGTGAATTAATGACGATACAAAAGGTCAAATGAACGACTTTTGAAACATTACTTTTTAATCGAACCATTTACTACATGTACACATTATTTTGATAGTACATTTTAACAGTATCAAATTAATTTTGTCAATATTATACAGGATTTAATGTAGTAATCTAACACTAGGCCCTAAACAGCTAAATGGACTTCGACCAGTGAGGTCGTCATATCATTTGAATTGTCTTAGTAGTAGGAGTAAAATAGAATGTAACATTTTGAGATATCCACTAGAAAATGGAAAAGTTAATATTGTAGGCGGGTTTTATGTATCTTCAACAATTGTACACTATTTACATTTCAATTAGAAATATTCTAAATACGAATATATATGAAAACTGGTATAAACAAACAATAATTAGTTTAAAACCCAATAAAATCATATTCTATATTTAGTTTTAGATTCCTTCTATCAAGGCGCTAACTGCAAACTTTCACTAACAACTAAACTGCATACCTAAGTTTATTATTTTAGGGATCAAAAAACTTAATGACTTCCTATTTACCTAAACCTTCTGTAAGAAACGTTTGTTGACCTAGTTTGTAAAAGTCACCCGTAATAATGTGAATTTTCTCAAGCCAATGGTCGATGAGAATATACACGTAGTCAAGAAGTTAAATAATAAGAAAAAAGGTATTAACTTCTAGTTCGATTCCGAGAGCGTGATTTCTTTAGGATATAATTCCTAAAACCTCATGTAAAATTACTAGCTTTTTCCAGCGGCTTCGCCTCCGTAATTTTTTTTCGTTGTTTCTCCCTCGCTTACAGCACTGTTTTGGGGTTAAAATTATTTCATGTCCTTTTCTGTACTTGTAATTTCATGGCTATTAGTTCAATTGTTAACGCGAGAAACCGTAAAAAACAAACAAACTTATCTCACCACATCGCCCAGATTATATGTACTCGTCTGCAGTATTACAAAGTGCAACCTTACCCACACATAGAAAAGTTACAGATGCTGTATTCCTATACAAATTACTGAGAAATAAAATTATCAGATTTCGAGACCCATCTAGATATCTAGAACTATACTCGGTTCATACTCGCGTACAGCCAGGTAAAGCAAGCTTATTAACAGTTGTAGCGACTTGTTAGACATACACCAAGACAAGAAATTCAATAAAATCAAAATCAAATGTCTAATTATACTATACAATTTCATCTTAAGTAAGTGATATTCCTGTCGTAATGTGATTCAATTTAATTTAATTTATTTTGTTGTAAGTACATCAGAAATCTGTTGTACTCATTTATTTAATGTTTTATTTTCATTTTATTGTATGTTTCATTGACACTATTAATTCTACCTTAAGCTGTTATTTTTTTATAATCTTTAGTATAATATTAGAATTATTATAACTCTTATTATCTATTATTATTAATACTTTTCATTTCTACCGTTTTTTTGTTTGCGGTGTTAGCCTATAACTAATTGTTATACCAGCAAACGTTATTTAGTTGATAAATAGATAAAGTATTGTATAAACAATTGTTGGCTAACTTAAAATAAATAAATAAATGCATATGTGGGAGATCGGTACTTATACCGTGGGTCCGGTCGACAGGAGTACTACCACGGTCTCACAGAAAACCGGTACCGGTAGACAAACAATGCTTGCTTGCATTCAGGGACCGGCCGGATACTCGTTGAAAGGGTTTTTGAAGGGGTTTTTTAAGCGCTTCAAAAAAACCCTATGATACATGTTACACCCTCGAACGGGCGTAATTTAACCTCTTCCGAACAGGTTAACCTTTCAATAATTTTCAGACATTATAATTTGCACTCTTTCTAATCGAATTTAGTTTGAAAATTGCATGACTATGACGTCACGTGACATCTTACCGCACGGCGGCGCCCTTGTGGCATGTACCGAGCGACTTGAAAACACGGAATACATAATAATTGTCTTTATGATTTCACAGTTCAGTTTTGATTGTCACACATTCTAAACGTTGTAATATTTTTTTTCGTGTCTATACTTGTTTATTTTCATCATTCGTCATTTAATTCGGAACTCGGGACTGAACTACAGACGTAATTAAAATCAATTTAGCAGTGTTTTTGTTAAAGTGTGAATTGTCGTACTTCTTTATTTATTACATTATAGCAAAGAATTTAGTAATTCTTTCTGTAAAAATGCCACAGCCTAGGCGAGATGCTGTACACCGTTATTATGTACATGATGCATTAAATAACAGAAGCAAATGCACTTTTTGTGAAAATGCCATGAAGGTATGGTTTTATATTTGTATTTGTGTGTATCTTAGATAATAATACTAAGTTGAAAATTAAACATTTAAAACAGCATTACCACAACAGGTCCCGAGCACTTAACATAGACTTTCATTTTTGAAATATTGTTTTATTAGACTAGTAACTATAGTAACTTTATAATTTCTAACGCTTTTTGTTCTAGGGCAAGCATACAACCAATTTGAATAATCATATTTCTCCGAAACATGTGCAAGAATACCTATTTATGACTAATATAAATAAGGAAAATCACCAGCACCAACCAAATACACCACAGCATTCCAAAACGTCAGACCAGGTTATTAACAATTGTGTGAAATTAGTAACAGTACATGGGCGACCACTTGCATTGATACAAGATAAAACATTTCAAGAAATAATCAATATAGCCGTTCCTTCTAATATTCAAACTAAACACATAAATATAAAAGTAATAAAGGAAATGATACCGGAAAAAGCATATCAAATAAAATTAAAAATCGCCTCAGGAATTAGAAATAATTTAATAAGCCTTAAACTTGATTCGGCTTTATAAGAATGACAAACAGGCGATTTCCTAAAAGAAAAAGTTTTAGAGGTGTTGAATGATTTTATGATAGCGACGGCTCAAATATATTCAATTACTACTGACAACGGCAGTCACTTTAAAAAGATGGCAAATTTGCTAGCAGCCTATTGCTGTACAATAGCAGAAGATAATACCAGTGTGAAAAGCGATTGTGAGATCGACAACGAAACTGATAGTGACGAAGATAATTGTGACGTTGAACTTGGTACGCATACACCGTTGGAATAAAACACCTTTATTAAAGCAGCCGTATTATGCTCTGTGCGGCACATACATTGCAACTCGCTGTTAAAGATTCTATTGCTGGCAATTCACAAATACAACTTTGTATTGAACTTGCAAGAAAAGCTGTCAAAATTTTACGACGCCCACATATGAAAAACTTTATAAAATCGAAATATTTAAACAAACCTATAATTGATTGTTCTACTAGATTGTCCTCCACTTACCAAATGTTAGTGCGATTAGTTTCTCTAAAAGATATATGCGATAGCCAGTCTGAGCTATCGGACATTTACTAAGACGACTTTTGGACACAAATTACAGAAGCTATCACTTGCCTAAAACCTATTAATGAAGTAAAAGAAGCTTTGCGAGAACAGCTAACAATTGGCGATTTTTATATAACATGGCTGAATTGCAAAGCAAAGCTTGAATCGATTTCAAGTGTATTTGCAAATGAATTAGTTACTAACACGAAATTACGGGAAAGAACTTTATTAAATACAGATTTAGTATTGGAAAACTTGTACCTAGATGGTCGCCTAAATGTTTTATTATTAGTTCAAGATTGCTTAAAAGTAAAAATGAATATCTGAACAGTCATAACGTTTTAGTTAAAATCTCAGCCCGTACCCAATTTCTTTCCACAAGAGGATCAAAAAAAATTTTTTAATCGACCAAGCAAACTATTTTCTTAGTTTAATTCAAAAGTATATCTTACACCTTTTATCTAAACGACTTTTATTCTATCTAAACACTTCTGAAAAAGTCATTGCACCGCATTAGGAATAATTTCTTTGCTGCGCGAGGCTTTACAAAAAAATCATCAAGGGACACAAACACCACCCAGTCTCGGGATACTATTTGGTCAGTCATGGTTCCCACGTTTTTTTATCATATTCAGGCATTTCTGAATAAGTCCATTCTTCAGAGTTGATTTATCTGTAAATATGTCTTGACAGTCACATTGAAGGAGTTCTCGTTGTATGTATACTAAAAAAATATGTACGTGTAAGTACTATATCAGACATTAACGAAATAAGATAGGTGCCAAGCTCTTATAGTATGTATAAATACGTGGTAGAGCCATGCTTAGGCACGAATGGGCCGGAAAACCGTTGGGAAGCAACGCTAACATTGCATTTCCTCGAAATTAGTGAGGTTTCCAGAGGTCCATCCCCCTCTCCTTATTCCTCTCCCCTGACCTCCAGCCCCTTTTCCCATCTTCTCATCCCCGTCTGACCCTAAAAGGCGGGCAGCGCACTTACGACTCTCCAGTTGCAGGTATCCACGGACGGCGTTTGTCACTTACCCTCAGGTGACCCGTCTGTTCGTCTGCCCCGTATAATATAAAAAAAAAGAAAATACTGGTTTTAATAATCTCTAGGTATCTACCTTATTTTTTGGTAACAAGAACCAACAGGGTTCTATAAATTAATCGGTATTTTCGAAAAGCTACTAACAGACATAGGTCTTGTACTCACCTTCTGGATGTGGGCGTTTATATGGTAAAGGGCTATTTTTAACGTCGCATCATCATGAAATTGCTCCGTTTCTACTAAACTTCACTTCTTACTAAATAAGTACTGTAATTCAGTTGCATCATAACATAATAACAATAATTATTTAATAAATATAATTACATGACACAATATTAACATTAGGGTAACTCAGTACTTTAAATAATAATCACTTACCTTTCTTTTTTTAAAGTGATGTGTTACTCATTCTAATTAAGTCATTGAAGGGGTTAACCCCTTCACGTGGTTACCATAATAAAAATGTTAACCCTTTCGCTGGGTTTCGTGGATGTAACTCGATCAAAGGGTAACACTGCGACATGTGTTACCCCATGTACGGGTCACCTTGACTAAAGGCTTAACTCTTAAGAGGGGTTGTCCGGTCCCTGCTTGCATTGCATTGTCTAAGTGAAGGCACCGGAGACCAAACTCCCCCTCTCCTTTGTCTCCTCCCCTTCCCTCTCATTAACCTCAAAGGCATGCTGCACACTTACGAATCTAAAGTTGCAGGTGTCAATGGATGGCCGTTGTCACTTAGCATCAGGTAACCCCCTGAACAATCCCTCGGGGACAGTACTGTTTTGGGATTATTAAAATGGAAAGGAAAATAATACGGAAAGTTATTCCATGTTTTTTTTATACTTTAAATTTCATGGTATTCTTTCAGTGGTATGGTTTCGGTAGTTAACGCGTAAAAGCGTAATAAACAAACTAACTTAGTTTGACATGTTTAATATTGGTAAGAACTAGTACTTATTATTTACACTGTTTTCACACATAATGGATGACTGAAACGATTCATTATTTACAAATCGACTACTGGAAATGGTTATTCAAAGATTTAATAAACAATGCATTAAACAATCAAGGAAACAATCCATCGGGGAAATGAATGGCCACTGAAATATAAAAGTTCTGAACAGAAAGGCTTCCCCGTCTAAGATTGAGTGTCGGTCTTATAACAATGTCTTTAAAATTTAATTGTAAATACAAACAACATGTATGAATGTTCGCGACTGTAGCGCTAAAAGAGCTGGAAGATTTGTATAAAACACACAAGTTTTTGATGTTAAGGATTTGGTGGAACAAAAGTAATAGGGGATTATTGTGATCCATCCATTACTGTGAACCGGACATTTTGGGAACTAAAAATAAGAAAATTGGTATTAGCAATGAATGCATTGGCAATGAAGGGAACATGATGTTGTGTAAGCAAGAACTCAAACAGATCATGGTCTATATGGTAATTTTTTTCTAGTTAAAACTCTCATTGGAGACCTCAAGAAATCAAAAAGCGTACCTAAAATCGTCTCAAATATCGACATGTCGTGTCGTGTAAATTAATCGGCGGAACTAAACGTTTTGCTCTCAAAGGTTGAGTCTACGGCTACGTTATATATAACTTTGTTCTTTTTTATGATATGGGATAAGAATATACGGTATCCCCGTTTACTCGGAAATACCTACAATGTGGGTATTATTTCTCTTCCGGCATTCTGTGAGGCCGAGGTATTATTCCACTCGAGCAGGCCCATTCGTGTCTAACCATGGCTTACTCACCGGATACTCAACTGCATCATCATCATCATCTCAGCCATAGGACGTCCACTACCTCTCTCCGAGGCATTCGGATAAAATTTAAATCCCTTCATAATTAAAGTATTATTAAATAATTAATAAAATATTACTTGATTTCTCATATACTTCTTATGTTTAAACAATAGTTAAAGTTTACAAAAATAAATAAAATCCACTAACCTTACCTATAACGAAGTATATAAAGTGATTGTAATGCAAGTTACAAAAGGTTTGTGATTTATTCCTAATGCAGGATTACTTTAAATATTTCTTAAGCTTAAAATATTTTATTGTAATTCATTTAAGAAGTTTTATTTAAATGGTTTCTTTTAAATATCAAAGTTGATTTGACATTTAGTCCAATATTGATATAATACAATATTTTACAATGCTATTATTAAGATGCTAGAATATATAGAAAAAAAAGGTAAATTGTCTTAATTCATAAATAATAATCCAATAGTAAAATATATTATTTTTTAATTACATATATACATCGGGCAACCGTTAGTTTTAATAAAATATGAAACGATGACCACTTTGGCTTACAGCGCTTTAACTAACTTTAATTTAGTCAACGTTTACTTAGGCCCAAAGTGGCGACCACTACTAAACACAATGTACTGAAGTGCTTAATGGCTTTACGGCTTACTTTTTTTAACACATGGTGTGGGATTACGCTAACTTATTCCGATGATTTGCAAGTTGTGGATAGATAGATAGATAAACCTTGTATTTTACAAAATAAAAAAGATAATATTCCACCTGCCTTCCACCAGTCATTATTATATGTAAGCGATCTTTTGATTATGAATATGTAAATAATTAAATTTTTTTATGACATATTTATTAAAATTTTAGGCTAATTGATTTGCAAATTGTGGATAGATAGATAGATAAACCTTGTATTTTACAAAATAAAAAAGATGATATTCCACCTGCATTCCACCAGTCATTATTATATGTAAGCAATCTTTTGATTATGAATATGTAAGTAATTAAAATTTTTGATGACATATTTATTAAAAATTTTGGTTAATTGATTTGCAAATTGTGATTAGATAGATAGATAAACCTTGTATTTTACAAACTAAATAAGATGATATTCCACCTGCCTTCCAGCAGTCATTATTATACGTAAGCGATCTTTTGATTATGAATACGTAAATAAATAAAAATTTTGATGATATATTTATTAACATTTTAGGCTACTAGCAATTTTGTCTTGTATAATCATCAAATAATAAAAGCCGTACAAAGTTCTGAATTTACAATATTTCATGGATTTCTATAATTATTCATTTGATCACTAACTCTAAAGACATGGAAACCTAATCACAGAATAACAGTTAGTTCCTACACTAAATATTGTTCCCTTATATTCACTCATTCGTTCTAGTAACTTAACTCAAAGAAGTAGGTCTAAGAGGGCAGGTCAACCGGGCAATCAGCTGAAGTAAACGAAGGAGCGCCGTTTGAGTTCCGGTCTTTGTGACCCGCCTGAAATGGACTGCATTTCAGGTGCGGCCAATTTATAGTTTTAAGCAGTTTTCATATAATTTATTTGAAAATGGTTACGATCGTTATTGAAACGTTTCTATACCTACAACTAATTACTTAAAATTTATAATTACAATCTCTATTATGGATTGTACAAAGAACTACAAGCTCATTTACTTATATATACATATTTAAAAATAGAATACACATAACATGGGCCATTATTTAATAATGTAACTAAACTTATTATTATGTGTTTGCATTTGATGAGATTCCGTCACATTTTCAAAATTGTAGTTACAGTAATATGTATGTACTAGCTGATTTTAAATATTAGAATAGTATATGAGAATCAAAGATTATGTGTAAAAAGCATATAATAAACATAAAAACTAATCTTTTCAGTGTTATAAATCACAACAGCATACATTAACCTAATCCGTGAATCATACACGCATTGTAAATGTATTCGAGGAAAATAAAAGCAGGAATAATTCAGGAAACAGTCACGCAAAACGAATACTTGGCGGCAAACAGGAAGGCAAACGCTTATCTTGATGGAAGGAACATAATAATATAAAATTCTTGTGCTGCATGGTGAGGAAATTATAAGGAGTGATGAATTTCATAAATGTTTGATTCTGTCGTTGAAGTACAACAAACGATGCTTAGTTTGAAAACCTTTTAATTTTCTGAGTAGTAAAGTCACGCTCAGGTACGAATAGGCTGGCTCGACCGGTGCGATACCACGGCCTCACAGAAAACCGGTTGAGAAGCAACTGAAATGAGTGAGGCTTCTGGTCCAACTACTCCTCTTGGCTTTCGTCTCCCCTCATTCCCCCTCTCCTCTTTACCATCTCCTCGTCCCCCTCTCTTCTTTCCCCTCCCCGCATCCCCTATTCCTCATCACCCTCAAAGACGGACAGCACACTTACGGCTCTTTAGTATTAGGTGTTCATGGACTGAGGTTGTCACTTACCATCAGATGACCCGTTTGTTCGTCTGTCCGCATAAAGTATAAAAAAAAAATAATTCCTAAAGACTAGTACTAGGAAAAAATAGTTCTCTTCATCTTGGAGTTGGGTGAACTTGGCAAGCCTTACATATATAAGAATATGAATCACCTTTTCCAACAGTCAGAGCAAATAGCACTTTTGCTCATATTCTCCCTAATCACTTACGTCGCTCATCGTTTCTTTCTAATAGTAAAAGGTAAAATCTGACTTATTTAGTGTATACACAAAATGACCAATAAGCACAACTTAAAACATTAAACCTTATCCCATTTATCATGAAGCTCGGATGAAATAGATGAAGAAGGATAGAATTGGTGATGTTTTTTAGTTTTAACATAAATTACTTTTATCAGATTTATGTCAATGTCCTTCTCAATTTAAATGTTTTTCAATGAAAATATCTTTTATACGTTTACTTTTAATCATGATCACTTCGAGACAGTAGTATTTTTATAGTCGATGGTGTAACACTACGAGTTTGTTTATCTCCCCTTATTGAAGGTATTATCATGGAAGGTAGGTAGAACTTAGCTATGGGACCAAATTTATCAAAAATATTTAATTAAAGGATACTATATTAAGCAGTCTCCTAAAAACTACAATGCATTTTCTATCTTCCAGATTTTATTTTACTATCCTACTAGACTGATGGATGGTCTATATAAAATTTATGACAAATAGTCTATATTTAGGGCTAATTTCTAATAACTTCTGCGAATGTAAACTAAATAGTTTAAGTTTCGATAAGATGTGTGCCGTGTTGTAAGATAAGAAAAGGTGTAGAATATGTATAGGAAATTAGGCATGTTTCTTCATCTCAACTAAAAACACGCTTATTCACCACGTGTTGTATATTTGGCTAAGCTCAAAATATATCAACTGGGGCCAAGCTTGAGCACCTCTTAGCTTAATCATCAGACCATCGTTACCAAGCCCAATCTTTTGGACTCGTAATGAAGCCTGATAAACCTGAAAGTTATACTAGCCGTAACTAGTAGCCATTGAAGTGCTTTACTATCCACGTCCGACTTCCATCATTAGATCAGCTCCAAGATACCAAATTATATATGTATAATTATATTGTAATCATACCCATAAACTTTCATTTCAATTTGAAAATTATATCAAGATTAAAATTGACTTCCAAGATTTATTAATATACTCAGTTACAAGCACGGCTTAATATAAGCGTATTAAAAAGATCTTTCCAATAAAAAATAAAACAAAAAGAAAGCAGAGCATGGAATGGATTTTCTCCAGAGGATGGAATAAATATGCTAGTGAATCAACTAGTTCATGTTTTAAACTATCATGAAACATGATAAAGATTGTGATAGATCCATAGATGGCTAAGAAGTTATTTCATACCAAACTTGTATCTAAATTCTAAAGACTTCTAAGAAACAATAATGCTACCAGTTACTCTAAGATAAAAACAACAGAGCTTAACATGTGTCACGTACATTTCAAACCATTTGCTTATTATTAAGCAGAGTACCTTGCCTCAGGACGTGCCTCTCGCTTCGTTTCAAAATTGGGTCGGCCCTTCTCTCCTATAAAGTAGATATAGGTACCATTATGAAAGAGCTTATGAACAAATCGATGACGCTTTTTCGTCACCATCTGCGTACAAAGGTATGCTAATTTTCAATTGGTTTGTATTAGGGTGATTAATCGTTTTTTTAGCATCTTTGTGTCTTTATTTTAAATATTTGGTAAGTAAAATTGTGTTTTATTTTTAGAAATTATTGGTTCCCTTTCATTATTACCTCATTGTAATGTTTATCAGTAAACGAAAAACAAAACAAATTTCATACAAGTCGGTTACAAAGTTACATGTAAGTCATTCATGGGAGATATTTACTACTTGAGTTGGAATGCAATAGAAAACAATGTTCCTACAGTCGAAGATTTATATTGAACATGGGATGGGATAGATGTTTATTGAATAAGTTAGGTAGGTTCCAAAACCCTCGCTTCACGAAGACAATGCTGAGCTTAAGCCAGGCCAGTCAGCTCATGACCTTGGCCGGTAAAACTCAAATTAAAGTCAAAAGCAATTTATAGGTATAGTATAGGTATAATATACCTTAAATACAATAACATATACGATTAAGATCCGCATGAAATAACTTTTATTTACATGATAAAAATATTAAAATCTATAAGAAATATGTACGACGACTTTTTTTTCTTGTCGGTGTCTTTATCTCACCGGAGCTGACGGTGAAGTGGTATGTTGGACTCGAACCGACTAAAACCAAACGGTGTTCCGTCACAAGTGGGTCTATCGCAAGGGACCTGGGTATACCCAAAAAGGGATGCTTCCAGGAACGCCTGCAGTCCTTGGCCGCCTCTTTTCCAGAGCAGCCACACCATGGAATATGGGAAGCCTAGCTCCCTCCAGTTTGAGAGGCGTACGTGGAACAAGTTACGCCATCGTCTCTGGCCTGCTTCTGCTAGGGTACGGGCTGCCCTACCCGTTACCCCAAAGGTCAGCACTGTATGACAACCTAACATTTTTGTTATTTATATCGGAAGATTTATATTGTTAGAAGATATATTAAGAACATTTTATGATAACACAATTTATGAATATAATACACTTCTATGCTATGAGTTTTAATTTTTATACAATTATTTAGTTACATGAGCAATATTTTAACAGGAACATCAAAACTATTTCAATCATGTCTACCACCCATTCACACCTCTACAAAACACCCATTAACTTTTTTATCAAATAAAAAATTATAATAGGTTACAATGGAGGGCGCCCCCAGCCACATGGTCTGACGACCTTTAAAAAGGTAACCGGTGTCATGGCTTATGTTTGGAGATGCCTATGGCCAGCAGCGGATTGCGATAGGTTAAATGATGATGAAGTACAAATGTTTATTCTCGAATGCAAAAATAAAGTAGGTATTAAGTTCCTTCTAATGAAACACCTCAATAGCGTTTAGATTCTTTGCAAAATAATTTTTAGATATGTATTTCTTTAAATTAACTTGATTATTTTATTCTATTCGATGTGTTGTCTATGGGGTTGTAACAATATTTGTACCTATAGAATTGCAAAGTAAGTACTAAATTACTTCTGTTCTAGCAGATTTTCAATAGTAATATAGCACAGCAACCTATAGTATTTTTATTATCTTATGACCGCGAGGGGATAAGACTGACTCACTGAAATTAAGTCCTAAGTAAAATAAAAGTAGAATAGAAGAAATAGAAAGAAAATATAAAGAATATGTATAAATTATTATACTTAGGACTTTATTTCAGTAAGTGTGACTACATTTCAGTATTATATTTAGCTAAACAAAGCAAACTGACGGATAGTACTCCGGCCCATTACACGAGTCCGAAGCTCAGTGCTTTATGCATATGAAATACAGAGCAATATATGACCGACTAATGCAAGATATTACGGTGCCTTTGAAAATAGATTGAGAAAACATCAGAAGTATTTTTACGATTGCGGGAGAAAGACCCCCACAGACATGTGAGCGCACCTCATGTTACCCTTAAAGAGGTCGCGGGTGGATGAGACAGGTTTTATATTACTCAGTTGCAGGTGAGCCTCCCATGTATCGAGTATCTGGATATCGCCTATGTATTACGCAGCCCACTTGAAGCCTGTGGGGTTGAGTGCTAAATGGCTTATGCTTGGGCTTAGGCAATACGTTTAGTTACATGACGCCACAAATGAGAGTATCAACGAAAAAAAATTTAAGTATGTCGTTATTTCATTTCAATATTTCTGTGGATACGCTCCGGGTGTTTAATAAGCCCGACTACAAAAAACCTGATAGAACCAATTATTTTATTAAAGTAAAAAGTACTGTTCTCTTCTACATAATGTGAACGAAGTCGCGGACATAGCTAGTCTGCATTAAAATGACTACCTTTCCTTTTAAGTGCTTTCGAAGATGCTCACAACAACTTAACAAGCAAAGTTTCGTTGTATTGGAGTGAACGCAGAGTAAGGAAACAGACAAACAAACAAATACTTCTTTATGTTTTGTATTATTCAATAATATTAGAAGACTTAAACATTTTGTTCATTATAAATATTCCATACATCAAAGCACTGCACTTTAGGTGTGATAAATATCAAAGGCTTGTTACCTATGAATCTGGGGTATTAATTTGACACAACGTCATTTAAATGTTTTCGTAAACAGTAAGTTGAATATGTATAGGTACAGGGAGTAAGTAAACTTTTGTATTTTTTTTTAAATACACCATAGGGCAATAAATCTGGGTCACTGAAATATTTCCAAGTTATCTCAAGCATGCTAGATAGGGTTGAGGTCCGGGCTGCGTGCCACTACCACTTCATACAGGTACTGTTCACCTCCTAAAGGTAATCATTAACAATCCGACTGGCTTGGTATTCTCATGCATAAACACAGCACAGCATGTATTCGTTTAGTTAGTTTAGACAAGTCCGGATCCATATTTATTTAAATATACGGTTTTACTTACTCCTTGAAAAAGGCCTCCTGACGAGACCGTAACTAGTCGGGCATCCCCGAAATACACACGTGAGTAAAACCGTATTTTTAAATAAATATGAATCGAGTTCACGAAAGTTTTTATTCTAATAAGCATAGATCCACGACATAAGACACTTTCTTCAATGCATACGTGTTGGAATCGTTCTCCCGGTCTTCTTTCACGTAGGTAATCGTATATTAAACACGTTGTTTCATTAGCTATTAGTTAAAAAAAAATGTCTTTATGTGACCCCGATTCATTGTTCTTGAATGAAGGTAAATAAAAATATTTTAAGCCTCTGCTGTATTCAGTTACTTCAGCATAACAAAAAATTACCTAAACACTAACGTGACATACAGTGGTAGTAATCTTTATTAATTTACGAGAAAATTGAATTTCCACACAAAATAGAAGCTCTTTAACATTATCGCCAACGTATTTCTTTTTATCATGCTTCATTCGTAAACGACTACGTCAGCCAAAGTATAGGGGTTTTAAGAGGCCCTCTTCTTTCATTAAAAAATAATTGTCCTCGCAGTTTTATTCATGTCTACAGGTACATTTTTTTTTGTTTTGTTTGAAAGATTATTTCTAATCAAACCTTCTTTTATATAATGAACGCCCGTATCGAGCATATAGAAATAATAATATAGGAGCCACATTTCGAGGTCGTTATTAGGCTATATACTTAATATTATTTCCAAGCATGATAATAAAAGTTATTCATTATTAAAACGGTTTATTTTAAATGAGGCAGCTCTATATATCTAACAATGTCTATACACTGAATTCTGCCGCACCTGGAACCTGTCTGTGGTTGCTATAGTTAAAAGTATAACTTTCAAAGTAAATTTAACTTTATAATTGTCATGACTATTGTAAATAAAAGATAACATTTAATTAGCTTTTTCATGCCATTTTATCACTTGTCAGATATTAACTGATAAAATTAACTAACCAATCCATACTCTTTATTGCATTGTCAGATTAATGTAATTATATTCGCCGCGGCTTCTTTTGCGTTACTGACGATTATGTAAATAAATTCAGATCCTTCGGTAGCAGTACTTTTACCTGTTATTTTTTTAATAATACACCGTGTATTATTAAAAAAAAATAATAGGTAAAAGTACTATTAATAACTAATTAAAACACTTATAATTATTAGCTTAGTTTATCATTTGTATTGTATAAATTTAAATAGTATTAGAAGGCTTAAAGGCTTATACCAAAAATGTTAACAGATTCTTCGATTGAAAAAACAGGTTGTAGATGGTATGGTATTTTAAATAAAAAAAAAGTGTTATCATATCCGTTCATGAATAAACGGAACGTGTGAATGAATGACTTATTTATTCGTATTTTATCCAATTAACCTAAAGTAGTAGTAGCCAATTGTGATTCACAAGCGTCAACGCTTGTTTCGTAGTTTTTGTTTTTTACACCACTTATACAAAATTATTTCCTTCATTTATTGCTTACTCTGACACATGACAATGACATTCTTACGAGCACAAATAATACATGTACAAAATGAATAAAATGATTTCTCTTAAACAACATGCTCTTGAAAAGAAGAGAGAAAATAATATAATATATAAATGATATACATTTTTGAATGAGAGTTAGTCAGGAGTCATTGCAGCAAGATGTGCAGGAATGCGCAATGCCAATTTATCTACAGCTCTGTTGGAAACGGAGATCCAGCTAAGGTCTGGAATTATTTAAGATCACTAGGAGTAGGCGAACCTATTCAGGAATCGATTCCCAAAAATGCACATTTAAATTTATTACCTTAACATTTCTCTGCGTAGGTAAACTTTGATAAAAGTACCTATATTAAAACATCTTTCATCTGTCTCAACTACTGATTGTCCTCCATTCTTCCTTATCAAATTTTCTGATTACGATGTTAAGAAGAATATAACGTCAATAACTTCGAATGCCGTGGAATCTGACTCTCTAAGCCGCTATATAAACCTTCCCATACTTGATGAAATCCTTCCTGTAATTTGTAACATTTTAAACTTCTCAACTGTTTTCCCATAGTATTGAAAAGAAATTCAAATTGTACCCATTTCCAAATCAAAAAGTGTTTGGGACGGTGTCATACTCGACATATATAGTCCTCTTTCAGGTTCACTTTATGGTTGTTTTTCTTTATTACAACTTATTTTAACGCGGTATTCATATTTTTAGATGAGATAAAATCTATGGACTCGCGACACCGTTACGAGACGCATATGTCCAATCAACGCAATATTAGCACAACGAGATATAAAAGTTTTTTTTTTTTTTTTTTTTATGCGATAGGGGGCAAACGAGCAGACGGGTCACCTGATGGTAAGTGACTACCGCCGCCCATGGGAGAAGCGCACAGTGGTGGAGTGCCAATCGTCCAGGTGATGGGGATGGATATTTTGTCGCGTAGGACGATGGCGGAAACCAGCAGCCGGTATAAGTCCGAACAATTCGTCTGAACACTCCCCATGATACAAGCGATAGAGGATGCAGAGTGAAGCTACATCTCTACGCAACGCCAAGGTGTCAAGTCGATCAGAAATATCTTGGCAGTCGATGATGCGAGTCGCTCTCCGTTGAATGCGGTCAAGAGGGAGAAGTTGGTACTGGGGTGCACCTGCATAGAGATGAGAACAGTATTCCATGTGCGGCCGAACCTGCGCCTTATAAAGTTGCAGGCGGTGGGCCGGAGTAAAATACTGTCTCGATCTGTTTAGCACACCAAGCTTCTTCGAGGCTAATATGGCCTTACTCTCTAAGTGACCGCGAAACTGGACTTCGCTTGATATATCGACACCAAGGATTCCGATACTGGCTGATGCAGTTAGGGAAGTGCTCTCAAATTGAGGTGATACGACCAATGGCATCTTTTTAGCGGTGAACGCGCAAACCTGTGTCTTCGTGGGGTTAAACTGGACTAGGTTAAGTCGACCCCAATCTGAAACTTTTGATAAAGAAGTTTCGATTTCAGACACAAGTTTGGATCGGCTTTCGATGACGTTTACCCGAGAAATGTCAGCGCGGCCGGTGTAAAGGGCATCACTCGTGCTATCGTCTGCATAGCAATGGATGCTGCTAATCTGCAGCATGTCGTTGATACGCAGAAGAAACAGCGTGGGTGATAGCACACAGCCTTGTGGGACACCAGAATTAACAGACTTCGAGTCGGAGCATGCACCGTCAACAACGACCTTGATGCTTCTGTCTGTAAGAAAACTGGTGAGCCAATTGCACAGTTTCTCGGGAAGCCCATAGGAAGGAAGCTTCGCAAGGAGCGCTTTGTGCCAGACCCGATCGAAGGCCTTCGCCACGTCCAAACTAACGACCAACGCTTCCCCCTTGGTCTCGATCGCCTGTGCCCACCGGTGAGTAAAGTATACGAGAAGATCACCAGCTGAACGACCCTGACGGAAGCCGTATTGTCGATCATTGAGGAGCTGGTGGTCTTCTAAGTACCGGAGGAGCTGGCAGTTAACAATGGATTCCATTATCTTGGAGAACAAGGAGGTGATGGCTATGGGTCTGTAGTTGGACGGATGCGAGCGATCTCCTTTTTTAGGGATTGGGTGCACTAGAGCTGTCTTCCATGAGTTCGGGACTACACCAAGAGAGTAGGAAAGCCGATAAAGGCGCATTAAAGCCGGTGCTAACTCTGGAGCACACGTCTTCAGCACGATAGGAGAGATTCTATCGGGCCCACACGACTTATGAACGTCGAGGGAAAGAAGCGCTTTACGCACTGCCCTTTGTGTAAGCCGGACTTCCGGCATGCGGGTCTCGCACTGCGGTATGGTCGGCGGTGCGTTTCCCCCGTCGTCCAGGGTCGAGTTGGACGCAAAGAGTTTTCCCAGAAGATCGGCTTTTTCTTTAGCGTCGTGGGCCAACGAATTATCTCCTATGCGCAGAGGTGGAAGGGATGGCTTACAAAAGTTCCCCTGGACAACTTTGGCAAGAGACCAGAATGCACGAGTTTCGGAGGGGAGACTAACTAGTCTCTCGCCAATTCTGCCGATGTGAGCCGACTTCGCCCCAGCAATTACTCTTTTGAGGGACCTGGAGGCAAAGTTAAATTGCTTCTTTAATGTGCTGGTCTTTACATCCCGTGCTGTCGCTGCATTAGCCCATGCTTGGTAACATTCCTGCTTTCGGCGGGACGCCGCTTTGCAGGTTCGACCAAACCAAGGCTGGGACTTGCCATCTGTGGGAATCAGGGAGAATGGAATAAAAGTTCCATACCCTGAAGCACAACATCCGCGACAGAGTCAGCAACGACATTGGGATCATCCGGCGAGAAGCAAACCTGCCTCCATGGGTAGGATGCAAAGAATGTTCTCATTCCATCCCAGTCTGCTGACCTATAGTGCCATACGCGGCGACTGCCTGTAACACGCGGCCGCAGCGAGTGAACGAGTGGCACCATACTCCTAATCAGGCAATGGTCCGAAGAGCCAAGAGGGGCCTCAACGGATACTTTGTAGTAGTCAGGATGTGAGGTCAGCAGAAGATCCAACAGTGAAGGCACGTGGCTTTCTGCATCTGGGATTCGCGTAGGCGTTGCTACCAGCTGCGTCAAGCCATATGCCAAGGCGAAATCGTGAACAGATCTTCCCGCATGATCGGTTTTGCGCGAACCAAGCCATTCCGCGTGATGGGCGTTAAAGTCGCCAAGAATCACGATCTCTGCGGATGGGACCTGCTGGAGCACTGAGTCTGTAGCCATTTGGACGTGGTCGATGAGTCGGTCCGTTTCGGCATCACCGCTATGGGACCTGTAGAGGCATAGGTAGATGCGGGGATGGTCGTCGCAGTCTACACGTAGCCATAAGATGGAGAGGTCCCTACCTTTAAGATTGCCGAGGCGGCGAGAAGTGATATCATCTCTAACGTACACGCATACACCAGCCTTAGGAACAAAGGAGTGTTCCAGTCCGTACCCAGGGTAGCAGAGGTAGGATGTGTCCGCTGGAGATGATATCTGCGTCTCGGTTAAAAAGAGCAAGGCCGGCTTTGCTGTCTCAAGGTGGTGGTGGACAGTGTCGAGGTTCGAATGTAAGCCCCTAATGTTGCAAAAATCCACGGTAAACGTGACAGGGGGTGCCATGGTATGCCTTCTCTTGCCCCGAGCAGATTTTGAGAGCGCAGTTGAGCCCCCCCCAGAGTACGAGGGGCAGCCTGGGCGTCCACGCTCAGGCATAATCCGTACTGAGGGTGGACGTCCAGGGGGGGATTCTCCAACGCTAGCGCTGGTACCCCCCTGGGGTATCCTTTTCGTTAACAGCGCTATCATTAGGGGGGTGGGGGATTTTGGGCCTCCGGAGACCTCACTCATTTCGGGGAAATGAAACGCAAGCGTTACTTCACAACCGGTTTTCTGTGAGGCCGTGGTATCGCACCGGTCGAGCCGGCCCATTCGTGCTTAAGCAAGCATGGCTCTACCACTAATGTACAATTGTGCGTGTGTACACTAATAAGTACAATTGATGCGGTATTCACGAGATATTTAAATAACTTCGAATCAAAATTGTTTATTTCCTATTTTAGTTACCATGAACCTATAGTTTCTATTTTAGATTGTAATAATTTTAATTATAATGATGATGATACAAGAGTTGCCGAAATTGTTAACGATGATTCATAAAAGAATATTAAATGTGTTTTAGAGTTTCTAATAATAAATAAAATACAATTCATAAATAAAATCAGTCACTTTTTTCAGTGGTAGAGCCATGCTTAGGCACGAATGGGCCGGCTCGACCAGTGCGATACCTCACAGAAAACCGGTTGTGAAGTAACGCTTGCATTGCATTTCTCCGAATTTAGTGAGGTTTCCGGAGGCCCAATTCCCCCTCCCCCTTTTCTCTCCTCTCATCTCCTTTCTCCATTTTTCCATCTCCTCATCCCTCTTCTCTTCTTTCCGCTCCCTGCATCCCCCATCCCTCATCACCCTCAAAGGCGGGCAGCGCACTTGCGACTCTTGAGTTGCAAGTGTCCATGGACGGCGGTGTCACTTACCATCAGGTGAGCCGTCTGTTCGTCAGTCCCCCTATAGTATAAAAAAAAAATGCAATTCTTTTCCCAATAACCCAATAACCCTAGCACCCATCTAAAAAATGTCTAACGCGCCAAAATAAGTTTTCACTTCTGTCGGCACTCCCGAAGTACATGATATGATGACAAATATGACAAATATACGATCACGAACTGTTCGTGATCGTATATTTTCCATTCTCAAACGGTGACTCCTCAGGCCAGCACGTGTTGTCGAACTGGAAAATGAATACACTTCTATTTTTCAGACTTATTAATGCAATGCTTAATGTTGAAACGACTTTTTAAATAATTTATAGTTGGTAACTAATATAGCTTCACTAGTAACTTGTACTGACCGACTCCTATTTTTAACAGTTCAGTATACCTTTAACTGGTTTAATAGAAATAAATTAATATGATTTTAAATCTATAAAGTAGCTAAGGGCCTGGAACATATACAACATATTTATATATAAACCTAGTTCACAATACCTCGGACAACACGACGAGGTTGTAAAACTGGTGACACGTCCTCGAAGGAATTCCTTTCATTAAACGCGCATACTTTCTCCACCTGGCTGGCAATAAAGCCTCTCAAAATTTAAATGAAAATATTTGTGTGAATTTATCGCGACGTTTATAATAAGCGTTTGAATTAATTGTGGTTCTGCAATTACACTTTAAAGTGATTCTTGTGTCAAATGAGATTTATAGATATTTGAGGATATTTACGATGTACGAGGTATCAAACGAGCACACAGGTTACCTGATAAGTGATAGTGCAACTCAGGAGTTGTAAGTACAAAGGCCGTCTTTGAGGGTGATGCGGGGGGATAGGAAAGATTAAGCTAAGTCACTCGGTGAAACACCACTCAGTTATTTTTTTGCCTTTTGGTTTTCTTTAAGGTCAAGGCTTAATCATAGCTCTCCTATGGTAAATTTATATACTTAATAAGTATCTAGTATACAATTAAATAAGTGGCAGAAAGATCATATCCCTGGTTCAAGAGTGTATATATATTATTAAAACAAAAAAGCCTTTTATTCCATGCATTTACAAAATAATTTATTTACAATATTGAATTTCAAATCACATGCTTGATTATTATTATTTTATTTAAACTATTCTAGAAAATTGATTAAAAGAAAAAATAATGAATTCGGTTATACGTATCTAATAAAAAAAATTGAATAATCAAATTTATCATAATGTATGTAAATTATTATTATTTTTAGGATATTCAAGTTATTATTTTTATTTTTATATGCATGGACCCCTCTAAGTGAAAGCCTCTGGCGAAATAAATCCAGTGCGGTCCAATGACTTTTCTAATGTCGTCTTCCCGACGCGTGTGCGGTCTACCGACGCGCCGTTTGCCCTGTGGACCATCCCATGTAGTTACTTTAAGTCGTGCTACGTTTCCAGCCCACTTAAATTTCAATCTTTGAGCATAGGTGAGCGCATCTACTGTTTTGGTTATGCTTCTAATCTATGAGTGACGGATTCTGCGTGTCTTATAATGAGCATGCTACGTTCCATTCCCCTCTGGCACGTTAATATTTTATTATTCATGTTATTTCTTAAATTTCCACGTCTGGGAATGTAAGACATGATAAAATGCAAGCGTCCATCATTTTCTTTTTCACTTATGTTGGCATGTTACTTTTCAGTACTTCTCTGTAACTCCAGAACTTATTCCAAGTAATTCTTGTTCTGCATCCCACCTCCAGTTCATTGTTACAGCTGTCCAATGTTATCTGCTTTATTAAATAGATATATTGTTCCACGTACCGTAATTGTTTGTGTTCTAGTGAGATGGCTGGATGATGGTGGATGTAGTCTTTTATTACTGTTTGTCATGGTGTTTTTTTTAGTGTTTCCTTTTTTATAGAGCAAGATTATAATGGATTCTGACCATTTTGCGGGTGTGTTCGCACTTTTGAGTATTAAATTAAATAATGAAGCCAATGGTGATGCCGGTATTTCACACCATGTTTAATTTCTTCATTAGTAATGAAGTCTGGGCCTGGGTTCTTCTCTAATTTTAACTTATTAGCTGCTTGTATAATCTCCAATTCGTCGATAAAGTTTATATTATTTACTTCGTGGTTGTGGTATGCTTTCTGTTTGTTGTGTGTTGTTTGTTTTGAATAGTTTAAACCCTCGATCCAAGTCATATTCCTCGGAGTTCTTTTATCACTTTTATGAAACTTTCTCCATGTGTAAGGTAAGTTTGTATTTTTTGATTCCTGTAGTTTTTACAGTTACATTTTATGTAATTATCTGTTAGTTTATATAGTGCGCTAAGTTCGTTTTTTCTGATGGGGACTTGACTGGCGGTTTTTGTAATATTTGTCTGCTATTTAACAATGTAATTGTCCCCTCTGAGAGAATTTGTGTCTAATACGGGTATTCGTAAGCTGTTGATTAAATTAATATATGTGCATATTTATTTTGTGCATATAGTGTACGTGTATATTTAAGAACCTGTATACGAGACTCGTAAATATTATGTAGTATTCATTCATCGATGTATTTATCTAAATAATAGTGTGTATTTCTTCTACCGTATAAGTCTTCTATGTTGTGACTATCAAATTTATATAAATAAACATACCTGTAAATACCTAAAATATTAATTTATACACGATACTTAGGTTCACTGACAGAATGCTTTAGGCATTAAGTGTTGTTCCTTATTCAAATTGTGCATTAGGTTTTAAATAAATAAATATTTGACATATTAATTCTTCAGCCTTACATACATACATACACTCAAACCTGTATCTCCGAAGGGGAAGGCAGAGACATAATTAATGCTCACATTTTGGTGATTTTGATTTTGTGCCCTTGACGTAATAGCGGGCAAGCCTCGTCTGGGCATTTTTGCAAATTACATCAGCAAATTTGATTTACAGAGAAGGGCGGTTAGAATGGGAAGGAATAGGGTATTGCTTATGTAAATAGATTCAGGAATATAAGCACTAGTCTTAAGTAAGTCAGGGTCGTAAAGTCCGAGCCCTCTACCTTAAAGCCTTAAGTTAGCAAAATTTATGTTTTCCTTTATATGATATTTTTCGTTACAGTCGATAAAAGATTCAGCTAGGAACTAAAACAGCATACCTAAAATTCGGTTTATCTTACTTGTTAAGGATCGATCGGATATCGGTATCGATACGGATCGATTACGATCACGAACTGTTCTCACCTTGTTCAATAAAATTGTACACGTATTTATGATTTTATATTTACCTTGTGCTTGTATGTATACTATTACGATGTAATAATTTATTCCTTCAAAGATGCTTTGCTTATCAATATAATATACTTAATGTGCACCATTTCACCATAATATTACAATTTTTTATTTCTATCCCAGGTTGCCTGTAGGTGAATTCTATAGAGCGATAAGAACGCCTATTGTATAAACCGCTTTTGTTATTTATTTCAATCTCCCATTGTTATTGTCAAAGTACTTTTCAAAAGTTCAAAGTTATTGGTGTACAATAAAGATATGTGTATATTAATATTATTAGATTTCAGTTCGTGATTCATTTACTGGTAGTATGAATGTAAAGAAAGACGTCATATTTTGTTTTAATCAGATTTTAACACACTTAAAGCTTCTAGAAAGGTCCGTAAGATTAGTAGTAGGATTTGAAAAAAACAAAAAACGAAATCGTTATATTGTTTATTTCAGTTTGCACTGTCAATTAAAAAACATATGCAAAAGCTTAGCAATTCGTAACTCTATGAATCTGAATATTAATATAAATTAACGTAAATATATATGAAATATTACTTACGTAGAATCAAGGTTAATTAATCAAAATGCTACAGTTCATTAAAATCAATGAGAACGAAATAGAGTTAATTACTCTTGAGGAGTATTGACAATCGTGATCGATGATACGGCCAATTTATCTGGTAAACTAACACAAATTAGTATAAGTTGAACTATTTTGTTTAACAAGTAAGATAAACCGAATTTTAGGTATGCTGTTTTAGTTCCTAGCTGAATCTTTTATCGACTGTAACGAAAAATATCATATAAAGGAAAACATAAATTTTGCTAACTTAAGGCTTTAAGGTAGAGGGCTCGGACTTTACGACCCTGACTTACTTAAGACTAGTGCTTATATTCCTGAATCTATTTACATAAGCAATACCCTATTCCTTCCCATTCCAACCGCCCTTCTCTGTAAATCAAATTTGCTGATGTAATTTGCAAAAATGCCCAGACGAGGCTTGCCCGCTATTACGTCAAGGGCACAAAATCAAAATCACCAAAATGTGAGCATTAATTATGTCTCTGCCTTCCCCTTCGGAGATACAGGTTTGAGTGTATGTATGTATGTAAGGCTGAAGAATTAATATGTCAAATATTTATTTATTTAAAACCTAATGCACAATTTGAATAAGGAACAACACTTAATGCCTAAAGCATTCTGTCAGTGAACCTAAGTATCGTGTATAAATTAATATTTTAGATATTTACAGGTATGTTTATTTATATAAATTTGATAGTCACAACATAGAAGACTTATACGGTAGAAGAAATACACACTATTATTTAGATAAATACATCGATGAATGAATACTACATAATATTTACGAGTCTCGTATACAGGTTCTTAAATATACACGTACACTATATGCACAAAATAAATATGCACATATATTAATTTAATCAACAGCTTACGAATACCCGTATTAGACACAAATTCTCTCAGAGGGGACAATTACATTGTTAAATAGCAGACAAATATTACAAAAACCGCCAGTCAAGTCCCCATCAGAAAAAACGAACTTAGCGCACTATATAAACTAACAGATAATTACATAAAATGTAACTGTAAAAACTACAGGAATCAAAAAATACAAACTTACCTTACACATGGAGAAAGTTTCATAAAAGTGATAAAAGAACTCCGAGGAATATGACTTGGATCGAGGGTTTAAACTATTCAAAACAAACAACACACAACAAACAGAAAGCATACCACAACCACGAAGTAAATAATATAAACTTTATCGACGAATTGGAGATTATACAAGCAGCTAATAAGTTAAAATTAGAGAAGAACCCAGGCCCAGACTTCATTACTAATGAAGAAATTAAACATGGTGTGAAATACCGGCATCACCATTGGCTTCATTATTTAATTTAATACTCAAAAGTGCGAACACACCCGCAAAATGGTCAGAATCCATTATAATCTTGCTCTATAAAAAAGGAAACACTAAAAAAAACACCATGACAAACAGTAATAAAAGACTACATCCACCATCATCCAGCCATCTCACTAGAACACAAACCATTACGGTACGTGGAACAATATATCTATTTAATAAAGCAGATAACATTGGACAGCTGTAACAATGAACTGGAGGTGGGATGCAGAACAAGAATTACTTGGAATAAGTTCTGGAGTTACAGAGAAGTACTGAAAAGTAACATGCCAACATAAGTGAAAAAGAAAATGATGGACGCTTGCATTTTATCATGTCTTACATTCCCAGACGTGGAAATTTAAGAAATAACATGAATAATAAAATATTAACGTGCCAGAGGGGAATGGAACGTAGCATGCTCATTATAAGACACGCAGAATCCGTCACTCATAGATTAGAAGCATAACCAAAACAGTAGATGCGCTCACCTATGCTCAAAGATTGAAATTTAAGTGGGCTGGAAACGTAGCACGACTTAAAGTAACTACATGGGACGGTCCACAGGGCAAACGGCGCGTCGGTAGACCGCACACGCGTCGGAAAGACGACATTAGAAAAGTCATTGGACCGCACTGGATTTATTTCGCCAGAGGCTTTCACTTAGAGGGGTCCATGCATATAAAAATAAAAATAATAACTTGAATATCCTAAAACTAATAATAATTTACATACATTATGATAAATTTGATTATTCAATTTTTTTTATTAGATACGTATAACCGAATTCATTATTTTTTCTTTTAATCAATTTTCTAGAATAGTTCAAATAAAATAATAATAATCAAGCATGTGATTTGAAATTCAATATTGTAAATAAATTATTTTGTAAATGCATGGAATAAAAGGCTTTTTTTTTAATAATAATATAAATATATATATATATATATATATATATATATATATATATATATATATATATATATATATATACACTCTTGAACCAGGGATATGATCTTTCTGCCACTTATTTAATTGTATACTAGATTCTTATTAAGTATATAAATTTACCATAGGAGAGCTATGATTAAGCCTTGACCTTAAAGAAAACCAAAAGGCAAAAAAATAACTGAGTGGTGTTTCACCGAGTGACTTAGCTTAATCTTTCCTATCCCCCCGCATCACCTTCAAAGACAGCCTTTGTACTTACAACTCCTGAGTTGCACTATCACTTATCAGGTAACCTGTGTGCTCGTTTGATACCTCGTACATCGTAAATATCCTCAAATATCTATAAATCTCATTTGACACAAGAATCACTTTAAAGTGTAATTGCAGAACCACAATTAATTCAAACGCTTATTATAAACGTCGCGATAAATTCACACAAATATTTTCATTTAAATTTTGAGAGGCTTTATTGCCAGCCAGGTGGAGAAAGTATGCGCGTTTAATGAAAGGAATTCCTTCGAGGACGTGTCACCAGTTTTACAACCTCGTCGTGTTGTCCGAGGTATTGTGAACTAGGTTTATATATAAATATGTTGTATATGTTTCAGGCCCTTAGCTACTTTGAAGATTTAAAATCATATTAATTTATTTCTATTAAACCAGTTAAAGGTATATTGAACTGTTAAAAATAGGAGTCGGTCAGTACAAGTTACTAGTGAAGCTATATTAGTTACCAACTATAAATTATTTAAAAAGTCGTTTCAACATTAAGCATTGCATTAATAAGTCTGAAAAATAGAAGTGTATTCATTTTCCAGTTTTGTTGTTTTATTTTTATTTTTATAACAAAACTTTAAAGGTAAATATTTGAGGATATAAAAAGTATGTCCTCTGCCTTATTTCAACGTCGTTTCTGTAACAAGTACCAATTTGAAATTTAATATAAAGTAACCGAATTGAATTGATATGAAAACATACTGCATATTCAAAATTTGTGTTCGAAATATAAAAATTAAATTTTAGTAAGAACCTACGAAATGCAAAAAAAAAGTTAGCACATATTTATATCTTTTTTCTTTATGCTTTTTTTTTTAATTAATATGTATAGCCAGTGGTAAAAAGATGAAATTGATAGTGATAGATTCACTAAATATAATCCGATACTAGCAGCTCGGAATCGACGGTTCATAGTATGACAGACGTCAAAAGAACCTTGAAGTCAATCAACAATAACTACCAAGAATATCGCAATCAAGTAAGTAGTTTAGGTACCTAACCATTATTTCGGTTAAATTGAACAGATTGCTAAAGTACCTACAACTTATAAAGTAGTAGATAATATAAGATTTGTGTGTCGTATATTTGTATCAGTAGATAAAATATACCAATTCTGAACGTGGTTTTTAAATTGTGTTAATTACTCATTTAAGCAAAAAGAGCTGTGCTTTTATCATCATCCTTTCATGGCTTACTACGTTTAGTCTTATTACGAGAAGAAAAAATGTTGGTTTAGTTATCTTTATTTCAAATAGTTCTGTTTTATAAACATTCAACAGAATTTTCATGACAATAAGAACGAACAAACATAAATCCTACACTAATAGAAGCAAAAAATGTTGAATACAAAATGTCCGTGTGTTACAAAAAATAACAACAGGTAAGCAGGACTTCTTTGCAAGTTTTCAGAATAGCATGGAATGCTTTTAGTGTGATTATGTCGTTGTCGTTGAATCTTTTGCTTTTTGCACGACGTGACCATTATTAGAAGTCATTCTTGGAGCGAGGGAGGAATTGCACAGTAATGAGTACATAACTACGGAGTAACATGAAGGCTGTATCTATTCGTATTCGTGTAATGAGACCATTGTTCGGAATTCTAAATGATCACAGCTGACGTTTCTTTCCTAATAAACTTAACTTTTATTGACTTGAAGGCCTTTATCTATTTATCTATTTTAAGATTGAAAAAAAAAATGTATTTGGTACAAAATAAATAATTTGTCTTGAAATGCTTTTCATGGTGTCGGTACACATTTTTCAAGAACATTCTTTGAAAATTTGAAACATATTGTTTTATATTTGTATACATCTAGGTCTATATTTAGTAACCTACACAATTTTGTAGCACATAATCTTTGATGCTTTTAGTCCCATACCCATTATCATATAGACTCGTATATATATTTTGAACTGGGTAAATAATTATGTATGTACTCGTAATTGGAAGTATATAACGTATTATTATGTTCAAATATGGTAGATATTTTAACATAATAATATGTACATTAAATATTTCCAATTACGAGTACACGATTATTAAATTCTTAAAGGCACTCTTCCCTATTCTTCTAACAAAAGCTTTTAAATAATTCAGCAACATCAATAAACATAAAATTTGTGTTCAAAAGTATTCCTTGTATACTTCTTCGCGTAATATTGTAAATAATGAGATACCTAAACACAAATCAATATGTTTCTTACAGTTAATTGTAGGCAAAGTTATCAAACGACGTTTGCTATAATATAAACATCAGGCGCTCGTTCTCATTAGGTGGCTTAGGTACATTAGAGTGTAACAACAGATTGTTAAACATTAACAGTTTCCGTTCTATATTTCGACTATTCTAAATAAGTTGCTTGCATACTGTATTTATCAAATATGCAATATACTATATAACGATAAAGATGAAACGTATTTTACATACAACTGGAATTAAGAGAATTTTAGAACTCAAGTTGTTAAATGATAACGATAAAGATTGTGACCTGTTGTTTCTTCAGACTATCAACAATTTGATCTGGCTGCCATTATTCCCATTCACGTTTCCTTTATATACCTAATTTGTGATTCGTTCCTCTATTTCTTTTCAATTTTCGTCATTGTCATTAAATTTTCATTATATATTTTTTTTCTGGATATGTTATTCAATATATTAGTGAACCGATTTCCAAAAAGCATAATTAAATTAGTTACATTCATACACTCACGCGTGAATCCTCAAAGGGGTTATCAGGCGCAATAATTATTTAGTCAATTATTATTTAGTCCTAATAAGCCATTAAGTTATATAATTAAGCCATTAAGTTATATTATTAAATTTTATTATTATTATATTATTGTTGTCATTGTGATTGAATTGGTTCTTAGACAATGTTTACGTGGTAGAGCCATGCTTAGACACGAATGGGACGGCTCGACCGGTGCGATACCACGGCCTCATCGGAAATTCGGTTGTGAAGCAACGCTTGCGTTGCATTTCCCCGAAATTAGTTAGGTTTCCGGAGGCCCAGCACCACCTCTCCTATTCCCTCTCCCTTCACTCCTCGTTCCTACCTCTTCATCCCCCCTCTCTTCTTTCCCCTCTCCGCATTCCCCATCCCTCATCACTCTCAGTTACTCTTGAGTTGCAGGTGTCCATGGGCGGTGGTTGTCACTTACCATCAGGCGACCCGTCTGTCTATAAAAATTCCATATTATAAAAAAAATTAAGGAAAAATACATAAACGAAGACCATCTCTAATGTGGAAAATCAAGAAATGATGAAAACTTTCTTCATAAAATATCAAGATAACGTCAAAAAAAAAAAAAAAAAAAAAGCCCGACTGCGTCAATATCTGTCATCTTTATTAAATTTATTGAAGAACTGAAAAAAAAAATCAAGATTTTAATTTGAATATTTTATTTTGGTTCTGAATAATCTTAGATAACAGTGTTCACAAACGCTGTTGGAGGCATAACACTTCTCATTATTTGGTTGGTGATATAGGTAGAGCAACAAAATCTCGGAGTGAGCAGATGCCTCCGACTGCGTTTGTGAACACTGTTATCTAAGATTATTCAGAACCAAAATAAAATATTCACTTAAAATCTTGTTTCTAAATTTTCAGTTCCTCAATGAATTTAATAAAGATGACAAATATTGATGCAGTCGGGATTTTTTTTTTATTATTATCAACTTTTAAGTTTACAAGCACCTTTATTAATACATGTACATATAATATGTGTGTGTATACATACACAAATGTATATTATATTTGTATTAATTAGTAAGGATTAGTATAGTGGTAAAACTTTGTCTGCCGTTTGTCTCTGTGATGTTACTCATCTTCACTGATGGGACTTGGCTTTCCCCCTTTCTCTTCCCCTCCCTCTCTCCCACCTCACCTTCCCTTCACCCCTCTCCTTACCTTAAAACACAATTATAATAGACCAGTTGTCGGTGATTTTTTTTAAGGTAGGAAATAGGTTGAATCCTATTTAACCTGTTCCCGCGGGAATAATGGGATAATCAAAATTGTATTATATGTTAAGATTATAAACTACCTGTATGCCAAATTTCAGCCAAACCCGTCACGCCGTTTTACCGTGAAGAAGTAACAAAGTAACACAAATTTCGTATTTAAATTATTAGTGTGAAGTGTGATGTGATTTTTTTTTTTTATGCGATAGGGGGCAAACGAGCAGACGGGTCACCTGATGGTAAATGACTACCGCCGCCCATGGACACCCGCAACTCAAGAGTCACAAGTGCGTTACCGGCCTTTTAGGTAGGAGTACGCTCTTTTCTTGAAGGTTTGAAGGTCGTATCGGTTCGGAAATACGGCAGGCGACAATTTGTTCCATAAGCTGGTTGTGCGAGGCAAAAAGCTTCTCGAGAAGCGCACAGTGGTGGAGTGCCAATCGTCCAGGTGATGGGGATGGATATTTTGTCGCGTAGAACGATGGCGGAAACAAGCAGCCGGTATAAGTCCGAACAATTCGTCTGAACACTCCCCATGATACAAGCGATAGAGGATGCAGAGTGAAGCTACATCTCTACGCAACGCCAAGGTGTCAAGTCGATCAGAGATATCTTGGCAGTCGATGATGCGAGTCGCTCTGCGTTGAATGCGGTCAAGAGGGAGAAGTTGGTACTGGGGTGCACCTGCATAGAGATGAGAACAGTATTCCATGTGCGGCCGAACCTGCGCCTTATAAAGTTGCAGGCGGTGGGCCGGAGTAAAATACTGTCTCGATCTGTTTAGCACACCAAGCTTCTTCGAGGCTAATATGGCCTTACTCTCTAAGTGACCGCGAAACTGGACTTCGCTTGATATATCGACACCAAGGATTCCGATACTGTCTGATGCAGTTAGGGAAGTGCTCTCAAATTGAGGTGATACGACCAATGGCATCTTTTTAGCGGTGAACGCGCAAACCTGTGTCTTCGTGGGGTTAAACTGGACTAGGTTAAGTCGACCCCAATCTGAAACTTTTGATAAAGAAGTTTCGATTTCAGACACAAGTTTGGATCGGCTTTCGATGACGTTTACCCGAGAAATATTAGCGCGGCCGGTGTAAAGGGCATCACTCGTGCTATCGTGTGCATAGCAATGGATGCTGCTAATCTGCAGCATATCATTGATATGCAGAAGAAACAGCGTGGGTGATAGCACACAGCCTTGTGGGACACCAGAATTAACAGACTTAGAGTCGGAGCATTCACCGTCAACAACGACCTTGATGCTTCTGTCTGTAAGAAAACTGGTGAGCCAATTGCACAGTTTCTCGGGAAGCCCATAGGAAGGAAGCTTCGCAAGGAGCGCTTTGTGCCAGACCCGATCGAAGGCCTTCGCCACGTCCAAACTAACGGCCAACGCTTCCCCCTTGGTCTCGATCGCCTGTACCCACCGGTGAGTCAAGTAAACAAGAAGATCACCAGCTGAACGACCCCGACGGAAGCCGTATTGTCGATCATTGAGGAGCTGGTGGTCTTCTAAGTACCGGAGGAGCTGGCAGTTAATAATGGATTCCATTATTTTGGAGAACAAGGAGGTGATGGCTATGGGTCTGTAGTTGGACGGATCCGAGTGATCTCCTTTTTTAGGGATTGGGTGCACTAGAGCTGTCTTCCATGAGTTCGGGACTACGCCAAGAGAATAGAAAAGCCGATATAGGCGCGATAAAACCGGTGCCAACTCTGGAGCACACGTCTTCAGCACGATAGGAGAGATTCTATCGGGCCCACTCGACTTGAGAACGTCGAGGGAAAGAAGTGCTTTACGCACTGCCCTTTGTGTAAGCCGGACTTCCGGCATGCGGCTTTCACACTGCGGTATGGTCGGCGGTGCGTTTCCCCTGTCGTCCAGGGTCGAGTTCTACGCAAAGAGTTTGCCCAGAAGATCGGCTTTTTCTTTAGCGTCGTGGGATAACGAATTATCTCCTATGTGCAGAGGTGGAAGGGATGGCTTACAAAAGTTTTCCTGGACAGCTTTGGCAAGAGACCAGAATGCACAAGTTCCGGAAGGGAGACTCTCTAGTCTCTCGCCAATTCTGCCGATGTGAGCCGACTTCGCCCCACCAATTACTGTTTTGAGGGACCTGGAGGCAAAGTTAAATTGCTTCTTTAAAGTGCTGGACTTTACATCCCGTGCTGTCGCTGCATTAGCCCATGCTTGGTAACATTCTTGCTTTCGGCGGGACGCCGCTTAGCAGGTTCGACCAAACCAGTGCTGGGACTTGCCACCTGTGGGAATCAGGGAGAATGGAATTAAAAGTTCCATACCCTGAAGCACAATATCCGCGACAGAGTCGGCATCGACATTGGGATCATCCGGCGAGAAGCAAACCTGCCTCCATGGGTAGGATGCAAAGAATGTTCGCATTCCATCCCAGTCTGCTCACCTATAGTGCCATACGCGGCGACTGCCTGTAACTCGCAGCCGCAGCGAGTGAACGAGTGGCACCATACTCCTAATCAGGCAATGGTCCGAAGAGCCAAGAGGGGCCTCAATGGATACTTTGTAGTAGTCAGGATGTGAGGTCAGCAGAAGATCAAACAATGAAGGCACGTGGCTTTCTGCATTTGGGATTCGTGTAGGCGTTGCTACCAGCTGCGTCAAGCCATATGCCAAGGCGAAATCGTGAACAGATCTTCCCGCATGATCGGTTTTGCGCGAACCAAGTCATTCGGCGTGATGGGCGTTAAAGTCGCCAAGAATCACGATCTCTGCGGATGGGGGATGGATTTATTAGCATTTCCTGTTCCAAACACCAATAAAACATATAAGTTATATATATATTCGTAATCATCGTTAAAAAATCTTTATTTTGATACTACACTCGATTCCACTCCTTAATTTTGTTTTTTTTTTTTTCATATACCCAGTGTCATTCTCACGACTAAGACATCTATTGACACCACTCACATAGAAATACGAAAAACCGATTAAGCTCTAGGGCGTGCCAAAGAAATATACACACATACATATGTATATGTACTCGAAAAACAATTCTGCAAAACATTAATTATTTTATTAAATTAAGCGAACATTACCTAGATGCAACAAAACCTAAATCAGGCATGAATTAATATAATTTAATGAAATATCACGACTTTCTGAAACTACTATAAACGTATACTAAGTAATTTATGTGGGGATTAGATTCTGACCTTATTAAATTAATAAAATTAATTTTGACATAGAAGCTACACAGTGTTATTAGTTCAAATTTCACTAGAATTCGTAGAATTCAGTTAAATATTACGATTTGGAAATTAATTAAGTTTGGTAGCATGTAGTTACAAGGGCTCAAGGAACATAGCTGATTTCTTCGGCGGCTGTAAAGCTTGGTAATTATTAAAGCATGTAATACTATAATGTTTTAAGTAGGAAAGTTCTTTTTTCAGAAATATATATATATATTTTTTAATATTAAATAAAAGATTTGAAGTGCGTTAAAGTTTTATTTTATCGTTCTTAAGTCATTTATTACTCATAAACTAAAAGTAAATAAAAAAAACTTTAATAATACTATTGTGACGTTGAGGCGTGAAACGTGCGTATTAAAATGTATCATAGATGTAACTTACGTTTTTCACGCTAGAGTTATGTAGAGTGTGTTACGCTAATTTGTGTGAAATTTTATTCGAGCAAAAATATCGAACTATCATTATTTAACATTACCACAACTTATTATTTATTCGTATGTTAAACGCACTAGGGTGTGTTAATTTATGTATTTTTAGTTGTAATTTGTGGAAATAGTCAAATAGTTTTTATGTTCCTGTCAAAATATTGCTTATGTAAGTAAATAATTGTATTCTTATGACGAAATAAATTTCTCTCATACCCAAACTGAATTGTGCTGTAATGTTTTTTTTTTTAACATTGCTACATTAGATTAGATTAGAATATTTTTTATTGTACACTATATAAATTACAATAGATCTTAATTCAACATTAACGTATTGTGCAATGGGTGGTTTTATCGCTTGAAGCGATTTCTACCAGACACGCTTAGGATGATTTTAGTCTCAAGAGAGAGTGGGTAGCTGAGGTGTACAACATATATCATAATCATTTTATGTTACTAAATATACATACATATTTACTAGTAGTATATACAATAATATATGTACACATACATATATATACATATATATGTATGAATAATAATATAGTATTAATTACATGATATGTTACATATAAAATTTAGCAAGTATACAATGAAATGAAAACAGTGTGACAGCTAGTTAATTACATTATTCTGACTTTAAAAAGTGGCTCTTAACCATTGTTTTAAAGGTTTGTATTGTTTGGGCTTTTCTTATATCGAGAGGCACTGAGAGTGCACTCCACAGCCGTGTTCCAACGATGGTGAAAGATTTAACCATAGGTTTTCTGACGATCCTAAGAATCTAGTATGTGAATCATGAAGGAACTCAATGCGTCCATTAAGATAGGAAGGTGCTGAAGGGTTAAACAATAAATTACACAATAAAGAAAGGACGTGAGTATTCCGGCGAAGACCTATTGGTAGCCACTCGAGTATTTTACGAAATTCTGAAACGTGATCATACTTCCGCAAACCAAATATGAATCTTATGCAAACATTTTGGAGACGCTCGAGTTTTTCTAGTTGGGCCTCGGTGAGATAGATAGCTAACGTCGGCGTAATCGAGGATTGGGAGTAGTAATGACATTGAAAGTGCGATTTTGGTGGAAGTAGGAAGAAAGTTCCTTAATCGTCTCAATTATCCCGCAGATGCAAACAATTTACGGCTTACATCCTGCAATTGTGAGCTCCAAGCTAATTCGGAGTCAATATATATTCCCCAATTTCTTACTTTTTTACTAATTGTAATCAAGCTACTAACTGTAAGAAGCTGTGATCAGGTGATCTTTGAGATCTTCCTGGGATTGCCGACAATAATCACCTGGGTCACTGATAGCCCGTGTGACAAACTCCAATCGCTGATTCTAGTAAGGTCCTTGTTAATATTACAAAGAGCCTCCGCTAATCTTTCTAGCGGTGCTTGGGAGTATACTTGTAGATCATCTGCATAAAGGTGGTAACGAGAGAGAAGTTAAAGAAGGGTGGAATTGCTAATTATATTGATAGAGTGAACTACTTCATATTCCACGTCAACAGGTAAGTTATATGTATAAATAGTGTTATTATAAAATGCAGCAGTAAATATCTTACAATATACAGGGTGACAAATGGGAAGTTGCCTAAAATATATGCATCTCTTTCCCCCTCTACTCTACCGTATGAGGCTGGGCCCACGTTAGTATATTCTAGAATGTTGTCAGTTTCTATTGAGACGCCGTAAAGACCAGTACGTGTACTTTAAAATGAGTAACCTTACGAACGAAGAAAAGGTGTATCTCATCGAGTGTTTTTATTCTAGAGGTAAAAACTAAACTGAAGCATATAGAGGTTTTCGTACCAAGTTTGGAAGTAAAAGAGTAGCCAGTAAAAATACTGTTAGAAGGTAAGAATGAAAAAAAAAATACTTTATGGTATAACCGCATTCTTTAATAAAGTATTCATTTTTTATTTCTTTCTCAGAGTAATTGATAACTTCATCAATTATTATACTCTTGATGATTGTCGTCATGATCTTCCTGGTCCTTCATACACAGTTACCACAGAAGATAAAGTTGCCGAGGTAGAAGAACATTTCAAGAATAACCCAACGGATTCAATAATAAAAGCTGCAGCAGCTTTAAAACTAATTCGAGAGACACTAAAACTAATAATGAAAAAGTTCATTAAGTTACATCCTTACAAAATCACAACTCATCAATTGCTCACCATAGGTTGTAAAGAAAAAAGAACTGAGTTTAGTAGAAGTTATGACAAATAAATCTGAAAACAACGAGATCGATATTAATCACATAACAATAACGAGCAATAGATATCGAGAAATGCTACAAACATTTTTTTTTTTTCCATTCGCTTAGAAACATGGATTAGTCTGGAACTATTATTTTATGCAAGATGGTGCTACGCCGCTTAGAACTCAAGAGGTATTTGAAGAAATTTACGAAGTTTATGGTGAACGCGTCAACGGTTTAGGATATCCCAAGTTTGCACTCGCACGTAAACCAGTGTGATTTCTTCTTATGGGGCTTCCTGAAAGATTACTGTTATGCTGAAAACCCCAAGACCAAAGATGATTTAAGAGAAGCTATTAGAAAAGGAATTTCTAATATTTCTTCATCTACAATTGAACAAATTTTTCATAGCTTTCCAAAATATCTTGATTATTGTGCAAGTTCAGATGGGGATCACTTCGAAAATATTTACCATTAATAGTCATTCCCTAGCCAGGTATTGTCATTTAACTTAATTGTGTCTGTTGAAAATGTTCAATTAAACTGAAACCTATTTCAAATAAAAAATGACTATTTCATTGATTCAACGTATGTTTTTATTATTTTTTCCCTGCACCCATCTCAAAATTATAGGTTATTACTTTAGGCAACTTTTCATTTGTCAGCTTATATGTATACACAAATATTAGTTAGTGATACATTTTTCTTAGTAATGAAGTTTTTTTATAGTTAGAGAGTAAACCAATTAAAGTGTAAAAGTTGCCTAAATGGTCGTCCAAATTGCACACAACATTAGAGCTCAATGAGTTGCTTTAAATTTTCGTATTAGTTACGTAATGCGCGTATAAAAAATCGTTTCTACAGAGTTATTATACCTATACATATATACAGATTAGGTATATAGACGAATGAATTTTGTGAAGTTTCATTTTGGTATATATTAAATTTCAATATTAATTGTCTATTTTTGTTAAAAAAATTAACATTTTCATTGCTGAATCTTTAAGAATTCTTACTAAGTCTTTCTAGTCTTAGTAATAATTCTTAGTCTTAGTCTATGTCTTTGGGAACGTGTAAGAAACGTGCTAGTAATTGATTACAAACAGTTAAAAGATTTATCTCAAAATCCGTACATAGCCGTGTTTTAGTAGTTCTTCACCAACACATTTACAAGCGGCATGTTACAGAATGGGACAAATAGTCATCTTAGACGATTTCAATAAGTCAAGACGATCAGGGTGTTAATAAATCTTCATGTGCGAGGAGCGATAACTGCTACATACTTTTGTTACATTACTTAGAATGAGGAAATCCACCTCCAATCAGCCATTAAAGCACGTCGCTTCTTGCCGTTGATTCTGTTCCTATAGTTTAGCAGCAAGATTGGCTCATCAGCACAGCAGGAGTCTACACTCACTCTTTAGGCTAGAGTTGGTTGCTAGGTCAATCGTACTGTACCAAATAAATTTTACCATTTGATGAGCTGTCTATTCGTCTGTCTCCCTATACAATATAAAAAAAAGAAAATTGATTAATTATTGGGAAATAGTATATACCCTAGAAATATAGTAGTAATCATAAGCACATATGGAACTGCGGAAAATGGTGGCCGTGTGGTCGGTGACCTTACGTAAATAAGATGTCTTTTTTTCTCTTGTTACGTGTAAAAAAGAAGAACGAATAATAGATATAACTAAAATGGATCTAATAATTAATCGTTTTTAATAATGGGGTTAATGTGTATATACTCTGTCGATAGCCCTTCTCAGGCAAGAAATTTGAGAAGCCAGTGTGCGCTTTATGCAATCTGTGCAAAATCGCGAGTACGTCGGCGTACGGCGCGTAGGTCTAGAGGTATGGCGCCAGAGATACGGATCTAATATGGCGGATAGTGACCGCCGACCCTTGCTCCGTTTATGTTATATGACGTCATTGTCGGATAGAGCCGTTGGATGTCTTTGTCGATAAAAAACAGTGCTCTTTTGCTCTTCGATTCTACATATGATTTCACCGTCAATTGTAGACCAATTTTTGTTTTGTTATTTGACAGGGTACCTATACTTCTGAGATGTTACCATGTAATCCAATGAGGTTTTGATCATGGGATCCCAGGGAAATCAAGGCCTCTCAAGTTTTCTAAGCACTAACAAGGTTTTTTTCTTATACTTTTTAAAACTATTAAGATATTTATATAACATCTTATGTTGCTGAGCAGATAGTTTAAATTACAACTCCTTAACAGTTAGGAGATCGACGAGAATTCTTTGATTTACGTTATGAAGGAGAATTTTGCGCAAAGGAATTGGAAAGTGAGTTTGTGATCATTAAAAAAAAATTAAGATACAGATTTTTTACTAAATAGCTAATCCTAATGCAAAACAACCGATACTAAGTGATAATTTTGCATATAGTTCTATTTTGAAATAGTTTTAGTAATTATTGTTTTAATATTATATTTCTTATAAAATCCTTCAACCTTTTGTCTGTTTGATAAGTTTTATTACTGAACTAAATAAATTATAGATATACCTACGATACTGTATGTATTAATAATTTAATATCACAATTTCAGAAAACAGTTATGGAATAGAATAACAGTTAATTGTGACGGCTCTTACAACCTGCTATTATTACTTATCGACATTCTAAACAATCGACTTCACTACATCTCTATTTAAACATGACTTATAATCCAGACAACTCCAGTAGATCTAAGACGGCCGAATTATGGAATGCCACTTCGAACTAATTATGCTATATTAACAATATATTTCCAAAGAAGTTGCAACATTAAACTTGCTAATAGAAAATCAACGGCTTATTTTACCATGGGAATCAAGGAACACTCAGATAATAAATTTTATCTATTCACTTAGGCCTGTCGAAAAAATAAAAATGGAAAGGAGCTGTGTATCTTTTTATTAGACTGCAAGAATGAGGTTTATCTTTGTATGTAGGTATGTGACCAAAGAGCAGCGTCACCGTCCTCAGTAGGGCCCATAATTCCTGACCTACTAACTGCGGGCGTTGATTTGTAATGTTGAAGCAACGAAACAAAAGAGCTTTACATAATATGAGGTATCGTTTGAATTGACTTTAAAATAGAAATGACACAGGATTGACATTTCGAGTACAGTAAATAAAAATTATAAATGGCTAAAGTTTTATTTAACAATTTTACTTGTCGCAGATACATTAAATCACGAAGATTATTAGAATTTAAAGTAGCAGACTTACAATTTTTTTTTTCATTAAAACTATTAGTTAAAGGAATGCTATGTACCTTCTCATTTAATTAATTTTACTTTTGCTTTATGTGTGCTTGCTTCATGTCATATTAACAAAGTTTACATGAAACTAGCTATTGCCTGTGACTTCGTTCGCGTTAAAAAGTAGCCAGACTTATGATATAAAAAAAAAACTGTCACTGCAAACAGTACTTATAAAACTGCTACGTAATAATTGCCTTAAACTTTTCTAATTCCTCCTCCCTATATAACATCATAGATTAGACGAATATAAAAGTATAAGCAATACGCTTGACTATACTCCCGACTAATAAATAATTAATCAAAATATACAATAAAATCTAATCTTTGTAAACTATGTATGTACTCAACTCTCGCTATATTTTTTTCAGTATACTACTCAATTCCATTGAAAATATTACAACTCAACAGAAATCAACTTTTTATTTTATCGGTGTTTTGGAACCAAACAAGAAACAATTTTAACTCCGTTCCAATGATTCGTGAAACAAAATTATATGAAATTGCGGAGAATGTTATTCTGGGGTTACCTGGTGTTAGAACAGCAACGTATGAACACCACTCCAAAACATTCCTGCGCCCTGTATAGGCAATAAAGCTACGTAATTACGAAATAACTCCGGCCTGTACTTGCTGCGGGACTATTTATTTAATCACTTTGACGGGAAAATAATGGAAGGGACCCGAAGTCTCCCATCAAAATTGTTCGACAAAGCCAATCTATCGCGTACCGTGTTGCCCGATGAAAACGTTGCATGCTTCAGTGTGGCGGATTAAATAATTTCCGTGTTTACCTTTAATGGGCTTGATATGGCCTGGATAGTGCTGACACTGATTTTGGATAGCCATTATAGATAACCGTTGTGCACTGACCTTTATATTCAGATATATAATATTGCTGTATGTTTGAACTCTATTTAGGCAAAGGAATAGTCGCTTAACCTTTAAACTACAAAGATTCGTGATTGATTCCCGGTTAACCCTTATCAAAGTAAACTTCAGAATTTAAAATGACTTTAACAGTGAAAGATAAATATAATACTGATTAATTAATTGATTCCGACTTTTTTTGCTGTTTATAAAATAACGTGTGATATGTTATATGTGATATAAACGTTACATTGAGGGTCAGACTGCTCGTTTACCTATGCGATTACCATGCTGATACCAAGTTTGGTAAACATCGCCACAGAAGAGTAAAGTGACACCACAAGCCATTGTACGGTAATATTTGCATATAATTCATAATATACAACCTCGATACCTTTTTTATGAGCCATTGTGATCACTTCCCAAGAGATAAGACAGAAGTGTTGGAACATATTTTATATACCGTTGTTGCATCAAATGCAACAAATGGATGTTTTATTGCTTTCCTTACATTTTTTTTGAATGGATTTTCCGTTAATACTTAGGGTCATAAGTTCTATATCTAGATAATTCTTCTACTGATCTCTATCTAGTTTCATCTGAAAAGATCGAATCTCTAAAATGTTTCTAGTAATGAATGTTTATTACCAAAGTTTATCACAAAAGTTGACCGCATGATTTGTCATATATATACATATATCTTGATGCATCTATATACATACACTCTCGCCTATATCCTCGAAGGGGTAGGCTAAGGCATCTGAAAGTCGCACTTTTTGCCAAACAAAATTAAGGTTCACTTACGTAATAGGGGCAGGCAGTGTAGGGCTGTATGATAGATTCCAAACGGTCCGATCCCTTATTCGCTTTGTACGACACCTTCGCGAAGAGATGAGGTTGCTTTATTCTACTCTAGCGAGAACCTTCTTTCAGTCAGTCAGCCAGGTAAGAGACCTAATGTAATAGAAAATTAGAATTAAACGTTGAAAGAGTTTGGGAATATGATAGCATGGAAGGAACAAAAAGGAAAGAAATACTAATAACCATTTAGAAACACATATAAAGAAAACAATGAAATAGATTTGTATAACATTAAAATACCGACGTATATATTTAGAAGCAATGTTACTGTATGACCTATGTCATAGCAATTATGAATGCATTACACTTACAAACAAACTTTGTTATGTAGTACCACTAGGACTCATTGCCGTAACACATGTAAAATTTTTGCAACTGCTCGTTGTAGAAATAATGCTGGCAGAAGATCACCAATGCACAGGTTAGTAGATAAGTATAAAAAACATTTTAATACTATTGATCTCATGGCAACGCGTCCTAATTCTTTTAAAAGCTCTTGCTAGAATAGTTTGATTCTTATTAAGAATAATGGTAAATATTAAATTGCGATTAATATCTACAATATTACCATCAAACTCATAATAATACAATGCTATATGTAGTAATATTCTCAAAGTAAAAAAAAAACATATAAAAGTTATTTTAATACTATGTGGTAAATGTCGTTGGTGTTACTATGATATGATGATGATGATCACACACTTATAAGTAGCATTATTTAAATGTTGTATTGTGACGCTGTTTATTTACCTATATAAATTAAAAGATGATACAAGTTTAATGGTTCACATAAAATCGTGATTTATATTTTGCTAATGCATATCATGCACAAGATCTTTTTGACAATAATATAAAAAATATTACCACAATAACAAAAAAACAATACGAGTAATGATGGTTTAATGTTGCATATATTTATATTGAAATATATTCCTCTTTTCAAACTACCACCGCGATATACATTCTATATTAGCATCAAATATAACGTAGACATTAATTTTGATTGTACTTAATAATGTATTGCGTGGTACAGTGTGATGATCCCTAATTACTATTCGCTCTATACAATAACCATCGCGATATAACAAACTACTTACTGCAACATCTTGATGATGATCATAAAGATATTGCAGTGATAGGGGCATTTGATAAATTACATAATATACAATATCAGCATTATGTAGCCTCGCGTGATTTAAAGCAAATTATAAAAAATATGCTTGCACGCATAAACTATTGATTACTTGAGAAGGATAGCTTTCCACGAAGGGCCATTACCACGACTACGACTACGATAGACACTCCACAGATAGTCGCCTATGGAGGGTCTCTTGAACTCTACCCCATAAGCTGGGAACTTTTCTAAAGTGTTTTTCTTACTTAGATAGTGGTGTTTCTTAGGCATCTCACTTTAGGTCAAGATAAGGGTTTCAAAGTCATCTAGTAATTTGTACAATAATATATAATACCTATTACTAGTTATTTAATAATGAATAATATCCGCAATATAAGTATACACTTATTGGCTAATGATTAGGAAAACAATAAAACAATAAAAAACAAAGATTCTTCACGAAACATTAATGACTTACTTGACTTATAGTTCTATATCCCCTAGGTGGGGCACAGAGCATCCACAGTACGCCGCGTCAGTGGTCTTCCTTTGTAGCCGTCGCTTCTGCAGATTCTTGTCCCCTCGGAGATCTTAGGTTTAAATCACCGTGTCAATTTAGTTTAGTTTACAATTCTCGAAGCGATGGTCTTTTCAGTCCCTCTATTCTTCGACAAGACGTTCCCGATTTAGGTATATTTGTCCATAGTCCAGATCCTCCAAGGAATTTTAGTGGTAGAGCCATGCTTAGGCACGAATGGGCCGGCTCGACCGGTGCGATACCACGGCCTCACAGAAAACCGGTTGTGAAGTAACGCTTGCGTTGCATTTCCCCGAAATGAGTGAGGTTTCCGGAGGCCCAACTCCCCCTCTCCCCTTTCCTCTCCCCTCATCTTCTTTCTCCTCATCCCCCCTTTCTTCTTTCCGCTCCCTGCATCCCCCATCCCTCATCACCCTCAATGGCGGGCAGCGCACTTGCGACTCTTGAGTTGCTAGTGTCCATGGACGGCGGTGTCACTTACCATCAGGTGACCCGTCTGTTCGTCTGTCCCCCTATAGTATAAAAAAAAAAAAAAAAAATTGGGTAATCTCCATTCTATACTTATTTGATGTCCTGCAATGTGTGGCCTCTGAGTAGAGGCCATTGTGCCTCACTTTACAAGAGTATTTCTATTAAATTGGCTTAATTCGGTTTGTAATCTTCTAAGGGACATTTCAGACAAACGATCCGAGATGTTAGTCCATCTCAGCGTATCGAAGGTCTTTAAAACTTAATCTTTTTTCCTTCCCTCAATGAGTCCCATCCAGTCTCTACGCGCACGTGTTTTAAGTCCAAGAATGAATGAGCTAGCCTGTGTAGGCCACTCTGATGCGTTTCCACACCGTGTTGACTGTGGTTGAGTCCGCATCGAGCCCCGAAAACTGGTTTCGAAGTTCCAGTTTAAAGTATTGAAAATTATATACCTATTGTAATTTTTTTATCAAAATCAAAAGGTCCCTATTATAAAAAGCTAACTTCACAGCGTTTTGCAGGCAGTACTGTGGATTTTGTCTATGACCTTGTTTTCTGAATAAATGTACTCTATGTCCTTATAGCTTCAATATATAGGATAAATTTGATCTCTGAGTACTTAAGGTATATTGTTTTATATCCGTCCTAATGATTTTCCGTTGAAAGCAATTAGGAAATTTAAAACATTGTCCACCTTATTTGTCCAAACTGTACACTGGAATCGGTCTTAAACAAGCAAAGGTATTAAAATACTATATACATATGTACACTTTACATTAAAGATGTTTTCTAACATAACTTTAAACTAGAATGCTTGTTCTTCATAAAAACAAAACAAGACAATTAAACCATTTTTTATCTGTATAAGAATCTACTAAAATAATACTATTTTCAACCAACTTCAATCTGAAATCGCATGTATTATTCAATACTCATTGTTTCTCAACGATCAACTATTTATTTGCCGTCTCCACTGACATATAACGCTTGCAACCCAGTGTTTACTGTTTTATATACATATAGCAGATTTTAATAATTCAAGGCATCAGCCAGCGATGTCTTGAACGATATTGATAGTCCTTTTTTTAAGACAAGTCGTGATTGGTAATCTAAGTGAGTTTTTTTAAGTCCTTAAAACCTAATGAGTTAGATGTTTGAATTCGAAAAGAATGAATTATGTATGAGTTTATAAGATAATGGTCTTTAATATTCATTTGGGGAAGAATTGAAGTCTAATACATAAAATCAAACACCTCTCTTTAATAGACGACTATACTCTTTTAAAAACATTCGGCCATCTTTGCACCATAAAATATAAATCTAATAAATATATATAAAACGTCTAGACATAATCAGAACTTGATTATGGTAAAATTCTTAAAATACCTGTTTTACCCGTGAACCGTTTTATAAAAAAAAAATGGGTTAATAATTATAAACACTTATTGTCGGTTTTTACTTTAGTCCACACTTTCGGTACACTACGTGTACGAACGATTTCGACATTCCCCTGATGATCATTTTCAATTTAAGTCTAAAAAAGTTAGGTAAACTAAACGGTTTTTTTTTAATAAAAACTTTCGTGAAGTAGATTCATATTTATTTAAATATTACTTTACTTATATGATGTACCTGGATCATACGTAGATACATTCATAATAACATTTCAGAACTAGTATTTGCAGCAACAAAAAACTAAACGATATAAGCCAATAATACACTACAGATATACATGCAGAATTAAAAATCCTTTTTTTATATTTGCAACCTACATTTTAAGTCACTCATACAGTCAGTATCCAATCAATTTCGCTCCTATCCAATTAATTTCTGACACGATGTTATAGTTACATATAATTTAGTCTGGAAGATACCCTTCGGAGTCCTTGGCATAAATCCTAACGTACCGGCTGACCTTTTCCACTAACCTCAACTATACCGCCAGGTTTTTTAACCTATTTGCTCTCTATCAGACAGGCACGTTTTGAAAAGATTATATCCAAAAATAGGAGTGACTAGTCGGTGAAACCTCACAAACAATCAAATGTTTTATTAATGAATACAGATGATCTTTTTTATTTGTCTGACAAAAATTGGTAGACAACTTTTTTTTACTGCACTCAAATGTTACGTATGTATATATTATTTGTATTCCATATTTAATCGTAATAAAAGTAAAGTAAAAGTAGCTATTACTTTATAATGCAATAAAAATATAATGACTCGCTCAAACCTAATATTGTGACATCATTACACAACTTATAATAATTTTTTTATCCGTTGTGACTAAAACCCCCTTTACCTTATATATAATTATGTATGTCATCGTGCCAGTTTCATAGTCTTATCAAAAATCAGATCCTGTTACTATGGCAACAAATCTATAACTTTTGAAGGAGTACAAATTTAAAATAAATAGAAAATATAAATATATAAGTTCTATTAGTGCATACACATGCACTATTTGAGATTACATTTTAAACTAAATCAAGTGTTACTGCAACTACCCTGAATCACTGGACTAGTTAGAGTGATGTTGAGTTTATAAATTTGTGTACACATGTATTTGTTTTATTGAGAATAAATTATTTAAACCTTAATCTAAATTTACATTGGTAATAGGTAACTATGTCCCCTTTTTAGATTCGTATGTGCCTTAACTATTCAACTAACCAAGATCATCGTCATCAAAATTTTAATACGAAGCCCTGCACCGCTAGTGATAAACAAGTTTTTTTTTTTAATACTATAGGCGGACAGACGAACAGACTGATCACCTGATGGTAAGCGACAACTGCCGTCCAACTCAAGAGTAGTAAGTGCACTATCCGCCTTTGAGGGTGATGAGGGGATGAGGGATGCAGGGAGGGGAAAGAAGAGAGGGGAATGAGGAGTGGGAGATTAACAGGAGAGCAAAGAGGAGAGGGGGCATTGGGCCTCCGGAAACCTCACTCATTTCGGGGAAATGCAACAAAAGCGTTACTTCACAAACAGTTTTCTGTGAGACCGTGGTATCGCACCGGTCGAGCCGGCCCATTCGTGCCTAAGCATGGCTCTACCACTGTTAACTTGTATACTTAGTTTACTTGTAGCTAGTTCCACTTATCTTACACTTTGACTGAGGTTTGAACACGTATGTATTACTGCACGTGTTGTAAATTGCAACGAACAGAACAAACAATTTTTATCTGTGGTTTGCAGTACAACGAAGAGTCCCGTTTTCACTGCAATGATGGATAGTTTGTCGTAACTTGCGAGATTAATGATAGCAGTGCGATTAGGAAGGATAATGTTGTGGGTGTCCTTCTCAAACAATGATTGGGTAACTCTTAGGGACTAAGACACATGGTGTAGTCTTTGGAATTAACATAGTATGGCATCGATGTTTAAATCAATATCTCAACAAATTTTATGATTGCCAAAATTTGTTTATTTGGTTGTGTTCGTCTTAACTACTGAACCAATCATCATGACACTTCGAGTTTATACATATGTATAAAATTTTTGGCAACTACAATTAGACAAAATAAACATTCTCTGGTTTATTTTGTGTTGTAAGTTTTCCGAGATGAGTCTATTTATAGGGGAACCGCAGACTGTGTTTACGCTCACATAATATTCCCTTAACTACGGTGTCCGACGATTAGTACCGTACTTTAAGGATGTCGTGATAGCCCTAATCCGGGTATTATCTTAACTCCCAAACATTTAAGTAAATGATAATCTCTGTTGACTATAATTTTTTGGCCGTTTTTCACAACAGTTTAAGACCAATTACGTATGCATAATTTTTCAAATGGGATTGTACATTTTGTATTCATTCGACGGTGTATATTGAAGTAGGTAAACAATTTAATTATAATAATCACAATTAATTGTTTTTCATTCCACTTAGATTATTGTATTTGTTTTTTTTTTATGTTTTATTTCTTTAAAATCAAAATCGTTTATAGCAGCTGACCAAATCAATTGTCAAGGGAGGAAGTCGGTCCCTTGACAAGCTAGTCGCTTATTCCAATACGTAGATCCCATGGAGAAGAACAAGCAAGAAACTCAAAGGACCCTCTTTTTCAATTACTTTACATAATTTTTTTGTAATAGTTCTTAAGTGCATATAAAATAAAACAAGTTATGTGAGGACAATGCAATACATCATTTTTAAATAATGTTTATAGCAATTACTAAGTTCTATGTTAAGTAATAGCAGTCCGGAGATGACCAGCCCCGATCAACGACACTCATTCACGAGCATGGTGATGAGCCAGCCATCATCCATCTCAACCATATCAAAGCGTGCCGAACGACCCGACACATACGCCACCATTTGCTGGATTTCTAGGCGAGCATGACATACTCAGAACTGCCAGGGGACACTAAGAGATGAACCTAAATAATTGACTACACGGTTCTCACATTACAACTCAAAAATTTATATTATTCATAAAATACCTACAACGTAAATTACTCATGTCCATATCGTATAAATAGTATACGTAGGCCGCACTGAAGGTTTTGCGTAACTTATTAATTGAACAACTTGTATATATACATATATAAATTTATTGTTTTTCGAAGTATTCTCCTTTACATTTTAAACATTTTTTCATACGGTTGAACCATTTTTCAAAACAATGTGACTAGAATGTGTTTTCAACATGCTGATTGAACGCCGTGACTGCCTCTTCGGAGATTGTAAAAGTATAGCCTCTCATCAAATCTAAAATTTTAGGAAAAACAAAGAAATCACAGGGTGCGAGGTCCGGACTTTGTGATAGAAGGGTCAGGAACTCTACTTTTTCAGAGGCCAAAAATGATTTTGTTTTATTGGCGGTGTGCGAAGAAGCATTATTGTGGTGCAAGAAGATGCGGCTTCTCGGCCTTCGTTCTCGCACTTTTTCAAGAACAGCGGGTAAACAATTAGTGGTGTACCACTCGACAATGACACTTCTTTGATCTTCAAGTAGGACTGTGTCAATGGAACCCGTGCGCGAGAAAGAAAGTGCAATCTTTTTTTTGCGACGTTCCTCACCTGCTTCAATTTTATTGGTCTGTTCTCGCTTTCAAACACCCATTCATCAGATAGTTGTTTTTTCTCTGGTTCAAACCAATAAATCCAAGTTTCGCCTCCTGTGATGATGTCATAAACAGCATTAGATTGTCTATGGCCGTACCTAAGTAACATATTTTTGCACCAATCCACACGAGCCTGTTTTTGGTCTGAAGTTAGTTCATGGGGAATCCAACGACAACAAAGTTTTCTAACTTTTAATTCTTCATGTAGAATTTTGGAATTTTACTCATACCAATCCCCAAATGTCCCCGAATCGTCATAGGTGATGCGTCTGTTTTCTTCAATTAGCTTGTTTACAGTAGCCACAATGTCCTCAGTGGTCGAAGTTGCGGGCCGTCCTTCACGAATTTCATCATGTAGGGAAATCTGTTACCGCTCAAATTCGGCATACCATCGCCTCACGGTGCTCAGATGAGGTGTTTCCCTTCCAAAAGCATTTTGAAGGCGAACAGTAGAATCTTGCGGAGAAAGAGCACTTTTAAAATTATAAAAAATCATCGCTCTAAAATATTTTCACGTTAATTCAATTTCCACTGCGGACGACGAAATTAAAAGTGCGTTATAAAATAAATGACAGATGATTTCCCGAAAAGGACTTGTGTTTAAAAAAATAAATCATTCCAAATTTAAACAGTTCTGAAAAACTTTCAGTGTGCCCCATGTATATGTGAGTAATAATAATTGAATTGGTTTACAGTAGAGTTAAATAGGGCAATCCATCGCTTCCAGTGGGAATTATTTATAGTATTTATCGTATGAGTATCGTAAAAGGCGATTAAGAGATGCACAGTGCTCGGTTGACGGTGATAGACCTGCCCCAATTTCGTTAATGGAATAAATTGTAATAAGTAAAATGTAAGCGTATACCTCTGCCTACCCATTAGGGGATACAGGCGTGAGCATATGTACTCGTATATGTGAATATGTTATTTTACATTTTCTTGTTTTCCTTTAAAAATTTAAAATGTAGACCTCATGTACAAATCCTGTTCTATAATAGGCAAAGTCATCTGCAAATCCCGGGTGGAGGCCTGGTTTCCCTAGTACTCCAGCTTCTCACAAAGGGTATAATATCATATTTCACGTCACCTATTTGTTTATCCTGTAAATCATACTTGTACGTTAACATTCGGGGTTAGATAAATAAAGTTATTATATATATTTTTATTATTATCTGATTCCGTTCTTTTTTTCTTTCAAAAAGAACAACTCTCGCACTAGGATTAATTCCTGTGTCGCGGGGATTTTACAAACATTCAAACAACTGACACAAAGAACACCCAGACTCAGAACAACAATTTGAGGAATACACAAAGTGTTGTCCACGCCATCCGTACAGTCATTCTTCTGTTTTTAAACTTTCATCAGCACCAGTATTCTGAAGCAATAAAAAGATATGTCTGAAGAAGATGGTCAAGTTTAAATTTGGATGAAGTATACAACGTTTTATGGTTGATATTGTCAAAGTTATAACGAGCAGTTTTCTTTTAATTAAAGCTGTTGAGCTTTCCTGGAGCTTGAGCTTTCTTTTAGTTGTTAGTAGTTTAGATTAGATAAATATTTTTTTTTTGTGTAACCTATATGTATTTTACTCACAAAACTATATTTAATGGCGTTAATATTCATAACATTTTTTCAATTGAATACATATACGAGGTTATAGCTATCATAAAGAAGAACCTTAAAATATGCTTAGTGTTATTTTGTTAACTTAGTTAAAAAGCAAGGTCACTGTTATCTGAAGGCAAATGGTTGACCAAGTGTGGTGCAGATTAGAATTTGCTTAAATCCGATATTATAGCAAAAGTCTCACAAAAACCCCTCAACCTCTATAAAAATATTTACTAATTCTTCTTTGAAATGAATCTGAATCTTAACACAGACACACAGTTCGAAACAGTAATGTGAATACGCTGTAATTCGCGTAATCATGGTCACGTAACCGTGTGTTTAAGGCCCTAAAGTGTTTCGTGTTTAGATAATGGAATTATGAATAGCACGACTTGGTAATTGAATTGAAGTGAACAGTCCAACAACGGTGCAAATGGATCACGTAGTTTGGTGGTACAATGAAACACAACGGAATTGTAAATAATTAAAGTGTTCGTAGGCGTAAAACTTTGTGCGTATTGTATTACTTTTGAACAGCATTGTTTCTTTGAACGTATTTTATCTATAACCTGCGTTTGCCCGTAACAGTAAACTTTGTCGTGGTGACATTATTATATCCAAAGTTTTATTGGGTAGTTCTTATGTCATATAAAACAAAGCAATGAGGATTTTTATGGACAGAGCTGTGGTCAGAACTATACAACTGTGGACATGAGAATGACCATAAAATAAACATGGTCAAAATTGGATGAAGATCAGGTTCACTATTATCATCATCAATTGACAGACACTAAAATAAAAAAAAACTAAAAGTATTGTATCGGTGTAAATGCCTGACTAGCTGGGTGTTCTGTACTGTTTATATGTCGTCTTAATTTAATCTAAAGTATATAAATTCAAGCCGAAATCATTAACTAAATCATAAGCTTCACATTCTTTTAGATTAATTTTATAAAATAGAGACTTTTCCGTTACTGTGTTCCAATCGGCTAATATATATAAGATAGCCGATAGTAAGATTGGGGTATTTTTTATCTCATCATCATCAGCCTATCGCAGTCCACTGCTGGACATAGGCCTCTCCTATTGCACGCCACTTCGATCTATTTTCGGCTTCTCGCATCCAGCTCCAGCCAACCATCTTGCGCAAATCGTTACTCCACCTGGCCTGTTTGCGTCCTACGCTACGTTAGCCGAGACGCAGTCTCCACTTAAGAACTCTTTTTTTTTTATCTATTAATATTTATTTTACAAGTACATAAAAAGCTACGTGTCTTTATACACAATTTTCTTTAATGTTATCCAAGAATTTATTACAACACAAAAAAGATATAAAATTTATCCGTATAAACCTTATATCGTACAATTCCTTGCGACGGAATTTTCATACTTTGAGTCAGAGATACTTCCAAACTTTTCAGTCCGCACGAATAGTTGAACAAGTTCAGTATTTCAAAGTGAAAAGTGGAAAAGCGAATTGTTAGTGATGGAAAAGGCCTGAATATGTTTTAAGGTGGTTTGAGAAATAGACGTGTTTCAAGAGAAAAGCGAAATTAAACTTTAATGTTTAAAAACTTTTGTTCAGCCCTATACTACAGGAAGTGAGGCGATAAACGTGACGAAAAACCTTTTAGTGAGTGATGTAAGATTCAAGTATTTAACCAAATTAATTAAAAAAGTTACAAAGTAATAATGGTCAAGGTACTATGGCCTATTTATTTGATATCCTTATCTTTTTTATATTTTGTTTACTTAATTGTTTTGGAACTTTCGAGTATTGTTCAAAATTACATTGGAAATACATGTAAACTTTTACGTGGTGTAAATGAATGGGCCGGCTCGACCACCGCGATACCACGGCCTCACAGAAAACCTGTTGTGAAACAACACTTGCGTTGTATTTCCCCGAAATTAGTGAGGTTTCTGGAGGCCCAACTCCCCTTTTCCTTATTCCTCTTCCCTGATCTCCCGCCCCTTTTCCCATCTCCTCATTTCCCTCTCTTTCACCTCCGCACATATCCTTATCCCTCATCAAGGCGGGCAGCGCATTTAGCGAGTTTGGAGGTCTCTATGGGTCACTTACCATCAGGTGACTCGTCTGTTCATCGGTCCCCCTATATTATAAAAAAAATATGCGATTACTTTTCCGTGCTTACTATTTCAATTTTCTCCTCTCGAAATGATAAAGTCGCAAGAGATTAGTTCAAAATATTAAGAAAGTAATCTTTAATATTTAAAGGAAATCCAATTCAGGTCTTTTACAAATATGGTTTCGTAAGGTTCATTAAATAAAAATGTGGCTGTTAAGTAGACCATCATTCGACTTTCTAAAGGAAATGTTTCAAAAAAATCGTTGCTAAGTCTTGATGTATATAATAATCTTAGAAAATAATACTATCATTAGAATAGAGTTCAAAATCAAAATCATTTTTTCAACTGAACCAATCATAGGTATTTTGGAATTGTCAAAAGTGGAAGTCTGAGTTTAGTCAGTTGTGAAGCTAGTTGCCTGTTCCAATACGTACATAGATCCTATGGAAAAGAACAAGGAATAAACTGCAAAGACACTATTTTTCAAATATTTCATCTAATTTTCTTGTTAAGTGCACATAAAATGAAATAAGATAAGATGTGAAGACAATGCAATATATCGTTCTGAAATCTGTTCAAGAGTAATCACAACCTCATATGTTCATATTGTTCATTTACCTGAGAAAGCAATAAATGCCTTCTCATATTACAGTGACGAATATAAGAAAAAGCGTGGAATATTAAAAAGCAAACATTTTCCATTCATCAACCATATTTTTCGTGTGTGTTTTGTGTGTGTACGTTGAGTTTTCGGTTTTTCACGACCAATGTTTTTTTCTCTCGACATCCTACTCCTGACATTGGCGGAATCTCTGCGTTGAATTTAGAGATTCCATAAACAACTTATAGTAATAGTGTTAACTCATTTTCGCACCAATCGCTATTAAATATTTTTGTAATAATAAAATGGATGATAAAGTGAACCGATTTGCTGCTGATAGCATTACACAAAGTACGTCTGGAGACAAATACATTATTGGTATTATTCGAATGTTTGTGTACCAGGCTATTGCTAGGTACAATGAAACCTTCTCTGTTTGTGACTGAAAAGTCAGTTAGTCATGAATAGGGTGTTAAAATCAAAACAGTCATAAGCAAAGGGGACCTCCCGATTAAGAAGGTACAGATTATTCTCAAAGCTTTATAGAAGCTTCCCAATTAGTCAACAGAGTTCAACGTAGACATTATCCGTCTTCAGTGATTGTTTAGTGGGGTGTTAGCTATCAAGGAGTGACTGTCAGGGACTGTCTTCTATCAGGGAAGAAGGTGTCAAAAAATCGTCACAAGTATATTAAGATACCATTCTTGAGAAAGTGGTCAACTCTCCTAAAAACACCGTGTTCCGTAACCAAGAATGGTCTTTTCACCAAGACTCAGCACCGGTTTATAAAGCTCGATCCTCCCAAGTGTGGTTGGAAACGAACGTTTCTGACCTTATCAGAGCTGAAGACTGGCTGTCATCTTGTCCCGGTCTTAATCCGTTGGATTATGATTAATAGTCGGTTTTAGAGAGTATGCCATGCTCTAAACGAGGGGTACTCTTTCAAACAAATTAATTATCGGTTGACACTTCGCGTACATTAATAAAAAAACATGTACATACAGTCTAACAGAGAATCTCCTCCTTTTTTAAAGTTCGGTTAAAAATAAAATGACCACTAAGGAATATTTTAAATTATGTCTACATTACCGATATCTTTCAAGAAATTTACGTTCTTACAATCGGTTTGTTATTTTTATTACAATAATCAATTAGTAGATATTTATTGTTACCTATTATAGACAAGTATTTTCAGATTTGAAGTCTGCGTTATTATAATTCATTATTATAATACTATTAACGCCAACAAGTGATTATGAACCAAACTTATCATGATCTTAGATCATTAATTGAACGTGAAATCCTAGGATAGCATTATTACGGTTTCCTGTATCTCATTTCTGTTTCGTCAACGAAATTGATATATGAGCTGGTCAATGACCTTAATACATGAGATACAAGAGAGCAAGCAATCTTTCTCATAGTTCATAAAACAGTTGTCGTTTCATTTGGTCCATACACTTCTAGTATTTTCTAGTTCTTAGTTCAATAAACCATTAACAACAAGAATCTTAAGATAGGAAGTGACTTACTTTGGTAAAAGCTACGTAAGTAAACAGTGAATATGTTTCGTCGACACATCGTCCGTTAAATATTAATGCTTAGCTCCCTAATGGTAAACGCTCAGCCCCCGCGGTGCACCGATCCCTAAAAGGATATCTTTAGATTGGAACCTTGTTCTAATCTCCAACATGATATCTGAGAATAAATACTGCTATCCGTTTAAAATACGGCTGATTCGAAGCTACATTTTCCAACGTCCAATGTTTATTCTTTATAAGATGCACACAGTAATAAAAGAAAAAAGAGACTTTTTTTCAACAATAGAATCAAAAGAAATTAATCAAATTATAAACAATTTGTGATTTTTGTATTAAATTCAGCTATATATATAGCAATTTTTATGCATCAGCCACTATCGGAATCCTTGGCGTCGATATATCAAGCGAAGTCCAGTTTCGCGGTCACTTAAAGAGTAAGGCCATATTAGCCTCGGTGAAGCTTGGTGTGCTAAACAGATCGAGACAGTATTTTACTCCGGCCCACCGCCTGCAACTTTATAAGGCGCAGGTTCGGCCGCACATGGAATACTGTTCTCATCTCTACGCAGGTGCACCCCAGTACCAACTTCTCCCTCTTGACCGCATTCAACGGAGAGCGACTCGCATCATCGACTGCCAAGATATTTCTGATCGACTTGACACCTTGGCGTTGCGTAGAGATGTAGCTTCACTCTGCATCCTCTATCGCTTGTATCATGGGGAGTGTTCAGAGGAATTGTTCGGACTTATACCGGCTGCTGGTTTCCGCCATCGTCCTAAGCGACAAAATATCCATCCCCATCACCTGGACGATTGGCACTCCACCACTGTGCGCTTCTCCAGAAGCTTTTTGCCTCGCACAACCAGCTTAAGGAACAAATTGTCGCCTGCCGTATTTCCGAACCGATACGACCTTCAAACCTTCAAGAAGAGAGCGTACCTCTACCTAAAAGGCCGGCAACGCACTTGTGACTCTTGAGTTGCGGGTGTCCATGGGCGGCGGTAGTCACTTACCCTCAGGTGACCCGTCTGCTCGTTTGCCCCCTATCGCATAAAAGAAAAAAAAATATATATATCAACTTATAAAATCCCATGGCATTACTGACTCCCTCTCTATCTTTGCTGACGTTAGCTCCAAATGTTATAAAACATATGTCGCTCATATAAGACGATTTAAATGACACCTTACATGCCTAAACACATCAAACCGTGAAGACTAAAAAAAGAAACATAACCCAGTTAGGCTGAAAAGAGAGTCGTCTGTAGAGTATTGTATACTTTAACTACAGTAAACTTTCGGTTCCACATTTATCTCTAGTCATAATTATTTATTTCCCTACTTAATCCATATAAATATTATTAGAATGTAACACTAACTTCAGTCTTTTCCACAATTCCATTTACAGTACTCGGCGAGAAATATGCACATCGACCTCTAGAAAGAGACATTCGACTAATTTCAGCTTTGTAGAGCATTGACCCTTTCGCACACTACATGTGTTACGTTTTGTCAGTCGTTCTAAAAATGCGGTGGAGTATGGTCTCGTCCAATTCAGAATATATATAGAGAGTTGTTAACACCCCCAAAAGCTAGCCCCTAAACTTAAAAAAATCTAACTTTATAATTTGGTTTTTAAACATTAAATATACTGCAAGATGACGGTTGTGCCGTTCTACCTCTATGTCACACATAAGTAGTCGTATCGAGGGTAACCAGTCCTCTCTTCCATCGGAAAGCGAGCAGAGCATATCCTGACCAGTATAGTATTCTTAATTTGTTTTTATTTTGTCTCTATATTTGTAAATATGCTGTTCTTCTATTTAAAAAATAAATGAAAAACCCGTCAGCATTATTAGACCGTAAATTTTTTTCTTCTTGTTGTGACTTCTTGTTGACGTCATTTGGACAAAGAAACATAAATAGTAACATCCGAAAACTTTACCCGTATTACATACATAACTGAGTAGTTGGGATAAAAGTTATGATCACTTTTGTTTGTAACAATACATTATTGTGCTAAAGTGACAATAATATACTTACCCACTATACGTTTCAGATGAGAAGATAATCCAAAGATTTATTGAAAAGTAATAACAAAATAAAAGTTGACAATAAATATTATACGCAGTTTAAACAAATGTTTTATGGTTGTCATTTTAAATATATTATTTTCTATCAATTATTATTTCTACGCATCAACTTCAAACTCGCAAGCACAAATTCGCATTTATTTTGCTCTCACCAAAATATAGTAAGCATTACATTTTTTACAGATACATAGAATCCTGAGTATAATATTGTGGGAGACTGGTGTCCTTTGAGTGAGTGGTGACTGGTGAGCTTTGTTCGAGGCTTGTGTTTCAGGACACCAGGCCTCCACTCCATGTATATTAACAAATCAATATTAACTATACAAAAATGGACACTACAAAATTGAATACCTTACTATATTAAAAACTTATTTCTAGTTGCATAGCATATTTAGGTACATATATTGTTATTGTGTGCATGATTTTGTGTGTGTTTGTGCGTGAGCGTGCGTATGTAGATGTATGTAATGTGTATGAGCTTGGGGGCATGGGTTTGTTTATGTGTATTCTTGTCATTTAGCTTCACTCTAAACTAGTATCGTAAGCATCAATTCGGTTTCCTCGTAGCTTACCCCCTTCAAATAGTCAGTCAGCGTTCCTTTAGACGTGGCCTTTGTGAGGTGAAATATTGGTACAATTCTGATGACCTTATTGAACGGGAAGCCGCCTAAGTAACAAAAGAATCACTTGGAATATTTTGTTAAAAGCTTAACTCGTTGCACAGAATTGAATCGTTTTTTTTGCCATTGGACTGAGTTCGGCTATAGGTCAGTAAATAACATTGCTTCAACAAGGTGTACAGTATAAACAGCTGGCGCACCGTTAAAACTGCAGCCTCCCTGTAAAGTAATACCGTGGGAAAGCGATATTGCTTACAAAAAGACACAAAATTAAGACAGCAAATTAAATGCATTAGGAAATTTTCCTGTAGAGAGTACAAGAGTTACAAATATACATTAGAGGTGGCACCATTGTAATTTCATGTTTTTTTTCAAAACACAACTCGATATACCATCTCAACCAGTTGAACAGCCATTACGAAGTGACCTCAAGATTTTAGCAACTTCACATTGATCGGTAGGTAACATTACCATAGAATGGGGACTGTTATTCGCAAAAATTGAATTAGCTGCTCACTCTTTGCACTCATATTTTTTTCCGCAAGTTGTTTGTCCATGTTTCTGAAAAAGTTGTTTACAAAGCTTACAGAGCGCTCTCGTGAGTTTTGAGTTGTCACCAACATGGTTGAAACATTTTATTTAATTTTAGATCTACCTGATATATTATTTATGACCATATCAATCACAAAATAGTTATAGCCCAGAATGTCGGGGATGTTGTGTATATTGGGGAGGCAACACTAAGTCAAGGTTAGAATGTCCCAGTCAATATTGGTTCTAGTAAATGTATGTATGTATAATTTTTCAACATTGTCTTGTCACCGTCTTTGCTGACTTCTGGCAGGTCTTAGGTGTAGTGGCGTGTAAATGCGGATCTGGAGTCCTCATTTACGGGATCAGGTCGAGATGCATGCTAAACGTATAACCGGCCATAGAAGCTTTCTACTTCCTAAAGGACTGCCGGCTTCGAAGCAACGACTTCTCCGGTTGCTGTAGTCAACTTCGTCAGGTGGCTTCTTCCAAGAGATTGTACGAACACTTTTGAACCCCGATTCTGCTCGATCGCCCTTTCAATCGAAAGAGCGTTAAAGCACCGGAGGTCGTGTCGTACGAGCTTACTAATATCTCGGTTTAGAGTCCGCTTTGCCAACGAAGTGGCTGGTGGGTTTAAACGTCGTTCCTTCATTAACCCTAGGGTTCCTTCCGAAAGCTTCGACTTCCTGCTCTTACGCTGCAATTCACAAAATCTCGTACCTTCTTCCCTGAGGACCCGAACCACGTTTTCGAGGTTCTGGTTTACGTCTTATGTGGCTTCCACGGAAGCGATTCGGTTTCCAGCTTTGCCTGGAACGTTTCAGATCCTATCATGGCTTGAAGCAGAGTATATGGATACTTAGAATTAAATTGGAAATGAAGAATAAAAATTAAATTAATTCCTATACTAGAAGCAGTACCTAAAATATAATATTATATACATATGTTTGTTTCAAAGTATACAAAACAAAGTTATTAAAGCACTGTTTCACTATCACTATCTAGCTCCAAAAACATCGTATATGAAAAAAAATACTTTTTAAAACAACTTTACTCATATATCACCTGCATATTAATAAAAAAATACCTACAAATACCAAGTACCAAAAAAAACAGTAAAACATTCCTAGCGAAACAGACAAAAGTGATTTGATTCATCCACGTGCCAACTATGGAAAAACCGATATTGTTTGAGGGAACACAACTATATACTAAACTACCACACACGTAATATAAAAGTTTGTGATATGTCTACATATAAAATAGAGCTTAAAGAAAAGAAAAAGAATATGTTCTCTAGACAAAGTATGAACAAAGGCACTATCAGAATGTGTGTAAAAAAAAACATTGTAACCTATCTCATTTTAAAGAAACTAATTATCTTTATATATATGATTCACAAATCAGCCCGGCAGATGGCGCTGCAGTCGGTATCTAGGTTATTTATCTATACTGCAACTTCAGGACAACGTGTGTCGGGCGCAGCTAGTAATTATATAAAAGTAAATATTTCTTAAAATATGAATTAGACTTATCTATTGAAGATGTAAATGAAATTATAAAAAAAATTGTTGCTTTGTTACACTTACCTATATATATCTTTCTGTTAAGTCTTAGGGTCAAGAGTTTGGTGCTGTAGTCAAATAATTAATTAAATTAATTATAAAGTGTCACCTACAAAAAAAATATAGGATGCATGCTCAAAACCTCGTAAAACACTGACAGGTTGACAGCGCCCGACGTTTTATTGAAACAGATAAAGACAGATCGTGCCTTTGACAGTTACTGCTTTATATAAACATTACGACATCGAATTATCTTCTGACCTGGAAACGTTCGTCGGAGAATTGGCATAATAATTAAGTCTGAACAATATGTAAGTATGCCACACATCTGTGTGACAGGATAATACACAACGTCGGTAATCGTATTCATAGCGTCGGGTATGTACGCTCCTTTAGTTTTACGTTATAGTTAATGTTCTATTGAGGAATGTTAGAAGTTAATTTTAGTAGTGTCGAGTATACTCAGTATAAGTATAGCTAAGCCTTCGTTGAGCCTATTGTAGTCAGTTCATTCAAAAAAAAAAAACATTTTTTTATTATAATTATGACCTAGGTATAGGTATAAATTAAAGAAAAAATATTAGATATTAAGCTAAATCATTGTTAACCCAAAGTCTGAATATCGCTTGGAAACATTTAAACTAAACTTGCAAATAAAATCCAACTTTTGTCAACGAATGATGACCCTAATCAACATTATAATGATTTTTTCAAAATGTATTGCTCTCAATTTGATACTACATTCATTCCTAAGTCAATTTCGGTAAATAGCAACACTTCCTTCAGTGACTGGGCCACCATTGGTATTTATAAAAGTAGAAAACGGCTTTATGAGCTGTATGAAGAACGGCCTTATATTAACACTGTGGAATAATATAATTTATATGTAAAGAATTATTCTAACTTATTTAAAAAAGTTTGTTATATGTCGAAATCTCGCTACTTAAGTTCAAAAATTAAAAATAGTAGTAATATAATTAAAATAACTTGGAATATTATTAATAGCGAAACGGGAAGGTCTTGCAACCGAACTAGTGATTACAGCCTTGCTGTTTATGACAGTATCATTAAATCAGATTCGAAAGTAGCCGCGGCATTTGAAATTTTTTTTGCAGCGATTTCTGTATCGACTACAAAATGACTAAATTCATCACCAACTGTTGCAGAAACAATACTTAAAGAAAACGTTACAGTTTGTGAATTCCAGTTTTATTTCCAATATGTAACTTGTAATGATATAATTAAAACTTTTAAAACTTTAAATATTAAAAAGACTGCAGATCTATGGGGTAATTCTGTTGATGTTGCTAAGTCTATTATAAACATTGTAGCACCAACTTTAACAGTAATCTTTAATAATTGTATAGATTGTGGTGAGTTTCCTGATCTAATGAAAGAAAGAATAGTAAAATAATACCATTGTTTAAATCGGGTAGTACATCAGACCCTTCTAATTATAGACCTATATCAGTGCTACCTACTTTTAGTAAAATTTTTGAGAAACTTATTTTAGATCAAATGCAAAGATATTTTACTAAACTAAACTATTATTACATAGCAAACAGTTTGGTTTCACAAAGAGTATTTTTTTATAATGCATGAGAAGATAAATGCGATGCGTTAGGCATTTTTTGCGATTTGTCTAAGGCTTTTGATTGCGTTCTCCACTATACAATAATCAGGAAACTGCGCACCTATGGAATCCGGGGCACCTCTCTGGATCTTCTTACTTCATATTTAAGTAATAGGATTCAGAGAGTTGATGTAATCGGTAAAAGACCTCCCGGATCTGTAGTCAGAATGGGGGTTCCCCAAGGCTCTATTCTAGGTCCATTTTTATTTCTAATTTATATTAAAGACCTGCCGTAAATCATAAAGGATAAACATGATATAGTGTTGTTTGCAGATGACACTTCACTTGTATTTAAACTCAAACGTCAGCAGGTGGTTATTGATGATGTAAGTAGTGCCCTTTCAACAGTAATTAACTGTTTTAATATCAATAATCTTCTCCTGAACGAGAAAAAAAACGAAATGTATAAAGTTTACATTGCCTAATGTAACACAGGTGAACACTAGTGTGTCAATAAAGAGAGAAGTGTTAAAACCCGAAGATTCCACAGTGTTCTTAGGCTTAACTTTGGATGCAAAGCTTCAGTGGAGCCCCCATATAGATAAACTGTCCAAAAAGCTTAGTTCTGCAGCATACGCCGTCAGGAAAATTCGTGGTTTAACGGATTTAGAGACAGCCCGTTTAGTATACTTTAGCTATTTTCATAGTGTAATGTTGTACGGTATTCTGTTGTGGGGAAATGCCGCCGATATTCAATCTATTTATGTTTTACAAAAAAGAGCTATACGTGCAATTTATAAATTAAGTCCCAGACACTCCCTCAGAGATAAATTTAAAGAGATTAATATTATGACTGTGCCCTCTCAGTATATTTATAAAAAACCTCATGTACGCACATAAAAATATTAATCTGTTTAAAAAATACAGTGATATCCATAGTATAAATACTAGGAACAAAAACAAATTTGTTGTTCCTAAAACCAGGCTCAAGAAAATAGGTGGTTCGTTTAGATGCCAAAGTATACATTTCATTTTTATACATTTTTAAATTATGAATTATTTATTGTAAATATGATTTCTTTTTTTTTTCTTTTCTCCTTTTTTCCAGTAATTTTGTTTTTTAACGATGTCTGACTGTTTGAGTACTTTTGCGGCCTACCCAAATGTCCTTGCTTTGGTACTGTTCGTCGGTTCGTTGAGCTCCTTAACGTTCTAAGTTGAGCTACACAATAACTGACAAATGCTTGCACTGTTTGGACGGGTCCACTCAAATGAGCGTGGTGCTTTCTTTAAAAGCTCATCTCAGACGTTAGCGTGCATGGTTACCATATGTTTTTGACCAGTACATCTGTATGGACTTTAAAACAGACCTTGACCTCTGAGTTTGTTTCGGTGTTTCTAGTCAGCTAGGAAACACCGGCCTCATCTAGCATAAACTGACAAAAAAAAATTGACGTGTAAAAGTGTTGTTATAACCTATTTACAAAATAAAGATCATTTATCATTTATCATTTATCACTATCCTCGGGGACAAACAAAAACTTTTGCCTAAAAGCTGGTATCTAATGTGTACTACGTCGCAGCCGCAGCAGTTTGCGAGCACTAAATTTTCTATACACCTTCTTGAACTCCCCGTCTCCCCCTTCTTACTTAAGCCCCTACTTTAAATTTTTGTGCTCCACTCATGACAGGGACCTTCGTTCTTCGAACAATTTGCTCCTCTTATGTCCTCCCCACAGCTCTAACTTTGTCAACTCATCTTTCTTCGTGCAAGCAGTTCTTCTATGGAATGCGCTCCCTCTTGAGCTTAGAATGTCTGAAAGCCGTTTAACGTTTAAGAACAAAGTACGTGAACTTCTCCTCGCTGAATTAGCAGAATAACCACAATGCACTTGACTGTATACCTATTTATAAGTGTATGTTAGTATATATATATGTATATATATATATATATTCTTCATTATATATTTTTATGTATGTGTATATTTGTTATGTATTTGTATATATATATATATATAACTATAGTTGTTTTAAAATACATTACAATACAGTAAATTCCAGATGTCTGCACCTACCTTATCGCTTTTCTTCACCACCTCAAGGTTGACTGGTAGAGAATGCCCTAGGCATTAAGTCCGCCTTTGTACACGTGTGCATGAAGTTTTTAAATAAATAAATAAATAAATAATGTGTTGAGGCCAACAAACTAAACATACACAAACTTTCCTTTCAATAATTTTAGAGAGAATTTGAATTATATGATAAACGGTTGTAAATATATTTAACAACTGTTTTACTGCAAGAATAAACAGTAGAAGTAGGCTATTGTAATAACTATAATGTTCAGTGGGCGCCATTGTTGCTGGCTAATACTAATTTTATTCTGATTATTCTGCAATATAAGGCATGTTTCCATGTACGTTATAAGCTAGGAAATGAAATTTTCAATTCGGTAGGTAGCTGTTCTGTTTACTAGGCCTATTCATTTTTTTTTATAACATATCCTGGTTTTTGTATAGTGAATAATGAAAATTTTGATAATAGGTTCGTTGGTCACTTGACGTTGTACGCACCAAAGTGGAATCCGTTAATTCAATAATTAACATACCTGGCCTTAATTACTTTGTCAAAGGTATTATTTCATCTCAGGTAACTACGTAACCGACTTAAAAAAGGAGGAGGTTCTCAATTCAACTGTATTTTTTTAATTATTTTTTTTATGTTACCACCGAACTTTCGACTGCGTGAATCGATTTCTTATTTTATTCTTATTTTTTTTTTGAAAGCTATTGCTTCCCGTATGGTCCCATTTTAATTTGGTCCAGTTCTGACAATGGCACAATGGCATTTGGTCCAGTTCTGGCAAATAATATTGTTCTGGAAAATATACTGTTTGGTGATTAATAGGTATTTCACTCAGTTTTATTAACAAATATAAGTTTGCCTTATAGGTTTTGATACAAAAATCTTATAGATATATACACATAAGTAGAGATTTATTGGCAATCAACGGATGTCAATTACTAAGTTTTACGGTAAAAAATATGAAATGACCAAGTACTTATGTAACGTTATAAAATCATTATTGTCAACATTTTAATGTCTTTCTTTTTAAATGTTAAATTAAAATCAAATTATTGAGACAATAGATATATTTAACAATAAGTATATGCGTTATTTATTTATTTTATTTCATTAAAAGCTTTTTACAGTATAAAATTGTACAACGGCAGACTTAATGTGCATTTTCTACCAGTCTGCCTTAGGGTTGTGTAAAGATAAGTTATTAGTTGCACTAGAAATAAGAAAACAGCATTAGAAAGAAACAGAATTAACTGTGTGTGTTGTACTGTAATATATTCGTGTGATTGACACGAATATATTACAGTACAACTCTGGAATTCTTCTCTTCCTTTTTTTTACTTTATTGATTTCACAAATATTTTATTTCGAAAATGATTCCCACATGAAAATAAGGATAAGGTTAGCATCACTTCATTATTGCACAGGGATAATGTATAAATCCTTCAACCTGTGCAAAAAGCTGCGTTGCAAAGTTTCTATGTGGGCTTCTTTCTTACTGAAGCTGGTTGAAATTTCAGATGAATCGGTAGATGATCACTTTTGCAATAGGTACTATAGCTACACATACATATACATACATTCACGCCTGTTTTCTCGAATTGGTAGATGGCGTATTAAACGCTGAAATTTAGCCGGCTTGTGTGAAAGTTTTAATGACAGCAGAGTGAGCTTGTGAGTAGTAAGGAAGTATCTTAGGATAGAAGCAAATGTTGGCTATTGTCTCTGCCTACCCTTATCTCTCTGACTATAATAATACATGAGATGATGATTGAATCGAAAATCAAGAGACATGGTCCTGACGGAACCTTGAAAAGGCGATATATTCCCGGCAGCAATAATCATAAATCAAAGCGTCAACTTACGAAACTATAAAATAGCTAAATATCTACTAGTTTGATAAATGTATTAACGGAAGGGTGAGTCGAGCTCCAAAGTTGTGATGCCTGTCAGACCTATATTACCATCGCGCTGGTAGTAAACACATCACCGCTATTTATCCTTCTTTAGCCGACCGCAAAGATATGATTAATTGATACCTAGTTCAACAGATTCATGAAATATTGGATTTTAATCCATTTTGTTACAGCTTTATATGCTGCTAGTAATTTCAAAAAGAATACTTAGAAAAATTAATGAATTTTTACAAGTAAGCAAAAAAATAGAAAGAATTAAGCAGTTACATAAATGATAAGTGGATATTTGAAGCGTATAGATGTTTCTATCTGAAGGAAAGGGCTGATTTACCATTCTAGAAACACTCAGGACCTGAGAAGAAAATGTAAAATAAGTACATACCTTGAATTTACTCCCAGTCGTTTTGATTACACTTTAATGTTACATTGCATTGATATCTGTCAGTACTTAAAAATGAGATATCCTAAATACTTCAAGTGTCTCATTATGATTAAAGACGTGCAGAAATCAGAATTAATTGACTCTGAATATTAAAATTCTTTTTCTATTTTTGGTTACATAGAACATGAATTATACTTTTGGAAATCCGTTATTAATGAAGTAAAATAATATACCCACACTAGTGATATCTATACAACGGCATATACACGTTTTTTTTGTCAATTATTAAGCGCAGTTTGGAAATAGTTATGACGTTGTTTAATGTTAGCTGAAGTTTAATGGAAATACACATATATTGATAAGAACCCAGTAAAAAAACACTAAAACTTATCACTCTCATAAAAGTATCTGGAATACAACTTGGAAGAATTACATTAACACGTCATAGTTTATCTGACGCCATATAGCCTTAGAAAACAAGCTACCTATAACATTATACGTTCCGTAATGCACCAATTTGTTCTGCTCCAATTTATTTGAGTAGCTCCAAGTGAATCGTTATAATAATGAATAGCATACGATGACACTTCTCACGGAACCACCACTGGACCAATTCTAAGTAATCTCGAAGATACATCACTCCTGACGAGCACCAATAAACGTCATACAGTGCCTTATTAACTGGTACATTCTTTTTAACGATAGCAGAGGAATTCTGTGTCGAGAACTATATTCGTGTAAGGTAACTGTATTTTCGGAGTTATGTCCCATGAATGGTGATATTTTACGAGAGTTTAATTAGTGTGAGAATTGTCTATGGAGAATAAGAAAAACTTATTTGAAATGGATATTTCAAATAATAATATTAATAAGATATTTTTGTTGTGTTAGATTTAATGAAAAAGGAAGTGAAAGGAAACAAAAACAATTATCTACGATGGATATCCAATTCCCTGTCGCAGTACAGTACAAGGTTACGTTAATTTATGTTTGGGGCCCTTCGTAATGTTAGCAATTATCTTGTAAAATAATATGAGCACTGGTATGTGTGCCTGCTTAAAAAAAATTGTAGCTATTTTACTATTTTATTTACAACCAACGAACCAATATTTCGTTTACTTCTGAAACTAAAACTGTGTTTATGTCTAAGTTATACATAATTACATATGTACATACACACTTATTATATGTACATATGTAAGTATTATTATCTTAGGTAATGCGCCCAATCGAGATAGGTAGGTATAATAAGGCGCAATTTGTCACGATTCTGATATAAAACTTCGATTCTTCAAATTTCTTCAGACTTTAAAAATAAAACAGAAAGCTAGTAGCGCAATCAAACCACAAAAAAAAGCTGTCTTATAAACTTCAACCACTAAAAAACATTACGATATTTACCCAAATCTCACTCTTATCTAAATAGAACATAACGCAACATAACAAAGGTGAGTTAGCCTCTCAAAACAGAGCACCTCAATTAAACCTTAATGCAGCCACTATTCGATGACATCAATTTCCATCAACATTATATGCCATATTATTATTAGCCTCAAGTATTTATACAACCAATACGCATATTAAATTATATAATAGAGTAGAGCACTCGTGGACCGTAATGAAATTAAACATGGAGGCCAAACCACAATCATTGAATCAAAATATCCTAAGATTTGACCAAACCAATAAATGATGATCTCGTTTGTATAGATGATAAAAAATTGATTTCGATATATCACATACATACATATGCTTACGGTGAATTAATACTCACATTTTGCCCATTAGAATTTGGTCCCAGTAACATAACAGGTGGCAAGCCTATTGCCGACAACCAGGCACTGTATGACTATATACATATATAGATAACAGTTCGATCCCATAGTAGCCTTTTACACAACCCATGGGAAGAGATGGGGTGTCAGTACAGTACGTAAGTATATCACAGTGATATAATACAAATAGCAGTTATTAGGGCGCCATGTTATTACGTCACTGGACTTGATTCTATCAAGTCGGAGGCGTGGCATGCGTGCGCGCAGTGAAAGTTATCCTCACGACTACTATATAGTTTAATTGTTATACATCAATAAATGCCATTGGAACGTAAGGTAAAGTACAGTTCAGTGATGCGAATAAAGCGATTTGTTGTAGCGTCTCGAGTGAAATTTTTATTACATACATGACGCGTAACGTTTGAACAATTATTGTCAAAGTTAATTGTGTTACAGTGAAAAGCGAGAGTTTTGATGAGGAAAAGTTAATGTGGAGTGTTCTCGTATTCTTCCAGACAAACAGTGGGTGTATAATACCCATTATGTGATTGCGTAAATTCCCATTAACTTATTTATACATACATATAAATATATAATGGCAAGCGAAATTTTAAATAATGAGGTATTTGAGAGGACCATTTGGTATTATTCATTCCATTTGGTATCATTATCCTAGAAAGTCGATAATTCTTTTTTTATCTTATATTAGACAGGATTTAAAATATTTATAAATTGTTACATCAGTCTCCAAAAAGTCAATCTTTACCTATGCTGTTCACACAGCTAATTTAATTTGAGTACTTTTTAAACACGTTCCTCATTGTTCTTAGAATTTTAATCACCTTTCTATTACGTTGTATAATGATATCATTGGCTATTGCAAGAATCTCATGAGGTGTTAAATAACATTATAATTAGTACTTTTGATATTGTAGCTCAAATCTTTGAATTATATAATGTTTCTCACTTTTATAAATCTCTCTTTTATAACTCTTTGATTTTGACTGTAATAATATGTAGATAGTTAACAGTATTGCGAGTTGCGATTGACTACAACGTCAGATAATACCAACTCACTCATCTAAGATTATGTTCTCAGTAGCGAAATGTAAAACATTACAGGCAATACACTAAATTCCAGTAACTCTATAGTAAATTTTTAGTATGTTATCTATCAGTCAAAAAGTCTGAAGTGATTTAAGTAAATTTTATACATACATACACTCACGCCTGTATCCCCGAAGGGGCGTAAAGAAGCGTAATTAACGCCCACATTTAAATTTAAAATTTTTTCGTAAAAAACTAAACCACATATGCCGATAAAATTAAATCTGAACTAAATATCTCAAAAACCTAATATTACAAACCAGATTATGGAAATAGCGTTTTATTTTACTATCATTTTCATATCGATTTTTTAATTTTCGGCCCATCATTAATCTTCAAAGATTTTCGAGCACTACAGTTGTTACAATATATTTTATTATCTATTCCATGGTCGCTATAAATCACATCACTGTACATCAACTATAAATCACTGAAGGGTATCCCCAGAGGCAGAAGCCTTCACTATTGCATAGTTTGTTGTAGATCGAGATAATATTCAAGGTCTACGAACATTGTATACTCTATAATATTACGCAGTACCATAAAGAGTAATCTATATCTTAATCAAATCCATAAATATCCATAAATAAATGAGTGCCAAACCAGTGCTAACTAAAAGTTGACAAATACCAGTTTTTTATTGAATGACTTAATTCCAAATAATATAAAAATAAAAATGCCAGAGTCTGTTCGATAAGTAAGGCTTATTGTGGCAAATATAAATATGCAAATTTTATATCACCCATTTCTATTCAATAGTTATAATAACAATAACGTGACCATTTTTGAAGTTTAATTCTGCATCTCAAGATACCCATCACTATACAGTATAGTCCATCAACGGTTGTCTGTAAGAGATCGCAGATTGCGATGAGACCGCCCATTGCACTACTAATTAATATGTATTTTTTGTTTTCTGTGTGTCCTATATTTGGTGTGAAATAAAGTATACTCTATCTATCTATGTGTATGAGGCCGAATAACAATTACCAATAATACAACCGATTATTTCTACGTCGAAACTTAGAAACGTTGAAAGAACGACGAAAATTGTTTATAAATAAATCTGTTATCGTTATAGTTATGTTGAATTATTTAATAAAATATCCGCCCATCTACTATGGAAATAACATCAGTTGACAGTCTAATTTAAAAGTAAAAATAAATATACCAAGCTTTATTCATTTCTTTATTATTGCATTGGCATATGGTTTACAAATACACGTTAAATGTAAGGTCAATCAGGAAACGGGTTCAATTTAACTTGCAAGGCTTGATAAAAGACAGACAGACAGACAGACAACACCAGTTGAAACTAAATAAAGACTTATAAAACTATCTTTGAATTCCTTTTTAAATGACACTTCATTCACGATCAAATTAAAGCGAACCTAAAAATATAATATAACTTAGACAGGTAAAATCTGTTATGTTCTAGATACGTGTATCAATTTCATTTTAGTCAGGTCATTTTTTGTTACATGTATTTTTTCACCTATGTTGCCTAGATCTGAGGTGGGGCAACCCAGTCAACAAAGGAAATTACGTTGTTTTATAAAGCGACTGACCATTCTTAGTACTTTAAGTATCATTTTTTATTTTCTTTAATATAAATCACCATTTTCTCTCTCTGCACGATGCTTGTGTCTCTAATCCACTAAGATATCAAACAAGAACACGACTTTCCTCAGATTACTCGTGTCAGTTAAACGTTGACAACCCTCTCAATAGAAAACTCTGGCAAATATAGCATATTTGCCAGAGTCAGGGTTGTGAAGTGATCAAAATTACGTTAATTAGCAAAAGAGTATATCCAATATATATATATTGGATACTTGAATATTATTGTACGCATTTTGAAGAGAATTTAGAATTTCGCAAACGGTCACAAACATGAGTATTGGAATACTTAATGTTTATATACAGAAGAAGTTCAGAAAACTATAGTTTTGTACAATATATGTTAGAAATTCGAATTTGACTTCAAAACTCTTCTGTCGAACTATACAGCTTGCAATATTAATATATTGGACATGTGTAGTTTGACAGACTGTTTTGGAAATTCTATTCAATGACAGTTCAACACATACTGGCCAATAAAATGAATTTATGATCCTAATTCGACCAGCAGGCGATCTTTAGTACAAATAGTCATCACAATTATCACTAATGAGATCTCAATTAATTTATAAATATAAAATAGCTGACTTGATTTTTTTTTTTTATAAGAAAGGATACTAGCAACGTGGGTCACATATTACTAGTATTCTTGTTAACCCCCCCAGCTAAGCTAAATGCTTGTGTTAGGGGTGGGTTTTACGACGGTGGTGTACTGGGTAGGGTTTGAACCCGCACCTGCACAAGTCCAACACCTCAGCCATCACGCTACCGCTGACTTGAAACTAAAGTTGAACATGGAAGTGAGATTGCAGAAATTAGAAATGTCAAAATATGGAGGCCCGGATGTAGTAGGGGGAGTCGATTGCACACTTGATTAGTGTTGTCACCCAAACACGAACGACTCTCACAGTTTTTATAAAGTTTTTTGACATTGGCGCTCGATTGATTCCAATTCGAGTTGCATTCGATCACAATGTACACCGGTCATGGCCGTCAGAGTCGAGTGGTGTGGACAATCCCGTAACGGCGGAATGCCACGACGCCCTCCCATGTAAATTAAACAATTCTTCCTGCTATAAAAAAGATCATTGGCTTCGTTAACCCGTTTCATTTAGCTGGCAGCCTCGTCTTGTTCATGACAGGTTGTAATTATGAGCAGGATATTATCTGAAAATACATTTGATAGGAGCAGCATTTCGAATTGTATATTTGTAAAGTCTATTAATTCTGTATATAATACACACTTTAAATTTATTCATTTGATTAATAATCAAATATCTAATAATCAAATTCTAAACAAATAATGGTAAAAAAATGCTGCGGGGCAGTCTATGGGAACTGCCGATAGAAGTGAAAACTAAGTAACTTATAACTCATGGGAAGCCTGCGGTGACGATGACGCAAGTTTCACGCTTTCTGTTCACCCAAAAAGTACACATAAAGCTCATGTAAAGCGTTCGGTGACGATGATACGAGTACCATGTTTTTTGTACACCCCAAAAGTGCTCAACCCGCCTACTGAAGTTTTCACTTCAAAATTTTATAGGGAAATTCCGTTTTTTTTTTACCTTAAGAAATTAAGGTGTCACAAAGACTGCCGAAAGAGATACAATTCACAGAGCAACTCAAATATAAGATGATCACATATGATACTATTTATAAGATGTCTACTAACTATGAGTTTTCAGTTAGAAGATAATCGTCAACAGCATTGTATATTGATCCAAAATGCACCAATTAAAACACCTCACAAAATTTTAATGTTCGTTATTAATGATATAATTTGTAATTTATCGAATATTACTTTTAAAGCTTAATTATTAATTTCTAAGTAAAGTTGCATGCCAATTGCGAAGCAATGTAGGCGTTTGAGAGCGTTTTGATCTTCTTATTTGAGAGCATTGTTTGCCCAACTTTATAAATAGGCCTTAGTATGGATATAATATACCACATAATATGATATTGTTTTACTAATATTATTACAACAGTATCAGGTAAATCAATCGTAAAAGTGAGAATAAAAAACAATTGATTTTTTTTTTTTTTTTATTCGTAAGCCTACCATAATGACTCCACTTTGCCTGATGGTAAGCAATATTTGGAGTCCAAGAGTGGTGGTCACCATCCTCATTGCATGTCTAGTCAATGCAGCATGGTGACCCATACTATGGCGGCCTGGTGAGATGCTTTTTCACGCCCCGCTTAAAAGATCCGGGATCAAATTGGGAAGGAAACACGTGCGCTGGTAGGGAATTCCAGGCTTTCACTGATCGGCACAGGAAAGAAGAGCCAAACCGTTTCGTTCGGGATCGCATATCTTCGACTCGCAAACGGTGACTCCTCAGGCCAGCACGTGTAGTCCTGTAGAGGAAGGGAGAAGGTGGGACCAATTGGAAGAGCTCGTCAGAACACTCCCCGTGATGTAGGCGATAGAGAACTGCCATAGAGGCGACATCTCTTCGCAACTGCAGAGGCTCAAGAGACTGGGTGACCTCAGGACAGTCTATAATACGGACTGCGCGTCGCTGCAACCGATCGAGAGCGTCAAGCAGATACTGCGCATAGCTATCCTAAAGATGAGAGCAGTACTCCACGCAGGAGCGAACCTGGGTCTTATATAAAAGACACAGATGCTCGGGCGAGAAGAACCGTCTCACCTCGTTCAAAACACCGAGCTTCCGCGAGGCCGCCTTAGTGACGCTCTCGATGTAATCACGCGGATTGAGATCCCGACAGATTTCCATACCTAGTATACTAAGCCTATCCTGTAGTGGCAGTTGAGTGTTCTGAAGAGTAGGAAGGGGAAGGAATGGAGACTTTTTGTTTGAAAACGCGCACGCCTGTGTTTTCTTGGCGCTGAACTCGACCAGATTCTCAAAAACCCCATTGAGAGATGCGGCTCAGGACCCGGTCGAGCTCAGCAACAAGCTCTTGTCGTTTTCCCTCAACGTCTGCTAGCTTGGCAGCAGGATGTCCAAAGTATCGCCCGTGTACTGTGCTGTCGTCTGTATAACAATGTATGTTTCCAAGAGCCAACATATCATTGATATGTAGAAGGAACAGTGGGCGATAGGACGGAGCCCTGAGGTACACCAGCGCTAACCTCCTGGAAGTCAGAAGCCGCGCCGTCACAGAGAACCCTAATGCGGCGCTTGTGGAGGAAGGCAGCAACCCAGTTGCATAGCTGAGATGGCAGACCAAATGCAGGAAGTTTGGAGAGAAGCGAGCGATGCCAGACCCTATCGAAGGCCTTGGCAATGTCGAGGCTGATGGCCAAGGACTCCCCATGCCTATCCATAGCCTCACCCCAAAGGTGTGTGACGTACGCTAGAAGATCACCCGTGGATCGGTTCGGCCTAAAACCTTATTGCCGATCATTTAACAAGGTGTGATCCTCTAGGTGGCGGATTAATTGGGTGTTGATTATCCGCTCGAGCACCTTACATAGTATGGAGGTGATGGCTATAGGACGGTAATTTGCTGGATCGGAGCGGTTGCCTTTTTTGGGAATGGGTTGGACGTTCGCCTCTCTCCAGGCCTCCGGAACAATTCCCGAGGAATAGGACAGGCGATACAGGCGCGTCAGTACAGGAGACAACTCTGGTGCACAGTTTTTAAGAACCACCGCCGGAATACCGTCGGGTCCACTGGCTTTCCGAACATCGAGTGACTGAAGCTCAGCACGGACATCCCTCTGCCGGATGCGAATATCCCGCATTGCGGAGTCGCAAGATGCAATGGTGGGCGGGTGAGCGCCACGGTCGTCGATTCGGGAGTTAGCCGCAAAGAGGTCAGCAAGTAGTTTCGCTTTCTCTTGCGGCTCGTGGGCCAGTGATCCGTCAGGGTACTTTAGCGGTGGCAGCGAAGGCTGGCAGTAGTTGGACTGCACGGCTTTGGCCAATTGCCAAAACTTACGGCTACCCGTAGGGTATGCGACGAGTTCTTGACCAAACCGTGCAATGCGCTGGGCATCAGCTCTGATGTAAGGCCTCTTGCATTCCTTAGTGGCTTTGTTAAACGCTGCTTTTAGGCGATCAACGTCTGGGTCACAATGAGCGCGGGCCCTGCTCCATGCGCGGTAGGCTGACTGCTTTTGAGCGACAGCACGGATGCACTCGCGATTGAACCAGGGACGGGTCTTTGTGCTGGCCACTTCACTGTAGGGGATATAGAACTCCATACCGACAGTGATTTCGTCAGCCACGGCAGACGCACATAACTGATTAGCGAATAATTAATTTCATTGATAGCCATTTTGCATTGTTTAATTTAAAAAGAGAATACAGGATTCATTTTATTTTGTTTGACAATAAAAGGTAACAAAACGAACAAATAAATAAGCTTTGTACGAGTATCAACAAACGTTTACCTTTTTGCTGTAAAAGTTAGATTAAATTTGTTTGTCACACGGGTAATTTTGTATTTTAACTTGTGATGTAAAGAAAAGTATTTAATGAACTATAAAGCTAAGGTTTCAGAACAAATGCCATGAATAGCTTACATTTTGAATTGATTAACGAAGATATTATGTGGCCTAAATTTTATGTGTATGTTGTACATAACATAAACATAAAATGAAGACCACCTACAGGTTATTTTCAGATATCATATCAGACACCATATTCTGTTACAAAACAATATATTACTAACATTCGATAATGAAACAATGTTGAGGTTCTAGTCTTATAGCACACTTCCCAAGCCAAGAACATGGCAGCAGAAGATTGGTGGATTAATTGGTTCTCTGCAGTCACTTGCCCTTCAGAATAAAACTAATCTATTACTTGCTTTTTACAGAAATAAATAATTTCACTGCATTTTATAATTACCTAATGCCTTTGTTTTTATTGAGATCCCAGATCAAAAGTGGAATGATGTTGAGAGACATGATAAACAGAATATATAAGAATAAATATATAATATAAGATAAATAGAAATAATAGATTGAGTAAAAGTAGTTTAATTCCGGTTCTGGTATAGTACATCAACAAGTAGTTCTCACCTGTAGAAGACAACACACAACACAAGAGTGACAGCTTGTCGACAATTAAGCGCTATCGGCATTTATATGGCGACCCTGGTCGCCAGCATTGGGTCAAAAAAGGGCTGACAATTGAAATGGACTTACATTTTATCATTTATAACGTGTAAATGTATCATCGATAATATTGTATTGTGTGCTTGATATTTATGAACAAATGAAATGTAAGTATTCTGGTATTATTTGTATTCAAATTAAAAATAATTTAAATATACAATATATCCTCGTCGAAAAAAATAGTATACACATGTTTGTATTGATTGGTGATTAGGTCGGTTTTTAGTATTAAAATTATGCAAGTACTGTACGTTCATAATAATTTTATGAAGCAGCTCTTATTATTTTTACTACCACCTACCACTATACTACTAATAGAAGTATAAGATTCTACTAACCCTAAACAGCTAAACACATGTCAACAGAATTTTTCGAGATTCATTAGTCGTTAGGCCGTGTTGCCACGCAGTCGCGTTGAAAGTGAGAGTGGACCAGCCTGCTTGTAATTAACGTGGTAATTAGCCGGTCAAGGACGAACTGTAATGTTTCTTGCTCTACGATGGTGTTGCAAGCATAGATGATTATTATAATCACATACGTCGTGAACAGCATAGAAGGTAAAATATTTTCAGGTGAAATGAAAGAAATATATATATTTATTTGCAATATAATAACGGTACATTAGATATAAACGGTAGTAAGTAGAGTAGTAGAGTAGTAAATTTTGTTGTATAAAAACTTGCAGTACAAACATTAACATCATATCCATCGCCAAAGTCCAATGGGTCACGGTAGTCGGTTATCATCAAGTGATCCGCCCGCTTGTTTGTCCTCTATACCATTAAAATAATCTTATGAAGTAGCTACACATAATATGAAATTTTGACTAAGGGCTTTTATTTATAAGTTGATGCAAATATTTATAGACAAATTAAACTATCAGTGTTTAAGAAAACAACCTCTGACAGATAGGCGGGTTGAGTGCTTGTTAGCTAAAATAAAAATAAAATCTCTTCGAATTGGTTCGATTACAAAATAAACTTTTCGAATTAAATTGCTACCAACAGTCATTTATAAGGCGTTTTTACATGAAATAAATTATATACTTTTTAAACCCGGTCTGTTAGGGTCACGACTGAAGCCCTTTTAAATCGTATGTTCCGTATTTGTCCCGTTTGGACTTTTTACGACTTTTGGTTGTGAACTTTTGGGACCCTAATTTGTTTCCCTCTCATTGAAATCCTGATACCGAAAAGGCAGTTTCAATGGAATAAAAAATAAAAAATAAACTTTAGTGTGGGTTTGATTTAGTTTGAAAATTATTAGTTTTACTTATCAACTGTTTTTATTTCACTTACAACACAATAGCTGGAAACATTGCTTAGTTGTTAAGGATATTTGTAATTTTAATAGCACGCATACTGTATTTACAAAATTATTTTGCGTTTAGCTTTGTCATACGATAAGATCAGATTTGAGATAAGGGAAGTCACAAATCATTTTGCACAATTAATCCACCTTTAAATACTTATTACCTTTCAATGGCGCGCATTGTAGGGGCCTCCTACGTTGTGCGCCATTGAAAGGTACCCGTATGTCCAGCAGTAGAGTATGTAGAGCACTAAAAACCTACTAATAAGCAATTATTATTTGCCTGCAATTATTATTAATGAATCCTTAAATAACATTACCAATAAACGTATGAGTAGTGTAATGGTCTTGTGTTACTTGTATTTTCTAATAATATTTTTATTATTATTATTAGTATTGAATTTATTATTAAAAACACATTTAGTTCACAGTTTTGTGATTTATCTTATTTCTCGTAAGTGCGTTGCCCGCCTTTGAGGGATGCGGGCAATGAAAAGAGGAGAGGAGGGCTGAATGGAAGGTAAAGAGGAGTGGGGGAGTTGGGCCTCCGGAAACCTCCGGAGCTATTCTATAGCTATATTACTAGGTATGTTTATTACTATGGCATGCCACAATCGTGGCGGTAAGACCCGTTATGAAGGATTAGCTGGAGAGGCGACATGGTAGCCTCTAGTATTCTCCTATCCCGCAGAAGACGCATCGGACGCCGGAGAGCGCAAGCTGATTTCCGGCCTCCATAAGCGCTCGCCTGAGGGCGACAGATAGGGCTATTCACCGCTCTAAAAGAAGTAGACCCAAGATGGCGGCACCTTGTTCCACGCTTGCCTTTTTGAATAGTGAAGTTACACCACAGCGGGGTCGTCTGTTGTTCAATAGGCGGGCAGGTCTACCGGGGTGCACAGGGATTTCCTTTTAAGTTTACTCCTGAGACCTTGGCAATAGGACAATGTAACGGAACACCCTGTGATTTTAGGCGGTTCGAGTCCGACGGTGGGGGTTTCCACACGTTAAAAAAAAGGTATATTTAATACTAGGTATAAACTAGTATCGCAGTAACATGTATTTCTTGTAAGAGATCCTTAATAAATACATTTTAACAAATAACCTAAAAAAATACTCATCTCATTGAATAGAAATCTAACTAAACTTGTAGTCAAATGAAATATCTGTAATCCAAACAAAAACGATGTACAAAAAAATAAACAAGACACAAATTGCTGACAAAGATAGTACAGGCAGTCATATTAAAATTACCCAACTAATATAAATGAAAAACTGAAATAATGCCTTTACAAAGTATAATTTTGTTCATATTTTGTATTCTTTATGTATTAAACAATGTAATAAATTGCGAATAAATTTATTTTAATAGCATTTTTTTTAACTATTCGTCTATATGCAAAGTACACTCTTTGCGTACCTTATCTGAAGTAGTAACTTACTTAATGTATGAAATAACCAGCTTTTTAACATGTAAGTTTTTGATGTTATGGCTCATCTTATTGATGGATGTAAATTTCCGCGATATAAGAATTAATCCCAGATCGAGTTGTCTTTAAAAAAAAGCAATTTGTGAAGGTACGGATAACCGCCTGTAATCTCACAAAAGTAAAAATTGCTGTTCTCCACTAGAAGTACCTACTCCTACGCAATTCTATTATTATCATCATCATTATCTCAGCCATAGCGTGTTCATGCTGGAGATATACTTTAAAACAAGAGAAATGTAGCTACCAGCATCGCATCCAGGTACAAAATCCATTTATCAAGCTTTGATCGCACTTTTTTTTTATCGTGTGGACTCCGTGGGGATTACGGGTCATCACCCTACTGGGACCAGTAGGGTGGTATGTCGGACTCGAACCGACTAAAACCACACGGTGTTCCGTCACATAGTCCTATTGCCGGGGTCTCAGGTGTACCCTTGAAAGGAAATCCCTGTGCACCCCTGTGCAGGCCGTCTCCTCAAAAGAGGAACACTTAATGAGCGCCTCCGTTGCCTCTTTGATCGAGGAAGCTGCATCTATGAGCGCCTTTTGATTGGTTCCTTTAAGGCCCCTGGAAACACTAGCGACCTCCCCTATACGTTTTAGGGCTTCGTTGACTTGTCCCATTTCGGGAGCACACCCATCTTCCAATGAAGTTGAGGGACTCTTGCTGACTGAACTGCGAAGTCTCCCTCTTTGCACCTCCGATTTCTTAGCGGATATGTTTAGGAACAGGTTTTTGAGTCGCTGTTCCTGTTCTTCCGCCTGTGCAGCTTTTTCGGTAGACCGGAGAACTGCTGCATCTTGCCGGGCCTTAGCGGCACCAATGTACGCCCCTGTGGTAGGCGGTCGGCCTCTGCCACGTTTGGCTTTCGGCACCTTTGCGACCGGAGACGTGTCGTCGGCGTCACTACACACAGGCTGTTTCTAAATTAGATCGACGACTCCTGCTTCCATCAGCCTCAGAATCTTTCGAGCGAGGCCTTTTCCCACCTCGCCAAAGTCTTGAGGGCCCCGGTGCAGAGCAGCTCGCCTCACTTATTTCAGACATGCAGTCAGACATATCTACTTCTTCTACTTCCGCGACCTTCGCGTTACTTTCGGTGGCCGATTTAAGCTGGCCGATGGGCTGTTTGGGCATTGGTTGCTCCCCCCAGAATACGACTGGGGGCTGCTGGAGCCGACTGGCTCCGGGAGGGACTCCCCAGACGAAGAGCGTCTTTGACCCTCCTGGGTAGATACTTCCGTATTAACCTCTGCCATTGTGCTTGAGTTTTATGTCCTCCGACAGGGGCGCCTTCGGGACTGAGTTCCCCTCAGCCATTCATCCCATTGCTGGGCGTCAAAGCGTGAGATTGGGGTTATCGCATCGGCAATGATGCCCTCTCCAAAGGGAGGAGGACACAAAGAAGCGCCATCACCGATGTTGCCCAGGATGCACCACGGGGAGGTTTTCTCAGCCAGCATCCCAAGCTTTGATCGCACTGCATTAGCCAAAAGAAATTGTTTTTTTTTTCTTAAATACAAGTTCTTATTTTCACTTGAGAAATGAATTGAACGATCAATAAAATGAAATAAAGGAAAAACTTAATAATATAAAAATGGGAACTATTTCGACTACTGGAAGAATTCCTAGGAGGCTAGCAGCATTACCACGTTGAATAGCAATACTTATTCACTGTGGAAGGAAAAGGCCAGCAAGCCACGAGAAGCATCGATCAGTTCTTTAGCTAGTTTCTTATAAATGAAACGAGCACTTGGACCCCATGACCCTACCTGATACACCCTAAACGCCTCCAAAACATTTTCACCAATTAAATGAAAGTATTTAAGATATTCGAGGCTCTGCGGTTGCAACAGCAGCTCCGGCACACCCAGCTGTACTTTGAAGATGTGATGACGCAAGGGTATTGAAGCAAGTTACGTCCCACACCAATGGTCTTCCTACCCATCTTCCATGGTATTAATGACCAGATCATTGGGTCCACGTACGGCCGGAACGTCAGCGGTGACAATAGTACGACGGATTGTCTTTTGACGAATTATATCGAGATATATGTTACGGCCAGTGCTTCAGCTGCCATGTCATGATGTTCGAAACCGTCAACTACTAACCTACTCTGTCAATTACTTACTTCTCAATAAGGATGCTGGAGCGCGGCTGAGTAAATCCACATTTAAAATTTAGGTATTGGTGTTTTGAATAATTTTGTAAATTGTTAAAAACTTTCGTGAGTTACATTCATATTTATTTAAATATACGGTTTACTCACTTGTGTATTTCGGGGATTCCCAACTAGTTTCGGTCGGTTTGAGGTCTAAACCAAATATAAAATAAATAGTTAACAATATCAAAACTTTCTACTTCCTACTTATATATATATATAAGCAACGCACTAAAAAGACCGAAACAAGATTGAGAATAGAACACAAAATAAAAATATAATAATAACAATATAAACTCTGCTTCGGCTTAACAGACTAGATTATGAGCTCAAAGCCTAAGTTAAATAACAATATTAAGTTTTGTAGCAGGCGGAATTATTAATTATACAGTCTATAAATTTCCGAGTTGATGCTGGCATTTATCTACACAGCAACTTAATAACACATTTAACTAGATCTGGTAATCGAACCCAATACCTGGAAAATGAAAGTAAAAAGAACAAAAGAAACCATACAAATGCCTAGCCTTTGATACCAGTTTTATCTCCATTTAAGGACGGCTCCTAGCTTCTATTTAAATAATTGATAAGACTTCTGAAGAATAAGGCTCTTTAACTCAAAATAAATATTTATAAGTCCTACTTGGACGTTTGTACTTTCAAGCATGAAAATGTGTAGATAGGTTTAGACTGGTAAGTGTAAGTCTAGTTCATGTACAGCGAACACGATTATTTAAAATACGAAATATATAAAATTGCGTGAACGCAACAAAAGGGTTGTTTGAAGCTCTGGGAAGCGATCCTCAAGCAATAAGGAAATCGTTGGAGCCTCGCACGAAAATAGCAGCGGCGTGAGTGCATCACCCTACCATCGGTAGCTTTAATCATTATAGTCTGCTGTTATTAGTTCGGACTGTTCAGATTCCTGTATGGCGTGTGCACACGATTATAAGTTTGAATTTATTTCAATTCAGAATTAGTCTTTTAGTTGTGTGTATGGCTGGTAGATATACCCAGCTAACTGGATTTTTGAAATTAATTACGTAATATAATATTTACTTAGTATAAAAAAAAAATACTATTGTCTTTGCTACTAGAGACAAGAAAGTATTATTTATTGAGAAACTGCTATGCAACGCAGATTTTTTTATTACCACTCAGTATAAGAGTGAACGAGAAAGTTAAATTACCTCCGGTAATAAAGCGTTCCTTAATGTTATGTGCTCACCACCTTGACAAATTCAATCACCACGAAATTCTAAGAAGCAATAAAAGAATTGCTTCGCCATTTACACGCAAAAGAGTTTTACAGTTACTCTTTAATTTAATCTCTACTTTTGTTGATACTATGTAGCAATGGAAGGCTTAATTTTTCTATTGGTAATAAAAATTAAACAAAAAATATTTGTTATTATTTCACTACGTGATGAGTATAAATTGACACTTTACAATTATAACTCAACAACTTGTATGTAGGTACAGGAAGGAAGAATTGTTATTAAAATAATGTCTTGTGTGTGTTGTTAATAAAATAATGTGTGAATAAAGGACACGCGTCATTTTCTTAAATAAAACTTTCCATTGGCAATTTTGGTTCAAATTCAAGAAAGTGTTTTCTTGATGATGTTGCTCATAGCATTTTTTTTTTTATTGGAAGGTAGTGAGAAAGTAGTGTGACCGAGAAAACAGAAGAGAAGTGAGAAGTGTGACAATAGAAAACAAAACGTGCGTAAATAAAAACTTCTACAATTTTTTTGAGTCGGGTGACAAACATCATGATCGAGTTATTATTATTGTCGAACCGAACATAGGCATCACGCCGTTACTTTTGAAGATGTGATGACATCTGATACCAACAATTCTAAAGAACGTAATTGCTAGTCCGTAAATATCAAGTCAAAACCGTTTACAGATACAATCAAGGTTGAAACGGGCTGTTGGTATAGTGGTTAGTGACCCTGATTGCTGTACCGAAGGTCGTAGGTTCGATTCCAACACGCATTGATTGAATGCCTGTAAAGTCCCTCGCAACACAGGAATTAATCCTCGTAAGGAGTTGTATTTAACAAAAAAGAAACATCCCTATACAATTGATTGAAATCAAGAGGGAGAAGCTGGTACTGGGGTGCCCTTGCGCAGAGATGAGAACAGTATTCTATATATGGTCGAATCTGCACCTTATGAGCTTGTAGGCGGTAGGGGTAGTTATTTTTTTTTTTTTGTTTATTACTTACTACAGTTTAAAAGAGTTCAAAATCAAGATTATGTTTCAAAAGAATTTATGAGGACTTACTAAGTTTGGCAAGTACCTCCATAACCATATGAAAAAAAAACAAATAGTAATATTGTGTGGAATTTAAATGGAAATTTACTGATTACCTAAAACGTATGTAGCATAAAAGAGCTATTGCAACATGTGCTGACAGCGTTATGGGTTGAAAAAAAAAACGCACATACATTAATTTATCGTGTATAAAACTTACACCTTTAATGAAATTTTATCGATACGCAGTCGTAAAAATGTATATATCTCCCTTATAACTATTAAATACATACACACTCGTACCATTATCCCTAAAGGGACAGACAGAACCGTATTAAACGCCAACATTTTGTCGACTGTAATTTAGTTCCTTAACATAATAGGAGCACGCTTATTGCCTTCAGCTTTAATTAAATGGGATAATTGGAAGTATATTGAAAGAGAAATGTGGATACAAGAAAAGGATAGGGATATTGCGTCTATGAATGCATATGATGGATTGGGGATTATAAGCACTAGCTCAAGGAGGTCAGAGAAATAAAACTGGGTGATATCGAGAAGTCCGAGTCCACTTACCAAATAACCTCTATAAATATTATAGAAATTAAGATTTACAGTAAATTATGTATACAAGTCGCGACACTTTAAAAGCAACCAGTATAGCTACCAGATCAACACTCAATGTATAACGTATAAAGTGACAAACTAATAAATAGACGCACACCGTAGAAGTTTCTGTTCGATACGAAGTTAGTAAGGTTTTGACAATAGCTCGTTGATTAATAGTGCAGCGCTTTGAAAGTTTTCCTAAGTTTTGAACTTCGTGTAAGTGATTCAACACCAGATCAGTTCCTTTGAAATTCGCACAGAAGGGTATGGAGTTTTGTCTGACCTATTTAATGAGTCGTCTTACAATAGATATTGAAATAGATAACCTCTTTGATCAGATATTTTGATTTGTTTATTATTTTTATACATTATTGAGGAAGGGCAGAAGCAGCTGTGAACTGCTCAATATCAATACATACATAAAGCAGCATAACATAGTTATTGAGGGGGCCGCTATTGAGAAATAGTAAGAGTCATCGAAAATCGGTTTTACCCTATATGAGTTAGAAACGAAAATTACTGTTTGAAATTTAGTTTTAATCTGCTAACACAATTACCTGTCTCTGACTTTACTCAAACTATCTTATTCCTACGAACATGCAAAGCTTGACGTGCTGCGTCATGATATGACATGATAGCTTAGCAAATGAAAAAAAAATTGCAAAATTAGATAAACGATAAATAGTAAAGTTTCCATTAAATAACCACTTTAGCTCTAGGGTATAGTTTTGGATTCAAGACTACCTAATAAACTAACTGGCTTATTAGTTTTTACCTTTTTTTAGCAGATACATGTCGATATAATAGCTTGACGTCTCGCTAAAGAGGCTACCTCTTAAAGTATATAATTCTACATCTAGATTAATGATTGAAGTATTGTCGCTTACGCTCCAGATGTTGACGGTAAATTATCTGTTACATACTGCAAATTCATTTTGTCAAACCTAATTCTCAACACATGAAATTACTTTTGTTCAGAATACCGCTTGTTATACGTTGTCATATATTGACTTATGGACCATAGCATAATTATACATTTATTTATCTCTTTATTGTACACCATACAAGTAATAGAAAAAAAATAGCTATCCTAATGAGTATAAACTTTTAACTAGTTGCGCACAAATGAAAGGCAAAAATAATTTAAAAAGGTTAAATTTAATTTTTAGACAGTAATAAAATAATTGGTGTGGGTGGGCGATTAGGTAATTCAAACGAATTTAGTTATAATAAAATGCATCCCATTTTACTATCTAGTAAACATCATGTCACTGTATTTTTGTTCCGTCATGGGCATCTACAGCTCTTGCACGTTAGACCTCAGGCATTGCTTTGCCATTTACGTGAAACCTTTAGGTGGCAGGAGTCTGTCTAGGCGTATAGTGAACGCTTGTGTCACATGTACACGTCATAAAGGTAAATCTTTAACGCCACCAATGGGTAATTTACCAAAGGAAAGGATAACTCCTACTTTTCTATTTATTTCATGCGGAGTGGATTACTGCGGGCCAGTCATCATACTCAACCGTAAAGGTAGGGGAGCTAAAACATCGAAAGCGTATATTTGTTTCTTTGTATGCTTTGTGAGGTGTGCAATACATTTGGAACTCGTCAATGATCTCACTAGTGAAGCATGTTTATTAGCGCTTCAGCGATTTATTTCTCGGTGTGGTAAGCCTAGAGAAATATATTGGGATAACGGTCGCAATTTTTTGAGGTTGATAAATGATTTTTCTGAGTTTCTACGTAACTGCGATTCAGATATCAGAGATTATGCTATTAGTCAACAAATTGATTTTAAGTTCATTCCACCTTATTCGCCCCATTGTGGTGGTTTGTGGTGAAATTATAAGTTTCACCTTCGCGAGTGGTAGGAAATGCGCACCTCACCTTTGAGGAGTTTAGCACAATGCTTTCACAAATAGAAGCAGTTCTAAATTTCCGACCAATTTCTCCTCTTTCTTCAGTAGGATTTCAAGAATGGCAGACATCAAGACCGCTTCAGGTGTTTTGCGACGGGCCTGTGATATGATCTGTCCTCTCCTCGAGGATAACCACGATGAGGAGTGAAGCTGTTTTACGACTTATATGTTGGAAGCGAACATGCCCCCGGTCTTGGAAGCAGATTCCAAGACCGGGGGCATGTTCACGCATATGTTAAAAAACGTATCGTGTGGCTGGCTACTTTGTTCCTGTCGGGCTGCACGAATTCAATCATCAGAGTATGACGCGATAAGCGTTGCTATTGATCAAACACTGTCGTTACCCCCACTATCCTTACTTTTGTAACATTTTAAATTCAAATAGAAAAACGCAGACTTGACTTCATCTTCAACGTGACACTTGTTTTTTATTACGCTTTGACAGAAAGTATAATAGGTCTACTTCAGTACACTAAATTACATCAAATCTAAAGTACCGACGGTCAAATCCGGTACATGATTGCATGTATTACGGTATAACAATTGGCTGTCTTATCACTCACGATGATTTGTTACAGACAACCTTAATACGGATATTATTACATAACTTAGTCATAATAGTTGACTTTAGATTGTCAAAAGTCAACTATTATGACTAAGTCGAGTCATAATAGTTGACTTTTCCAAAAATATTCCTCCAAAAATAGTTGAATAGTTAATGTTATAAGAAAATAAAGTAGCAGTTAACATTTTAATTTTAACAGATTTTGTAACAATGTTGGTCGTTCTCAAAGTCACAGAAAGCAGCAAGGTTTGCTTGCATGTTTTAAGTATTATGCTAAACGAGTAAAAATAAATGCAAGTGTATTTTAGGTCGTCCCGTTGTTGTTGAAGCCTACTATGGGGTATATTCCTATACGCCTATACATCATATGTTTCCTATACATATTTAAAGTGGCAGTAGCATAATGAATAGGTCATAACACTTACAAAATTCATGTCGCGAGGTTAGAGGAGTACCAGGAACGTTGAATATTGTGCACAGTACTTAAGCTAAGCAGAAATCTTGAAGGTTTTTTACAAAATAGAAGAACAAAGAAGGGTAGAAGGACAAAGAAGGGACCTTATCTTATGTTTCGATAAAGGTGGAACGTTTCCACATCTAAGATCCAGGATTACATCTGAGTTATTCTCGCTCAAATTAGGTACTTTATAGTACCTTTAAATAACTTAGTTGTTTAAAGTAAGTTTGTATTGGATCACCACCATACAAATGTAAGCTCTCTGTTTGATAATGAAAGTTGGTAATAGATTTTCAATGCAGTTTTCAATAGCGTTTAATACGAATAACAATACATTAGTAAACATCTCAATTATGTGTAGATGAATCAACAGTTAAACATATCAATTTTATGCAGTATGAATCAACAGACAATATGCAATGTAAACTTGGTACTTAAATTTTTACCAAAAAAAAACCAAAATCGTTACTTAATTTTTTTATTAATAGTAAACTTTTTTTATAAATCAATATTTTACTTCTCTCGATGAGAGCATTACTGTCTACTAATTTAATAAAACTTATACCTACTTAATATATTACAAAATTCTTAATAGCAATCACATTTAAACAAGTCTCGCCTTACAAAACAAAGATAATTACGATCTAACACCTTAGATCCTCTGTGCAGTAGCCACACGCCCTAGAAATAACATATTAACATGTATTCTTTAGCGAATTTAAAAATTAGTGTCATATGTCATTCAAGGAATGAAATATGACACTAATTTATAATAAAATATTGGAGCAATCATTTATCTAGATTTTTAATGTTAATGGTTCCACCTTTTGCGTGTCGGTGCTTTAAAGGACAACACCTGATATACATATGTATGTTGCAAATTTTGTAACGACCGTACGTTTACACTATACATGCTTTTCAAGTGTATATATTTTTAAATGTCAACCTTTTAATGTCAAGCTTAAAGTTCCAAATGGTTTAACTGGTTTGTCACTATGGACTTTAACTCAGGAAACTAAATGCAGTGACTGAAGCGACAATGACAGGAGAGCCATTACGTGCAAAACTAGTTCTAACTTAGCTTTCGACTTTGCCGTGGGAATATACATTTTTTTAAGATAAAGCAATATAATTACATAATATGTTGTCTTAAAAGTTTACATATTAATCTATGTTTAATGTTCTTGTAATCCGTTTCCGAATTCGTTTATGAATTAAGTAAGTTATTAAAACGTAATCTTGATTTATTGGAAAGTAATTTTGTTTTATTTGTACTGAACTATCCAAGGCAAAACTTAACCGAAACTACATATATATATAGTTATGATAGTTATTAGTTTATTTGAATTATACTAGTATAAGCTGGTTTGTCAACAAATTTTACACAGAAAAAAGTCAACAACAGTTAGGTTGTAACCTAAATAAGAATAATTATAAATAATGTTACCGAGAGGCAACACCTGTACACTTCTATATAGGAGTTTAGGGATTTATCAGCTCAAAGTGGAGGGACTCAGTGTAGTAGAAATAGTCCATACACGCAAAACGTCTAGTCTATTTCTATTCGTAAATTGAAACACCGTAGATTCAAAAGTTACGTACATCGATACCACAGATAACAGCTAGTAACATTAATTTCGTAGATCACAATTTTCTGTTCCTTAGGGGGTCAAACTCCCATTACTAGAGCCCCAGTTATTTTCATAATTCTGAACCCTGTTAAGAGGCCATTAAAAAAAAACTTCAAAAAAATGTTCAAACAACAGTATCAGCCATATAGATAGATCACTTTACTTAGGTCATCACAACACCCATAAATGGAAATAGGTTAGGTCTTGTCTCATATACAAGATACAATTCTCGCTAAAGTCCCACAAAAACTGTCACTCGACCTCTGACTCCTTTATCAAGCAACATCTAAGTAAACACAGTGCTATTGCCATTAGCCTCTGAGCAGAACCAACATGGTTTCAACTAAAACAGTCAAGTCTAAATACGGAGTATCGCGTTGTCGTTTCAATGACATAGGTTTGTTGCCGTTGAGTGAGGCGCCTCTTTAGACACGGACTGCCCTGCGGGCCGCATATATTACTGAAGTAATCGACATAATTGAAACTCGATATTTAAATTACATTTACTTAGTCTTTCCATAAATACTGTTAGAAAAAAAAAAAAAAAACATAAAATTACACCTGAATTTGGAATCTGCCATTCTTATATGAATATTCACTGTTTTTTCTTATTTTCGCGACAATCAGTGTTAAATATTTTTATAATATTAAAATGGATGATAAAAAGAACCGAATTGCTGTGATAGCATTACTCAAAGTAGGTACGAAGCCAAATGCATTTTTTAAACTCTCCATCCACTTGGTATTACTCGAATATTTGTGTACCGGCCTATTGGTAGGTTCAATGAAACCTCCGCTGTTTAAGAAAGAACAAGATCTGGACGTCTTCTTAGTATTTCTACGATAAAGGCGCTCAAAGTGGTGAAGGAAAGAAATTGAAGAAATCGTGTCCGGAAGTAAAAGATTTTATCTTGGGTAATAAATATAGCACCTCGAACCATTTCGCGTATTTTAAACGAGGACTTATAAGAGACGTATGGGTCATTATTTAACTAATAATTTAAAAATGAATATGGTGGTAAAAAAAAAACAACTTCTTAAGCGGTACGTAAAGGGGGGTCATAGAAAAAAAAGAAACATTTACTGACGAAAAACTGTTTTCTATTGAACAATATTTTAACGAGCACAATGATCAAGCTGATGCTCAAAGCTCTATAGAAACTTCCCAATTATTCAACAGACTTGTTCGACACGTCGTTAGGTGTCGCGATCTGCGGTCGACCGGTGTATTGTACTAAACGAGAACACTAGAGTAGGGTTAGTGAAATAAAACCACTGCACTGTATTCCGATCTTGATCGACAATATATTAAATAAAACAATATGTTCTATACAAGTGGCCGTAACGAAACCATACCGCGATTAGATATAGACAGTATAACGCCATCTATTGAGGATCTACAGAGGTCTACATTGATCAACTTCACTTATTTCATATTAAACAGACTACAACGTGGGCATTATCCGACTTAAGTGATGGTTTGTGGGGTGTTAGCTACCAAGGAGTGACTGAGCCATATTTTTGTAAATAATAAAAGCGTGTTCAAAAGTCTCAAGATAAGATTCTTGAGAAGGTGGTCGAGCGCTCTTAGCAACACCATATTCCATAACCAAGAATGGTTCTTTCAGGAAGACTCAGCACCGGGTCAAAGAACTCGATCCACCCAAATGTGGTTGGAAGCGAACGTTTTTGACTTCAACAAGCTGAAGAATGGCTGTCGTCTAGTCCCGATCTTAATCAGCTTCATTATGATTTACGGTCAGCCTTCGAGAGTCTGGCATACTCTAAACGCCATGAGAATTTGGAATCCCTGAAACATTCCATAAGATTGGCATTAAAGAATTTTCCCATAGAGAGAGTGCGTGTTTCTATTGTATTTGGCCTCAACGTTTAAGTCTGTATTAAAGCCAAAATCATTTTGAATAAGCTTCATATATTATATTAATATATAAACTGACACATATTACAGTAATGAATGTTTTATGAAATAGAAAAAAAGTTTTTTTTTTTGTTACAACATTTATGGCATGACCAGAGGTATATTGTATATCATATTTGTTCTGTATCTGGGTGTAATTTATCTGTAATATGTACATATGTATTTAAGTATGTTTTTCAGCTGTCTGGTTACCATAGGACAAGCTATGCTTATCCTCGAGTGGGCAGGGCGGCAGCACGGGACCCTTTCCTTCCGACTGACGCAGGTGCTTTCCGGGCATGGTTGCTTCGGGAAGTACCTGCACTCGGTCGCCAGGAGGGAACTGAGTCCCGCCTGCCACCACTGCGACTGCAGTGAAGACTCGGCCCAGCACACGCTGGCGATCTGCCCCGCTTGGGAGTCGCAGCGCCGGGCCCTCACTGCAGTCATCGGAGGAGATCTCTCGCTACCGGCCGTCATACGCTCCATGGCCGGTAGCGATAGCAGTTTTACCGCGGTCGCAACCTTCTGTGAAGATGTCATCTCGCAGAAGGAGGCGGCGGAGAAGGCCCGGGAGGACGATATCCACTCGGACCCAATCCGCCGCCGGCGAACTGGGCGGCGTAGGCGCGCCTATCAGCGCCTCATGCCGCCCTGAGTGTGGCCGCGGATGGTCGGGACGGGTTTTCCCCTCCATCCGCTCTAGTGGCCACCCGCGAGGGGGTGACGTACGCGTGTTCCGTACGTCACCTAATTAGAGAGTTTAACAGCAGACGGTGCCCGCTTCAGTGCGGGCAAGCGCTGGGAGGAGTCCGGATGTCTTAATATCAGCAGTTCCCGGATCCCTTCCGTCTCAGGCGCAGAGTGGCACACCGTGTGGTTTTAGTCGGTTCGATTCCGACACACCGCCCCGCCGCAAACCCCGGCGGGGTGACGGTCCGAGGGGATTTCCACACGTTAAAAAAAAAAAAAAAAAAAAAAAAAAAAAGGACAAGCTATGCTTAGTTTGGGATCAGAGGGCCGTGTGTGAGATGTGTAAAGTTATTAATATTATTATTATACTCTTTATTAAATTAAACTAACATCTAAATTACATTTTTAAATATAAAATAATAAAACAAACTATAAAAATAGTGTCCCACCGGTATCGAGTACAGGGACCAAGCTACCGGTGGTTAGGGCTGCAGTCCTTCTTGATACGGCATAATACGTGCCGTATCAAGAAGGACTGCTTTTTGCATCAGGCCCTTAACCCAGCTACCTAACGTGAGTCTCTGAAGGTGTTGGTCGAGGCTCTTAGCAATCAACCCACGTGCTGATATGACTATCGCCGCAATGATTGCTGAATCTACATCACACATATCGACAACCTCATGGGCCAGATTTGTTTTTTTTACTTTTTCAGCATTTATGAGATTGTCGTCAAGTGGAACGGCAATATCAACAATCATTGCTTGGCGCTCTAAACGATCTATCCCCACTATGTCAGGTTTATTGAAAACAATAGTCCTGTCTGTGATGATAGATCGATCCCAGTATAATGTTGCATGACTATTTTCAAGAACTGGATCGGGCACATACCTGTAGTACGGTAACTTGACAGCGACAAGGTTATACCTAATAGCAACTTGCTGATGGAATATTCTAGCCACTAGGTTATGTCTATGCAAGTACTCGCCGTTGGCAAGTAGAGAACAACCGGAAATTATATGCCTTAGAGTTTCTCCGGGACGATGATATGCCCGACAAATGTCAATTGTGCCGTCCTTCAGAATATGTCTCCGATAGTTGTTCGTCATAACAACTTCATCTGTAATTGCACAGATAAAACCTTCAGTTTCTCCGAAGACATCACCGAAACGTAACCAAGACACAGATGATAATAGATCTACATCGGGCCCGTTTAAGGCCCATAAAAACGTCCATGCAGCTCTTTGCTTTTCCATATATCTCTGCGATCTGTAACATTAACTACTGCAGATTTGCACCAGTTCTCTTTACCTAGACTAAGCATAGTAAGTCCGTTAACAACTGCTAACACACCCCGGTGTATCTCCACGTTAACAGAGAGAAAATACTCTCTAAGATTGCATACCTCGCGATTATGGAGGGTCTTGACATTTAAGAAATCACGACCCCATATTTCCGCGGGATATACAATCTCATCATTGATTAACGTGGATGGTGCATTCGATAAGCGGTTAACAGTGTTCGGACTCTTCTATCCAGGGCATCCAATTCCGTCTGAGTCCATTTAAGTACGCCAAATGTGTAGGTTAGAACTGGTATGACCCAATCGTTATAGGCCCGCACCTTTTTACCGCCCGACAAAAGACTTTCTAATACTATTTTGAAGAACCGTTAATTTAGCGATTGCTTCATAGTCAGTTCATTTATACCCAACGCCTGTGACATACCTACATATACGTTTCATTTGCGGAAAGATGTCTTTGGTCTTTGGAATCTGAAAGTTCAATCCCTTCGGATTCCACAATCTTGCCTTTCTTTACATGCATGACTGCACGTTTATCTACACCAAATTCAATGTTAATACATTTAATGAAGTATTCACTTACTTCTAGTAATTTAATTAATTGGAAATTGTTGCACGCAAATAGTTTCAAATTATCCATGTAAAGGAGGTGGGAAATTACCTGACCTACCCTCCGCAAATGATAGCCTAGCCCTGATCCTTCCAAATTTTTTTAAGTGGTAGAGCCATGCTTAGGCACGAATGGGCCGGCTCGACCGGTTAGATATCACGGCCTCACAGAAAACCGGTTGTGAAGTAACGCTTGCGTTGCATTTCCCGGAAATGAGTGAGGTCTCCGGAGGCCCAACATCCTCCACCCCCCTAATGATAGCGCTGTTAACAAAAATTATACGCCAGGGGGGTACCAGTGCTAGCGTTGGAGAATCCCCCCTGGACGTCCACCCTCAGTACGGATTATACCTGAGCGTGGACGCCCAGGCTGCCCTCGTACTCTGGGGGGGGCTCAACTGCGCTCTCAAAATCTGCTCGGGGCAAAAGTAGGCATACCATGGCACCCCCTGTCACGTTTACCGTGGATTTTTGTAACATCAGGGACTTACATTCTAACCTCGACACTGTCCACCACCACCTTGACACAACAAAGCCGGCCTTGCTCTTTTAAACCGAGACGCAGATATCATCTCCAGCGGACACATCCTACCTCTGCTACCCTGGGTACGGACTGGAACACTCCTTTATTCCTAAGGCTGGTGTATGCGTGTACGTTAGAGATGATATCACTTCTCGCCGCCCCGGCAACCTTGAACCTCTCCATCTTATGGCTACGTGTAGACTGCGACGACCATCCTCGCATCTACGTATGCCTCTACAGGTCCCATAGCGGTGATTCCGAAACGGACCGACTCATCGACCACGTCCAAATGGCTACAGATTCAGTGCTCCAGCAGGTCCCATCCGCAGAGATCGACATTCTTGGCGACTTTAACGCCCATCACGCCGAATGACTTGGTTTGCGCAAAACCGATCATGCGGGAAGATCTGTTCACGATTTCGCCTTGGCATATGGCTTGACGCAGCTGGTAGCAACGCCTACGCGAATCCCAAATGCAGAAAGCCACGTGCCTTCAATGTTGGATCTTCTGCTGACCTCACATCCTGACGGCTACAAAGTATCCATTGAGGCCCCTCTTGGCTCTTCGGACCATTGCCAGATTAGGAGTATGGTACCACTCGTTCACTCGCTGCGGCCGCGAGTTACAGGCAGTCGCCGCGTATGGCACTATAAGTGAGCAGACTGGGATGGAATGCGAACATTCTTTGCATCCTACCCATGGAGGCAGGTTTGCTTCTCGCCGGATGATCCCAATGTCGATGCCGACTCTGTCGCGGATATTATGCTTCAGGGTATGGAACTTTTAATTCCATTCTCCCTGATTCCCACAGGTGGCAAGTCCCAGCCCTGGTTTGGTCGAACCTGCAAAGCGGCGTCCCGCCGAAAGCAGGAATGTTACCAAGCATGGGCTAATGCAGCGACAGCACGGGATGTAAAGTCCAGCACATTAAAGAAGCAATTTAACTTTGCCTCCAGGTCCCTCAAAAGAGTAATTGGTGGGGCGAAGTCGGCTCACATCGGCAGAATTGGCGAGAGACTAGTGAGTCTCCCTTCCGGAACTTGTGCATTCTGGTCTCTTGCCAAAGCTGTCCAGGGGAACTTTTGTAAGCCATTGCTTCCACCTCTGCGCATAGGAGATAATTCGTTGGCCCACGACGCTCAAGAAAAAGCCGGACGACGACGACGGACGACGGGGGAAACGCACCGCCGACCATACCGCAGTGCGAGACCCGCATGCCGGAAGTCCGGTTTACACAAAGGGCAGTGCGTAAAGCGCTTCTTTCCCTCGACGTTCATAAGTCGAGTGGGCCCGATAGAATCTCTCCTATCGTGCTGAAGACGTGTGCTCCAGAATTGGCACCGGTTTTAACGCGCCTTTATCGGCTTTCCTATTCTCTTGGCGTAGTCCCGAACTCATGGAAGACAGTTCTAGTGCACCCAATCCCTAAAAAAGGAGATCACTCGGATCCGTCCAACTACAGACCCATAGCCTTCACCTCCTTGTTCTCCAAGATAATGGAATCCATTATTAACTGCCAGCTCCTCCGGTACTTAGAAGACCACCAGCTCCTCAATGATCGACAATACGGCTTCCGTCGGGGTCATTCAGCTGGTGATCTTCTTGTTTACTTGACTCACCGGTGGGCACAGACGATTGAGACCAAGGGCGTTGACCGTTAGTTTGGACGTGGCGAAGGCCTTCGATCGGGTCTGGCACAAAGCGCTCCTTGCGAAGCTTCCTTCCTATGGGCTTCCCGAGAAACTGTGCAATTGGCTCACCAGTTTTCTTACAGACAGAAGCATCAAGGTCGTTGTTGACGGTGCATGCTCCGACTCCAAGTCTGTTAATTCTGGTGTCCCACAAGGCTGTGTGCTATCACCCACGCTGTTTCTTCTGCATATCAATGACATGTTGCAGATTAGCAGCAGCCATGGCTATGCAGACGATAGCACGAGTGATGCCCTTTACACCGGCCGCGCTAACATTTCTCGGGTAAACGTCATCGAAAGGCGATCCAAACTTGTGTCGGAAATCGAAACTTCTTTATCAAAAGTTTCGACTTAACCTAGTCCAGTTTAACCCCACGAAGAGGTTTGCGCGTCCACCGCTAAAAAGATGCCATTGGTCACTTCCCTAACTGCATCGGCCAGTATCGGAATCCTTGGCGTCGATATATCAAGCGAAGTGCAGTTTCGCGGTCACTTAGAGAGTAAGGCCATATTAGCCTCGAAGAAGCTAGGTGTGCTAAACAGATCGAGACAGTATTTTACTCCGGCCCACTGTATACTGTTCTCATCTCTATGCAGGTGCACCCCAGTACCAACTTCTCCCTCTTGACCGCATTCAACGGAGAGCGACTCGCATCATCGACTACCAAGATATTTCTGATCGACTTGACACCTTGGCGTTGCGTAGAGATGTAGCTTCACTCTGCATCCTCTATCGCTTGTATCATGGGGAGTGTTCAGAGGAATTGTTCGGACTTATACCGGCTGCTGGTTTCCGCCATCGTCCTACGCGAAAAAATATCCATCCCCATCACCTGGAGGATTGGCACTCCAGCACTGTGCGCTTCACCAGAAGCATTTTGCTTCGCATAACCAGCTTATGGAACAAATTGTCGCCTGCCGTATTTCCGAACCGACACGACCTTCAAACCTTCAAGAAAAGAGCTTACTCCTACCTAAAAGGCCGGCAACGCACTTGTGACTCTTGAGTTGCGGGTGTCCATGGGCGGCGGTAGTCATTTACCATCAGGTGACCCGTCTGCTCGTTTGCCCCCTAACGCATAAAAAAAAAATAGTACTAAGAGGATTCAAGGCTCAACAGAAACACAAGGAATTCAAACTCTCACCCTGAAATATACCTCGATCTTTATATACTCGCTGTCACTTTATATAAAAACAATTCTAAAAAGTAATTTTTATTAAAACTACCTTTTCCTGCAGATTTTTTTTTTTAATTATCGTTTTAAACATATAAGGATCGGTAGGTAATTTTTTAGGGTGAAAGGTACCTATATCCTTGTCTGTATCCAATGTTAAATATATATATAAAGTATCAGAATCCAACGCATAAATATCAGATAAAGCAAATACGATTAGTATTTGCTTATATATCTGATCTTTTATCAGTTCATTCGATGCGGCCATTTCGAACCTAAGTGATGTGCATAAAATCATTGATTTATATAGTTTATAATTTCTGAAAATACTAACAGGGGATATTTGAAACATATTGTGACGTCATGCTATGTCACCGCGCAGACAAACAATGCATAGACGTTTTTCGAGGGCAGATTGACAAGTTACGGTAGCTAAGCGGTACTGGCTACGGCTGCGAGCCGTATGCCGTGAGTTCAACCCCGGCGGGCTCTATGGGTTTTTGTTTGTGATTTCGGTGTTTTATAGAAAATTCTAGTAAATGGAGATGTTTCTTTACAAAATTCGAATATAATGGAAAGTACTAGATCAAGCAAAATAAATAAATAAATAAAGTTGTAGAAGACAATCGAAAATAATAACGAAATGACAATCGCGATTCAACAAATTACGAATCAAATTACGAACAAATCGAAATTAGGGGTATATACAGAGCTCCAGACGCGCCTACAGGGAAGTGTAGTGGAAAGTGCTCTCAAGTGAAAAATAAGAAGAAGAAGTGAAAAAGTAGTAAAGTGAAGTGAAGTGAACAGTGAAAGTGAATAGTGGTGCAGTGCTCCCGTTGGAATGAGCTAAGTGTAGTCCGCGGGGACAGTGTGGAACAGTGTTACGCGTTCGGAATATTGTTACGCGTGCAGACTGTAAAACGCAAATAAATTGTTACTCTCGACAGTCACATTAGTTTCCTTCCAATCCCTGTACCCACTTCCGTAACAATATTGTGGAGGCAAGACAGATTCTTAGCATATTAAAGTATATATTACATACTCTAAAACAACGAACAAAAACAATCACCCATTTTCAATGCAAAATTTTAAACTCCGTGAGAAAAATCGGACATTTTATTTTTAGATTTTTATTATAATTATTACCTACATAATATTTTAATGATCAAAGACTTATAAAACAGTCCGATATATTTGTTTTCGTGTTACATTGAATATTTTCGCATATATAGGTGTTGCCAATTTATCAGATGCTTGTGATCTTACCTATTTTATGTTTATTATTTTACGTTCTATTTATGCTTGTTATGCATGTCTAAAATATAAAATACGTAGGTGGCTTTCGTTCCAAAAAATAAATAAATAGGTAATTACTATTTTATTGATAAACATTTGAATAGTGATCTGTTATATCGATACACAAACTAAATATTCATGACCTTTTTTTCAGAAAATATTACAGGTAAATATCATAGTGACAAAAGTACACAACGATTCCACTTATTTATCACTACAATACTATACAATACATATACATACTATACAATAATAAACATCTATAGAATTAACCCCCGATTTGAATATCAGTATGTCTAGTTTGTTTCTTGGCTTTTTACTTGCCATCGTCGTGTCAACTAGAACACAATATTAGCTTAAGATTGTATACTTCTGTTAATTTATATGTTAGATTTGATTTTGATTTAGATTTTTTTTTTTTACTTATTACAATACTAAGAAGACATTAGAGGTGAATATTACTAAAGTTCATAAAATACAATAGAAAGTTTATTGTACCCCGTCAAAATATAGCTTATATAGTTATTAGCTTAGCTTATATACTTATATAGTTATATGTTTAATATACAAAACTGAAACAAAGTGCGGCCTTATCAATATGTAGCAATTCCTGCCAGGCAACAGTAAAAGAGACTAAATTTAAAAGATATAAATAAGACAAGAAACTAATCAATCGTTTTATTGTAATACTAATAATACTAATACAGAGACATACGTAAACATTCTGAAATAAATATATTCTTTGTCTGGCCATAAATGTCGTTACAATTAAAAACAAACAAATTTTACTTTTCTTCTCTCTTTCTTTCTATTTGAATTAGCAAATTTGATATTCTTATATGAATATTTTTTGAGTTTTCTCATTTTCGCGCCAATCAGTGTTAAATGTTTTTGTGAAATTACTACTAAGAAGACTAGTACGATTTGTACTACTAGTATTCATACGAAAATCTGGTGGGAAAGATTTTTTTTCTTGGGAAAGGAATATAGCAAATAGAACCATGACGCGATTTTTAAAAGATGGCTTAGGGCTTGCAGCTTATAAGAGACGCACTGGTCATTATTTAAGTGATAAAGTGATTAAAAATTATTAGGGTGGTAAAAAAACAACTGCTTAAGCGGTACGCAAAGGTAGTTTAAAGAAAAAACTTTACTTATTTTTTTTTACTATGGAGCGATAATAATAATTAACAGACATAATGATCGAGTTTATGCTCAAAGCTCTATACAAGCTTCCCAATTACACAGAGGAGTATAATGGCATAATCCGAATTCAGTGATGGTTTGATAGGGTTTCATTATGGAGTGACTGAGCAATATTTTCGTGAAAAAGGTGTCAAAACATCGGCACAAGGGTATCATGATTTTTGAGATCTTAGTTAAGCCTCTTAACAATACCATATAAGGTTTCTTGCGCAATAATTTTAAAATGATTGTTCCAAGTACATCTTCACTTGAGAATCATATATCTACCTATCTGTCTTAAAAGCTAATATGCATGTCAAAAACTACTAAAAGTTACTGTTTTGTAATCCATCATTTTCTTTCTTAAGTAAAGCGTAGAAAGTCTAACAATGTCTCGTTCAATAATTCAAGTTACCGTTATTCGTAAACGTTTTGTATGAAGGTTGTATAACAAAATTTTGTTTTAGCTTATCTGATGCAGGTCAAACGTCTAATGGAAGTATGAGATCATTTTAACGGACCATTGTTCCTATAACTTAAACAAAAATTATGTTATTGCACTTAATATTTTTTAAGCGTACACACATTTGGGCATTACATCATTACCTTTTTTTCTTGTGAAACAGAGACGGTGGCTTTGAAAAACAGGAACTTTTCTTGAAGTATTTTTGAATTCAAATCAGCAACTTATGCAAGTGCATTAGGACTCGTTCATAAATCATAGTGCTCACGTTTTCACCATAATGCCGTGGAGGTCCCAGTTCAAAGATCCCTATATACTTCTTCGTCTTTATTATAAGTATCTTTGATTAATACACGTGGTAAATTTGCAATAATATCTAAGGAACCAAAATTGCATTTTCGGGGTGGTCGACCGTTACTCCGTAAAACTTTAATAGATACATATGTACGTACGAGTATTCTTCCTGCATATATGTATGTTGGCGCGCATTATTAACGTATGGTATTATAGGCTTTTACCGGGTACTATAGTAACTTAAGATTTGTAAACATTGTGTTTCGAAAGGGAAAAGTAAGGGGTAACAAGGGTAGGCAAACTGATTTGGTGGTTTGTTGTTTGGATGTGTAACCGAACAAAGTAGACTTATAAAATAGGTAGCCAATAAATTTATTAGTTATACTTAAAACATTTTACTGACAAACGGAGAGCGATATTAGTAAGGTGCAAATGGATTTCTGATATTATAATCTAGAGAGATCTAATTCTGATATTATATCAGAGAGTTACGTAATAAACAATACTGGCTACATCCACACAAAATTATCGTTGTTTTTCAAGCACCTATTATTTCACAATTATGAGAAAAGTAGGTGTATGGACTTTACATTTAAATGCCAAAAGAGAAAACGTATACTACATATTACATACAAATAGCTTTATTGTATTTATAACTTCCCACAGTATTCTATAAAAATAAGGAGTAAATAGAAAACTTCTTGTAGCGAAGAAAATTTCATTACTAATAAAAGTATGTCTTTTTATCCATTCAAGTGTGTTTAGATCGATCTTTACTCACGCCTACATATATCCTTGAAGGGTAGACTGAGGCTTCACAAACGGCCACTTCTTTCAGGTGGAAGAGCCATACTTTGGCATGAATGGGGCTCGACCGGTGCGATACCTAGGCCTCAGAAAACTGGTTGTGAAGCAACGCTTACGATGCATATCCCCGAAATTAGTGAAGTTCAATCTCCCCTCCACTCTTTAATATCCTTTTATCCCCCCACTCTTCTCTCTCCTTCCCGCATTTCCCTTTCGTCATCACGCGAAAAAGCATGTAGCACACTTACGTCTCTTGAGTTGCAAGTGTCCATGGACGGCGAATGTCACTTACCAACAGGTGACCCGTCTGATCGTCTGTCCCCCGTATGAAAAAAAAAGAAAACGATATTTATTCCCCATACGTAACAGGGGAAAAGCCTTATTGCAGTATTTTATACCAATCGCGCACATTAGGTTTTGTTCTACCGAGGCTTTGTAATACAAATGATTTAGCAACAAATAAAAGATCAGGTTAGCTATTTTTACCCAGATTTCTCAACGACCACCTGTTCGGTAAAATATGTATATATTCGGATACAAGTCATAAACGTTTCACATAATATTATGCATGTATATGAAAGATGAATCGAATAAAAGTCCAGTATGATGAATTAATATCTACCACAATCAAAAGTAAGTTAATTATTATTTGGAGTATAATATTATTATGCATAAATATAAACAACAAAGTATACAAAGTATAATCTGTTCAATCTATAAACATAGTTTTTGATTCAAAATCTTGATTCCTTTGTAGTTTTACCGCTTTGAATCTTTGGCACATAGTTGCACAATGTCGCCACAGTCTCATTACGGAAATTGGGTTCCGTATAAAACAAAATCTGAGTAATGTTGGGTAGATGTTACTGTTGGTTTTTTTCTTCATTTTGTCACGGTTCTCTCGTTGCTGTGTCTTTCGCAGTGATTGTAACTTTAAAGTTTAGAATACAGCTCAAACAGATGATTATAACTCTCAATTGTTTAGTGACAACACCTAAACTATAAACATTTGATTATCATTACAGTGACCATAAAAATAATTAAGAGGCATTTGTTTACTCTTCAATAAGTTCAGCGTTCTAAGATGCTTTAACGTCTAGTAATTACCTAAAATTTGCTACTGGTGTGCAATCTTAACGGTGTGACAATATTTTTATAGAAAATGAGTGCCATACTCTGCATTCTAGACGGGGTTTTGCTATAGGGTTGTTTGTATGCGATTGGACAGTAATCAAATTAAATGAAATCAAAACCATTTATTTCAATATAATAGGTATTGTTGAATTGTCAGGTGAAGAAGCCAATCAGACTAAGTCAGTCGTGAAGCTAGTTCCAGTACAAAAATTCCATGGAGAAGAACAGGCAAGAAACTTCAAGGACACTGTTTTTCAAATATTTTATACAATTTTCTGCTGATGTATGTCTCTTGTCTCTTTATATTTCACTTAAATGTAAAGAAACACAAATTATACGCCAAAGGATAGATAAATAACATTATCACATAAAATTAAAAAAAAAAAGTACATTAAGCCCACATGAGATTATTATTTATTGGCAAAAACATTGTTTGTTTTGTTACGTGCATATCAAATTAATACGTAATTTGGCAGGTGAAATAGGAAAGGACAAATGTGATACGAATCATGTCACACTGGTTCATCATATTTGCCTTTGAAATCACGTACGGCACGATGTTATGGAGACGTAGCAGCAATATCTGTTAATAGAATATTCACAATATCACAATCACAATATGTTATGGGCTTTGTTAGTTTAATTGAGTTTATCTTATTAAGTTACAGGGTAGAAGCCGTCAGAGGTTAGATAGATTGTTAAAATCAATATGACACATTCACAGAATAGCTAAAACTATAAGTGATACTCTAGAAATTGCTCATTGTTTGTTTATTTATTTTTTATTTACAATGGTTATTTAAAAAATAATTAAATTGATAAGTTGTAACTAAGTACCAATATCATAAATTTACATTTATTTTACTTATAATATTGTATTAGTCGTTGCATTTAAAAACAATATATAATATTATAAGCACTGTGTTCAACGGTTGTATAAAGTAATATTTAATTTAATTGATCCTTACATAAAATGTTATCCGAAGCTGGATAGATGGCGTTGTGCCATGTGCCTGACTCTCGGTATGGTTTGTTTACGACTCATACCATGAAAGGCTAACTATAATTTAATAAATTGTCACTGTTAGATCAGAATTCAGTTGTGGTTTTATTTCACATTCAACCCTACTTTTAGTTTACACATCAACCAACAGTTGACCGCCAGTTCAACGTTCGCGCACAGTGTCGTGAACACACTGAAGTACCTATGTTCACATTATTAAACCACACTGCATCATGTTAAAGTCAAAACTACATAAAAAAGGTTTGTTGTACAAAACAGGAAACCTTAACTAAGCAACATGGTCATGTTTGAAACATCCTCTTATAAAATCTTTATAACATCTCCAAGCAATCCGAGTCTGCTAGTAGCAAAACAATTCCCATACGAAAACGATGATATATGAATAGGAATACGGAGGGCAACGTTGCTACATCGACATCACCTAAGACGCTAGAGTACTCGTACAATTCATATTGCATGTCCAGTGCTGCGCCGCCCACGGCGAGTCCGTATACCACGGATGTGAGTATTTCAATCTCAGTAACTAAGATCCCAAGGCTTGTAAATGTTTAACGTAAAATAGTACCTTACTTCTTATTCTAATGGTCTATATTCGATTGAAAATAGTATTGATTTATGTTGAAAATTTGAGTAAGAGAGTACTCACTGGAATAATACAAAAATATAAAACAATTGCAAAAACATCAACAAGCGGATAGACATACCACGACTCTCCTTACCGAGTCAAGCGGTGACCTTTGCTAACAAACAATGGATACTGTTGTTATATACGCTGAGTTTAAACATTTATAATTAAATTATTGCATCTGTGTGCAGACAGAGAGATTTCTACGTAACTTATACACTTCTGAAAACAAAAAGATATAATACATTACACTTCCTTGGCAGTCAGGTAAGAAAAATAGAACGTTTCATTATAAATCAGTTAAGTTGTTGAGAAACGTTAAAAAAAATCGTACTTTAAAAAAATTGGTTGAGAAAAAAAAATACATACAGTCCAACAGAAAACCTTCACCTTTATTGAAGTAGGTTTAAAAGTGCTCTAAATTAAGAGCACTTTAATTTTATTTCTACATAATTACATTCGTAGTATAAAAAGGTCGAAACTGAATAGAGAGACATCTATGTGTTTGCCATCAACACAATAACGTAAATTATATAAACTTGTAAACCATTGCGTAGCTAGGTGCATACATTATCTTTTTATTCATTTATTATGATTTAAATATAATAATCTTGAATAACTAGTTAGACTTTTTAGTTTATTTGTGTGCATATAAGTTTATTTTATGTACTTGTCAAAATGTCTTTAAGTATTATAGCACGTTTATCAAAGAAAATTATAAGGCTGTATAATACCGAACGGTAATAAGGCTAATGCTTCAGTAGTGCACTAAGTTGTTAGTACTTGTAATGACCCAGGTCATAAATTTGCTTCATTAAATTGCACACAAAGGGGCCGAGTAAACACGTGTAAGTCGTGTAACTAAACGTGAACGTGCGCGTTAAGGGTCGGCATACAATAAGTGTGTGTTTGTTTTGTCTGTCATGTTTATATTAGGGTACATGTTACGTATACGTTAATTAGTGTGATGTGTGTTGAAACTGTGTGTTATGTGTAAGTTACTAATGAATGCTATAGTCAAACAATCGTGAATTGACCAGTGTAGTTTTGTGTTAGTTAATAGGTAACAACTTATTAAAACATATGCATCACTCGGCTATCGTAGCAATATTTTGTGTAATAAAAACATCAGCATTTACCTTATCATTGATGGCACACTGGAATAAAAAGACATGCTGGAATGAAACTAGGACAAGAAGAAGCTTTAAATAAAATTATAGTTTTAATTTTATAGTTTATAGTTTATAGTTCCCATGCTTAGGCACGAATGGGCCGGCTCGACCAGTGCGATACCACGGCCTCAGAGAAAACCGGTTGTGAAGTAACGCTTGCGTTGCATTTCCCCGAATTGAGTGAGGTTTTCGGAGGCCCAATTCCCCCTCCCCCTTTTTCTCTCCCCTCATCTCCTTTTTCCTTTTTTCCATCTCCTCATCCCTCCTCTCTTCTTTCAACTCCTTGCATCCCCCATCCCTCATCACCCTCAAAGGCGGGCAGCGCACTTGCGACCCTTGAGTTGCAAGTGTCCATGGACGGCGGTGTCACTTACCATCAGGTGACCCGTCTGTTCGTCTGTCCCCCTATAAAGTATAAAAAAAAAGTTTGCTATCTAAATATTTGAGCGGCCTGTCAGTGTATTGGTTAGTAATTCTCACGGGTGAGCCGGTCGTTGGTTCGATTCGGAGTTGTAAAAATAAATAATATTTAGGAAATCTATTTTAAAAGATGACATATATCATTTTATTATACATATATATAATATGTTATAACCAGCCGAAGAATATTTCAAAATAACAATGCTCAACTCCCAAGTTTAAGCCATCTCTTTCCTTCATTTGCTATCCTCTTTTTACTTTGAATGTATTTCCAATTAATTTCACAAGAGCCTGGATGGTGGAAATAGGCGTGCCCCTATTACGTAAGTGCGACTAAATCATAAACGGCAAAATGTAGGTGTTAAATACACCTCTGCTTATCCTTTTAGAGATACAGGCATTAGTGTAAGTATGCATATGTATAAAAATAAAGTTCTGCTATGTTTTCAAAAGCAGAGACTTCGCCTGATAATAACACAGTTGCCCGTGTTTATATAACATCAGATATGCCACACCAAGCTGATGTCTTAATTAGCCTCCATAATAATGAATTAAGTACATTAGTACAGGAAGTGATAAGTATCAGTCGTTTTCTTCAGGAGGTACTCTTATTAAATTGTCACTGGTTATCCTATTTAATGATATGAATGCACTGTATACAGGTTAAGTATTAAATTTCTGTAAATTATGACCTGTAAGTGGTTTCAACTGATGAATTTGGGGATCCAACGGATGTGATTTTTACATTTGTTGCATTAAGTATATTTTGTACTGTTTGGACACAATTTGTAATTTATGCAATTAATTTTTTTTCTAGAAGAGACATCCGCAAGTGGAAAGACCACCCATTATAATTTATTTTATAACCTATGTACATACATATATCTGTTTTACATTTGTCTTTACTGGTATTTAACAAAGTATATGTCTAACATAAAAATATTTTCATAATTTATAACATTTTGATTTTTTTATTGTTTCAATTAATTGCGTAATTGCCTGCTTTATTCGTATAGTGATACCGCTATATTATCCTAACGACATCATACAATATTCCAAGTTTAACATGGGACAAGTAGGTTCATGTCAACCCCTAATAAATCGTCCCTAAGCCTCAATGAAACGCCAATATATAACAGATTAATCTATTAACCAGTTACTCTCCATAGATACCCTGATCAACAGACTGTAATAAATAACCATTTAACAAGAAGTACCGGTATCAACAAGCTACTGTTGTTGGTCTCCGGACGTGTTGTCCACAAGGCAAGGTTGCGTGACTTCATACATTTGTTTACTCCAACTAGCTCGAGATAAAGCCGAACTGCGGGTGTGATACCGGTCTCAGATTACTTCGACATCCATGGTGTTAATTTAGATGCATTTTAAAATAATAATTTGTATAGAGTTTTTAATAACGATATATTTATGCAATGACTTTTTTAAAATATGTGTGGAAGTTGTCGATTTGGTAAATTATTAGTTGTATTCAGTAAATTTATCGGGGATAAAAATCAAGATTGTTTAGTATTTATTTACAAATTTTATAGGATAATAGAATTTAATCTTTTCGTTGTTACTTACTTACATTACAACGTTGTTACATACGTTATTTACATGTCAAAAGATGATTTGACCTTTAATTTTTTTTTTGGAAAAAGAGAAGTGAGACTTATATTTCATATATAGGTAGGTACATATATGCCAAGTACGGCAGCATGATATAAAAAAAATGTAGAAGAAGAGATACTGAGAGAAAAAGGATACGATTAAAAAACAGGACTTAGTTAAAAATTATGTTAAAACATGGGAATATAATGTAGTGTAAAGTGTTATTCTCATTATAACACAATACAAAACATTGATCGCGCGGTGCGGTGAAAGTAAAGCTTATACTTAATATTAGTAATTTATAAAAAGAATCTACTAACCAAATATGTAAGTACTCTTATTTAGAGTCGAAAATACCTAAAAGATTGAAGAAAGAAGAAAAGTTATCAAATAGTTGTTTTTTGATAACTTAAAAAAGTAAATATGTATAATGTTGCTAAACTGCTTAAATTAAATATTAAAGAAGATGATCACAGAAAAGTGTCAATTACTTCTTTTGATTACTTTAAATAGTCACATTTAAAAAACTAACTATGTAACATCCATATCATTCCAATTTAATAACAAATTGATTGTATTTTATGAACCGTTTAACATCTCATCATATTAAAATTCCAGTTATGCGACATTTAAAATTTCAACTGCCAGTTCAAACACCTTGTCAGACCTTAATCGAAACGTAAAAGAACCTATAACAAAATAGGAAATACTATTGATCTGTTAAATTCATTGTACTACAGTGTGGTTCGCCGCGTCACGTCATCTTCAACCGCAAATTGAGATATTGGCATAACCGGTCAACCTCGTACGCATAAACATCGCTTAAAATATTTAAGTGAGCCTTGCCTCAGGCATTCTCTGCACTATTGCTTTCCAATTTAAGATATTACAATACGATGCAATAACATCTATAACTGACGGTATGTATCCACGTCCGTTTCTCTTCGTAATGACACTGTAATACTTCTCATAAATATTGAAGACGGTAATACACACCGCAATAAATTTGAATTTAAAGTGGTGATTTACCCGCATCGGCTTGTCAACTGTTAAATGAGAGGGCGGTTATAGTTCGTTTTACGTTAAATGTAAATTGTCACTAAGTTCTCTTAAAGACGTCGAAACCGTACACGGTAACCTAATGGCCGTGGACAAAGTTTTTTATTTTATTAAGATTCTACTTAGTGATAACACTAACATAGTATAGAACATAGAAATCAATACGAGCAAACAATATGTGCTCATAGCGTGCTCGTTTACGATAATAGTAATTTCATAGATCGCTTTACCAGTTGACAATCATGTGGAGACGAAATAAGGAAGAAATTTTAAAGAAACACTATCTATAACAGATGTAACATATCCGTACATAGTTGAGTGATATCATATGCAAGTCAAGTTTGTGCAATTTAGGCAAATAAATCCTTTATAGACGACCGCTGATTTTCTTATTAGATAAAAATGTTTTATAAAAAGGCTTGCGAAACCTGTAATAAAATAAAAAGAACCGGCAACGTAGACTGAATTTATTTTGTTTAAATTTATTTAAAAAATTGTTTGTGAAGTGGAACGGCTTTAATCATACCGCCTAAGTGCTAGAGCTACAAAGAATACTTTAGTATATGGGTTCCAGAAATGCGTAGGAGAGCCAGTTCAATTTGACAAGGTCAATGCATTAGAACCCTTCGAGTGATGATGTTTGTGAGCTGTCTGATATAACGGATTATTGTGAGATGGGATGACACCGTGCTTACGTTTTAAATTTTAAATACTTGTCGAATTACGTTGAGAAGAGCTTCTGTTAGCCAATAATAGGTTCCTAATACTAAAGAAGGATTACTTTTTTATCTTTAGATAAAACTCACAAAAAATTTTAATGGATTTCTTTAAGAAAGAGAGATGCTTCTGTTTTAGCGAGATGTTTTAATCTTTAATATTACTGGCTGCTCTGTTAAATTGATTGCAAGCATCATTTAATTTTTAATTTGAGTTAAATAACTAAATACCACAGACTATGGATGATATTTTTTCTAAACAATACTAATCTGTAATGATTCACAAATTATTCTATTTATAAAAGTCTGGAAGTACAAACATTTATTTAGTAACTTATTTGTCATCATTTCTAACTTAGTCCAGTAAAGGACAGCGATAGGCTGATGATTGATTGATTAATTTGTAAAAGTAATACTATTAGTCAGCCCAAAAAGAAAAAATAAATATGTTATCAATATTCAAATATTTTTAGGAACAAGACAAAGAAACCACTTTATTATTGGTTCACTTTTCTTGTTAAAGTCCGCTTGGAATTAGTTCTGTTTTGAGCAAAATCATAATAACTATAGATACACACTTAGGCACATATTTATACTTATGTAAGGGTCTTCATCACATTTTTAGTAGCAATTATATAAACTTAGATAAAAATGTAGATATTTTTGTTGTTGATCATCAGTTATCGAAATGAAATAATGAACTTGTCTGTACCTATACAACAACATTAGTACAATAGTTGAATAATTTTCAGAAAAATATAAGTTAATTTGAAAACAACAAAAGTAAATCGAAAATAAAAAATATCATTGTCGACCTGATTCGTTCCCTTTCCGATTTCGATGGAACCGTTTTAGTGAGAAGCCAGAAGTGTGGCATTCCAAAGGCATATCGTTTGACCTATCTTAATGGATCCCACTTCGCTTAGGAACCAAAAAACTAAACTTGAATAAGGAACGAAACGAACTTCCAGCGATCAAGCGCTTCATTTTAAAGGCAGTAGAGTTTTTGCTGACTTTAATTTATTTAAAAAAAATTTGAGGTGTAAAAAGTTTGGACGTGATCTCTAATTGGGAGATAACATTTTTTTTCATGACATTGTTACTTTACGGTTTATAGACCTATTTTTCACTGCAACTTTCAACTTTGTTCTATTTATCTAAAAGCTTTATTTACAATTTTCTGCTTAACGATCTGACGGACACACATATTTATCAGTTATTTTTTTTTATGAAATACTTTCAAAGCGCTATAACGCTACACAGCGCCATTATTGCTTGAGAACATTAGTTTTGCTTAAGGATCTTCACAAGGATGCTCACTATTAATAGTAATAAAAACCAAATTTGAAACATCTCACAATAAAGAAAAAAGTCGATGTAAATTTTTGTATAACGTTGGTCTACAAAGGACGAGTGTCACTTTATGGTCGGACCTTAGTGGGTCCTTGCGATAAATCGAAGGTATCGTGAGTACTGGAGATAACCAATCACACTTGTTATAAACTTAGAACTAACGTGGTTCATTTATCGAATCCGTGGGAACCTTTATTAGTAACAACGTATCCAACGTTAGAAAATGTCACTTGAATATTCCTAGCATTTATTAAATAGATACGTAATTACTGGTCATATTTCTAGTTATCTCCCTACGTGAGACGGCCTTGCTGTATATGGTACTGCCTGTGGCCGCATTTCATTATTACTATAGATAGTTTGATCGTACGTTTTGCGATACCATGTTAAATAATTAACCAAGCTTGTCTTGTACTACGACACACAGCTCAGACATAGTTAAATCGTTTCAAAGAGTAAATAGATTCGTGTAATCCCTTTTAACCCACATGGTAAGCTCTTGATGTTTAATGAACCTTAAGGATTATCGTACATTATGCCTTCAAGTTTTCTTTTATATGGAACGATATTCTTAATAATCCAATTGCTTTTTAAATAAAATTTTATTGAGGCCTCTCCCAACGGACGCCAAAGCACATGGTCTACCACTTTTCACATGCAGTCTATCCTAGCTACCTTCCTCAGGCCGTTAGTGGCTAACCCATCGGTCCTTTCCTTCGTATACCTAACGTTCAATGTACCTGTGTACCTCCGCTATCTCTGTTTCATATATTATCCTAATTGCATAATTTTATTACACGAAAAGATTCTTATTATTTTAAGAATATGAGCACACACTACTAGTATTCTTGTAAACCTCTCCAGCTAAGCTACATTGCTTGTGTTAGGAGTGAGTTCATGACGGTAAAGCACTTGGTGGGGTTTGAACCTGCAACCACATAATCGCAACTCAGACGCCTTAACCATAGTTCCAAAATGGAAAATTATATTAACATTGTGAGCTTATTACATACACTGCTTTTTCACATGATATATATCCGGTTTATTAAACCGGTTTAGACAGCCGTATTTCCGGAAACTGATAACTCTAAACGCATCACCGTCAGTTCTGGGAATGGGAGGTGTCAAATAAGAACAAGAATTTCACAAAGTTTAATTAGTGGGTATTCAATTTTGGACTTTGTTGATAAAAATACTACTGACAAACAATGCAAGTACATTAAGTATTTCTTTAAAAATGTATTATTTTTTTTATACTATACATACATATCTATATACGAACATGCTATATATGTATATACGTACCGACTAAAACCACACAGTATTCCGTCACAAGTGGTTCTATTATTTGCAAGGGTTCTGGGTTTTGTCGTCGTCGTCAGTCGTGGCCGCTTACACACACGTACTTTTACTTTGACGGTTAAGCTGTCGTATATTTTCTTTTATTTGTTGTTGATATTTTTTTATGTGCACTTGGTGCTTTTGATTATTCCGAGACATTTTCTCAAATAAAAATATACATATATCAACTACTTACAGGCTTAAGAGATTTATCTTCCCTTCAAAACTGACTAGTCTCGTTTTATTAGACGCTATAGATATTCCTCTGTCTTAAAATGACTTGCTTTTTGTGATCTCCAACCGGCTTTAGAAGGTCCTGGGTTAGTTCCTCACTTTATTACTAACAAATACCAAAGTAGTGATTTCGGTATTCTTTGATAACGTGTATAAATGATATTGAAAAAACTAGTTTACCTTTATACTTTAAATTATCACTCAGCCATTATTCAAGAAAGTCAAGGAAATCGATTCTCGGTTTACTTATGTGCTTTTAATTAAAGGTTTTTGATACCGTTGCTAGTCAGTTCATGTACCTATGATGAAGAAAGCATTTCATTCATGGGCAGCTTATTTCATTTAACTTATCTTAATCTATCTAATAGTAAAATTTTACATACGAGATGTGTACAATAATGTTGTTGTTGTTGTTGTTGTTTTTTATAAATAAGTGCAAATATATCATAAAAACAGAGAAATCTTCGAGAAATCATAATAGCTTAAGATTAGTTCTAAAACAGAAAAATGCTTATGAAGAGGAGTTATTAAGTTCATATCTAACATTAACAGAAATTACATATTCAGAAGTACCTCGTCTGCAATTTCATATCTGACAGCACACGTAATGCGTATTTGTAACGCGCAATAACATTTGACACTGCACTTACACGCTTTCGTTTACCTTAACGAAGTATGAACCGTGCAGCCACTGATTTTGTGCTGTCTAACGGCTTTCTCTCTATATTCTAGATCACTTTTTATCAACAAAAAAGATTTAGATTTCTGTTAAATTTCTATAAAAAATGTAATGACCTAAAACTGTAAATCATTTGTCAATCTGCTTAAGTCCTGTTAGCTCTTTAGATCTCTTTTTTAAGTTATATTTGAGGCTAAAAATAAAGCTATATTTTATGTTTTGTAGAAAAATAGCGAAGATAAGAAAGTCAAATTTCTTACAAAAAAACAATCGATTACACTATCACGGAATTGAAGAATAATGTTGCATAATTTACCGAAAGAGTGTCAAAATGTAAAACAAAACTCACACACATGTAGTGAATCACAATTAAGGTGCTTGTCTCTCTACAACTTAGTTGTTGGCGAATTCGAACTTTTGTACATTTTTTTCTCGATTTTAAATATATTACGTTACAAAATGATATGATGATACTATATATTTTGTTCTTTTAGTAACAGATAACTGTTCAAAAACCAATCAGTTTAGTGGATTCAGTGATAACCCCAACATATTTTTTTTATCGATTGAAGCTTATTTTACGAAACAGCGAACACTAACAATTTTTGCCTTATGAGAGTTGTAATTTCATTACGGATTTGTTAAATGAGAAAATATTGATAGTTTAAGAATGTTCATCTGTACATAATACAATATTATAGTTATAGTTTTGTGTCCCCTACGAGCCAGTTGATGACTAAGGTAGTCAGCAAAAACGTTATAAAAAAGTTGTTTCATGGTTAGAATTATTTTAGAGTGAAACGTTTCTTATGCTTTTTACCCACATAAGTAGCGAACAAATTCATGCAATCCTTTATTTTTTAAAGACATCTCCCGCATTGGAAATTGATTGTTAGGCCACGGGGGACATCAAGAACATAATATAATCAAGGGACACAAAGAACACCCACACTCGAGATAACTGTTTGTAGGTATTACAAAGCCGTTCTCGGCATAGTTGAATAGAGTCACCCCATTTCTTGATGTGGTTGCTATCTATCAGACAGTAAGTGTACAGTCATAAGGTGCGCGCCTGACGGTAATAACCTTGCCAACTATTACGTTAGTTGGACCAAATTCTTATTGACAAAATGTGGGTGTTTTATTTACCTCAAGCTACCCCTTAGGGGATGCAGACGTGAATGTATGTATGGATGTATGTACAAATACTTGTCCTGTATCGGAATCTAACCCACAACTTGAACAAATATAAAAGAATAATCAATTTACAAAAACCCTATTAGCCTTTACTTATATATACCCAGATCAGTACAACCTTTTCTCTTAAAATATACCCGGTATACACAATGTTGTATTTAAAGTAAAGTTATATTTTAAAAAAGTGATAGGTCAGAGATAACTGAGAAATGTGTTGTCAGCATTCGTCGCGTGTATGTATTAGCTACGGCCGTCACAAACTCGCAGTATGTAATTATATCTCAGTCGTTTAATATCGTAATAAAGAGTACATTTTACGATTCCGTCGGGGCAGTGCGCGGGCGTCGCAACATTTAGGCGATGATGGACATTTTAGACGTAACTTGATAAGTAGAGTGTGTGTCAGGAACGATGGCGGATGCATTTTTAGATATGATATAAATTATATTATTAAATACACAATTTTCATGAATTCTGCGTTTTATGTTTATTTATCCGATCACATAAACTTCAATAATATAAATAACTTCACGGCCACCAATGGTTCTTCTGAATATTGTCTAAGAAACTTGAATTTGGAAATCCTTATTCAATTTTGTTTGAGCTCAGTTTTGCTCAAAATATCATATTTAGTTAAATATTTTGAAATGAAGGAAAAGCTACAACAACATTTTATTTTACGGAGTTAATACAGTAAATTAATAAGTATTTATGTTTTAGAGCCGTTCGGGGTCGAGACGCCAGGGTCACGGGGTCCGAGTGCTTGTTCCATTTGCAAGAAACTAGCTAAACGACTGATCGACACTTCTCGTGAACAGAACGCTGGCCTTCTCACAGCGGATAAGCATTGACATTCAACTTGGAAACGCTACCAGTAGGCGACGATTCGTTTTTTTTTTTTTACGATGCGTGTATGTAAATAGTCCTATTTTTATTTTATAATGTTCGTTTTTCTTTATTTTAGTTATTATATTATATAGATTGAGTAGTTTAATTGTAAAATAGTGAATTGGTTTGTTTAATTCGAATTTCTGGTGTGTTCCTAGCCGGAACTACCCCGTGGGATCTTGAGGCAAAGTCCCTTGTATCATTATATCAATGGCGCAAGGCACACGGACTGAGGCCCACTCCTTCTGACATTAGGGGGCATCGGTCTCAGCTCCGCCAGGTCCTGCTGGTAGATTGGAAAAGGCGACTTGAGCGGTCGAGCGCAGGGCACGTCACAATAATGGCGGTAAGGCCTATCTTGGAGGATTGGCTGGAGAGGAAATACGGGAGCTTCTGCTACCGGCTAACGCAGGTACTGACCGGCCACGGCTGCTTAGAGAAGTACCTGTGCCGTATAGGAAGGGAGAAAACGCCTGTGTGCCACCACTACGGGGGCAGCCGCAAGGATACCGCACCCTACACTCTGACGGAGTGCTCTGCGTAGGTGCAGCGGCGTGCCGATCTCGTGGCGGCTTTCGGTGATGGTCCAAAGCGAGAGTGCGCGGGATGCAGTCGTTCATTTTGCGAGGAGGTGATGTTGGCTAAAGAAGCAGCGGAAAGGGTACGGGAGAGTACGAGTACTTTCTCGTCCCACAGAAGAAGCACCAGGCGTCGGAGAGCGCCGAACGACGTCCGGCCTCTATGAGTGCTAGTCCGGGCGTAACGGGGAAGCTGTCCGTTACCTTAGCAGAAGCGGGCCTCAGACGGTGGCGTGATGTGTTCCGCTCGTGCTTTTCTAAACTCAAGAGAGGGCCAGACCCCTCTTCAGTTTGACACACCCACACACACGGTGTGGCCATCTCTTGAGGTGGCCAAGGTTTGCAAGGGACCCAGAGGCTTCCTTGTTAGGGTATTCCCGGGTCCCTTGCAATAGACCCTTTGTGACGGAACCGTGTGGGTTTAGTCCGTTCGAGTCCAACATAACACCTCTCCGTTAGCTCCAGTGAGGCGATGACCCGTGGGGGTTTCCGCACAAAAAAAAAAGTTAATTCACCTTACTAAATTAATGATCGTATTAATATATTAATTCTAAAACTCAAAAATAGAATAAAATTATAGCAGGAAAACCTATATTTATCAACATTGCTTTATTATTTATACATGTTCCTTTACACATTCACGTTAAATAATGTTAGATGGTTTTTTTTATTTCATGCCTACGTACCTACTTACCCATGAAAACTACAATTATATAAAAAAAAATATATATAAAAACTATTTGTTACTATTAAATTGAACTCTTGAATTAAAGGTTGTAATCAAAATTCTGAAAAATTAGACTGAATCTCGTTTTCAACCGTTAGAAAAGATCATTATCCTGGTATTCACACAATGGCCCGCGCCCGCTTATATCTTGAATCTCGTAAGTAAAAAGTGTGAGCCGCCACCTCACGAGACCCTCCATCTCTTCACACCTAAGAATTCAATTAATCTCGACGCGCACCCGCGCCGCTGGCCACGAGATTCGTGACTGGTAATTACTTTTTCTTCCAAAAGGAATACAAATGCGTTTTATACTCCTCCGCTTGTTTACGAAAATAAAAAGAACATCTAACCGACTAACGGACTTCAGAACAATGAGCGATGATATGGTATTCTCTAGTCACAAACCCCAGGATATCTTGTTAAACGAATATTGTATATCAACATTATAATAATAATACACGAAACAAAAGCGATAACTAGTGAGCAGTAAATTACGAACATAATTTAAGATAACTATTCATCATTCGATAATTATTCTCGGCATTCATTAGAGATATTTCAATATAGCTCAAAAGAATCCCATTTATTATATGTTTGCTTGTATGTTTACCTGCCACCTTTACCTCTTATTTCTTCGGGAATAACAAAGGCTTCGTTGGATGAAGGCATGACCTATGGGCGCAGTGTACCGCAACAAGTAGTAAAAAACTACGCGCACGAGAACGCAAATGAAATCGAAATAATGTACGTAACGTCCAGCTCCGGCAAGGTCTCGCAGAATGAGATACGGCCTTTTGATTAGCCATTGTCGGGAAGCCAACCCGTGGAGTCGCCCTACGCCGTACTACTTTCCATACTTCTCTATTTGTGTTCGATTTATTGCATTGTTTTGCAGATAAACCTGAGATATTCTTATAATCACGCCGCCTAGTAATCGATTTGACCGGTTATATTCATTTACATAAGACTATGTATTTAAATATTTTAATATAATCTGTTCACATTCCGTGGACATATTAGCCACGTAATATTAATGAATATTTTATTCCGTGTCTTAATTATTATGCAAATTGTTTATATTATTAGAAACTAATTTTGAGAACAGACAATTTTAGGGTTTTAATTTATGGCTTCGAGGTTAGGTACTTTTTATGTTGCTTTATTGTTGCGTTCGTTTTCAGAGAACTTACGCTATTACGTGCCCTTTATTACCTTATAATGATATTTTTAAGGTTGAGGGTTAGCTATAAGTCATGCTTTGGCCCCAAAAAGAAGCAAACCTCCTTCTGTTGGTAATTACATGCAAGACGGCGGCGGCCGCGTAGGGTTCACCCTTATACCTACATCACGCGATATGAAGCTTTCGCAGAAATAAAAGATATTATAAAACCAGTAGCGTCGAGTTATACTCTGTATAAAGTTACATAAAACAAAGTGTTTTAATACTCTTCGAAGTTCGACCATCCCGATGAGGAACTTTGCTCAGTATCTTATTTAACTTTAAGGTAAAACTTTCAAGACGCTTGATTTGTTTACTCGAACGGTTTACCGACCTATGGAGTTACACTCCAGTTCACATTTTACAAGTATAAAATGTTTAATCGAGACATAAAATTTATATCACCCGATAAAATAACTCTTTGTGTCGTGGATTTTATATCCGAAAGTTGATATTAGCCTACTCCGAGGGTTTTAGAGGCGTATAATCCAGTCGTTACAAAAAGTCGACACTCTAGCTATGCGATAAAACGTGCAATAAGAATGGTAGCTATAAGTACATGGTGGTTATGCTGTAGAAGTTGCTGGTGTGTAGTGGGATTGCATTGCAGGCCGGCTAGGGCGAGGGCCGGCGGGCGGCTGGCTTGTCCTCAACTCGGTAGCCGCGGCCGGTTTTCGAGCTCGCCACAGTCGCCACTCTAGTACGGCACGGGCGCACCGACGCAGCGGACGCACGCCGCTACGATTCCGGCGCGCGCACACGACACACGAACAAAACATTTGATAATACAAACTTAAACTAACCGGGCGGGTATACTGACTGTGTTACTACGTACGTGAATTACTAAGGATTGAGTGCACTAAGGGTGTTCGGTGTTCGTGACTCGGAGGGGGTGAGGGGAGGTTTTGGCGGGAGCCTGGAGCGAAAGTAGCGTTCAGAGGCGCGAGCGCGCCCTCTTTTACATAATCGTTGATAACTGGAGCTTTCGTAATTGTTGCGTGATAACAGTAAGTACTGTCTATATTAGTCTATGGTTTGTAGAAAGTTTTTTAGGTATAATATATATAATATATATATAATATGAAATTGTTTAAACAGATCTGTTTTCTTTACACAAAATAATATAATTATTTTTGAAATAAAAATCTTACTATGGCATTTGTAACCAACATTGCATATCAAATTTAAAGTCTATCTGAAAATGAACTACATTGCTCATTGTTTTTGGTTTTCTATTGAATTAGAATTGTGTTTGTTTATTTGCACATATAACTGGCAGCATTGCTTGTATTATTTCTTTAAATGAGATATTAAAGGCATATTAAATCAGATGAGATATTATACGGGAATAATATTTATGTAAACACACATTTAGGTATAAGTTATTGTGTTTGCTTTGCGCATGTCATGTTTATCTGTTGATGTAAACTTATCTTGAATATATGGTAGACATAATCCGCTTATCTACTTCATAAGTACTGCTTTTACTTAAAAATATGTCTCGTCTGTCTTAAGTCTATATAAAGAGGGATACTATACAAATAACACCAAGTTATTTGTTTTAGTACCTAATTTGAATTTTTGTGGGTTTGTGGGCTAAAATATTTAGGTATTTGAATGTTAAATGACTTACTACTCAGTGCTTTTTTATTTAACAAAGTTGAAAAACGAGGTTTGGTTTGGCCTCGTGGGATACAATAGGTATCTTGTCGTCACGTCCGTGCATCTGAATCAAAAACCTACATTAAATCTGTGTTAAATATAGCTTTAGGACACAAAAAATATTTTTATTTACTGTACATTTTCTTAAATCAGTCGGACGTCTCCACTTTAGCAAAAATCAACTACAATTTACCTCCTGAGTAAAATTGAGCAAGTACAGGGTTTACTAGATCTTACAAATTTAAGTTTTGAACCTTAATTTTGGATAATTAAGGTATACTATAGTAATGTTTACATTTCTTATGTGGAATTTATTTTTCTCTCACACTTTCTTATTCCATAAATCAGCAATTTTATGATTTGTTACGGTTGTTATAAAGCTTTCGGAGAATAATGAGATTGTTTTTGCTTAGTTTTGTTTGGTTTATGTAAATATGTAAAACAGTATTTTGTGTTTGATTAGTATTACAATAAATTCTGCCTATTTATACGAGAAGGGCTGTGTAGTATGAATACATTTTTTTATCTACAATCTACACACAATTCAGTAATGACATTATTTTTTCATTCAATTTTATACAGTTCCAGTAGTACTATGTAGTGTTCTGATTTATCATTAATGATCAATGTAATTACGTCCTACACGTTCAATCTAGTTATGTACCCAGATATGAATCAATAAAGGCTTAAGTTCAGCCACATATGGAAAGGCCATGTAAATAAAAAATATTTTAATAATAGGTAATTATTTTATTTAACTTTAAAGTGCTGTAATAAAAAATTGACATGGCCCGACTGTGTAATAAAATTGCAACTAAACCCCATCTACATAAGATTGGCATCTTATATCACTAACAAAACCCGGACGGGATGCGCAGGACCACGCAAAAGCAATCACATTTGATAGCCAGATCGTGGTCGACTCCTGCGCAATTCAATCGCGTCATTATCGACCACTTATCACTGCTGTCGAACAAACTTATCGAGTGTGAATACTTGGTTCGGGCTGCAGTGTTTTGAAATATGTTTATGTTAATGCGAACTAGAATGCTTAGTAGTTGTAATTACTTAGCTTTGCAAAATGTTTTAAGTAGGAAACAGCTGGACTGTGATTGGAACAGAAATATAATTAGAATATAGAAATGTGCGTTTTAAAAAGTTTCGGCCTAACTAGTAAACAGACATATTATACTAGGATAAATAACAGGGTTGCAGGAACTGGATATTGGGATAGCCATGGTATCATTCGAAAGAGACGATTAGTTTTTTTCTTTTTCAGATTTACTAGACAGATTCCGTTATCTGTTTACCACTAGTTAGGCTCAAAGCTCTTTTTTATGCGTCATGTATTCTGGGGGACTTTGCAAACAAACAAGCAATGGACACGAAGCACAAGGACTCCGGATAACTATTTGTAGATCACTAGAATATTTTGCTAAACCACCTTTTGCATAAGGTACATTACAATCATATTTATGATTAATTAATCTGCTACATGTGTATGTATGTACAATATTGGTTTAGATGCTAACCAGGAGTCAAGCACAATATCTACCAAAGCGCCGAATTTTAACTAGATTTAACAAGCTATTTCAAAGTCAAGAAGTTACTCAAAAACTTGCTTTATATTGCAAATATGACTTACTTTTGAAATTATTTACATTACATACATTTATATACATTACAATGGATATTCTTTTGTCTGTATGTGAATATTATTTGGTAATAAAAGTTATCAACTAAAGTAATTGCTTTTGACGAGTCAAGCCCATTTACTTTTCACTGTCAAGTTGTATAAAAGTAATATAGCATTTACGCTGATTAAAAATAATTACGATAACTAATAAAATAATATACATACATACATACACTCTAGTGTATATCTCCGACGGCGAATTCAAATGTTTAAAGAGCGTAAATTATGAAAATTAAGAAAGAAATCATACAATTTAGTTATTCAATAATAAATAAAATAAAATTGATCCAAATGCACTAGCGGATTCCATGAGTGCAATCTCCTTGATTCAATATCGTGGTCGATACTATACTATCTTTACTTTTTATCAAACACAATTAATAAAACTCGCTTTCCTTACATGAGGTATCAATAAAATTACGGTAAACATAAAAAAAATACAAAAATATACATCACAAAGTGTTATAGTGGTATAGTGTTGTCACTAATAAATTAATATTAAAAGTACTTTTATAACATATAAGCTTTTCAGATAGATTGTCATGGAGCTGAAGGTGTATGGAAAATTTTAACTCAATCGGACACAGAGACGCAGGCCAAATATATTTTTTTGAGATATAAACCGAACAAGCATTTTTCATTAAAGAAAACTCACTAAGAATTATTCGTGTATCGCGGGGACTATACAAACATAGAAATAACGGATACAATGAACACGCAGAATCGGAATAAAATTTTTGAGACACAAACTTTTTGTCCCATGTGGGAATAGAACTTCCACGATGCCCACACGGCTTTATGGATTTCAGCATGTGAGGTGTCCTTGTAATTGTGTTAATACAGCAGTAAGTTAAAATGTAGTCTGGTCTTATATTTTTTTAACAATACCATACGAATTAAATGACGGGCCTGTTGGTCTAGAGGTTAGTGACCTTGACCGCTGAAGTGGAAGTCGTGGGTTCGATTCCCACACGGGACAAAAATTTGTATTATGCACAAATAGTTGTCCCAAGTCTGGGTGTTTTTTATGTCCCTTGATTAAATGTTTGTAAAGCCCCTTACACTTTTTGAGACAGGAAATGTTCCTAATGCTGGAGTTTTTTTATTAAACAAGAAAGCAAACAATACGGATCAAAGGAGTCCTAGAATAAATGTCGTAAGTTAGGAGACAAAATGAAAGAAACAAACAAAATCAAAAAAAAACAAAAATCCTATAATCGACTAACAAGAACAACTAAATTGACTGAGTAGCCACATCTCTAGTTCACACAATGGCCAGTTCTAGTTAAGGGCGACACAGACTGCGGCTTTAATGGCACGTCGTGTTGCCAATGCAGCCTTAAGGCTCTTTCACGACCAGCAGGCGTTAGCACGCATTAGTTTGAATGTGTTTTCTTTTATGGTGTTACTAAACTTTGAGGGCCTTGTTCCTATAGTAATATATTTCCACTGTACGGAAATGGTTATTAGCCTTCAAATTCAATTGTACAATATATATTAACAATGTGTTATTTATATGCTGAAGAGCTGTAAAATAATATGTACTGAGTTTCTTCTTACCATTGTTCTCCTGTTTTAAGTAGTTTATAGGTTATCTTTTTTAGAATATCCAAGAAGCCACTTTTGGACTAATCTCAAATGTAATTTTGAATTAACAAATATATTCAATTCAGTCTACAATCTACACATAAAATTATAAATGAAAGTTCATGTTCTTTTCTAATAAACTACTTCAATATAACTGCTTGAAAATTCGACCCTATTATTAATAGTAAGATATGGCAATCGCACATCGCGTTGATGTCTTTTTTATAGAGGTGCCGCTGGCGCACGCGCAGCCATATTGCTCCCGTTATCAGTTTATACTATGAAAATAAAATGAAACAAACATTACATAAAATAAAGCACTGATATGTAAGGTTAGGGATACGGGCTTCCTCAGTAGTATTTTATTTTTAAATCCCGTTAATTAAGATAAAACCTAAAAATGTAGTTACAACTAATTTAATTAAAGTGTTTATCATTATCTTGTGAGAAAATCGAACCCACCACACTCGTAATATTAGTTGATAATATGTAAACTCTAACTTAAAATATAATTAATTACGCGTGAGTGACTTACTGATGTATAAAAACATGTGTTGTGTATACTCATTACCAAATACGTCTGTTGTTACAAGTTATAACAATTCACTTTTTACATGGCGTCATTACTTACGCTTTGAACGGTTTCGTATTGTTACAGACATAAAAAAATTATATATGTTTTTTTTAATTAGATAACTACGTGTTGGCTTGTAACTGTTTTTGTAACACAAGATACAAGTATAACATATGTTTACTATAACTTTGTAAAATCAACAGGTTTTCGTAATTCTTCTGATGACTCTTTTGATGATGACTTATTATGATGGGGTTGTGAGTGAAGCGCTCTAAAGGGCTTTAAAGGTCTACCTACACGTATAACATAAACAAATACTATATCGTCCCCATTACTGACAAGTTATGACCCTTTTAAATGGTCAATTATTGAAATGTACTCTGAATGTCTTCGGTTTATTTGAGCTATAAATCTAAACATCTCAAAGTCTATAACCGTAAATTAATAAAGTGAATAAATAACGAGTATATTTCAACTAATTTAATACTTCTTGTGTTCCACAACTGAGTAGTATATATTATATTATAGTTGTTTCATATGACAATCGCCATAATATGAATGCGAATGGGAATGGGATGCTCCGTTTTGACTCCTCACCTACTCAACCGATCATAATCAAATATTGCACAGGTTGTTTTTAATAATGGATACGTTGCTGATAGGTAAAAAGTATTATATATATATATATATATATATACTTTTTTATAAAATACTCTCGCATGGATCGCAGGAATAACTCCTGCGTCGCAGATTAGTCACAAACATTCGAACAATGACCATACAAATAAAACAGACTGGAGGCAACTATTTGTGGATCATACAAATTTTTGTCCCGTTTGGGAGCACAACGATCTTTGGCTCAAGAGCCAGGATCACTAACCACTAAACCAACAGGCTAGTCGCGATACTTTTATTGGCAGAATTTACATTAGCGCGCAAAGCTGCAGGAGAAATCTAGTCTATCATATTGATACAATAATATTAAGCAATAATTTTAATACATTCACTTAATGTTTCTGCAGGCTTATAAATTTTATGTATACTAAGAACCATTATCTGAATGTCAACTATACTTGAACAAAATTAACTGGCTAGCTATAACGACTCTAAAGATACAGCTGAAGTGATAAACAAATAACGTCGGCAGAGTAATAGAATTCCTTTATATATACCCTTTTAGTAAGAACTCTCAGAATGTATGTGATTTAACTTGACAATCAAGGAATCTATTAAACTGTAAAATATTTCTTCTTCATTTACTCCTCAGCTCTCACCACAAAGAGCGGTAGTGGATTGTTGTTTTACTACTCACTGCACATAAAAAATACATAATTGTCTTAGATAGTTTGACCAAACTAAGCGTAGAAGATTTCACAAATCAAACTTTAAAATCAACCACAAAAATTCTGTAATTAGTATTTTAGATATACCTACTAATAAGTTCAAGTACTGAGGACTAACGAAACTTTTTATTTCAGACGGTCGCACAAGTAATTATAATCAATTCATATAATTATATTATCATTTACATAGAGAAAGGTCATCAATCTTGGCCTTATAAGACACTAGCTGTTATGCATGTAATCATGTCCTTCGAGATTTGGTTATTGATGGATAGGTTGTTTTCAATTAATAAAGGTTATACCTTACAGCTATAGTACAAAAATAATTGATTGTAATAATAAATTATGACAAAGCTTGGTACTTAACGAAATCGAAATTGACACTGAACGTAAACAAATCGATTGCTACTATACATTTTTAATTGATTAAATACGAAAAATGTATGTGCTACCAATATTGCATATGAAGGTTTGTATCTTTCTGTTGCTTAGAACGTTATGAGACTAGTGTATTGGCCATAAGTGAGTTGAGCTGATTTTTCTTTTAAATCCATCTCGAAGTATGAATTTCTTTTTATAAATAAGTAAATATTTTATCAAAGCGTAATAAATTACACATCATAAACATTTTATTCTGCTTGTCTAGTCCGAACACTCCTGGTCCTATTAAGAAATGAAACATAAATTACTTGAAAGGTAAACTAACACTTTACTTTGTGTTAGAGAGTAATTTTGCTTCTGCTTTAAAACTCATATTAGGTTATTTTCACTGCGTTAAATATTAAAGACGTAATATTAGCATGTTACAATGATTAGGTGAAAAATCAAAAGTAAGTCCAAAGGGGTTTCTACAAAAAAAATGGCCGCCATTTGATTTTTTTATTATTATAATATATCTATATACGGACGGACGCACAGACAGCTGTTGATTATAAGTGCTCCGTCCATGTACTCCTGTAACTCAAGTCGTAAGAAGATGCGGAGAGCAAAAAAGAGGAGAGTGTTGATAAGGAGATGGGAAAGAGGATAGAGAGGATGAGGAAACTTTACAATCGGTTTTCTGTGGGTCCGTGGTATCGTACCGTTCAAGCCGGCCCATTCGTGCCTAAACTTGGCTCTACCACTATAAAAGGATTATAAATTCACGCAGTAATTCAATGTTGGCCATAAGTTCCTTTTTAAACATATCAAAACCACTATAAGGCAATACAAAATAATACAAGTAATAATGTCCCACATGCCGACGCGCCGTCACCATCGTCCTAAATTTGTTTCTCTCAGGAAGTACGTGATTGGACGTAATAAAATAAGTAGATTATGGTCAGTTTTTACTATGTTTTAGCGACCGATCGGTCCGTTGATTGTAAAGCTAGATTTAGGTCACCATTACTTGTTCTCTATTATTCATTATGAATTGTTCTGGTGGAAAATCGTTAGTAGTTGTGACTCATAAAAGAAATTCGACCGGTTTTCGCAGAATAGATCCTAGTCGATAAGCTTGTTGCAAGTTCTGAAATCGATTAAGGCATTTTGATTTGAATAATATGTTTTATCTTTGGTGTATTACGCGGTGTCTGTTCTGTGTTTCATATGCGGCGGTGCCTTTTGTGTTAGTCACCTGTGTTAGTAATGTCGAATTGATTAAAAATTTTTGATAATTTTGATATCATATCTTTAGTTTGGATAAGTTTCTGAGGGGCTGAAGTATTTGTTTTATTATATGTATATTATTGTTATCATTGTTCAACCAAGTTCACCTATACTTTTCAAGATTACCAAATCGCTTTTCTTTCTTACCTGTAGTGATAAATTTGGTTATTACTTTTGTCTATCTTATCGCAAAACATATGTAAGGGGTTTCGAAATGCCTAAACAAAATCAGTCTATCCCAGTCTACCGCAGTTGACGAACTCAAATTACTGTTTATGCTCTATAGCAATATTTCCCCTACCCTCGCTAATAATATCGGTTTGATGCAATTCATTTATTCAAGATCTATCTATAGGGTCATACGATTATGACATAAAATTGTTAAATATCTAAAAGACACGCAAGAAGTAGCATAATTGAAATTGATTATAAAACTTAATACAACAGCAAACGTGACAATGAATAGAGTATAAAAATGATGTGTTTGTACGTGCCAACACATGCCTGTAGTATGTTTAACGGTATCACTGCTACAAAAACGAAAGTCCTTTGTTTTTATTTACTATGTATAATATCTGAGGACGTTGACTAGCCTTGGGCTAGCCTCAGTTTACCAGTTTTATAAATGCCTCGTCCTGTTGCTTTCCTACCTTTACTTTTGAACTAAAATAATCCCCATTAAATCGACACAATCAAATGTAAGAAAGATTAATTTTCTTTAAAGTTATTATAACTTTTTTTTTTTTTGACACGGGCTAAATGTGCAACAGTCAGTGCAAAAGATTTTTTAATCGTTTACAAAGTGGATATATTAGTAGTAGGATCGCCGTAGAGGAGGAAAGGGATAGCATGACACAACTGCTCCCAGTGCGCGCAATAACACACGGTCTTTCGTTTTCATCATCCGGGCCACCTTTTTCAGTCGGTCGTCGAATTTACCAGCTTGCGATGTGGGAGCAAGATATAAAAAAACATAATTAATTTCAAATTTAATTCCATTCTATTTAATATTGCATATATATAGATATTTTGCTTATACTTTTGTACTAAATACAACAAAGTCAAGAACTAGGTTCGTGTCCCAAATTAAATTCTGGTGCGACACGTGTCAATCAAATATCAAACAGAACAAAAGGCCGTCCTTGAATAACACAACCGTAAGTAAGTACTACTTTATAAACGTATGTTCTACGTGGTAGTAGAAACGTATGATGATTCATTGACCTCAAAACCGGTCGATAGGAATAACTTAGTTGTTTGAAATAGCCACTAATGTAAATAACACTATATTAAAAATTCTTAACTTTTCTGTAAATTCGTTTTGTATTGCTAATGGAGTTAAATTTAGAGTGAACTATATTACTGATGGGCTTACATGCTGCAATAGAAACATAAACTGATCTAATCATGATTTTGATCTAAATTCATATTTTTATCTTAAATATTTAGCACTCCATTAATTTCATGGGCACATTACACTACTAAAATTGCTATGATTTAAATTGCACAATAACTTATATAACATAGATACAATCACAACATGAACTCAACAAAACTAAATTACTCTATATTGACATCTCAACCTTTAGCCAAGGTGACAGATTAACCCCCTGAAAACTATATACAATTTAATATTAATACTTTCATTGACTCAAGGTCGGGTTATACTATAAGCGTTATGATCACAATTTGAACGTTATTGGTCGCGTTTGATGTCATCAAAATGATTTTGTAGCTTTCGAGGCGTTGAGTAGCTGCTATCACGCTATCTGCGATAAATGCTTCGGGACTTCAGATTGTCCTAATAATAGACTTGGTGATGGGTAGGAATATTGTTATGTAATTATATTAACATTCTTATATTTTACCGCCTAATTCGGAAAACACTAATGTGACTATGCCTCGCTAGCTCACTTCATAATTTTATATTCTGACTGGCCTGTTGGTCGAGCGGTCAGCGATTCTGACTGCTAATCCGAGTTCGTGGGTTTGATTCCCACCCAGGCAAATAATATTCATAATATTTCATTGTTCATTTGTTCTGTGTCTGGGTGACAATTTATCTGTAATATGTCTGTATTTAGAAAAATAGAAGTATGTTTATCAGCAGTCTGGTTACCTGAATACAAGCTCTGCTTAGTTTGGGATCAGACGGCCGTGTGTGAGATGTGTAGAGTTATTTTTATATAATTTTAATTACTGGCCGTTCTACTAGTTTCACCAACGTTCTTGTCCACTACTCCGCTCCTAAGAGTCACATAATACTATTTTATAACCTATAACTTTTGTCTATAAATACTCTATCCAATACAAATAGAATCAATCAAATCTGGCTGATATTTCCCGAGATTAACGCGTTCAAAATACTAAGCAAACTTTTAAATTTGATACTCTTTAGCTTTTACATATTAATACAGATTTTTTACATAATGATATGAGGTTGATGTTTAAGTGTGACAAAACCAATTTTTGGTAAAAATTTTTGGTTATATTGTTCATTTGAACAATATATAATTATATTAGGACCTTTAAAGTATACCAAATATACCAATTGAATGGGTGTGTAAAGGCAATGTAGGCAAATGAAAATTCCACTATCAAGACTCCTACTGTACCAATATTCTGCCGCTGCAAACAAAATTGTTATACTATTTTCAAATGTTTTTTTTTTGTTGTTGTTTGTGAAACGTGATTTTGTTTTTTACGCATACGCAATATAAAAGAATTGTTTGCAACGGTAATCAAAGTTTTATATTAAATTAATCAAATAAATTAAAACTATATTAATATCGGTTAATTAATAAAACTAACGAAAATGTTACACCGGCACGTATTATGGTGCATTAAATCGTCATTAAACAATCACTTCCGTGTTAAGAAATAAACTCGAAGTGTAAAACATAACTTAACGTGGGTTAAGAAAACTTAAAGTAATGACTAGGATTTCCTTAAGAAAAATATTATTGAATATTTTTGAAAGGTTATCGGTGACATTTTCTGTGTTTCGTTTTCTTGTATGTTGTAGGCTTTAAAAACTATTTGATGCATAATGAAAACCTTTTAATTAGTTGTATAGGAATCAATGAGTTCAAAAGGTTTGCTACAGCCGCCTATAATCCAGAAAATTTTTCACTGACAAATGAATAAACATATTCTACTTGTCACCATATATAAAGGTAGACTATTTAAACTGATAATATAATTTAAAAAAATTGTGTATTTTATGATTTTGCAAATCTTAGAATTAGATGCCAATGATTAAAATTCGGTATCGCGGAATAGCTCTTTGTCCACCCATAATTTGACAATAATATCAACTAATTGACAGTAACTGAAAGTCAATTGCGATTATGCTGTCATCTCATGAATAATATTACCTTTTAAGAGAAACTGATATAACCTGTCAAAAGCTGTTTAATTAGTGGAAACAATAAATTGTTAATAGTGAACGACATATACCTTATTCTACTGATGAAATACCCTCTTCTTATTAAATATAAAACTAATTGCTAAGATGCCTTGTCTGAAGAAGTTTCTTAAGCAAGCGACATTCAACCTTTTCAAACAGGGTCATCTGTAGTATTTACTTTACATTCTCTGTAACAATTACACAGGTAAAATCAATGTCACCATTTTGTGGGCATTTCCAACAATGCCAGCTCACGTTTTTTCAGTACAAATAGCTAACAGTGTATGGCCATTAATAAATCTGAATCATGCCGCCAATTCCATTATTCATGACTTGGTTTTACGTCATATTATAATGAAATGACCTTTATGTTGTTTCTGTATTACGTCACATAGGGATTTTTACTGAAGTGAATGACGAATAAAGGCATATATAATTTTTGTTTTATAATATAGAGGCAGACGAACATACGGGTCACCTAATGGTAAGTGACAACTGGCGTCCATGGACACCTGCAACTCAAGAGTCGTAGTCGCTGCCTCCTTTGAGGAGGAAGGAGGAAGGTGGCGAGTAGGTGAAAGAGGAGAGGGGAGTCGAGAACCCTGAGACATTGTATTGAAGTAATACAATGCAAGCATTGTTTATGAGTGATGGTTTCGGAGGTCCATTTTAACCTCTTTCTCTCCCACATCCTTTCTGTTTGACCTCCCCAATCCCAGCTCTCTTCTTTTCCATTGCTCACCCCTCTTCTCGGCTTACCCCTACATAGTATAACCTGTCTGTTTGTCTGATGATGAAAGGCCGCGATCCATATTAACAATGATGATGAGATGTTGCACGTTGTGAGCTAAGATCAGTTGTCTCCAAGTAATGTGTTTTTTTTTTGTCATATTAAAACGACAACGAAGAGACAAGATTTTATATCCGTATAGAATTTAAGCACAGTATAGAATATAATCGGACGTCGATCGACGATCGTCTATCATAAAATTTAAGACTTATATAGTTTTCTCATGTATGCCATTGTCATAACTGGACTAAATTTAAATGGTACCACACGGGAAGCACCAGCTTTCAAATAAAAAAAATATCAAAATCGGTCCACCCATTCGAAAGTTCTGAGGTAGCAAAAAAAAATCACTGGAATTGAAAACCTCCTCCTTTTTGAAGTCGGTTGAAAACATAAAAACAACGAGAAGAAAACACATATCACTCCATCGCTCCATCGGCATTTAGTTCGGCTTTTAAAATTCTACGCATGTCGGTTGACCATGACATATTTGTTGAATGCCGCCATGTGAAATGTGCGAATTTCCATGTTTGAGACCGACAACCTCCCATTGTGTGAATGTGAAACGTTGAAAATTCTCCAATCTTATCTCGAAATCTGATTTCACAAAAAGGAACATTTTTTTGTTGAAGCCGCAAACTTGTCTCGACTCTCGTTTTGTTAAATAAATAAGAGGTCTAACAACGTCCTCTGACGTCATGAATCGCTATTGTTAGTCTATTATTGGTGTTGAGTTCGGTATTTAAAAACGAATTAACACGTGAAAATATCAAGACAATAAAACACAAAAAAACGCACTGATATAATGTTAACACTGCGACTCAGGGATTGGACTGTTATCGATGTTGCAGCATATATACAGTCATATGGAGCCCGATTGACAGTAATAGGTTTGCCCCCTGTTACGTAAGTGGGACTTAGATTATAGCAAAATGTGGGCTTTTGATACGCCTCTGGCTACCCCTCCGGATATATAGGCGTGAATGTATATATGTTAGATATTTTTAGCTTTTAAAACAATAAGTAGGTTCCAAGGTATTTATATATGTAATATATATATATATATATATATACATATATTTGTATACTACAGTGAGAGTTGCGTTTGGAATCACACAATTTAATATGCAATATCATTTATGCTCTATACACGTTTTAATGTTACTCATAGTTAGAATATATCTATAGTTATAATTTGCTTATAGTTAGAATTCTACTTTTATCAGTTTCACTGTCCATTAATGTACCATCAATACAACAAATCATTTAAACACCTTAAAGGACATTGTAAAAACGTTAAGTGGTAAAACTCCAGTCCGGAAATCGCGTATCCACACATTTAATGATCAACAATTACTTTGCTTGCTTATGCTGTTAAAGCTTCTTTTGCAGATAAAATCGATTGCTCCGTTGAGTCTCAAGTATGTACCGTGTGAATATCAGTTAATTGCTGTGAACCTTACCTTACCGTGACCAGCTCCATACGTTTTGTGAAGGTCAATGTCATCTACGATCGAACATTACGACTCTGACACGACAGTTCGACATTTTACGATTCGTGCACGATGATGAGTCGTAACTTTTCCATATTTTTGAATTAAAAGAGCGATATATATTCACTTCATATACTGGTTAGAAGTAAAACCAATAAGACATTATCTTAGAAGCAGTTCTAGGCGCCGTATAAATTAATAAGTGTCAACTGTTGGACAGACAAGGCGTGCACTTCAATTACTTGTTAGTAGTTAGTTGTATGTGTTGAATTCACCGCTAGTTACTTCGCTCGCAGCTGATTAGTTTATATGGAGTGCGGCTTAATACCGGTGAAGTAATCTCTATTTAGTTATCACTACTGTTCTGCACCATTATGTGGTAGTTATCGTCTGGACCAGCGATTAATTTTGATTCGTTATCTTAATAAAATATAATAGAAGATATCAAACTAGAATAAGGAATGTAGGATCAAATATATGTATATAGAAAATAGGACGACTAGACAATACTAATCAAGTCAGTTACTGAAAAGGTTTATTTCGGTAAAACGTAAAGAATAAAAAACAAACTGACTTCTACTTAATGGCTTATGTACAATAATATGAACATACTATAGACTTAACTACTTTATAGACTTAACCTAATCTGAAAAATATAAAATAAATATCTTAAACCCAATTCAAATCGGATCGGTCGCTCTTAAGAAAATCGTGGACATACTTATAAACATACGGGTCGAATACAGGCCTCCTTTTTTAATTCAGTGCAAACATAGTGGTGATGAGCTTATGCCCCAGAAACTGGTAGGCTAACTATTCTTAAATGTAAAGTTCCATGTTGTTTAGGTGTCATTAAATTAAATATACTTAAATAAACTTTTCAATTCGAAATCATTTAATAATTCTACTCTAATATAATGTACTCTAATGTAATAACTTCACTACGACAAAAACATGAACATTTAATATTAACACTATATTACGTCGTCATTTACAGCTTGACACCTATTTAAAATCCGTTACATATTTTTCGTTACATAACCTGTAATAAATTCTTTTCCATTTGACATTATCTCTAAATACGGATAAAGTTATTATAAATTGCAATTAATATGGAGTCGGACTTCTATTACGATACCGCGCCCCAAGATAACTTGTAGTACCCATAAAGGGTGCGTAGATTGCAATCGTGTAGACACAGAAAATGCGGATACAGTGGGCTTCATATTTTTGTTTTATAGAAAAAGTACTAGCGTTGTAGGCCTGTAATATGTCTGGCGCCATGAAAGGTCTCAAGGAAGTCGCTAGTGTTTGAATGAAAGATGAGCGTCGCGTAGGAACGCAACACTCATTTTTCATCTAGACACATCTTTTTTACGGCTTGTACAATTTGTTCTTTCTTATTCTATAAACACATCTAAAAGCATTTGGTAGTATTTATTGAAAGTACAAAATTACCAATAATGTTTACATAACATAATACAGAATTTATACATTTATTTATACACTCACGCCCATATCCCCTAAGGGGTAGGCAGAAGTATATCAAACACTCACATTTTGCCAATAAACAAATATTTAAACAGAAAAAAATAAATTAATAGGTTTGCATTTTAATGTATTTGAATTTATTAATAAATAGAACAAAAGTTAAACAAATAACAATAAAACAAATTGATTTGGTTGATTTGGCCATTATGAGTTATTTATTAAATTTATGATAAATACACAATAAACTATAAATCAATACTCAAATACTTCTATTCCATTTATTAGCATGGTTTAATATGCAATTATTACATACATACATACATGCTCAAGTCTTATTTCCGCTGAGGTTAGATAGAGACCGTTGAACGCCATTTGCCACGATCCTGACAAATAACTTTCCCCTCTTCGACATTGACCTGATCTTTGAAATCCCTTCCGCAAAATACTGCCGATTTAGTCAGTATACGTCTTTCTGGTCCAAATCGCACCGAGTTGGTGGCCCACTCACTCATTTCTAATAAGTATTACAGCACTATCGTAGGTGACATTTAATAAAAACATGACAAGCTCTAGCATGCACAAATCGATATGCATGTTTTAAAGGTAGCATACCTTTCACAGTTCGTGCAGCTTCTACTCAATACATAACATTACTGACATACTTCGAATTCATATAGCCTCTGCAAAATTGCAGGTTCTAATACAAATGTTACAAGTGCATACAGAACTTCCGTTCTGAAGTGAGCTTTTTAGCGTCAATGTTTTCATTATAAACCCGAAAAAATCATCTGAATAGGTGAGCGAAAGCTGATAGCGGTAAACATGAATCATGATATTATTCGATATTTAAGATCTTGCCATTTTGTTGTTAAAAATATAAAACAGAACAGGTGAAGGTGTGTTCTAATTGTTTCTAAAACCCCTTATTTATTAGATGGGAACCATTTGTGTATGGTATACCTATTTATAAAGGACAAACAGTTATGTATTTTGGGGTTGCCCGTTTAGTCCGAAACTAGTCTGATATCAGAAAATAATCTACACACTTGAAATATTTTGCATAAAATCATATTATAATTTTACGCAAAATATTTGTTGTAAGTTTTTGTCACACACCACAAAGTTAGTTCTAGCCCTTAATACATAAGATATTTTAAGGTCTTATATAAGGTCGATCGCAAGCCTTACAGAAAAAACTTCTTGCTACTTATCAAACGCTTACATTAATGCAGTAAAGTTTAATTTCTTCATAATTTCTTTTCCTTTTAACGGGACTTAAAAGCTATACCTTTACGTTAATCAGTAGGAAACTAATTTTAAATAATGATTTTAAGTACATAATCTTCTATATAGCAACTTTCCTTGACACGTACTAAATCACACTAAATTGTTAACATAATATGAAATAAAGATATCTAGTAGTAGTGTTACCTTGTATATTCATACGAAATGAATGTATTATTCGTGACAATATCGATTGTTACGCGTGTATATTACGCAATTTATTACGTGAGGCTCGTCTCAAAGAGTCGGGTTAAACACCTCCACGTGCTAAGGAGGTAAGATGGCACTTTCGTTAAAGAAACTTGAGAGTCTTAAACGTCTCAGATGCACACAAAATGTACAACACTGCATCAGCAAAGGAAAGCTGCTATAAACTTGCACTAATTTAAGAAAACTTACCACGTTTTATGTTGTATACAGTTTTCATTACAATTTAAGTTTAAGTGTGAATGAATGTCACTCGACAGACTGTTAAGTGAAACTAAACTCAAAAAGTTTAGTTTCACTTATAAAGAGTAAGAGAATATAGTTCAGTCTCAGTAATTATTAAGTTCATCAATTTTCCAGGTTTTAAACATGATCTAGTTGTAAAATAAACTGAACACAGATTACACGATAGCATATGTAATTGTAAATTATTTATTATTAATTAAAATAGTAAGCGTGCAAAATATAAAGTGGGAGGGCCATGGAAAGGTATAAGGTAGTTTTTATTTAGAAAATAATAAATGTTTGTTTGCTTTAGAAAAAATATTTATACGTCCATGAGCCGCGTCCAAAATTTAGTTGTTATACAAGCCCTTTGGGACTTCTCAGTATTTGCATGCCAAGAGCGATTTCCAGGTACACGTTCCAATAACGGCTCAAGTCGATTTATCGCGTTCTCACTATTATTGTCTTCGATGTCGTCCACTTGATATTGATCGTGGGCGCAGACATTAAAATGATACTCCACGCTGTCATACGGACAGAGATTATTATTAGAATATACTGAAGCATATTTGAAATTACTGTTCTAGCCTTTAGATAGGTACTAATAAATGTAAATATTTCGTATATACTAACAAATGAAATTGGAACAAAGATTTTGAAATAGAATACTTAGGATTAAGCTTATTAAATTCAATTTCCGTAGGAGATACTAGAAAGTCAGCCTCATATGGTTTTCTGTTGAGTAATATACTGCCAACACATCTCTTCCCATAGGTTTCATAAAGTGTCAATTGATTGGAAAAATTGATTGGACTGTTATCTATCAGTGTGTCCGTTTGACGTCAATAGGGTTGCCTTGTAAGACTAAATTATGTGGGTCGTTTAATACGCATCTGTCAACCTTCTTGGGGATATAGACGTGACTTAATGTATCTACGTAGGTATGTATACTACAAACTTATTTCAATACGCATAGAAAACTTTTACTCGCAGGGAAATTTACAATAATACAATTAACGTCTGCTACCAAAATAATCACTCAATTAATTGTACAACGAATCTAATCCATAACACCGAACGTGATGTTGTTGGCGAAGTGAGCTCGTAAGCTACAGCTCTATAATTACAGTCGAGTCAAGTAGTATTTTAAATGTCAGAAAATTTCTAGTTATCGATTTAGTAGTTTTCCCACGAATATGGTTAATCACAGCTATCTGTATCGGCGTGTTGTACGTGTGTGTAACTAGGTGACAGGTGACACAAGATTTAGAAGCTAAGTTAGAAGTCTAAATTAAATTTCAAACCGTGACAATCATTTAAAATTATTTTTCATATAACCACCCATTGCGTTTTAACTTCAAGTGAAGAAAAAATTAAAGTGTTTCATGCTGTGCACGTTAGCCGGTACTCCTTTTATTTTAAATAACTAGTTTTGCTATTAACATAATAAAAAAAATATAAAAAAATATAGTGTTGCTTAGTTCATGGAATAATTTCGTCTTACAATTAAAACCTTAATCAAAGTAATAGGTCTCGGACTTCCCGGAACCAGCCAATTCGACTTATAGGTATGCGACCGCGACTTGCATGAGCTAATACTTATACTTCCAATCCATCTGTAAAGGCAATATCCCCTTCCTTCCCTTTCTAACCTTACTTATTCCCAAAAGTGCCCGGATGGCGGCGATAGGTTTGTCCCCTTTTACTGATAGATTAGATTATTATCTGTAATGAAGAGCACATCGAATTATATACTACAATCGGATTTTTTTTAAGTTTAATTTATTTCAATTACAAGAAGGATAAACACACTAACACTCAAACGAATCGACGTATCGTATATAATATAGTTAGGGAATAACCAGAACCAAAAGCATTTATTCCTCAACAAAACGTCATATATAATTGGAATGCCGTAAAACCAGTATAACAAACTCTTTATAGCAGTATTTGCCATTCGCCAATTTAATTAATTTCTATAGAAAACAAAACATTTAAAATATTCATGTCGTATTCAACGAAGGGTTCGATTTGCATATTTATACTACGAGGGTCCAAGTTTATTGGCGGTCGTGTGTGGTCCTCGGTCGCTATGGTAACGAAGCTATCGCGGTCACAGTGGATTGCCTTACTGCCTTAACTGATGGACACGGCTAATTGTTTAGAGTCGGAGTCGGACGACGCCGCCGGCTGGCGCACGGCGACACCACACGCTTCTAAATGTCACTACTTAACCGTTAGTTTCATTTCTTATCAGATTCTAAACCAATTAAAAGCCAACTAAGTACTACTCAGAATCTCGTAAGAGGCAATTATTTTAATTTATTCGAAATATTGCCGTAAAGATGGTGCGTATTTTTATCTGCTCCGGGACGTATGGGCACGTTATCGTATTATCATCGTAGTTTTAATGGTGGTGAACGCTTTAAATTCTCTAAATGCTTGTTAAATAACTCACTTAAGTATTTAATTTCAATATTATGATGTCAAGTTGAGGGTTTCCTTTGCCACAGCTCCAATCAATGAAAACGTTTTGCATTTATTTAAAATACAATTAAAGTTTGATATTGAAACACTTCATTACCATTTCGAAACATTTAATGTATGAAAATATTGGGCTAATCCCTGACTACCCTGATCCCCGAGGGCATAAACTTAATTAAATGTCAGTTTAGCTTAAAATTGCTATCACCAAATTATATGTTAAATACAGATTTATTACTTACTAAAATTATAATACTTGACCTTAAGGTCAGGTAAAAAATATAGAGAATACAATATACAGTTTCCTAGAGCAATCACAAGTTTTAATTATTATGACGATAGTACCTATTTCAATACAAAAATGAAAATACCAATACATGGACCATTAATATAAATTTAAAAAATCTCAAAAATAGCACTTTAGGGAATTATTTTTCATAATGTAGCATAATAAATAGTTTACTCCAAAATACTCTTTTAACATGCCAAAACAGTTACACTTTCATTGTTCTTTTGTAATAAATAATACAGAAAATCAAAATACTTTTAAAAATAGTCTTGTATATAAATCAATTATAAAAATAATCAACATTAGTATTATAAGTTAAAAAAAAGGAAATTTACATTTCCATTGTCTTTTCAGAAAAATACAAAATTAAGAACAATTCAAAAATATTCATAAAAATGATATAATAATAACTTTATAAGTAGTCTCAATATATTGAAATGTCAATCTTTTCAAGACATAAAAAATCTATGTAATGTCTAATCATTCTTCTCACAGTAATTTGATAATTATAATATATATATATATATATAAATAACCTTCAGTAAAAAATATATTTGAAAAACAAAGTGTATTTTTTTTATGAGTCGTTTGAGGCGTTATGAGCACGACTTTACTAAGGTCTTCTAAAGACGTAATTTTTCTTATTTTTGGTGATGGATTTCGCTTTTAACTATAATTTGTCTTTATGCCGTATCACAGCTTACTATATCAATCATTATCATCTGTAAAAGTAATAACAAAGTGGAGTTAGAACATAAAAGGCATTGCAAACTGTTATTCCCTGTCTCTACTAAATTAATGCTCTTATGCTGTTTTCCGTAACAACACCATTTAGAGCAATCATGCTATCAGGGCTCCAGCCATTGTTCAACAAAATAGTCGTTAAACTGAGTAACTAGCGCAGCTGGTAAACTATTTTCCATTACTGCATACCAACCATCTTCTATTTCATATGACGGAAGAATTCCAAGCAGATGCACATATGATGAGGTTTTTCATGATCCAGTTATCCCAACGATTTAGCCTTTCTGTACACGCTTCACCCTTCAATAGCATTCATTGCGGATGCTTCAAAATCTAGGATGAACTTCTTAAAATATCCTTACTTTTTTATATTGTAATATAAGTGCTTGCAGATTTATAATAAGAAGTACTTTGAATATATGAACTATGTTTGTTTATAGATCGTTTTTTCAGTGCCCAATTTCACTGAATCACCATATATTATTTTTCTTTTATTGCTGCAGGTCCAAATACTTGAGTTTTTATTTTGTCTATGTAAGAAAAAGGCATGCCCGGTATATAATAATTATTTCCCTTAAATCTGTTTATGGTAAATTCATAATAGCGCTGGCGCCATCAGTTGCAAATAGCATTACCAACGATTTATTAATCTTTCTACGTAATTGTAACTGTACAATTATGTCGCAATATTAAAAAAAACTGATATTGTCCAGCCGACCGCTCTATCTCTATTATTTATTATACTGGTTGGTGCCAGCACAGGTAAGATTTTTGCAACCCTTCGGATATGCTTCCTGACTTTGAAATATTTATTATCATAAATTGTGAAATACATTTGTTGCAATTACAGTATGAGATGATAATATTATAACATTAATTGTAATTACCCCTATTAAAACTATGATTCGACATTCTACAAATTTCAAATAAACTACTTCCGTCTTATGTATTTCAAACACATACATTTAAGCACTTTTTATGTCGATTGTACAAGTTGAAAACAATAGAAAAAGAAAAAAGATATGTAATCATATTGATCGCATTCGAAATCGGGATACTCAGGAAATAACCCAAAATATTTCAATGACAACGTACAACTGTAACTGTGCAAAAAGTGTCATTGAGAGTGGGGAATGAGAAAAAAGTTGTTTGAGAAATTGAAAAATACATAAATTAAAGCGATCCGATCTTTAGAATATAAGTCTGTACAAATACATTCGAGTAACCATAAAAGAGATTCTATACGGATTATAAGTTGTATCTGAAGTTATTTTTTTTTTCACTTTTCGTCAACCACAATTTTGTCCCACTCATGCAATTGCTTATTAGTACCCTGACGATATTGCCTATTAGCGTCATTTAGGCATATACAGTGCTCTGTATGTACTGTCAGTCCGATCCCTTAGTCATCTTTTACGAGACCCACGAGAAGGAATTTGGACGTGAAATTATTTTAATCCACATAGACCCACCCACACGGCATATATTCGCTCGCACTGATCTTACCTAATTCATCTATTTTTAAATCAAAGTAAGTGTATTTGTTCAACAAAAAAATTGTATTTACAATGAGATTATTGGTACTAGGAAGAATTAGGTCAAAGTACAATACAGTGTTGACACACTCTTTCCATCTATTTGATATATTTAATTCTGATGATGTTGATAATTTCAATCGCTAGAGTTGTTTCGAGGAGGAGGTTGATACATGCATACGGTTACGTGACTTTGTTGATTATAGGCACATAGCTTATAGCAACATAGAATTAATGTGTATAAAGAGTAAACTACTTTAAAACTTATTCTAATACGACCAGTAACTAAATCACGCCACCCACTAAATAGGTTAGTTGGCCCCTACAATTGAGGTCATAGTTACTAATTAAAACTTTTGTAACACACGCAAAAACGCTTTGTTTAGAAAATATGGGCCCTGTCGCTCAATGAATTTACTTTTTATTCTCTATCAGGATATTCGCAGTTTTATTAATGTACTCTGATTTTTTTGTGTAAAATATTATTCTATTTATACTTTAAACAGACAGAGTTTGATGTTTAAAAATATAACACTACCTATAGTTATAATTTATTATAAGTTATTGACTTCTTACTATATATATTAAAATCATTCTCAACAAAGTTTTGTACGTTGTACAAATTTTTATTTTTCTCAATCTTCAGACATCTCAAATACGACGGTCTGATCCCAAACCTAGTAGAGGTTGTACTATGGTAACCAGACTTCTGATAAACATACTTATATATTTATAAATACATACACACAGGCAAACGTTGTTCAGTAATTTTTACTTTTTCTATATAGGGACTCTACTATACTATTCTGTATACGTTTCTGTAATCTAACAATTACCCAGACACAGAAGTATAGTGCGATTTGTAAGATTATGCATCCAATATCAATAACAAATGCTACAAATATAACTTACATGAGTCTTCATTCTATTTATATCATGAAACAGTCAAAGCCGTTTTAGATAAAAATATATTTTCTCTTTTTATGGGGAATATAATTCTCGATATATTGTGGAATATCGAAATTGCGCCTAGTAAAGCTTAGGCTATGTTGCCTGTAAGCTATGCTGTTATTAGATTGCTCATAAATATCATAACGTGTGAGGCGTTAATTTGTTCCGGTTGCGTGTTGGACGCTATTTTAAGAGACTGCTGATTATTCTTGGGGATCACTTTCTATTAAATTGTAACAATTAAAATTAAACAAAAAAAAAATGATTAGAAATTGTGATTAACTTTTATTTTTGTTTTGTATTTTTTTTTTTTGTTTTGTGCTTTATTACAATATAACTATGTATTTGAAACATGAAATATGTATACTAGAGTTATCGAAAAACTCAATCGATAAGTCTTAACTCAATTGTTTTAAAAGAACATGTCATTTTTATTCGATACATAACATACTTTTAGACGATAACCAGCCAATGATGTGAAATATCGTCCAATCAACGATAATTATTGCAAAAGTAAAAACAAGTAACGTATAATGGAATAATAAAAATAAAATAAGTTCTCATAAAATTGTAATAAGTTTTATAGCACCTGTAAAATTACTTTGAAATTATATTGTAAGGAAGAGTGTACAACTACACATCTTGCATTACGCACGCGTATTGCAGTATTCGATTTAACCTACACTTGGCTATAAGTTTAACCGTCATTTCACTGTTATAAATTTATTTTGTTGCTTGATTAGATATTTCGCGGACGTACTGCTTAAGACCACTCATTGTACTTACCTTGTACCGACGATTGTTTTTTTTATGGTATAAGGGGGCAAACGACCAGACGGGTCACCTAATAATAAGTGATCGCCGCTGCCAATGGACACCTGTAACTCAACGCAACTAATATTTCCAATTGACGGGAAAGGAGAATTCATTTTTGCTTATGGAGGTAATGCTGAGAGCTGATCATTCTACAGCCGACGTCTTCTCAATAGGATCGAGGTACACTAAGCCTTTAACGAGGTAACCGAAAAAGTTTAATTGTATATTTTTCGGCTTATTTTCTCACTTCATGCGTTGTGAAGCAGGTCATTTTATCTTCTACTTAATTTGCTAATTATTTGTATGCATCATAATTAAATGAAACTGATGATTCAACTACAACTTCAGGAGTTGATTTTTCATACTCCTAGGTACATATATGTGTATGCTTAAAATTGTATTCGTATCGGGAATGGAACCCAGAGCTTCAAAACCGCAAGCTAACTCAAGCCATAGAACACATACCCTAAGCAGTAGATAAACTTAAATGCATACCGACATTATATATAACCTATCATGACATTTTAATTTCTAAACACTTTTTTACTATTGATATAACCTTAAACACAACACAAATATATAATTTTATAAAAATTGTATAGATTGTACATCAACATTTATTAGGTAGTAGAGCCACGCTGATTTATTCAGCAGGAATGGGCCGGCTCGACCGGGGCAGTACTACCTTCTCACAGAAAACCAGCCTAAAGTGACAACATTCGTTGTGTCGCCTTTCGCTGGTGAGTGAGAGACCGGAGGCCCAACGATGCAGGGGTAACAGTTATCGTGGTATGTGTGTGAGCAGTGGAGTGCTGTAGAGTCATTGTGAGGGTGGCGTGGATCGAACCGTCGGCCAGGGAGAACCGTAGAAATGGTGGTGCCGCCGGGCCGCCCGCGGCATAGAGAGGTAACAGTTATCGTGGTATGTGTGTGAGCAGTGGAGTGCTGTAGAGTCATTGTGAGGGTGGCGTGGATCGAACCGTCGGCCAGGGAGAACCGTAGAAATGGTGGTGCCGCCGGGCCGCCCGCGGCATAGAGAGCAGAGAGCTAACCTAACCCAACCCGCTTTTTGAGGTGGAGTTCACTAACATACGTGGACTCCATGCAAACCTCAGCGCCGTACACCAGCATCTCGAGACGGCTCGGCCGGCCATGCTTTTTTTACGGAGACACAAATACGCCGCCCTACAGACACGGCATATCTCCACTATCCCGGCTACGTGCTCGAGGAGTGCTTCCTCGCAAGGACTGGAGTGTGCCTTTTCGTCAGGGCGGATGTATGTTGTCGCCGTTTGCACTACCTGGAAGACACATCCTTCTCCATCCTTTGGCTCTACGAGCCAGATTTACGTGTGCCTCTATCGCTCCCATTCCGGAGACAAGGCGGTGGTTATGGCACTAGTCGTCAGCAGACTGGGATGGAATGCGGGAATATTTTGAATCCATCCCGTGGGCTCAACGCTGCTTTAAAGACAGAGATCTGTCGCAAAGTGCGTCTGCCGTGATTAACGAAATCACTGTCGGTATGGAGTATTATATCTCCTACAGTGAAGTGAAGCTAAAAAGCAATCGGCTTACCGCGTATGGATCAGGGCCAGCGCTCATTGTGACCCCATTGAACAAGGTGAGACTTTTCTTCTCGCCCGAGCAACTAAAAACAATTATAATTTCGACTTTTACGCCTGATGTTTCTGGTAAAGAAGGAGTTGACCACGCGTTATGCGTGAAGGAGACTGCGGCGTACACTGATCAAACTGTTTAAGTCCTGACAAAAGGGCGTGTCAGAAATAGTCGAATTCGGGGGGCCTGTATGAAAGGTTTAATGACAGTAGAACTTATATACGAGTACATGTGTTTAAGTCTTTCTTCACTTCTCCTTTTTGTTTTTCCTCTTAGCTTAAATTTCAAATATTTGATGAACTAACAACCCTATTTACAATTTACTTAAATTTACATGTTGTTGACAAGACATGTAACACAACCGCTCATTAGTTAGTAATAGGTAATGGCTTATGGCTGCCTAGCTCCTGCCATAGTGCGTTTATGAGTCAGATCGTTGCGTGGGTGATATTAATTTCTCATTGCAGCAATCGCAGTTGCGGTTTTACCGTGAGCTGCTAATAAATAATTGCTCATTTACAGGAATGGCAAATATGAGTATGTTTCGTTGTAATTTATACGAGGAAGTGCATACATGCAGAGTCTTGAGTGCATACTCAGTCTGAAATTCTTTGAACATCTTAAGTGTTCAGTAAGGCATTCATTGCTTTGTTATTTTTTTTATTATTGAATATAATCTTTACAGCATGTCATGTAATGTTATTTATTTTCACGGTTTTATCATACACTCGTAGATTCTATGAATAAATTATATTAATTTTTAATTTTTTTATACAAGTATTGAATTACAGGTGTCCATGTCCAGCGGTAGTCGTTGTTTACAATCAGATGACCCGCCTGTTCGTAAACCTTTTTTTTTTTAATTTTTGCTCAAACACAAAAGCAAAGGCTCACACGAGCTTAAATTAATTATTTTATATACCATTACTTTTTCTTTTAGTTTTTACTTACAGCTTGTTACTTTTTATTTTAATTTTATACTCATACAATAAGCCAACATGAGGTTATCCGAGAATCAGAACAACTATTTATAAATAATTAAAAATGTGTGTCAAACCCGACACTAGATGTCCCCCCCTGCGGGGTCGCGCGGAACACCGTCTCGTGCTTGCTTCTTTAAGGGTAACGGTACACTAGGGCTTATGAAGGCTGGAAATCCTTTTTCGCCCGTCGACGCCTGATGCGTCTTTTGTGAGGCGGAGAGTGCTTACCGAAGCAACCGTGTCCGCTGAGCACCTGTGTCGCCCGGTAGGAGTGGCTGCCCTCTCTCTCCAGCTTATTCAAGTCAAGTCGTTCCACTCTCCTACCCATTAAATCTGGTAGTGCTTGACCCGTTGCATTTTGATTGCTAGAAGTCTGGGTCTCTGTTTCCTCTCTAGCATCTCCTTACGCCTCAGGTATACTACCACAAAGGTTTTGACATCCAAGTCCCATGGGGGAAGAACCGGGTAGGAAACTCGCCGCATTGAATCCTACGGTATCCCCTAATGATTCTAATGGTCATCGCCATTATCATCGTCATCGCGGTTGCCGCAGTATCGCAATATTGCAAGTAGTCAGAATTGGACGTTTACCCATAGAGAACCTTATCAAATCTGCAAATATTGTTTCGAAGTTTACTCGTAGCAGTAACGGGACCGACTCAAATTATATGTCCCCACTTACTACACCGGGTGACCCTTGCGTACCTACTTGTTTCTTTGTTTACGCATTATCTTTGTGCGTGAGCTCGCCACCTTAGTCTCGCTCTAGTTGTATCAAGTACAAGAAGGTGAAGAATATCTTCAGCGTTTGATGTAAATCTGAGTACTTCTGATTCCGTCATACCATAGGACAACTTAAACAGAATTATATAATTATGTTGATTCGGTGACAGAATTGTCTTTTTTAGCTGTCATCAATTCAAAATAAATCTATCTATAAATCTGGTCGATCTAGACAAAGAAAGAGCATATTAAATATAGCATTTTTAATACTGTGTATAAACTAATATAAGTTTTTGATCTTATAACATCCATCTCTTCAAGACAGCCAGCCTACCATGACAATTTCAAAAACAACTAAAATCGCTACTAACCTTTAACTTGTAACGAATTAAACAAGTATGTGACCAGCGGATAAAAGGTTTCATTTGTGTAGTCGATCCATTTCCCATAATGACCATTAATACATAAGGCATAACCATATATGTATAAGTTCGTTTGTTCTTTGCAACTATTTCATAACTGTGACTGGTGTAGTGTGAACTTATTTATCAACGTTATTTGGTTACGTAAGACCATTAATCCGGTTTGCTGTGGTGCCCGTCAGCAGGGATCTCACTTAATTGATTCTATTATATTATAATGGATTCTTATTAACATGCCCAGCGTTTTTTTTTTTTTTTTTTAATGGAAATTCATAGAGTATCTCTTTACGAAAACGGTACGGTACTGTTTCCATTTGCATTCTAATAAAGTAGACATGGGCATGGTTAATTTTGTGAGTATGTATTAAAAATATCAGAACGCTTTTAAAAAATACAAGATCTTAACCAATTTTTATAGGGGAGCTAAATAAGCAAAAATTTTAAGATTCATTTTAAGGATATATAAGAAGAGAATTCTAGTAGGATTAGCATATATGTACATGCAGTTGGATGCTATATAATCGTACATGTGAACCGCTTATGAAATATATTGATTATTCACTTTTTAAATACATATTTTGTTCATAATCCAAAATTTTATGTGATTAAAGGTTATTTCAAAACACATAAGCGGTGTTTAGTTTACCTAACTGACGAAAAGAAAAGGCAAAATAAATTCATCTTCATAAGAAGTTAAGTTCGAAAATTGGGACATAATAAAAAAAACACAACTTACTGAAAAATACATTTATTAATAAGAAATGTTGCCCTCTCTTACCCCAATTAACAGATAGACACCGGTTTACCATAGACTCTTTGTGTTTGATAAAGTTTTGTGGCATTGCATTCCATTCCTCATTGAGCGCATTTTGTAGCTCCATTGGTTGGATCAATATTAAGGACTTTTATTCTTCTTTTTAACTCGTCAAACAAGTGCTTGATCACATTAATGTAGAGGCTCCGAGCTCGGATCTCGATCACTACTTCTTGCAAGTATTGTTGTACTATAGCAGCGGTATGGAGTCTTGCATTGTCATGCATAAAGAGAAAGTTCTCTCCAACCACACGTTTCGTAATGCAACACTGGGAAAACCTCCCTGTAGACCCTTTCTCGTTCATCATTATTAAAGACACATCCTGGACTCATCTGAGAACAGGACTCCTCTCCATCGGTCGTCTGTCCAGTGCATATGTTCTCGTGCAAATCAAAGACGACCACGAACCTCGAACGAATATCGACTGATATTCAGCTGTCGAGCTACAGCTCTGGTTCTGGCCCACTTCAATTAGAGCAACGACGTGAGCGGCTTTTTCCGAAGTAGTATCATTTTTCTGCAGATGAATTCAAAAGTATCCACTAGAGGTCCTTTAAGGTTGAGGGTTGAAATGCTCATGATGACGTTTTACTCAAAACATGCCTTTTTATACGTGTTAGTGTAGCAAACTGCAGTGAACTAAGAGAGCAATTTTGGTGTTTGTTTTTGTCTTTGATTTTTGGCAGTAAGGTAAACTTATCAACGCTTATATGGTATTATTGAATAGGAATTGAAAGAACCATTAATTCCATACAAAAATATATGTATCTTTTTTTATTAAACAAAGAAATGAATATTTTTCTAAAGTTGTTCATATGTGCGATTTCACTACATCCCAGTGTATATTTGCCAAGACTAAAGACAAATCGATCTTCAGGTTGCTAAGAAAACTACTATTATTATCGCTGGTGTTATCTATGGCTTTTATAAATATATTTTTTTTCTGGTTAATAAATTAATATTTGAATGGTAAGGTAAATTTTCTGTATTAAAAACACGTGGAATAGAAAAGGGCCACAACGTCTCTTTATGTGGATGTGAAAAGCTAAAGGTTATCTATCAGACATTATATAGACGGTCATACAGTGTCCGAATGGCGGCAATAGGCTTGCCTCCTATTTCGTAAGTGGGATAAAATGATGGTCGGCAAATCCATACCAATTTTATTTTATAGAAAAACATAATTATATCCGCTTATCAAAAGTTTTAGCACGCATTTTATTAGCTAATCCCCATATCTATCATTCTAAAAACCTGTCTCCATACTTTGCGTCTACAACTTGGAGGGCTGTCGAGTTTGAATCATTGTATCGCAAAAGACTACATGTCATAACCCTACCTTTTTACAAACCTTCATATTCTGCAGCATCCGTTTAGTAAACCATTAGCTATGTTTTTATAATATAATTATTCTAATAAGGTTATAAGGTCATTTATAAGGTTTTTAATTTTGCAGGAGACTGTAAGCAATATTGTACAAATCGAAACCTTGGGATATTCGACAGTACACTATTTCGAATGTCCAGTGAATTTGTTAATCAATATCTCAGATTTAATCTATTGTACAGTCTTTGTTTAATTAACATGCAGTAGTATCAGGTACTTGGTGCTGTACGTTAAACGTGTAACTTTAATCTGAGAGGTTTGTGGAGTTCCACAGAGTAATTTGCATAGTTTAACAATTACTTGGCACATTCTTTCGTAAGCATCTTGATATCGTTGTAACAAAGGAGGAACTCTTCGTTTGTTCGTGACTTTAGAACTCTTATCTTGTAGGATATTCCTTTATTGTCAATCTCTCCTTTGGTTGAGTAGAAAGATATTTTTATATACCATAAACCTGTTAGTATGAGCTCGTAGTTTGTATTATAGGGTATGCATTGTATTTTATTGCTCAGAGTATCGCCAACCAAAACGTACTAATACAGAGTTGTTCTTTTACGTTTCCGTTGACAAATCTCGGTTTCATATGTTGTTGTTGAAAAAGACAAGATCGTGGAATAGATAGATAGGTAACAACTTTATTTGTACAACATTTTTAGAAGAAGAAGGATTTTACATAAAAGTGTCACACACATACATAATGCACAAAGTGCGGGTTATGTCAGGCTTCATATAGACATTCATACAATCTATTTCAATGTTTTTTAATCTTTCTACTATCCCATATATTCTATTCCCTCATCGTTAAGTAACCTTTTGATCAAAATACTTAATACATATATTTAAAATAAGGGCCTAGTTATTTAATTATAAAGCATCTACCAAATATATCGAGCCCAGATTTACTACAGTCAGAGTTCGAACCCCCGACCTCACGACGTAGCTCCTTTCCTGGAATATTGACGCTTTAATAAGTTCTCCTTAACTTGAAGCTAACTTAAAGATAATAACAGTAAAATGCAAGCAATTATAGATCATTGTAAGGTGTTACAACTGGAACAATGGTCCCTTTGTGTTTTAACACTAGAGGATGTCAGACGAACAGACGGGTCACCTGATGGTAAGTGACACCCACCGTCCATGGAAACCTGCAACTCAAGAGTCGTAGTTGCGCTGCCCGCCTTTGAGGGTGATAAGGGATGGGGGAATGCGGGTATGGGAAAGACGAGTGGGAGGTTAAGGAAATGGGAAAGAGTAGAGGGGGGTGAGAAGAGTGGAAAGGTGAGAGGGGGGAGTTGGAAAAGCATCGCAAGCGTTACTTCACAACCGGTTTTCTTTGAGGCCGTGGTACAGCGTCGGTCTAGCCGGCTCATTCGTGCCTAAGCATGGCTCTACCACTGTTGTCCCTTCTTTTCGAAAAATAAGTTCCTGCTTTAGTATCTCAATAAATTACAACATAGACTTAAGAATTTGTTGTTATTGCCTTCTACTTAATTGGATATCTAGACGTATAATAAATATAACGCTTTATGATGTGGTAGCAGACAAAGGGTGTGGTCCGACTTAGCACATACAAGCAGAACGGTTTTAACAATCATTATAACTTTGACTTTGCTACCTCCTTTCAGCATTAATGACGGCTAAACAACGTTCTATGATTGTCTTAAAATTAATCATTACTAGAATCCGGTCTCTCACTTAATGCTTCGCTTAAATAATAAGTTTTAATTACGTACATTATTTTCTACTGTATTATAACCATTATTTACGGCAAAATAATGTCTTAGAACTTGCAAACAACTTAATAAAAATAAAAGAGAAGAAATTAGAAATATTAGGAGAATTACTTTTGCTTTCTGCACTAAGGATATAAAATGAAAATTTGCAATAAAAAATTATGAATAGACAAAGAAAATAATATCAAAAAATAAATATCAAATAAACGTTAAATAATTAATACCAGAATAGTGTAATACGAGTATATATTAGACTGAATTAATGTTGTACTTTAAAGAAACAAAATATTTTAATGTATAATATATAATATATGTATAATATGAATGACAGTCAAGCCAAGATTTTGTATCACACAACTTTACATTTTCATATCACTTTAATTACTACAGCCTAATTAATATCTACAATTATTTTGAACATTTTACGTTTAAATTGTTTTGTACTTATGCATTATTTTAATACTTATTGGTGCTTTATAAAACTGTAACATTTTTTTATTACCTTACAAAAATAGCAAACAGTGATTGAACTTGCCTGCCATTGCAATAATTGTCGTACATAAACTACATATTAATAATAGAATGTTTGCTTTATGTCACTATCGAGTATAAAGACTAAGAATAAGAACTAGACTCTCTTCAAAGTTATTTCCTACTGTCATGTTCTAATGAACGTCATCAAGTTCGACGACAGTTCACACGTTCGAGATGTTAGACGCGTGGGTGCTTGTTCCGAGTGTTTGTTTCGAGCGCTGAATGTATGATGTGCTACTCAGAAATAATGTGCCATTTGTCCTTTCATGTAACTAACGATGTATGTAGATATATTTATTTATAAAACTCTGATGATATTACTATTATCACTCACAAAAAAAAATAATAAAATACATACAAGTATTACCCGTATGCCCTTAAGTAAATAGGTTTTTTTTTTGTGTAATTATACTCGTATATCCTAAAACTGAATGTTGAAATATTTAGAAAATATACTAGGGGAAAATAATTAGTAGCACTAAACTATTAAACAACATATGTACTTATTCTAAGATGTCTGCTATGACTAAAAGTACACTGTCTGTCAGTGACATTAATTAAGAAAAAGCCTTGAATTTTGTCTGGATACTAGATGTATTTAAGAAGAAAAACAAAATAATTGATTTGTCAGTTTGATGAAATGATGCCAGTCACGGTAGCTAGACAAGCTATCAACATTGATGTAATACAAATATCATTTATAGAGTGCCGAGCAGACCACCCGTTGAGAAGTAGGTATCACAATACCGTCTTTATTTTTAACCAACACAACATTCTTACAGCATGCCACCAACAGCCAGTATTTTATTACATACCGAACGTTGTTGGGCGGGAATATTGCATCACATATTCTTTTCCCAAAATTTTATACGCACGGATATACCGACGATGTGACCGCAAACATTGTTATTGCGAATCGAATTAGAAAATATGCGTGAACGGGCCTGTGGACCTACTCGAATATACCATTCTGTGCAACGGTTCGGTGCGAACGCTGAAATCATTCTATTGTAAATTGGATTTCATATTTGCCTATTCCTGACGATAAAAACTCGTTTAATTTAAATGTTGCAACCGCTTGATGTGGAACAGTTTGCTTTTACAATATTTTGTTTAGTTATTTTTAAATGTCACTAATGCAATAGAAAGTATTTGATTCTAATAAAGTATAAAACGCTAATGTTTTTTTAGATTGTGTTTTTTTTTTATTTCCTTTAAAGATTTTTCTATTGCTGTACAATTCGCTAGATCGTTTTTGCTGCTGCTGCTACATCGTTTTTAATTTTTGCGACCTCAGTCGATGGCTGACCATCACGTGAATTATATTTCAGGTGTCAGGTTCACATTTATAATTACTACATATATACATAATATACAACAGCGAAAATAAAACGAAAACCCTTTAAAGTTGTTGTTGGGTGAAATTTTAATTACTTCAGAAAATTAATTTAAAAAATTAGGATGTATATACATTTTGTACATACTTTTTCTACACGTATCGAGTTCCAATTTTAAATAAAGGAGTTATCTTTCTATGGTAAATTGCCCGCACATAATACTTTCAGTATGACCCACGCATACGTAACGGTACGATACATAAACGTAAAGGGTATTGACAAGAATTGTATTATAAAGAGAAATCGGATACTGACGACAAAATATTTTAATCTATTTCGAAATGTTTCGTTGCAATTTTAATATTCATGTATTCCAGCAAATTTCCATAGCTTTCATGAAACAGTTCATTTTAATATTGTACCACTGAAATGTGACGAGTAAAGTTGACACTACACGTACGGCTTCGCCTGTATAATACTCGTAAGAGGTCGTCCTCGTAAAGACAAAGTTCTAGGTCCGCTTTAATTTTCATAGAAACATATAAAAGGCCGGCTTTGCCTTTTATATTTTTGGCACTGGCAAGGATTGAGCCGAGCTTATTACTCGTACGTATGTTAATCTACTGCGTGGGCGGTCTATATGCTTAGCGTCAACACATTAGTTACAGCACTATGTTAGATTTACTTCATACCCAGGTCATGACTCAGGCCAATACGTGACCGATGCTCACGCCTACTCTTAAATAGAAATTATCCACGACCAAAACGTTATCACGGTGAAATGGTAGCTTATATCACGTATCTAACTACCGGGGTCGGTCACCTAATATTGGCTAAAAGGTCGGGCTATAAAGGTTAGTTCCTGTCGCCTGCGGCCAGCTTTCTACTGGTTCTAAACTAGTGCATTCGCTGGTTAGAAAGGTCGTGCTGTCAAAAATTTATGGTGCATTTGTCGTTGCGTACCCTAGGCAGCCGGCCGCAACGTGTATACAAAAGTTCAAAAATAATTTAAAAAAATATTTGTTTAAAAAAACAATGCTAATATGATCTATTTCTTTCTCTCCTTCTTTTCTTTATGATAGGTATAGATTTGTTCAAATATTTTACATATATAAATCAAAGACATAAAAATCAGTTCTCTTTATGGAACGGTTCTCTTTTTGCGTTGAGTAACTGCTTACGAGCTTTACATTTTTTAAAGTGTTCAATTTAAAAATAATGAAGGTGGAGGACCGGGTGCTCTATCTCATGCAGTGAATAAAATAAAATAGTTACATTATGAAGAAGAGCATTGCAATCAGTGGACGAACACTGTTTTAATAAAAACTCAAACGGAACGTCTCCTTTGTCTATTACGAGACGAAAAATCGTAGTTTCTATTTGTGAATTAAAGACGCAATGTTGACCGTTGACCACCTTTATTTTATTCTACAAAAAGCTTTTTATCATCGAGTTGTTAGAGAAGGGAAAGGGCGTATGTCTCATGGTAGATAAGCGATGGTCTGTTAACCTCCTACATTATGTAACTGTGTCAACTTGGTTGTTACAAAGGACTTGCAGTATTTAATGTTTCATATGAAGCAAGAACGGAAAGTCTTCGCCATTTAAATTTACTTAATAAATTAAAATAGAAATGTGTGTGGTTTTTCCTCTACGATAATGTTTTTGTCCATACATATATAATTACACATAACCCGTTTACCTAAAGCTATAGACAGCGGCGTATTAAACGCCTACAATTTGCTAACTATAATATGGTCCAACTCACGTAATAGGCAAGGCTATTGCCGGCAGTATAAGCAATATTTGGCGCATGTCTAGATCGCAAAACTATAACTCCAACTAGCTCTTACCGGAAAGTGTACATACGGTCACGCCTGTATCATCTAAGGGGTAGGCAGAGGTGTATTAAACACCCACATTTTGCCAATTAGAATAAGGTCCAACTAACGTAATAGGTGGAAAGTCTATTACCGTCAACCGGGCAATGTATGACTGTATACATATTGTCTGTTCCCTTAGTCGCCTTATGACACTACCAGGAAGAGATGGGGTGGCCCCACTCTATTCCACCGCGCACCTCATGACATAAATGTTTGGTCCCTAATAAAGTAAAGACAAAGTGAATTTTAAAACTTCTATATTTTTAAAAGCAGATAGTTGTTACCTATTTGAAAAGTGAAGGACACTTTGATTCACCGTCATCGTTAAATGCGAAACCGTGTTCAGCGTACATCCGAATTTAATTAAAAACCGCTGTTTCAACTGCACCGTCACTGAACTAACAAGTTGTTATAAATACTACAATAACGACATGTCTGTGTTTTAGTGAGGTACATATTATTAACTATATCACACACATTCTTATTATAAATCAATGCCACTAAAGATCTGAATGATCGAAATTGTTTTAATGTTGTCAAACAAGTTTTATATATTTCGTTAACAAGCCATCAAATCGATTTATTACTTCCTATTAGACACTAAATGAAACAACGCTCACTAGAACTTATTACAGGAAAACAAACATTTTCTACAAGGATGGCCGATGACGGCCGATCGTGAGTCGAGTAAATGTATGTCTCTTATTCTTTAGTACCTATACCCAACGATCCATAAAGCATACCTACCCGGAACTGTGGAATGCGAACGCTATGAAAGAAAAATTTATTGAAACCATGAGAGTGGATTGCGCGCAATCTGCGTTATATGAACACAATGAGCAGAATGAGCAGTCGATGAGAAAAGTTGGATCGTCCGTACTCACATTTCATAAGCTGCTTAACGACTTTAAAGTACTGCACACTGAGATAGCCGGTATTGCGTACCATCTCCTTAAATGGGAGACGGTTTTATTTTTGTTGCTTTGTGGACGGATGTGGATTTTATGTAAACTTTCTACGTACTTATCCAATTTAGTCACGTCGTTACATCATGGAAAGACTTAAATGGATTTTAAATGCTGACGCTTACAAACTCCATTTACACCAAACAATTAAATTTATTTCAAAATTGGCATGGTACGCCCATTTTTAAACTTAAAAGCCACCATATTTGTTATGAAACTAAAGATAAATATTAGATGAAGTTGTATTCTCACTTTACCCAGCCATTAAATTATCATTAATGTTCGGGTACAATTATTATTATACGTTCATATTTTAGTAATTATGGGTTCATTACAATAAGTTCAACATCAATACAGTTGCATATTAAATCCAAGTACTGACGTTAATTCCTTTATGTCCTCCTACGCAATGAAGGTTCATGATGTCCATGACTTTAAGAACTCCGCCTATCCAAGTAAATTATGTTGCAGAATATTTTAGCTTTGGCCATTAAACACAGCTTCTATTTAATTGAACTTCCTTATTACTACCCACTTTCATTTTCTACAAGTACTGTAGAAATAAGTGTTAAACTGCTGGTTAACGCTTTAAATTTTCTCTTATAATTCATGTTTCCAGTTTCTCCATAATTACGTATCTGTATCGCAGAACTTTAGATTAGAAAAACAAAAAAATGTTTCCAAGTGATCTTATGAATGTGATAATAAAAGAGAACAGTCTAAATTTCATTGAATTCATTTTCATATTAATATTATCATTCGTAAGATTATGGCAAAATTAAAACTAACGATTAGGCGTTTTTAATGTTTTGGCCCGTGTATATCTACTATCGGGGGGTAAACATAGGTATATATGTATATACTAATATCTAAGGTCAATCCCTATATTCTAATATCTATCTCCCCTGGTATCTAGGGTCTGCGGCCACACTCACTGAAAAAACCCTTAACAAACAACAAAACATCCATCCACAACACCATTTGAACAGATCATGCGATCATATTGAAATTATTGTACACATAAAATGCGTCTACTTGTACATTGATAGCCAACGCTTTTATTTTCGAATGACATCCTTTAATAAATATTCCAAAAATATGTTGATGACCAACAATAATTTGCCTAAAACAGAAATATTTAGTAAAAACTATAGTCAAATCCGTAGCTCGTTTGCTCGCCCACAATAAACATTCGTGCATCATCAGGCAAAGAACTTTTGTAAGTCGTAGTACCGGTCCCGGTCAGTATGAAAGCCGCTTGCCTTCACTGGTTACTCACAGTTCCCGGCATTGTAAGAACACGCCGCACTCGAAACATTTCGCTTGCATTTTTTTCTGTATGCTCAGCCAAGGTCGCGATGTCTCGAGTTCATTGATTGAATGGAATTCTTGTATTTTTAAAGTTTATTTTTATTTTGAATTATTTTTGGAACGTTCCTCGTTTATATAGATAATGAATTAATGTTGCCAGGTGACAAAATAGGCATAGCTGCTATCAGGTGACAGACAGGTAATATTAGACGGTATGCTTTCATTCACAAGGCGTTGCTATGTACATCGTAAATACTTATACTTGTTTAGTTTAACGTTTTGCAATCAAACGACGTTTATTGTCTAGTGGTGAGCATTATATTGCTTTAAAGTTATGTAGCGACATCAGGTACAATGTATGTGCAATTTCAAATGTAATTTTTGATCAAAACTATTAAATGTTCTGCAATAATTAATACTGCAACAGTTTAGCAGTTTAATTAAAATTGCTGTCTTAAATGGATTGTAATTCCTGTGCGTAGTAAAATTCAATAATACAACACGGCTCAGAACAGTTAGTAGGTACTAAGTCGTTACTGCGAAATAATTAATTGAGCAATTGTGACTTGCCTACTTAATCGCGGGAGTCAGATAGAAGGGTTGTGATACCTGTGAGGCTCTGATAACGACTTAATTACGTGACACATTGCGAAAGTGCCTCTTGTAATAGCATTCTCATATCTTCATCGCAACTACAAAAACTGGTTGACTGTTGCAAAACTGCTGGTACGTAAATTTTGCGGCTGACCATTAACAATGGCGCGGTCTTACTGTAAACAAAACAAGTAAAGCATTAGCATTTAGTTACGAACTTACAACGAAAGGCCCAGTGTTGCAATCGCATAAGGCGAGAATGTAATTAATCGATATTTATTAGATTATTCTGTCATATCGAACAATTATGTAGTTTAAATGGTGAGTGGCGGAGATAGTAATTAAAGAAATTATTGTTTGTACCTTTAATAATAAAATGAACGGAATTGTTGGAATTGTGTTCTAATCTAAAATATAATACATGGAATCTAGGTATGTTTCCATGTATTATACCTAGATAAATGTATGTATGTAAGTCAGTGTTGTACTTTATGGCCATTATATAATGATTTGTTTGAATTGTGCCTACTATATATTATGTGAAAAACACCTAATCATTTGTAGAACCTACAGGTAGTTTATTCATGGAAACCAAGTTATATATATATATATATATATATATATATATATATATATATATATATATATATATATATATATATATATATATATATATATATACCTGTAGGTTCTACAAATGACTAGGTTTTTGTGACTCTATATATACTACTTTTATAATTCTCTAGATTTACTTTTTAATCTGTTTCATTGATATCTGTAAATACTCTATTTATTCTCTTTAATAACAATCGTAGATTGTACTCAAGTAAGTATTCATAAAATGAAAATCAATAATAATATCAGATACGTCAAAAGGAACCCTGTTTATCTCATTCATTTCTTGAGTGAGTGAGTTTTTATAGGAGCGATTCAATTCAAACCGGTTGACCGATCTAATTATATCAACGCAGTCGGTCGCAAGAACTTTTATGAAACTATTTGTCAATGAAACAAAGTCCAAGGAACGATTTAACCATAAATCATTATTGTATAATCTTATTTAATTATATAGTCGATATATCAATTATGATATTAAATCGTTTTTTATTTATTTATTGCATATGCATTATGGCACCCATGTATGCCGAAGTTAAGCAAGTCAAATTATTGTAATAGTAACTAGTAATTAACACTTTTAAGACCAACTACAGTTTTCTTCAAAACTAACGCCTAAAGTCACTTAACAAAATCTTTTAAGAACACTGATTAAGTATGTGGGTTTTAAAATAATGTAGATTTATTCATTTACGCCTGTACCTTTAAAGAGGTTGGCAGAGGCCTATCATATGCCCACATTTTGCTGATGGTGGTTTAGTCCTTAGCAGCCCTGTTACTTTGGGAAAATGGAAACCATTTTAATTAGGCAAAAGGAAATAAGAAAGATAGGCAAGTAAATAAAATAGGGCTATTGTTTACACGAATGAATTTGGGAGTGTAGGCAATAACTCGAGCAAGTCAGAGTCGCATAGCAAAAGCAGAATCCTCTAAGGAACTTTAACTTTCTATCTTATTAAATTGTACGTTTGTAAAGTCCCTGCTAAACAGTGATATCTTGTCTCGTCTGGCAGAAATGTGAGAGTTTTACATAATATTTCATAAAGGTGTGGTGATATTTTTTAGTTGATAATGAATTAATGACGGAAAAAAAATGTTTAATGAAAAATTAAAACAAATTGTTTCTTCAAAATAATTTTCAACCTAAATCTACCACTGTATTGCTGACACAACGCTCTTAAACTTTGACCTCACCTTTTTGAAACATCTGGTATAAAACCACGATACATTACAATGTTTCACTAGTGGTCATTCACCCACTCGTTCTATATATCTCTTCTAATGTAAACAAATAGTCACTGCGAGAACGTGCATACCGTTTACGCGGCCTTAGCTCGTAAAATCTGTGGTTTGTTGTATACAACTATACATACATAAATTAAGTCCAGTTCTTTGTCCTCATCATTTATGTTCACGATGGCTATAATTTCAGTTTATTGTACCAATGAACAATACACACGAGTGATTTGATTTGAAATACGATACGTATGCAGTTTGAATTAACTACCTTTAAAGACGAACAGTCACACATCTTATTTGTTATAGATGTAATTCTTTTATTCGTATTTCTTATGAAATGACCTACCACGATAAGAAATTAATTTACCAACATAAGAAGCATTTCCTACCAAATGTTAAAATTAGACTATTTTCAATGTTTATCTAACTTAACACTAGATAAGCCGCCCGCATTTCGTTTTAGATTTGAATTATATACCAAAAAATAAAGGCAAATTATAATTCAATCCTTAAAACAACCTTCACCGCAACTCTACAAATTTAATTTTTATATTTTACCGAACATTCTAAGTTTCAAAGATATATTCACAACATATAACGAACAACTGAATAGTTAATGCATGATTGATTAACGAAGGCGTTTTACACACTTAAATTTGTTTACCGACCAACTCCCAGCATTTCTCATTAATAGCCATGTCGTGAGCAATTAAACAAATACAGTTTGTTACTGCAGCCTTACATCATTATAATAAATTCAAAATAGCCTTACAGATAATGAACATTGACACGGCTCAAGTTGAAAAACTTAACTAAAATCTTGAGCACGTAAGGTTAAATAACTATTTAGCCACAGTACAAGATAAGAAACGCTTTGTTGAAGTTTATATTCCGTTATGTTTAACATTTAGTTACTTAAATAGAACATCCGTAGTTCTCGGAACAATGTGTATGCGCTGGCGTATGTTGCAACGATATACATACGTATGATTTAATAGACAATTATTAATGACTGTGAAATATTTGCGACACACAGTTTGTAGAAAGTGTTTGTATTTTGATTACTGAGGATAACGCGCGCGACACAAAGACTGGATGAATAAGTGAACTTTAATGAACTTTTGCAATATCTCTATACTTCAACCATAACAAATTGTTATAATCTATATTTTTCTTTCCATATGGAGATATATTTTCTTAAATTTAAAAGAAACCAAATTCGAGTTTTAATTTTTAAACAAGTTAATAACATCGGTTTATAAATGAACCTATCACTCAAAAACCAGAATTATAAAACGTACACCCAAAAAAATCTGTCGAATGTAAAATCTCCTCATTTTGGAAGTCGGTTAAAAATACAATTTAATAGATAACTAGATTAAAATGGTAAATAAAAAACGTTAAACAGTCCCTTCTGTGCGAGACTATATTCATGCATAGTAGATGTCCTGAACCATTTAAACCAAAAAACAGAACGTTTTCTGTTCTTAACATTAAAACAAATAAAAACTATTTTTGCACCAATTATACATCTTAAGTTTGAATCTCGATTTTTATATTCTCTTCTAAACCTAGGTGTAGCTCTCTAAAAGCTATTAAATATATCATCATAATTGGTATATTTTTTTTTATTATTAACTAGCTAAACTACAGTGTTGTTTTAAAGACTAAAGAATACATATACGCTTAACTCTATGTAGAATGCCAACGCGCACTTATTGTAGTGCAAGCACTAATAAAAAGTGACTCGTAGTGTGTACTTTATTTACAAACGCCTTAAACTATTTAAATGCAAATTAGAGGTAAATATAAACACATAATTCGCATTAGAAACTAAGCAGTAAAGATTTTTGGTGACTAACAACGCTGCGTTTGGTTCCAAACTGATTATTTATTCCACCTTGGTGGTACTGAGGCTTTCACACTCAAGTTTTGCTAATAAGTCTCCTTATCTGTTATTACAATAATAGAAACGGGCACCAGTTTGTCTGAAAGTTCCGCGTTTATTTCTATTACAAACTTAGTACTCATTGACCATAGTTATCCACGAGCCACGTTCAGCTCTCATTATGCATATCCAAAATCGTATTTATTGAGTTAGTTTTGGTTAGGTATTCTTACTGTGAACGGAGTAAGCACGTGCGGTAAGTATTAGCTACTTGCATTCAATGTAGTACATTCAAAATTGGTAGAAGCCGTGTTAAACTTATTGACTTTTATATTTGTAATGCATAGCTACACCCTCGGGGATACACTTACGCGTATATCCCGAGGGGGTAGGCAGAGCTGTATTACACGCCCACATTTTTTTAACCATATTTTGTCCAACCCCGTTTGCTGTCCGCCGGGCACTGACTGTATATATTATACAATCCCTAAATGGCCTTTTATGATATCGGCTAAACGATATATAGGATATCCCTATTGTGCTCCACCAAGAAGAGAAGCACTCCATTAAAAATAGTTCCAAAAATACTGCCGTCACCGTTTCCTTCCTTATCACAAATAAAACAAGAAATGACTTACAACTCTAACTTACGTTCAAGAGCTTTGAATCCCACCAATAATCAACAGCCTGCTAGAAGACCAGTGGTCAAACAATGCTTGCGTTGTATTTACCGATTTATTGAGTGAGGGTACGGAAAGCACAAATCCCCGCTCTCCTCTTTCCCCTCCCTTCATCCCCTCTACCGTGTGTGTCCGTGGGCGCAGTTGTAATTTACCATTATCAAAAAAATCACCTTCTGAAATCTGAAAAAAATAACCTTCAAAACGTAGCCATTATAAAGAAACAAACAACAAGATATTTTACTTATAAATGTTAAAAATAGATAATACTCATTAATCTTGGCAATTAATAAAATGTTTTAGTAAAATAAACATAAATCAGTATCTTTCATTTTTATTACTTCAGGAAAATTTTATCAAAAAAGAGAAAACCAATAATTAAACGTCTTGTTCACGTTTTAATATAAAAAAACTACAAACGGAAAACAATTTTATGTTCAGCAACAGATAATTGCCGCCGATTATTCTTTTTCGTCTAAAATATAAGAACAACAATTGTATTATGACAAATTATTTAGTAATTTCAGTAATGTATACGAAACAAAGGGAGCCTGCAACGTATGAACAATGTATATGAGTCCCGTGACATCTGAAGTTTTGCCATAGAACTTATATTGTGAGCTTTCGCTGCGTTATCTAGGCATCTGAGCGCAAAGACAATAGCTCGCGCATGCGTAATGCGTTATCTCACATCTACCTCTTGCCACACACTGCTCTCCTAATGAGGAACACTGTTCCACTTCTCGTACTACGTGCTAATTGAAGACGGGCAAGATCTTAAGGAGAAATTTCTACTAATTGTACTTAATAGATATTTCGTTTACACATTGGGAAATCGAAATAAGTAAAGCTTTCATTGTTGCAGGAGAGTAAATAACGGTTACTGTGCCTCGCAAAGGATGAGGAATAAGCAACGATGCTGGAAACGCTGTTTTGGCCCAGACATACTAAAATCAACAGGTAAGTTAACTAACTCTTTTTCCACTGACAGATACTTTTTTAAACAATTACAAAGCTGAAGATCATTGTCATCATAAAGACACAAGTGCAAAAGCCGCATAAGCGGTTGTATTTTTAGCAAATAAAATGTAAAGAATTTCTTTAAGATTTAATTTTTACAATATACAATCAAATGTTGTTACAATTAAGATAAATCTTTTTAAGTTGATAATACATAAATGGCACACTATTTAGAAAACAAATAATAGCTATAAAGAAACTAATAACGCAAATAATGCGTTTTATAACCAGGATTTAATTTTGTCGAAGTACAACTTAATTCGTTTATAAAAATTTATATATCATTACAAAATGAAAAATTGTTATTATGGGTAAGAAAGGTTACTGCTACTTCACTAATGGAATTCGTTTTTGATAAAAATTCTCTCTAAAAGTACAGCTACATGTAATGACGAACTTAAAAATTGCTGTCAATAGACTGTTAGACTGTTTTGAGTCTCCCAAGTCACGTAGCATCCAATATTTTTTTATGAATACTAGTGATGGATCAATTACTATCTTTTTATCTAACTTGTATTTCTAAAGTCTAGATGTCAGTACACGATTATCAATTTATTGTATAGCTATATTATTTCCTCCTACGGTCAGCATTGAAAATTCGTTCCGTGGAGAATGGTACACGGCAGATTTCACACTTTCAACAACTATAGCTATTTGAGGTCACGAAGTGCGTAATTCTCCTAACTTAATTTAAATAAGTAATATATATATATATATATATATGTAGAGGTTCAATGCAAAGATCCGTTAAAATGTAGTAAAACTCGAAAAGTATAAAGTTTTGTTCAGTTATAACACTTTTAAGAAGCAGAATCCCTTCACGAGCAGGTCACTAAAACCGGTGATCTTGCCCTTGCCATTAAAAAGGAAAGGGAGGGACTTGAAACAAAAGAATTGTTAAGTTAAACGCAAGTAAATTTGTAATTACTTTTAGAGTAAGTGTATAGGGAAGAGTTCTTTAGACTGTGGTAAGAGTGTGTGAAAATATTGATATTTGGCCACGGTCGTTGCTGGCTTTACATTTGACACCCGTTATCCTATATTTCGAATTCATGATTTAATAATAACAATTTTGATCACAACACAATAGAAACGGAAATCTCACGGAATGTTTTGTTACTGAAAGCATTCTTGTTTTGTTAAGAATAAATTGAACTATATTTTTAATTTAACACCACCCTAAACCGGGACATCAGTGTAACAAACTGAACGAAACCGATAAAAAAGGTTTCGATGACCCTAATCACCGGCAAAGAATATTACGCTCTAGTTGATTATTGTTTATATTTATTATTTTATTGCCATAGAGAGACTTCAAGTTCAAGTTCTTGTAAGATTAATCTCGTATTTTACTCAAGAATATAACAGTTTTATGATTGGTAGCGCTTTATGTAATCGTCTAAAATATAAAACTATAAAATAACTATGCCTTTAATATGCTATAAATTTATCAATGCTTAATAAAATGCTTATGTCGTCCTCATAAATCATACGTAAATAATACTATGAAACAAAGGCATCAACTTTAATGTGCAAACTTAAAATGATGTCCGCAATTAAATAAATTGTTAGTAAGCTGAGAAAGGCCATTCTGTATAATATAAGGATCGGAACACACACTGCGAGTCACAGCAATGCAATTGTGAGTATTCGAGTATTGTCATATACCGCCCACGATACTCCGGGTATAATTTCACGATTTAATGGCACCTCCTTACGAAATATAACTAGGGGAGTACGGCGATAAATAACCAACAAATTAGTCAGTTAGCGCGATACGTATGCACGTGCGAGGTGACATTTGCATGTCTGAGAAATGTTTACGGATTGTTGAATATAGGTACATAATAATAATATAGTGCACTACAGGCCGTAGGTGGCAATGAATATTGCGCTTCGCGCATTTAATCGAACGATCGACCGTGTTTGTCAACAATTAGCTGAATAACTACACTCACAAAAACGTTGTTTACAATTAGGTTAATGATTCGATAATTAAATCCTTTATTAAACAGTATACATACATATATCATACATGTGACAATAACAAACGTCAACTTTTCGGCTCAAAAATTATTGCCGACAAGGCAAGTTTAATTATATATAAATATGTATATGTTTAAGAATATACATTTTCAATGAAGAAGTAAACTATTTCCAGATTTTAAAAGATATATAGATAGGTTTTAAAAAATACATATGTACATATAATAAACGTATCTTCCTACCCCTTAGAGGACATAGGCGTAAGCATATGTATGTATGTACATAGATATGTTGATTTTAATTTTTATTAAACATTTCAATATTGTAGTAAAGAGCACTATTCGATAAACTATCTTAGCTATAGAGCAATCTATACTAATATTATAAAGCTGCAGTTTTTTTGTTTGTTTGTTTGAACGCGCTAGTCTCAGGAACTACTGGTGCGATTTCAAAAATCTTTCAGCGTTGGATAGTCCATTTATAGAGGAAGGTTAAAAGCTATATTTAAGATCTACAAAAAAGTCTGCAAGTACACATCTAACTATTATAGTTTACACACACAATAACCGCTTTTATGTTCATAAAAAATATTAAAGAAAGTCTCAGTCGTCTGAAGAAAGAAACTAAGTTAAATGTGTATCGTAAAATTAATCCTTATCCAAATTAAGCATTATGTAATCAAGGGTATTTATGTAGAAGTAAAATACTTTTTTTTTTATTGCAATCAGACATTTCGTTGAGAAATTATCACGAGTATAAAAACGCAAAGAATTGGTACCTAATAATGAGTTATTTGCAAAAGTGTTTTATCAACATAGTAATATTAATCTTTATCGAAATAAATGTGTTGTTGATTAAAAGTGAACAAAATTGTCCTTGAAATCATCAAATCAGTTAATTTCAATTAAGATCTTACAAGGAACTACGCGGGTGAAACCGCGGGTCACAGCTAGTATAGAATACAATCTCAGTTACATTCACCGCGCCCCTAATGCACGGATGCAATCAAATGAGCTACTACCCCCGCCTTCGCCTCCAGTCACAATTTACACGCAAAAGCGTTCATTGCAACGCCAATCGCCAACTTCAGACTAGTCAATTTTCATTGTAACTACATAGGTACATCGGGAATGAAAATTCCATACAAACTACGGGTTCAAAAATATGCATAGAAACTAGCGACATCGTAAGTTTAGGGCATCTTCGATTTATTTTTGCGTTACTCCATTTTTCAAATATAGCACTAGCGCATCTCACATTATAGTTGCTAGTGCTATATTTTTCAAACTAATACTAGCAGCATTTTTCAAGCAATACACTAGCAACTATAATGTGAGAGTAATATACAAACAAAAACAATAATAATATATTAATTTAATACCATAAATAAGAAAATATTAATTAAAGATAAATATCATAAATATAAATATTGCATATTAATGAATATATCAAAAGATTTTGATTCCACTTTATTTCTCTCCATCATTGTGTCCATGGTGGATTGACTTTCCATAGATTGATTAATCTATGGAAAGTACTAAGTGTCGTTAAGTTTCAAAACTTTTCTCAACTTAGTGTTTACTGTTTTTTCGCTAGTGTTTTTATGTGATTTTGGATTGAAAACTGACCAATTGGCTTTCTACATAACGTTATGATATTCTAGTACACCTGTTAAGACTTGGCATTAGATTTAGATACCGATAACTGCTTTCACTTCGACTTACCTTGGCAAGAAACTCAGACTACTCGATACTCACGATTTGGAATTGATATTTGTTAATGATGCCTGATAAATCTTGTTTGAAGTGCTACTTCAGGTACGTTAAAGATAAATAACGATCAGATCTGAAAACGATCAAGTAGTAGATGTAAAAAATAAGTGCCATTCTTCTTCTTCTTCTTCTTTACGATTGGTTAATTATTAACCTGGTGACATAGTTACTTTAGCCATCTGAAGGCTTCAGTCATGAATTAAAAACTACTGCTTTCTACGCCAGTGATATATTTACTGTTAGAGTACACCTATCTATGATCAGACCTTTTTTTTTTTTTTTTTTTACGTGTGGAAACCCCCTCGGGCCTTCATCCCACCGGGGCTTTTGGTGAGACGGTGTGTCGGAATCGGACCGACTAAAACCACACGGTGTGCCATATTGCGCCTAAAATAGGAGGAATCCGGGAACAGCTTTATTAAGTCATCCGGATCCCTCCTAGCGCCTGCCTGCAATCGCGGGCACCACCTTCTTGCAACTCTCAATTAGGCTGCGTCCAGGCACACCAGGACGTCGCCTCCTTGCGGCTGGCCACTATAGCGAGTGGAAAGGAAAACCCGTCCCGACCACCCGCGGCCACATTGAGGGCGGCATGAAGCGCTGGTAAGCGCGCCTACGCCGCCCGGTTCGCCGGCGGCGAATTGGGTCCGATTGGAGATCGTTCTCCCGGGCCCGCCGGACCACCAGAGAGGCTCCTCTGGTGGCCAGGCATGCCGCCTCTTGAAAGTTCGACCCCTGGGCTGTGACAAGAGTGTCATCGGCGTAACAGATTACTCCCAGCCCAGGGGGGAAGTCACCACGAAGGGCCCAGTCGTACCCCATGTTCCACAGGAGTGGTCCAAGGACAGACCCCTGCGGAACATCGCACGACATGGGCCGACGACTCAGGTTTCCATCTCGGTCCTCGTACACGACGGTACGCTCCTCTAAATAGTCTGCCACTAGCTGCATCAGGTACTGTGGCACTCCGTGATAGCGGAGCGCTTCCCTTATGCAACTGAATGGTAGACTATTGAATGCGTTGGCGATGTCCAATGACACCGCCAACAGCACGCCGCCACAGCTCACCGCCTCTTCGGTCACGGCTCTCAGACGCAATACAGCTCCGATCGTCGAACGACCCGCTCGGAAACCGAATTGGGCGTCCGACAAATCGGGGCCGACCTCATTCAGGTGCCGGACGATGCGGGCAGAGAGTACCCTCTCAAACAGTTTACCCGCCTCGTCCAGCAGCACAATGGGTGTGTAGGCCGCGACCGAGTCGGTAGGCCGTCCCGGCTTCCTTAAAAGCACCAGCTTCCCGCTTTTCCAGCAATCAGGGAAGCGCCCGGACACTAGACTAGCGTCGAACACCTCCCTGAGGCGGTCTGCCATGTGGTCAAATGTATGATCTGACCTATGCCAACGTAGCCAACCGCATTTATCGTATAAAAAAAATATGCTTAAGGTGCATTACCTATTTTCAGTTCCGTTGCACTATTTTCTGAACCCTAAAAGTATGAACCTGGAGAACATCGAAAGGTTTTCTCGATGAAAAGCTGTGCTAGATGTAGCAATACAAGAACGGGGCAATACTTATAATATGTTGACTATGCAATGATCAAGTCAAACAGCAAGCTAATTAATATTCGTAAGCTAATAACAAAAAAAATATATGTGGTGTCGTGGGACACCAGATAGGAACGAAGTTTCTAGAAGAAAAATCAAAAAAACTACTTTACAAAATTATCTTAACACCTTTATTTTATTTACAATGATTTATAAAATTATATAATAATAATATACAAAGGAACAGGTATTTACATGAATAATAATAGCAAACTGCAATAATAATAACAGTCAATCCGTAGACTATACAAAAAAATCTTACGCTTTTTTTAACGTTACGGACGTTTTTTGCTGGCTAGAGTACCCCTCCGCAACGCCTCATAAGGAACATCGTTCCAAAAAAACTACAATGTAATAATCATCATAATGTGTTTTGTAATTTCTATCTGTTACTAGCCTAAAACCTAAAGTCCATTGGAACGTACTATACTGATTTAAGACTAATATTCTAATCGATTGAAAGTGATAATGATTATTAGAATATTTATTTCAATCAGTATAGTATTTTCCAATATAAAAAAGTTAAACGACAACTAACATGGATACGCCATCTATTTTTTCTTTTGGGTACTAGACGACTGTTGCGCTACCTACTGTTTAACGTCTTAAAACTTATTTTCACATCGTAGAGTTGCGTATCTATTCCAGTATTTGTGTATAATCGATGCTACATACATATTATGTTTTATGTCAAAACCACAACGTACTCTTAACAAAATCACAAATCAGTCTGCAGTTTTAAAGTAAAAGAAAACTCAGTTTATCACACTAATAAAAATAAAACTATTTAATTTTAATTGTGATCAATTTAAGATAGATTTATTATTTTCTTTTATTAGTCATTTAAAATTATGTTTAAAAAACACTACTGTTGAAACACGGATTTAGAGAGGCTGATAACTTTTTTATTTTGATGTCTACTTATTTAATTTTAAGCTATTGATATGATGCTTTTTTTTTTCTTGTGGAAACCCCCACGGGTCATCACCCCATCGGAATTGATGGTGGGGTTGTATGTCGGACTCGAACCGACTAAAACCACATGGTGTTACGTCACAACTGGGTCTATTGCAATTGACCTGGGTATACCCTAGGAGGGGTGCTTCCAAGAAACCCTGCAGACCTTGGCCCTTTTCTTTTGCAAGAGGCGGCCACATCGTGAAGTGCGGGGGGCCTCACCCCCCCCCCTTCGATTTAATTTAAGACGCGCAAACGCGACGGGCAACCCACTTGTTGCCCCCAGACCAGCGCTCATGAAGGCTGCAGATTGTTTCTTACTCTTCGGCGCCTGGATTGATATGATCTGTTACACTTATAATTTTTTGTTTTTTTTTTCATCTTATAATCATAATATTATTCAAACTATTAATTAATAACTAAAATTAAGAAAAAAAAAACAATAAAAATATTCTTAATGTTTGATTAAACCTAAAACCGTCTAATCATTTGAATAACATGGGTCATATTTTAAACATTACAGTTGTTAGTAACAGTTCATACAGCAATTCAATTTAAACACAGAGATTTGCTTTCAATTAAAAAAACTGTTGAAATGGAATCGTAAGTCTTATTTTAGTTAGAAAACGACAACAGGTTTTCCTAAAATTTGGATTATTCCAATTCAAGTATTCAAGTATAGAAATATATAATAAATAAATATAAAATATAGAATATTCAAGTATTCTACCAAACGTCTTTGAGTCGTTCTATCTAATAGACTGATGAAAGATGAAAATATTCGTATTGAACATAGCAGGTCAGCAGTTAAAAGTCTCTGTTATACGCAACAGGTCGATACATATAATTTACATAGAATATTTTTATATGTTAATTTTACAAAGTGCTAAGCTAAGGTTGGAAGCAAAGCTAGATGCTAAAACAATCTGATTCGTTCACGTTTATCAAATTAAGCGTTCGCCAAATTTTGCCAAACAAATTAACAATTACGATGGGTTTTAATCATCCCAATTGTTGAAGACGAAAACTGTTTAACCCAACGATTGAATTATACAAGTATTTCTGAATGGCGCTTGGCTTGGCGACAACTGGTTGGTGAATCGCATAGAAATGTACGCCATTTCGTTAGGCTATAGCGAGCATTCTCAGAGACTGTGGGGAACGCGCTCGTTTCGGAACCGAGCTTGCCACAAAAATGACAGAAACATTTTTGACAGAAGGAATAAACAATTTTATAGCCTAATAAAATTGTTTATTCCTTCTGTCTAACTAAGAAAACTTAGGCTAGTTTTGCCTACTTATTTCCGACCGTTGCATCGTTGGTCAGCAGTCACTATAGGCTAATGACAGTTTTCATAAGTTTCTAACCTGGTTGCCTTATAATAACTTTTTCATAAGCCTCCAGGCAACTGTGCTTAAACCACTGGCAGGAACAAAATACGCAAAGTAGTAATTAGATGTTATTAAATTTGGTAATTAATATTTGTAAACACTATATAATATGGAGTCATTGAAACATATTTGTTACTCATTAGACTATTTAGGACAGCAGAGTATTAAAAAACAATATCAAACAATTAAAGCTTATGGTACGAAAGCAAAAAAAAAATACCTTTCATAGAGGTATACGACATTGTAACTTACTTATACGTTATGTGCTGAGACTTACATAAATACGGTAACGCATATAAAATAATAAGTCAATTTTTGTGTGTATAGTACTTACATAAATATTTATTTATTTATTTTCGACTCTTTGCACATATTGTACAAAGGCGGACTTAATGCCTCAGGCGTTCTCTCCCAGTTAACCTTGGGCTGTGGCAAAAATAAATGGTAGTAGGTGCAAATAGGTGAGAGAGGTACATGTAAATATCTAGCTAGTAGCTTTAGCTTTAAAATGTTTCAAGAGAGATCCTACTGAATCAGACAGTATCGAGCATCCAATATGCTTATTAAGGTAAGGATAACATTCACATTCATGATTAACATTCAACAAAAGAGTTACGTTAACTACATCCCCTTTATATTTTGTAAGGAAACCCCTACGGGTCGTCACCTTACGGGGCCGGTAAGGTGGTATGTCGGACTCGAACCGAATCACACAGTGTTCCGTCATCGCGTCTTGTAGTCGGGACCTCAGGTATAACATGGACATGGTGTGATCCAATCTCTAATTTAGGTCCGGCCTTCTAATGGAGGCCGGAGACTGTTTGCTCTCTCCGGCAATAATTTGCCGGAGAGAGCAAACAGTCTGAGTCAGATTTAATAGCAATTTTCCCACTTGCAACCGAATATTAGGAAACTAGTTTAGGATCACAAAATATTTTTTTATTATTCTATTAATTGGTTTTCTAACCTGTCTTCGTTTGAGTGTGTGCCTGTAGTAGTATTTTAGTCTTGCCTTAAGTTACGAAACACTTCATAGGCCTTAATTTATCTACAGCTAAAGCCGACAAATACAATATGCCTGTTGTAATATATCATGTGCTTATAACCATTAACTTGGATGAAATCAGTAGAACTAAAAGCTACCTGTGTTGTGAGGAAATCATTGTTCGTCAATAAATATTGATGTAATTTATTGAGCATATCTGACTTATCCTTATTGGTTTATTGTAGTTAATCCTATTCAAAAGTGATGTAATGATATGAATTGCAAATGATGAGCATAGATTGTTACACTAGTATAGGATCGCAGACCAAGTTAAACTACACTTAATATAAACTCTTAGCAAAGTACATAAAAGTATTATTGCCTTGTTTTTAAACGTCGTCCAGCGTGTACTAAAAGTACTAGTGATAGGGGGAAAACCAGCAAATCAATAAAAAAAAATATGTTGAACTTGTTTCCTTATGCGTTAAGGCTTTCGATCGGTTGAACAAGCTCAGTTAGACCCAATCGTCATGCGAAATGAGCAGTTACGATCTAGATCACCCTAACAATTATTCTAACTCTTCGTTCAAGTATCCCTACGTAGTTACGTGCATGTTGTGTTAGAGGTCAGACAACTTGAGCTCTGCGTAATACTAGTAATCAGATACATCAGAATGGACTGGAAATCAAAGAGAATACACGTCAGTAACGGGACGGTACTCTGTTTAAAATGTAGTTAGAAATATATTTCACTCTAGTTATATTTTAAGGACCTCATGAGATAAGATAAGTTAGTAGTGGTACAAAGCGCCACTATGTTTTGTTCTTCGTCTCAATATGTACTTATATGTACATGTTCACACACAAACCAAAAACACACTAAAATTCAAGCGGATAGAAAAGTCTAGGCATCTACTATTTTTGTTCAACTTGGCATTTTAATTATATACTAATAATATAATACTAGTAGTAAGTAATATACACTCAAATATTTTTTTATCGTTATACCCGTCTTAGTCACTGCAGCTTAAAAATGTAGACACATACTTAACTAAACAAAACCTTAATAAATCAACAAAAACCAACCTTCAATAAATCGCCATTTTCGAAAGAGCGTGCAATTAAGTGAGCTATCTAAAAAGAAGAGATAAAGTTTTGCCCGGGGCAATGAGCAATTAACTACGGAGAGATTAACCAATAAATCGAAACGAGTGAGGGTTACCGCACCGGGGTGCGACTATCAACCGTCTACCTCCACCGTACTTCAATAATAAACCCAAGATAATCGGTGACATCCTCACCGGGATCTTTGAGTTTTTTTCAAGGAATTTCCTATATTTTGTCTTGATAAAAATAAGAATTTAACAAGAGGCGCTTTAATTTACCGGGAACACCATTAAGTCGTGATTTGCAGTACTTAGACTTCGGTATGTAATTTTAAAACTAAAAACTGACCCGTTTTAATTTTAGAATAGGTGTGTCCGCGACTTCGTTCATGGGACGACTTTTACGTGAGAATTTATTTTTTACAAAATAAATGATCAATTGACAGAAACACAGCCTAAATTATACACAAAAATAATTATAACCTGGGAGAGCCATGCTTCGGCACGTATAGGCCGGCTCGACTGGAGACCACCACGGCCTCTCAGAAAACGTGAGTGAGGCCCAACCGCGTTTTCCATTGCTCTGCCTTTCTTTCCCCTACTCCCTTTCACCAACCCTAAAAGGCAGACAGCACTCTTGTGGTTCTTGAGTTGCAAGTATTCATCGGCGGCGGAAGTCTTTACCATCAGGTGACTCGTCTTCTCGTTTGTCCCCCTACAATATATATATATACATATGTATATAACACTAAATTACAGACAATATTCGAAATTAAAAAGTTTAAGTGTTGCGCATACAATAACTACGACTCTTCAGATCTATTTTAAACCTATTTACAGATATATATGTATATATATCTTAATCATATTTGTCTTTACGTCTAATTATTTGTTTATTTCCTATGTTTCCTTTGATTACGAAATTTGCAAGAGAAATGGCTTCGCCATTGCCTTTAACGCATCATCAAACGATAACGCAATAAGGGATACCAAAAGCTATTTTCCATTAAATGGTTAATAAAAAACTTAAATGTTCAATAAATTCTCCAAATAAACGGAAAGATAAATCTTGTTATTTATTGTAGATACTGGGTGTTATCGCAATCTTGTATCGCAATATTTATTGGCGATTCACCCATCATTATATTTTTTGCACAACTCGTACGGAATTTTCCATGTGTAGTCATGATCGTGACAAGCCTAATTGACTAACGTATCCAGGGATCAGGCGGAACACATGCAAAGCCGCGCTTGTCACATCGATTTGCCGCATAAAGCTCGCCGTGCAAAGCCTAAAAAGTCCTTCCGTGTAAACTGGTTGCAAGACCGGAGAGCCAGGGTTGCCTTTTCTGTACCTTTGTGGCGTAGGGCTGTGGAATCGTGCTATTCTCGGTATAATAATGTCAGTTTCCAGACAACTATGCATTGTTACTGCGAGGTAAATCTCTATGATAAATGAGTATAGAAACAATACCCCGTATTCTGTAGCCAGTCTGAATATCTTTAAGTGCAATACATTTAATTGGGCCTGCTGATAAGTTTCATTTGATTGACAATAGATTAATACTAGTGCTTGAATTATGGCGCGAAATAAGAGCTACAAAATTGATTGTTCAATATACTTATTGAATTTTGTCTACACATTTTCTGACGTTAAAATTATTCATAATCTATTTGCTTAAAACTTCCTTTCACTTTCCATTTAGAACTAAAATAAAGCATTTGTTATTGTCTATTTATTTAATAGCAGTGGCAATTTAGTAAACGCCTACCATCTGTACCTGCCGCGAAACAGACTAAGAGGTTCATTTTATTATTTTTACTTGGAATTTCCTTTGCCTTAAAGCATTCAAGCAATCTTTTCCAGTTAGACGCCTTCACAGTTTTTTTTTTTTTAATAACTGCAGACCTTTCTTGCCTGACCTTTTAAAATCCCAGTGTAAAAAAAACACCGACCTGCAAGGTTGAAGGAAGGGTATTTGCAGGAACAAAGTTTTCATGTTCACATGCGTTCCGAACGTTTTGGTAAATAAATTAATGAATCTGACAGCCTTGATATGGTAGGCTCGGAGCACACGGTGCGACCGCTTCATTCCACTTCGCCTGTAATTATTGTGCTAACACCAGTTACGCAACATTGTGTATACAACAAAAAGCTGTCTAGAAAAAGTTATGTGTGCATCATACCTTCTAATCACCACACTGTTATGTGTAGGTTTAGTACATGTGGTTTACGAACTCATAAATAGGTTTTAACAATAGTGAACCTCATACTATGTTAGAAAGCAAAAGTTTTTTTTTAAGGTAAAAATCGATGAAAACTATTTTATTGAGAAGCTTCATCATATAATTTGGTTGTATACAAAAATCAATTCTTAGTGGGTTTCAACACACCAGGTATGTTATAACTTCAGTCTTCATTTAAAGCAAAGTAATGTGGGAGTAAACTTTTTCCAAACAATTAAAATTACAACACTATACCATGCTTTTAAAATGTTATCGTAATCATTGAATGGACGATTCAGAGAACTAACTGCATTACTAAATCTCCTAAAAGGTAAATTGAACGGACAATGAAATAGTTTTCAACTTTTATCAATCAGTGTCATGTCAAACCAGGCAAAGCTCAAAAATATACGACATTACCCAAGAACAGCTACAAAAAGCACCAGAATGGCAAAAACATCTGACTTGCAACTTGTACTAAATACGTGAAAATGAATGACCCACGTAATTAGCAAAAAACTACAGTAAGGTAATCTTTGATTCTTTGTAATTGTGAAGTCTTGAAGAAAAATAATTATATTTTATTATTTGCATGTATTAAATAATCTCTCTTCCATGTTACGAAGCCATATTTATATGCCATATCTAATCGTAGTGTTGAAGTGATATATGTTATTGACACAATGAATAGTGTCATATTGAAATAATGTAAACATTTTATATATTATTAACACTCATGAATATTTAATAGTTTGTTGTACTACTAATTGATGTTATCTAACATTTCAAACTTGTTTTGGTTTTAATCGTTATGTTATGATCTTCAATGTTTTAATTCAACTAAGTAAATATGTATCATTGCTAAGAGACAATGGTATTTTATGCTATGTGATGCGTTATATATGTATGTATAAAATAACGCCAACCATTTACAATCATTGCGACTATTAATTGTCATTGATGCCTGAGTAACCGATTCAAAAGCAAACATCACATTCAACTATAAATTACTTGTATACTGCAAATATAGGTACTAAGTGGCCGAGTCCCCTTGCATTTCAACTTAAATTACAAACTTGATGTATAAAAAAAGGAATATTAGTAACGTAAATTACAACATTTCTAGTGTTCTTCTATGTAGCAGTAGGAACACCTTGATTTACAGAAAATGATTTAAGTAGAAGACATGGTGTTGAACCTACAGCGCGCAATCGCAAATCCAAATTCGTCATCGCATTTACAAATCGTCTTCATCTCAGTTAAATTGTTGTACTACAGACTCGCGCACACTGATAGAAATCTTACTACTCTTATAAATACTAACATTTATATGGATATTTGTTACTCACTCACCCCAGAAAGATCGAATCGATCAGAGAAGTATTTGATACCGGAAAAATGTGCTTCTCAAAATTGCCACGTGGTCGAAGGCTTGTAGTACCTAAATAAGCCATAATTCTAAAAAAAACTAGATAATTATAAATTCTTGTAGCTAAATGGAACACAAACGAGTCGTTGACAAAGCTTTCTTCTCCTTAGTACATGCAGCGATTACATTACTACACACGCATGTACATAGATAGATGGCACATACTTAGTCATTTGTGTGTGAGTGGACAGTCACTCACGCAAGTACTAACTAGACAGTATTTGTATAAGACACGTTTGAATGCATTGGCTTGCATCATACTGCGCTTGTCAACGACAAACGTCCGACAACGGACCACGTCCTGTGCTCTATATGTATGAGTTGACTAATCGCGAATAACAAGAACAATCGATTAGGAACTCGATTTGAAAATAATAACGGAAATGTAGTTTGATATTTTAACATAAGACAGTTAACAAACTGCAAATGCAAAACTTTTATGAATTAGAATTTTCAAACAAACATATCTCGTAAAACGTTTTTTCTGTATTTTTGTACTGAAGTAAACCTCATCAAATAATAATAGTATTTGAAGATACCTGCTATAGCTTTCACGTATCCAGCCCTTTACATTTCTGTACTTTTTTTTGTTCATATATGTTTATGATATTAACGTCTGTTTATTTCCAAATCGGAATACGTATATAGGTATACACTGATTGTTTACTATTCATATTTTTAGTATAACATAATGAGACTCAACTTTTGCACAAATATCTGATAGAAATGTATTATCAGGGAAACGAAAATAGAATAACACTTATCTTTTAGAAGAACTCAGATCTCAATGATCGTACACCCACATAACTCGGTCACTTATAATTTTATAATATTCTGTTTGTTTTTTTTTTTTACTGTAATTCTCATATATATTTTCCTTGCAATACTCAATTCTAAGTTGACCTTTTACTTATACAATATAATTTCTACATTACGCAACAATTTTGCACCTATATAGAGCGATATAAATAGTTTTATAGTAACAGAGAATTGATAAGTTAAATGGACAACAGGCTATCTTATGACTAAAAGTAATGTCGCGAAAGCCAAGCACCCTAAGAATGAACAACAATGTTGAAAACTAATAAGAGGATTGACTGTACAGTATGGCTTACACTCGAGTAGTTAAATATTTATTTTACAGAAGCCATTAAAAGACAAGGTACAAAGAAATTCTGTTTTAGAACATATTGTGTAGTCTGTGACACATAAAAAATATATATCAATAGATATAGGAACATAAAGATAGTCAGTAGATGAAGTCTGTGAATAATGTTTACATTAAGTACGAAACGTTAGATGTCAGAAGCAAAATTAAAATCAAAGTCAAAAATCAACAGCGCTTTTAAATGTAATACATTTTTTACGCCATTCAGTTTTATAGACTTGTTACTATCATTGGTTATTCAATGCAAATTTATAATGTTTAATCTCCCTACGTATACTCCCTTTCATTGATAAACTAGTAAATGATTTGTCTAATAAACAAGGATTTGCGCCTTTCAGATAACCCATACTTCCATAACAGATACGCGGAAAAGCTACAAATAATAATTTATATGGCAGACCATTCTTGTAACAATATCGAAAGACTTTAAACTTTCAAATAACCTTCACAAATCTAAAAAGTACTTCTTACTAAATTATTATTTCTGTGGGAGAACTATTAGAAATTAGGTTAAATACTATTTATTATTTGGGTTTATTTATATTTTATTTGTGTCCGACCTCTAGAAAAAATTACTGAAACGGGATTCACGACGGTTTCAAGCAAAACCCTGTATTAGATGAAATAACATTTTTGAATTTGATTTCAATTTAGCGTTATGTTCGATATAGCAAAGAAAGAAAACTTGAATATAAAATTTCCTTACATTCGTCAGCTCAAAATGCTTTGTCGCGCAGTGTCGTCAGAGAGTAGCCGCTCCTAAAAGTTTACATTATTCTTAATATCTTATCAGTACAGTAACTGCCGACATAATGGACATAAACTAAACATTTATTCATAATCAAAATTCTTAGCAATCTTATCCAACACCAACTTATTCTTATCGAGTTCTTATGTCAGTCCATTTCCTATTCACTGGCAGACAATAGGGACTTTGACAAGTGCCGGGTTTAGTCATGACGTAATTATACGTGCAGGGGCGAGATAATTAGTCCTCATTGAGTTTTGTTGCTGCAAGTCATTGTGCATAATAGCCGGTAGAGTATACCCTTGCTGTCCTGTTTACACGGACGCTGATCAAACATATTGATAGTTGATACGTATTATGTCCATCACAGTACCGTAAGAATATTATGTCTTTGAAATATACATACATATGTGGTAGAAACAAATCTTTAGGATTTTTTTAGATTTTATACGTTTTGTGGTATTATTGTATACGTATTAATTCACAGATGAGATATCAATAAAGGGTAGTCAGTTACATAGGGTATGTAGCGAATTTTAATGCCTGTTAAAACATTAATAAAAAAAACCGGGTTTAAATAACCTGTGTAATCCTGACTGGCACATTGGTATAGTGGTTAGTCACTGTGACTGCTAAGCTGAAGGTCGTTTGAATTCGATTCCCACACGGGAAAAAAAATGCATGTTTTCCATAATTAGTTGCCGAGTTAGGCTATTCATTGTGTCCGTTGTTTGTATGTTCCTAAAGTCCCGCAACAAAACAGGAATAATTCCTGGTCCTAGGAGTTGTAAAAAACAGAGAGTGATCTAGTTTGATAGTTTTATAATCATAAAATATTAGTAACCAAGTTTAAGATATTTATTTTCTTTTTGAACATATTATTTGTAAAAATAACATTTAAAAAAAAACAGATGAATAAGAAACAGATGCAATTATACACAAGAAAACTTTGCGATTGCATTATATCGACGTGACCAAAGCCACATTTCTTTAAAAACAAAACTTGCAACTGTCTAATTATAATGTTCCGGCACTTTACAAGGTACGCGAACTTCCTCTCACGCAATGCTAACTAAACATAGATAATATTTTATTCATACCACAATTTCACGGCATGAAAAACCAAACAGACATTCCATTATCACTATGCCATGCCCGCTATATAAGCTTATACAACTACCAATTTTAAATCGAAAAATGTATGAATGTCGGAGGAGGCTATACTTCTTTAAATACTTTCAAAGTGCATACCTACATAATTCATTTATTAAAACGCATACTGTGTATTCGAATTTCGAATCAGTGATTTACAACGACTTGTTTAATTGGTTATCTATTAATGAGTTTACGAATTATTTGAGTTAGGTATCAGAGACCACACAGAGTGTGAAATGTTTCACAACGTGGTCACGATTTATCAGATTACTACGCCCGCGCCGATAGAACACAGATATTGTTTTATCGAAGTCACTTTACGGATGCACGATGGATAGGGCTTGATAAGAATAAAGCTTGAGCAGTTACGAAACGTCCGGTGAACGGCAAGCAGTATTCACATAGCTGTAGGCAGACAGTTTTGAATTTGATCAAATAATGTACTAACTATAATATTGCCACCAATAAATAATAATAGAAAGCAGTGATTTACGTGTATTGCGTCTTTTATCGCTGTTGGAGATTGAAAATACGAATAGTGGATTGATTTAATGTTTGAAACCTATGTAGAAGCTTGTGTATTGCATACGGCTGTGTGTCTGTTAGTCACTTTGGACTAGACGAAAGGTATTTTGTTTAGATAATAGCATACATATGTAAATATGTCGAGCATTAATATAGTTTATGAGGTTAATATTGTATTCAAACTTTTGCTTGTTACTGAACTAATGATAAGGATTTATATCAACCATTTATATAAAACTACACAAGTGTATTTGTGCGTGTCTTTTTGTGTGCCTCTAAAATGAAACTCAAAATTTTAAGGTTTAAGAAATAAACGGTATTTCAGTAAATGAAGGCAGATCCTGGTTGTTCGGGACACAATACCCATGTACTAAGTATTAATACTATATAAGTCTTTTTGTAGCAATTCATACTTGATTAGATTGATACATTAACTGAATGATCAATATCCATTGACTTAACAGCGTCATCACATTCTAAATTATTTCAACAACTCGCAAAATAGGAATATGCTCGAGAGTCTTTAGTACAAATAGGAAATATAAAATGTACAGAATGCGGGAGAGTTTTGAAACAGAATATAGAGAAAGCAAAATTGTTCTATAGGTCGCATTGTCTTCATATTTACTGCAAACCTCTTTGTAAGATTGCATAATTTTCAGTTGTCATTTAGGTTCAATACAAATAGCTTACCATGGTTGTGAATAACTTAGATTAAGGTCTATTTTTAGTCGATATCTTTAGTTTTATTTTATTTTTTATACTATAGGGGGACAGACGAACAGACGGGTCATCTGATAGTAAGTGACAACCGCCATCCATGGACACCTGCAACTCAAGAGTCGTAAGTGCACTGCCCGGCTTTGAGGGTGATAAGGGATGGGGGATGTGGGGAGGGAAAGAAGATTGGGGATGAGGAGATAAGAAATAGGAGAGGGGGATGGAGGGAGAGGGGAGTTGGGCCTCCGGAAACTTCTCTTATTTCGGGGAAATGCAACACAAACGTTACTTTACAACCGGTTTTATGTGAGGCCGTGGTATCGCACCGTTTGAGCCGGCCCATTCGTGCCTGAGCATGGCTCTACCATTGTAAAATCTTATAGAAAGTTGCTTTTAAAATTAAAAAAACACCACACTAGCTCTCTGCGTCAGACCTCTTAAAGTACTAGCTTTTGACCATTACTTCGTACGCGTAGAATTTAGAATTAGGTATTTATATTTTCATTTATCCAGGGACACGGTCTTCATTTTAATTTACTTCTCTATACATCTGTAAAAGCTGCATTCAATCCTACGCAATCGTTTCGGCGTGATGCGTGTACAAACATGAAGACAGGCTGATCAAAATTGTAAAACTGTTGTTTTGGCTTTTGTTGTAAAGACCTACCATATTAGTTTTTATAGACATATTTGATTGAAAATATTGACAAAATAAATACTCATATCGCAAAGACATTTGAATAATAAATAAATACTCATATCGCTAACACATTTAAATGAATACTGTATCTCTTTCTAATCCTCCAACCAATTTTTGTTTTTCATTTGGCCTTACCGATATTTGTCACCTGTTTCTCCGGCCTTATGAATGGTATGCATCATGTTTACTCAAGTATTTAGCATCAATAATCACATGCCGAGCTTTCGGCGATGCATTAATATGGAGGGCATTCACCTCTACGAACGTTCATTCATCCTATGAGTATCTTGAAGTAGCTTTTCCGGTTTCAAGAAAAACGTTTATGTGACATAAGAAGGTTTACTAATACTATACTTATCGAAGTTTAAAGTTGTCTAAAGTACGAGGAAGATAAAAACAGTATTTATTCTTATATCTCGATGCTAAAGAAGTCAATAATGTTAACCGTTTAGGTGTAACTGGTTTGTTAGGTTTCAAATGTGCATGGATGATAGTCACTTCGTGGTAAATTTTAAATGCAGAATTATTCACAAAAATAAATATTATGCTACTGAAAAGATACAGATTTTTTATAATAAACAATGTAAAACTTCAAAAAAATATGTCAAAGAGTTTCCTACGTATTGAAAAAAAAAAACTAACCGAATCATGTTTAAGAAGGTACGTCTGCTATGCTTATATGATCTCGTTCTGTCCAATTCCATCACATTTTCTTCCTGAATGAATTATAATATAATAATGTGGTTAAATGATAATATAATTGACAATAAACCTTTAGTTTATCGCCTTACGCTATCGGAGACAGATTAAAAATTATGGACCATGTATTACAACACTGCAAAGGCCATAAGCAACCGTTAATAATCGAATGCGGGACACGTCTCTTCTCGTCTTGTATAGGCAAGCTAACGTAACTTACAACACTGCACACTTACGGCAACACTATTTAAAAGAATATAGGATGTAAAATATATCATATAAATTAAATAATAGATTACCAATAAATACTCACTCGTTAATTAAAAAAGTTATATCTGTTTGTTCATCTACCCATTTCTTAAGCAACCAAGCGAAAAAGTCTTGCAAAACATGTCAGTACCTTCTGAGATCAGAAGCCAATTATGTAAGGCACTACACGATCGCGTTCATCATTGTCTTACAGCTGACCGGTCTAACATGCGCAAGTACCAATTACAATAAGAAACTGACACAATATTTTCTAGTCAGCACGAGTTTACAATCATAGATAAGATATTTATACATGTATTGACATACATACATGTTATTGCTCGATGATTATGAACGTCTAGAGTGGCATAATCAAAGTCGTTAATAAAAGTTAAGAGGCGCCTAAAGCAAAAGTAATATTATAATTTACTAGCAATAAAAGGGAAAGGTTGGCTAAGTACTGACTACAACATTTAACTTAATATTTCAATCAAAGCAAATAATTTGTTTAATGTTAATAATAAGTTACATACTTAATAAATAGATGATGAAAAAGGCAATACCTCGGTTGTCAAGTCTATTATAAAACTTTTATTATTAGGTTCCGTCCAAACATTTGATATTAGAAACGTTTGAAGAACGGAACGTGGGACATCTTTCGGATACTTCGGCACGTATGGCCGGTTCAACGTGACCTAGCTGCCGGATTCGCAACCCCTTTCCCCTACCCTTAAAAACGGACATCACTCTTCTGACACTTGCAAGAGTGATGTCCGTCTTCGTTCAACTTGCTTGAGTTGCAAGTGTTCATAGGCGGCGGGAGTCAACAGGTAACCCGTCTGCTCGTTTGTCTTATTGTAATCTACTTTCCTTTACCTTCTCTTAAGGTTGCAATATCCAGATTCAATCCAGAATAAAATATTATTTATTGATTTACATTGCAAATTCTCTGTCAGTTATTCCGTGAGTCTACAAAAATGGTGCACCCGGCTCTAGCTACTCTTTTATTAAATCATAATGACATAACATCTGCTCTAAATCTCAGTACCATTGGCAATAACACGACCATTGGCAATAACGTCATTTACTTTTGAAAATGTCCAGCAAGCAATATCGCACTACCTATATGTAATACGGAGCAGTAATAAGATTCAAGGAATGTGAATAATGATCTACAATCAAATGTAAACAATGGTCATGCCCAAAAGAATGACATAACATTTTAGACGGAGCAGCGCATAGTTTACTTATTCAAATCACAATCATCCGGCACCAAGACTCTCCTGTTATTAATCAAAGAAACTAGGACAGAATCTATTATTTTATCTGCAAAGATTGCTTTTATGTCGAAATGAGTAATCAAGTCGAAAATTATTGTATAATGAATATAAAATTGCTTTGATTATCCTTGGGTATTCAAAGTCTCTCTCATCAACCTCCACCAACCAAGGAGGAGGTTTTCAATGTTATGAGTATAGAAATTTTATGTTTGAATATGTTTATTGATTGACTGTAGAGTTTACGATCTTACTATACAATTATTCTCATTTATTTTTAAAGTTTTTTTTTTTTAACTTGGAGTTTTTTATTTAAAAGACAATTCCCGTATTAGGAATAATTCCTGTGTCGCGGGGGGCTTTACAAACATTCAAACAACGGACACAAAGAACACCCAGACTCGGGACAACTATTCGTGGACACACAAAGTTTTGTCCCTTATGGGAATCGAACCCACGACCTCCGGTTCAGCAGTCAGGGTCACTAACCACTAGACCAACAGATCCGTTTATCTAATATCATCTCAAACTGGAGATAGTTTCTGATATTGCATATCGTATAGTAATATTTAAACACACATATTTAAACACAAATAAACTAAGTTATTTTTATAAATCAATTAATATCTTTATCTTCTAACAGGTACTGTAGTTTGCATACCATGTATCATACATGGTATGCAAACTATGTATGAGTTGAGATCGTTTATAAATAGAAATATAAAATATTTCCATTAGTGTTCAATATAAAAATTGCAAAAACCGCCATAAATTTAAAAGAGAAAATACTAAGTAACTACTCTAATACTAGTAATGTGTGACCCACGATGCCAGTATTTTTTTAAAACATATATATATGTATAAGTTATGTGGTGTATATGTATGTATCAATTTCCGATATAAGAAAACCTTTCTACTCATAGGCATTACAGCCTTCTTTCCTCCTCTTAAAGTTTGAATATCTAGACTAGTTTAGTTCATTCCCAGACAACACGATAATTTTATACAGAAAGTCTTTTTTCATACTTCAAGTATGAAAAAAAACTTTAATAACTGCAATTTATGCGATAAAGTGCAAGTCATTAGGCTGTGTGAGTTTGACCTATGTAGTTCTTCATATTACCCATACCGAAGACAACGACACTTAACGAGAAAACATTACATTGGTTGCCGTTGCAAAGTCACGAAATGAACATTAAGGGATGGCCGCAAGACAAAAATAAATATTCAAAACAGAAATGTTTAGAAATTAGTTAAAACATATAAGATAATGGCAACTAACACAAAGCTTGTAGGCTGCCTTAACCAAATAGACAATTTCTTCTTTAACTGTATTTTCATTTTTGAACAAATAAATGTTAAATACGTTATTCAGTCACCTGATTCACATAACATGGTTTTCTGCTTGTCATGTTTGTGGATGTAGATAGTTACTCCAATCCTTGCATTTTTTTAAATTAAACAATGAACCCTGTGTCACTACATAACTCTAACACTCGTTTATCGACATCATTAATCGAATAATAACACTTAACAGTGGTAGAGCCATGCTTAGGTACGAATGGGCGGGCTCGATCGGTGCGATACCACGGCCTCACAGAGAACCGGTTTTGAAGCAACGCTTGCGTTGCATTTCCATGAAATAATTAAGGTTTCCGGAGGCCCAATTCCCCCTCTCCCCTTTCCACTCCCCTCATCCCCCCTCTACTTTTTCCCATCTCCTAAACCCCCCACTCTTCTTTGGCCTCCCTGCATCCCCCCATCCCTCATCACCCTAAAAGGCGGGCTGCACACCCACTACTCTTGAGTTGCAGGTGTCCATGGACGGCGGTTGTCACTTACCATCAGGTGACCCGTCTGTTTGTTCCGGACATCTATAGTATAAAAAAAAATCGTTATCGCACACCCTTCGCGAAAAATGTTTCAAATTGCAAGTCTACCAAGAATTCAGTGACAAAGATAAAGGTGTTCAAAGGAATGTCGCTGGCGTTGCCGCTGCGGAGATAAAACTCGACGAAATTGCGAATATTTTGAATTTCAAATAATGACTACGAATGGATGGTATTCAGAAATAACTTGGTTTTGTACCCTTGACTTATGTGTGCAACTATTGCACAAACTTTCCTAGCTTTCCTGCTTACTTATCGAAGCTCGACCGCGATGTGTTGTTTCACAGGTAGTGGTTATTTTTCAGGGCATAAATTACAGATCTTTTGCGGAAACTTCACACTATCATATTTGCCTCAAGTAGTACACAAATTCACAACACTGAACACAAATTCGCGTTTAAGAGTTATTGCATGAAACACATCTCTCATATATATATGTATATATGTATATATAGTCTCTCATATATATATGTACATACAGATATAGTCATTGATGTACACCTGATGCATTTCTCACGAGAACAGAAACCATGTGGCTCATAGTTCATTACATAAAACATTAATAAAATCTGTCAAAGCATTCAACAGAATAGATCTCTGCAGTTTATTTAGATTCAGTTTCCTTATATGGCCGTTTTTAGATTTAAGCTTTGGTTAAATTCATAACTGTACATGAATCACGTTTCACGCAGCTTGGCCAGTACGCAATTACGTTTATTTATACTTTTCCGATAAACAAGGTATAATTAAAGGTTTCATATTTGTTAATAGTTCCTATGGACTTGTTATTCTAAGCACGCAACTAACAAAGAACAGGCACAGCGACAGATAGCCGCCTGATAGTCCCCTAGTCGACCGCCAGTTACGCATGCCCAATGATAACTGTAAGACCAGATACTATAAAGTTTTCCCATGCTACATGATTTTTCATTAGACTGCGGTATTATGCTAACTCTAGAGCAGTCTTGTTTGCTAGAACATTATTTGTGTTCATATCAATTACCAACAAATCGGCAGTCATGACTCACGATACATGTACTCAGATATAAATCTAGACGTATGCAAAGCTCGGTTTTAAGTAGATAACTTTGTCGGACATGAGGCTTGTACATTTGGCTAGTGTCGCGTAGTTAATTATGTAGATGACAGCCGACAATGCCTTAGACATTGATTGACATGTTAGAGTATTGAATGAAACCTACGACTCTAAAATTTATGTCTCAGCTAAGATAAAATAAATATACCTAATATTATTATTACCTACTAGAATGCTGCGACTTAGACAGCACTGGGTTAAAAATTCTTAAGATTTATTTCCACAAAACTAATATGTAGCTACGAGTATATGCGACAATGCCATCCAACAGTTGGATAATAATGGGGATAAGGACTGTGTCGTATTAGGAAATGTAGCCTTGATACTTGGATAGTCAATCGGATTGCTACGTCGACTTTAGCTTTTTATAAACGAAAATAGGATGTACAAGGGAAATGCGGCATCGTATGCTGTGAAGAGTAAATCTTTATTTATGTCGTCTGTACTCGGCGTGCCATCTACGAAACTCACCACCCGTCATTACTCAGAAATTTATTGCGTTACGTTGTTCCGCAAACGCTCCCTGCGAAACATCGTCGCGTCGTTTATGTTAATTTATTCGCATTTCAATGAGACGCCTGTAAAATAGCATTATGCATTATCATGTCTTATTTTTGTATTTATGTAATGTAACGGAGTTTAACAACGGCCTTTATGAAGTTGTTCTTTTTATTTAATTTATGATAGCAGCGTGAGAAATTGTTGAAGACGTAGTTTAGAAAATAAGTTCAGAACTGAACCATATTGATAGAAGGTAACAAAATTCATCGAATACATACACAATAGTGTAACTACACTAAAAATTGAAAATGAAAAACTTTAAAGTAAAGAACTACAATAAAACATAAATACTTTCTTTCTGTGTGGTAACTAAACTTCCCTACATCTATAGAACTACTAAAGTAGAAAATTTCGGATATGCTCAAAACATTATTTTTTAATCAGATTACGGCTATCTTTATGCTATCGACATAGAATTGCGAACCTTGGCTTTTATCATGACTTCATGAGGCAATGCATTATCTGCACTAAATTTCCAGCTATGAGAGTTGTTAAATTTTTAGAAACTTGGTAAAGTGACACTTAAGTTTCTAGTTTTTAAAGACATTATTCCAACTATCCATCTATTCTAATACTTACTTATACGAGTTAACCCCATCAACTAAGCTCTGTTAATAGAATGAGTTTCAGGTTAATATCTATTCAGTACAGCGAAATTACAAATAATATTGCGTATGTAACAGATAGAGTTAGTGATGAATATTGACTCAATGTGAAAGTTGTCTCCATTCAACATCACAAAAGGTAAATTCCCTATGCTCCAGTTTCATTACAAGAAAAAATCAAAAGCTGAATATAAATGTTAGTTTAGTTCTTATATCAAGAAAATCTACGACTCGTACGTTAGTACATGTCACGAGATTGACGCCGACGTAAACAGGCGTTTTATTTGCTCAGCCCACATCACATTGCAACATGAATTTGTAATGAAAAATAGTAACATTTGTGTATTTTATATGAAGGGTTAAAAGTGTCATGAGCGATTAGCGTTGACATGTTGATGTAGAGAAGTTGTAAATGTAGAAATATTTGTGAAAGCACTGTAACATTAGTGGCCTTAATGAATAGTAAGATTTGGTACTGGTAAAGTCTATTTTTATTGTGTACGTATTAATTCATTGTGACAGTTAATAATAAACCAATCCCGTTATTATTGAGCTTTCATTTTTTTTATACTATAGGGGGACAGACGAACAGACGGGTCACCTGATGGTAAGTGACACCGCCGTCCATGGACACTTGCAACTCAAGAGTCGCAAGTGCGCTGCCCGCCTTTGATGGTGATGAGGGATAGGGGATGCAGGGAGCGGAAAGAAGAGAGGAGGGATGCGGAGATGGAAAAAAGGAGAAAGGAGATGAGGGGAGAGAAAAGGGGGCGGGGGAATTGGGCCTCCGGAAACCTCACTCAATTCGGGGAAATGCAACGCAAGCGTTACTTCACAACCGGTTTTCTGTGAGGCCGTGGTATCGCACCGGTCGAGCCGGCCCATTTGTGCCTAAGCATGGCTCTAAAACTGAAATATATTTAGGGTTAAATTACTTAGAATAAAAATTACTTGTCTTACTTTATCACCATTTGTAATGTATTCGAATCGTTAAAACTGACCGAATGAGATCATACTCGAGGTTTCACACTCTCCCTCCTGGCTTCACCTTTTTTTTTCATTCTACCAATCACAAAAAAATTGGACTCTTCAAAACGACGCATATTAGCCTAAACTTGTCGGTGTTGCTAGTAAACATTAAAATTCCAATATCGACCTCCTGGTTCCATCATCCATCCAAAGTTTTATTTCTATATAAATTGACTTTAAATATTTCTTTTCATACAATTATTGCTAATATGAGCGTTTTAAAAATGTATGCCTTCTCCTAATCAATTTCACCGACTTATAAATGTTTTTTGTCTGACAGTATAATATTATCTGTACTAAACCTTGATTCTCAAAACGAACCGATTGTATACATTGTGATTAGTTTTTTCAAGCCTATATCATAACATTATCTCCTTTACCATCTATGTCAAATATAATTTACTGAAATTGAATAAGCTTTTTTATTTACACCAGCGCTTTACGTATTTGGCGCATAGACAATTGGAAGTTATTTCTGTGTTCCGGACAGTACAAACTTACAATAATTTTTGACTCACATGAAAAATTAACACTGATCGTCTACTACTTCTTTTACCTAATGTATATCGCCAGTCTTCCAAATTTCCTTAAATGTTTAATGAATTGAGGTGAATATGTTAGATACTATGTTAGACTACGTCGTTAAGCGTTTTATTTGTATCACTCTGAAATCCTAATCTCCTAATCAAGTCTTGTGCTTACGTCACTAGCATTACATAAAGTAGGCCATAATGAGATTGTTATTTAATATTTAGGGTTAACCTACATTTATGTTGGTCATTGGTAGTAATTCATAGAGGGTGAAGTGTATTACGTAGATGTAGTAGATAAACAAACTAGCTACCGTTCGGCCTCCACTTACATGCTACGGATTGCATGTTTTCTATTTTATAAACATGATTTTTATTTTTTAAAGTGGGCATAGCCATGCTTAGGCACGAATGGGCCGGCTCGCCTGCTATGCGTGTATCACATCAGGCGAGCCGGCCCATTCGTGCCTCACAGAAAACGACATTTCAATGAATGAGGTTTCCGGAGACCCAACTCCTCCTCCCTTTTCCTGTCCCCTGACCCAGGGAGCCTCATCACCCTCAAAGGCAGGCAACGCTCTTGCGGTACTCAGTTGTAGGTGTCCATGGATGGGGGTTGTCACTTACGCTCAGGCGACCCGTCTGTTCGTCTGTCCGCTAAAATATAAAAAAAAAAAACAATTTTAAACAGCCATCTACACATTTTCTCAAAATTTGGTTTGGCTTTCGATTTCAAAATTCTATTACATAACTACAGGACCGATCCAGAAAACGAATTTAATACATTATGGGGAGTTTAAAGAAGTAGGACTCATTTGGAAGTAGGAGAAATAAACAAGATACACAAAGTACTTCTTCCTTTAAATCTTTGCTAATAATACTCGAAAATATAAATCAAAAACTCTACACTAATAGTACTGTCTGACCGTTATGCTTCTCGTAGGACGATATCATGACAAGAAATATATATAAAAAAGCTTTACTTCGGCAATCAAAGTGATTTTATATGAGTAAACATCATTCAAGAAAATCTGCTCCGCAGGCGGTGTTGTGGGCTGAACACTTTACTGTTGAAAGTTATGTATGTATAGAAATCGTAAACCAGTAATTCGATCCAGTATTACGTTTTATCACCCTACATTGCATTGGAAACTTCTACACCGGAAGATCACTCCTGTTTATTGCCATAACGAACCACCTACGAAACTTTTTTGGGGCCGAACGGTCACATTACATAACTTTACTCATATTATTTTGTTTACCGCTGAGTAATTTGATCGAAACTCCCACTTTCTATGTAATAACCTATAAAAAAGTACCCAAAGATCAAGATAGTGCAAACATAAAATTATAACGACTCATGACTTTTAGAAGTACTTCGACGTTGGTATAAAAAGTAGCCAGTAATTAACTAGTCGGTTACGTTAATTCGACTAGTTGCATTAGTACATATATGGTCAAATGTGTGAGACGTCATATCGACGCGTTGGATCCCACGGTATTACGTAAACTGTACAGTTGTGTACACTGAGTTGAGGGCCTTCTACTTATTTGGTTTACTTACCGTGTTGTAGTTTATGTACAAACAGACATAAGCACGGCAAATATGAACTGTTGTCCTATTAAGTGTTAACCTGTCAAAGATAAATGTTTTTTTAGAATGTCATTTATTTAATTTATAATATACACATACACGCTCACGCCTATATAAGGGGTAGGCAGAGGTGGTTGGTCCCACTAACTTAATAGGGGGCTAGCCTACTGCCGTCAGTCGGGCACTATATGCAATATACCGGACATTATACCGGTGTTTTTATAATATTTAGTACAAATTTATCCTTCGAGTTATCAAAAAATCAACAAAAAAAAAAACAAAAATCTCACAAAGTAAAGTAATCGATATTTCCTTAAATAATCCTAATAATATTTAAAAAGAAATAAAATTAAAAAACACATTAGTTGGTTGGGAGCCCCCTTAAATATTTGTTGTATTTTATTTTAATTATTTATTTTTAAAGTAATTATATATAACTAAATACTGTGTGAATTTTTAAAGCATCTACCAGTTGTCGTTATCAATATCGATCAAAAACGAGCAAAAAAATCACGTTTCAGAGCCCCGTTAAATATTTATTTTATTCTGTTTTTTAGTATTTGTTGTTATAACGGCAACAGAAATACATCATTTGTGAAAATTTCACCTGTCTAACTATCACGGTTCATGAGATACAGCCTGGTGACAGACGGACAGACAGACGGACAGACAGACGGACAGCGGAGTCTTAGTAATAGGGTCCCGTTTTACCCTTTGTGTACGGAACCCTAAAAACAAATTTGACTTTGTTGATTGATTGACTCTTTATTGTACAGTCAGATATAATATTATCTTATAAAAATTGTAAATTAGCGGCCTTATTACAATTAGGAATCTCTTCCAAGCAACCATATGATGGAGAGAGCGATATGATTTAAAAGAACCACTGCATTTTACAATATATGAGCCTCCTGTCTATATAGACATTTAATAGGTACAAATAATATATATGTATAATTTCTGGTCGAATAGAATAGTGCCACCCAAACTCTTCTCGTGTGTCGTCGTAAAAGGCGACTAAGAGGTTCATCTGTTGTCTATCATATACATTGCCTAAGTGATGGCAAATGGCTTGCCCCTATAACCTATTGGAAATAAACGTGAGTGTTCAGTTCAGTGGATCCACCGAACGGATCTCTGGAACGCCAGTGGGCTGACCTATGACTGAAATAATAAAAGTTCAATATGGCAAAAATATGTTTATTTTGAGATGTATCTCTGAAATTTTCCTTAAAAATACTTCTACCGTTTTGAACTATCGACAGTATCCACTCGTTTTTCTTGTACGCCAGACAAAAACAACTAATTCCATACGTATTCCTACTCGGTCATGTTATCGAGTTATTAATGGGTAGTCACCAAGACTGAAAGACCCTACCCGCAAAGTTAAATATATATCCTAGAATTTTAAGCATGCTCTATTTTAGTTATATATTTTTTCGATACACATTATTATTTGGTTCAAAATGATCATGGTGAGCTCACCATCAATAAACAAATAGAACCATAACATTTATCGCATCCATAAACAGCTATTTAGACGCCCCATAATCCCCTGACCTCAACATTTCACAAGACCCGTATGTAAACATTGCGGGTGGTCTTCGAACCAATAAAGCATAATTAATAACTTGAAAGTTTGTGGTTTGTTGCAATAGAGTTACCTAACTCCATGGTTCACTAGAGAACAATACTGCCCACCATTAGCTATTGGTGGAGTTAAATGATTAGCTCCTGACATAAGGCGGTCACAGCGAGACATGGATGCCTTGTTAGTGCAAATGAACAATAGGTATAAGAACCACAATAGCCACAACACAGGTACTTTTAGTAGACGATTGCTCTTCAGATTAGGTAACCGATTTACCACCTTCGAGTTCGTGTCACGATTGCTCCAAATTAAAAATCTAAGTTTTATTTGGAACCGGACGGCGGCGCTGTAAATTACGAAATAAATTAGTTTAACAAAAATTTAGATTAGCAAAAGTACAAACATCTTTTATGGGGTACTGTGTTAAAATATATTATAAAATACCTTCTGATGTTCTGCAGCCTAATGAGAAGAAATTTAAAAAATACATAAAACACACGCTTTGTAAACAGTACATGTGTTGTGCATATTACAAAGTAGATGATTATTTGGCTGACAAAAATGTTAGGCAACTTGCTAGTCCTTTCACTGGTCTATTCGTTTTTTATTCTATACCCTTGGTTTTATTATTTGACATGTAATCAGTTGTTGATGTTTTCAAATATTGTAACCGACACACTATATACGATAGGGACATGAGTAATTTACATTGTAGGGTATTTTTATTTATCATTATATGTATAATGAAATATTTTTAACTTAACGGGTAAGTTAGGTATTAACCATACATTAACGAAGAATATTTGGTCGTATACAATACAGATATAATTACCTAGTATACTGCGAAACAGTAAGAACATAACAATAAGTCTTCAACTACTACTAGTTGCCATCAAATCAAATGAAACATGCTTCATAAACGAGATCCTGAATTCAATTTCGTAGCGATTCCATCTCCGGTCATTAATAACTGAGTACTGGGTGAAATGGTTCGATTGCAGCTTCCTCCTTGTTACATGGTTGACTTTCTGTTAAATACTCTTTGTGAAGTCCAGGCGTGAGGCGGGTTTGTCAAGATAAACCTGTGCGTATCTACATGGTCTATAAGAAGACATTCTTTTTATACTATGGGTGGGTAGACAAACAGACGGGTCATCTGATGGTAAGTGACAACCGCCGTCCATGGACACTTGCAACTCAAGAGTCGTAAGTGCGCTGCCCGCCTTTGAGGGTGATGCGAGGAGGGGAAAGGTAGAGGGGGAGTTGAGCCGCCGGAAACCTCACTCATTTGCAACGCAAGCATTACTTTACAACCGGTTTTCTGTGAGGCCGTGGTATCGCACCTGTCGAGCCGGCCCATTCGTGCCTCCACACAAACTATGAGGTATGCAAAGCGCCGCGCGCCGGGTAATTAATATTGTAGTGGGTAAAAATAGAATTACAAAATTTCGTTTGTTTATAATAATCGATGACAAGTTTTTGTTACCTACAGATAAAAAATACTTGCTCTACAATTGTGTGCTTAATTGTTATAAAAATTCTGCAACACAAAAAAAAAACGAGCACGTGGTGCATCTTTTACGTTACTTATATTATAAAAGAATAGCAAGCAGTGAGCATAAACAGCAGCCAATTCAATTACTTTATTTCATAAAACTGCACAACAATTATTTTAAATAATCCTGTTTTAAAATATATATTAGCAGTAATATTAAACTGCTAGCAGATATTAAAAGTAATAGACCTGTGATAGTCAACATTTATATTTATAGAAATTAATACCACATTAAGTGAAAACACTAACAGAAGTTAGGAAAAAGCTAAATTGAACACATATTATATATATATAATAAATAAATAATAATTACGTATTAATAATACTATTTATTATTACTTTCACTTTTGAACCAAGCGCTGTGGTATCGATCATTTGTTTGTAGGTAAATTGAGTGAAAAAATAATTATAATCTGATTCCATTTAACGGCTTAGGCGTAAGCGTCTTACGAACAGTCACTTGACCGCAATAGAAACTTCACCGCTTTTGTAAGGATTTACCTTATACTTTGCCCTACAACATGTCAAGCAGTCTTAGAATATTAAATGTTTTAAGTCAAAATAAAAGAGGTTTTTATGCGTCAGGGTTTTCAATGCAACCTAATTTGGAGGCGTTTGTGTGCTTCTTTACCAATTGAGTTTTATAAAAAAGATACCGTGTTTCAGTTCCTGCTACAATCAATCTTTCCCTTCTGTAATACCAAGTGTACCAAGTGTGTGTGTGTACCAAGTGTTGATGTTCAAATTGATATGTTTGATTTGAGATAGTTAAATCAATATATATATATTTACCAAATTTTTGAGGATCGAAAGAACTTATATATGGTCTAAACTTCACAGGAAGACATTTTTATCATACAAAAACTGTAGAACTTTGACAGTTCTTCAGAATCTTTTTTCATACTTCAACGAATATACCGCTAATCTCAGGAACTGGTTAGAATTAAAAAAAAAATTGTGTTGGATAACCCATTTATAGCGAAGGACTATAAGCTATATAATATCACGCTACGACCAATAGGAGCGGTGCATCAATGAAAAATGTCAGCTAGTATGAAATACATATATATGTTAGGATATAGATTTAAAAACACTGTACATGAGGGACTTATAAAATTAATACGATGTTTTAAAAAAACTGCGATATCGATTTACATATGACTTGATATGACGAAGATATCGTGTAACATGTATTCTTCATTCCTTATTTTTGCAAATTAGAGTTGTAACCTTTTCAAATATAAAAAGAAATTCGGTGTATAGCTGTCGAATTTATACGGTAACAAATATATAAAAAAAAAACACAACCAAATGGGAAAGTCCTCCTTTTTGAAGTCGTTAAATAAAGTAGACTATTATTTAAGGCACAAATACACAAGTACTCATTCATTTAATAACATACCTCACCCCAAGATGATTACTGCGACTATACTGCCACAAAATCATTTTAAACCTAATCCACGGATAATAGCATTAAAAATATACACCTCAAAAGGTTTCTCGTCGTTTAAATACAAATAATCTGGCTAGATGTATTACTCACTATCTCATATCAAAAAACCAGTTTAAAAGCCAAGTTAGTAATGCTTGTAAAAGGGTCACATTTTCTTACTTATATCACAGATAAGATGATCTTATATTTGTAACAACGAGCTGTGCCCGCGTCATCTTCATATATTCTTTCGAGGTTATATATTTATGTCTATTTTTCATACATAACTCTAATTAATGAAGATGATAATGTTCTGGCTTAGGAAAAACCCCCATCCCTAGTAGCCAGAACATCATCAGACTCTTTATAACATAAGTTATCTGCTAGCTCTGCCGTTCCGGTAGTTGGCAAACAGACAAAAATGAAAACATAATTATGAATTTTCGACAGCAGCTCTCAAGACAATCGAATTTGAATTCGAATTTACCTGAATAACTTAGAGGATAAAGTTTAAATGTTGCTATTATTTTCAGTGTGAGGGTTAATCGTAGTAGTGAGTGGCAGTAGGTTAACAAATAATGAATTTAAAAAGAAATTTGAATTAAATTTTCGTAAATACTGTACAAAGATGAATTGATGAGTATTGATAGAGAGAAGTTATTATTTCGTAAGGTTCACACTTAAAGCTACTAGGTACTTTTTACTACGGCTAAAATGAATCTGCTACTAGTAGCCCAACAGTATACATAATGTCTCACAGATAACAGCCCAATCTCTTAGCAGCAGGTATAGTAAAAAAATACATCGATTCTACGAGTAATACCCTACACAAGTGGACAATGTGAAACTGGCAAGCCATAAAAGAAAAAGTTTTTATTTTGTTTAAAGCCAACGCTTAGTTCGGAGTGTAACGAGATCTGTTCTTCTTTGAAACCTCACGAATAAATTGTAATTGTGACTACTGACTGGTTCTGTCTATTCTTATAGTTTGTTTTACCCCGGCCCAGTCACGATATCGCCACAATGTTTTCGCAGGTCAGTTGTACATGTATGATTTCAACAAGTACCTTGCCTCATGTTTGTGTGCATCTTTGTACTAAAGTCTAAAGACATGGCTTGTGAACTCAAATTTACCTTGAACTCAAACTTTGTATCCGAATAATTACTTTTTACATCACGTATCAGTTACAAGTACCAGGTTATGTGTGTAAAATGAATAAATACGACACATTCGAACATATTTCATTTAAATAAAGAGAAAACAGTAAATGACAGTAAAGGACATCTGCTTTTTATTCAACTCAAGTGATCATCACACTAAAAAAAAATACAAAAAAGACAAATAATAGAAAATTCAGAAGGAGCAGGATTTAACTATTTTCTTACTAATTTAGCAAGATTCAATTTGTGTACTCAATAATTTTTGTGTTCAGAAAAACATAAAGCATGATTTTGTGAACTGCGTAAAATAGATTCAACAGTGACAGATTTGTATAATTCAAAGCAGAAAAGATAACTGCAGCCCCATCCGTCTGCTAAGCTGATTTACTGAGACCTTACAAAGCGCTTGGCTACAATAAAAGGCCCAGAGTCTGGATTAAAATAATTCAGACTTCAACTGCAAACGTGCGCTCTGTGAGGGCACCAGTGATTAAATATAACCCCTTAGAGATTTATAAGTGTTTATTCCCGGCATAGAGCGGTGAGGCATGAGCCATCGCAACTCTCGCCTTAGTGTCCGCCCTTAATAAATGTTGTTGGTCGTAAGTGAATGTATTGTTACATGAGAAGTGAACACAGTATGAAAAATTTATAGCTATCTCTCAAGAGATCGCATTACTTGACTTACAAATAGTGCAAATCATACGGCGCGTGTTGGGACCACGGCGCTAATGGTAGAGATATTATACAATGTGTACGAGTGAGTGTGAGTGTGTGCGGATTCTAATGAAACATTCTTGCAATATTAGTTAAGGCAACATTTAAACCATTTAATACTAGAGATATTAAACATAAAGTAAAATATCATTCACGAAAATAAATTTCAAATGTCAGCATATAACCGACAGATAGGTGGTTATTGTAATTTGTGGCGCACTCAACGTTCTGTTATCGAACCTATTATATTCATCTAACAAGAAACAAAGCTAACCGGATAAAAGTAAATGGTAGCCGCATAATTTGTCATTGATTACAAAGAGTTCAATCTACGGCAATGGTTTTAGAACCATAAATCATAGCAGCGGTGTTGTGCCGGGTTCGGGCGGACATACGACAGATATTACGAAACTACAAGTTTGCCACAAAGCGAACAAGAAGGCTGCGCCCGCCTGAATGGCAGGCCCTAATTAACTGTCAAGTAATTCGACATTATTACTGTCGATCAATATTTCTTTTTTTTTGCGCTAACCAAACAATTACCACGTAAACAGTATCTTTATAACTTAGGAATTTAACATTGACCTTGCGCCCTGTGGACGACACATAATAGCAGCGTTTAGTCTCGTCACAGTGATTAGTCTATTGTGAGAAAGGCTGTTGAGCTTCCAGCACATCTTATGAGATGTAGTTGGACGCGATTCGACGATCGGATCGCGTTCGCACGCACATTACTCTGCGCCAGCGCAGCTCGGCCCGCGGGCTATACAGCGACCTAACAGTACCACGGCCTGCGTGATTAGACACCACACGATAGCGCCCATTGTCGGTACACGATCGCCTCTTGTACGTCTGGAAATTGCGGAAATGGACACGGCTCGCACCCACTCCACTCCGTTAGCGGGACATTTCAATTGCAGTCCCCAGCCCTAAGGGAACAACACATGGAATAGATTAGGCAAGATAACACTATTACAGCTCTTCAACGTCACGACAATACAAAATGGTATTCTTTGACCTCACTTGCTTCTGTCATTAATGATAATCGAACTTACTCTTAGCTGTACCATAATTGTTTAACTTATTACATTTTATCGGCATCTAGCTTTTGTAAATGATGTTAAGTTTAAGCTGTCGTTTAGTTTGCTGTATTTATGAGTTGTAGCCTTGTTTATGAGTCTTTTGATAGAAAATGGGGTGAGATTAAATACGTGCGTTAAATAAGCACAGCTGTTATTCCTGTGGAAAAGTGAACAAAAAGCTCATGAAAGTTATTTTTTTATCCAATCCAACTCATATGTTCGTCTTGATAGCTGCACTAAGTACAAAAATGTAGTAAATAATTTTGAATCTACGAGCTTGTCTGTAAAATTTCTGAGTCTATCGCCACAGGATTAACGTGTTCAGTTAGGGCTCGAAGGAATAATCTAGGAAGGTTGAGCCTGCGGTGGATGCTATTGCTCAGTTGCCTCTCTCAAGCTCGGGAATGCATCGCGATCGACAAATACAACTGGAAACGGCTATATCTCAATGCCGAAACTGAAATTTTGTTGCAACCTATATTAATAAACTATCAATTATAATGATAAGTTCGGTAACCGACGTGAAAATAAATACCAGCATTATCACCAAGGTTTAAATGAAATATAAATATACTATTAATTCTGTAAGATTTTATTTTACTTACAACTATGAAACTAAAATATTTACACATACACGTAGTCAACAAAAACTCCCACACCATCAAAAACAATCAATCTTCAGAACATTGAGAGGAGCCTCAATCAAAACAGAATACGAAGGAGCAGAGAGCGGATAAAGGGCCCTATAAATCATAAAATCAAGCGTCCATTGAAAGCGGTTTATTTAGGCGAGAAGAAAAAACGACTGACCCTTGCGTTCCTTCAAGTATTGTTAACTGTCAAGGATAGCCGAGGGTGCATCTCCAATTTGTCCTGTATTCGAATAACAATAATCAACGCTCCAATGTTATTTATGGGCTCATTATAATTTCGATAATCACGCGAGTTTTTGTGCGGAGATACGTTTTTTTTTTATTTCTGTGGAGAAATAGAAAAGTGACTCCGGGTATAGGAATGCAGTATCGTTAGTATCGTTCGTTCGTATTACGATGCGTAGGATGTATTTAATTGGATATCATTTTTATTCAGTAAGTAATGACATTAACTTTAACGGTATTTACAACTTAAATTATTACAAATCTAATAGCTATTGGATTATCTTATGCTTTACATACGTTTTGCTTAGGTATGTACAGTGAGAATTTATTATGAAACAAGTTTGATTCCAACTGCGTTATAGGGTAAGTAACTTCGACGTATAAGCTCAGTATCCGTTAAAACCGATAAAACTAATCACATCGTAAAATTTTATCTTCAAAGTAGCTACCATTTTTCAATTTGTTTCATACTATACAATCAACGCAAATCACGTAGTTCCTTTAAATTTTCAATGAAAAAGGCGGGACGCTTGCAAAGTGGCTAGCATCAGCATGGCGTGCATTGTTTTATTATGTGGTGTTATCAGCGAAACAACTCGTGCGCCGCTTCCGCGTCATAAGGCCGTTCTCTCAAATCACAGACGCGGCGGCGATAACCTATGTCACCGTGAAACAACGACATGTCATAAATTATTTTTATGTTTATCAAGAAAAAATGCTTCGCTGTTGCGTTTTTATATCTGTGATACAGAAGAAATCAACTTTAAACTTGAAACTATGTTCCTACTTATGTTTTTTTTACTTAAAACGTAAATTTATTTTAGCAATATTTTGGAAACCACTAAAGTAAGTTCTTTTTAAATTGAAATCGTCAACATCGGAGTTATTAAATTTTATTTTACTTAAAATAAACATGCTATTATAAGATTAATAACCTAATCATTAAAACAATTCTTTAAAATCATACCCTGTAGTATCTAAATACATATTTACTCGTACACAGTCATGAGCAAATATAGTTCTAAAATCAAAAGTCACTTAAATATTACTAATACATTTAATTTACTTTAACGACACCACTGACTACCATAGACGTGGTCATTAATCTTACGAACTACCCTATCTCAAGCGATTAATACCCATAAATAGCGATAGATGGCAGAACATCGCTATCTCCTATGTGTTGTGACAGCAACCTGCACGGGCGCTCACTCGATTAACCTATGCGCCCGCGCCGATCGCTGGCACAACCTGACCCTACTCAATTATATTTGTGCCCCAAGAGTAACTGTGATTGATCTACATCGTATAGGATTTAATATAATTTAAGATTGGCTCAAATTCCAATATATCCCATATCGAGATCTGTCTATGCATATGCGGGTTAATCTCTGACAAGATACACTACTAGCGATTAAGTCATCACAGATGCTCTGCTGTAGTTTTTTTAAGTTAAACATTAAATCTATTCCACAGAAATGAAATACAAACAAATGCTATTTTAACAAGTGATGTTTATTCACTGAATATATCCACAGACAGCATACAAAGTATTCCACAAAATGACATTTGCTACTTTCACGAAGCCATAAATATTCTTATAACGAAACCTACGTTTATGATAAAGCTGCAGGTCACTGCATATTCTTTACTTCAATCTCATGCCTAAACCGTGGCGGGGTCAGAGTGCACTACGTACTGATATTATTCTTAGAAGAGAGCAGTTGTCCGTTATTTCGTGCGCTCCATATTGAGCTATAACCGAGATAGCTTTATGGTGATTTGATACCATTCGCTGGGATTGGTGTTTAGTTCACAAGTGTAAGTATTTAGTTCCGGAGCCGAGTGCGGCGAATCGAAGTTAGTCGAATGCGTTTGTTGTCAGGACTGATTGCAATAATGTTTATAGGTGTGGTTGTACTCAAAGTATTAAGTTATTTGCATTAAGTGTAGATAGTATTTATTACTGCTTTGTACCTCTAGATCTATTAGTCATTTTGGCACTCTACTATAATGTACATTTTCTTTTTGTCTGCGTATTTTCTGTGTGTTTATTTTACCGTACCGTACCGTTAACAACGCATATTATTTAAATCTGTAATATTATACGTTGCACACAAGCCAGTAACTGTAAAAACGTGTAAAAATAGCACGCAAGGACATTAGCTTTGTCCTTTAATTTTAGTTATTTTTACTTCACAACAAAGTTAGCCAACTTAATAAAAATCTGAACATCACTTAAAAAAGGTAACATGCCTACAAAAAAATGTATGTGTAATTTAAAGTAACGTACGACTCGTACGAGTCGACGTAAGCGTATAAAAGATTCTCAATTTCAAGAATTTTAAATCATTGAATACATGCTATACCAAATGTCATTTTCAAATCATTTGTTGTAAAGAACATCATAAATAACCTATTCTATTCAGACTACATGAACTATATATTGGAGATCGGGATTGATACTATCAACAGGACTCACGTATGCATAGATTTTATAATTGGCACTAGATTCAATATATTTTATTAAAACAGTTTTGTAGGAGCCTTGTAACCCCATACCTCTAATTAAATTTCATCATCATTATCGAGCAATCGGTAGTCCCTATATAAGACTAATTCCGATCGAACATCAAAACAGAGGTTGACACTCAACTGAAAGCAAGGGCAAATAAAGCGCAATTCGCGCGGTCTGTCAGCAAGTCACGAATAAAAACACTCGATAGGGAATAACAATGAAGTGTTTACATGTAATATTCCACGTAACGATGTATCCGTCGGGGAAAAGATATTTGCGTTGCATAAATGCAGACGGGGATCGACCATGACCCGAGGACATTGACCCTGCGCGTGACACTTCGATTCTCTATCGATCACGACTTGATCGCTCGATCGGTCCATAGACTGGGTATTTTTGTGCGCATCTCTTATCTGATCAAGTTTCGATCGAGTTGGGTCCCGGGCCCACGAGTAAGCGTGACTAAGAGTTTTCCCGCGCACCATCCTCTACCGAAACCAATCACAATAACTAACAGTTAAGTTTTTATATTGTTATGGTACCGTTGGCATGTGCTTTGCGATATTATCCTAACTACGTAACTGGAAAATCTTCATCGATTTATGCGATAGCCATTCCGTAGATAAGAAAAAATAAATCATTTTTATTACAAACCTTTACCTACCTATAGTAATAACTAGTATAGCAAGTGTTTATTGAAATCTAAGTTTTATATACAAACATAATAAAAAATATAATATGTTAAACCTTGACGAGGATACTATCTTGATGAAAATACAAGCAATAAATATATAAAACTTCATTTACGCGTCGTGACTAGTCACTGATTATCTTAAAAAGATAAGTTATAAATAAAAACATCTATAGATCATCCGTTTGACAACAATGGATTGCAATAATAACTTTGATATTTATAAAGCCTTTTTTTTTTGGGACCAGGGTTCGCTGTTTTTAGTCTTCGTGATGCCGTGATGAATATAAAAACTTTTGAGTAAATGCAATTGTTGAAAGGAGTAGCTAGTTATTACAGACCTTTTGGTGTTGCTGAAAGTGTGTTAATTTGTTATTTTATGTAATATGTTGGTACAAACGAGCAGACGAGTCACCTAAGGGTAAGTGACTTCCGCCGCCCATGAACACTTGCAACTCAAGCGTCACAAGAGTGCTATCTGCCTTTTAGGGTAGGGGAAATAGGGAATGGGCAAATGGTATATACATATGGCTCAGGTAACCTCACTCACTTGGTCACACAATGCAAGTTTTGTTAACAGCCTGTTTTCTGTGATACTCCGAGCGAGCATGTCCATACGTGCCGAAGCTTGGCTCGTCAAAAATGTTGTTTAAAAATGACGACACTAACATCATTTACAACGGTCGGTAATCAATACCGACCACCACCCACCACATACTAGAATGTATGGGTGGTGGTGTATTATACGTATTTACAGTTTTAAGTTATGATAAGCGCATAACACCAATAAAATGAATGCTACCCTACTGTATTTTTTTTATATATTTCATTTATCATACACACATATTATACTCGTATCAGTTTACAAAGCACCTCTCTCATGTTTTTGATTCAGATTTTAATAACCGATTAAAACTATTACAAGACTGTCGGCATTTTTATCTATTACGAAATCCTAGTCAAGTATTTGGCCTAAAGCCAAAGTATAAAATTCAGCTAGCTTGAAAAGTCTAGACATATCGCTACATCTTCAGATGCTATCCAGGCTGTGCGAGAGCCGCCCTAGACAGCGCAAGCGCATAACTCGCTTCAACTCGCACACATCGTTTAGATACGCGTTGATTCTTATCCACACATTCACATACTATAAAGGTTTAACTTTACCTATGAACTACAGAAAAAAAGAATACTTTGAAAAGAATCGGAAAGAGCAACTTAAAACACAGAGAGAAATAATTAATTGATAACAGAGATGCAAATGCCAATATTAAACATTTCATAATGTTAAGACCATCAATGGGGGTGAAGGTATCATTAGTCCATAGCATAATAATAATTCACGCTACCAGCAATGCTATAAATCCGGGTTTAATTGTAAGCGCGCCGTTACACCGTACGAACAATGCAAAGGCGACGACATTTACACCGATTCGCAATACATACTACACATACATCCAGTGCCGCCCACACAATCTACTCTTTCGACACTCAAATAAGCCATAAATTATAATTTGAAAACACGTCTCGAGGCGAGACACCACGTATGCGGTCTATAATTAATGAGCCTATTGCGACTCCATAAATATATCACTCTTACAAAGTTTCATACGACCAATTGATAAATAAAAATGGCTGAAAACAATACGAAACTATTACATGTTAAGGTCAATCAATCAAAAATACTATTTGAAATGTGTAAAATTTCAGAAAAAATTGCAAACAAAAGTCACCCATGTGTTAAAAACAATGTTGTATGTATGTTATGGTATACATTCTGGTATCACTTACGAACGTAAGTGAAAAATTGCGACTTTCTCACATAACACTAACTATTATTATTAAGAGCATAGCAGACCAAATGGGTATTTAATAACAGATATTTTCTTTTGTATGGGTGGCATTTAGCATAGCTAGATGGTTGATGGTTACTAAAGCAAATATAAGTTGTATGAGAACAATGCCCGGGGGCTCAGTGACCGGCAATGGCTCTCGAAGCTTCGGTCGTTGATTGTTGCTTATGACGACAACCCTTTGGTATCGCAAATAAGAATTTATTGCAACCACACAAGTGCTTGGATATGACCCGATGACGCAACATTGGAGCAAGGCACTTGAGATTGGGATTGAACAGCGACTGAGCTTTTTAATTCTGAAATGACCATGCACTTAATTTGTTGCCCATTGAAGCAGTTGGTAAATTAAATACTTAGCAAATAGTTTCAAATTAAAAAAAATAGTTTTTTTATATTTAAAAAGAAAAAAACCTCTCCAAATACGACAGGCGTTGAACACGATTATTAGCGGATCAAGGGTCAAAAGATGGCTATCGATAACAAGGGTAATCTTACCATCTCTGTACGGATTTAATGGGATTCTACACAGAGCTGCAGAGTATTAGAAAAACTACGAGTGTAAATTACTCAGCACATTCTATTTTGAATGTCGTCGTCATGGGCCGAAGATGTGGTTTTGTTATATGTCTATATGTATGTGTATATAAATAGGCAAGACAAAACAGTTCATAAACATTTTCTACTATTAATGCACAAATTTTCTTCGTTTTTAATTTGTTTTGTAGCTAATGACGAGTTATAATGACAATATTAAAAATATTTACATGAAGCTAAAGGCGGCCAATCTATTATGACTTGTCATCTACGTTAGGTCAGTTCCATGGTTCCGGTATCAACTAATTCGAGTTATATGGTATGCCTGGTACCATGAGGTACCTGACCCTCTTGAGCTAACACTCCCTAATCCATCTGTATAAGCAGTATCGTGTTTCCCTTCTATATTCCATTTCCCGTTTAATATGCTTCCTATTTTCTCATTTAATACCTAAGGTATGGTAAATTATTAACAACAAAGGCCCACAATAACATAAGAGACTATATGACACTATGATGTAAATGTCAGTAAAATGTGGGAGTGTGATTCGCCTCTGCCTTCTCCTTTGGCGATACCGGCGTACGGAAGTCTCCATGTTTAAGTTTTTTTATTTGTTTTTACTCAACTTTATTCCATATGATTTTTATTAAAATACTTTATGTAGGCGAAAAATTCCAATACAGACCTTTCAGTTTTTGTATTAGTAAATATAATTAAAACTTCACTTTCAACCTAGACGCTTAACGTAATCATTTACTTGGTCAACAACATCCCGCGAACTGTAGCATATAGATTTAACTATAGATATTTTATATATCACTCATATAAAATATTTATAGTTGAATCTTGATTAGTGAATATACATTTGATTTATTCTTTTGTGCGATGGATGTTATATTATTATTACTTACTTATTTAAGAGTATACATAAAACAGTCAATATTGTTATTTTGGACAGACTTGGAATAACCAATGAAATCTTTATACTTATGATTTGTTTATCGGGCGCCCACAGTACAGCTGCATTTAGTGGCTACAAATATTAATCGAACCAAAACATTTAACATAAATTATACCATTTGAAACAAGTTCCAAAGTTACCAATGCACTTTAAATTTAGCTTAAAGCACATTGATGTTTTCTTTGAATAACTTAATTCGTTTGCCATGTGGCCATGTTGATTACTCCTCCTAGCGAACTCTTACTCCAAGAGAAGAATAAATGTAATGTTATGTACATGTGTATTAGATAAAAAGTTACAATATTTGAAAAAAAAATATATTTAGTTTTGATTATTTATGTTTGGTAATTATTTATGTTTGGTGAGCGTTTGAGATGCAACTGCCTCTTTGTTCGGGGATATAGTCCAGAATGTATGTCTGTATATATGCAAGTTTAATTATTTTCAGAGTTAAAAACTATTTACTATTCATGAAAATCCATTACCCGTGCTTGGACACAGTTTCTAACAAAGGAGGATTTGCACTATATAGGAGAATCAACACGTGAGGTTTACAGGGTCTGTGTGTTTTAAATACTAGTTTCCAAAATACAATTTTCCACCTTCATAATTTTCTCTGAAATCTCTATATAGAGGTTCAACTTTAATTAGTCATTCGCTATAACTAGTTTTTTTTATTTATTTTAATAAATAAACCTCCTTCGCCAAAGCTTTAAAAGGATTATACTGACAACTGCTTTCCTATTTCTGAACACACCGTGACGATATTTTTACTAAAGTGTGTTACAGAAAATGTCTTCACCAGATTATGACCGGACTTCCTTAAATTTTTGTAAAGTAATTCTAACCATTCCAGGGAAGCAGTTTCTTGAATTCCTTTAATAATGAACATACAAGCTGATGTAAAAGCGGATTCTAAAGTAATGTAGAATTCTGCACTTTTAGGCTTAGCTAGGAATATCAAAGGTCCTTTACACACTGCCCCAGTTCTGGCAAAGTAAGGCAAATTAACCTGATATGTGACCTTTACTGTTACTGATACAAAACCATTTCTAACTATGTTTATAAGTTGAAATGGTTTTGTATCAAAAACATTACCTTCCACACAGCGTAACACAAATAGAGGTCAGAAACCGAGTAAAATAGTACTATGTAATTGTTGCCCTAGGGTCACAAATGTACCTACCTACTCAATTGCAGTATCCACGTCGGCTACCGCACTAGTGTCCGACTCGGGTTCGAACTCGCATTCCTTCTTAGGCTTAATAATACACATATAGAGAGAGGCCGACATAACGATCCCACTCGAATGCTCGTTAAGTATCCGTAGAGATTCGTGCTGTAATACTTACTTTATGGACAGGTCTTTTGTGATATGTAGTACATATATATAATATATACATATATTCAAGGAAATATTATAATGGGAATCCTTACTGAATCGATATGAATACTTGAAAGAGACCAAGTTTAGAGTCATAAAATTCGCACGGTATTAACATGCTTGTTTGCCTTTACTATCTATGTGAATTGTGGTATCAGCAACATTAGTCTCATAAAAAAAAAAACAGAATAATTTGATTGAAATATAGTGATACTTTGACAATTATCATCAATTATTATGATTACTATTATTTTCTACTTCTGTTTTTTTTTTAGTTTCAACAAATTGCCTGGAGCTCTAACTATTTGTCATTAATTTTCGTCGTAAATGTTGTCTCTGATTGTTGTACGGTCCTGTGTTGTTTTATTTTATAATCTCTTTAAACTTAGTATATTTTTAAATGTGATTTATAACTAAAACGCAAAAAATTAGCTATACCTATAGAATTATATAAAACGTGATATATGTGACGTGTAATACAATGAAAAGTATTAATATATAACAAAGTGGGAGTGTCTTTTTCCTAATAAAATAACTCTTTTCTATAACAAAGGCAAAATGGAAACAGACAGCTGTCTTATCAAAAGAAAACTTAACTTCTAACAAGCGCCTGTTTATTTGATATACGAGTGTCAAGGTCTACTCTTTAAACGATAGATAAGATATGCGGTATTATACTTATACATTCGTACACATAAAGCTTGTAACACATGTCATCTTCCGCGTCAAAAATAGATTGAAAGATATAGTTAGAAAATATAGTAGAAAATTAAATCGTGAAATACCCGGCTGCGGTAGAATAATATTATGTTAATAGTAACGATTGAGCATCCGGTGAACAATGTGACACGACGTCTCCAGCCGCTTATTAAAATCATTTTAATCATTACACAGTTCTACACAATGTACCTCTGCGTTGTGAGATTAACATCATATCATTAGGCGACGTCAAGATTCCTCTGTCATTTTTTTTTCTGTTACTATTGTGATAAAAATTGTATTCTCGTTTTTGTTGACAGATAAGGTCTCTTACAATCTAGTGTTCGCTCAAAATGTAAATGTCTCTTTGTATGCTGACACGAGACAGATATTGTGATGCTTGCATATGTTATAAGTACCAGTTTTGAATAAGGTTATGAGTAAAGATACGGCATTCTAAACAACATATATAAGATATGGTCTAAAGAAATTATTTCCTGCTTTCTTATACAATTTTTTTTTTCTTGCGTTTTTATCATAAAACATTGACTTTTTATATGTAAGTTTCAAATCGATTAATGTGTGCAATAGCTTAAAATTGTGATTAAAGGTACATACAGTCTAATGAGAAAACAGAAACTAGTGCGGACGCTCTCACTTTTTGTATTAAAATGTATCTACATACATATGTTCTATAATGTACACGCAGTAAAAGATAATACACATCATTATGAGATCGTAAATAAGAACCAATCAGGTACTTTGTACTGGCAGTATTTATAAAAAACCTTTGACTGTATTAATTTAAAACAAAATAAACTCTTAATTAAGCTTATCGAGTCGGATATTGTTATGTTCGCGCTCGTTTTATTTGCGTAGCGCAGTGTAAATTGCGATATAATTTGAATCTTTGTGAACTAATATCTTTTTAACTCACTTTTTATTTATAGTGTAGCTCACGGGCGTATATTTATAACGATCAGAAAAACAGATATCATACTTAACTTAGAGTACAGCTCCAAACAACAAAGTAATTACCTTTTAGAATTTATTTAAAAAATTGGTTAGCCAGTAGAAAGTTATGGGATCAATAACCACCTACCAAAATTTCTTACTTACTTTTGAAGATATTAAATCTCCCTTGAATATTTTACACTAAGAATAGTCTGAATATTTTTTTTAAACTAAAGGGTTAAAATGTGAGAAAACAATTTCAAAACGATTCATTACGCCCTTATAATGAAATTCTATTAAAGTAATATATTATGTTAAATCCGTAAGAAGGCAATAAACTCCTTTTTTACAACCAAACACAAGAAAAAACATGTACGTTTTTGTTGTAGATTCATTTAAATGTAATTTAGATGTTTATTTACACCATTAAATTCTTTTTTTATATCTAAACGAACAAGATCCAGCGTCCGATATACAATAAAAACATTTAATGACATATAAATGTGGAGCATTTAGAGATCGTAACATAGAAATTCTTTGTTGCAAAGAATTTCTATGCTATGCTATACTGACAATCACGAGTCCAATTTCGATGGCAATAAAAAACTTCTAACGTATCGTCCCAGTTTTAATAAAAGCCATATTCTGTAAAAAATATTACACAATAGGCCATGAAATTAAATTAATTATCTACTTATTGCGAAGCTGTAATAGTTTTTTTTTCGCTATTACTGGATAATGTTAAAAGTAAACTGTTTAAGACTTATGATAGTTCCAATGAGTTTTTCAGCAAAACCTCCTATCATTTATGATACGGTAAGTTATAAAGTAATTTGAATAACACTAAGGGAGTAAAAAACTAATCATCGTTGCTATGATAAACAGTTATTGCAGTCTTAAGACGCTTGCGACACAACAGGTGGCACTGAAATATGTGAAATCAAAAAATGCTTTAGGATCGGCATGAAATATATATAAATACACCGTTAAAAGAGTGTGAAAATTCCTTACGAGCTCTACAAACTTTTATCGGGGAAAAACATCAAGAGCAGGCTTTTGAAATTGCCTTCTTCTTAGAATTTAACATCTAAGAATTTTACCTTAAAGAAGTTTATTATAAAATAAAAACTGTACTTTATATTTTTGAATCAAGAATTTATTCACTACTTGAAATGCTCCTTATATGCACAAGAACGCAGAATGCATTAAGTAAACACCCAAACAATTTATAAGCACTATATCATAAGATTATGATGATGATAATATTTTCCCCTAAAGCAATCATACCGAAGTTTTTTAATGTACATAAAACCAATTCCAGTAAATGGAATATAAATTGTAACAAAAACATAACACAACATAAAAGTGTGTTATCTAAAGGGAAACGATAAGTGGTTAATTTTGCTGCAAGAGTTTAGTTTTAATTTAATGGTACATGTTACCTGATAAGTCATTGTTGGTACCTCCCAAATATGATAATGCTTCATTAAATTCATATATCCCATACCAAAACGGCGACGTCATATTTCAAATTTTAACTACTTTGTGTCATCTAAGTTCATTTTTATAGGAAATTTACAGCCCTATGTAATCAACTGAAGCCATAACTGTCTCGGGAGTGAAAAATGTTCCAATGTTCTACTCTGCAGCGCTCCGCCGTTCCCACGAAAGGGTGTTAAAAGCCCTATTATATTAATCTTCTCTTACAAAGATAACTCTTAATTAGCATCTCTTGATTTATTATGAGATTTTAATACTGTCGTTAATATGCAAAATTGTTTATGGTCCCTACATTTTTTAATTTTTGGATTAGCTTATCTGTGTAATAGATCGAATAGATTTAATAGATCGAATAGATGTAATAGATCGTGTAGATGTTATAGATAGAGTTGATGGTCTGCTGGTATCACATGTAGAATAAAAACTGTATAAAATACCATTAATGTGGCGACAATTGGATAGCCTGCCTGTTGATATGCGATTTCAAGTTTCTCAAACGTAACAAATGCTTTTTACTCTTCGAATATAATATAAGATTTATGTAAAGAAAGATGAAAATAATTACTAGCGTATGTAAGACAGCACATAAGTTATGAAAAAATAGAGTTCATCTAGCTTTTATTTTATCAGTGAACGTGTAAGAAATTCAATTGTTTCAATTTGGAACAGCTCAACGAGCTCCACGTGCCATTCTCAAATTGTTCGTGAAGCTGGAAATAAAACATATTTCTGAATATAAAAAGAAAAAGTTATCTACGTTCATCCAAAAACCGTTATCTTATAAATTTTTCACATATGTAACCTCCCTTGATCCTAATCTTACTTGAATACGTCTGAAACTTAAACAAGTAGGCAACATAAACATTTTATTAACGTTACAGATCCTCTAATAGTTTATGTGACGAATGAGGCTGATAAAAAGTCGTTGTAACAGGAGGTCACACAGTTAACGATATCAGAGTTTCAACACGTCGCGGCGTTGTATAACAACTAATATAATTGGTGTAATTAAAGCCTCTTGGACCTAGTAAGGTAACTGATAGGTACTCCTTTTTTAAGTAACAAAAAAAAGCAAAATTAAAATGACACGATTCTGTAGTTTTTGTGCTATTCCGTTTACTGTAATGGTGTATAATGAACAGTTGAGGTGATGGCTCGTCTACTTGATCTTAGAGTACTCGCGTAAATGACAATCGTTAACGCAAGACCAGACTCACGTACAAGACTCTGTTAGATGAAAGTGTCTGTTAGTTCTGTAGAAAGGAAGTCTGTTAGATGAGTATCTACTCGTATTTATGACTTACATATACGTCCTAGTTTTATATATATAATAAATAAAGAGTTTTAGTGTCAATATTGTTGTTGTTGGTTGTGACAGTCAAAATTAAGCCTTGAAGTGTTGCTGATTTTTTAAATAATTCTTTGCGTTACCTGGATTACAAGTTGGCATCGAAAAATACATAATATGATTTAAACTCTAGAGTACTAACGCAAGAAGTTTTTAATTTAATTAGTATTTTACTTTTATAAATGGAAACCTATTTATCACATTTTGCTTTTCTTTTAAGTAAGGACAACAAAATATTTACAAAAAATCTTATGATATTAATTCAGATGCACATTTTTTTTTTAGACTAACACTACAAATTCAAAACATTTTAAGCTCAACGAAACTTTTTTAAGCCCCTAAACAAATTAAATAGTATTAACACTCCCAGTGAAACATTACAAAACAGTCATTAACATATTACTATTGTTAAAACAAACTAAAGAAACCGATACAGCATCGATAACCAAAAACACAAACACTACATACCTATAAATAATATCTTTCATTGTTTTCTCACTGAGCGCAATGAGTGGGCAGTGTTGAGCAAAAATGCCTTCGTTGTGTAACCAAGATGGTCTGGTAAGATTGAGCAATGTGACGTATATATGTACATATGTATGTAATCTAACCAATAAAACAAAAACCTTTGTACAGTTTGAGCTTACAGACACAAGCTCTTCGCAAACTAACGTATTTTTTCTGATAACTGACTCACGACAAATATCATACATGTACATGGTATCGTGTCAGGAAAACAGGATCTACATAATGTTGAAATTTAAAATACATTATAGAAAAAGTTATTTTCGTATTTTATCATTTATTCATCCATTTATATGCAATGCAGCCGTTCAGTCACATCACATCCGATAGCTTGGCATGCAGATCGGTGTTATAAGTTGTCGTCCTGTTATAACTGATTGAATTTAACATAATCTTCGACTGAATTTCTATCTTAGATTATTAATTATATCATCTTTATTAATATCACAAAACTCTTTGTTTTGTTTAAGTATCCAGTCAATTGACGAAATGGCTAAAATTTTATTTACAACGAAAATCGAAGGTAGAAGATATTTTGTCCACCTAGGATCTTAGGTTATATCAATGTCCGTTTGAATAGCGGTTGTCGTAGCAATGTGTATTAAAGTAATAATGGTGTCATTGGTATATGACAAATCTATCTTCGGTAGCGTCACCAGAAATTCATTTAGAGTACACCATGATGCATGAGTCTCTGATGACGCTACCTACCAGCACAACAGAATAGTACCTACTGCGCTAGTTTGTATTGCTGTTAAACCAAGATTTGTAATATGCCGAGCAGCCTACCTCTTTAAGTTCTATATTCATAAAAAATGTTTTTGAGGATAAGCTTGTGCAATCGAACACGTCGCGCCACCGCTGCACTGTCTCGGGACTGCTTCTGTTAGGACGACGGATAGCCCTGTCCGTCGCTCCCAAGCGCTAGAGCTCATGTAGGCCGCAAGACTAGTGACTTCTACTTGTTGTATCTTTGAACATAAATAATAACTATTTATTGTGGAATAAAGTGTTTTACTCACCTGTGCATTTCGGGGTTGTTTGACTAGTTTTCTACGCTTTGATAAGGGGACCTTTATACGTCGGGTACACAACTCAATAAAGTTTTTATGCAAAATTACCTATAATAACATTTATTTTAACTTACTTCCTAATGTTGTACTTAAACCTCTTTTAAATCCACTTTAAATCATATGATGTACAATCTTTATAATTTGGTTAATTTTGATAAAATAACTACATAATAAGTAAAATTGCGTAACTGCTTTTTTTTTTAAAGACAACTACCTCGTTATTAATTCCTCTGTTGCTTTACTGTTGCTTTACAAATATTCCATCAAAAGACACAAAAAACACCCAGACTCGGGATAAATATTTGTCTATTATACACATTTTTGTTCCGTGTGGGATCGAACCCACGCCCTCGGTTCAGCAGTCCAAGGTCACACTAGATAACGGGACCGTCACTTAAAGTGTTGTATACATGTGTATAAGTAATGATATTACATGACCAAAACTACAGACAGTAAATTAAAAGGAGAATGTTACAAATATTTTATTACTCCAAATCAAATATGTAACGAAATACGAAATAAAATTGTTTACGAGAACACCATTAATCAGGTGTTCTATCTGGAGCATTTTTATTAGGACCTCGTTACCTGACAGTATATTTACCTGTATCTAATGGCCAAGCTGTAAAATTTTATAGGGCCGATCGTTATTGCCAGTATTACGTGCAAATCAACTTATGCAATAAACATAAGACAATTTCATATTTATATTTACGATAAAATCTATCGAAATATCAATTATTTAAATAAAGTTGCTTACTGATTTGAAATAATGACGGGACGGGAACAAATCACTTTGGCAGGAATTAATGGTTCTCTGAAACGAAGTTATCTCCGAAAACAAAACAGGGTAGGAATTGGACCCATTATTCATCACAGTTTATTAAGTCCAGTTTGTTTGAGGCTCATTTTCTCTCTCTCTCTCACTCTCATACACACACACACACACACACACACACACACACACACACACACACACACTCAGTATCTCTCCTTGTTCTACAATTACAATAGTAGTACTCACATTTGCATTTCGGAAATAGGAACTAGTTTCAAATATGACATTACTTTAATTTAACTTTAATTCCTGTTTTATCTATTAGGATAAAATTATGTATTTACTTGCATATTTTCAAAACGTATTTAATGCTATTCTCAGGTGCGGGTTGTGTGTACTAAAAGCTATTATCACCTCCGCTAGCTTCACTACAATTTATACAAAAGTGCTAAATCATAAAAGATTACTTGAGTTCTAACAGACTAGCACAACTTAAACATTTTTGTAATCAATTTTTTACCTAAAATTACTGACATAATAACATACCTTAGTGGGCAGTAACTGAGTTAATGGTGTCAAGGGGGTCACTCGCGGTGACTCTTACCACGAATTTATGTTTTTGTCAGCTTTACTGCACTATGGTACCCTCAATATAGGAGTCATGATTAAAGGCACGATAATAACAAAGTGTAATAAGTTATTACAGCTTATTACGATACCATTCTAAGTTACTGTTACTTTATTTTATCTGATTTTATCATAGACAATATCTTCATTAAGTAAGAAGAACTACGTTCATTCGCTAATTGTACACAAAGGACCTAAATTTTTCAAAACATTTATGACTTTCTGATTGACGACGCGGCTTACTACCACTAGAAAATATATCTTTGTAAAGTTCTTTGAAGAGAGACAGAATGGGTACTTTTTATGGTCTAGGGGGACAAACGAGAAGACCTGTCACCTGTTGGTAAGTGACTTCCACCGGCAATAATTACTTGCAACTCAAGAGCCACAAGAGTGCTGTCCACCTAGGGTAGGATAAAGGGTGAAGGGGAAAGAGGGTTGGGTCTTCGGTAACCTCACTCACTCGGTCACACAATGCAAGCATTGTTTAACAATCGATTTTCCATTAGGCCGTGGTAATACTCCGCTCAAGCCGGCCCAAACGTGCCGAAGCATGTGTCTGTATTTTCAGTTTGCTCGATTCCCCATTCACTTCAAAGATCTTTAAGAAGATATGTTTTCCAGTGGTAGTAGTGCACGCAGTCAATCAGAAAGTAAGAGATACAATTTAAGGGAAATCTCTTTACGCACTATATATCTGTTTATCGGAACCACACCGAATGTTGTCGGTTCATATAAGTCTAATCATTTTGCGCAGTGCCTATACTTTCTTTCCGTGCATTGTAAGATTTAAGAAGTCTCCCCGCCACCCAGAAATGTTACATACAGGTATTTTCTTATCAACAATAAAATATCTGTTGGTAAAATAAACAAAACACCTGACTTATATTTGAGCTAGTGTTTATTGCTTTGTTACTGTTTTACGTAAGTATCCAATAAACAAACAGAACAATATATTATCTAACCACTAACCTTATCTTAAAGACATATATGTATATTAATATTATAAATGCGAAAATAACTTCATATATTTGATACATTTTCACGACTAAATGGCTTAACCGAATTTGTTCTTGGTATGGTGATTTTTCGAACCCATGAATCCTGGAAAAGGAAATTAGCCACATTTGTTCGTCATACCACGAGGGTGAAGCCGTGGCTCGAAGCTATTAATACCTATAAGGTATAACTCATATATTTAAATTGTGCTGTAGTGTATACAGTATTTATAAGAAAGAAAATTCAATATTGACCTACACGCTCCTAGGCTCGCTCATAAGGTTACAAAAATCAACTATTATAGTTAACCTTAATACTACTTATATAAATGAATTCTTACACAGCAAAAACTACAGAATCACATTAAAGTAATCCCGGATTATTCAACACTTACCAATATGGGATTAGGCAGTTAATCCCATGCGAGAACTTGACTGACTTCATACGATTTTGGTTTAGTAATTGAGCCCCAGGTGCTCGATTGTATCAGTTACACTATAAGTAATTCGCCTACTTTTTTTTTAACAAGTAGTCTCTCAATTTCCATCTTCAACCTTCAATTGTTGAGAAAAGCTTGATTACAAATAACCATTTTTTTATTTAGAAGGCGTTGATGTTTCGTGATGGAAACTCATTTTACTAAAGTAATGTTTATAAATTAACCGGCAGTCATAACGTATTTTGAGATTTTAAAATAAGTACGCGACGAGGCTATCTGACGACGGAGACTCACGTGCTTCTCCTCACATACACGGTACGATGGTAAAGAGAATCCATGACCAAGGAACATCGCTTTATTACTAGTTATGTTCGGTTCGGACAGGACATCGTTTGCCTATCATTTTTGCCTCGTACTATCTCCCGCTGTTAGGGGCACTCGGTTGCCTCTGGTCAGTACACAGCTACTAAACCAAGAACACCCAATAAATAACGATGACAAATTATTTTCCACTGCAATTGCTGTTCTCGGTGCCTAAGTTTATGAAATTATTGTGTATAAGGAGTATAATAAATAAAATTTAACTACATGTTATCGTTGTGTATTTACTGTAAAAAGTAAAACACAAACGACGCCTTTACCTGAGAATATACAAAGGTATAGTTCAAGGATATACATTATCATAATATGAAGCTCACATTAATGTCAAAGATAAACGGACTGTCAGGTGATTTAAAGCTGGATTCTCGGTCCGCGTGGACTCCGAGTTAATGATACCTTAATTGCGTTCCTGTACTTTCCCGAATGATCGAATGCTAGTAATAGCTCTCTGTCTTCCCGAAATTAATTTAATTGGCATCGTAAGAAAGCATCTTGCATTTTAATATACTATTATTTTCAAATACCCAATGTGGGTCTACAACCACCATTTATTTACAATATATCAACAGTTTTCTACAGTGTTACAACATTTAACAATCAAAATGTTGTCAATATCTAAGGCTAGATGTAATGTAGTTCACAGTCCGGGTTGAGCACGCGACAAGATTTAGTGTCACCGACGGCGGGCGCCCGCGTCAGACAAATATTTCACCTTGGTTCGCCCCGCCATACGGAAATACCACCAATGTGACGCTTTCTGGAACTCGTTCGCTTAAATCAGGCGGTACGTGTTTTCCCATTTGTCTTCTTTCTTGGAGATTCTCGACTCCTGGCTTTGCTACAGACAGGCAATAAGTTTTACAGCTAAATAATTGCTTCTCAAACGTCTGGACCTTATAAATAAACTTCGAATACCGTTTTAAACTTCTTCGCTTCCGATTGGCTTTTAAAATAAATAGAGCGTATATTCATTATGGTCTTCAGAAATCCAAGATATATCTCTTTCACTGGGTGAAGTTTATTCCGCAATATTTTCTTTGCGAAGATGTTTATCGAAAGATTCGAAGTTAGACATGTTTCGTGTTAACGTGCCAGTGAACTTGTCCGTAGTTGTTGTTACTTACACAACTGCAGAACTGTAGATAACACACTAACAGACAACATTGGAGAAGACCTATTTCAGTATCTACTTTGTCTTGATGTTTATTGACTTCACTTTACTTACGTAATACCAGGCACTTTGGAAATTAGATGGGCTCATTGGGAGTATATTGAAAGAAAAAGTTGAATAAGTCGGGAAGGTAATGGCAGGACAGGGTCGCATCCCACATCATTCGTACTGGCTGATTGATTTCTAATAAAAACGACAATCGATATGAAAACAAAATTAAAGATAACGATAATTTTACGACTTATTAGAGATTAATGATTAAGGGTTAAATTTCTTTCAGATAACAAGGTTGTCATGTACTCACTACTCGAAAGGCTTCAATTAAGTAGGATAGTGTGATTATATAACATTATATTATATTTATATTTATTCTGGAACACGCCTATATACAGCAGTGGATTGCAGTAGATTAATTAATTGATATTATATTTGTGATTGGAGCTTACCTAATAAATGACTGCTATCAAAACATGTTTGACGTGCGTTTAAATAAAATTATGGGCTAAAGCATCAAGCTTTATATGGATTATATATATATACGGATTATAACCGATTATTAAAAAAATGTAAACATAAGATTCAATTTTGAAGTAGTTTAAATAATCATTTTGCCATCTCCGTTCCAGATTTACGCTCACTACTTTTTTAAAAGAATCGATACAAAGATATAAGATAAAAGAGCCTATATAGGTATCAGATTAACAGAAGAATATTTAAGAAAAATATGGCTAATAGTTTATGTTATAGGGTTTAAAACTATTTAAAACATCCTCCATCGAGCAACTTTTGCTCTATGCCATACTAATATCTGATTTAGTAGCAGATAACAGCATGACAAATGCAATTAAAGCACGGGCATACGCATGCACATTTGCTTCTTCAATTGACACGAAAGCACTCGTATTATTCCAGTTAGTTTATGGCACAATGATCTCAGATTAGAAATGCAAGTTGCAAATGAAATTAAAATAAAATTGAGTTGATAGCATCCCTAAACGAGTTATTACCAGGCAAGCCATAAAGAGCGGCTACTTCCTAGTCTGCACAGAAGCGGCGGAATGATTTCATAACACAATTTTCCCTTTCGTAAGTCTTGCTACGTCAGATCTGCGGTCGAAGCGCACATCTCGAGAAATTCATAGCGATATGAACAATTTATAATTTAATAGCGCACCATTACCTGCATCTAACGCGACAATATTATCTACTCCTCTGTCTCTCTACTACCTTATATTATTTTTAAAATTAGTCTGATAACGAAAGTATAACGAAGCTTATGATACAAAATCTTGTTTCCAAAGTCCACTGAGTTCATCGGCGTGGCTCATTATTTTCCACATCATTGGTTTGACTTGATTTATTTGCAGGGTAAATCGCAGAAACGTTTCATCAGTTTCGTTTCGCTCTATTTTGAAAGTTTTGGTATATCATAACGTTTACACAAAACAGATTTTTTGTATTTTCATAAAACTTTGTCTTAAAGTAGTCATATACAGTATACAGTCACTATGCCTGTCGCTGGAGACCAGGGTTCTGTCCATCTCATTCTGCGAGGAAATCATATTGGTTAAAGAAGCGGCGGAGAGGATACGGGAGAGGACAAATACTCAGCCCTCCTGCAAAAGACGCATCAGGCGCCGGAGAGCACACAACGATCACCGGCCTCCGTGAGCGCTGGCCTGGGGGTAACGGGTAGGGCTGCCCATACCCTAGCAGAAGCAGGCCGGAGACGGTGGCGTGGCATGTTCCACGCAAGCCTTTCAAACTGTAGGGGGGGCTAGGCATATTCCATAGTGTGGCCGCCCTGGAAAAGAGGTGGCCAAGGTCTGCAGGGGTTCCTGGAAGCATCCCGTCTTGGGTATACTCAGGTCCCTTGCAATAGACCTACTTATGACGGAACACCGTGTGGTTTTAGTCGGTTCGAGTCCAACATACCACTTCACCGTCAGCTCCGGTGAGGTAAAGACCCGTGGGGATTTCCAAACGTAAAAAAAAGTATACAGTTACTATAAATACATACATATATGCATATATCACTTTTATTTTGCGACCATTAAATCGTTATCGGAGTAGCAATTTCTATTTCTCTCCGTCTAGCACCACCAACTAAGTATACCATAATATTTTCATTTTGTTTGTTGAGTAAGCGAGTACGAGATTTGAATTTGCAAAAGATTAAGCTATCTTTTTCTGCTGATTCGTCTTCAACATCTTTCAGTCTTGATAAGTTACTATATTTTTATGACAAAGATTATTCAATAATATATATTACGCGAAACGGAATTTAACAATTAGTCAAGATATTAATTTAACATGAAATCACTCGCTGTTTGTAGCTTCGAGCAATTGCATTGCACTAACAATTATTAATATCGCTTCGAGCAAAATATTCCTCGTCAGAGAATAAGTAGTGGAAATGAAGTATAAATAAATATCAATTAATAAATTGTTTTTAGTATAACGTCTGATTGAAATAGACCACCCGTTTTCTTATTTTACGATTTTATGCATTACTGGGCTTGTATATTACAACAGGAGATAGTAACTTCAAGTGGATTAAATTGATTATTGTAAGAATCATTACACAATCCCGACGTGCATGGCAATACATGTTTAAATTAAATATGACGACAATACTAACGGAACATGGCAAATTATTTTATGGAAGTTAGTTATGTCTTAAAATCTTTTAATTACAACTTGTTGCTCAATTATGAAATTTGAAGTATAGTCAGTCTTGTTTATTTACTTATGTTTGCAGGATGACGTTCGCCTTGGCGCTGGTAGTAGTATGGTGGGCGTGCGGTGCGCGCGCTGGTGAGCCAGTGTTCGATCCCAGCACGCTGATGCGACTCGTGCTCGTGCCCGCAGATGCCCCTGTCGGCTCCGTCATCTACCGTGTGCGCGCCTCAGATCCTGATTTCGACTACCCGTTGCACTTCGAGCTGATTGGTATATACCTAACCTACTATCGAAGAAGTATATAATATACTTTCATAAATGTAGACGATTGTAACAAGGATTTGAACTTATGTATATACACTTACACTTATATAAACAAAGGGGTAGGCAGAAATGTCTCAAGCGCCCACATTAATGCAACTATAATTTTGTCCCAGTAACGTAATACGGGGCAAGCCTATTGCCATTAGCTGGGCATCGTGTGATAATAGCCTAATCCCTTAGCCGCCTTTAACCACACCCACTGGAAGAGATGGGGTGACCCAACTCTTCTCCACCGTGAAGCGCACGAGAATGAGTGCTAATAAATATTTTTTCAATTGATTATCATAATTATGTTAAATTTTGAAATTGAGTATGCAGATTATAAAATTTAGTGTAGAAAATCTACAAGGTTTATAATTAGACAACCAATGATAGATTAAATTATAAGTATCTGTTCTAGTACTTTTCAAATACTAGACATTCAGCTCCCCTCCTCCTTCCACCTTCTGTTCCCGAGAAAAATAATTTGTTCACCTGAATCTGGGACATCAATAAGGATAAACAAAAAATGCTTAGTACACATGTGTTACGAGTACCCAACAATCTATCACTTCACTTAATCTTATCTTTCCTTAAATTATGAGAAACTGTGTGAAAAATAACATTCGTTTTATTTAACAGGACAAATGGGGCGCCTGGACATCGGTGTTGAAACCCTGCCATGCACTCGATACAATTCCGTTTGCCAAGCTAATATCATCCTACTGCGTCGACTGGAGCCAGGTCGCTATGTGGATTTCAGGTTGTCAGTAAGAAACACCCGAGGACGAAGCTCACGCATCGCCTGTTCAGTAACCGGGACCAATGCTACTACGCCCAGGGACACTATCTATCCTCACCAGCCAGGCATTATTTTAGTGCCAGAGGTAAGAAAATTGAATCTGTCAAATTACGAATACAAGAATTAAGGTTAGAAATATTTTAAACTTAGAACACCCCGACAGCACACACTTCCATCATTCAGAGATGACACTAGATTAAATAATGTTCTATTGTAAATATCTATAGATTGATGAAAATTTTGCTGTCACCTTTTTATGAGTATTATGCAAAATAGCGTTATTTTGTTCAGTTGTTCGTTCGGTTTCAGAGAACAATTATCTAGCAAATATTAAAGGAAGCATAAAGATAAAGGGTCGATCGATATATACTCGAACACTGACAAGATCTCATGAGACCTAGACTTTAAACTGGTTCAGCTTGCGCTGAAACAAAAATAATATAAGATAAATTTATCTAAGCAGCAACACTACCAAGCATAATCGCCTTTATAACTCATTTGATAATGTTCTATGAATCAACCAATAATCTTAGAAATGAAATGATCCTATTTCCGGCTTAGAAGTAATTCCGACTGATGTGCCCTGAGTTTCATATTGATACATTTGTGATCGTGCATTACTGCATTACTTGATTTGGATAGCTTGATGTTAATAAAAGTCTTAGTAGCATAATCTTTAATCTTAAAGCATGTAGAACAGAATATTTATGTTTAATTAATGACCACCTAAATAATCCTTCGTAGACTGATAGGAAAGAACAAAAACTATTTCTATATGTTCTCGGTGCGAGAAACAGAGAAAAAAGAAGAGAGAAAAAGCGACTAAGGGATCGGACTGTTATCTATTAGACAGTATGTACATGTATAGTCGTAAAGTGCCCTATTGATGGCATTTAAGAAAGTAGAAAAATAAATCATGATTTAAGCAAGAAGTATCTTTGGTTTATGTTTCTACCAGTATACATTTTTTTAATTTAAAATTTGAAAAAAAAAATACAACTAAACTCCCAAATAAGAAGGAATAAACGTTATACATATATATTTTTTTTCAATTTTATGTTCGTACATCGAAATCTAGTTAGGCATTTAGAATTTATGTTATAATATAGCAACTCTCATGTTTTAGGCCGTTGTCTATATATTAAGTCTTCATTAATATAAATCAGTTTTACATAATTTGGCAACAATTTCATTCCAATTTTATAAGCTACATTTAGGTTTTTCTTTAACACAACTAAGATATAATTGCTTTAACTAACACTTACATAATGAATTTTCTCCGTATTACCCACTAAATGAAATTATTTACTTAAACTAGTTTTATCACCTCAAATGGCAGAAAATAGGCTATTAGACCTGGAGCTGTGGAATTAACTGCTCACTTACGTCAAACTCATTTACGGGCCGAGTTAAAATTGTCTCTAGAATAGGTTCATTTCCATAGTAAAGGTGCAGTCATAATGACAAAGTTACGTTGACGTAAAAACCACCTGTCCGTGCCAACAAATGACCCAACGAGAGGAAGCCTGCCGCGTGACGTCACGTGATTGATGATAATGATGATGACGTCCGATTTTCGAAGCAAAGACTTGAACCGAATTTGACATTTCTTTTCTATATTTATATGAATATTTAGTTTATACTCGTGGAATTTAGAATAAATATCTGCGGCAAATGGAGCCTATATTTTAAGTTAGACATGTATCAATACATCTGCGAAAACTGCATTCAACTCCATGCAGTAGTATTTTTTTTTTTTTATGGGATAGGGGCAAACGAGCAGACGGGTCTGCTGATGGGAAGTGACTAGCGCCGCCCATAGACACCCGCAACTCAAGAGTCACAAGTGCGTTGCCGGCCTTTTAGGTAGTATACCACGACTTTTAATTCGATTCCACATTTGACATTAGCTACTGTCATTTTGTAAAATAATGATACCACATATAATAGTGTAGTGATGAACACAAAAATTGATAAACAATCGCGATTTATGTTTAAGTAATCATAATATTGGTGTGCCAATTAAAGACAAAATTATTGTTTTTTATTTAAATAAATACATAATTATTCATAATAATGATTTATTAATTAGTAACCGCTGCTTTATTTTATAAAAAGTTAGTATTTTTGTTTTTTATATTAAAAACAAAACTTATAATAAAAGAACCTAAATAATTTTCTGTATTGGCAACCCGTGCGCGCTCGTGCAGCTATCGCCATTTTGTTTATCTTGTCATTCGGCTTCATTCTCCCAGTCTGACTGCACGAATATCTTGTTTCATTGCGAATCGATATTTTGTTGGGTTTTTGTTAAAGTTTTGTAACGTTGTGTTTGTTGTTACGTTTATAGTTTTTTGTGAACTTAGAGTGAATCTATTTGTTTTGGTTTCCCATCAAAATGGATCCTCAGCCAAGTACATCACAAAAGGACGTGGATGTTTTCTTGCCCCCAAGAAAAAAACGTCCACGAAAAGCTTTCACTGTTACTGAAAAAGTAATGATCCGCAACGCCTACAAGTACGTGAAAAATGAAACTTCTGCGCAATTGGAGGCCTTTGAAGTTGTGGACGAAAATGAATGTATGAGCAAAGTTGCTGACATATTGGGAATAACCTCACGCTCTGTTTGTAACGTTTTGAAGGAAGGAAATAAAGGTGCGCCGCCAACTCCTCCTAAAAAAACTGGACCAAAGCGAAGTTTCAAAGATAAAATTGATGAATTTACATTCTCCGCAATACGAAGAATTGTTCATCAGTTCTTTTACCGAAATGAACCTCCAACCATTGCAAAAGTTAGTCAATCAGTCAGACAGTATTATTTACCTACATCTTTTATCTATATAAGCAATGATTCCAAACTATTATAAAATTTACTATTTTAGATTTTACAAGTGATGAACGATGATCCAGAAATGCCCAAGGTTTCCAAAGACACCCTCAGAAAAATTTTGAAGCATCTTAATTTTAAATTTGTTGCACGGTCACGCAAGAGCACACTTATTGATCGAAATGATATAATAACGTGGCGCCAGCGTTACTTGCGTTCTATATGTCAGTTTCGACGAGAAGAGAGACATATATATTATCAAGATGAAACTTGGGTTAACGCAGGTAAGGCTAACATTTTGAATTTATATACATTTTACATTAAATTTAATAGTAATATTAAATGTTCATGTACTATATTTATTTTTAGGTCATACTGTAAAAAAAACTTGGGTGGACAAGAAAGTCACATCATCTCGGCAAGCGTTTTTAGAGGGACTGACCACTGGATTAAAAAATCCATCTGGAAAAGGCAAACGTCTCATAATTAGCCATATAGGTAGTGAAGAAGGCTTCCTGGAAGAGGGGCTCATGATTTTTGAAGCAAAGAAAAATTATGAAGATTACCATGATGAGATGAATGCAGTTTGTTTTGAGGAGTGGTTCGCTGGAGTCTTACCAAAATTAAGACCAAACTCAATTGTGGTGATGGATAATGCACCTTACCACTCCCGAAAATTGGAAACGGCACCAAAAATGAGCTGGAAAAAAGCTGCCATTCAAGACTGGCTTTTAAATAGAAATATTCATTACGAACCATGTATGGTTAAAGCTACGCTTTTAGAACTGATTCCACATAACGAGTCTTTTAATAAGTACGCTGTAGACGAAATGGCAGCACAACATGGGATCACGGTTTTAAGACTGCCCCCTTACCATTGCCAGCTGAACCCTATCGAATTAATATGGGCGCAGGTAAAGGGGCATGTGGCTCAAAATAATAAAACCTTCAAATTGACAGACGTGCGAAATTTATTTGAGGAAGGCATTCAAAAAATTACGGCTACCGAATGGTCTAAATGCGTATCCCATGTTGTCAAAGAAGAGGAAAAAATGAGTAGGCTAGATATGTTAATTGACAATATCACAGACACATTTATAATAAATGTTACAGAAAGTGACAGCGATAGCGATAGCGATGACGGCGACGATTTATAAAATAAAATATTACCATGATACATCTATTTGTTTTATTTCTCATGTTCCTTCATGATCACATTTTTTTATTCATTTCACACACAATTATTAAAGAAAACTCTCAGATCCTTAATAAAATTAATCGTCATAACTAAATTATCCTTTCAGAAATATTTAATTTCCTGATATACTTAGTTTCTATTAAAGTAGTAGTTGTTTAGATATACTGCTATAAACCAGAGGAATCGATCTGGAAATATTCCATTTCCGTATCGAATAATTTCGCAACGTCACTATTTAGTACTTGTCATAACGTTGCAATACTGAAATTGTCAAATCTGGAATCGAATTAAAAGGTTTAGTATAGTACGCGCTTTTCTTGAACGTTTGAAGGTCGAATCAGTACCGGAAATACAGTAGGCGACAATTTGTCCAAGCGCACAGTGGTGGAGTGCTAATAATCCAGCTTATGTGGATGGAAATTTTATCAAGTGCTGTCGGTATAAGTCCGAACAGTTCCTCTGAACACTCCCCGTGATACCAGCGATAGAGAATGCAGAGTGAAGCTACATATCTACGCAATGCCAAGGTGTCAAGCGAATCAGAAATATCCTGGCAATCGATGATGCGAGTCGCTCTCCGTTGAATGCGGTCAAAAGCTGGTACTGGGGTGCACCTGCATAGAGAGAACAGGATTCCATTTAATTAACATACAGACAGACAAAAGCTCTAAAACTGTTATTTTGGCAGTTGCTTTTGAGAATACCCCCTTGTAAAAGAATAGGATTTCTATCTTCGCAGGTATATTTCGCAGGTAGTAGAGCCACGCTGATTTATTCAGCAGGAATGGGCCGGCTCGACCGGGGCAGTACTACCCTCTCACAGAAAACCAGCCTAAAGTGACAACATTCGTGGTGTCGCCTTTCGCTGGTGAGTGAGAGACCGGAGGCCCATCGATGCAGGGGTGACAGTTATCGTGGTATGTGTGTGAGCAGTGGAGTGCTGTAGAGTCATTGTGAGGGTGGCGTGGATCGAACCGTCGGCCAGGGAGACCCGTAGAAACGGTGGTGCCGCTGGCCGCCCGCGGCATAGAGAGGGGCCCAACCACGGCTAACCACCCTGGGAGGCTGCCCCGTCAGGTCGCGCATAATCCACGGAGTGGCTCGTCGTGCCGGTTGGTGACCGGATGGTGGGACCCGGCGACCACTTCCGGGAGGGTACGGGGGCCCTTCCGTCCGGCGGTTCGGTCACCGTCATGCTTCACCGATACATGATGACACAGCATTTTTAGTCTCAGTTTACATTGCCACGATGACTGTCATGCCTTTTACGCCCCCTTCCTCTTCTATCATGGCAGCACAAAAAAAGAAAAGTGGTCCTACAGCGGCATCCTCCTCTCCCACCAACCCGCTTTTTGAGGTGGAGTTCACTAACATACGTGGACTCCATGCAAACCTCAGCGCCGTACACCAACACCTCGAGACGGCTCGGCCGGCCATGCTCTTTCTTACGGAGACACAAATTCGCCGCCCTGCCGACACGGCATATCTCCACTATCCCGGCTACGTGCTCGAGGAGTGCTTCCTCGCAAGGGCTGGAGTGTGCCTTTTCATCAGGGCGGATGTTTGTTGTCGCCGTCTGCACTGCCTAGAAGACACATCCTTCTCCATCCTTTGGCTCTACGTGGATTTTGGCTCTACGAGCCGGATTTACGTGTGCCTCTATCGCTCCCATTCCGGAGACTCCGAGACAACTCGACTCTTTGACCACCTGAGTCAAGCAGTGGATAAAGCGCAGGAGCAGTTTCCGACCGCCGAACTGGTGTTTTTGGGAGATTTTAACGCCCACCATGAGTCCTGGCTGGGATCATTTGCTCTCACGCATGACCTTACCCAACTGGTACTCCAGCCCACCAGGATACCAGACATAACGGGTCAAGCGCCCTCTTTGCTGGACCTACTGCTGACGAATCACCCAGCGCAGTACAGCGTATCGGTTCTCGCCCCTCTGGGATCCTCCGACCACTGCCTGGTGTCGACCTCAGTGCCTCTTGTTACGCCTCCACGACCTGTGGTAACAAGGCGGCGGTTATGGCACTACTCGTCAGCAGACTGGGATGGAATGCGGGAATATTTTGCATCCATCCCGTGGGCTCAACGCTGCTTTAAAGATAGGGATCTGTCGCAAAGTGTGTCTGCCGTGACTGACGAAATCACTGTCGGTATGGAGTATTATATCCCCTACAGTGAAGTCGCCAGCACGAAGACCCGTCCCTGGTTCAATCGCGAGTGCATCCGGGCCGTTGCTCAAAAGCAGTCGGCCTACCGCGCATGGATCAGGGCCCGCGCACATTGTGACCCAGACATTGATCGCCTAAAAGCAGCACTAAACAGAGCCACTAGGGATTGCAAGAGGGCTTACATCAGAGCAGATGCCCAGCGCATTGCACGGTTTGGTCAAGAACTCGTCGCGTACCCTACGGGTAGCCGTAAGTTTTGGCGATTGGCCAAAGCAGTGCAGTCCAACTATTGCCAACCTTCGCTGCCGCCGTTGAACTACCCTGACGGATCACTGGCCCACGAGCCGCAAGAGAAATCGAATCTACTAGCTGACCTCTTTGCGGCTAACTCCCGAATCGATGACCGTTGCGCGCACACGCCCACCATTGCGTCCTGCGACTCCGCAATGCGGGATATTCGCATCCGGCAGAGGGATGTCCGTGCGGAGCTTCGGTCACTCGATGTCCGGAAAGCTAGTGGACCCGATGGTATTCCGGCGGTGGTTCTTAAGAACTGTGCACCTGAGTTGTCTCCCGTACTAACGCGCTTGTATCGCCTGTCCTATTCCTCAGGAATTGTTCCGGAGGCCTGGAGAGAAGCGAATGTTCAACCCATTCCCAAAAAAGGCGACCGCTCCGATCCAGCCAATTACCGACCTATAGCCGTCACTTCCATACTCTGTAAGGTGTTCGAGCGGATCATCAACACCCAACTAATCCGCCACCTAGAGGATCACTCCTTGTTAAATGATCGGCAATATGGTTTTCGGCCGAACCGATCCACGGGTGATCTTCTAGCGTACGTCACACACCTTTGGGGTGAGGCTATGGATAGGCATGGGGAGTCCTTGGCCATCAGCCTCGACATTGCCAAGGCCTTCGATAGGGTGTGGCACCGCTCGCTTCTCTCCAAACTTCCTGCATTTGGTCTGCCACCTAAACTATGCAACTTGGTTGCTGCCTTCCTCGAAAAGCGCCGCATTAGGGTTCTCTGCGACGGCGCGGCCTCAGACTTCCACGAGGTAAGCGCTGGTGTACCTCAGGGCTCCGTCCTATCGCCTATGCTGTTTCTTCTGCATATCAATGACATGTTAACCCTTGGCAATATACATTGTTATGCAGACGACAGTACAGTGCACGGGCGATATTTCGGGCATCCTACTGCCAAGCTGGCAGACGTTGAGGAAAATCGACAGGAGCTTGTCGCTGAGCTCGACCGGGTCTTGAGCCGCATTTCCCAATGGGGCTGTGAGAATCTGGTCGAGTTCAGCGCCAAGAAAACACAAGCATGTGTGTTCTCTAACAAAAAGTCTCCATTCCTTCCCCTTCCTACTCTTCAGAGCACTCAACTGCCACTGCAGGATAGGCTTAGTATTCTGGGTATGGATATTTGCCGGGATCTCAATCCTCGCGATTACATCGAGAGTGTCACTAAGGCGGCCTCGCGTAAGCTCGGGGTTTTGAACAAGGTGAGACGGTTCTTCTCGCCCGAGCAACTGTGTCTTTTGTACAAGACCCAGGTTCGCTCCTGCGTGGAGTACTGCTCTCATCTCTGGGACGGCTATGCGCAGTGTCTGCTTGACGCTCTCGATCGGTTGTAGCGGCGCGCAGTCCGCATTATCGACTGTCCTGAGATCACCCAGTCTCTTGAGCCTCTGCAGTTGCGAAGAGATGTCGCCTCTATGGCAGTCCTCTATCGCCTACATCACGGGGAGTGTTCTGATGAGCTCTTCCAATTGGTCCCACCTTCTCCCTTCCTCTACAGGACTACACGTGCTGGCCTGAGGAGTCACCGCTTGTGCGTCGAAAATATACGTACCCGAACTAAACGGTTTGGCTCTTCTTTCTTGTGCCGATCGGTAAAAGCCTGGAATTCTCTACCAGCGCACGTGTTTCCTTCCCACTATGATCCCGGGTCTTTTAAGCGGGGCGTGAAAAAGCATCTCACCAGGCCGCCATAGTGTGGGTCACCATGCTGCATTGACTAGACATGCAATGAGGATGGTGACCACCACTCTTTGACTCCACCTATTGCTTTCCATCAGGCAAAGTGGAGTCACTATGGTAGGCTAATATAAAAAAAAAAAAAAAAACTAAGAATGAATAAGTAAGATATGGAAAGTACTGATACAGAAATGTAAAGTACCTACTCGGTTTATGAAAGATCTTAATAACAATACGGTATTATGAAGGTGCCATCTGGCTCTGAGCCGAAAGCCCCCAATGCAGGGGTTGTCTGAGCGCAGAGGAAACGGCCGCCCACGTTATCCTGGAATGTGAGGGAAGAATAGCTGCACAATGGGCAGAAATCCTCGCAGGCGCAACGACGCTCCTAGAAAGCTGTGAACGCCCCAGGAGGCTTTTGCGCTTCTGGAAGGAGCTAGGCTGGCTCAACTAGTCAGCCTCCTGAACGCATAATGGACCGAACATGAGTCTAAATGCGGAAACTGAGCCCTTTACCATTACCATTACCAAGGTATTATAAAGGCATTGAGAAGAAGAACAACGACAATTGAATAAGGAAGCTGGGATATTAATCACGCTGTTTCAGTCTTATCCAGTAATAATATATCCAGTAATATGTATAGTCTGACCGTAGTCTTCCATTAAAAAATCTGACGTGACGTAACTAATACATTACGATTCTACAGTAAAACATTCCAAAGACAAATACAGGATATTGTTGCTGACTAAATTTTAAGGAAGCTAATTCAAAAAACTAATTTAAATTCGAAACAGTACGGTACAAATATCATAACAAAATATAATTGCGTGAAATTTCCTACAGATTGAGGTAACGCATTTAAAAAAGGTACAGTTAATACCTCGGTGTCAATAGCCCAAACTCTTTTTCAATATGGCCTATAGCAATCATTGCCGAAAATGAATTGCGATACTATGCAGTTTTTTTTTTAGTTAGCCGTAGGTCTTTAAAAATCTATAATAAACATATAAAAAAACTTTAATCATCTAAATATAGCGCTGATTTATTGACAGTGTGGTCGTAGTAATATCAAACGTTTAACTAAAAGCTAATAAACCTCATTTACAGACATTATAAATTGTAGCTCAGTATGTTTACACTTTACACCATTAAGCATTCTAATATAATACTATTTTATAGGACGCCAAACGAGGAACCGATCTGGAGATAGTCATCGCGCGAAAAAATCCGTTATCGCCAAAACCCTTGGAACTCGAACTATGGGTAAGTAACGGAGTCATTTACATTTAAAATGGTTTATAATATAATGATTAACCGTAAGCTAATGATATTTTCTGCCTGCGCCGTGTTTGACACGCACAGTAACCACATAATGAAGTTTCGCTTGTAAGTTAATAGGGATCATTTTCACAGCGTTCTTGTGCTGACGCGACGTTGTGTACGCCTTTACGAAACTCATTTACAGTTTATGTGGTCGGACCTTAATGCAACATAGATGTATTTATGTACTCTCACAGATTTGAATAGGCAATCAATCTCAAAATTACAATGGGAAAGTTCACGAAATTATAACGTAATACACGTAATCTCCAGTGTACGTTAACTTTCAAACAACAATATTATGTGCCGACAAGTTGAAGACCGTGCGAAATAGTTGAAATAATAACATAATTATTTCTACTACTTGAAACAATTCTGCCTCAATGTTATAATGAAGTTAATAAAAACGTTCAGTTGAGGCATAAAAAATGCAATAACCCGAAAGCTCCAATTCGGCTTATAGCCGAGCATCATCAGCAACAAGTTTATTGAAGAACATTGTAAAGGCCAATTGTTATGCATAACAATTACTCACAATTCACAACTGGCTGCTATGAATACATTATTTTGCTAACGATCTCATTAGGGGGCTACTTATACGTATCGTGGGCAACTTGCGTTTAGCACTGGCCATCTGATGAGTTGCAATTACGGAGCATTAAGAAGTAAGCTATGTTAAAATTCACACTGGCCGTGGAGAATGGCTAACACCCGCAACCCGAGGTCGTTTTATAGGCTTAAATGCTTCAGTAATGGAGATCGTGTCCTTACATGTGGGGTAATTTTAGAATGTTCATTGTGAGCCGGCCGCGTGCACCTTCGAGATGTCTGGGTTGTTAAATGTGGAGTGTATACCAAAGTATACGTTCGTTGTTATAAACATCAAACTGTATCTTAATGGTAACAAAAATAAGAGATGGATATTACGTAGATTGTTTATATCTGTTAATTTGTAAAATACATTGCTAAGCTTGTTATAAATATTTGTGGTAAATACATATGAAAATACTCATTGAACAATTGGCTATTGAGATCTTTGTTTTTTTTTTTTTGTAATATCGTGATTTAAAACATTTATATTCTATATATAGTAATAGTTCTATGTATAGCTATAGTTTTCAGTTAATTATAAAAAATATGAAAGTATTGTAAGATAAATTGGTAACGATGTTTGTTAAATAACTACTCCTGTAGTTATCAAGAACTTTTTTTTATGTGCGGTATGATCAATAAACATAATGTTCATGTTTTTATCCCTTTACACATTAACTTATATCAGTTAAATAAAATTAAAATCTTGTTTCAGGGATCACCACTCTTCGCCATTCGTCAACGACGCGCATCCGCGGAAAACACTGAAGGGACAATATTCCTGGTCGGACCTCTTGACTTCGAAGCTCAGTCCATGTACCACTTGACACTGCTAGCTGTGGTATGAAATTCATCACTTTCCCTTAAAAATTGCAGGTTTCGAGTGTCCCAAGCCTTTTTTTGTGTGCACCCCAAAGGTTATATATGTATTTCATACAGAGAAACGAAACTATCTTTACGGAAGGACGTTAATCACTGTGATCAGCATTCCAGTTGAGTATACTGTATTAAGTAGTACTGTAGTAGATATTAAAAAAGATGATGCAATTGGATTAACTAAATTCCAACTTGGCTTGCTCTCCTATGATGTTCCCTTGCAATCCTGAGTCTATCATGTTTGCCTAGAAGACCTGTCATTGCTGGCGTATGTGTTAGGTCGTTGGGCTCACTACGTTATGGTTGAGGCTGAAGATAACTGGCCCGTTTGGTGGAGCTTGAAATTAATCCACATCCTCACCAAAGTGAAGATTTTTTTTTTTTTTATGCGATAGGGGGCAAACGAGCAGACGGGTCACCTGATGGTAAGTGACAACCCAGCCCATGGACGCCCGCAACTCAAGAGTCACAAGTGCGATGCCGGCCTTTTAGGTAGGAGTACGCTCTTTTCTTGAAGGTTTGAAGGTCGTATCGGTTCGGAAATACGGCAGGCGACAATTTGTTCCATAAGCTGGTTGTGCGAGGCAAAAAGCTTCTGGAGAAGCGCACAGTGGTGGAGTGCCAATCGTCCAGGTGATGGGGATGGATATTTTGTCGCGTAGGAAGATGGCGGAAACCAGCAGCCGGTATAAGTCCGAACAATTCCTCTAAACATTCCCCATGATACAAGCGATAGAGGATGCAGAGTGAAGCTACATCTCTACGCAACGCCAAGGTGTCAAGTCGATCAGAAATATCTTGGTAGTCGATGATGCGAGTCTCTCTCCGTTGAATGCGGTCAAGAGGCAGAAGTTGGTACTGGGGTGCACCTGCATAGAGATGAGAACAGTATTCCATGTGCGGCCGAACCTGCGCCTTATAAAGTTGCAGGCGGTGGGCCGGAGTAAAATACTGTCTCGATCTGTTTAGCACACCAAGCTTCTTCGAGGCTAATATGGCCTTACTCTCTAAGTGACCGCGAAACTGGACTTCGCTTGATATATCAACGCCAAGGATTCCGATACTGGCTGATGCAGTTAGGGAAGTGCTCTCAAATAGAGGTGATACGACCAATGGCATCTTTTTAGCGGTGGACGCGCAAACCTGTGTCTTCGTGGGGTTAAATTGGACTAGGTTAAGTCGACCCCAATCTGAAACTTTTGATAAAGAAGTTTCGATTTCAGACACAAGTTTGGATCGGCTTTCGATTACGTTTACCCGAGAAATGTTAGCGCGGCCGGTGTAAAGGGCATCACTCGTGCTATCATCTGCATAGCAATGGATGCTGCTAATCTGCAGCATGTCATTGATATGCGAAGAAACAGCGTGGGTGATAGCCTTGTGGGACACCAGAATTAACAGACTTCGTCGTCGTTTGTATCTTGGACTTGGTTGAATTTAGTAAGTAAATTAGATTTAACGTTATGCTATTTTGTTAATTTCCGAACACAGAGTTTTTCTACAAACGATAAAAGTAAACCGGACTCCTGTGTTGCAAACTACTTGCATTTTTTTTTTGTACTGTTTACCAAAACATTTACTCATTACAATAAACACAGGTGCAAGAAAAGGTAACATTCAAATAAACCTTATTTTCCTAATTAGTGTTAATTATGCCGAGTCAATGAGATCAAGTCGAGTACTTTGAACATGCGCAATCTAGTACACTAATTAATGATCAGCATTTAAAATGTAATTAATTGTACCAAAACGAGTGCGATGGATTTCAAATAACGTAGTAAACACCTAGCAAAACATGTAGTATGTTAAATATTAGTGCAATTTTAAAAAAAGTATATATTTTGTAAGGCTAGTAGTTTACTGACTAGAAACTATCCTACCAGAAGCTTTGGTAGGAATTGAGGATATAAATGAGGATATTAACCTCGTACTGAATAATTTTCAATGCTGATCGCCTTCGAATATGATACCAGATATTCTACGAATCAAAAATGTATATGTTATATATATGTTTGACTAAGTGAATTGCCGTATTTTACAGTAATTGGCCATAAATAGTTGGCTGTCGAGGCGTCACCATAGCTGTTATTTTTAAAAGTGTATTAAGTTTGTTTAAGTAATCACCGATCTTTACTGTTTGTCAACGATATTTCTTCATATCCGTTCCGTATCAATGAAATAGACAAAATAAAATGCACTTAAAATATGTCTAAAAAAAATTTGTCTATCGTAACCCGCAGCATACCGGACCGCGAATAACGTGCTTTAATGAAAATATCTGTACGTCGCCTACCGCACTCCATCAATTACAACTTATTTTATTTTTAAATGACGGACACGTTAACAGCAATAAAAATACAAACATTTATACTCACACATAGAAGGCATTTCGCATCTCAGACGCCTTTACATATAACGCTTTACTGCTTCATACTCGTACAGTTTCAATTCTTCTTACCATTAGTGCAGTTGTTAACTTTTGAATTGATTACAATCAAAATGTAAAAGATATATTGATTTCATCTATTATTGAACTTTGAATAAAGACACGCACTACTAATTGTTATACAATAATCAATGTAATGAGCAAAAAGTTTCTTTATAACCTTATAGTAGTAATCCTTATACGAATGTTAACATTTTATTTTCAGGATCCATACATAGAGGTTGGAAAAGATACTAGGAACATCGCAAGCCTAGAAATTGTAATCGTGGTGCAAGACGTTCAAGATATGGCTCCGGTATTTACAGCTGCACCACCTATCACCCACCTTCCTCGGCAAGTGGCGCCGGGTGATATGGTCGTGAGGGTCAGAGCAGAAGACGGGGATAAAGGAGCTCCCAGGCAAATCAGATATGGACTAGTCTCGGAAGGCAATCCATTTACGCCGTTCTTCAATATCAATGAAACAACAGGTATGTCGATTAGACTTTTTTTATTTAATAAACTAAAGTGTTGTAAGTATAAGTATGAATTACAGAATTTATTTAAAAAACTGTTAGCGACTATCACACGTATTCTGTATATGTCTACACAGAATACGTGTAAAGCAGATGTTATCACTTTTTACTTAACTTATTCTACTATTTTAATTGATTAGGAACTTTAATGTACTAAACTCAGTTTCCATATATTTTTTTCAAATTATTTGCCTATTACATTTAATTTTTAAGTCAGTTATAAAATTAATAAAAAATATAAATAAAAAATAAAATAAATTTTAAATTTGTACTTAACACCTTGACAACTCAAATATAATAGTCTAACTTCTTGACCTGAATTGGTATTTAAAGTTTTCTATTGGTTTGTCCTAATCAATTTAAGAACAAAATATTGAATATAAGAGACACTTAGACAGGATTGAATTCTCGGATACAAATCTCGCTTGCTGAGAAAATTAAAAAAGAAAAAAATATCGTCAAAGTTATGTAGAATAAAATATATCATTCTTTAAACGAATTGCAAGACTTAGAGATTAATTATATTTAAAAATAATTGTTAATCATACAGAAGTAATTAACTTTTTCATTTCCTAATAAAGAGGTCAGTTACTTTAACCCAGTGTTAGGCAATCGCAACATTTGGTTTGACCTACAACCGGACGTTATCACCTTTACCGATAAACTTACGCCTACGGAAAGTGATTAAATATTGAAATGTAATCTATAACATATCGAACACCATAGTGTTAAAACCACCTCTATTCGTATCATAAAGGCATTACCTAACCTACATTTACATAAACCTTTTAAAGTTTAATTACTCCATTTCCATACACACAAGCCGAATTACTACCCAATAATAGCTAGAAATTTAACTTTACATTAATAAAACTTGTTTCCGGGGTTTTGTTCAACAGCTACACAGTGGGCCTCATTGATTTTAACAACGCATTAAAATATTCTGTCACAGTGAAACGCCGACAAAGTGAGACGTTTTCCTTTAGCAAAAACTTTGTGACTGACAATATTACTACTAGCGGTAAAGTGCTACAAAATATATATTTCTGTTGACATTACCAATGTAACTTTTAAGAGCTATTTATCACTAAACTTAGTCTTAAATGTATCATTCGCAAATATGCTCCCACTATTTGAAACTATAATAATATTGATATGGTCGTGAACAGCTGAAAACTTACTTCATATTACCTGACTCAAGGGGATGATTCCGCAATTTTACCTTGAATAAGGGTTAAACATTCACATTTCAGCATATAACGAACCTGCATTTACCTTCGTGAGTAAATTTTTCTTAAGGATTTTTTATTTAGGTGCTAGCTGTTAGGTCAGTGGTATTTTAATGACGATGGAACTTTTTCAACGTTTCATTTACATGAAATGGCAGCCGGAGAATAGTATATTTTTAACAATTTATGATTTTACAAATAGACGGTTGATCTATCTGTTTTATTGCCTTTTGATTGTTACGAGACATGTTGATTGATGCGTATTCTGTTCTGCAATTTATAATTTATTTATTGATGTCCTTTGATTTGTAATTGTACCTGTTTTTAAGTACATCTAGTTTTTTGTTAAGTTTACAAAATAAGACATAAGTTTTTTACTGCTCGTATAATGATAGTTATAGTTTATAGTTCAAATCAACTGCGAATCCAAATTGTTTTAGCCGTTTGTCTAGACTCTTGATGGTAAAAGGAAATTATTATTTTTTGCTGAGCTATTTATGTATAAAGTGTTATGTACTTTATTCGTAATACAGTTTTACCACATTTTTAAATAAAAATATTGTGGTAAAACTGTATTGAGATAACAAAAAACTGACTAAACTGAAGGAACTTTTGTGTTAAAAACCCATCATGGCGTGTAAAGTCTGTTTGACCTTATCGGAATGGACTGATACAGATTAATATACTAGTGAAACTTCTTTTTCAAATGTTTTTTGCCTAACCTTAACATTATTAGATTAGAATAGTACTTACTAGAATAAAAAAAAAATACTTTCTAAGTTTGAAATTTCCGTTACTAATATACCAAGCGTTATTCCAAAATATATCCCGAATTGACCGATTCAAACGATATCTTTTTTATGTTGGTAAGTCTCATGATTCCGGAGGAAAATAAACTACATTTTTTTTTAAGGATATTTGCAAGATTCGGGGAAAATTGAAATTGTTCTTGTTACAGGAGTAAAAACAAAAGACGTGTGTGAATAAGAAACTCAATCACCCCTTTATATATCCCTATTCAATTAAAATATAGGTATAGCGAACACAATTAAAAAATATAATTTTACACAAGTAAATCATTGTTTGTGTTATATTTGTAAGTTCAAGCTTCGCAGAAATGAATGTATACCTATACTAGTAAATATACTTTTATTATAATTTATTCCCTGTTTTGAATTTCTTACATACTATTTTTAAATATTCATTGCAACTTTAGAACATACCAGCAAATCATATGAACAATGGTGAAAGTATACTTTGCTCAACTTATTTGGCCTTGGTAACATATGGTTAATACCACTTCAGTAGTTTTCCTTGTCCGTACTGGGTCAGTATTTTTCCCCTCGATACCATCAGTACGTCCGTCTAGTATCCGGCTTCCGAAGTATATCCTACTTCCTTAGCGCGGGTCGCCACTCCCTTAGTAGAACAGTTGCCACGTGACTAAACACCAGCATTGCGTGACCCACTTAATCCATTAAATAACACTATCAGATTTGTTTGCAGTCATTTTGGTCTAACTTTGAATTTATAGCACCGAATTTCATGGTTAAACTTTGTTCATTAAGCGTAACAATAATTAACTTGTAAACAAATCATGTTAAAATTAATGTATGCAGTAAATTATATACCGTTAGTTAATTATGTGTATGTTATAAGATGGTCTTTGTTCTGGATATAAGTGTAAAATTTATTTATTTCTGATAAACAATATCGAACTGTGTGATGAGCTGTTTGTCCAATTCAGAAATAATATTGCCATGTGGCAAACAGATTTATGGGAACATTTTTTTAGAATATTCGTATACATTATCAACTTTATACTCGTATCCCAACTCTCAATATAATGCATTGAGCTTCACTCAATGTTATATTTAACCTCAGTAAAATTTCATTCATATATAACACATGTATCATGAAGCACACTAAAACCCAAACTCTAAATTATTACGTGCAAAAGCAATTGGTTCGATAATAATTAAACCCTGTGAGTAGTTAAAAAGTTAGTAAAGGAACATTACCTGTTATTATAAATAGCTGAATTTGTTTTATACTTCCTACTTACTTATTTATGTTACAACAAATTCATCTATTTATATATATGTATGTAAGTAGTATTACAAAATTTACTTCATTTTTAAGTTGTAAATAATATATTCAATACTATTAGTATTTAATTGAATATTAGTACACCAGAGACTACCCCGAATTATGTATTACGAGGTATGAAGATTGTCTATAAAAGATCGCCGTGTGTGATAAAGACCGTCGACTGTTAATCGTTAATGTTAAAAATATTACTGTATTGTCACTAACTCTAATGTATGTACAATAAGGAGATAAATAAATAAATAAAATTGAGAAATAAACGTAGACTGAACAAAAATTGGCTAACCGCGAGGAGGCGACGTCCTGATGTACCTTATCATAAATCTTTTATATAAATACCATATTCATGTAATCACTGAAATTCTCAACATGTTATCAAATTCTTTTATAACTTCATGGCATAATATAGAACTTCATATTAACATACAAATAATAATTCTATGCGTAGCGTGCAATATTGCTCACCAATGACAGTTCTATGGCGCCCTGAACTTAATGCTCATAATGGCACTTACATCTAAATTCCCATAACAAAGTCATAAGTTCATGTTCCGTGCATGGTAGTTACTATGACAACGCTTACAATACGTATTTGTTGGCTAACAGAACTACAAACACGACGGGCTTCGAAAACGCTAACAGGGCATTTAATGCAACCTTGCATTCTGCTGAACAAGCGCATAATGGCTCATTAGGCCTTACCGGTCGCGCTCTCGCCTCAACGGCCATTGTTTGTAAAGCTGCACTTCATAATAAAGGTGCTCCCTTTGAACGGAGCAACCGTGTACCTAGTCACTGTTGACAACACAATCCAGCTGTGACATTATATCACTTTGATAACTAAGCTCCCCTTCGCATTACCTGTCATAACAATCATTAAGACTTCATCGAAATTAGACGTTTTTGACTTACGTCTTGGTGTGCTTCATGATCCTGACTGCTCCTGAGCAAGAGGTTGTGCGTTCGGTTCCAATGCCGGACAGAAAACTGTGTGATCCACAAATAGTTTTCGTATGTTTTTGTGTCAATTGTTTCAATGTTTGTCGAGTCACCCGCGACACAGGAAACGTTTCTTATGTGGGAGTTGTTGTGTTGTGTGTGAGATTGAATTTAATGAAGACTATTACAAAATAAACACACGGATTTGAGCAGTTACATAAAGAACTAAAGTGTGTGTAATTACTTACGAAAGGACGTATTGAATAAACCGACCGGAAAGTTTATTATTGAACACAAGGAACGCGATTATTTTAAAAACATAGGTACAAGTAATTTTTTTTAAATAAAATTGGGACTTATGAACTATTTTTCGCGACATTAAAAATAACAGTTTTATTTAACTGCAATTAAGTACTTAAAAATACTTATAATATATATACATGTATAATACATATTATTTTCAGTTTAATTTACTTCCTGGCCTCTTAAACTCGAAAGTTTGTCAGTAATTCCCTAATTAACTATAATAAGTAATAGTGCTTTAGAGGTTAATGTTTTCTATTAATGAGAGATAGAAATTAATTAAAGTGGTAATCAGTTCGGTTCATTAGGCAATCGCTAGTCTGAACAGTTATGCGAGGTGGGTGTTAGGCTATCCAATTTAAATCAATTCTGGATACCAGAAGTAGAGGAGCTGCAATGTTAAGCGGTTTATGTGATATACGGTTACAGATATAAAGTTTTAGTAGATTATTTAAATCCTATATTGTATAACTCGTACATTTTGAATACTCGTAGAAAATCGGCGCACTCGCAAGTTTACGAAACCCGCATGAGAATGATTTTCAAGATATTCTATTTATCAGCAGCTTTATACCTATTAGAAATATGTATTTAAGTTTTTGAAGAGCTTACTTTTTAAGAAACGCTTAAAATTTTGAGTTCGTAACCGTAATTACCACAGAAAGTGAAAACAATTTCATTTAACTGAGGTTTGTGTCCGACATATTACCACAAAACATGATAATAGCAATTTTGCGAAAGTATTTGCAAATAGGCAGATCGCGTTTGCTTCGATTTTGGATTTGAAGTTCGAAAGTAATTTAGTTTTTTTTTTTTTTTTAATAAACAAATATTTTTAAATCTCTCAACTATTTAACACGGATGGGGTGGAGTCATTAGTTTCAAAACTTCGTTTAAAAAACGACCTACTTAGATGAAATTGACTACCAAATAAATAACATATCGATGTCCAATAATAAATAAGAGCTCTTCCCAACAGAAATCTTTAAAACGTATATCATTTAACAATAATAGTATATGGGACTATACTACTATACTATAGGACGCGGGAAGGTACAACAATAAAGTACCACGAACATAAGTAGTATTAATTTATTCCTTAGCAATAATTTATTCGGTCTATTCAAGCCGCGGCTGCTAAATAATGAATGAGGGTCTCATTTGCGTCTTGTCACTGACGACAGATGAGGTCCTCGGTAGATTAATACTGAAGAGAGTGGATGCACCACTTTTGTATGTTAATTACACTTTTTTTTACGACTTTTTTTTTTTTTTCAATAGCACCTACTTGACATAATGAAATCGTGCTGCGGTACTAGGCTGTCATAAAATAAAGAATGTTTTGTCATTGTACGATCTTGCTGTTATACTTTATTATGCCCATAATAAGTAGTAAACTGTAACGGAATAAATAATCATTTAACCCGTAGCTTGTGTTCTGCTATTTACATATCAACTTGTAACACAATGCACTAGTTTCTACACGCGACGTAAAACTCAACAGCTTTAATAGATTGATTCAAGAAAAAATAACCATCCTAAGAACCTAAACGGTTTGATGTATTTCGATATATGAGGTACCATTTGAATCATCTTAATAGCTGGAGTGACATAGGTTACTATTTAAAGTTAGCAAAAATGGCAGAAAGTGAATAATGCAGCCGGGTTTTATATTTTATTAACAACTTACTTGTTGTTTTTACGTGTTTTTCTTTCCGAACTTTGACCAGTGGCTCGAAATTCGACGAGTGGGCGACATAGCTCGAAATATAAGCTAAATAAGATAAGATAATAAGCCCGTCACTTACTTTTGTCTTATACATCACGAGCTTCTTTTACTGTCATTACATCTTTCATACATGGCTGGTCTGTTGGTCGAGTGTTTAGTAGTCCTGACTGCTACGCCAGGCGGTCGTGGGTTCGATTACCACCCAAGACAAATAATTGTGTGATGAGCACAAGTATTTTTTTTGTGTCGGGCGTTACTTATATATAATATGTACCTGGTTACAAGTACAAGCTCTGCTTAGTTTGGCGTTAGACGCCCGTGAGTAAGATATCTGAAGATATTGTTATATCATACAAGCCCGATGCTTAAGGGTACTTCTGACCTGTCCTTTCTTCAGAACATTACCAAATTGTGTCGGTATATAACTATAAATTTAAAATCCCTTGAACGATTAGAAAAGAGATGATGATCTTTAAACTCCTGAACAGTCCTACATAAAATTAAATCGCATTAAAAACAAAAGCTTAAATTATAACTTGGTAAAAAAGTAGACAACCGACTTCATTCAATCATTAAAATCATAAAATTTAAGAAAAATATTTTTTTTCTCATAGATGACATTGTCAAAACTGGACCAAACTCTCATCTAACTACCTTTAAGGTACAAACTTTCCAATAATAAAAAAAACATCGAAATCGGTTGGCGTCATATTGAGTTATTCGTCCATTTGTCGCGCACATGCTTAATGTCAGACATATTGTTTTCTCATGTATGCCATTGACAGAACTGGACCAACTTAAAATGGGACAACACGGGAAACAACAAAAACTTTCAAAAATATTATATTCGTTAAAAAATACAGTCGAATTGAGATCCTCCTCCTTTTTGAAGTCGGTTGAAAATAAGAACTATCTAATTTTGACAACAAAACTTACTACCTAAAGAACTTATTTTGAACAGTGCCATCTAGTAGTTTACAGTTGCGTTGGGTTATTTAGATACCTATCATTTCGTTACAAATAATAACAGAGGCTAAAAAATTATTGTGATATTTCATAGATGGCAGTACACTATCTCCATAAATTTATTACAATTGTCTTTGACAATATTAATAAATGTATTTCAGGTGAGGTAACCTTAGAGCGTCCTATAGAAGAAATAGCTGCGATTTCGCATGCGGGTGCACCCATTCTCCTCACCGTGGTGGCAGAGGAGGTGCGATTGTCTAGAGAAGAACCAGAAGCGATGTCTTCTACAGTACAACTTGCATTTATATTACCAGAGCGGGAAAATTCGCCGCCGTACTTTGAGAATGAGTTGTTAGTATAACAATAAATTATAACACACCTTAAAAGTGTTTTTCAGGGAGAATGATAAAATAATAATCATTAATTAATTATTAGAAATCTTAATTTTCAAATTCGGAACAAAAAGTTGATAAAAGCACATGAAAAATTATTGTATGATATATATATTATATATATTATATGTTGATAATTTAAGAATGCTTTAAAAAAAAATGAGTAATTATATTTCATAAAGTACATTCATTTCTTATTATACTGAACACGTATTCATCGCATTCACTCTATTTATTGAAAGTTATGGTTTTGAGTGAAAGAAAATAATAAATTATTACTAAATATATATTTTTGTATGTTGTATAGGGCAAATGAGCAGAGGTGTATATCAATGAGTACTAAATTAGATAACTATCAAAACCTTGACGTTTACTTCCTTCTCTTGGTGTTATATAATTAAAGTAATTTATATTAGAAACGCATATTCAATGGAACAGCTTCAGAGTTTAGCGGTCAATGAGCATTTCTTTCAACGAATTTCTTGTCGATTTCTTAAATGACTAATTACCTACTAACTCGCAACCGCAGAAACTTTTTTTACACACACACACTGCACATTTTTTATGAGATAGAGGGCAAAACGAACAGACAGCCAACTGAAGAGTCATGCTTCATTCACTGTTTTGTTAACATATACATATATATGCTTTATATTTCCAGCTACATCTCTTATTTGGATGAAAACGCGCCTCAAGGTACGGCGCTGACTTTTAACGAACCGTACATTCCACAAGTCAATGATAACGATTCAGGCAAGAATGGAGTATTTTCTATGTCACTTGTGGGTAACAATGGAACCTTCGAAATTACACCCACAGTTGCTGAGAGACATGCTCAGTTCATTATCAAAGTGCGGGACAACACCTTGCTTGATTATGAAGCAAGGAAATCCGTCGTGTTTCAGGTAATAAACATACCATACGAAGTTTTCTACTCCATTTAAAGAACTTTTTCAGATAAAAACGAATTCATGTTAGAATACAAAACCACTTCCTAACCCGGAACTCAAATGACTACTTTAAAACATTCTTATTTTGAGGGTTTGTTGTATAGAAGTTGACGTAAACTTGTCTAAAGTTTTAATTTTATTTTTAGATTTTAGCGCAAGAGCTGGGTCCAGCCACAAATCTGTCTGTTACTGTGAATGTGACAGTATATCTAAATGACGTCAACGACAACCCACCAATATTCTTAGCACAATCTTATGACGTAGAACTCGCCGAAAATGCAACCGCTGGTACAAGAGTCGTCCAAGTTGCTGCTGATGACGTAGACACAGGGTCATTCGGCAAAGTACAGTTCACTGCCATACTTGGATACCTCAACACTTCCCTAAACTTGGATCCTATATCGGGAGTTATAACCGTCGCCACAAACAATCATGGCTTTGACCGTGAAGCCATGCCAGATCTGCATTTCTTAGTAGAGGCTAGAGATAATGAAGGAGTAGGTTTAAGAGTAACAGTGCCATTAATTATTAAGTTACTAGATGTTAATGATAACCCACCAGAATTTGAGAGGTCATTGTACGAGTTTGTACTCTCACCAAGCTTGAATAATTTCACTTCGGCAGCGTTTGTAAAGGCTGTTGATAAAGATGCTGAGCCACCAAATAATGTAGTCAGATACGAAATAATACAAGGGAATGGAGATGGAAAGTTTGCCATCAATGAAGAAACCGGTTAGTACTTTCTATTTTATGGTAAAACAATATTTCCATATTAATTTTCAATATTTTATGCATATATATTATTTCTGTGTTTTTTTTAGGTGAACTATATCTATTAGAAACTTTGAAAAGAAGTAAAAAGCAAAATGTACATAGACACACACGGCAATCTGACAATCAGGGCGACAGTGAAGTATTTGCTCTCATTATTAGAGCGTACGATTTAGGCGTACCTAGAATGTTTTCTACCACGTCGGTGAAGATATACCCCCCAGAAAGTAAAACAAGGACAATGTCGTTCATAGTTCCGGGAGCAAATCCCGATAAGCAAAAACTAGAAGAAGTTTTGAGTACACTTTCTGGAGGAAAAGTAACAATTATAGAAATTAATCCGTACAAGGGGGCAGACAATGGTGCCACAACATTGAATGATCAGCAGTCTCGTCAAGAAAAGTGAGTAGAAGCTTTTAGCAATTTAAAATGCAGCATCTACAAATTAAGCATATATCTTACTTCAGGGTGTAATTGGTTGACTGAAATAATACTTAGCAATGTTTTTATTTCTAATGTATTTTTTTTATTTTATTTCCAGGAGTGAAGTAATTGCTATTGTTCGCATGACTGAAAACACTGCTATAAATGTAGCTAAATTACAAGAACAGCTAGCAAAGAATGTGACTGTGTATACCACTGGCATTTATTCTGGGGGTGTTACAAACACTAACACCAATATTGGCGATACAAGTTCCGGCAAATCTGACCGGACATCTACAGCTGACAGTGGTGATTCTGTAAGTAAATTCAGGTTAATAACAAAATCTTTGCATACTTTGATTACCTATAGCAAGACTTCTAACTAATTTTAAAAAATTGCAGGGTTTATACAGAGCAGAGAGCCGTTTATTATTTTGGCTGTTAATATTATTGGCAATATTAGTAGCCTTAGTATTGTTACTACTTATTTGCTGTTGCATTTGTGAAGGATGCCCCCTTTATATGCCTCCAAGGTAAATTTTTATTTACGTTTTACTGGTCTACTTTTATTTTGTGCTTTGTAATCACTTAACCGCTAGTTCCTAACACCATTACAACACAACACATTTCAGACACATCCTTATTTGTATTTACTTTATTACCAACTAATATTTCCTTTTCTCTTATTAACAGAATGAAATGCACCAACTAATGCAAGTTTTCACACCATCTAACACTATTTAGGTAAATATTTAATTTTGTTTGAAGGCACTTTTTACAAGTTTATTTTTAAACCTTTGTCTCAAAACATGCAACCACAAAATTAAATTAATGTTCACTTTTTGAGAGGAAGCTTCTTTTAGCCAATTTGAATATTCTTTTAAATACACAGTCACGATCTTCTATTCTTAAGTGATTTAACCGAACAGCTAGGTACATAGATATCTATTAATAAATTCTAGGAAAAGAGTGATACGTGTCAACTCCACAGAGGACGACGTGCATTTAGTGGTACGCGACAAGGGACTTGGGAGGGAAAACAAGTCGACGCAAAATATAGAAAATAAGTCTATACAAGCTACAGAGTGGAGAAGGCGCGAGGCATGGAGTGCTGAACAAGCAGACTTGAGGACGAAACCGACCCAATGGAAGTTCAATAAACGAAATTACAGATCCAAGGAACCATCCAAACCAGCATCAACACCAGGGGATATTCACCATGAGTTTGTACATGCTGCGGCAGATAACGATTACAGATACAATGATAATCGTCACTCATTTCGATTAAGGTACTTTCATCACTCTATTTGATATCAAGTATTTATTGACATATGAAGTGCATTATGTTATTAAATATCCAATTTTTCATTATTTTTCAGAGATGGGCCAAACATAATTTACACAAAAGAAATGCAGCTTAAGGAAGCGTTCGCTAACAAACATAAGGAATACATTGAAGATTTAGAAAATGGTTACGACAGAATTGCTACACTTCATAATCAACATAGAGAACAAGATAATGATTCCATTCGGAGACATGAAATAGATCGTGGCTCCGAGGTCGGAGTGTTCCTCAAGTCTGATGTAGAAAAAAATATACACGACAAGACTGATAACAAAACTAAACGTGAATTTCAAGACAAAGCACGCGCCCCATCTTCTCTAAGCAGAGATCAATATTTTATTAAGGAGGGTAATACAGAAATTTTAAGATTAGTAACTAGAGGCAACAATGAGGAAGAACGTTATGTCAATCTGCCTTCTCATCAACAACGACCAGTTACATTAATTCCACATACGCAATATGTTGTTGTTGATAGTGGAAAAAATTTATTAATGGAAAGATTTATTCGGGAACAAGGAGAGGAAGCAAAGAATATTCGAGAAAGAATGGGAAAGGTAACCGATTTGGATAATGTGTCTACAGGCAAAGACGCTAAAAGTGTAGAACAGCGATCACAAGGGGGAAGTGAAGTACAAAATCATCTGCATGAGTATACTAATCTTAACTTGGACGTACCTGGCTTGGTGCCACTTAAAACGGATTATCTTCAATCAGCATTATTAGAAATGCAAAATAAATCAACAATTCACCAAGAATTACTAGAGTCATCGTTAAGAAAACAAAATGAATTGTTGCATCAAATACTTATTGAACGTGAGCGAATGTTGCAGAATCAAGAAACTGCTTCTCAGGTCGAAAGTAAATTAGAAACACAAAGCTTGCCTGGTCATTCGGTAATGGCAACTCAAACTGAATGTCATATTGGTACACAAACTGAGCCACCACTGCTTAAACCAACGCGACGAAAAGCCAGAAGTGATAATGATTCTTACAGTGAAGATGAATCTGAAATGGTGTTAGAAGATGAAACAAAGAGAGTTGCTTGGGTGAAAAAGAAAAAACCGAAGAAAAAGGTAAAACATAAAGACCCTAGGCGAAGTATGAGAGTGTATGATTTAAAAAGAAAAATAAAAACACCCATTATTGAGGAAAGTGAAATTTCTCCTTCTCTAGAAAGTGAAAAGCATGTTAAAATAAGTAAAACAAATGAAAGGGAGGAATATGTGAAAAATTATGGTGACGTTACCAAAAGTACTGTCACAACCTCAAAAAACGAGACTATAAGTTCAACCCAAATCAAAGTCTCTGATAGTGATAAAAAACCATCGAGATTGCGGAAAGAAGTACTGATGGAAATTGCTGATTCTTTAGATGAAAAAACTGACTCCGAGTTAAGGTTACGACTAAAAAAGCAGAGTTCAGTGTCATTAGACGATACAACTTTGCCCACAAGTCCATTGGCCATAGAACACGAATCGAATGAGAGTAAAAGTGGCCGTAGCTCGGCCTCAAAGGATAATAGAAATTTTGTATTTTCTAGACAAGGTTCATCTACAGAAACCCGAGAAATAGCAGATGATCAATCACTCATAAAGATTAAATCACCTAACACAGATATAAAATCACCAAAAGTAGATAGTTCAAGTAATTTAGAATCCATTAATAAGAAAGGGAACGCTCCTAGTGAATCCACCAAATTGTCTGAAAATAACAAACCTACAGGTAAAAGTGTTCCACGATACATGCAATGGTATGGTAATAAAAAAACAAGTAATAGTAAGCAAGCTGAAAAAGTAATTCCAAGCAAACCAAAAAGATTATTAAAATCAAAAAACGATGATGACAAAGCAGGCAGATATGGGAAAATTGTTAGCAAAGACAATCAAGGTGAAACGGAGCCAAAAAAAAACGTCAAATCTACAAAAGAAAGTGAGTTCATTCACCCGCGGATATTAAAAGAAGGAAAAGTTACTCCGGTACCTGAAGGGCCGTTACCAGATGTTCATCCACTTCTTCAACATTCTGAGCATAGATACGAACATCAGTATGAAAACCAAAACCCTCTTTGCTATATTCAACCGACACATATTCCTAAATATCTCGGTCAACAACCAAATAAACCTTTACCACGAAAGTCTTCTGAGCAACCTATTTACGTAAATCAGGACGATGTTAAAAAGGAATCAATACAAGACATATCCGAGAGCGCACTTACTCATAGTATATCAATTTCTAGCAATTACGAGGAAGATCGGAAAAATACTGAAGTACATGTTTCGAAAATAAATATAGGGGGTGATAATGTACCCGATATATCTCATAAAAATGTAACATCAAAAATAGAAGATAATGATTCAGGTATAGCTATGAACACCTTAGTTCAAAAAAATGTGAAAAGATTACCGATTACAGAGAAAAAAAGCGTATTCACAATAGCGTATGATGACGTTCAAACAAAGCAGCTAAGACCAGATAGTAGCTCAACTTCCTACTAGTGCTCTTTTATATTTCAAATTGTACGATTGAGTGCCTTAAATCATTGTGTGTTAGAATAGTCACCAAATTAAAGACTCGTATTCTGTATTCCGTCCTGTTACATAATATTAAAATTATATCATTAATAACAAAGAAGTATTTTTACTCAGATACATACATTTGGTATATTTTTAGCTGATATTCGTACCTGCTTAGATTACGACAGAAATCTAAGCTAGGTTTGCTGTAGGTATATAATCTTAGCTAAATGCATGCTGAATTTGATCTATATAACAAATAATATGTAAGTGAACTTGATACAACTGCCTTTGTTTATTGACTGGTTTTTAATATAATTTTAGAATACTTTCTTATTATAAAGTGTAAATACATCACATGTTGAAAATACCTACGTTATAATAATATTTAAATTAATGGTAGCGTTAATGTCTTTGTAAATATTATTTCTGTAATACCATACAATGCATTCTGATACAGTGTGCAATTCTATATTTGTTATAAAATATATAAAGTTATATATTATGAAATAAAGAATGAGTATTATTTAAAAACGTTTGTTTCCTTTTTTACCCAAAAGACTGAACTGAAGTTTGCTAATTATAGTTGCATTGAACTGCGATTTTCGTATATGACTGGAAACATAAATGTATATACTTTTTAATGACATAAACAAACATACTCACCGCTACTTCACTTACCTTATAGTGTTGAGTAGTTAATAATAACAAAATAGAGATGTGCCAGATTGAAAAGTTTATTCAGAAAACACGAACATATTTACATATACATTACATTTTTTATAATCAACAATAATTTTGTAAAAAATGTAATGCATATTAATCAAAATTTGAAAATATTTTTTAGTGACTCAATATTTTTTTTTATCATCACAATCAGCTTTGTTTGTTTAGTTTTCTTGAAAGATATTAAGAACGATGATCTTCGCGAATCAGACTTTAATGACTCGTCGAAGGAGAGATATTATATTGGCAAGGAGCAATACACGCTATAGCTCGTTCACCAAAGACAGTATGGTACCAGCATACCGCATTCTGCGAGCCTCGTGCATTCTTCACGGCCTTTTCCTCGTTACATTTAGTTCCCGAAACAGCTGCACCTTCCTTCTTAAGCAACTGATGTTGCTCAAGGCTTACATCCTCATCAAGCATTAATTGTACTATCTGCACCTGTTTAGCCAGTTCATCGATTCGTTGAATTATAGTGTCAAACTGGTCAGCTGATAGTAAAATTTTGGTCTGTGATTGTGTCGGCGATAGCATGGCCATAACTTTATCCGCCATGGGACCAATTTGCTCGACCCGACCTGATGATTCAAGACTGATAACTTCACGTACTGGCTCAGGTAGATTTGATAACCAAGTGTTTAAAACAACTTCAATTGGAACGCGCCGATTGGCTAAATTTGTAAGTCTTCGAAGATATTCCGATGGTTTATCATCGTTCAACTTTTCTCTTTTTAAATTGTAAATCGACATTCGTTTGATAAATTCATACTTGATGAGATCATACTTGCTTTCTGGTGGTGGATTAAGAAGAATATCCTCGATTAAAGCGGCGAATTCTGTAGGTATATGTGCCACTGTATAGTCGTACTTATCGGCATCTGATGTGACACCGTTCAGCGTGAACACAGATTCTACTTGAACAAACCAAATAGCCAGTTTTTCGCTTGAAAACGGTGGGAATGGCAGGTAATCCATTATTTCTTCTAAGATTAACACTGATGTTGAGAATAAATTGTTTATTAGCTTACACTTTTGCCAGGACAGTCTTTTCACTTATCCAAAATATTATTAGCAGGTATTCCTACAAAAGTATTTCATACATATTTAACTTTACCTACCCACATAACGTTCCATTGACTAAGTTACAAAATAAAGTGATTTATGACTTTCATAAAAAAAAATAAGTTAGTACTACACATAGTTACAATAAACTTTAAACAGTTCGTAGGGCGATTTAACCTACAAAATGAACTACAAAACCTATCAACTTTTTGATTACAGATATATTAAATTGTGTTATATATAAGTACTTATTTTGTTCTAAAAATTGTTCATTTTTTTAGTAGTGACACAGGAAGTACGATCATTAGAAACAAATCACATAAATGTCGAACTTGGCTTCTAAGCATAAGATTATAGATGTCATAAAAAATATCTTAAAACGTTTTTTTATTGCGACTGTGGTGGTGGTGTTTGGTGAATGGTATTCACTTACCATCAGAGATTTAAGGCTCCGACCATCATTTTGACTGGCCTGTTGGTCTAGTGGTTAGTGATTCTAACTGCTAAGGGTTCGATTCCCACCCAGGACAAATAATTGTGTGAAGAGCATAAGTATTTGTTCTGTCTGGGTGTAATTTGTCTATAGTATGTTTGTATTTAGAAATATGTGACGAGGTATGTATGTTTATCAGTAGTCTTTATTTATTTATTTATTTAAGAAGTACTGCCACATCACAAACATTTAACATTGAAAATAACTTAAACTATTTAATTTATGGCCTGATGCATGTGACAATAATGGCGTACATAACATTGGCAATTCATTGGCTCAAAGATGGAATACAATAACTAATTAAAAAAAAAACTAAAAAGAATATCTAATGAAAACATACTTTGAAATTCAAATTTAACAAATAATACAGTAATAATTTTTGAAATATTAATATGAAAGTCTAATAAATGTCATGTCATATCAAAAAAAAAACGAAGACATGCCAATATAATATCAAGTAACAACAAGTCAGTTATAAAACAACAAATGTGCATTTTTTATTTTGTATTTAAAGATACGCAACTTATCGTGGAACACATAGTCTAGTTACGATAGTACAAGCTCCGCTTAGTTTGGTATCAGACGGCCAGTATGAGATGTCTGAAGATATTATTATTTCATTTATTTAACTTAAACAACATATAACATATTTCATTTTTAAATACATAAACACACAAAAATAATATATTTCAAAATAGTGCGCCCTCGGTATCGGATATAGGGTCCAAATTAAAGATGGTTAGAGCTTTAGAGACGGAACCATCTGCATCAGGCCCTCAACCCAGCTGTGTAACATGAGCCCTTGCAGTTTTTGGTCGAGACTCTTGGCCATCAACCCATGAGCGAATTGATATGACTATCGACACAATTATTGCCACCTCCCACATGTCAACCACCTCATAGGCCAAATCCAAATATTTCATTGGCAACAGTAGTATTACGAAATGGCAAAGGCAACAAAGAAATAGTTATTTTTATAAAATAGTGTTAAATCGTTGTTACTCGATATAACTGTTTAACAACGTAACAATAATGTATTTGTGCCTTTTATTCTTTATCTTTATAACAAATATGTACTATCAAACAAAATTCTTTCAAATAAGTTGCGATACCAATGTTGTGGATATTTTAAGGCAAGAGATATTATTTCTGAAATACAGTGTAAACTCTTTATAACCAAAACTCAAGGGACTGAGCATTTTTTGTCGTTATAGAGAGTTATCGTTATATGGAGTGAACAAAAAAACAACCAAATTAACAAGAATTTTTAATATGTATGTCTTAGATAATAAATACTTATAAATTATTGTTTACACATATCGTCTGATAACTTTGTCTGACGTTGTCCACTTGCTCATCTTCTTCATCTTGATTATCGGGTGTTTCCTGACTTTTTGACACCAAATCAACAATTTGTTCATCTGTAAGCGTACCAGTTGTGGCTACATCCTCTTCATCATCCAAACTGACTTGTTTGCTTTGTACGTAACTGGCAACTGTTTTATGTTCTAGAAACACCAAAGGTTTTTCGATTTGCCTATAACTAAGAGCTTTCTTTTTTCTGTGGCACTCATATTGGCAGCCACTAGAACTGTAATACGCTCTTTAGACAGTTTTCCTCCAACACATTTTTCCCCTTTGAATTTTTAAGTTTTGTCGGGAGTCAACTTGAAAAAAAGGCCAGGCCTGCATTAAAAATGTCTTCTGGTAAGTACTTCATCTTTAATTTAGGCCACACTGTACTAATCCAATTGTTAGTCACATTCATGTCGACATCCCGCGCCTCTCCGTTCATTTTACCGTACGTAATTTGGTGACGGTGCTTAAATTTTCCGAGCCAACCTTCAAATGCTTTAAAGTGAATTATGCCAAGTTGGTTGGCAAACTTTTCAGCCTTAGCGTTTACAATTATCCCCGAGATGGGTACATTATTCTGGCGCTGTTTGTTAAACCACGACAACATTGCTTGATCTAAGTCTTCGAATTTTGGCTTTCTTAATTTTTTAGAAGAGTTTCCTTCCAGCGCTGTCTGTAGAATTGTTTTTTGGTTTTTCCAAATGGTAGCAACAGTGGATTGACTTAGTTCAAAACGCTTTCCAACGTCACTTTTCTTTTCTTCCTTTTCAATTGCACGTATCACACAAACTTTTTCGTCACCACTAATCGCTTTCCGTTTACTGGCCATGTTAACAGTTTCAAAGTAGGTTTACGACTGATAATACGATAGGTACCCGGTATGCTTGGTTGAAGACCATCACTTCCGAGAAAACAATACGTCATACTGCACGTGTTCAAGGCAATAAAGGATAACAAAAGCTAGACCGACCTCGGATGTTTCGGAGCTTCAAAGTCTTTTGTTACCTGATAACATAACATAAACAATAATACCGATAATAAATATTTACTGTCTACAAATATGAACACATTTCTTCGTAATAGAGAATGGCGTATCGCTATAAATAGTGTTTCAATATGTGGGTTTTAACGCAAACCAACCAAGTTGGGCTCACTTCAACGTTACAGGGAGTTTATTGTTATAAAGGATAACGTTATAAAGAGTTTACACTGTACTAGGCCAACATAACAAGGAAGGAAACTGTAAATAATAAATGTCAAAAACTACCAGCAGCGCCATACTAAACATAAACGGCATGCCTAGAAATTACTTGATCAGTTAAACTACAAGAACTAAAAGAGTCCGCAATTTTGACGATAGATGCCTCTGTGCTCTTTAAACATAGTTTACATATTCCAAGGGAGTCTAAGAAATATTTTTGTTAGGTACTATTTTACTTTTAACCGAAGACATAATAGATAAGGCGATAATAACGGTGATAAAAATTTATGATAATATGATAAAAAATATGATTTAAAAAAGTATTTAAACGACTGTGTCCGCCCATCAGGAAAATAATATGAAGTTGATAGTTCACATTATTACCTTTCTAACTTTATCATTATATTCTACTTTAGGTTTTTTTTCTTTTAAATTTTAAATGAGGCCTTGAGCAACACTAATCCCATTTAATTCTATACTATATCATAATTATGATTTTTTAAACCAGTCAAAAATGGCAAAGATATCGCTAACATACACATGATACACACGAGAAAGAGAGACTTTTTTTTAAATTAGGTTAAGAGTTCTTCTATTAATACTGCTACCTCCTTTAACAATTTTATATTTTCAGGATAGTAAACATATTTATATCGATATATGTATACCCTACCTTAACCGGAGTGTGATGCGGAGTGTGATGATTTAAAGATGTTCACCTATATGATAGTGTCAGTTTATTTCTTCCACGAAAACTTCTTCATGCCCGATCAGGTGCGAATGTATGGTATCGTCAATACGTCATTAAACTAGATATAGTTTATTTGAAAAAAAAAACCTTAAAATAAACTTGTAACCCTTACTAAACTTCTGTGAATACCAAAACTATTTTGAGTACGCACCAAAGAGTATCAAATAAACCATTTATATTATTAATTCAACGCCTAAGTAACGATGGACATACTGTAACTAAAAAAAAATAGTGTATAATATACACTATTTTTGTACATTCAACACAATTTAATAATTGTTTCTGATGATAATAAAAAAATAAATCATATATAAATATAATTAATATGCTGAAGAATGAAACCACACTATAGGTAAGAATTATCTGTAATAGTTACATACTCTTTGTTGTTTCTGTCTTGTCATCAGAGATGGCGTTGCATCGCAAAAAAGTGCGTCAAAACAAAATTTTATTCATATTTTATTCCGGATTCTTCATATTTTTATTAGTTATTATTATTAAAATTAAACATCTTTTTTTGATAGAAATGGTGTAGCTAATAAGACTTTTTATATGTATGGTAATGGCAACGGCGTGGTGGCGACATTTTAACAAATCTCTTTTTTATTTTTTGTATTATATGGAGAACTTGTAGAGAATTAATTATTTACCTTACACTAATGTCAATATTTACAAGAGTAAGCAGATATTCCCTTTTCCATAGAATACATTACCCGCATATTTTATTTACAGAAATCATCAACAAAAACCATTTTATTTCAGATATTTTACATAAAACATTGTAAATTATACATCTAAACCTTCCTTATGAAACACTTCATCCGTAGATGAAAACTGTACAAAAATCCGTTCGGTACTAACTGGTTTTATCGTTAGACGTATCGTTATCGTTAGTTTAGACAGATAGACTCGGTGACAGATAGACTTTGTTCTATAATAGGTAGCGAATGTTTTTTTTTTAATACTGTTCGTGTGTGTTAATTCACACGTATAGCATGCCTGAGTCTGGTCTAAAAAATATATAAACCTGAATTAACGAAGTGAACTTAAATATTGTTTTACCGTTCACCGTTCAATCATTCGCATGAGCAGTTCCTTCATTCAGCTCATTTGCACAGACGAGTCGCGCGGAAAATTATTTCTTTTCATATTCCCATTTTTCACGTCTTACTTAAAGTTTTCAACTCAACGGGAGCTTGCGATTTGTCTGTTTATTTTTCTTCCTCGTTGATTGACCAATTTTTTTGCGAGTTTTATGTTCAGTTTATTTAGCATCTATGAAGGCGGTATTTTATTTTTTTCGTTACATTACGTAACTTAATACAAATAATTATATCTATAATAATGTTTTAAATTCGAAGGAAACTAGATCTGTCGGTCTTTAGGGCTAAACTGTTAATTGAATTTGACGAAATTGGGTTTTATGCTATTTCGAACATTTGTGAAGGACATAGGACTCTTTATCGGACGAAAACTAGTAATAAATAAGCCCCGTGACATGGCAATTAAAGGCAATTGTAAGTAGTAGCATTTACAATTATGCAGCGTTTAAATAGGCGCGTCACACGTAGCTGATACAATATTATATATTATGTAATAATATAACATATGAATTATATAATAATATAACATGATGGACAATTGTTACAAAATGTACTATTTAAAATGATTTGTGTCATGTTTACTTACTTTGTGTAAATAAATGAACCCAACATAGTCTATTTTATATATTACTATTATTTATTTATACATATACTTTACTATTATATTTTTATTCCGAAGTGCTATGCGGCTATAGGAAAGGACCTTCCTTGGGCGATAATTATATTTATAAAGGTATCACAATGTATACATTACATACACAAATAATTTTGTCTTCAGTTGTAGGCGTAGCATAAATCGATTTTGAACTTTAATGAAAACATATACTAAATAAATATGTAAAGATAAGAAAGTAAGAGGAACGTAAGAATTGATACATGTAGATATAATTAAAAATACTATACTTATTACATAATTATAAATCTGAAGGTTGTCAAAACCAGTTTAAATTAATATTTTGACCAGTACACGGTTTTGGTATGATGCATGCTGCCAACTTATTTTATTTAAGTAATATTACAACAGAACCGCAACTTTTATTAAGAAAGTACCACGGCGACAGAAACAGACATGAGGTATGGAAATTACGTTTCCCCGCGGCAACTTGCTTTCACGGTCCACTGGGCTGATCATAATAAAAACTCGCGCCGTCGCCTTCATACAGAAGTTTGACCATAAATTCGGTGGTCGGTGCAGTAATCGCCCGACGCTCGCCGACGGCAAAACTCTCGCCCTACCCTAGAAACAGTAAGTCTGCTAAAAATTCAACACAATTTAAAAATACATTGCGGTTTCTTATCGAGTTCTTTAAAAAACTCCAAAGGAAATGCAGCGATGTCTTTTAAACAGAACTCACGGTTGAGTTTTTTCATACTTGGACGCAGACCCCCACTTTTAATATAATAATAAATATCACCAGTATACACTACTTTAAGACAACTTTTTTTTCTTTTTGTTTTCCTCGAGGGTGGGGCAAGACCATTAAAAGGTTAGGGTGAGCGATATTTTATGGTATTTTAAGTGTGTAACGGCTCTAATGTCCGTTTTATTTTGATATGAATTATGAAACCATGATCTTATTATTATAGGAGCAACTAATACCTGACCTTAAATTACTTAAATAGTGTTCAATAAGTAAAATTCTTGAATAACCTATAAGGCTATTTTTTTAAATATATTTTATTTTAAAATTATCAAAAAACAACAAAAATAACACACAAAAACAAACAAAAAGAAATAACGAATTACTGTAACTTAAAGCCACAGTATAAAGATCTTTAACCGTTCGCTGTTTATAGCTATTTAAACTTGTTTCTGCTGTAGTGACATCAGCAAGCAAATGGTGGTCGGTGATTTCGGTCACGTCACATACAGATAATAAAACTACGATATAAATTTTGAAAATATTTCAATATTACGATATTTATTTTGTAGCAAATGGTATTAAATTTGTTTTTCTTATGGTATAAACTATACATAACATCCTTCCATAAATTTCATTTAGATTGACGTAACTCCCACGGAAATCATTTCAACATTGGAACTGATTAGCTTATTATATTGTTAAGAAATTTAAATCAATTTAATCATAAAATTCAGATAACTTAATAAAAATATATAAAAATAACAAATAAAACTAGTTAAGTGCAAGTTCAACTTGCATGCGGAGGATTTTTTTTATTTTCATGATTTCCAATTTATTTTTGTTTTTTATTATCCTGTTTTGAATCCTCTTTGCTTGGCCTAGCCTAAAACTATAGCAGCAACCCGTTACCTATTAGAAGAACCCACATATATTTTAAAATACAATACGGCAAGTCAGTGCGGTTACGTGTATACATATATAATATGTTAAATTCTTTAATCCAACCATTACATGTTTTTGTTGTAGTAAAAGTTTTCGCTCAAACCCAGTAATCCATCAGATTAGACAGTAAAAGCACAAGTGGTAGACGACTCAGCGATACCTCTCATTAGAGACAGCTCAAACGAGGGGGTTAACTTTGAAGTATCATTGCCATTTATTAATGGTCAAGTTCAACCCGCTCCGAGACCCGCCGCGTCGCCCCAAATGAGAACCGATTGCTGTAACTGAATTATTAAATTGATGCCATTTGTTCTGACATATTTTAATACTTTAAATTGTTTTAGGTTTTCAACAATATTAATATTAGATGGGCAATTTTTCTACAAATGTCAAATACAAATTTTGTTTTGAAATAAATACTTTAATTGTCTTAATTAAGCTTTTTTCCTTAATACATTTAATAAAGTTGTAAAGTAGCAATTCTTCTAGTATTAGAAGTTGTCTTTGCAGTATGTTGGTAATTATTCTTTATTTTATGAAATACATAAAATCTAACTTGGTGAGTGTCATACTCAATACAGTGTTTACAGTTCGTAATCGTCCGATAAAGTATGTCTAAGTATTAATTAAAATTTTCCTGATTAATTTTTTCAATGAATTGCTAACGCATAACATTGACACTTATTGCTTTCCCCGAATTTATCCAAGAAAACCAATTAATCACGTGCCGCTGTCCAATAAATCCCCTTACGGACTTTAATTATTTTCTTATGATTTTAATTTTTGCTTTCCTACCCTCCGAATCACGGATTTAGAACAACTGTCTCCACTCAGGTTTTTTCAACTCCGAGTTTTACTTTTATTAATAAAGGACGAAGACAATTAATACTACTTAAATTTTGTTTAAGAATTCCTAAACTTAATTAGGAAATCTTTTCCTCGTTGCAAAATAAATATATTTAAACCAGCTGTTTGAAATACATCATTTTTTTCTTCTTTAACATACGAGACTTACCTTTTTAGATCATTTGACAGATAAAATGAGATTTTTATATAACAATTGAGCAACGATTACTTTCCAAGATTGGAGCTGAAAACCGCACAATTAAGTGCCATTTGTCCACAACAAAAGAGAGGCCCTCTCCCCCCTTTTTCCGAAATTAGTGATGACTTCAATAAAAATAATTCTTGTCTTTTAGGCAAATTGCATCGCGAAAAGTCCAAAAGCCTTTAATTAAGGGTCGCCCCTCGCCACCCCGTAAACAGCGTCGTGGCCGTCACCTTTTATTTTTGTTAATTCTCGGGGCTCTTTCTTCGCCGCATAAGTTACTTCACCCCTTCCCGCCCTGTGATTCTTTACGCCTTTTTGTCACCGTTTGAATTCTTTTGAAGAAACCCTTTCTTCCCATCTGCCACGCCCGTCAATATTAACTCCGGTACAACGAATTAAACTTTTTAATATCCGTTAAATTTTGTTACACTCGGCGCTATACCTTTTAAGCTGATTAGGAAATATCTAATTTAAAAAGCTTGTATTCTTATATGGGCTTATATTCATTCTTTTAGCCACAGTAATATTATCCTGTAAGTTGGAGTATCAGGCACGACATCGTTCTAAATCTAAATCAATACCTAAATCAAATAATAATAGAGATACTTAAATTTTAGCACAAGAAGCAAAAATGTCGAAGTTAATCTATAGCTTTATATACTTGATCTCTGGAACCACAGAACAAGCAACATTCCTCAAGATTCATTAAATTATTCAATAGGGAAAACCAAAAAAATAATGCAAATGAGATCGAAGGCAATGTTTAAAAAAAAAACTTGTTTGAAAACACAAGAATTCGTTCCGTGGTTGTTGGGACACGGAATTTTTAATCCATTTCCCGTAGTCGATTAATATTCAGAGCAAGGCCGGTCTGGTTCATCTCCTCCGCCATTATTGCTTGGACGCCGTCTCCACAATGTCTTCGGTATACTTTCACTTTGATTTCGTACAAGCTAATTACTTTCCTTTTGAAACTGATTGCATTCCTGAGTGCCGATGTTTCTTAGGCTCTATTTTTTGCCAATATATAACTTTATTGTATTGACAGACCATAAAAAGTATAAACTTATTTCTTAAGTTGTCCTATACAATATTAATTATTAATGCTATCTCTTGTGTCTAAGTAACATGTTATTAGCTCGTATTACACATATAAAAAACTTATAGCTATATTAAGCGGTATAAAGATGGTTACGCCTGAATCATAGGCAGAATAGAACATCGGGAGCTTACGGGAGAACCGCTCAGTAGGTACACCATTTTCACTTAGCGAATGTTATTTATATTTATTTTATGCGTGCATAGTTAATTTGCATTAAAAAAATATTGAGATCGGCATTTCATTAAATGTTGAATATTCTGTTTCATTTCGTTGATCAGTATAACATGAAATTGTTTAGTTACTCTGAAAGTTTTTCTTGTAAAGGTGAGAAAACATGGGCTTTATTTACTTCATTTTGAAGGAAAAAATCTAGTTATATAATATTTAGGCCACTAAATAAAATTAGAAAAATCTATTTAAAAATGAAACTAGGTCATTATTTACGAGAATCTATATTTAAAACGCTGTTGAAGAAGTTATTATGTTATATCGATACAATTTCTTTTTAGATTTTAGATTTTCCTATTTATATATAGAAGACTAAATAGACCACATTTATTTTCAGGACCAAAATGTATGCAAAGCACTTAACTGTTTTAACTTCATCTAAAAAAAATATGGTGTCAGTTAGCATACATTAACACTAAAGCTTGTTGTTGGTGTTTTTTATAGCACAGCAGACGCTAAATACACTAGTATAATAAATAAACCGGAGTTTAAAGAAGTAATAATATCAGTAAAATTGTAATTTTAAATATTAGTTATAGTATAACTTGAACTTTAATATTATAGACTTTCCGTACAGTACAGGTCCAGTTACAAATTAGACGATTTTAGATTTCTGAAAGAACATAAAAAAGTCTGATTTAATATTTTTCTTTTAATCGCACTAAATCTCGCCAGTACCTGGTGGACAAATATAGGTGAAAATAGTTTCGTCTTCCCTATATCTATATTCAAATAAATAATATTTAATTTTACGCTCTCGACCTTTAGATTTACTGTAAATATCATTAAGACTATAAGAATCACAATATTAAGACAAACGTAAGCACAATATTGTTCTAACGATGTAACCATTTAATCAAAACATCTAGAGATTCACAGACTGACAATAACGCAAACACATAATTCCTGCTTTACATGTTCAGATGAAGCAATATTGCCTTAATATATTCAATATCCGGGAAGATGATAATTTACCGTCTCGGGTAGAATCCATTACGGGTGTTTACTTGACCTGCGCTTAGTGCTTACTAAGACAACAGGGGGTGACCGCTCCGCACTTATGGGAGCCTAGTACAAGGATTGTTGAATGTCGAGAGACTCTTGGTGCTTTTGGGATAGATGAAAATGAAAAACAAATACATTAGAATTTTTTTACAAGCCGATTATAAATAGTAAAATTGTGGTTTTGGCTTCTGGTTGAAAAATTTTTTTTTGGTATATATAACATACAATTTAAAAAAATCTACGTATAAAAGAAGATTGAAAACTATTTATTAAAATCTATACATCAATAAGTATAATAAGTGAGAAAAAAATTCTGGAGATTTACGTAGATGTCGAGTTTGTTAAAAATATTGAAACATTTGACAAACAGAGTAAATTGTTAGAATTGTAAGGTATAAGCATCGTTTGACGCTTTGTTCTTGGCACTTGGCTCTTAGTTGGACATCGTTTGGTTGGTTTGGTCTCATGCTAAGATGTTTAGCCGCCCTGTAGAAATCAGTCTTCAAGAAATATAAATTGCATTTTCCAAAAATTATCGTGATTCTTATCAATACTAAAACAAAAAGTAACAAAATAAAAACGGTAAGTAAACAATAAGGAGAAAAACAACAGTGAATATCGGAATACCGTGGCTTTGAATTTGAAATTCAAATGTTGCACGTTGACTTTACCATCACGGGAGTCACCTCAACGACACGTAGCATCTGAAAAAATACAATCTTTAAGATTTCTGTGCTAAATTTTAGTTAAGGTGACCATGATGCGTCGCCTTTAATATTTTTTAATAGCAAGATGTAGTGAAGTACCAACATGACCACAGTTGACTATAAAGTGAAATATAATTTCTGTTTTTTTTTTTATTTTAATTGTAAGCCTACCATAATGACTCCACTTTGCCTGATGGAAAGCAATAAATGGAGTCCAAGAGTGGTGGTCACCATCCTCATTGCATGTCTAGTCAATGCAGCATGGTGACCCACACTATGGCGGCCTGGTGAGATGCTTTTTCACGCCCCGCTTAAAAGACCTGGGATCAGTAAATCAAACTGGTATATTTTGTTACTATCATCGTTTTTAGAAAAATGACTTATATGAAATCCCATAACATAGTACCTCCCCACAACTAAGGTTTATTCAATGATACCTTGTAACATGCTGATGCAAAAATATGTTTATGGCCTTACATGGAATATTTCGAGAGGAAAATCCGGGATAATCTATAAATATCGCCCTCGACACTTTGCCCGCGTACCAAATTCTAAAGTGACAATATTCCTTATTGTATCCGCGATGTGAAAAATGTATGCACGCCCCGCGCGACGCCACCTCTGTAATGTACGAGGCGCGTAGGGAGTTATTAAAATTATAAACAAATAAAATTATTCAGTGTGCACCCCTTACCAACATATTCGTGGCTCGAATTCTTCATACGTAAGTACATATGTGTTTATTGCGTAGTACATTTAATTATATAAATATTTATGAATTTCTCTTGTGCAATCTGCAAAGAGAACTATTTAGCTTTATCATAACATGTTTATAATAAATAATGTACACAAATTAGGTAAATTACTAATAAAAAAAAATGGTAAATAAATAAATAATCTATCACCAACAAATTCAGAAAGTCAGATTAGGACGCACAGGGTTCACGAACAAATTGGACAGGCTACTTCGTGGAGAATGCTGGTCAGCACTGGGTGCAGACCGGACCAGCAATCGCAGAAATGATGATACTGTTAATAAAACATTTATAGTTTAAAATACAACAGACAGATAAACTGATTTCCGGTTGCGGATATATTATTTAATATAAATTTGATCTCTGCAGTGCTAATATTTTCTGCAAATGGACATCTTATACAACTTTAACAATATCATTGTTAACTGTTTTTGTAACAAGCTGGTAAATAAATAATTCAGTTCTTCAAAATGTACTTTAAGATGAAATAAAAGAACCAAGAATACTTGGGACTTATTTTTTAAACACCTTCTAAACTTCTTTTGTCATCAATCATTCTTAAAAGAAACCTGACAAAGTTACCCTCATAAATCTTATTTAAATTATCTATGACAGTATAGAAAAACAAGAAGGAATACAATTTCCTTTCGTCGCATCTCATGTCGAAGTTTTTCATCTATCGACGTATCTATAACCCCGTTCCCTTTATTTTATATTAAAGCGATAAACATGTCGATTGGTATAGTCACGCGTGGCCGCTCTCCCTCGCAGCTGTAGCTGAATATCGGCTCCATATCTCTAGAATATGCAAGTCATGAGAAAACGCTTATCACGGGCTTAGATATCGCTTCAGATAGACGGGCATGAATTATGGTGTAACATATTGCCGTGATCTGTGACTATCAGTTTTAGGTGCGGTTTAGGTGAATACAATTTATGATTTAGATTTTCGTATATGGAAATCTCAAGGATGAAAAATGTGCGGCCTTGTCTTTGATTACAAATTTACTAATAAACTAGTGCAGTCGCAAGCTGCACTAGTTTAAAGGTAAGGCCAGACCTGAAACAGAAAAGAAGATTCATTTTATATAGAAAACATTTTTTTTTCGGGCGTATGATACACATTTTTACCATTTGCAAAGCAATTTTATCTCTGTAGACATAAAAACAGAGATATAAAAAGGAAACCTTGGTTTTTAATGGTAATACTTTCGCGCATTAAAGTGTTTTTTGTTTATATAAATTTATATCAATTAAGTTTTGAGATATACTTAAAGAGTGCAATAAAACACAGTTGAAGAGTAAGAAGTACTTATAATAAATAGTATAATATAAAAGAACATCTAAGTAAAATAAACACAAAGTAAATAGGTAAAACAGTTATTATACGAATAATAAACAACACATTGTTGATATTCCAAATGCAAAATATTTATAACTAGCTGTTGCCCGCGACTCCGTCCGTGTGGTATTTAACAAAAAAGTTATTGTTCAGTTCATAGTTTTCAATTTGGTTTTAATTGGTGGGTGGCTTTTAATTTTTTTTTGTGAGGTCCTTTTTTTTAAATAAAAGTAGCCTAAGTTACTCCTTGTTACATCAGCTATCGGCCAGTGAAAGTCCTGTCAAAATCGGTCCAGCAATTTCAGAGAATAAACAGACAGACAGACAGACAGACAGACAGACAGACAGACAGACAGACAGACAGACAGACAGACAGACAGACAGACAGGCAGACAAAAATTAAAAAAAAGAACGTTTTGGTGTATGTACCATGTATACGTCCATATGCACTTAGTAAAAACCGGTTATTTTAATATTAAAAACAGATACTCCAATTTTATTTATTTGTATAGATCAGCCTATATTTATTGTCCGTCAAGGTGATACTTCAACAGCGATTTCTATTATAATGGTTAGAATTCAAAGTATCTCACTTATGTGCCCTATATGTACATTATTAGATTCAAATACGAAGTGATAAATAGATACTGAACAAAAATACGTACTTTTCTTCTTACTTGAAGTATTTACTGTGAAGATTTGCACCATCATAAATTACCAGTCGATTGACCACTCTTAACCCCTAGGGTTGTACCATGATACAGATGGACATGGCAACAATAGCGTTAAAAATGAACTGTGCCGATAACTGTCGGACTTGATAAATCACTCCATTGCATATCTGAAAAGGAAAGTAATCGCGGAGTGAGTTATTGATAGAATTGGATTTGTAATCAATTAGATATGGAAAACCTTTTAGGAGAATCTCGAACTTTGCACACAACTGGAGTACAAAGAAGTAAATATTTTCCAAAAACAATTGCAATTAGAACTATTCCAGAGTTTACAAACATACAAACAATGTACACAATGAACACCCACACGGGACAAGTATTCGTGAATCACACAAAAGTTTGAGTGTCACTAACTGTTGGTTAGACCAACAAGTCAATCAAATTTCTTTTAAAATGAGATTCTGTCTGGATTCTTATTTATGCTTATAGTAAATAAAAATGACAATGAGTTAAAGACGTTTTTTACGTGGTAGAGCCATGCTTAGGCACGAATGGGCCGGCTCGACCGGTGCGATACCACGGCCTCACAGAAAACCGGTTGTGAAGTAACGCTTGCGTTGCATTTCCCCGAAATGAGTGAGGTCTCCGGAAAAATCCCCCACCCCCCTAATAATAGCGCTGTTAACAAAAAGGATACCCCAGGGGGGTACTAGCACTAGCGTTGGAGAACCCCCTCCTGGACGTCCACCCTCAATACGGAATTCCCTCGTACTCTGGGGGGGGGGGGGCTCAACTGCGCTCTCAAAATCTGCTCGGGGCAAGAGAAGGCATACCATGGCACCCCCTGTCACGTTTACCACGGATTTTTGTAACATCAGGGGCTTACATTCTAACCTCAACACTGTCCACCACCACCTTGAGACAGCAAAGCCGGCCTTGCTCTTTTTAACCGAGACGCAGATATCATCTCCAGCGGACACATCCTACCTCTGCTACCCTGGGTACGGACTGGAACACTCCTTTGTTCCTAAGGCTGGTGTATGCGTGTACGTTAGAGATGATATCACTTCTCGCCGCCTCGGCAATCTTGAAGGTAGGGACCTCTCCATCTTATGGTTACGCGTAGACTGCGACGACCATCCCCGCATCTAAGTATGCCTCTACAGGTCCCATAGCGGTGATGCGGAAAGGGACCGCTTCATCGACCACGTTCAAATGGCTACAGACTCAGTGCTCCAGCAGGTCCCATCCGCAGAGATCGTGATTCTTGGCGGCTTTAACGCCCATCACGTCGAATGGCTTGGTTCGCGCAAAACCGATCATGCGGGAAGATCTGTTCACGATTTCGCCTTGGCATATGGCTTGACGCAGCTGGTAGCAACGCCTACGCGAATCCTAGATGCAGAAAGCCACGTACCTTCACTGTTGGATCTTCTGCTGACCTCACATCCTGACGGCTACAAAGTATCCGTTGAGGCCCCTCTTGGCTCTTCGGACCATTGCCTGATTAGGAGTATAGTGCCGCTCGTTCACTCGCTACCGCCGCGAGTTACAGGCAGTCGGAGGCAGGTCTGCTTCTCGCCGGATGATCCCAATGTCGTTGCCGACTCTATCGCTGATGTTGTGCTTCAGGGTATAGAACTTTTCATTCCATTCTCCCTGATTCCCACAGATGGCTAGTCCCAGCCCTGGTTTGTCGAACCTACAAAGCGGCGTCCCGCCGAAAGCAGGAATGTTACCAAGCATGGGCTAATGCAGCGACAGCACGGGATGCAAAGATCAGCACATTAAAGAAGCAATTTTTGCTTTGCCTCCAGGTCTCTCAAAAGAGTAATTGCTGGGGCGAAGTCGGCTCACATCGGCAGAATTGGCGAGAGACTAGTGAGTCTCCCTTCCGGAACTCGTGCATTCTGGTCTCTTGCCAAAGCTGTCCAGGGGAACTTTTGTAAGCCATCCCTTCCACCTCTGCGCATAGGAGATAATTCGTTGGCCCACGACGCTATAGAAAAAGCCGGTCTATTGGGCAAACTCTTTGCGTCCAACTCGACCCTGGACGACGGGGGAAACGCACCGCCGACCATACCGCAGTGCGAGACCCGCATGCCGGAAGTCCGGTTTACACAAAGGGCAGTGCGTAAAGCGCTTCATTCCCTCGACGTTCTTAAGTTGAGTGGGCCCGATAGAATCTCTCCTATCGTGCTGTAGACGTGTGCTCCAGAGTTGGCACCGGCATTAACGCGCCTTTATCGGCTTACCTTACCTTACTCTCTTGGCGTAGTCCCGAACTCATGGAAGACAGCTTTAGTGCACCAAATCCCTAAAAAAGGAGATCACTCGGATCCGTCCAACTACAGACCCATAGCCATCACCTCCTTGTTCTCCAAGATAATGGAATCCATTGTTAACTGCCAGCTCCTACGGTACTTAGAAGACCACCAGCTCCTCAATGATCGACAATACGGCTTCCGTCGGGGTCGTTCAGCTGGTGATCTTCTTGTTTACTTGACTCACCAGTGGGCACAGGCGATCGAGAGCAAGGGGGAAGCGTTGGCCGTTAGTTTGGACGTGGCGAAGGCCTTCGATCGAGTCTGGCAGAAAGCGCTCCTTGCGAAGCTTCCTTCCTATGGCCTTCCCGAGAAACTGTGCAATTGGCTCACCAGTTTTCTTACAGAAGCATCAAGGTCGTTGTTGACGGTGCATGCTCCGACTCCAAGTCTGTTAATTCTGGTGTCCCACAAGGCTGTGTGCTATCACCCACGCTGTTTCTTCTGCATATCAACGACATGCTGCAGATTAGCAGCATCCATTGCTATGCAGACGATAGCACGAGTGATGCCCTTTACACCGGCCGCGCTAACATTTCTCGGGTAAACGTCATCGAAAGCCGATCCAAACTTGTGTCTGAAATCGAAACTTCTTTATCAAAAGTTTCAGATTGGGGTCGACTTAACTTAGTCCAGTTTAACCCCACGAAGACACAGGTTTGCGCGTTCACCGCTAAACAGATGCCATTGGTCGTATCACGTCAATTTGAGAGCACTTCCCTAACCGCATCAGCCAGTATCGGAATCCTTGGCGTCGATATATCAAGCGAAGTCCAGTTTCGCGGTCACTTAGAGAGTAAGGCTATATTAGCCTCGAAGAAGCTTGGTGTGCTAAACAGATCGAGACAGTATTTTACTCCGGCCCACCGCCTGCAACTTTATAAGGCGCAGGTTCGGCCGCACATGGAATACTGTTCTCATCTCTATACAGGTGAACCCCAGTACCAACTTCTCCCTCTTGACCGCATTCAACGGAGAGCGACTCGCATCATCGACTGCCAAGATATTTCTGATCGACTTGACACCTTAGCGTTGCGTAGAGATGTAGCTTCACTCTGCATCCTCTATCGCTTGTATCATGGGGAGTGTTCAGAGGAACTGTTCGGACTTATACCGGCTGCAGGTTTCCGCCATCGTCCTACGCGACAAAATATCCATCCCCATTACCTGGACGATTGGCACTCCACCACTGTGCGCTTCTCCAGAAGCATTTTGCCTCCCACAGCCAGCTTATGGAACAAATTATGGTCGTATTTCCGAACCGATACGACCTTTAAACCTTCAAGAAAAGAGCGTACTCCTACCTAAAAGGCCGGCAACGCACTTGTGACTCTTGAATTGCGGGGTCCATGGGCGGCGGTAGTCACTTACCATCGGGTGACCCGTCTGCTCGTTTGCCCCCTATCGCATAAAAAAAAAAGAAGGTAGAGTATGTCTGTACTCAAATTGAGACCTTTTTTTTTTTTTTTTATAATATAGGGGGACAGACGAACAGACGGGTCACCTGATGGTAAGTGACACCGCCGTCCATGGACACTTGCAACTCAAGAGTCGCAAGTGCGCTGCCCGCCTTTGAGGGTGATGAGGGATAGGGGATGCAGGGAGCGGAAAGAAGAGAGGAGGGATGAGGAGATGGAAAAAGGACAAAGGAGATGAGGAGAGAGAAAAGGGGGGCGGGGGAATTGGGCCTCCGGAAACCTCACTCAATTCGGGGAAATGCAACGCAAGCGTTACTTCACAACCGGTTTTCTGTGAGGCCGTGGTATCGCACCGGTCGAGCCCGCCCATTCGTGCCTAAGCATGGCTCTACCACTGAAAAATTTTTTTTTTTTTTTTAATTGGGTTACTTCCCCAGCTTTTAGAAGATCGTCCTTGCCAGTGCAACTTCGGTCCCAGAGCATCTAGGCAACCCTATATCTTTAAATGTCACTATTAAACATTCAAATTCTAACAAAACATCGTGGCCAACCTTTTACTCATGTCACTCTGTCTTTTGTCTATAATAACGCTCTTTCTTATGTACTTTGTATATTATTTTAATTAACTGTTATATATATATTTTTTACCTTATATTTACCCTATAGTTTGTACATTAGCCTTCAAGTTTTGAGATATCATATCCACATAATATTTAAGTTAATTTGATGTATTTAACATAAATAAATTCACATCATTTTAACGTTGGCTTTTTCCATATGCTCTTATTGTTCATACTGCTTTGTGAGTCTCGTCTGTCGCCAGAGGCCATACAGGTTTTCTGGTTGCGGGGGATTCATTCCTTTTCGAATATAAGGTAGTGGTTGTTCACTTACCTTTTGCTGATATAATACTCGATTTGCCATTCACCATCACTAACCATACCAAGTAAACTTTAAATCTCTCAACTACGTTATCTTTTAGGTTAACAAGGCTAAGCCTATGTGTATAGGAACTAAATCTAATATGAAAATGAAACAATATACCGTTGTAAGCGAAAGGGTTTTACAGCTCCTTTATTAGCCATAACATAACACACAATCGTTGGTATTTTCTTCAATAGCTGTAGGCCCATAAAGCTACCGTGCACCTTGTTGAACAAGCAATTGTGTGAACAAGCGGTCGCTTGGGACGCAAAACTTCTGAATTCCCCGTTGGCTTGTCGCTAGCAGAGTTTTACGGCCAAATTAATATGGCAAATTAATGCGTTCTGTTACCGTATAATTTTCGCGTACAGGGAGGGTGTTTCTTGCGACGTCCTACACAAACCCACATATTGGGACACAGGGGTACAGTCTAACACTGGGGCGGGATTCGTATCATTTTTCCATATGGAAATGCTGTAACGAGCGGAGCGCAAGACAACAGTGATATGGTAATTAAAGGAAAACACCCAAACGTTTTCTGTGTTTATTTTCGGTCGGCGACGAGATGGAGGAGACGGTTTTGCATTTTTTAATTGTGGTATATATGTCCAAGTCTTATACATACATACATACATACATATAGATCGGTTTTATAAAACATCTGTAGCAGTACACTACATCTTTGTATACTTTACTTGTTAACAACTTTATTTTACATTTATAGTAGTAAATAAACATACAGTAAATATTGGGAAACAGTCACCATGATCGGAAACGGTCAACAAAAACGATCGACCTTAATCAGTTGTGTGAAATATTTTATAAGGTAATTTAAAAAATTAAAGTTCTTTATATGTATTTTTTGTAGTTCTTAATATCTCTAGATCTTTAATTAATTATTGAAATTAATAATTAAATATTCAAAACTGTACCATTTATATTTTTATAACAACGTGTGTTACAGAGTTTTATTATTTTAATGTTCATTATGTAACTATAACACGGTTTATCTTTGGATATATAACTACGTTATATAAGAATGTTAATACCTAATATTAAATAAAACAATTAATAATCCGCATTTAATAAGACGAAAAGTTTATAAGTTGCAATACTGGAAGTGTGTTTCTAAGATCATGTGGGTTTATGAGTGCGATTCGTCACGGCAATTAAGTACCTACGTGAGAGGGTCTCATCTAATGAGAACACCCAGCAATAAGCAACGAGAGACATGCAATAAAAAGGCGAGTTTTAACAAGATTGCGTTTAATTTTGAGTTTCATGCAGGTAAACTTTAGTTATGTAGGAATTTTAAGTATGTTTAAAGCTTTTTAGAAAATCTTAAATGTTAGTTAGAATTTTATATGTATATGTATAGGTACAATAAGAAAATATATAGATTATAATAGGCATTTTAATAGTTTGGTACATAAACACACGTCGGTTCTCCTTCTCACATTGGGCACGAGCATCTGCTTTCGCTTCCCGGCGTACGCATACTTTTTATTCTCAGTAGCAACCGACCAGGTTAACGACAAGAGACCCGAAATGTGTTCAAAATAATACATATCTACTTAAAGTAAATTTTAAGTTTTCAAGGAAAACCTTGAAAACTTAAAATTTACTTTAACAGATTGAATTTGTTTAACCTCATTAGCAGTGTCATCGACATCATCAATCAAAATGGTATGTCTGGTTGCCTGAAGGAAAAAAGTGCAAGCATTTTTTTTTATATTGTTCCACACTTCTGATTGTAATAAACTAATTCTTAAAAAAATATACAAATGTTTACAAAGTATATTGTTATTGGGTTTTTGTACAACATAGAGTTATCTAATATAATCTGATCTATTTATATGTAAGTAAATAAAAATGTTAAAAAAAAAATGCAGCATACACTTTAAAATTTTTTTTTTTGAGCGTCTATGACTATAATAATTTTATTGTTGATTGATCTTGAATTTACAAAAAAAAGTATGATACAAATTATAACTCTTAGTTCTACTCTCTTTACGTTTTAAGTATGATTGGTAAAAACAACATACTTAAAAAGATAATCTTTAGTGATAACTTACTATTTCTATATTGAAGGTTAAACTTATTCAAGACGACAAACTCGTTTACAACACCTACATATAGCAGATAAAAATATATAAATCTTTCTCTTTTGGTTACACGTACTATTCACAAAGCTCAAGGTTTTAAATCGGCTCGTAAATTTCATATTAAATATTTATTATGTAGCAATCAATGTAACTTCGGATTAATATTGTTTGTGTGCAAATAGCGTATGCCTACACGAGTAGACCATTATGAATATATGGACGTCGACAATATCGAGAGCAAACAATTAGAGGCAAGTTCGGGGGAGGAAGGGGGCGCCGATTAAGTTATACACATGCGGGTTAGAGGGTAACCTGAGTCAGGAAGATTAAGATTCATCGAAAGGCCCTTACATGGAAGCAAACATTGTATTACGAACCGGTGTCTTGGCAGTGTTTGCCCAAGGTAGCGGATGTTAATTTAGTATTCACCCTTGCACGTTCGTGTATTAATATTTTGGTAAAACCGTGTCTCGGAATGGAAAAGATTCATTTCGTAAGTGGAATGAAGGTGACATAAGGATTACGTTTTCTTGTGGGGAACTATTGAACTAATTTGCGGTTACAAACAAGGGGAGGTGTTGGACGGTCGTTAATGTTCCCGGAACGCCTTTGGGCTGTCCACGCTGTTTGACCGCCGCCTTGGGACCGTTTCCACTATTAAAGTGCTAAGCGGGACATTAGTATACCCTCTTGGGTCCTGTCATCTAAATAATTTAACGTCTTAATTGAGTTCTGGTTTTGTGGGGAGAATACTTACTGACTTTTATATATTAAGATTTGTAATATTAATAAATAGTACATATGTATGTACGTACATAAGCTTACGCCTGTGTCCTATAAGAGGCCGGGCGCAGTGAATTAATGTATCTTTTTGTAACTTGTAATTTATATACTTGTTATATAAATAAAAATTACATCGATAATAATTGACTTTTTTTTATGTACAACACATACTATGCGACAATATACATGTTATGTACGTTGTCAATTTCAATGCGATTTTCGAATTCCTTTTCGCAATATTTTCAATCGTGGAAACGTGCAACTTACAAATTTATTTGTAATTTTCAGTCCATTTTAACTAAAGGATTTAATCATTACCCATGATTAAATCCTTTAGTTATAATGGGACCATCGCAGGAGTATACTCATTCATATAAAGCAATTAATTTGAAAATCGTTTGAAATCGCTTAATATACAATAAAAAAAACCATACACTGGAACATAGGACCTCAGTTAACGAAGATGCTCATAAATGAAGACATACCAGTTTGATATAACTTAAAGCATCATTATATATTCTATCTGTTACTTGACAAAAACCAATACAATACTCCCGTATGTGTAACGAAATCCTCAAAAACGTAATAACTCAAGGGCAGGCGGTGACCGATAAGCAAGTTAATCCTAAAGATAAATAGCTGGTCATTGTGTCCGGTGAGGGATGCGTTTCTTTTGTCTGAGCTGCCCACAGCCCGCCCCATCGGCCGAGACAATGTAAGGAAACGTCAGCGATCGACAGGACGAATATTTGGGATATATAGAGCTACCAAGCCGAACAGATGTATTATATATATATATATGTATATATACTTAGATTATAAGTAGTCGTGTGGGTTTTACTAGAGTAGAATAGGGCTACCCCGTATGTATCTGTGAAGTTAGAGAGCCATGTTCAGGCACGCATGGGCCGGCTCAACTGGAGTTATACCCCCGCCTCACAGACAAACCGGTTGTGAAGCAATTGTGTTTCGATCCAGCCCCCTTCTGGGTGGGGCACGCTTAAATTTGCAGCAGTCTTGAATTGCAGGTGTTAATGGGCGGCAGTAGTCCATATAATTAAATTAATAAGTGTTAAGTGTGGTTAAAAGCATATCATCAGACTTATTTTCAGCCGTACCTTATGATGTCTATATATAATTTTTAGATTTTACCATATTTTTTTACATCTCAATGACCAAAAAAAGGAATATAGTAAGTGTTAATGTAATATTTTTCTATTCTATCCATACTGCACTCTATGGCAGGACCTTCGAACAAACGTCCAAATTCTGAATGTTCCAGCACATTAAGTACAGACCGCAAGGCACGGAGGTTGGATTGTCAATTGGGGGTGGCTTTATTTTAAATTGCCACCAATTGTATCCAAGAAAGCGAAATCTGAAGTTTTGTTTTGATATTCAGTTATTAGTGACAACTTATATGTAACAGAATAACTAAAAGTACTATTTATAGGTAAAAAAGTAACTATAACATATAATAATGTGTATACTATACTAAGTGCCTAGATATATGCATATGTATAAAAACAATATATATTATATATGGAATTGTTTTAAGTTAATATTTCCACGCATTGAAGATGGAAAGTCTAAATAACCAATGCGTATGAAGAAGGTAAGATCTATAAATTATTGCAGAATACTTACTGCAAAATAGGGTAATTTTTTAGCTTATATGTAGTACATATAAATAAATAAAATACCTTCACAGTTAACACAAGTGCAATTACGCATGATAACATCAACAAAGTAACAAAGTTGTTCGTAACACCATGAAATCCCTTGTTTTATATCCTGGGTAGTTTCCAGTCATATCAGTAAATCTACCAGGCAAACAGCAATTCAAAGAAATTTCCGAGATTTGCGAACACCGCACTGGCTATCGGATAAATTGACCGGTAATAATAAAATGTAAGGGGTAAGAATGTAGATGGCTATTTAGATAATTGTTAGCTGCGTCCGCACTAGCTCGTAGTCAGTGTATTGGAAAACTGAGAAGATAGTGGGTGATTTTATTGCCACCCCGAGGTGGTCATTTATGGGAAAACTATCAACGAACAAACGGAATTGATGACAACGCATTTCGTTGTTCACATTACGAAGTGATGAAATGATATTTCTGATGGTTGATTCATGGTGGTATGCCAAAAAGTAGCTCAATTCTTAATTATGAGAGTATATAGAGTTTACGTCACATATAACAATGATTTCTTTGTATTCAATTTTATATATACTACGTATGCGATTTATATTCATGTGAATGACCAGAAGCATTGATGTGCAAAATAAAAGAATGACCTCGAATTAAAAAACTCCGAACCCAATATGGTTGGCCATGGTTTGACAAAATAGCTTTATCCGATACTGAAAAGTCCTTTGCGGCCCTTAAAGTCCTAGTAATATAGGTCGCTCAGATCATATCATACGAGCCGTTTAAATGGACTTTGCAGTACCTTAAAGAGAGTAATAATGGGAGCTTAGTATTATTTTCATTCATCAATATTTTAACCTAAAAATTTATTGTGTCTTGTCTTATTTTTTAAATATTATTATAATGTATATTATTTCCAATAGCAAACATTGTATTAGTATTGTGATAATACCAATTACAAACAGATTTAGAGTCCCCGCAACTGTGCCTGTTTGTTTGAAATTGAAATGTACTTTTTTTTTTATCTTTTTTATCAACATCGCTTGCACGAAGGTCAAAAGAAATTCAATAAAATGCAGTCGATTTGTTTACACATGTATTCTCCCCTAAGGCGAAGTTCAAGCCGTTCAATATAAAACGTTTATGCACGAGGGGGTGGAGTTGTGCTCTAAGCCGAATATTATGAGTCGATGGCCGAACCAGGTGCCGCTAAAGATTCAACTTGCAAATCCGTGGCTGTTACACTCACAGTCATGTCAGTCACGTCTTGGAACGACAGAAACTTGCCTAACTATAAACGATATCGAGTTTTGTAAGAGACACAAAACGCAAATCTTGTAAGTTAGGCTTTTGTTTCTGTATTCGAATTAGTCTAATTTCAGTAAGCATAACTGTATGAATGAAAAACTGGCCTTAATAAAACTAAACTTTCAAATTAAATACTTGTATTTATAAAACTTATAGCCCGTTTAATTAGTACCCCATGTATAGCAGTGCAAGAGATAATTTTATTTCATCAACTCTCTGTACTTATCTTCAGTGTAAACTCACCGAATGGTCTCCTCTACATAGATAACCAGAACAATGAAGTTTTATCTCCAAAGGCTGTATTTGTTGATCTGATTACAGAATGGTTCTTCGGCCGGGGATTCAGTTGACCGTCATAATTCGGGACCAGGATGGGCGCACTGGCGCATGAAATATTTGCCCGTGGGACAAACAGCCGGTGGAAAGCGCAAACGGGGAAAATCGCAGGCCATTACACTTCTCACCTGACGGAGCCAAGCAACAAATGTCTGGAAAAGAACCTAACAGAAACATCGGTTTATTTATGTAGACACAACGAAAGAAGTTTGTTGCCAGTATTAAATGAAATCAAAACTGTTTCTTTATATGCAAATGAATTTTACTTTAAGAAGTCGTTTTAAGAGAGATTTATTATCCGTATCCAACCTTTGTGTAATCTAGAATTGCATTGTTGTGTCTACATGCGTAAGAGGACCTTTTTCACACAAGAAGATTCAACTTTTCATATAAAAAGCAGAATGTTAGTTATAAGGGATATTTAAATGTCACTGGGTTGCGAAACCTTAATTTATTTAGAGATTAATAGTTTATATTAGATCACTTAGCAGAGAATCAAGTAACCTTATCTTGAGTTATTGAATATCCCAAGTTATGACATGTATTTAACCTTAAGTAGGTACTTCGACTTTGACTCTCAGGTAATTACTTAAATGTCTATAGTGTAGACTATAACTTCTATAACCATCATTTTAAAATAATATTTTTTTTACTTTTGTGTTGGAATAATTTACCAGCAACAAAACATTTTAAACTACGTTTATTTTAAGGCCTAAATTTGTATCAAACAAACCTTTTAGCAATAAATTCAATTTATTAATTTAACACAATACAAAGACAAAGCACACTCACGAGTTATAATAACAAAGTTAACAAAGAAATAAACCATTGAACCGGGCCCTTACTCTACGGTGATGATGCATGGGGCCGTTGTAATAATATTATCGTTACCGAGTACTCACACTCGAAGGAAAATCAACATAAAGTGAATAAAAGAAAATTATGAATCGCACGAAAATAAATTACCCCGTGTTGGCGGCAAAATAACATCACATTTGAATGCCTTTTATGCTTTATGGGACCGTAACTATATGAAATAAGTTCCGGTGCCGTTTTATGGGCCACGGGAGCACGTACGAAGCATAATTTTTGAAATATTTGTAAAGAATACTTTACTAAAGTTCAAGAAAGTTATTTCACCGTTAACTGAAGACCATTCATCAACCATAATCTATTACAATACAAATTTTGGTAGGTGCCATAACCAAAACTGTCTATATTCTGTATAATGAAGTTTTTTTTTTATTTAATATATGTAGTTACTTATGGTATAGTATAGTTACACGGGTGTGAATTAAAAATGTCTTGAACTGAAACAGAAACTCGCCAACGACGAGATTTCTAAACAATCATATAACCATGAACTTGGAAGGTGAAATAAATGTTATAAATAGAACAAAATAATTATTACACCTTTTTTATTAAATTTCTTTGAGCCTGAAGATACAGAATATACATTAGCCTGTCACTTTAAGGTGTGGAATAAATTTCCAATAATTACATTATCGAAAAAAATGTGTAAGCGCCACCTCACCAGAGACAAATTTTTACCTACCTCGGAAGCCCATAATTCCTAATGACATGCAATAACCGTACCCCCAATTTTCGACATAAACCCGCCATAACAATATCGACATCAGCAAAATTTTCCGCCAGTATTTTTTATTTGAGAATAAGTAACACTTTTCACTGTAATCAAAATTTTGCGAGAACGAACCCTATTGCGGTCGGGGAGTGTTTATCGGCTACTCAATTTGATTTTTACCGCCGCACTGATTCCACTCCTTTTGAGGAATGTTAAAAGTAACGTAAGGAATGCCAATGAGATTTTGCCATATCTGATTTATTGTGGATATGATTTCAAATATATTTGTCGCTGCTCTCTAAATGCACTCAATGCCGATGGAAATAAATCCGTATGAATAGAATAAATGAAAATAAAGTGGGAATGGATAGAATAATCAGATAGCTAATACGGAAAATAATGAATAGATATAAGTAAATGTAAGACAATAAACATTAAACTAGAAAACACACAAACAACTTAATAATATATTCTGTTAGCCAATTATACATATAGTTATATGTACATTACTAATATATTAGGGCGCAGTAGTTAAGTAATCACTTCGCCACTATGTTGCCGCGCCGAATGTTGTGGGTTCGATCCCCGGAATGGAAGAAATTGTTGTTCTGAGTTTGGGTGTTCTCCCCGCGATACAAGACTTAATCGTAGTGCGAATTAATCCTAGTCGTCCTTTTAAAAAATATATATTACTTTTTCAACAGTATGCAAGATATTGCTTGCTTGCTTGTGATAAGAAGCAACAGTAAGAGCATTAATACAAAGTCTTGTAAGTAAGCCGGTGCGTATATCAAACCTAATAATGCCAATAACCCTCCATTACTCCACTACAACACAGTCGGATAGAAAAATAACATAAGAATAGGAAAAATAGAACTAGTACCATTGAAAGTATGGTACGTCATTCCCTCTTTATAGCCAACGGTCAATGAAAATAAAATCACCGCAACCAAACAGTGATCCCTCGGGAGTTTTACAAAAAGTATATCGTTCCTCTGACAAATTTGATGCTCATCTAAATAACAGTGTGGTGTTGGGTGGCCAGTGGTGTGGAAATGTCGTATATTTAAATTCAGTGCGTCCAGTCAATGTGATGTTTCAATCGTCACCGTCCATACCTTCCTAATCTAGTTATTGAAGAAGGGTTCTCTAAGTCTATTTGATTTCTATAGTTTTATTTTTTTTATTTTAGTTTTATATTTTGTTTAATTTTTAAGGATTTAAGTATACAAATGCCTTTGAAAACGCAAGATTTTAAGACTTTATTATTCATGTGAGTAAATATGATGCTTAATTAAATAATAATGAAAATATAATAAAATTAAACTTTATAGTAACACATTTTGAAGTCATTATTTTTATTTATCGAGTTGTCTAAATCAAAAAAATCCAAGCAAACAATATTAATATATTTATTTCTGTAAATAATAAAATTTGGATATTTGTTTGGGACCAAGATTTGTGCGATCCGCAAATAGTAGTACCGAGTCTGGGTATTATTTGTGTTCGATTAAATGTTTGTAAAGTACCTCGCAACACATTTAACTCTATTTTAGAAAGACCAATGACCAAACTTCGCAATTTTTTATTCACAAAAGTGAATTACGCCAATATCGTTTAAAATATAGTAAAACTTTGTACCGTATAACTTAAACAAGTGCCCGCATAACCAAGTGTGAGTCGTTTACGCCTAAGTGCACATGTCACTTTTGCGATAAGGACCGCAGCATCAATGTTCTGGTCACGTGCTGGAGTGCCGCCTCCCACGTTTATGACTAATGATGGGCTCACATACACCACCTTATATTCGCACACCCTCTTTATATTCAAATGCGAAGGCTTCCTGACCCTGATTAATACTGTTTTCTTTGCAAACATTTGTTAACGTCTTTAAATTGAGACGTGTGACGCTACTTGTCTCTAAAACATCATTTACTATGTGTATTAGAGCGTAATGTTGATCACATTTTATACCTAGACACTTATGGAAACGAATTTGTAATATTTCCTTTAATTACGGAAAGTAAGATTACATTATAAACCACTATAGGTGCTCAAAGTTGCATGAATGAAATCGTGTCTGCTAAAAGGTTAGTCTTATAAGAGATGGCCCTAGCAATAAGTAACAGAATGTGTGTGTAACCTTTTTTTTCTGTGTTACAGACTAAATGTAAATAGTTTTTCAGCATTTCTTTTTTTTATACTCTAATACATATAACCTTGGATATTTTTATGCCAAAATGTATTTAAGACCTTAAAATGTATATATTATTATGTATTTTTTTTTATTTGATTTAATTTCATTCGTTCTAACATTAAGTAGACACCTAAATTATCTATACCTAAACTATAGATAGATCAACTGTTTTTTCCGAATCTGGGCGTTCTTTGTGTAAGTATGTGCAGAAATCTGAAAAAAAAAAAAACAACACACATTTACAACACAAATAACACACATTTATTAAGATAACATTCAAAGCAACTTATACACACTTATACTAATAGAACATACGAAATAAAGGCACGTATGAATAATGTAACTAGTATGATTAAATTAAGTAAATTCCTCTGCTTTAAACAAATATTTGACGCGTTCTCGTTTGTAAGACGTCTGGGTACTGGGTGGCTCGCCTTAGACAAATTAATAACAAGATAAAGAAACTCGACGGATCTTAATTCATTAATTAACCTAATTGTATTTGCTGTTGCGCCCATTATTATTGTTTGTGCTACTTTGTTACAGTGTAGCGGACCTCGAGTAATGTAACGCGTTTTCAGGAATATGATACGTGGTTATCAGCAGTTCGAATATTTGTATGACAATCTTTTAGCAAAGATTTATAAATTGGGATCGGAACATGATGATGAATGTAGCTATAAACATATTATTTTATCTTTAATTCCTTCATTAATGCCTGACTATGATATGCAAAACAAAGAAAAAAGTGTAAGGAATTTAGTGTAAGCAAATAAAAGTTATTAGATAAAATTTAGTTTTCAAGTTTTCTGTCTGCTGTTTACCTACATTTACTATGAAAAATAATATAATTGATATTAAACTGATTCAATACTTCCTTGTTTAAATAATCTGATAGTCACAATATTTGGTAGGAAACCATAGACTATTTTGTAAGGCGTAGGAGTTACAGACTCACGTGAAATTTTTAAGGTTTACATATATCCTACACTAAAGATTAGTACTTTTTAACCCCAATTAGATTACTAAAATAAAGGGATTAGAGTACTAAAACAGGACTATGCTTATGGAGTAGTATACGAACAAAATATAATAATATGATCACACTAAATGAGCACAAATCTAAGAAGAAATGATCGAGCATCCAAATTGAGACTCTGGTTAAAGCTACACTGTGACATATCATGTGGCCGCCGAGATTTGCCTGATTGCCGTAGAAAGGGGTCGAATCAAAAAGTTTTCTCAAGAAAAATTTGCTCAATTAAAGAAAAGGAATAACCGCCGGATACCATGCGGCGCCGGGGAGTTTTGAAAGATTTTTCACTTTCAACGTTAATTGCTACCGAAAGTAAAATAAATCTTGCCTTTCTTGAGGCTTGTTTTCAGCCCAAGCTTTAAGCTAATCAATTAATTAAACTGTTTATGTTTCACGTTGAAAATATAAGACGCTTCGAAACTTTTCTTAGTTCCGCTAAAGTTTTTATATTCATTCTGCCATTTTTTCGAAGGTGATATTATTTTGAACATAACTCTAAGTAAGGGAGAGGAGAATAAGATTGCCTTTCTGATTATAAAGTAGTATAGGAGAAGTTTGTAAATAAAATAGATACAAAATACCATTCCCCGTGTGTATACCCACACGCGCAATCGTAACATTTTATCATAGGTGTAATAGAAATATCAACCGATAGTAAAAAGTTGGGTTTCGGTCTGAACTGTTATTTGTAAAGTTTTTCTTTATGTTTATTGTTTGTTTTGATACATGTCGCTCATAAAAGGATTCAATTATAATTTGTTGGTAACGAATGATATATTACAACATAATATTGCTAAGTAAAGCAGTTGCGTCAGTGGCAGTCTTAGAGCGTTTCTTTTCAACATCTTAATTCAAAGTTAGATTGTATCTTCGAAGTTTAATGTAAAACAGACTTTCAGTTAAGAAAATATTAGCTCGGGACTAGCAGGTACGTTGCCCGTTGTCCCCTAAATAGCGCAGTCGGAAAAGATCAACATGTTGCCAACACTTCACGGACACTCAATTTAAAAAGTTTCTCGTTCTTTGTTTTGTCCTGAACAAACTCAATTAAGTACCCGTTGACTTTAAAATATTTAATGTGTTCACGTTATTTCTGTAGCTCTTTTTGTAGTATGGCATAATTTGTAGGTTTTCTAATAAGAGCCTTACAATCTGTCGTTTGTTTGCTGCAGTTTATACATTTTAAACATTTATTGTTCTTTCCTTTGATATTAAAAAAAATATAATAAGACTTGTTTACAACCTAGCTAATTCAAAATAAGTTTATCTAAGCTGTCTTAGAATATATCTAGAATAAGCTTATTTTGAATTAGCTAGGTTGTAAAGAAGTCTATATATTAATATTTATTATAGTTACATCTTTGTTTAGGTATAATAAATATTGCATAATACTAGTTTCGACTACTGAAGAATCTCTGTAAAACTTAATTAATATCAGTTATTAATTACGGCCTACCAATTATATAGGGCAAAGTCATTATTTACACACATGAACTAATTTATTTACTAAGATTATCTACTAAGGGTTATTTTAATCAACGTCGACAAGTACCACGCAATCAGAACAGAGTGGAAGTGGGTGTTCCGGAATTAGAATTGAATGTAAATGTGCGGGCTTTATCGGGGATTATAGTGTTCGTGTCTGCAAGTGGGAGATAGTTGAGGCTACCGCTGGCCCGTCCGCAGCTTCGTATTAATACATGTTAGAAACTACCAGTTTAGGTTGGTCTACCCTGCTCCTTTCTGCTCCTTTATTATGAACGGCTTAAGGAGTTTAATACAGGGTTTTTTAGAAGTCAAGGTAAATTGGATGTTGTGTGAAAGCCTCGAGGCACCCGTATCCTGGAAAGTCCTCTTTAACAAATTTTACTGCATACTAATCCGCCCTTTTCGTTACATGGCCAGCTCAACCCTTACATGTCTTGTTCTGAATGTTACCAGTTATGAGGATATTATCCCTGCATAAATCTAGGTTATGCGGGGTAGCTTAAGTCGGTTTTGAAAATATAATTAATTTGGAGTTACGCACAGTAAATGTGTCTGGAAGATAAGTCGTTTGTACTACTTACGTAATATATATGGGTACATTTAGAAATCAATACAATATTATAGTAGACAGTATAATCATGTCACCAAAATATTTTTTTATAAAATCATAATGATAATAATACACTATTATGATTATGGCTGTTGTTCAACAAAAACAAAAACTTAATATACTAGTGCAATATGTATACTTAGTTTATTGTTTAAAATAACTGATTTGTGACTATATAATGTCCACTCTAATAAGCTCAATATTCTTTAGCCGATGTTTATATCACTGATAACCCTCTCCCCAAAACAAAAACCAATATAAATTCAAATACATTAAATATGTTTAATTAATCTCAAATACCTCCAGTATTTCATTCAAAGTCGGTCCCATTAATTAAATAACGTATTGGGAAACAGTATAACTCAAAGTATCATTAAACTTCGATTGTTAGCAAAGTGACCTTGAATACCGTGCATAAGAGAGCGGCAAGCGATTTATACTCTCTCATCAACTTATCTAATAACCTTAAGCTATGCTACGCTTGTCGAAAAAAATAAAACTATGATACAATGACCTCACTGCCTACTGACAATGGTCACAAACATTTTTGTAAATACTACGTGTTTATAATATTAAGGTATATTTAAAAGTAAAGAAAGAAATAATATCGCGTCTGGGTGTTCTAGGTGATCTCCACAGACATACAAGTGAATAGTTATAATAATCGTGTAATGGGTGTATTACGACAACTGTAACATCATACGTGCATTACGACGAGTGTTCATCGAGTTACCTAACTAGATAATGAAACGACTAACAATTAAAACAATAGGTTCAACAAAACACTAAACACTGCATAAACTATTTACTTCTTCTGAAAACTAAGCGATCACTAGCTCATCAGAATTCATTGTCGTTCGATTTAAAATTGAATAACAATAACAAACAAGGCGTGTAACCTACTAAAATCCATAGTGCATAAAAACTTAACTTACTCCCGAAAGTGAAAGGTTTAAAATTCCTATCGGCGGTCATTACATCTGGGAGCGTAATAGCAATATATTTACGCTGGAGCAACAAGATAGTCATTAACAGGTAAATGTACAACATTTTTCCTCATAGTGCCGCATATGTTGCTATGTTGCATACACTAAACATTATCAAAAACATGGTCTATTCGCTGCTGCTTAAAAGACAAAAAAAACGTATTTCCGTATTTCCGAACCGATACGACCTTCAAACCTTGAAGAAAAGAGCGTAGTCCTACCTAAAAGGCCGGCAACGTACTTGTGACTCTTGAGTTGCGGGTGTCCATGGGCGGCGGTAGTCACTCACCATCAGGTGACCCGTCTGCTCGTTTGCCCCCTGTCGCATACAAAAAAATAATTACAAAACAACAACCAAAAAAAGAATTTTATATAAAACTTAATAAAATTATTATATATCGCTCGCGATTTCACTTAAACCGCTCCCTAAAAGCTGTCAATCCGTCCAAACCACGCATTAGGCCAAATGGTTCGAGTAACGGGATAGAAACAGAATCCCTGTTATCCTCAACTGAGGGAGGAAATAGGAACAGTAACAGCAGTTACTAAAGTCACACGCGATTCAACTTACGGACAATAAAGCAATGTGAAACTACCGGACCCAAGAAATGAGCCTTGTTATTTAATGATCATTCCTATTTCTATGTTATTCATAACTAACAGTTCATTATTTTAAAATAAGAATACTACTATAATAAGCTTTCCAATCTCCCAATAATGTTGTTGCTAAAATTGAAAAAGTGTAAGAAAAAAATATCAACTTACTACTTGCAACGCTTGATTGCAGCTATCAATAGGCGGCGGTAGTCGCTTACTATCAGGTGACCCGTCTGTTAGTTTGCATTATATCAAAAACAAAAACATTTGCATTATGGTGTTCTTGAGTAAAAGAAACTCTGTTATGTATTACTACGTATTGTAAGTAGGTACATATTTGTAAGTAAAAGCGTAATTTTATAACCAACTTGCGACGATGCGTACAGTATTTTTTTAGGGATAACAAATAACCTAATGTCTTTTCACAGTGAAAAGAATTACCTTGTATCTTTTTTCTATAGTCTTTTATTAATGTCGATTTTAATACCAAGTGAAAAGTAATTGAAGAATAAGGGAATGTACAAACAAATACATACATGCTTTCACTGTGAATGTTGTTATGAAATATTTAAAAATAAACCAAATCGTTGGCACGTTCACAAACAATAGATAGATACGTCACCCGAAAAATATATTCAGTCGGGATACACATTATCGCTGTTTGACTTCACATTAAATCTTAGAGTCTGCCCATAAATAACGCAAACTTTTATCCCACTCGAAATAAGCACTCAAAAATGCAAAAGGCAGAACGGCATAGAGCACGTTCACTAAATTTATTTTGTTTCGCACAATTCAAATAACCATAATTCACCGACGGCGGAACCGACCGCCTAAGCCTATCTAACGATGTAATGAAACGCCATTAAGTTTGGAGAAGTAAAGCTAAGTTTAAGGAAATGCGTATTTACCTGCAGATAAAGATGTTACCTTTCAATTTATTGATTCGACGTTTAACGATAAACGGGAACTTTTGCTTTTTGAACTTACTTGTAAGTAAGATCTGACTTTGAGCAATGGCACAGATTGCACTCGATCTCAAAGTTAATTATTAATTGTTTTAAGATATTTCGATAGTTGAAAATAATTTAAGACTTTTAAATTTATTTCTACCTATAAATATAACCGGACTTTAAAAAAGTAGACGACTGACTTCAATGCGTCTATCATAAAATTTAAGATTTGTGTGGTTTTCTCATGGATGCCATTCTCAGACCCTAACCAAACTCTTATCTAATTACCGTTCAAGTACATCCTTTCCAATAAAAAAAGAATCATCGAAATCGGTTGACGTGATATTGAGTTATTCGTCCATTTGTCGCGCACATGCTTAATGCAAATTTAAGACTTATATGGTTTTCTCACGGATGACATTGTCAGAACTGGACCATATTAAACACCACCTTTTTAAAGACCATACGGGAAGCATCAGCTTTCAAATAAAAAAAAAATCGTTGAAATCGGTTCACGTAGTCGAAAGTTCTGAGGTAGCAAACATGAAAAAAAAATACAGTAAAATAGAAATAAAAATCAGTATACATGTTTCAGTAATAAACATAGACGTTCAGTTTCCATATTATTCACTAATTATATGCAAGTCTACTTCACAATCGACCAAGCGCAAACACCTGAAGTACGTATCAAAAGTACGCGCACAAGAAGTCGACCCACCCCCGCCATCTTAGCCATAACGGATATAATTAGGTAGTTTGCATTCACGCCGCGTGGCCCGTATGAATTCTACCTATTGTCTGACATTGGACCTTTGGAGCTATATCATTTCGCACCTATCGCCTCCTTTTTCTATCCAAAGGAAGGGAAGCAAACAGGAAAGGAAAAACGCGTTATGAAATTTAAAAAGGGTCACCCCTTTTTTAACGTAATTGTTTCCACTAAAATAAAGAATAACTACTTGAAAAAGATAATAATATGTCGTTATATGCGTAGACCTTACCAAATAACCTGAAGCAGTTTTGTAGAAAATAAAATAAACACAACCAAAATATAATTTTACCGCTAACTAGCTGTTTCGTACACCCTTGTTTATTCAGTCTGCACCCATTCGTTCTGAGACAGTCCCTCAACCTTTGTATAAAAATATTAATCTCGCGATGCTTCCTAATAGATATTTATGCATGGATGAAACCAATTTCCATGAAGGCTTGTTGTCTGGACACCAATGTCTAAGTATTTTATTTCATAACTGCATCGTTAAGTTAATGAGATACGGTTTACTACCAATACAATTATCCGCTTCAATTAATATATTGATCAGGATAATATCCTGTGCTTTGCCATACTACAGACCAAGAGCAGTTTAGTATTTAATAATTTAATAGTATCTCGGCTCACGTGAATAATAGCCGCAAGATTTAACGTATAAAAACGCCTTCGATCAAAGCCAGTCAAAATTAAAAAAGTCAAACGTGATTATTACGAGGGCATAGATTTTAAATTATGTAAAGCTGGCACATTAGACATTCTGCCGGAGGTAAATGTGTGCCGTCTAGACTCGGCTAGTGTGAAGCTTGACTGTTGAGCTGCGACTGTGCTCCGACCGAACGAATATTTGATTATATAAAGAGAATAGGTTGCAAAATTGTTTGTGTTCAAATGGCAATTCAAATGAATTATTCGGTGATGAGTTTAACTTTCTAATAGAGATTTCTAGTATATGAAAACTATTTTTTTTATAATCCCTTTGTATATGTATTAGTGTAATTACATACACTACACATGAATAGATTGAACAAAATCATAAGCAGTTGGACCAAACATCTCTAAACCTTTTTGGGAAAGGTCCCTTATATCGAATTCCGGTGATGAAACGAGGTGCAGTTATGTTTCTGCAGTACGAAGGAACAAAACCGAAACAGTGTAAATTAAAAATGGCTTAAAAAAGGAGCATTCACACAACAAGAGGCGACATGGACAGGTTATGACAAATATGTGAGCCGATGGCGTTAATGAAAATGAACCTTTTTGAGAAAAAATGCGATGAATTCGAAGAGCAAGTCATAATGTTTGTATAAGGGGACTGAGAAGTTTTCATTCAATATGATTTTATTATTAATATTTTGTTTAGCATATAAATAAAATACAAATCATTGTCATGTGTTAAATAGCCTAATAAAGTTACACGCATATGTCGTAGCCAGATCATAGGATTGGAAAATAATTATTTTATTTTGAATAATAATACGCAAATAGAAAATTAAAGAGCGATTAAATATCGTTACGATAATTTGGACAAGCTAGCTAAGCTAATTTAAAATTTGTGTTAAACCTAAACGGAAGATCCCAAATTAGTGATATACTCGTACCCAAACCTGAACTGACATATCATCAAACGCTGAAGTTTTATATAATCAAAACACATATTTATGAATTTTCATTGAAGAAATTAACACTAGTATGTAGAATTTTCGTAGATCTAACTAATTATTCTACGTCAATAATTTCCTTTTGTAAATATCCGCAACGGTCAAGACTATCCCATTCAATCGTATTTCACGGCACCCTTTCCAATGTACGTCTATTTTTTCACAAATCACAAATAACCGAATATTTTGTACATGAGTATCAGAACTTAGCAGACAAATGGTTTAATTAACCTGATGGCGCTGTGACTGATCGCCTTGGATTCCCAAATTTCTACGCAATTAGAAACACTTGCAAATCTCATACCAATTAGGCAGCCGCCCAAATCGCGCCCTCGTAATTGTTTTTGTATGTGTAAGTGTAGTCTGTGTTGCCAATGATTTATTTTAATATAAGTTAGGCTTTTGACTCGTATTACACATATTATGAGCACATTTAAGGGAAAAAAACAAATATATTTGGAAAGTCTAACTTCCATAAAAATAAATCAAAACCATAGTATACTTAATAGCCCCGGACATGTCTTTTAAGTTCATAGAAAATAGGTGAAATTGAAATAAGCAGTTAACAATATTATCGTATTACTTTCATTAAATACGTTTAATAGCTAAGCTAAAGAATACTAAAAACCAGCAGAAAATTATGGTACAGAGATGTGATATAGCCTTATTCAGTAATCATCTAGTGTAGCCCAAAAAAGTGTCGATAACAGAATCATGCAATTAAATCTGTTGGAAATTTGTTTTGTTAATTTAACAAATTACATGTTGAAGAAGTCCTACTGTATTATTAGTATTTAAATTACCATACCAATTAATCAGACAGTTGCGATGTTGACGCTCTGTACATCCCATTTCTCATACAATTCTGCACAAAACGAAAGAAATCGCTGGAGACAATCTTTTAAATTATTCGCATTTCTGGGACAGACACGGACGCACGTCGAGCTGAGCTGAGGTCTGCAGTCTTGACAGCTAATTAGGACCTTCATTGTTAAACGAATCTTGCAGCAAACGCATTGCTCTATACAAAATAAACCTAACGAGATTCTGTTATAGGGTCGAGTGTCGCTCATGCAGCCAACTAAGATTCATTAATGCCTGTCTTAAATATTTCGAGTTCTGGAAAAATACAATAATTCGCTGTGAATAGAAGCCATTGTATTGAGCCAGTGTCCAGGAAGGATGTTTTGTCGGGGTGTTCTTTTTATTGCCAAATTTGCGTTTTATGGGCTGTTGCAAAGGGAGCGTTGAGGGAATGTGACAATTCTACACCCTTGTCGTCTGTCTTTTGCCTTCGGTTTACGATTAACTGAAACGCGATATGTATTATTTTTTTTTTTTTTCATTTTTGTAATTTATATATATAATTGTAAAATATGTAATTTATTACTAAACCATTTTTTTCCTTCATCGTCTAATGGATGAAGTAGATTTATTAGTGTATAGGTTAAATTGTTATGACAAGATATAAATTATTGTGGTTATATGTTCTTTGGGAGAGGAGAAAAGAGTTATAATATGAATATGACGGAATTAAATTACTTTACCTGTTTTAAAACACAATTTATCTCATCAATTTAACTCATTTACCAATTAAAATTACTAATTTCCGAAAAAAAAAACCGATTCTATATTTCTTCGTTGCAACATTTGGTTGACTGTGTGGACAATTAAGCATATCTGAATTGTTTCCCCCTTGTCTCACTAGCCGATGTCCAGATGCAAACGACTTTGAAATATGAAGCATATTTATAACCTCAACCGTATTATGCAAGGACAGATTACGTTTTATACTAGGTCTTCGTAACCGTATGTTATGAATTCAATAATTGTATTGATTGTCATTACCAGTCTACGAGGTATACAATATTTTAAACTAAAGCTGGTCCGAAAAGTTTTTTTAAAGTTCTTAATGGTAATATACCATTATAAATTTTGTATAAAATATATTTTATATATTAGTATAAAATACAAAACAACTAAACATTTAACTACATAACCATTCCGATTGAAAACCGGACTGTGGTTACCGTCATTAACGAATGCACTAAAGTCGTACCGTTCTCACTTTCGATCACACGAAATGTGACCAGGAGCACAGTAACCGCAAGAGTCAATAAAAGCGCTACGAGTAAGTATGCATTTAACACGAGGGTGTCGTGTCGCCTGTCCGCGGTCGGACGTGACGCAGCGTCTGACGACGGTCACTTTATTGCTGACCTCTGTCTACCTCTGCGCTCCTAATCACTGCGTTGATACTTAACAGTGATTTCATTCAACTTTTTGTAAACAAAAGAAGGTTTTATTGATTAAGTGTTTGTATTTTGTATCAAGCAGTCCGATCGATCCAAATTTCTTCTTATAACAATATTAAACAATTTTTTATTAACTGGTCACCGTTTATAAATAATGGGTATATACGGGGTCGTTCCATTACGTTAGTCGAAAGACAAACAAACAAAGTTTAACAGCCAGTGGATACATTAACCTATGACTAAATTTGCTTAGCCCAAGTGGTCATATGAGGGGCGAAGTAATCTTTATATTTATATGCTGGAGCTATTTAGAACGATTGAATTTTTTTTATATTTTATATATACATATATGTATATGTATATATAAAATATAAAAAACAGCTTATAGTTTATGCATATTTTAATACTTTTATAAACTTGTCATTTTTATAACCTTTGTCTAACTTACAAATTCAACTGACGTTGCCATACTATAAGTATTGTTACATACACAACTTTATCTTAATCAGTTTTATTTATTCAGATTTAAAGGACTACATGTATGACTGCCCATTTAAACTTTTCTAAATGCGCGACCACTCGCGCTCGCAGCTCGTTACCGACGGATTATTCAATGTTGAAACAGTGTTCGAGAGATGAAAGCTGCTTCCTAGACAACCAGAATAAATCCTGTACAGAGAACAAAGACTACTTATCTCAACAAAATTTATTTAATTCCACTGAGTAAATAATACTGTAGATACGAATACCGTAACAAGTTGCTCAATATTCGCGGTCACGAACTGTCCATCAGACACATTAGAAACTGATCCGGAAGTAAACCCTCGTGATTGTTGGATTAGGAACGGAACGGACTAAAAAGAGATACAAGACAATCTCAATTTCATTTGAATTAACAAACATTCAGAAACGTTCAAAACATACAGCCCTGATAATTCCTGTTTGTACAAAGTTTACCATGTTTCACATTTACTTGCTTGTAGTTCAGTAAAAAAATTCGGATACATATGAACTTATGAATATTTTTTTTTTTTATGCGATAGGGGGCAAACGAGCAGACGGGTCACCTGATGGTAAGTGACTACCGCCGCCCATGGACACCCGCAACTCAAGAGTCACAAGTGCGTTGCCGGCCTTTTAGGTAGAGGTACGCTCTCTTCTTGAAGGTTTGAAGGTCGTATCGGTTCGGAAATACGGCAGGCAACAATTTGTTCCATAAGCTGGTTGTGCGAGGCAAAAAGCTTCTGGAGAAGCACACAGTGGTGGAGTGCCAATCGTCCAGGTGATGGGGATGGATATTTTGTCGCGTAGGACGATGGCGGAAACCAGCAGCCGGTATAAGTCCGAACAATTCCTCTGAACACTCCCCATGATACAAGCGATAGAGGGTGCAGAGTGAAGCTACATCTCTACGCAACGCCAAGGTGTCAAGTCGATCAGAAATATCTTGGCAGTCGATGATGCGAGTCGCTCTCCGTTGAATGCGGTCAAGAGGCAGAAGTTGGTACTGGGGTGCACCTGCATAGAGATGAGAACAGTATTCAATGTGCGGCCGAACCTGCGCCTTATAAAGTTGCAGGCGGTGGGCCGGAGTAAAATACTGTCTCGATCTGTTTAGCACACCAAGCTTCTTCGAGGCTAATATGGCCTTACTCTCTAAGTGACCGCGAAACTGGACTTCGCTTGATATATCGACGCCAAGGATTCCGATACTGGCTGATGCAGTTAGGGAAGTGCTCTCAAATTGAGGTGATACGACCAATGGCATCTTTTTAGCGGTGAACGCGCAAACCTGTGTCTTCGTGGGGTTAAATTGGACTAGGTTAAGTCGACCCCAATCTGAAATTTTTGATAAAGAAGTTTCGATTTCAGACACAAGTTTGGATCGGCTTTCGATGACGTTTACCCGAGAAATGTTAGCGCGGCCGGTGTAAAGGGCATCACTCGTGCTATCGTCTGCATAGCAATGGATGCTGCTAATCTGCAGCATGTCGTTGATATGCAGAAGAAACAGCGTGGGTGATAGCACACAGCCTTGTGGGACACCAGAATTAAAGGACTTCGAGTGGACTCGGAGCATGCACCGTCAACAACGACCTTGAGGCTTCTGTCTGTAAGAAAACTGGTGAGCCAATTGCACAGTTTCTCGGGAAGCCCATAGGAAGGAAGCTTCCCAAGGAGCGCTTTGTGCCAGACCCGATCGAAGGCCTTCGCCACGTCCAAACTAACGGCCAACGCTTCCCCCTTGGTCTCGATCGCCTGTGCCCACCGGTGAGTCAAGTATACGAGAAGATCACCAGCTGAACGACCCTAACGGAAGCCGTATTGTCGATCATTGAGGAGCTGGTGGTCTTCTAAGTACCGGAGGAGCTGGCAGTTAACAATGGATTCCATTATCTTGGAGAACAAGGAGGTGATGGCTATGGGTCTGTAGTTGGACGGATCCGAGCGATCTCCTTTTTTAGGGATTGGGTGCACTAGAGCCGTCTTCCATGAGTTCGGGACTACGCCAAGAGAGTACGAAAGCCGATAAAGGCGCTTTAAAACCGGTGCAAGCACACGTCTTCAGCATGATAGGAGAGATTCTATCGGGCCCACTCGACTTATGAACGTCGAGGGAAAGAAGCGCTTTACGCACTGCCCTTTGTGTAAACCGGACTTCCGGCATGCGGGTCTCGCACTGCGGTATGGTCGGCGGTGCGTTTCCCCCGTCGTCCAGGGTCGAGTTGGACGCAAAGAGTTTGCCCAGAAGATCGGCTTTTTCTTTAGCGTCGTGGGCCAACGAATTATCTCCTATGCGCAGAGGTGGAAGGGATGGCTTACAAAAGTTCCCCTGGACAGCTTTGGCAAGAGACCAGAATGCACGAGTTCCGGAGGGGAGACTAACTAGTCTCTCGCCAATTCTGCCGATGTGAGCCGACTTCGCCCCAGCAATTACTCTTTTGAGGGACCTGGAGACAAAGTTAAATTGCTTCTTTAATGTGCTGGTCTTTACATCCCGTGCTGTCGCTGCATTAGCCCATGCTTGGTAACATTCCTGCTTTCGGCGGGACGCCGCTTTGCAGGTTCGACCAAACCAAGGCTGGGACTTGCCACCTGTGGGAATCAGGGAGAATGGAATGAAAAGTTCCATACCCTGAAGCACAACATCCGCGACAGAGTCAGCAACGACATTGGGATCATCCGACGAGAAGCAAAGCCTGATTAGCAGGCAATGGTCCGAAGAGCCAAGAGGGGCCTCAACGGATACTTTGTAGCCGTCAGGATGTGAGGTCAGCACAAGATCCAACAGTGAAGGCACGTGGCTTTCTGCATCTGGGATTCGCGTAGGCGTTGCTACCAGCTGCGTCAAGCCATTCGGCGTGATGGGCGTTAAAGTCGCCAAGAATCACGATCTCTGCGGATGGGACCTGCTGGAGCACTGAGTCTGTAGCCATTTGGACGTGGTCGATGAGTCGGTCCGTTTCGGCATCACCGCTATGGGACCTGTAGAGGCATAGGTAGATGCGGGGATGGTCGTCGCAGTCTACACGTAGCCATAAGATGGAGAGGTCCCTACCTTTAAGATTGCGAAGGCGGCGAGAAGTGATATCATCTCTAACGTACACGCATACACCAGCCTTAGGAACAAAGTGATCCAGTCCGTACCCAGGGTAGCAGAGGTAGGATGTGTCCGCTGGAGATGATATGGGATTCTCCAACGCTAGCGCTGGTACCCCCCTGGGGTATCCTTTTCGTTAACAGCGCTATCATTGGGGGGGTGGGGGATTTTGGGCCTCCGGAGACCTCACTCATTTCGGGGAAATGCAACGCAAGCGTTACTTCACAACCGGTTTTCTGTGAGGCCGTGGTATCGCACCCGTCGAGCCGGCCCATTCGTGCTTAAGCAAGCATGGCTCTACCACTACTAATTAAAATATTAATGTGGCGCATATAAATTACACTAAAATATAAATATCGAACACAGAAAGTAAAAGTAAAGCTAACGTATATGTTAGTAGTAATCATTTTGTTACGCACGAACGATTTTTAGTAAATTATATAACTGACGATAATTGAGTTGGCAAACAAATACTTAGCAAATGCTAATATTACTGCTACAGTACAGTTGCAACACTCTGTGTATTTCTGAGTTCTGGTGACCCTACTCATCCAAATCATCATAATAATTTTAGACTTAAGGCGTCTACTGCTGGACTAATATATATTTCGAAGAATAAATGACCTTAAATTATATTTCAGAGATTAAGAACTTTTAGGACCTATAGAAGCAAAAGAGTATTTACACATAAAGGTTATGTAAATATATATAATATGTAAATACCTATATAAAATCAATAGGAGTCTAAATCCAAAGCATTTATCAGTTGTGGGCCACCAAGGGGTGGTTAATTGTGAAAAGAAATCTTTGCTCTTTGAGCCGGGTGCCGCGCTAGGGGAAGCTATTGATTTCTTTTGTTTTATGCTGATTGAGACACCTTCGAAGCTTCGCAATCCGCGATTCCGCCACCCTTAGCGTGAACGCCTGACATAACACTTTATTTTAAAGGAGTGATAAAAATGCAATAAACGCTACCGATCAACGCGTAGCAATTAATACACATATTTTATTTCAATCTTTTTTTACAACTGGACCACCTTTTAATGTCAAGATTTACTTCATATGCTTATTACTATAAAATTATGAAGGTAACAGCTCTGTTCGTTCTTAGTGGAAGAAATGTGAAACTACTGAACCAATTTAAATTATTCTGCCATAGTTAAAAAGGTACTTCAGCTTCTTTAAGCAACCATAAGCTTTATAGTTTATATCTATAATGAGTATAGTTATAAAAGAACACACAGATTGAACGTTACAATAAGGTTTTTAAAGTATTTTATTTTTAATATTGGTAAGGGTTACTAAAAAAATATTAAAAAATGGTCGTCGTTTCGCGCCCTGAACGGTTCAAATCTTGGTGTGAATTGCCATAGAGCTCTTTTTAAATGGGTCTTTTCGCACCGTGGTGCGAATCGAATAAGAACTTTTTGTAATGAGTCGATTCGGGAAACAGTCCTCTTTTTGGATGGGTGAATTCGGAAAGAGAACATACGTTGTATTATTGCAAATCCCTTATAGTACAACCAGCAATAAATAATTGGAATCTTTAATTTTTTTAAATGTGTTCAAATCGGACCTACAAAAAGAGTATGCGGTTGTTTCGCGCCGTGGTCCGAATCGACTCTTCCTAAGATACCTTTTGCCAATCGCTCCGCTCGTACCACTGCGGTGCGCTAATGGTGCGAAACGACTCAAGACCCACTACCAACAAATTAATCTTAGTCACAGATCCAGCTGGTGACATGTCTCAATCACACCTAGCACGCGATGAAACCAAAAAATAAGTTACATTTCAAATATATACTCAATTACCTTTGCTTAAAGATTAAAGTACCTAACACATTTCTACAGGCTGTGGTAAGCCAATCAACATTAGTCCCTTTGATGATCACTTCTAGCCCCATTTATCTCGCGATTGACTGCAAAAAAAAAATAGATTGCAATTGCCACCTCAACGCGCGCGATACCATCGACGATTTTTTTCGAGAATGCTGCTAATGGCGTCTGTTTTATCTCGAGTCCTTTAATGCCCTTATGCGGGCGACACTAATAAGATTTTGACACGTTAATGACAAAGATTATTTGAATACTGCAAACAACTGATAACGTCGTGTGCAAATGATGATTTTTTTTATGGCTTTCAGGAACTTTTTAACGTGCTTAGACGCTGATCAGATTAATCAGATATTTTATAAATTATTTTTACGAATGTGATTTTATATTAGTAGTTAGTTTATTTTAAATTATTATGTATATTCAACCTCAAAGGTGGCGGCGGAAAACAATTGAAAGCGCTTGAATTATTCTTATAAAAGCACAGGAAAACGTTTGCAAAAATTAATATTTCTGTTGGAATTAAGTCTTCACAAGATCAGTTCATAAGAATTTTGATCTGCAATCTACAAAGTAATACAGAGACAATTTCCAAATCGATAACGAATCAATTTTTCAATTCCGTCTCAAGGTGTCCTTCTAGTTCAAAGAGTCCCTCAAGGAGCACTCTAAGGCCGGGGGTGTGACGTCAGCGGCGACTTTAATTGCGCACCACTTCGTTAACGGACTTGATGGCATTTTTAATGAACACCCGAATTAATGTAGTGGCTCAAATCGAAGACCGAATGTGGACCCCACGTTGCCAATTCAATGGTTTGTTTATTTAGGATAGCTCGTCTATTATCTATTCGTCTTGAGTGACGTGACCGTAAAGATAAATAGTAGTTTGCATCTGGTTTATCATAAGGGAACAATAAGAAATCTTCAGATAGGAAATATCTTGAAATTGTATCTAAGTTACTTAATCAAATCATTTATCTCTCTTTGTTTATAAAATTTTCCTACATAGGAACTTAATTTGATTAAAACAATAGAAAGAGATTAAACGACTTTTTAACAGAATATTGTCGACGACATACATACTATAAAATACAAATCCACATACATATAACGTTTTACTCACAAATATTTTTTAAACCGTATTACGTTTTGAAATACATTGAATAAAAGAAAAGTTTTTGTCCAACGATAAATAAGTACTTGTATATCTGAAAATTTTATCGTTCATAAATTATGAATTTTACAAACTAAAATTGCCATTCGCCATTGATGAAAATCATCTTAAAATCCTATAACACCAAAAAAATGTGCATATATTAAAAAAAAGGCAGACATACACTGTTACATAAACCTTGATACAAAAACCAATCAACTCCCCAATTGATAAAAATTCAACTTGCCTCTTGTTCTACGGGTGGGTCCTAAATAAATATGCTAAAATAAGAGTTTTTCCAATGACGGCTCAATGCCAAGCACTTGAAATCGGAATGAGGATTTTGAAATAAAAAGTGAGAGTCCCGAAGATTGACAGGTGCGTCTTAATAAGTCCGGTGGCAGGTGCAATGGTACGAAATGAAAAAAATTGATTGTTCGTTTTATGAATACTTACAGTGGAATCAAGGAAAATGTTTTAGATTCTTTTGAGAATTAATTAGGTTTGAATAACACTTTGTAGTGTTAATATAATTGTGAGTCAGAGTGTCTAGTGTAAGTCTGTTACATCTTAATTCAATAACGTTCATATAATACAGTGGCAGTTGGCTAGCCATATTAGCCGCAGAACCGACGACCGTTAGGGCAAACGAGTTTTTGAGTGGAGCAAAGATGAGTGACGATTTGCGCAATGTGGCTGTGCAGGAGCTGGATGCGAGAAGACGAAAATCGATCGAAATGGCGTGTAACGGGAGAGGCTGATGATGATGATGATAAATCCAACGACCTAGATACATCTGTCTAGACTCAACTAATTGATGTTGTTATGATTTACAATAATTGTGCTATATTAACTTACGTTTAAAAACCTTACATGATATCAAATTAATAATATAATAACATAATACATTCTGAAAATTTGACTGCCCTGTTGGTCTAGTGCTAAGGGACCCTGAATGCTGAGACAGAGGTCTTGGTTGCGATTCCCACACTGGACAAAATTTGTGTGATCACATCCCTCAATCTAATCCTTTCATAAGGTGTACTATTTAAAACATATGTAATTACAAAAATAAACCTTACTGCGTTACTGAGAAGATAGTTACTGAGAAGGGTTATTAAAAAAAAGGTAACCGTATAGTAATAATTCTCATTATTCAACATACCTCTTTGTTTCGTATTTCTATTCAAATATGGCATTAAAGCAACACCGTATTCATTCGCACTTTCCGATCTTAGTTTACATAGGTCTCACATACACAGATAAAACCGTTTTAATCTCATCATACGGGCAGTGTAGACAATGAGAAGTACTCGGACCCTAGTCTGGGTATCTAGCCCCGCCACTTATTCCGCTGGCCTAAGCAAATTTTCACCACCCAACTTTGTTGGTTTTTCGTTGGATTCCTATTTCTTCACTTCTGATTATATTATTCTATACTTTGTGTAAACAATGGCTGTACCCCAACCCTTCCGCACTATTGCCGTTTCGGGCGTCAAGCTTTATGGTATAGAGATGGATTTAATTTTTGATTTATAGAGGTTCTCTTATTTATGTATTATTGTTCTTTATGCAAATAAAATGGCCTAATCATGCTTTTAGATTGTAACATATATACGGTCATATAGTGCCTGAACGACGACCATAGGCTTGCCCCTTATTAAGTGAATAAGCCTAAATTATGGTTGTCAAAAAGTGGGCGTCTTAACACGCCTCTGCCTATGTCTTCTAGGATTGTATACACCTTTAGTGTATGTATGTACTCCTGTTGACTATGTGGTTATTATGAAAGTAATAATAATATTCAGATTATAAAATGACATATGTGGAGTAATATACATTCATTCGGGAAACTCACAGCATTTGTTTTTTTTTAAGGCTAAGTTTACTAAGCTTTAATAAAAAATAACAAAAATAAATTCTGACAAGGAATATGCAACTTTATCTTAATTTAGAAGAAAACCACAACGAAACAACATAAAGAGTACCTGCTTCCTTGCGATATAAAATCTTGTAGATCAACAAGACAAGCAAGCACTTTCCTCATATAACGAGCGTTTTATAAATATTTTTCCGGAGGTCTAACCGCTGTAAAAGGTTTTTGTATACGTTGCTTTTTGCCTCCTTTTGCCAGCTAATCCAATATTGACCACCCCGCCAGGCTATTGACTTATGTTTGTGTTACTCATAATAATTCGACGGGCAACGCTCGCCTTTATTATTCAAAATATCAATTTGCTCGACTTGCTTTCTTTTACCACAAGCGCCAGTAATTTTATTACGCATACTTCATGCATACTTCAAATTATTTACGATTTAATAACGATTTCTGAAGTTAACAAGATACAGCTATATTACTATATAGCCTGCAAGTAAACTTTTATACATGTGTGTAAACTTATAACAAGAGATGAGGCACTGGAGAATCCTGCTTGAATATGACACCTCCGATTAGAAACACCATAGACCCAAGTGGAAAAAGCGCTTACTGACGTTTACGTTGTTTAGAGCTACCTATAACCATAACTACTACTATAGATATCTCAGTCATACAAATATGTTTTCATTTATTTCATTATTTCATTTGCAAATTAAAATATTAAATATTTTTCATGTTTTTAAATTGAAAACAAAAGATACGCCCATTTCAATGTAATGATTTAAAGGGGTGTAGAAGAAATGGTTTCCGTTACCCACAGAATCATCTGCGGTATCTAAATGTTAATCTTTGGGCAGTCGCGCAAAAATTATGTATTTCGGACTAGGCCGAAAGTTACTGGACTGGAAACGGACACCCACGCAAGACTCATTTAATTTACTGTATTGCAGCAGGACACACACTGTATTCACATACTCCAATGGACTTATGAACGCCTAGTACAATTATGTAATGTACAGTAAGTGTGAATAAATCAGAGGATCTACACTTATCCTGAATGACGTCAAGTGTCTTTAAAAAATGTCATTACCACCATCTTAATGCAGAAAATGCTTTCAAAGGCTCGGTTTTATTTCGCGTCAATTTCTACAAAGCTAAATGACTCCAATTTGAATATGTAATGGAGGCCTAAGATAATCGTCCCTGGCTTACACTAATAAAGGCGCTTCAACTTTAAAACGAGAATCGTATCAAAAGAATCGAACAATCGTTCGATTCGGGGGTCGTATAATTTATTCGAGTGTGGACCGCCATTTTGCGGCGGGGCGTTGTCTGCTATCGCGCGCCGGAAGACGCTTTAAGACATTGATGCTGATTCTTTTTTCTTATTATGCTCCCCTGGATTTCCTTAAAGACGCTAATATAAAGACTCCATATATAAATAAGCCGCCTTTGTGAGTATTCTGTACAGACAGGAAACTGAACGACCCCTCGCCGATGGAAAACAATCTAAATTACATTTTCACGCAACTTCAAATGTCTTATTAATTACGTACGACTTTTCAATGCTATAAATTTTCTTTTAACGCTTCCTCTTCTAAATCGGCTTAATACACAACACTGGCTTTGCATACTGATCACTCAATTGTATTGCGAGTTCGTTTTGTGCAGCTTGCCTTTTTCTTTGTTCTCATTTACATAGGTATTTGTAATTTAGCGAACAGTGAAAACGAAATAACATTTTTATACCAGGAAAACTATCGGAATTGTTACTGTGGTGTGAATACTTTAATACCTTCACATATATTACTCAAACCCAAACCATCTGTTTAAAAAAGGAACACCCTAGTCAAATAGAAAATACCTGGCAGACATGATTTACTGGAGTCTTTAGACAGCTCGCGATACGCCTTCATCACCTCGACAATGACCCGGCATCCCTCAAGCTTAGATAATATAGGGGATAGTGTCGCTCATTCCCCGGGGATTTGTCAAACAAATGCCTTCCGTGTATCGGAAAAATCGCCGGCTCACTAGTGGCCGTTAAGGCTATTTATGGGTGATTCACAGAAGCTTTTTTTATTAATAAAACGTATATTATGCGCACAAGTGCGTTTTATATCATGGACCTCCCATTCTTCGCGGATATTATCGTCCTTCTTCGGACATCTACTAATATTGATTCTACATCAACGAAAAATTTCTTTTGTAATATCTTCTTTTTGTATTTTATTATTGAAGTTAGGTTTACATATTTATTTAATGTTTTTGTGTTGTCGTATTTTGGGTAAACAACAATTCAGGTATTGATATGAATGTGTTTTCCCCACCCAAAACATTGGCGGTGCCACAAAGTAGTTATGCAAACACGCAAGATATTGATACGGGAACTTTGTATCAGACAAGAAAAACAAAAGTCACATTTCTATAAATACGCCACAATGTCAAAGTTATTGACGTGAATATATTGTATAAGAAATTTTAGTCTTAGTATGAGTAAAATAAATCAAATCAATCAAATTGACTTGCCTGTGGGTCCAGTGGTCAGTGACCCTGACTGCTGAATTTGTGTGATCCACTAATAGTTGTAATGAGTCTGGGTGTCCTTTGTGTCCGTTGATTAAATGTTTGTAAAGCCCCTCGCGACACAGGAAATACTCCTAGCACTGAAGTTATCTTTTTAAAATAAAGAAAAGTAATGAAAGTCACTTCAGAATCATTTTAAAATATCAGAATCCATAGAGTCCGTTTTATTGTTACTTATATAATTACTTATATAATGTACTTTTATAATTCGTTATATTGACTCTCTCTTTAGATTAGCTTCCTTGGCCTATATCCTTATCCATATATTTATTCTCATACCACTTGAAATCAAAATCGTACCTACCGTTTACCCTTGAAAAGGTAACAAACAAAGTTACAGATACTTTCGCAATTGTCATATTACTGAAGATTTTATTTTATAATATTATTAGTTAGATCCTATTTTGTTGGACATTTTTTTAACTTTTTTTTTGACAATTCATACGCTCGCGCCTGTATCCCTTAAGAGATAAGCAAAGGTGGTTAAAAACCCACATATTTCCAGTTAGAGTTCGGTTTCACTAACTTAATAGGAGGCTGTCAACCGGGCACGGTAGGTATACTGTCTAATAGATAAGAGTCCTAATTTTAGTTTTAATGTATACTTTATCATTATACTGAGTCAGTAAAATATTTCAATATACATTTAAAGTGTTAAAGTCGTAGTACATAGTACCTGCTAAACAGTAGTACAACAGATTATATTTCCCTCTCAAAATCTAATCTCCAAGTACAAGAAGTACACAAGTAAAATTTTAAACATCCATAAACAATTTTGGTTACATTAAAGTGGTAATCTCCACCCGCTATCACTGGTAATTGTCGGGAATAAAATCATTAATTCCAAACCGAATAACGCATTAAAAGTAACAGCTTGAGCTCAGCTTGGTAACGAAAGCAGTGGTTCTGTGTTGCCTCCCAAGAGGGTCACTGAATATCACTATATACAAATCAACCATGATATATGGATCTTTATTAAACTTTTAATCAAAATTTAAAGAAATTTATTGACTTGAATACCTATCGAATCAAGTTTAATTGATGTCTCATGTTATTTTAAAAAAAAATTAAGTGTGAATCGAAAATCAGCCATACAAATATTCCAGAAACGGCTTATTAATCCGGTCCCTGCACATAACCGTACCTATTCCACAGGCGTACCTCGTAGCCATATTCTTATAAATTAATTACTTGTAATCTACTCGTGAAACGGGACTTAGAGAAATGAAGTTACAACGTGGCGTAGGGTTCAAGGGCTCGTAACGACTTAATGTCGCATGGAGAGAACAAGTCTGAATTAGAAATGAACCCTCTCAAGTAGATGGTTTAATAAGGCACACATGTCGCGTCTCTAATGCTACTTTGTTAACTTTAAACATTGTATACACTTTTTACTGTAATACGGTATTTAATTACTATCATTTAAGTAATACATGATGTATGCACGAATGGCGAATTGGTTTAAGTGGTCACCTCACTATGCCGCCGCGCCGAGTGTTGTAGGTACGATCCCCACACATCTTTGTGTAATGGTCAAATTGTTTTTCTGAGTCTGGGTATTTCTTGTGTCCGTTATTGTAATGTTTGTTAATTCCCCCGCGATACAGAAATCAATCCCAGTGCGGGATGTTGTTAAAAACTAATGACAATATTTAGACCATCATATAGTAGATTTCTTCTAAAAACATTTCTATGATTTTAACCGAATTCAAAAAGAAGGAGTATTCTTATATTTATTGACGCATCACTCCGTAATTAATAAACTCATTTAAAATATTCTTCCAGTTTAAAACTATACGCCAGAAAACACTAAACTTCCAAGGTAGTATGTTAAGTTTTTGACCGGAGTAATAAAACGGTCTTACAGAAAAACCGGCTGTCAAACAACTGTGTAGCTGAATTGCTGAGTGAGTGACGGTACTGGAGTCCCAACTCCCCCTCTCCTCTTTCCCCTCAACTCATCCCCTCTCTTGTTTCCCATCCCTCATTCCCCATCTCCTCTTTCCACCCCCTTATCACCCTCAAAGGAAAACAGCTCAAAACATCACTTAACATCATCAAAACAAGCAAACTGACACCAGTCAAGAAACGCGTTAAGTAATAAAAAATGTTAAACATTTCTTATTGTATGTACGTTTTTAACTTTTAAACTTTATTAAAGACAAAATCAATCTAACGCAAATCAAAATAAAAGTATTAATCTGTACAAAACTGACACACGGTAAAAGGTACTTTTAATTTTTCGCCGCGACAGACTCATCTGAATGCCTAGGGGAGGTGTCCCCATGAGCGCGTCTTATCCACTACGCAAACATTCTTTACAAGGGCTTCACTCATTCCATTCACTCCTCTAGAGGTTATCTTTTATTATTTCTCTCGACATCCTCTTTTTATTGCCTTTCATATTGACTTTTTATACGGCTCACGAATAAATACATTTTGATTTACGCTTGCATAGACACTATTTTATGCAACGGTGAATTAACACGTCTTACTTTACAAACGTAAGTGTTATTTTATTACTTCAAGTAACGGTAGACTCCATAGTTTATCTCTCCATCTTTCATTCACATAACTCTCAACTCACTTTTGCACTGAATATTTTTTGCTATAAATAAATGACCCATTCTGTAATTAAGTTTATTTATAAATAACCCAATTAGTGTTATTACGTCATCAACACCTAATAAAACGAAAAACTAAGACGACTTCTTCTTTTTAACTTCTTATTCGTATTATCCACAACCTGATTTTACACACTACCACGGTTTCATCTAGTTTCATCTAGACTTTCCTTGCAAAGTTATTTATGCAAAATTACATGATAAATTACGTATTTCTGCCATCAATGAACACGAGTAATGATTACATTCCCTGTGAGAAAAATCTTGCTTATAACAATGCCTTACTTGTTTTTATTTTAAAGGAAAGAATGAAACACAAGTACTTACATACGTACAGAAGAAATGTGTTTCCAGTAAGCTCTTGAACAAACATTGCGGGATTGCAAAGTTCGGAGAGGCGAGAAAAACAAAGATAAATCCAAGTTAAAGCCTGACAAGTGCGTATTTAAGATTTGTAGATCCACACCGCATCGCACTTCTGATTGCAACTAATTATTATGGCTGGGGATTATGTTGCTGTATCTCTTTGTTATTGAATCATTCACGTCATATATGAATTAATATTTTTAGACATTACTTAACTAGTTTAAATATATCTAATTTTGTATCGCATTTTTTGTAAGTTTAAAAAGAATTGTTGTTCTAAACCAATTAGTTGTTTCATTATTTCTTCAATATAAGTTATTTTTACTAGTTTAACATTAATGAAAAGTAAATAAGTGAAGTACCAACTAATGAAAACCAATAACATTTTATATAATACTAATCTTATTTAGAGAGACTCTATGGCGTTATTTGACACGGATTGCTGTGAGATTGAGCCTATCATCTTAAGCTTAAAAATCGATACTGCAAGGTGATTAGGGATTCAAGGAATAGTTTAGTAGCACCACTAACATTTGCCTTTGTCTTATCTCTGAGAAGTGGTACTTTTCCAGATATTTTAAAAAAGGCTCTTGTGCACCCTCTCCATAAAAGTGGCAACAGAGACAGTGTCGATAACTATAGACCGAACTCTTAAACAGTAGACTTACGAAATATCTTCAAAATAACAATCTCATTGCCCCAAACCAATTTGGTTTTATCAAAGGTAAGTCTACGGAGGATGCAACTTTTCATCTAACGAAGATGGTCGCTAGCAATCTAGACAGTGAATCTAAAGTCCTTGGTGTATTTTTGGATCTCTCGAAGGCATTCGACACTGTTTCTGTGCCTCTACTAATTCAGAAAATGGAATATATTGGAGTGCTAGGGGTTGTATTGGACATATTTCACTCGTACCTTACTAACCGCACCCAATGTGTTAAAGTGGGCACACACATTAGTGACCAATTACCACTTTCTTTTGGCTTGCCACAAGGTAGCGTCCTCTCGCCTACACTTTTCCTAATTTATGTCAATAACCTATGTACTAAATCTTTACCAAACTGCAGCATTATATCCTACGCTGATGACACAGCTTTGGTAGTACATGGCAGTAATTGGGAAGAGACTCAACACTATACAGAGAATGCTCTTAGAGAAGTAATGATCTGGCTTGAAAATAACCTCCTCACGATTAACATAAATAAAACAAGTAACATAACGTTCTCTCACCGAATAAATGTCCAACCTCCGCCACATTTTAGTATTAAGGCACACACTTGTTCTCAACAAGTTGACTGTGTTTGTCCTATCTTGACACAAGCAGATACAGTAAAATATCTTGGTCTCATTATAGACAGACACTTGAACTGGTCGACATACATAAATAAATTAATAGCCCGAATAAGAAAGCTTATATAGATTTTCAGAATACTTAGGCGTTCTGCAGACTTAGATACCCTGTTATGTGTGTATTATGCTCTGGTCCAGAGTATACTACAATATTGTATTATCACATGGGGTGGTGCCGGGACGACGACACTACTGCTCTTAGAAAGAGGTATACTGAAAGTTATACTTGGCAAAACAAGGAGATATGGTACTGATCTCCTTTACAGCGAGTGCCCCGTACTCACAGTGAGGCAACTTTTTATCAAGTGTGTACTAATCCGTAAGCATAAAAGCACTAATTTGAAGCCGATTTTAAAACGCAATAAAACCAAAATTTATTCTGTATCGCCACACAAAACAGCCCTCGCATGGCGGCAATATTATGTCCTTGGCAATTTCCTATACAATGCTGCAAATGCTGAGAATAACATATATCCACTATCGATAAACAAATTGAAAACAGTTATCATACTCTGGCTGAAAACACTCAACTACGATAAAACAGAAGAACTTGTATGTAATCAAAGATTTTAAGTAATTTGTAATATAAATAAAAACATACACACACATACACGTACACCCACACCGACACACACACGCGCGAGCGCACGGATGCACACACACTCAAACACATACAATCAAATCTCTTCATTCTTACTGGTAGTAATTAATATATAAAAAAAAATACATTTGCTGTTATTTAATGACTTTATTAGACACACGCATTTTATAATATGTACATAACATTGTAATCGTAAATTCGAGTTTAATTTGTATTAAATTTTTTATTATTATTTTATTTTTATTATTATTACAAAAAAATATATATATATTTTTATTATAATTAATCATCATGTTGCTCCTAATTATATTATTAATTTATAATTTTGCTATAAATCAATTGTATTGCATGATATTCCTATAATGTTTTTCTTAGCAATTTATTGTTTAGATGTTTTGCATTGTAAAACAAATACTAATAAATTGGTATATTTTCTCTGGGTGGAAGGCGCTGACGACTGTAACACAATTTATATTAGTACGGTCGTCAACGGCAACCTCATATCTAATGTCCCTTGGTTTATTTTAATTCGAAACGATAAAAACATTTACTAAAACATTTACTGATAGAACTTTAAGTTAAGCAATTTTAATCAATAAATATTTTCTATATTGTAAGTTAACTTATATCAAATTACTTTTTCTGTCAGTAATGGATTTAGACATAAGATCGTATAGCAATGCAATGTAATATATTATCTATTCTTAAGTACTTATGGATGGCTACACTTATTGCATTACGTATATAAAACCTGTAAAGATAGTTGTATTCTGTGTGTGAAATAAATTATTATTATTTATTGCGTTTCAATTAATCTATTATTTCCTCGCAAATGAGTATTTTTAGTATCGAAAGACTTCAGACATTTTTCAACAAGAAGTTTAATCATGATCATACTAAAAGCTAGATTGCTAAATTGTCTACTAACTGGTGGTGATCCAATAACCCATATTTTCAGGTATTCATAAATGTATTCATTGTATTCATTTTTAGAGCTATATGTACATATACATATATACATAACTTTTAATTGCAACGTTTAACGGGTGTGATTGGTCAGTGTGTAATTACGTGGCTCACACTTAAAGTTTTTAGAATAGGCCAGTAAAAAAAGTAGCCGATGTTAAGTTTATTTAAATTTTGAATTAGGAACTCCTTCGAAAACTGTAGAAGTGTAATGAATTCATATGTCATTTGTTTTACAAATTGGCAGCAATTTAAAGAGCGTCTGTCGTGCATCGAAATGGATTAGAAAATTTTCAAGGATGTCCTTCTACGGCGACTACTGAAGATAACGTAAGTGATGTGCGGCTAATGATAGAAGCTAATAGAAGAGTGACATATCAACAGATTCGGGCAGCTTTAGGCATTGGTATGAGTCAAGTACAAAAAGCCTTACTCTATATTCTCTACTCTACTCTATACTCTTGTAGGCCTTGGAAAGCTATATACTGCCGTCGTTTGCAAAGGGCAGAAAACAAGGGACAAAGATGATTGCCTGATTCTTTGGACGGACGGGTCATTTCGCAACAATCGTTCTAGAAAATAAAAGTCTGTTACTGCAGATTGGTATATTAGTCATTGTTTACCAGTTGTCTTGGAAAATGTTATACAGTAGCGCCGAAGAAGCAGGATCCTCCTCCATCTAGACAACGGTCCAGCTCACACCACCAGACGGATGTCGAATAGTACGACGGACAGTAGAATAGTATATCAAAGGTGTAAGTCATCCTCTTTACAGCCCCGACCTGGCACCTTAAGACTTTTATACATTAAAAAAATGAAGTTAGAGGAATACGTTTTATAAACCGTGAAGACGCACTGGCTGCTTGAATGAGGCGTGGAAGAGATCCGTAAAGAAGAGTGGGCTCACTGCTTCAGTCAATGATTCCATCGCATGTAGCGGTGCTTAAAAAGGAATTGAGACTACTTTAAACAGTAATAAAAAATATTAACAGGCTTCTATAGCATTCTGATTTTTGTTGCATAAAAGTTTCAGTGTAACCACAAGCAGTAAAGTAGTACGGGCTACAAAGTGCTATACTACCTAACTGTTCAGCCTAAGTACCGACCTAAGTGTAATCATGTCTTGTCAGCTCACAAGAATGTTGAGAGAATAAGTCGAGAGAATTCTTAAAGGGAATATATACATTAGTTACATTTTATCTGATACCCAATTCGGCAGCCTCAAGTCATTATAGTCTCAGGGGAACGATTAAGCATGTAAAAGTACCAGGATAACAAAGTATCTGGGAGTTCTCTGGCTGGCCATTTAGCACGTGCCAAGGAATTGCCGTAACACGTTCGCAGAACTTAACGACTGGGGAAATAGATGTCGCCGAATGCTTAAACTGATCACTTGTTTGTGTCATTTGTTTTTGTAGTGAATGTACAGCTCAACAAATTGACGAATGGAAAAAGATATAAGGTATCACCCTGGTCCAGCTGGCCTATTCGTACTTAACCAAGGCTCTAACACCATTAAAATATCTATCTATCTATCATGCTCTACAACAGTAAGATACAACTTGCGTGAACTGTATGCTGATAGAATAGACATTACTTTTCTGTGTCTAGAATTAAAATACCTGTATTAGGTATAATCTCCTTATATATAAAAATGAAATGCCGTTTGTTAGTCTCACTTAAACTCAATAACAGTATGACTGGTTTGATTTTTTTTGTCGTATCCTCTTTAATGCAGGTATGGTTTAAAAAAATATATGAGAAAAAGATAAAAACCACATTCACGAGAGTTTTTTAATCGTTGATATTAATTTCTATCAATTCAAATAAAAACAACTATAGAATAGAAGACAGACATCAGAGAGTGTGCAAAAGAAGATGATGTCTTGAAGAGGTATATTTTTTTATTTATATAGTATAATTGTAATTATTACTGTAGAAGAATTATTGGAGATATTGGCGTACCTCGAAGGGAAACAGGCGTGATTTTATGTATGTGTGTATGTACTCGTCGTTGATGGATAATAAATAAAAATGTTCTTTTCACGAAATTTACAATCACAGTTATATATAGACATTTATTACTTTACAGTGGCTCGACCGGTGCAATACCACGGTCTCACAGAAAACGGTTGTGAAGCAACGCTTGCGTTACATTACCCCGAAATAAGTAAGGTTTTCGGAGGCCCATTTCCTCCTCTCTTCTTTCCCCTCCCCCCATCCTCCCTAAAGCAGGCAGCGCACTTAAGACTCTTGTGTTGCGGGTGTCCATGGACGGCGGTTGTCAATTACCGTCTGTTTGTCTAACCCTCCATAATATAAAAAAAAACCTTCACTATGCTTACTTCATTATTTTGTATAATATAATGTTACAGAAGTAAAATTATTTCTATTTTTGTAACGTCAACATATTGGCTACCAACAACGGCAAGGTACAATCGCTAGGAAACGTTTAGGCGCCAAAGTTTCAACGCGATCTGGCGTCTAGCCAACAAAAGATCGTGTTGAGAATTGAGTTTTTAGAAAATGTATTTTGTTAAATCATACCATTCCGTGTTCCAACACAAAATAAAATTTACACTTTGTTAAAAACTCTCGGTATTCTCATAAGATGCACCAAAAAATTAAGAAAACTGTAGTCTCTTAAAATTGTTTTCTCTTTTTTAAATTATGAATTAATATTCTTCATATTGAACAGCTTTTACTGGTTGCTTGCGACTTCATTTACTAATAAGAACTTTACAACTCTCCTTTAGTATCTTAGAAATGTACTTTCTAGACGGAAGAATACTTATGCAAAGAAAATACTTTGATCAGTTAAGGTCTGACCTTGTCGAGTTAACAGACACTACAAAGCGAAGTGAGTTGTACAGTTTTTCGGTACCTTCTTGCGATACACGATACCTTCACTTCTAAGCTACTACTGTCCTAAGGTCGTCATTTTCATATGGCCAATAACATAAAACCTGGTTTACCATACGATACCATAGCGAACTAGACAAGCTAACCTTTGGTTCCAATCAACATCAACTTATGATAAAATTTATTTTTTAATGAATAACTACAGTTTATGATAAATAAATCCTTTTCTCAAAAACACAGAACTTTTAACTCGGTTTATCGAGAAAGAATAATGTGAAAGTTACGACCATCATTACTTCTTTTTAATGAATTAACGACTTTTGTTTGCGAACAGCTATTAAAATAATTAAAATTGTCATTATAAGTGCCATCAATCCGATCTCAGAGGAGACGTTACTGTTTTTAAGGGCAGTCATGTCATAATTATTAATAACTTTAGTATCAAAAGCAGTTGTAAAATGAGCAATTATTGCTTCAACTCAACTATGTGTTTTCCTGTAAAATAGAATCAACCTCTAACGATACTGAATCCAGTAGTCAATTATTTCGTACAATCCATGACACAAAGTTCCTTGATAATAATAGTATATATTTTTATTCTTACAGCTTCCACCCGACCAATCACTACCATGTCATATTCAAATCAGAGCTAACCAACTGAAACGATGTAATGCTTAAAAGTACCCGGTTAGACAGTAGCACTATAATTGTATAAATAACCAATTTATTACATAAAATTGGAATTAAATCGAAATATTTATTATAATTTGCATTTAATATAAACATAATACTAGAATGCTGCTTTAATTACTTTGTCGAAGTATTCAACGTAGAGCTGTTTTTAGCGTTTTCATTGCAACAATAATTGTCAAATGCGGCATCTCATCCGACTTTTAATTGATCCTGGAGGGCGACTGAGAAGATAAAACTCGGATATCTAAACTTTCTCTATTACAGTTTAAGAAAACCGCCGGCGCACTTTTGTTGGGCCGATAACAAAATTTTCATTACTCTCCCTGTGCAATGTCACGTGTAATAGCTTTAGATTTAATGGTATTTAGTTTTTCATTATTCTGAAGATATTAAAGATGCACTAAGATGTTAATTTAATTTGTTTATATTTATATTGTTATAATTATATTATAATTTTTCATAGCAACGGTTAACCCTTGAAAAACTTGATTCTTCCTAGGGTGTAATACTACGTAGGTGAGAATAAATTTCTTTTAATGAAAAAGGTGTAGGTGTTATTCGAGGGAGGTTCCTCGTTCTTATGAGAGATTACTAATAGTTTTTTATATCATCTGAAGGAAGTGCAAGTTGGTTTTAAGGATAACTGCTTAGGTGATTACTTGTGTTTTATCAGTGTCCAAGGTGATTACTTGTTTTTTATCAGTGGTAGTTATTTGACTGCCTAAGCTCAGATTGAGAGGACGTACACAGATCATAATCTAACACACTGTACACTAGTACAGTTTGATAGATCGTATAACCTTTTCAGAATATTATGGAGATTTGACTACTATGGGTTCTTTCATCATTTAGTTAATAATGCAATTAATATAAAAAGTAGAAATTGAATTACCGTGTTAAAGGAAAACAAACCGCTAGCGCGGTACGTTAATGGTTAGGCCGCGTCCGCTAGCACAATGTTTTTCCTAAAACAAGTTAAAAGTCTATTTCTTTGTCATAAAAGATAAAAGCCGTCTCGTTGTTTACAATAAAACGTTTAGTGTAAACGTGTAACAAACTTCCATATTTTATTATGATCGTTATCGTAAAGCGGCACGGCCCCCGAATTCCGTCATTTAAAAGTTGTGCGCTTATACGCGGGAGAGCTCCCCCTTCCCAAACAACCCGTTCGTAAGATTTCATTACAAAATTAAACTAAAATTTGAAACTATAAACTGCAATAAATAAAAAGTATATTTAATTTCTTAATTTATCTCAATGTTTTGGATCAATACAACACACTACAAATTTTAGTTTAAAAATACGTATGTTATAATTTTCATATTATTGTGTTAACAGCATATTTTTAAGGATATAAGATTGAACCTGAACCTAAACATGCTTTTACAGTACATGTAGGTACATATACATATTATATTTCCTGTTTTGTAAGCCTGTACCTATTACAGGTATATATAGCCTGTGTTGTGACTAAACTATTTAGTATCTACAGTGCCTACACACATATTTTTTATAAATTAAAGGTGACACCGTTATTTTTTGTGTTAAAACAGACACCAAAGATGAATAAGAAAATGCCAATCATCGGAAAAGTGTCAGGCTAATCGCAAATACATCGAAGTGGAAGTGCCGACTCCCACCCCACGCTCTAGACGTAAACACATAAATCCGCGGGGAACTCCTTTTAATTGTCTGGCTATACCTTAACGAACAATTACATGTTGTTATTTATTTGTTTATCACCCACTGAAAATAATGGGAAGCAAAACATATGGGGATTGTTACGAAAATAAATAGATAATAATATGAACAAACAAAGTTCTTGTTTTACAATTTTTATGGGTTTTTTAGATTTATAAAAACTAGTTTTATCTTAAATTTAAATAAGAAATAACCACTTTTATCGTTAGTGCGCCTAAAAACAAAAAAAAAACAAAGATTTCCTGCTTGACTAGCTGAATTGAAAGTCAATTAAAAGAATAACAGATGACTGCTTGTATGCACAGTACTAATCGTTTTCCATTGTTCCTGAGGCCACTATCTCGCGAGCTATTGTCAGTAGCCTCGGTAGGGAACTAAAAAATGGGTATTTAATAAAACACGAGACCGTCAAACAGAGAGTGAAAACGCACTGAGAATGAAAAGGATTGAGATCTCTAAATTGAAGGACTTAGCATTTTTGGATACCTCTAAAAAAAACAAAGAAAATAGTTAAAATAAGCTTTATTTCCCCGTATTAAATCGCCTTTCGGTTTCCCTGATAGTGAAACTACAAAACACAAACGGTGACCGGCGGCGAGCGTTCGGCGTGAAACGTGACAATGACGACTAAGCCGCTGCACGCAAGGAACGTTTTACTCCTTTTGTAGCCACGTATTCAGCAACACACACTGCCGCTTTCTGACGACGTTATTTTTTAATCAAATATATCCGTGGAGCGGGTGACGGACGATAGGGTCGCAGCGACAATGAAAAACTAAAAGGAAAAAGTAGAACTCTTTTAAGCAAATAGAGGCGAGACCAAGTTGATTGGTTTTGTTAGCGAGCCTGTTGATTGGCACGGGCGTAAACAATACGCTTCAAATGTTTAAGTTTCAAACGACAATTGAGACTTCTTTTAAGTAAATAGTGACTAGACGTGTTGATTGGTTTTGTTAGTAAAACTTAACTAAACCAGTAGCTTTGCCGATGTTTATATTAGCTTTGTTAAACTAGAATTCGACAATGTTTTCAGTGGTAATAATGCTTTCCAACATTGTGTTTCGTTTGAATGATGCTTGAAAAATTTTTGAATGCATTTTGTTGTTGACACGTTATCCACAGCCAGTTGTTGATATAAGAACTAAACCAAATACTTTTAGAGGTATAAAAAAATGGATAAAATAAAAACATCAGCAACCAGACTAATGAATTTTACAAAGAATCTATGTAAACGATATGAATCTATGTAATGTATTAATCTTTTAATACCGTAGTAGATACACACATATAACAGTAATATCCTATAAAACTAAAAAACTGAGTTGAAAACAATCTACACCGCGATTTTATATCTAAATTCTGTTGGTATTTCAGACTTCATAAATCTTGGCTATATTATTCAGGTTGAGTAAGCAGTGGGTTATAAATCAGGACTCCTAAGCAGCTATTAGCCCACGCTTGCAGATATTTAGGATAATTATAAATGTATACTCGTGAAAAATATGCACTCAAATAATAACTCTAAATGTACATATATAAGCAGTGGGTAGAGAACGTATGAAGCGACACAATGTATGATAGATTATATAATAGAGTTGTTCATGCAATGTGCAGTGTCGTTTATCGATCAAAACAGATATACTAGTCTTCCTATATTTCTATCGACTTAAATATAATGCTTTACATTCTAAGATTGATAATACAATGAACTTATTTAATACTTAAATACAAAGCAGATGAGACAAGCACAAGATACATTTATTACTGTAGCAACAGCATCATACCTACCTATGTATATCATCCACACTCAATTTCTTTCTAATGCTCAATAGGAAATTGTAAGAAGAATAACTACCAGTTTCCTGGGAGAGTCCACACGCGATTCGGCAAGTGAATTCTGTTTCTAAAGGCTTGGAATTAAAACATTTTAGGTTGAATTAAAAGGGGTTTTAATATTATCCGTAAATTATATTGTATCAAAATTATGCACACTCGAATGGGTGGCCAGACTCGAATAAATTTATAACGAACGGCAGAGAATTTCGGTACGCTCATTACCGCGTATTTATGTGAGGAGATAAAAATATTAGGGACACGGTTTTAATCGAAAAAGGATGAACAGGGAGTGTGGGTACCCTAGTTTTGTGTTTGTGTACATTTTTAATTGTTTCTTCTTTGTTTGGAGGTACCAGAAACATTTTGTGGAATGATATTTTGTTTAAAGTACAATAGTGACAAACGCCTATATGACGCCATATACAATGCCCGAAAACCAAGCTCACGTATGTAAAAGTTATGGAAACTGGTTATCACTTTAAGTAGTAATACAATGTACTATTGCAAAATCCAGTACTCCAATAATAGTGTAAGTATTTCGAAGAGAAGTAAACAACTTTTTAATTATATATATTTTGAGGCACCCCTTTCTCAGGTTCTTTTTCAACTTCAACTTCAACTTGGTTCATTGAAATGACTAAATTTTCCACCATTCCGTTTTATTCTTCATATTTATTACCTCCGAGCCTGGAACCTATCGATATTCTTCTATACACCTTCTGTACCTAGTACGAAAGGAATTACATTTAATTCTAAGTGGTCAACTTCTTTGAATTAGTATCAGTAATAAAGATAAAAATTTAAACAATCTGCTTATTCGAACCACCTTCTAAAATCATAAAAACTAGACAAGCAAAGTTCTTACCCAGAATATTTTTTCCGAAAGATAATGAATAACAAACGACATTTATCAAAGCTCACATAAAGTCAGGCCGGTGTTTAGGACAGTTTTAAACGCTTAAATTAATTTCCCCTGATTTCCTTTAAGAAGTTGTAACTCTCCAAGTGGGGATAATGCGATGATATATAAAAAAAGGTCCCAGTGAGCCAGGGCCCCTAATAAATTATACCCTCGATAACAATGGGATTTTTTCGGCTGCCCTTTGTTGCAACTTTTGATATCACCTGAACGTAGGTTGGAGCTGAAACAAAAAATCCCTAATATTTTTCAGATATTTGGGATTTTGGTACACGAGTTTTTGAACATTTTTATAAACACGTCTAAGGAACATATCTACCATGTCATTCTACTTCTTTCAGTAGTTTATTGGTAGGTTAAATATTAAAAAAGTTATTTACTTACTCTACAGCTATAGCTGGAGCTGGATGCGAGAAGCCGAAAATAGATCGAAGTGGCGTACAATGGGAGAAGTCTATGTCCAGCAGTGGACTGCGATGAAGATTTAAAGAAAATCCATGAAATTCATTTAATTTTGTTACCCTAGTTTATTGACATTATCAATAATAATAGCGATTAAAGATTTCTTCTATACATATTGTGTAGAAATTTGTGTATTTTATATCGAATTTGTTCCACAATTTCTTTTAAATGTTTTACTTTTATGGCCAGAATAATTTGAGCTTGAGTCATTGTATGAATTTTCGTCCGAAGAAAAGTATGACATACATATCATTATACTGGACTTGTGTATCATGACGTATTAAAAAGAGATTTTTGGAATTCTTCTATATATAAAGAAAAAGTATACTAAATTTCATGGCCCTTCCTCGTCTACTTATTCTTAAAAATGTGTACAAAAAATTCTCATCATTAATAGACACAAAGAAGCCAATCCAATCCAACAACTAAATATTAGAAAGAGTGAATGAGATGCTATTTGTAGTTTTTTTTTATGAGATAGGGGCAAACGAGCAGACGGGTCTAACTGATGGTAAGCGACTGCGATCTGCAATTTAAGAGTCGTAAGTGCGTTGCCGGCCTTTTTTAAATTTGAAAAGCTTTATAAATTAGAACATAAATATAATTTTATTTTAGGGGAATAATTGAGGTCTAGCAATTGAATATGATAAAAAGAAAGTGACCAATCATCTTACAATATACCACTTTAGTATTTTTTGTCCGGAACTATAAAAAATAAAGCTCTAATATCGTTAAATGTTCCTTTGGGGAGTGACTGGACAAATGCCCAAAATAAAGAAGTCGTTAGGGATGTCCCGGTGAAGAGATTGTTAAAAAACGATGACTTTTCGATCTCATACGCAATAAATATTACTGTGTACATATAAAATTGTTCGAAAATAGTGAGACAATATTTATCGACGCCATAACATTGTTTATGCGGCGGATTTAGGTCTCGGAGTCACACACCACAGACTTGAAAATTATCGACGCTCGAGTTCATATATCAACTAAAAAAAATCATACTTTTACATCTAAACACGAAGCTTTGTGCTCTTTTAATTTATTGACTTTTGCTAACATGTAAAAATTATTTAAAAATAATGGAACAGTAATGTTAAAATTACCTAAAAATACATACACATAATGATGATGCAATACTTGTTGTTTCACAGTGATGTTTACAGGAAACCGGTTGTGAAGAAACGTTTGTGTTGCATTTCCCCGAAATGAGTGAGGTTTCTGAAGGTTTTTCCCAACTGCCCCTTCTGCCCCATCTAACGTCTACTATTTTCTATTTTCTCACCCCCCCTCTCTTCTTCCCTTCCCCGCAAACCCCATCCCTCATCTCTCTCAAAGGCGGGCAGCGCACTTACGACTCTTGAGTGTCCATGGATGGCGGTTCTCGCTTACCATCAGGGGACCCGTCGGTTTGTCTATCCCTTTTAGTATAATAAAAAACATCAAATGTCAGTTCGATAAATTACCAACTTCTCTAAATAGGACTCATGGTAGAGTCAATAGACCGAGTTGCTAAAGCTCGTACCTGGGGCTGTGTGTTGACTGCAACCTGACAAACTCACTTCGGCGTCCAGCCAGCCAGCAGTCCAAAAACAAGTGCGAAGGTGTCCACCTGGCACATGCTGTACTAGACACCCCTCTAATGCAACCGTGAGGAATTATTGAAACGATTGGGACAGTCTTTATTTAGTAGTAGGACAACACTTACGCAAAAAACGATTTTATGTTATGGCCCTTAAAATCTTTAATAAATTACCTGACCGCCTCAAAATCTTACCTTCACCTAATTGAATTTTTATTTTAATATTACACATAAAGTTTTTAAATATAACTTTATTTCTAAGACCACATTGATTGTATCTACCTATGTTTTAATCTTAGTGATTAATGCGACCTACTTGCATCAAATAAATGTTTCTATTTCTATTCTCTTCTATTCTATAATAATTCAAGTAGCATAATTAAAATTTTGTTTTTTTTTTAAACATGAAGGTTTCTTTTCATTTTACGTATGTATAATTTTTGCATACTTAAAACAATAACAGCATCGTTACCTATTCCAGTATATCATGTGGCAACCCTAAGCAATCGAATGGGCAACTGTGGACAATATATTGCAATAATCCGCTCGGACATTACGGCGGTGGTGGAGTCGTGCGAACTCCGATATTATCGGTAGGTAAAAAGCGTAGCTAGTTTGAGGACAAAAAAACGAGCACTCATTTATCGGCCACTTGGCACTTCGAGACAGGCCATCTCACTACCCACCCTCACTAGAAAATGCTATACATTACGCACAACCGCCTTAGGCCTTATGGACTCGATTAAGTTTTCTTGTTTAGGGGACACTGATGACTTCTATTTCACTCTATATTTTTTTTTACTGAATAATACTAAAGTAGGGTACACTTACTATTTTTAAAGTTTACGCATATGAATCGCATCAAATTCAAAGCAAATAAATTATATCTAAATGTTATACCCTATGTCACTGTCATTATTAAGAGGATTCAAATGACACCACACATCCGTGACATCATACATACATTGTTGCATATAAACTGTGTAACATAAGATTTAATCACAAAAACAAATTTAACAATTACCAATTTCTGGTGCTGCCAGTATTACAATAAGATATACTTTCCATATTTAAATAAGTATAGAGATATATAACAGAACGTTTTCTCTTCTTTTCTTCTTTTATAAAGGTCAATTTAGGCAAATTGCATAATACCTGTGTGGCATTACAAACATTCAATCAACTAACACAAAGAACACCCAACTCGGAACAACTATTTATGACTCATACAATTTTTTGTCACAGGGTCACTAACCTCTAGACCAAAAGGCCCTGATTTTTAAATTTGAATTTCGTTTACATACATACATCAATTTCAATATACAATAAAAATATCATACAGAATATTTTTATACAAGTTTAGCCGCATTATTAATGTTGTTAGAAAGTGTTTAATAGAAAATATGTTTTATAAGTCGATAGACTTTTCTGCCATAAACTTCGCTTTAATCATCATTCTCGAACATAATGCCATTATATTTTAGATATATACTGGAATGTATTTATACTATTAATGTGTTAACATGTATATACATATGTGAATAGTGTGTGAATAATAATGAATATTATGTAAATCAAACAAAATATGTAACAGACCTAAAGAATTTTCATATGTGATGTAGGATCGAGAGAAGAGAGAAGTTCATCGCAGAATAGGACACACAGCACAGCAAGTGATGATCACGTTGAAGTCGTGTGTTTTGCCATTTTGGTTATATTATTATTATTAGTTGTTTATGGACTGTCTCTCGCACACCTTAGTTACATAAAAGTGATAACCTGTCAGAGGCAAATCACATTGATCTTCTAATGTTAGTTTAGTCCATTAGTCGAGTCACCACCTTCAAAGGCGGGCAGCGCACTTACAACTCTTGAGTTGGAGGTGTCTTTGGGCGACGATTGTCATTAACAATCAGGTGAGACTTCTGATCATTTGCCATATAAAAAAGTATTACTTAAGGTATTGTTATTTATCATGTAATCACATCTATCACTAAAATGTACTTTTAAATTGTAAGTAAGTCACAATACATACACTTTAAGACTTACATATCACAGCTTCTTAATTTAATTATAAACAACAACAAAATTTGGAAATAATATGCTATAAACTTCTATCAATGTACTTGTGTATGTTTTCGGGTTTGTAGTAGAGCCTATAGCCTAGTATAAAACTATATATGAGATATGTAAGTAAAACACATCAGTCGGTAGCTAACTGACTTTTATTCTGCGTAATCGCAATATACATATTTTAGCATTTAGATACATCACACATCTCTCCTCTACATAAAAAGGCCTTCATTAAAATATCCAAGTTATTGTACGTCACAAACAACTAAATAGTCTCAATGGCGATCTATGTAATGATCTTTAATACTTAAACTAAAAATGGTTAGGTTAGGTACCTAATTTGTTTTATGAGGTCCGACAAATTGAATTCCATTTACCACTAATGTTAATTCTCTCTTCAATAACTCTTATATTAATTGGAAAGTATAGCCATTCTTTTTATATATATTATGTATAGATATTTATTTAGGAACTACACTTATACTATCTTTTTCCCGTTTGTGTCCTACATACCATCAACGTACATTGATAGGCATCAATGTCCACATAAGTTGTATGTGTATTTGTCAAGTTGTATTAACTTGACAAATACACATACAAGTCATGTAGACATTGATGCCTATCAATGTACGGTATTTAACACTGTCATCAGCGAGCTAATGAAATATACATTGTAGTCGTAACTTATAACTTAGTGACTGAAACGATTGGTGTACCGTAGTCGAAATGCTCGACCGGGAAGATCCCTCGAACTGCATCCACGAACTGGCCCGCAACGCCAGTGGCACGGACCGACGAAAACCGGAACCTTACCATGAGCTGTAGTCGAATTTCTTTCTTATTTTTTCGGAATTTATTAGACTAGACTAGACAGGTATTTTTTAATTCACTTATAAATTATTCTCTAAAATTTTGTTTACTCAAATGATGCACCTGTATTTAGTTTATGTTAAACCGACGGATCCACGATCTAAGCTACTCGCGCACCGCGAACCAAAGTTATGGTGTATCGAAAGGTGTAAAAACCGAATCACACTTTCGTTTGACCTTTGATTTCTTTCAGGAAAAGTCTGCCTTTCAGGTATTTTTGACCATTTATGGTTCAAGATGTCTTCTTACTATTTCCACCAATTGTAGGTAAGTCTTGCTTTCCAGATTTTCAGGCGAACACAACTCATACATAAGGTTATACGTACCTACGTTCCCCCACTAGTGTAACCAATGTGCCGACTTTGAGTTCGTCCTTGATGTCATTTAACCGTATAAATTGTCCTAAGCGTCGAAAACATTACCTTGACATATACATATACCACTGTCCAGAAAATAAATCAAACGGATCTATTTTATCGATAGGCATACAATAGAATACTCTTCACTATACACCGTTAACGAAATTTCACAGTATTTCAAACAAACATATCATGGTACAAACGGCAGTCTCATCGCTAGTCGCGATCTCTTACAGACAACCATTAGATGGACAGATGCAATGGATTCACAGATTGGGCAGTTAATAGGTGTACTTAGAAGTTTAGCTTAGAAACATATTTAGTATTTAGGCATATTTAGTATCGAAAATATATAGAAATTAATTGGCATGCGTCTCAAAAAATAATCCCGTCTCGGCGCCAATGTGACGTATGTACATAAGTAAAACACCGCGGTCAGTTGCAAACTGCCTTTTATTCTGAGTACTTGCAATATGCATACATGTACTTACAGATACATCACACTTTATGCTTTATGACATGAGTATGCAGTTATTGGCAAACTCTCCTACTACTTACTTACAAAGTCAACTTAAAAACAATGATAGAGTTGTGCTAAATCGTAAATAATGGTTGAAAACCTTTCCGTTTTACTATTAAATCTTATCTAAAGAAGATCCACATTTTTTTATGGACTTAAAGTTATAGTAAAATTAACCTTTGAAGGAATACTTCGTGTCATATAGTCATCGTACATATAAATTCGTATAATGAACGTTGAGTAGTTAAGTAATTTACAAAGGGACATACAGCTTTACTCAAGTGTGTATTTCGGGAATACTAGTTTTAGACCCTGGGAATCTTTATCAAGGAATGAAACGACCTTCGGTGACAGTGTCAGTGTTGGTCAGTTAAGCAGTTGTTACTAAGTAGCTCCTTAGTAAGATGGCGATAAGTGTATCCCACACTAATGTTAAATATATTATTTGAAACGCCTGTGGATTTTTAGGAACTTTAAATGTTTGTTTCTCTTGCACCGCGGTGTACAAAATACATACAAATATACACACACTCAGGCTGGTATACCTGAAGGGGTAAGCAGAGGCGAATTAACGCCCGCATATTGCCCATTAGAATTTGGTCTCACTAACGTAATAAGGAGCAAACTTATTGCTGTCAACCTGTCACTATATGTGTGTATATATTTTTTGGAACAACAAATAACCATGGTTGACCAACATGGCGATCATATTTTTATACTGTTTTTTCTCTCTAAATACTTGACATTGGCAGAATCTCTGCGTTGAATATACACGCGAGAGAGAGTCCATAAACAACTGATAATAATATATTTTTTGACAGATAACAGTCAAATTACCTTATTAACTTTTTCGGACACCCGCGGAAAGAGATGGTGTGGCCCCATTCTCCCCCGAGAACTACAAGTAAAATATTAACATGAGTATGTAAGTGTCTACTGACAACGCGAATATGAGTTTACGAAAATACACATCTCACATATTTTTTCATGTCATTCGTCAGATTATATTTGCCATGAGACTGAGTAACCCTTGCAAACGTTTGCATTGTGATGTAATTGAAAAATCAGTACTACGAACTACCATTCGCAAACGGATCCATTATTCAGATAACAATCACGTGAATTTTCGAAAAACGAAGCGAAAAACGTTCGACTGTTGTTTCACGACGATGTGACATATAAAAAATTCATCAACTTAATCGCAACGGCGACCAAACAAACGTGATTTCAATGAATTGATAAAGTAAACGATCGACAATCACTCGAATAATTTGTTACAATCGTTTACGAAAACAATGGCAACTTCACTTTGGTAAATGACAAATGAAGACTCGGTCTTTATATATGTACTATTACGCGATATTTGCATTACATTTCTATCTTATTTTATATGTGTTTAAGTTTCCAATATAAATTATTTAACCAGCTAATAGACACCTAATCACTCTGATTGCTGCAACATAGACATAAGAAATAAAACCATAAGATATAAAACGGACAACGTGACACGTTAAAATCATGTTTATATCCCACCAAATGTTCTTGTTTTAATTAGGCATATTTACAAATCTAATACCGAAAACGGTTGTTTTCTTCAGAAGCTGCTCAGCATATGCGGGCATTGAAACTGCACCCGCAGTTGATTCCCTCATAGGGGAGAAATAGCTGACTCATCAAAACAATAAACAAAGTATCGGATCCCTATTTTATTATAGTATTATGCACATCGCCCTATGATTTAACACTGCATAGCTTGGCGCACTTTGACAGTTAAGAATGTAGTATTTATAAGCGAAAAGTGAACATGTTGTATAATTTACTGATGAGAAAAACAAAAATATTTTTTTTTGTTAGAATTATTGGTTTTTAATTTTTTTAAATATGTTATTTACTGTGTACAAGAAGAAGAATATACATCTTTAAACTAAAGGTACTGTTCTTAAGCACAGGTTTATATTTAGTAATAAGTCAGTCCAAGTTGTAGGTCTATCTAAATTGGAAAAAAATTAGGATTTGTTAAAAATAATTGAAAAGGGTCCTTTAGACCATATTAAAGCTACAGATTTTTTAAATCTTTTTTACATAAAAACTTTGTTTAAACTATTCAAAAATATTATTGAACTCTTTTTAGGACAGTCAAATTGTAACAGTTGGATAAGGGATTAAAACACTCAATAAAATGATTCCACAAAACCTAGCTTACAAAGTGTGATAAATTAATTTCCAAGAGTATTATTATAATTTATTTTTAAATCTGAAGTTGCGGTAGGTGATCAACTTGTTGATATACCTACGCACATACAAATGATGGACTCATAACAGCTAAGAAAGCAAAATGATGAACTATGTTACCAGCGGATATGTTGAAGTTTGACGCTATCGTAACAGTATCTGACGTATTTGAGAGGCTTAAAAGATATCTGTATGCATAGACTCAGAAATCTCTCTCTCTCAATCAAAGCATTGTTTTATATCATCAATAGAACTATCATATAACAAATAATTTATTCACAACAGTGGTAGAGCCATGCTTAGGCATGAATAGCCCGGCTCGACGGGTGCGATACCATGGCCTCACAGAAAACTGGTTGTTCCATTAGTAGTACCATTTCTCCGAAATGAGCGAGGTTTCGGTACATGGAGGGCGGTTGTCACTTACCATCAGATGACCCGTCTGTTCGTCTGTCCCCCTATATTATAAAAAAAAACTGAATTATGAACATTTTTTGTCGTTTCTTGTACTATCTATATATGTACATACATATATAGTCCACTTATTTGATGCTCAAAACAATATTGTTCTCGGAAACGATTTCGGAGTTTTCGACATCGGTTATTGTACTGTATGGTATTTCGACGTGGTCTTTCTGAATTATTATCCCCACTATCTCGTAATCTCATTATTGGAAAAATTACGCCTACACCATCACAATTTTTTAAACTCTACTCAGACTGACGTGAATCTGAAGATCATAAAAATATTATGTCTCATTCTAAGCAAATACCTACAAAAACAAAGTGTATTATATACACTCATGGTAATTAAATCGGAAATCTCTTATGTTATGTATTTGAAATGTATGTAAATTAATACACATTTATTTAAATATCATAGCAGACTAAGTAAACACATATTTAAAGACCACTTTTCCTGGACTAGATACTGTAAGATTATCAATCAAGAAGCATTTTCCGGTACAAATTTATCACGAGGTTCTTATTGTGACGCCGGATAACACAATATCCACCGGAAATCCGAAGGGGAGGCTCAACATCATATTTTTATCATCATTATGTCAAAAGAAAAAAATTACGATATCTTAGTATGGCACAGCAAGCAATTTTTCATTATAAATTTAAACCAGAAATGTAGGTATTAATTATTATTCATTTATTAATGTAAATATGACATATGTACAAGTATGATACCTAGTCATTTTGTTTTACAATGCCTTACACTTGAAGACAAGAAGCGAGTAGAGCTAGAAACTAGATACGAGTTGGCGAGCAGTGAGAAGCCAGAGTGTAGTACCTGCAGTTTTTGTCCCTGTGCCATAGAAAGGGAAGTGCAACGGGATTCAGTGCGGAGCGTATTGAACTGGGATCTGAATATAATAGTTCAGATCCCATTGTAGAAAAAATGACTGAATGACCACTGGTTAGTATTTCTTGCGGCGGCGACAAAGTGATGGAGAGAGCTCTCGTTGGCAATATCAGTGACCAAGTAATAACATGCACACTCGTATGTATCTAATGTCTACTGACACGGTAGGTATCTGCATCTACTGTACGTTCCTTAAGCAAGAAAATAGGCGAAAAACTGTCGCTTTCTTGAAGGTGGTGAAACAAGTGCAATAAGAAAAGGTTTTGTTTTATACTATGAGTACAGTTACTACTGCTTTTTCATGAAAATCGATTTTTCATATAATACACATATATGAAAAATCGATTTTCATGAAAAAGCAGTCGTAACTGTACTCATAACAACAAGATAGTGTTGTATTAGCGTGTTATATTTTGATTTTCACTTTTATAGCCAAATTTTTCAGGTATATTTTACCAAAGCAAAAAAACTCTTCTTGACAAACCTTGTTTTTTATTTCATTGTTTACGGACTTTCGAAATTTCAAATTACAATATTTTGGCCTGTAAGCAGATTTCTAGTTTGACCCAAGGATGTATATCTATGTTCCTATTACCTTCCATCATATAAATAGTATATATACTGTCTGATAGATAACAAATGTGATTATGACAATTCACAAATGAAGTTTACCGAACTTATGAAACCCATACAACATATTTCAAATTATATCTAATCAAAGCATCCATCTTACTCCAACGAACCCATGTTTTGATGCCGTGGTGTTTTCAACAGGGAGTGCATATTATTGGCTGATTAATGACTAAGCAATCCCCCTAGTTAAAATGTAAGAAAAACATTTTTACCTATTTAATTTATATCTCTAAATATTACATTTACATGTTAAATAAATAATTAAAATAATAGTTATTTTTTAGGGTCGTATAGTTGCCCCCATGAATAACGTAAAACGGTATAAATTTTAAGAAATCTCATGACTCTGAATACAGAAAACCGGAACCGGAACTGAAATCGTCTTTTCCTATTTTATGGGAAAACGTGATTACCTACTCCTGTCAAGTCAAGGAGATAGTGGCTTTTATTCTTCTGGGTTCCCTGACTTGCGTAAACCACCTGACCGGTCAAGCAAAGACCAAGGATGGTGTTGATTCGTGGTTTCACCGGCTACAACCGAGCGTGTCTAATTAATAGGACGATCATTTTCAAACGGTTCTACCGTACAACCCACAGCATATTTTTTTGTAAAACCCGATGGCACCTAGCGAAGACAAAAGGTAGCCAAAAATACCTTACATACAACAAAACCTTTACTCTACCACGAAGTCTACCTTTACTCTACCAGTAAGAAGGATGCTTTGAAGAGTTCTTCTCGACATTAAATTTTGTTGTTTACGCTGTAGCTCTATGGGAACAGCCAGAAGGAAGTGTATACCAAAATATATGAACATGTTCTTGATCACAACCCTGAGAGAGCCGGGCCCTATTTAGCAGTGTATTGTTGACTAACAATGCCAAGTAGCCCATCCACGTCACTAAGTGGTGGTGAACCACATGGTGGTCTTGCTATAACATATACCAAATTATATATAGGAACTAAATATCATACCATCATATACAGAAAGAAATCTCAACTGTGGATCATTGTTCATGCGAGTAGGTAGTATTTTCTTTCCATATATGACTTGATATTATTTGTTTTAGTTATGTAAACATATATACAGTAAATAATAGAATGAAAGAAATACTTTACAAACAAATGGCCTGTCGTATTTCAACTTATTTGCATGCCCTCTGTTTTGCATGTTCCGTGTTTTGCTCGCTTGACAAAACTCGTAATAAGAAACTTAACATACTGCCTACGATTACCAATTCATCCTTCACATAAACGTATCCATCTCACTTAGGTATTTAATCAATCGTCTAGAAAGTTAGACGGATCGATATCCCAATCGCCAGGGCTTATAAGCCGACAGAATTCAATGCCGCAATTTTTAATATACTTTCTTCGTCCTACGGTTCTCCCAAATTAGTAGCATTATAAAGGATATTGTCTCGTATGAAAGAGTACGGAGTTTCTCAACTGAATGTGGAGGCGGTAGGCGTGGTGAACCTTAACCACTCCCATTTGTGGGCGTGTTTCTCCTAACAATCAAATTCATGTCTTGCATGTATGTATGTAATAAAAATTGTGATATTTACTACAATCCAGTAAACATGTAATGCTTTGAAGCATATAGTGCCTCTCAGAAATATATTAGCTTGTTTAAACACAAACTTTGTAGGTACTTCTTCTCAAGCAGATACCTACTTTTTATTTTAAGGTAATAGATATATAGTACCAGTTCACGCGAATTTGAAGAACAAGAGCCTACTAATTTAATTCAAATATTATAAAAGAGCGTTTTTTGGTTGGAATTTAAAGATATTAGTAAATATTAATTGTTGAGTGACATTTACTCGTAGGTACTAAAATAAAAACTATTTTAATGAACGTAAGGTTATAATCCATCATATTATTTTACAATGCTATCGATAACAATGGGTAACAAATGTATGTAAATTTAAAATCTACGCATTAAATAAGGGTTACTCACCGTTTTTTAATTATTAAGCTTCATATTAATATTATCAACAGCAACTTGACAGAAAATCCAAAGATTTCTTGCTTTCCTGATGAATTAATTGAAACTAAATAAACACTCAAAAGTGATATCATAGAGAACTGTATTTAATTTATATTATCAAATTATAAAATTTAAATTATAAATATTTTAACGTGCTACGATTATGCTACGACAATGGTTACATCGCCGTAGAACCTGACTAGCTCCACAAAGGCGGAGCTTTGAGAACGTTCATCGACGTCACACGAAGTTTTCCGATGAACACCGACGACGTACAACGATCTGGTAAAACCCAAAGGCTTTGACCCTAACGTTTCGTAGCTTTCACGTTGTTGTGGTCTCTATTGCGTACAAATGAGAGGGGCACGGGAGGTTAAAGATGACTGGTCGGATTGTCGGAGAAAATTATGGAAAACGGAGGTTGAGAAAAGGGATTCGTCAGGATACTGTTACGTAACGTCAGTCGTGCGACGGCAGCGCGCGTGGAGACACGTTTCGCGCTCGTGCTACCCGGAAAACATAAACAACAACAACGTGTTTATTGACGTAAACAACCTCAAAGTTGCTGAAGGACTTAGTCGTACTTAAACCCTTCAAGGTAAGTTAGCTTTTAGGTGTTTTAGCGATAAGTAAATATATATGTTGATGTTTATTGTGTTGATTCATGTTAATGAGTATTTTTGTAATATTTCACATAATTTGTATTATACTAGATTTGAAATTAAACAGAATAAAGAATGCGCTCTTGATTTCTGTCAAATATTACCCGACGGTCAATGAAAAGAAAGACTTCCTATTTCCTTTTAAAATATATATAAAGTAATATTTATTCAGTTATTATTAAAACTTACACATCTACTAAACAGTGTTACAGTTTGGGAAGCGCTTTTATATTTATTGGGCATTTTCCTTAACAATGGTAGATATATACATACGTGTAATGCACTGATAAGATAAAACTGTACATTGACGTTTAAGTGAAGGTCTATTTTAACACGGACTCATGGAACATTGTGTCAGAAGTGTCAGAAATAAGTTCTCCTGGTAGGGCCCAGCCCACAACTGGTCGATCGGAAGTCCAATCAACCTCGAACTTTATGCAACCGCCGAATGGGGAATTAGTGACCGTTAGTCTTTTTATTATCAAACAACTATTTTTCTGCTTCGAGACATTTAAGAAAAGTGATCGTTGAGAATCCGATATAAAATTGATCACCCATTCTGTTTTTCTCATTAGGTTATAACTTAGTTACCTCTAACCCAATTCTACGTGGCCGAGCTCATTCAAGGGTGGCCAGGTGATTTAGGCGGGATCTGGACAGGAGCAGTGGCTTTACGGGCTGCGTGGAAAACCGACAGGACCACCTACTAATTGTTTATTCATTTAAGCTTTATCAACTTAATATACAGAGGTGGACGTAATGCCTAAGACATTTTCTGTCAGTCCATCATGTGTTCAGGTGGTACAGAGAAAGCAGGAAGTAGGTGCATTTAAACATTGAATCATAAAATTACGAACAAAGCAATATTGGTACTTATAGGTACTTGAGTATAGTCGTTAATAGCGGCGTAGTGGGCCTCGGACAGTTATAGCTTTCTTTTTAGATCTGGATAGTAGTCAATAATAGTGAGTCCATGCAATTTTTAGATATTTTAACTTTTTTAGTCATCTCAAAACACTAAAATATTATTTAAAAAATCAAATATAATCTTACGAAAACTATTGCCAACTGAGCCGTTTAGTTTTAATCAATTTATCTTTGATACGCTGTCCTGTAAATTAATAATTTTGCTTATTAAAGATTCATGGATCCTAGGTAGTCAACCTAGGATCCATGAATCTGATGTCGATTTCTCGATACTGCGAGGTATCAATCGTTTCAAATCCGGCTTAAATACTACGACATGACATCGTCAGAAGAAACTCGGAGACACCTGCACAATAACATACGTAAGAGAAGATATGATAACTTGACATTGAATATTAGAAAGAATATATTCTCTTATTTTATTAATGAAATTCTATACAACATTTAAATATGGCAAAACTATAATGAAGAGTTTTAAAATAGACAACAATCATCTATAATGTGTCTAAATCATTACACATATTTATTAATTAGCATTTTTGACACCAGCATCCCATTTTCTCGAATTGCCATATGTTACAAATTCTATTAATTTTCCCTGTCATATTGTGAACTCATTTTAATAAACGAGGTGTATTTTAGTTAGTAAAAACAGTTGTTGTTTAAACATCAGTAAGACACAGAAATTATTAACTGAATAATAAAATACACACATTATACTCTGAAAAACCATTCAAAAATTCACATTAGTAACATGTACTAATGTGTTAACACTTTTTTATGTACTCGTATTCTGAAGATAACGTCTGTAAAGTCCAGTTATTGGAAAGATTGGTATGTCCATCCACCATCATTTATACTTCAGTTAAATCCAAAGCAACATTTAATGAAAGTAAATTTTAATTGTTTTTACAATTCTTTAGCTAATCAAACAAAATCTGATCTGAATATTAAATTAAGTTACAGAGGGTAATTGTAGCCGCGTCGTGTTAATAATTCAGAGATTTTACAATTGAATCCACGATACCTGTTATTAAATATGTAAATTAGTTATTTATTCAACCCCATTTTAGTAAGGGGAGCTCTTTATGCCAACTCTAGTGTACGCCTGTCACGTCAAAGAAAAACTGAAGACTCTCAAATAACTGAAGGTTTCTCTTCTGGTATTTTATGTGACATTTACATGACATCAGAGGTGTTCATTTGTAGATTGCTTAATTACTTAATGAGAAGGCTATATAAATTAAACATGTCCGACTATTAATTTAAAGAACACTTTTAGGGTTAAACTTATACTGCAAAAAGTTTATAAAATTCGGTTTTCCTGCTGTATAAAAACAGAAAATAGCCTTAAATATTGACTTGATTGATGATTGACGTTATTTTTAAAATTTGTGACCATATTATTATTCTGTCCATGTCATGTATAATCATAATTACAAGTAATCATAATTACTACCGTTCCTCAATTGGTTTTATTATTTATAAATATTAGTATGTTACTACATTCTTAGCTTAGATAGTTAAAACAGCTACGTTAAGATCAAAACGGTACTTCGGGAACACATAGCAGTTTTTTTGTCTTGAAATAGGAACTGGACATTAATCAACTCTATAAAACAATAAAAAATCTGACAAAAATAATAATCATAAACAGGCTACCAAAACTTATAATATGTCTATGATTTTATGAGACTCCATTTCTCACTAAAATCAAAAGACAACAAGGCGAATCAAAATTATTAATTGAAGAATATAAAACAATGCCGCCGCCTAGCCTCTACCATAACGTTCAATTCGGATTATTTATTATAAAGCGGGCACTGGCGGCGATACAAGCTAATTTACTAAATAAATATTGGTTCAATCAAGCCCTCGTTCTTGGCTTGTTTTCTCTAATTGTTATTTCGTACTTGTTTGAGAGGAAAGTCTATATAGAAAGTTATGAAAATAATATTAAGGTACTATATTTATACTTGTTAATTATTTATCCTAAATGTGTTGAAGAAACATATATTGTAGGGTCGTATAGTAGACCCCGTGAATAACGTAACGTGATAAAACTTTTTAAGAAAAGTATAATATTTCCCCTTAGGAGTAGGCAGAGGTCTATTAAACACCCACATTTTGCCAATTTTGAAAAATTTTGATTTTCAATACAGAAATTATTTTAAGGACCTGACAATTGAACCTATAAATTATTTATTTGAACTATATACTACTTCGTAAGAGATGGCTTATAAAAAATAAACTATAGGTATCTAATGTCGAGGCCTTGGTGAATTATACGAATATGTATATTTTTTTTTATATATTAACCTACCATAGTGACTCCACTTTGTCTGATGCAAAGCAATAAGTGGAGTCCAAGAGTGTAGGTCACCATTCTCATTGCACGTCTAGTCAACGTAGCATTTGACCCACAGTGTTGCGGCCTGGTGAGATGCTTTTTTAATATTTTTTTCTGAAAATATATTCATATAATAAATCGTCGAAATTGAAAAGACGTTTATATGTTTAGACCGTTATATATTTAGAAATATTTACCTACATAATGCACATACATGAATATTCTCGGGACTGCATATCTAAAAGAAGGAAGCAGAGGTGTATCAGACGCCCACATTTTGCTAATTAGAATTTGATCTCACTAGCGTAAGAGAGACTAAGGCCGTCAATCGGAAATAAAAGACGAGAAAATTAGGTCTATTTTGTAAGAAAAGGGCAAGAGAGGGGCATGGAAACAAAAGGATGCTTATATGGATGTATTTGAAAGTATTAGGCAATAGCTCAAGGACGTGTCATAGCGATGTCCATGAACGGCGGTTGTCACTTACCATCAAGTGACCCGTCTGTTCGTCTGTCCCCTATATTATAACAAAAAAAATATCGAACTGGTCTTGGTATAGCTAAGCATGGCTCCAACGATAGTCTAAGTATGCAGATTTCTTTTGTGTAATTGTTGTAGGTACTTTGTGACTTACCGATTGAAACAAATGTTGTAGATTCAATCGCATGTAAGATATTTTTCTATTATTGTATGACGTGATATCCACCAATACTATTGTGTCTAATATTAATCCAATATTTATATACTTATCTGTTATAATCAATTGGCTTGAGTCCGCTTTTAAAAACTATATTGGGTTATTGATGCTCATCAATATGCCGAGTCACATATGCATTGCTAACCCAATCCGAAAGGGTTCACGTTACATCTCATTCATGCAGCTCTCATAACAACAAAGAAACTCTAGTAACTCGATTAGTTAATTGGCTACAAACTGAATCTGCATAGTGTGATGACTGACTGACTGATAAATTGCAGTATGGGATGTATTGTTAAAATCCTAACATCGGCCCGAGTAGCACTGTATTATAGGCAGTATTTTTTTTTTAATTGAATGTAACATATATCATATTACATTGGAGGTACAAAATAGTAACTTGTTCTTTAATTTTTTTATTATATATATATGAATGACATATCGTTCCACAGAAAAAAATGCCAAATTATTGTAACGAGAATTGACGAACTATTTCTTATCTTGTATCTGAACACAGCTGATATATTATAGTTATTATATATTATACTATACTTACTTACTTACATAAAAGACGAAACGACGTTTTTCTTGCATTGCCTATATCTATAACCATACCTATAGATGAGAGGGAGACAGTCCATACTGAATAGCATTGTTTTCAATAAATTAAACGTAGGACAAGATGCCCGGAGTCCCGGACACTAGGTAAATAGCCCGGAGGCTTCGTCAACACAATTATTATACTCGGACAGCCACCCTCCGTGTCGATAAACACCCTCTAAATAAATTAACTGGACTCCATCCAAATTTGTGTAGCTTTGTCTGAAAAAGTTGGCCTGTTGGTCTAGTCTTTAGTGATCCTGACTGCTAAGCCGAAGGTCGTAGCTTCGATTCCCACATGGAACAAAAATGTCCTAAATCATGGTTTTATTTGTGTCGGTTGTTTTTAAAGTTCCCGTGACATAGATATAATTCCTAGTACGGTAGTTGCCTAACATGAATAAAAATCGTTTAATTGATTTATGTGTTTACTAGAAAGAATACCGATGTCGTTAATTGGCCAATGAGGGGATTGGCATTTTGAACATTGTGTAAGCACGTTATTAAAGTTAAATTGTCTTGTAGGATCAAGCTTAAGGATAGATTAACAGTGGTAGAGCCATGCTTAGGCATGAATGAGCTGGCTCGACCGGTGCGATACGCCGACCTCACAGAAAACCGGTTGTGAAGCAAAGAAGTTAGCGAGGTTTCCGAAAGTCCAACTCCTCTCCTCTCACCTCTTCCCTTACGACAGTTGTGAAGTGCACTTACGACTCTTGAGTTACAGGTGTCCATGGACAGCGGTTGTCACTTACCATCAGGTGTGCCGTCCGTTCTTCTATCCCCCTACAGTATCAAAAAAAAACTTTTTAGAAACAAACAAATGCAACGACTTACTATAATGAATATAATTTCCATTGCATTCACCGGTAAAAACCCTTCGTGCGAAGGCTTAGGCTTAATTAAATGCGTTTGATCTCTGCACGAATGTGTTCATTCGTTTTATTTCTTATTATTTTATATTATTACTTAAAATATATACACATATGATGTATGAGTAGTTTTTGGGTATTCATGTGTTATATACCCTATGGCTAGTCGATGGCTCACTGTCTGTGATATTCGCTCTAGGCGTTAACATAATACCAGCGTTGCTTGTTACGAAGTAGCACATTGCTGAACTAACGGCCATTTTTGTCTCATACAGAGGTACTTGTTTGTACAAACATGAAATATTAAATATTTACCTTTGTCCCACACAAAGGTAAATATATCATGTATAGTACAAAATAAATATGTATCTTTTCTTCTTCTTTCTTCTTCGACTCCTATAACAAAAGGTTTTAATCATAAATAAAAAATACTTACGATTTTGAATAATTGTTTCAGGTATTTCAACATTGACCATGGCTACTCCTCGACCACCACCGGCAACAGTTACGCGTACAAAGAAACAAAACCATGCAAACATACCTTGCCCAATCGAAAACTGTGCCAGATTCACCTACGGCAAACTACCCGACCACCTTACTAAAATCCACGGCATAACTGGCGCGGACAGGGATGCCCTCAACGAACAACAACGAAAGAGGTTCTTTAATGGTGAACTCTGCCAGGTACGATACCTTAAAGAATCTGCCATACGAGACCTATGGGGAACCGATTATGAAGATCCTCGAATACGCGCAAAAATACACCAAAGTTACGCTCTAGTCAAGATCAGGATTATACCTTTAGCCGCTACACAACGTAGTCAACCTCTTACAGAACAAGATGCAAATGTTCTAACAGCATATAACGCAAGGACTGCGCCAAGACCAGCTCGTGTCCAAAAAACTCGTACAAGACCGCGACCATATCCTACACCAGCAACTAGTCCTGTAGAACGCCGAGCTTCCACTGAATCCAGCGAAGAAGAAAATACCCAGAACCCCTTACCACCATCACCGCCTCCATCATCGCCATCCCTTCCAGCTTCACCAGCTCCTTACGAACTTCAACCTGTTGAGACTCGCTTACGAGATATATTTGACTCAAAATTCGATGCTGGATACAAAGCTGTTATAGATGATATGAAAAAGTCTATGACGATGGGCAGAACACTCGGTCCGAGAAAGCGCAAAGCATATAGAACATACCGACGATATGCGAAGAGATTAATTGCATATCTTCACAGACAACATTCTCCTTTGGCATATGATGTAGATGTTCTTTTGTGTGGTGAACGACAAGTCTGCGCTTTCCTAGATCGCATCAGATCCGAACATAAGACAAAAACTTTAAGGAACTATATAGTAGCAGCTATTAAGTTATTGGACTCACGACTGTTTGCTATTGAAAGAGATCCTGCATGCAAGGAGAAGGTTGCATCCATGACTCGCGTGTACGACGTTCTTCACGGATATCTTACCGAATGTGATACATTGCTAGCACAGAAGGACTCCCCATGTGAGAAGAAGATATCTTTAGAAAGTGTTATGGAAGAAAGTTTCAATGACTCCTACGATGAGTTAGATTAAATAGTGTAAAACAGTGTATAAACTATATTTCAAGAAATTCGTGTTTCGTCTTAGCTTTGAAAGTAGCCGATGAAGAATGTGTTTTAGAGACAAATTAAATATTAACTACTTGTAAATAGACATCATTATGTATTATTTATAAGTTTGTTGTATAATTATAACTTAACAAGGTAATATTAAGTTTCAAAAACTTGTAAATATTGGAACTACGTGTCTAAAGCAATAAGCTTCAACATTGAAATAAAACGTATTTAAAGTAAAATATGCTGAAAGTTATACTTTCTGTTATGTGCAATATATGATGTTAAATAATCTAGTCAACAAATAGCTTAGTATTTGTATAGATGATATGTATTTGTTAATGTGCCATGTAATTAATTTAATGCTATTCATTGTGTAGATATTATTCATTAACTTCCATTATTAGTTATTAAATCATTATAATGATCTCAACTAACTCATGTATTCAATAATAAAATTTAATAAACATTTTTGCTCATGAATGTAGTTTACTTTTTGTATAAGTTAAAATTCACGGCTGCCAAAAAAATATTCCACTGTATTTTACAGTGGAATATTTTTTTGGCAGCCGTGAATTGAAAGAAATAAATAAACAAAAAAATAAACTTCAATACCGAATTGAAGTCGTTTTAGAACCGTTTATTAAAGACTGGTGATCCTATTAATATACAGAATGACTTATGTGCAGCTGCGACACGCTATTATATCCGTTTTGACATTTGTTCGCTCATGAAGTTTCTTATGAATTTCTCTTTCAGTATGAATTTCTTTCTTTCTTTCTTTTAATAATATAGAGGGACAGACGAACAGACGGGTCACCTTCAACTCCAGAGTCGTAGGTGCGCTGCCCGCCTTTGAGGGTGATGAAGTATGAGAAAGAAAATAGGGGGATTAGGAGATGGGAAAGAGGAGAGGGATGCTGAAAGAGGAGAGAGGAGTTGGGCCTCCGGAAACCTCACTAATTACGAGGAGCAAGCGTTGCTTCACAACCGGTTATCTATGAAGCCGTGGTGTCGCACTGCCAGTGTCAAAGTTTTTTCATGTGTTTATTTTATGGAAATCAAATATATTAAGTAAAAGATTATATTTATTATAACCTTTTAACCAGCTACTACCTACTAATAATACAAGTTAAAACACCAAAAACTGTTAGATGCGACTCGCATTTAATTATATTATATATAGCACTTGCTCGATAGTAAATTGACAGACAAGACCTTCAAACCTTCAAGAAAAAGCGCACTCCCACCTAAAAGGCTGGCAACGGACTTGCGTCTCTTGAATTGCAGGTGTCCATGGACGCCTAACGGTAAGCCGTTAGGTGACCAGTCTGCTCGTTCTCTCATTGAAAAAAAAAAACACGTTTCACGTTACTATTATAATACGTCAAAACGACCATCATAGCGTAACGGTGCTTTGGTATTAATTTAAACAACAACGAGAAGTAAATTAAACAAGTAAAATTACACTAAAATTTATAAAATAATTTTATAAAACGCTACTATTAACTTATCCTCGTTTATTTTCCGCTGACGTTATCTTGAAGTCTTATGCCTTACGTCACTTCTACTATTAAGACGATTCAAATGACACCTCACATATCCATATCCATCAAGACGTCTCGACTCTGGGGCGTGCCAAAGAAATATACATACATACATACATACACTCAAAAAACATAACTCTCCTTCTTAAGCAGTCGTGTAAAAAAATATCTTCTATCTATATATATCTATACCAATGAGCTTCAACAGTATACCTTTGTTTTAAGTGGCTCATTGGCCTAGTTCTTAGTGACCCTGACTGCAATGACTGGACACAGGTATCATTACTAATGCGGCAATTGTCTTTTTTTTTTAAGTTCTCGGGGAACCTGTTAACTCCAGATGATGCTGCAGCATTGGGTTACCGTATTATTTTAACTAGAGATCGCATGTTGGTCGATATTCGAACATAATTTGTTTTGTTCAATTTCCAAATTGATATGCATAATCGGCGGAATTATCGCTAGGAGCGATCTCTTACAGGCTAACTTTGGATAGACAAAATTGTAGTAAATTAAAGAATAAAGGGTAGTTTGGTGCCAGTTAGAAGTAAAGAGGAGGAGAAAAGGCAATTTAGTTACAACGTCAAGGTATAAAACTAACATCTTACCTACACATATACACATATATGGGTATATGTACATAAATTACTATATACATACAAACAAAAACACAAACATGCATATAAACATCTGTGTATATATACGCATGAGGATTTATTATTTTGAAATTTAGCAATGAGAGGATAAGAGCAATCAGGAAGATAATTAATACTCTTAAACCAATTTTCTTATGGGTACAGGCAGAGCATTCCATAGCGAAAAGCCTGCCAGCCAGAGTAATGTATTTGTCACAAAACTTGGTAGAATACATGGGTACTGCCAGTTCCAGTGTTTCCGACGACCTCAAGGATCTGACGTGAATATCATTGAGGAAAGTAAAACGTTCCTTTAAATAAGTCAGGGTACAGGAGAGGAAGTGAGTAATCCGTCAAAGGTGAATTGGGGACCACCTGAGCAAATTGCGATAGTTAGAAACGTGGTCATATTTGCGTATAAGTTGCGTTGCGTGCGTTCAAGTTTATCAAGCTGCTCCTCGGTGATATCGAGATAGACTTTGTATTTTATTAATATTGTTCTGTTGCAAGTGCGGAAACAAAAGCTCTGTTTGTTTTCCGTAAAAATACAATAAAGTCAAGCTAAACTATATTAAGGACTAATTAAAGGAAAACTGATTGCACTGCACATTAAAAACTATTTAATTAGTAATCCTAAGGCTCGAGAAAAGCATCAAAAAATTGGTGCTGTCATGTTAGTCTGTCTAATTAAAAATCGGAGAATTATTCGTAAATTAGTATAAATAAGGTGAAATTAGTATAAATAGGTGTATAATTAAGGTGAAACTAGTGTTTCCTTTTTTTAATTATTTATAATGTAAATACGATTATAAAAAACCGGTAGTACCGTCATATATCAGTATTTAACGTGGGAGAGCCATGTTTAACTTGGGAGAACTATGCTTCGGCACGTATGGGCCGGCTCGACCGGAGTATTACCACGACCTCACAGAAAACCGGCTGTTAGACAATGCTTGCCTTGTGTGACCAAGTCAGTGGAGTTACCGAAGGTCCAACCCCCTTTCCCTTCCCCTCCTTCCTTTCCCTTCCCCTGTTTCCCCTCCTCCCTTTCCCCTATCTTAAAAGGCGGACAGCACTCTTGTGACTCTTGAGTTGCAAGTATTCATGGGCGGCGGATGTCACTTACCATAAGGTGACCCTTCTGCTCGTTTGTCAACCTAAGCCATAAAAAAAGCTATTAGTACTGCACTATTTAGTTTGTACCATATTAAAAAAAATATCTTAAGATCACATAAATTCGAATTTTGAAAAAAACACGGAAAACAATAAGATTAAACTTAAGATTTCATTGTTTAACCGGTGTAACTAAAACTATCGTGGTGTTAAGTTTTCATACATGACAGGTCAAATATATACTGGACGATTTAATATTGTTGAACATGTTTTGACATACATACATAGATAGAGAGATAGTCTAATTATTTTTTCTTTATTTATGTCACTAAAAGCCGTCAATGGCTACAACATAAAACAAAAATAAAGAATGAATAAAAACGGTTCTCAACTGTTTTGTTTTGTCTGTTTATTACATAGGTAGATATTTAAGTTTAAAAAATATATATTTATCAGTCGCCGGATACAACAAAACAACAACTTACACACCTAGATACATACGACTTTAAAGATTAAAAGAGAACCAATGATCGTCAAAGAAATCGGTGTTTTTCTGTTATACATATTCAATATGTTATTGTTAATACCTAATTATTGCATCTAAATTGATTACATGTTGAGTATAAATATCTTGTGAATTTAGTAGGTCCGTAGGTTAAATTAATACAAACTGTTTATCTCATAACTAGTAGCATCTGCTGATGTAATAACGAAACACGACAAAACAAGGCGCCACTGTGCTTATACCAAGTCCACAGAAAGTGCTTAAATAATTCCGCTATCCTACACTAGATGGTGCTAATGAAAATAATTACACCTGCTTATTACTTATGTTTTCCTAGTACCCTGTGATCGTAACTGCCTGCTCCAGATTCTCCACCTACGTTCCAAACGTTCCATTCTTGAGCCGCGCGCCACTAGACACGCCAGCTGACAAAAATACGAGCCGACCCTTCGAATGTGAAATGAATGGAAGAATGTAAAGAATGTATAACAACACGATATCAATGTTACTCATATTTTGAATTTGTTATCTTTTTTAGTTAGTATATAAACTGTATAATGTTTGTGATGTTATATAGCAAATAATGATAAATTATATTGATTATTGATTTTTATATTTATTTCTTTGAAGAGATCGTTTTTTTTTTTAAACAATCATCTTGTACACACCAAGTTAACTATTTTTTTTTATGCTGTCTGCACGAAATAAAGCTGTTGTGACAAATCATGGAAGATAGATCATAAAATAAATTTAAAGAATTTATAGTTTTTGGCAATCACACAAAGTACCTCTTTCTCCGAAGTAGGTAAAAACAAATGTTTGCAAGTATTGTATGATTCAGAGGAAAATATTCAAACGTTGCGTAGTTCAATACCCACGCAGTACCTTAGTTTATTTATTACTATTACTGGTACAGCCTGGTTGTTATATAAACTAAATATAGAACAGAATAAACTCCGGATTCTTTGCTGTCTAAATATACATAATTTTTATACTTTGGAACTTGGTGATTCGTCAGGTCTATCTAGCCAATTTTTTCTTGAACAAATTGCTTCAAATATTCATTATATGTATATTGTCAGAAATGTATTAGCATCAATATTAAACGATAAATATTAAAATAAGTAATACATACATTAAGTATAAATATATATGCCTTCCGACACCGGCCGGTTCGAGTTATAGGTTATGCGATACTGACTTACTAGAGCTATTACTTATGCTCCCCAATCCATCCAGTGTAAGCAATTCCCTTTACTCCCTATATTTTTCAATGTACCTCCAAATTAATATTATTTAATTCCTAAAGTGCCTGCCGAATAAGGCTGGTCTATCTATATACGTATAAATTATATAAGCATAGCAAAATGGCACTTCTGATGAAAAAACATGATCTCAAACTGATCACACCGGCTCAGTGCTGATATGCCACAATCATAAAATAAAATTTTTATATTTTTTTTTATATTTGAAAACCCATACATTACTATTGGCTCTAACAAATGGCGTTATTACAAAAAAAGATCTGTGTATCGAAGATGGTAACAATATAAAGATATAAGCGATATGAATCAAGTCATAATTCAATAAACTTACTAAATGAATCAGTCAATTTGTAGTGTGTTATAGCATAAGCAAGCAACTCACGTCAAGAGATATCTGTGGAGTATTTTAAGCAGTTTACTCACATTCTATTTATGTTCCCATACACTACCTTGAACCGATGTAGAACGACTTATTTCAAGTTGCTGACTAATTAACCGGAGTCATTCGAATTTTGACATGTTTTCAATAATAGTTACGTAGGGTGGGTGGTTAAACAAAGTCGTAAAACATATTCAATCATCATTTTCCTCAAAATATTGTTCGAAAGTCAAAATATATTCGAATGAATGATTGAAGCAAAAAAAATTCGTAATTAAGTATACAATAGGAATTTTTAGTAACTGCACTATATTGCACGCAATTGTGTATTTCTTTTATTAAATACAAAATATATTAGTTAAAAGACTTAAAAAATGTAACAGATGAAAATAAACTGATCGTGGTTTGTAAACTACACCAGAATTATATTGTGTTCTTAATAAATGAATACAATTACTGAACAAATATATGCAATGCGGCAAACAACACGAACAGAATTACGTCACGCGCATTCGGTGCAAAGTGCATGTATGCAGCTTAACCTTCTACTGTTTATGCTGCCCTGGTGTTCGTTCCTTTTGTGAGCGACACCAAAGGGGCCCTATCCCCTTCGAGCACCCTTCTCTGGGTCAATGCGCATATCTCTCGGTCATTCACCGATATTTATCCGCCGATTTTGCCTTATAAAGTGTATGCAATTGTTAATCCAATTTAAAGTGGTAACTTTTTCGTTCTTGTGTTGTTTTTAAGATATATTTAAAGTTACAGTAAAACTTTGCTGTTTTGCAAAATCATAATATTAAATTATAATAATCTTATAAGTCAATATTTTTTACATTTAGTACCTAACTACTAGAACTATAACGATTAAATAAGCATGATAAAGTACCATTTTATATTTTGGGATTGATTACATTGGATTCGATGACTTTAATTACGAATTCTGAAAGGCTTAATAAATAAGAAGAAAAAGTTCCATTAAAAAAAATACGTCAAAATATAAACAAATTTCCTGAGAATGTTGAACACAGTAAGTTTTGGTATGCATAGTATTTAAGTAAGAATTTAAGAATGCACCGGCCAGTCAGAGTGCAACAAATTGTCTTACCAGGAACTCGATGTACGAGGAATACAGAATTAAGAAGTAGTTCGATGCACAAACCTGCAATGTAAATGCATCGGTGACCGACATGACGTCATGGCACACTGCTGCATCTCAACAGCACACTAACAAGTTTGAGCGATAAAGGATATTAATAAAATAATATTGCGCTCCGTGTTACCACAACGATTTTTAGATTAAATCGATTTTAAAAAAAGTCTCTGTTGATTTATTTCTGTAATTTTCATATAATATTACAAAATATCTTCTAATCTTCTATTCATCTCAAACTTCCATTACTCTAAATGTGCTAGGTTTAGCAAATTTTGCAGCCACATGTCTACTTAATTCTCGTAGACTTACTTATCCAGAAGGTACCTATTTTTACTCACAACAAACAAGCATATTACAAGCATAAGGCGTTGTCGCGCATACGTCTCAAATAAGGTATCAAAAAATAGTATTGTCATCTCCAAAAAAGTAACCCCTAAGCTTGGGTTAATATTCAAAGAAGAATAAAGTTTCTTATACACCATTAAAATATAGCTTATAGTAATATACAAAACTGATACACAGTAAAAACGGTGCAAAGGGCAGCCTTATTTCAAGCAATTTCTGCCAGGGAACTTTAGGCATGGACGAAAATATACAAAATATAAAGAAACCAATGGGTAGTTTTGGCGTATAAATAAAATAAAATGATATTAACAAAGAGAAATAGTATTTCAGTTGAGTGGTATCCAAATGTATGTGTGTATTTATATATTTATTTAAGTATTTATTGTACACCTTTTTAAAAGCTGTACAATAAATGTAATACGTACCAAGTAAATGGTTTAATGAAAATAGCCTTTATAATACACAAGTTCGAAAGCAGTGACGCATGTGGCTTCAGACTCTTTGTCATATGTTAATCATCCTCTAAATGGATGTTAGTGGAAGTGGTGATCGAGTGTGCTTTGGTCACATCTTGTAATTATTGTTGGTTCTACATTGGTCCTTATCATTTGAAGCCAGAAAAGTAATAGCTGTTGCTTGGATTTTTGCAATCCAACTTGAAGCTTTTTTACAGTAGGTATATCAGTCGGAGCCGTAAAAAGGTCTGGAGAATGCTATTGCCATAATTTTCTGTAGAAAAGTATTATAATAATTATTAAGGATTATATTTTTATATATAGCGTATTCGTCCTTCATATATATATGACAACCATGTTATGTTCGATAGAAACAGAAATTGAACTATCACTTAATTTACCCACTTAAAAAAAAAATTATTGAATTTAAATATGTTTTTATCTCTGTTAGTAATCAATCTTGTCTACAAGTACGAAGTGTATATCATTTGGATCTAATTTATATTACAAACTTTGCAAAGTTTATAATACCAAATATATCGCTCAATAAAGCAGACTGCAGTTCTAAATCGTAAAGTTTTAAAAGCAAATGTGAAATTCTTTCAGCCTCGTTCTACTTTAACGAAATTTCTGGCGCAAATCTAAAAATAAGTCGTTTATTCGTCTAAACAAATCTGGAGCAACCTCTCGCAGCTTGAAAAATCTCGTACGTAATCTTTAAACATAATAATATTTCGTTGGCATTTAGTATGAGGGATCCCACAATTATTAATTATGATGACACAATATAGTTACTTATAAAACCTAACTTGTTGAAACTAAAACATGCAAATATATAAATGAACCCGTAAGAGGGTTGAGGTCAAGATGGTTGCACAAAAATGCGTTTAAATAATTATAATTAAAGAGGGATATTTGACGCAATGATGTGGAGGTAAAAAAGTTATTAAATTATATAATTAAATATTTAAATGATGAGAGCACCTGAAACGGAGTTTCTAGCTTAAGTTAAAACGTAGGTACTAAGTTTTTCACACTATTATAGTTTGTTAAAATCTACAATAATCGATTCATGCCACGTAAGGGGATATTTTGGTCGATCGTTCCCACAGTCTGCGTCTTGTTCCTTCGCACTGGTATTAGAGGTTTGCCGAACTATAAAACACGTTATAAGAACGAGAGTCGCTTATTTTGCTCTCAACTTTGGTGAGAGAGCCATCTAGTGTCTTGTGAGCGAAGCACTTACACGAGTGATTGTGTTTTTTGTTATTTCTTGGAAAACTATTATTTCAAAATGCCTGGACGTCCAATTTGGCAGGTAAGTTATTTATTAAAGTAATTATACTTACACAAGATTGAAATTACTGACTTTCCAAATACGTCTTGTGGACTAATAGAATATATTATTAAATGTTATTTATCATTCATATTATTATTAATCACATTAACGAGGTCACAGTTATTACGAGTACAATATTATTAGGTTACTGAAATATTAAGTCTTAAACTTTCATCATTTCTTTTTAAGAAATTATAAGCAAATAGAATTTATTACAAAAAAAAAATAATAACTGTAAGCACGGTGATGAGTTGATGACTGATTTAGCCTTAGCGTACCTACCTGCCTGAAAATAACAGGTGGATAAGCAAATAATGAAAGTTTACATTTTGGCAATGAGCCAAGTTTCCCTATAACGTAATCCACTCCGAACAGCATGTACTACACGGGTTTTAGGTTAGATAAGTAAAAATGTTGATATAGATAGTTACCTATTTATAGATATAGATAAATAAAAAATGTAAGAGCTTTAGTGTAATGAAAAAAATTGTTGGAAATGGTTTTTTACTCTCAACTTTGAAGGGATCTTTATGCGAAGAATAGCTTATAAACATAGTTTCATATTTAATTCCGTTAAAAATTTCAAATTTAACATATCTTTTGCTACCCCACTCCGCAAGGCATCCTCTTGAAGTTGAGTTATGTGAATGCAAATCTTATTATTTCGGGTGGACAAGTCTGTAATTGTAGGTTATATGACTTTATTTAAAATAATAAAAACATTTAATAGGCAGCCAACAAACAATTAGTAGACATATGAGGTATACCTATATTTTAGATAGCACCAAACCATAAACATATGTTCAAGATTTTTATAATTTAATAATAATAAGGCAAGTAATTCACTGTTAGTATTCCTGTTTCTTAGGAGCATATAATCTTGTTAAGGGAAATAAAAATGCATTCAACTTCTTTAAACTTTTTGTATCAATATTTACACAACACAGTCTTCGTCAGTCAGAGATAAAAAGTTACCTACTTTGAGATTTACAGTCATTAAAAAATAAAAAGTTTATCTATGGTGTGTATTTGTTTCGCTTTAAATAACTTCATTACTTACAAAGAATTATGTTATGGCAAAATGGGATTGAGACATAATGTAACAATTTTTTTATATTTTTAAGTTATATTTTAAACTAAATATTTCATTTAATAATTTGATATATGTATATTAAATTACAATCGTTGTAATAAACTAGTACGCCTGCTATCTATTTGCAAATAACAAGATGTTATCGAGATGAGAAACTGAGCTCCTAGGAGTCATACTAACAATAGTAACAAGTAGATAGTCAAGTAAGATAGTCATGGGAGAATCTTTCTTCACACTTACGTTACGTTTTTTGATCAGATGGGATATACAAAAATAATACAAGGATGGATGATTTTGGTCCATAATTATAAAACCACAAATCTTTCTCAGGATCATATTTATAAAATACTTAAATATTAATTAAAGAGTAACTTTAATGAGTTTTCATTAAAACTCAAAACAAGTAATTACGTACAGCTATTTTAAATTATTTTTGTATTCTTAATTTATTACAACTAAATTACTATGCATTATCAATATCTCCAATCATAAAATCTCCTGGCAAGTTATGAAAGAGTTTCTGCATAAATCCTAGTAAAATGTCTTCAATAGTTTTAGATAATATTGGTCGTAGTGATTCGGATACTGGCCGCCAATTCGCATTTAAGTAGGCGTTTGTGCTTTCCTCTGTAAAAAAAGTAGAAGTGCTTACTTTATAATTTTACACATTATGCCAAACATAAACAACGTCTACAACTAATGCCATCTGTTGTCTAGGATAAATATTAATAGTGTCACTATCAGATTATTTTACCGACCGGTATTAATTTAAAGTGCCAGTGGTCAAGGTTGAGTAGAATAGGGCCACCCCATCTCTTCCCTGTGGTGTCGTAAAAGGGACTAAGGGATCGGACTGTTATCTATCAGACATTATGTATACAGTCACACAGTGCCCAGTTGACGGTAATAGGCGGTGGTATTTGCGGTGTCTACTTTATTTACTTGACTTTATACAATAAATATACTTAAATGTAATAAATAACAAATGCTTTATAATATTTTTTAAATTTAGTACAATAGTAAATTATTTCATGATTATATATATTCTCAAAACTCAAAAACAGAACCCAAACGTGTCAATAGTACTTTGGTGATGATAATTATTAAGATTTACCTACCTACCCATCTATTTATGATTAACTACAACGCAATAAAGCAAATCACAAGAAATTATAAATGCGAATAAAATTGGCAACAATGAGCGAGTGGTTGTCAAACGTACAGCGACGTTTCAACGTTGCAATTTGTAACACGTTAGTACCAGGCTATCATAAACATCAACAGTATGCTTTAAATTAACAGCGACATCTGTCTTTAATTTTTAAAAGCAGTACTAGAGGCTATTAGACGATAGGGAGCGCTCTTTTTATAACACCTGTAAGAACAGATGGCGCTATCTACATTAATTTTTTAAGAATTAAAAGACATGTAATAATTGCTAGTTTTACAAGTGTATATAAAAATAATACATACCCAACGACTCAATACCGTCGAACAAATTATTCATCCGTAATTTCAAACCTCCTATTGCATATTTAACATGAGCTGAAGTGACATTGAAAAATGTAAACTCATCTTTCTTATATAATTTTACATCACTAACAATATCGATGGTCATGTTACCTGTAAATACACGAAATTGAAGTAGTAGTTTTTGTATTGCATTATAACTATGTACCATTCAATAAAAATTATAAAACCCACTTGGTTCAAACCAACAGAGACCCCGTCCAACCAGCGGTATCAACAAAATTTTTCCTTTCAGATCATAGGTACCTTCTATTCTTATTTTCGGGACTCGAACCTTTGTGTGAAAGTCATAAGTTTTACCGTCAACTCTGTAAAATAATAAAAATAATATAAATAACTGAGTAAGAACGCAGTGTTTACGTTATGGAGGTTACGGTCAACGACTGCTCCATTGGAAAATTTGCTCAACCTAGTCGATAGAGCAGTCGACCAAAGTACTAGGGAGTAATGAAATGGTAGTAGTCAGTTGCTTACTTGCTCGACAAAACTTCTGTTTTTCCGAAACCAGTTACAGTGACGTCATCTAGCGCCGCGTTTATGCTTACCGGTCCATCTCCTTGTAATATCCTTATTTTTGGTATTTTCAAGGGATCTAGTGCTTCTACTCCGATTTCCGGCAATCCTATAATTATAAATATAAATAAAGAATACATAGCATTAAGGAAAGGAAAAAATAATGAAGTCTATAGAAGCGATTGTATATGTTCTTTATGTTTATGTATGTTGTTATCATTATATGTTTCTAGATGTGCTCCATTATGAAGTAGGTAGGTACTCGAGTATGTACAATTGCATATTGGAAAATAGTCATTTTATCTAACCAAACAGTCGTCGTATCGAAACTACTACTCTATACATCTAGGCGTCACACGAGTATGGTGAAGAAATAGCGCTTTCGCTTTCCGCAAGTTATGTACAAATGTTTCGTAATTGAGGCTAAGTGACTGGGCCAGTGGCTTGTGGATCTACCAACTCAGCTATCACTTTAACTATTTAACATATCTTAGAAATTACGCATACGCGTTGTAAATGTGATTATTATATATATATATACTTCATTTGTAAATCTATTACATATTACATTACAGAATATATCCTGATTATTACAGAGACTTAACAACATTTCAGGCACTTTGCAGTTATCTCAACTTTCTTTATTAGAATCGACAAAAATGTATCACCAATTAACCAGCATTACTGGCAGGCCTATAGCCGCCACCCACTTGCAAAGTCCACTATTCTCAGCTGCACCAATTGCTTTGCAACGAATGGAACCCCCGACAATCTAGTACAACACATCTCAGCTCTCAACGGTAGCCGAAGCTTGCCCGGCTCAAGGTTAAAGGAACCTGGTGCCTGGAACCAACAATCTCTACCCTCCTGTATCTGACAAAATCCGCCAGAAACAGAAACAGTTTCAGAAGGAAGATGACGTCCCAGTCTTTTTAAAAGGTGGTCCTTTGGATGGTGTTCTGTACCGCCTCACTTTGGCTCTCAGCATTGTCGGCTTGTTTGGAGATGGCTAAACCATTTTCTATCATGCCATTCCCAAGAAGTAAATACAAAAATTAAATTATTTCAGAAATGTATTAGTCGCCGTTTATAAAGTATAGTGTTGAAATATAGAAAAGTTGAGCTCCTGCGGTTAAGCATGTTGTTGCAAAACAACAAACGAAACTCTTATGAACGCAAGAAGGGCACCTTTTACCAGGGGAGTAGTTCTGGCAAGTAGCTAAATCACAAGTGGCGCGCAAACAGCGAACCACAACAGCTGTGAGTCGTTGTGCAACAAACCAGGCACTCAGAAACTGTGCCAACTACTCACAAAGTCGACCGCGCACTACACAGTATTATGAAAATTATACGCTTTCATCTAAAACAAAACCTCAGTACCATAATGGCGGTAATAAATTGCTACCTACTTGATGTTGGAAAGAAATTATCACAATTTTTATGTAAAATTTATACAATAATATGAAATGTATGTACGAGTATATGTACCTTAGTATATCCTATTCTGCAAGACATTAGGTACTTTCTTACATAGTATAAACCTACCAAAGATAAAATACGGAATAAAATATCAAATAAGAACCTTTCTCAGCGCTTTTGAACTTCTAAACATTTTTATTGATTTTTTAATGTCAATCCGATTACAATAAATACAATTACATACTATATGTGTTTCATATTGAAATTTTGTCAACAAATATTAAAATTTCGAAAATGATTAGTAACAAATTAGTAATAATTTGTCAAATTTAGAGTTATTGTTTGCCTTGAATTTACAGGCAACACGATTTTTATTTACCGCTAAAATGTTTCAGGGGTTTATTTGGGTGAACTGTCCTACTCTCTGCTCTTTCCTCTTCTCCCCCCACCCCTCATCAGTCTGAAAGGCAGGCAGCGCACTCACTACTCTGGAGTTGCAAGTGCCCATGGGTGGCGGTTGTTACAGTTCTTTTTAAGGATCGTCAGACCCCCTACGTGATAAAAATATATGTATATTTACCTGGACCTAATGCGTTGAACAGTTGTTGAACAGCCTGTCGTGAACAATCGTCGAATTCTGGGTCGCTTTTCAAACATGTTTTCACGAAATCAGCTGAAAAAAAAGGAATATTACACGATTATTACAAGTATAAATCATTTTTTTATTTAAGATTCTATTCAGTAAGGACAATTGTTTATTAAGCAATTTTCTTTAATATAAACGTTTATAGAAAAAAAGAAAATTTAATTATGTATATATATATATATATATATATATCATGTATAAAAGTATAGCAGCAGAATAAAAACTTCAACAAAACACCATTAAAACAAAGCTTATAACTACATTTCTCAAGCCTCGCGAAACGACAACATTAAAAAAAAACTGATGTCATATACCCCTACTAAATGTATGTAATATGTATAATAGTCATCCAATACAAAGTTTCATATCCATACGACAATTAGAAGTAGTTTAAAATTGCCTAAAGTAAGTTACTATCGGGTTAAAGAAGGTCACGTAAGTTTAATGGCAACCATTATTCCTTTTCAAAAATAGAAAAACACAGCAATTTTCGGCCCAAAATGAATTTTATACTTGACGAATTATGGTAAAATGGTTCGTTCTTTTATCGTGTCGTGTAGTATGTTACATACAATCATTAATTTCAACCGTTTTACTGTGCAAATTATATGAAGCTGTTTTTTATTCCCTTTCCTATTATATTTAAAGTTGTATCCCTGAAGGGATATTCATAGGAGTATTAAACACCCACATTTTGTCAATTAAAATGTAGTCCCACTAACGTAATACACAACCGGACACTTTACGAATTAAAGATAAATAAGCAAATTGGGAGTATATTGATAGGGAAAGTTAAGAATAAGGAAAGGAAATATGGACGGAAAGGGATATTACTAATACGGACGAATCTGTAACTCTAAGTATCAGGGTCACATGCCTCGAACTCGAACTGGCTGTAGCCGGTTCGAGCCCTCTGTCCAAATTATTATAATTTAACGTTAAGTAACTTTTTTCGTAACCAATATACTGGTATACTTCACTTTTTAGAAGAACTTTTTTAAAACTTATGATACCGTGGCAATGACGCGACGCCATCAATATATAAATTTATGCACTTTTGCAACAAGGCTACTGCACTGAGATAACTTTCGTCAGGCCGTGATATTGACTCAGATTCAAATCTCCAACTCTTGAACGGAAGCCCACCGCTCCTCTTACGCCATCGGATTATCCAAAATCCAAAATATAAAAACTTATTTCAAAAACTTAGATTATTTGGTTACTAAAAAAATTTACGCCTTAGTATGTAAAATGTGTAAAGGCTAGCAGGGACCTAAAATTATTAATCAATATAAATGACATAGTCAAATTCAATGACTTACGAATTGCTAATAAAAGAATAAAAACTATTTTTTATTTTGTATTGATGTAATTATACAGGACTAGCTTCAGTGGATACTCTTTATCTTCATACCAAATTTGATCAAACTGGTTTCAACCCTTTAGCTGTGATAAAGTAACAGACGGATAGATTTCGTTTTGAATCATATGATAAAATCTTCATTATAGATGTTACAGAAAGGTGTGTTCATATGAAGTTATTCAGGTTAATATATTTGTTATTAGTTATTACTCAATCAGGACGGATCAACAGCTCTGGATAGAATTGTACACATTAATAGACTGTAGTCTGGAATATCACATAAGTATAGCATAGTTTGCAGGTAGATTCGCTATCGGTGGCACGCGTGCCAGCTTACTTACGTCAGCGGTTCTCAATATTTTGCTATATTCGTTAAAAATATTTAAAGAGTCAATTATGGTCCAGTGTGGTAGGTGTGGTGATACAGCATAACATCTTGATTATACCTATTGTTGGTATGATAGATATTGATCTAAGAGACAAAGGCCTTATCAACATTAATGACCATTTGCGACGACGACAACGATACAAAACAAAATATTACTCACTAAGACAAAAACCTTGCAAAGGTAAGGGAATTGGAATTTCAATGGGTATAAAATTGTAAAAAAAAATGTCTAATCAAAGATTAAAATAAAAACTTTCAAGATTTAGACAAAATGGTTTTGTGTCATTTTATAAATTGCCGAATTATAGCTAATATTAAGATTTACTATAAACTATCTTGATTACAAAATAAAACAATATACTTTGAGAACCATTGTCAACTCATTAGCACGCATTTGTGTAGTAAATCATTGGAATGTTATTATGCGTTATGTATGAGCTTATGTTTTATACGCGATGGTTTAATATTTTATACAATGTTTTATTTAGATACCCTATTCTTAAAAACAACTCCCGACAAGACAACATCTGCATTTGGAATAATTCTTTTGTAGCGTTAGGCTTTTCTAATATTCAAGGCTCGCGACAACTATTTGTGTATCACACATATTTTTGTTTCGTGTGGAAATAAAACCCAAGGCCTCAGGTTCAGCAGTCAGGGTCACAAAACACTAGACTAACAGGCCTGTCAACTTGTTTGGTGTTATTTGTGACCTTACTTTTTACTGTGACAATTAATCTATTTGTAACATTCCTTTGAGCGAAATACCAATATACATTTTAAATAAAATGTTAACGTTAGAGTGGCTGTAACTATGGTGAATATGTATTATCTAATGTTTCATTTTGATGATTATTATTATAAAGTAAAAGGTTAATATTTATTATCAGAATTGCAGAGTAATCCGCAGAAAGACTGATGTTTTATCTCGTAATCTGTGTATGAGCAATTACGATATCATTTCTTTAACAGAGACGTGGTTATCAAGCATTGCCGATAGTGAACTTTATGACAAAAGGTACTTTAGATTACAAGTCAACACAGTAGTCTAAAGGTGGCGGAGGTTTGATTACGGTTTGCCGAGAATATAAAAGTACCCACTAAATTGATTGAAATTCCTCAGATGGGTCACATTAACATTAAGTAACCCTCGCAATAAAAAGTTAATAAGTTAAAATCTTTACATAATATAAAAAATCCTTATATTTATTTTATGTAATTAAAACCAAGTTAACACGTTTAGTATTCTATTAGAACATTTCGAGCTTTTTATTAAATATTATTGACAGTTTTTAAACAAGATGAATTTCTAATATTGGGTGATTTTAATATGAACAACATTCAATAGATTCTAACAAATCTAGGCCTTCAGCCTTCTAATACTAATAATTTGTTTGCAAATAAGTTAACTAACAAACGCATTTTACGACTGCAATTTGAAGCAATGTAACTATTGTAAGCACCAACAATGTGAAGAATATTATGTTTTTAGAACCTAAATTGTTGTAATAATCTGTGTATGTAATTTGATTTTATATATTAGCAGTGTTTTCTTCCTACATGTACATATAAGCTTCTAAATGGCACGTAGAGAATTAATATCATATATATATTGTAAGCTTAGCTGTAAGCTTCCCAAATAAAATAAAAATAAAATAGGTACTTTTATTTTGGAAAAAAAAATTCAACACAAGGACAACATTTAGTCTAATGAATAATAATGAGCCTGCTCGAGCTATTGCTTATACTTCCCGTTCCCAATACCTTTTCGTTTTATTGTTCTTATTTTTTATATACTCATAGTTTTCCCAACTATTCCTATATGCTTTAGCGATTGAAATTTGAAATCAATTGATTTAAAATTTGAGAATCACACACTTCCCCTATTGTTTTGGCGGTCAAGGTAGAGATTGCGAAAGCAATCTTCTTCATGGTCCTCTTCAGTATCGGACCCAATGGACTACACAAGGAGAGTATCGTATTATAATTTTAAGGCAGGTACAGTTTAACTTCACAAGAGAGAGGGTTCTTCTAGTTTATGTATGTATACATATGTCGTGGCCAGAACATACAATTCTTCGTTTCATAATGTGGTTAGCCATTACATTAAATTACATGTGTACACATGGCCACTCTATGGTGTTAGGCCAGTCGTATATACATATAATCACGACCATATCCCCGAAGGGGCAGCAGAGGCATCTCAAACGCTCGCTTCTTGCCTACTATAATTTCTGTATTCTATTTATTTACTAAAAAACTTACAAATTTTAGTAGTAAAAACATCGCCAAAACTGTTTACCAGTTTGTTGGCGATAATGGCACTCTTCTTTATGTACTTTTATATTTTATATATGTTTAAGTAAGTAGCTGTTTTAGCAATATACATTTAAATTATAAATATCTAACTTATACCTACTTATACTTACGAATCTACGTGACATATACTTATCCTAAAGTACATTTGCCTCCCTACTCCAAAGTGTGGTCACCTGCTAGTCAGGTGGTCAATGTCTGCTGGGGTTCCTGGATTCTTCCTTCTGAAGGTATGCCGGGTCCCTAACCATAGACGCTCTCGTGACGGACACGTGTGGTTTTATCCATCACGTGTGAAACAAATCGAAACGATCAAAACGAATCATATTTATGGGATAATATATGCGTGTTAAAAAGAGTATTTCAAAATTCAGCTTACTAGAATTTATCATGACAGGCGCTTTTACCTACTCGTAGGTTAGGTATATAATTATTTACTTTTTCTAATCGTAATCTTTTTTTAATAGTTTTTTTAAATTATGATAACTAACTGAATACTGAATAACTATTTAAAAAAAATACCCACGTTTGTTGAGAATATTTTAAAAAGGTATTGTATTAATTCTAGTAGTAATAAAATATTTCTTAAATTTTCGTTCTTCGACGAAGTTATTATAGCTACTTAAAAGGTAATTTCAATAATATATATGAAGTACAGCCAGAACTTATCTAAGAATCTCACGAATTTTCATTCTCACAAATTGAATGGCATTGAACCCGCAATGCATGACGCGACAGTGTAGCGAGATTAACTACTGCAAAATCTGTACAGTGCAGACTTCATTACTAATATGGACAGCACATCCAGTTATAACTTGTATAAAGTTGAAATAATGTTTTGCATACATATATATTATGGTAATTAAATGAAACATAAACATCTTATGTAAGATTGCCTTGACGAATAAAAAATGGCCTAATCTATTCATTGAAATAAAACATTGACATTTAATAAAGGTAAACAAGTCATCGTTAAAAATAAATTTTAAATCGATTAATATAAGATTGCGACTTTAAGAATTAATCACGGTATAACCATTCGGCTTCTACGAATCCGATCGATCCTAAGTAAAATACATCTGACTTTTTTAATTTATTGTACATAACAACAAAAATAACTTAAACAAATACTGATTAATACTTGACAGTTCTTTGGAGCTCTCGAAGGTTTTAGAAATCTACTATAAGAACAAAGTAGCGATATTATTAATTGTTTAGTTTATACATATATCGTGAAGCTTATGCTCTTGATCAATGAAGAGCGTGAATTGTGATTGTAGGTTGATCTAAAAATATATTTAGTAAATATACTTTTAACGTATTGTAACAGTTGTTAAAACTTATATACATATTAGGTATATAAGTTATAACAACTGCATTCCGCGGAAGATTGCGGTTAAAACAGCATTGCAGAAGAATTTCTAGTACCTAAGTTTTGGGGAATTCGTCGCCCGAACAGATACAGGCCCGAGAGGCAGCGCGCAGTTTTCTGTGCATCTCTCAGAGGATTGTAACTGAAGGGTGATAGTTACAGCGGGTGTCGGGACCCGTCTTTGTTGAGACGGGTCAATGCCGGTCGGAGGCAGCGGAGGAATGCAACGGCGATTCTCGCAAGCAGAGGATCACCGGGGTGGTTTTTAGTCTGTAAGAGTCTGACATACCCCTCCGCTCCCGACAACCATAAAATATGAAAAAAAATGGTTAGAGAAGTAATCTAAGACCTAGCAACCCATCAGCTTTTTTAACAATTTAATTGTACATAAAATACATTTCATTGTTTTATATTTTTCTATTTCTGTTTCACAACTTTAGATTTTTTTATTTATTAATAATTATATGTATTATTCATCTAAATATGATCACATTTTCGATAAGCATGCGCGAAATATATACATACATTTATTTACAACTACCGACTTTCGTATCATGCTACCCTGGTAGATTTTCCTGCACAAACGGAAAATAGCCAAAGAAAAACTGCAAGCTAAGATCAGTGTGGCAAGTCTCTCTAAGTTACATACAGGCCGGCGAGAAGGGGTAGTCAGAGGCGTATGAAACGCCCACATTCTACCGACTGTAATTTAGAAATAAACCAGGCATTCTAAGAGCTAAAATTGTAAATTGGGATCGTATTGAAAGGGAGAGGAAGGTAAGAAGGTTATGTATTATTAATTTAAGACGGTAGAAAAGCCTTCGCCCCTAACTCTAATTGGTAATAAAGAAAGTTTTTAATAGGTAGTTTAAAAAAAAGTCTGCACACGACTACGATTTCCAAAGAGTTTACTTACGAGTATGTACATAAATATACCAAATATATATATATATATGCGTGTATAACTTCCTTCATATATTTTGTAAACAAAGTTAAATAACTTTTACTTGCGTTGCCATGAAATAAAAACAAGTTATGTCAACAGAATTGCAGTTATATGTATATCTGATAAAGTATGCCACGATGAAATGTCTTATAGCGATAAGAAGAAGTGGTACGTATATTGTCACTGAGTCGCAAACACTGCAGATTACACCTTAGAAAATGCCGTAACTTCTTATTATCGTTTTATGTAATATCAACAGCGTTATGAAATAACACACAGGATGGGCATTAGTTGAGAATGAGCAAAATAAACTTTATTCCACTCGTGCGTTATATAGGTCAATTTAAATTTTCGTGATAAACAAGTGTATTAAAAATCACTTACGTTTCGTTCTATAATACTCAGCGGTTACGCAGTGAAGCACTAATATCACTATGAATAATTTAAACTGCATGGTTTAGTCCGGTTTGTCGGTTCTTGGAGAGGTTTGTCAGGATTGCCCCGAGCAGGCAGCTCGAGGAGGTGGTGAGATACTAAGGCCCCGCTCTGCCGGCTGTCGGCCTCCTCATACCACTTCTGAAGGAGGGGGGCATACGCAATTGTTAACTATGTAAATAAAGCTTAAATTTCTCGTTGCTCAAGTTAATATTGCTAATAGCGCGATATTTATTAGTAAGATTGCATTTTTCGAATTAGGTAAAATGAATTATGTGTAACAGATTATAGGATATTTCAACATTCGACACCTAATTTAAACATATATGCTTAAATATCTTGGTTAGAGCAGCAGCAATTAATAAAAAATGTACTCATATAATTCTACTGTCCACAAAAGCTTTACAGATTCATTTTCTTATTAAAAGATCTCTATATACTTTTGTTTTATTTTAAGAAGGCCTTGGGCTTCATACAATAATTATAAAAAGCTTAAGACCTAAGATGAGGTGAGATCGAGTACACTGTAGCGCCAAACGCTTAATCATCAAAATACTAATAAAGCGGGGATGAAAATGAAAATAAAGAGGCTGACTTTAAAAAAATATCTTTATAAAATGTTAAACCACTACGTTGTGGCTTAGCTTTCATTTAGTAGTGGACCGCGTTAGACTGGTAATGTGATGCTGTTTTAACGTGAGCTATATATGGGTGAACTATATATATGTTTGTAACAGTAAGTACTTACCGTAGTTATTACTATAAACCTGTAGTAGATGACATAAAACGAAATGAACTATTGTTTGAAGAAATGAAACATTTGAAGTCTACTATTTGAGCTATGACTACACTGCACTTCTCAAGGAAATCAAGACGATTTCCTCAAACACTTGCCTTTAACTAGTTCAGTTTAAATAGAACAGTACGCAATTAAAACCTTACGTGTAGCAAGTGTTACATTCGTTCCGTAACATCGATTCCTCCTTCTTCAAAAGTTTCATAATACTAGAACTATTACTATATTGTTCAATCGATTTTATTTAGACTGTCCAATTAGTAGTTTGGGATCACAACTGCTATTGCAATGGTATACTGCAATGTTGCAATTTGACAACGATGTATAAATTAATTTTTATTTTTTATCAGGTCAACTATTTCAGTTTATAAATGTACGAGTACAATGAAATGTACAAATGTACGCATATAAGAAGGCACAGGCTTTCAATTAAATACGTACATAAACTCAAAACTTCTTGCATCTGTAAGTAACAATTGTATTGTCAATCAGGGTTCTACAATGTACGCAATGACAATAATTTGATTATTGCATTTTTTTTTAAACATAATGAAGTCTTTCTCTTGTGAAAATAGTGGAGGGTTAAAAGATCCATACCTTTAGCACCTGTTATTGGCTGACAGTGGCCAATAATCATTTTTTTTAAGGGTGTATAAAATCTGTGGTCGTCATCATACCTGGGTTTTTAGTGGAACGGTGTATCGGAATCGAACTGGTGTGCGATACTGCGCTGATAAAACAGGAGGAATCCGGGAAAAGCTTTATTATCTCCATGGTCCCTGACGAGTTCTTCAGTGTCCAGGCTTAGTACCAGAAACAGATCACTGTACAAGTGTTCTAGGTTTTTTTACATTATAAAAGTTGAGTATACTTATAATTTTCTTCTCCAGTCCTATCTTATATGTAAGGTTGGCAAATAATAAACCCGCCATCTTTGTACACAAATTTATTTAATTTTTTAAGTATACAAAATCAAATTATTTCTCAACTATATAGGCGATCGTTTTCTATCACCTTTTGCCAACGCCTCATAGAAGTTTTTAGGCTTTTGATCAATAAAGGGGGTAAGGTCACTTTTAAGGTGATCTTCATTTTTAATTTTTTTATCTGCTAAGTAGTGGGCTAGAGAAAGAAATAGATGATAATCTAAGGGCATAATATCTAGAGTACAGTGGGCGAGGAAAGACAGCCCAGCCAAGCGAAAGTAATTTTTCACAAGTCGCTTTTGCTACATGTGGTCTAGCATTATCGTGCAAAAAGTATACTTTATTTTGATTTTTCGGTAATCTCGCTACTACTTTATCCAGTTGGTTACAATAAATATTGGCCGTGATTGTAGTGTTAGATGGCAACGGCTCCCAGTATAAAATTCCGTTTATTCCCCACCACACACTTAAAAGAACTTTTTTACTCATGTCAGATTTTGGCGTCGGTACTCCTGCTTCTCCAAGTCCAAGCCACTTTTCATCCCCGTAATTACATCCCTCAGTTATTCATTGGTGATAACTAAGTAGTTCCATGCACACGTTAGCTCTATTCTGAAGTTGAAACGGCGTCAATTCATGTGGCAACCAAACTGAATATTCTATATAGCGTGGGGGTGTTTTTCTACTGCAGTCTGAGAACACGGAAGCTGCTCTGCCAGACAACGTGTAGATCCATTTCTATGAGTCTTTTTAACGCACCTACATCTATTGTAGGAGGTCGTCCTGGATGAGTTTCATCAGATAGGTCATAATTCCATCCTTAAATCTTCTGAACCAATGTTTGGTGGTAGCGTAAGAGAGCACTCCTTCGCCCATCGTTGCACATATATTGCGCACTGCTTCAGTCGCTTTTCGACCTAAGCGAAATTCGAAAGCAGCCGAAGTTCTCTAAGAGAAATATCCATAATTTACTGGAGTTTTACTGTTCAAGATCCAGTTGTCAACTGAATTGACATACAACTCTTGCTTTATTTATATACTATTCCAAGAAATTCTAGATAGTTCTACAACGATTTAGAAACTGATCAAAAAGTGTCTGTATTAGTAGTTACCACCTTATATAATCCATATAATATCAATCTTATTTCCTGCAACGATTGCTAGTTCTTTAACGAGTAGTCTTTATTCACGTTAAATTACTTTCAAAGATGTAGATTTCATCACTGTTATTTGGAAAAATGAAGTTGTTGGCAACCCTGAGTTATGTACAAGCTCTAAGGACACATCTCTTGTAATTGTTGTTATACAGTTTATATTAAGCCATACTTAACCTACATATTTGTGTTCACCTGAGATTTTGTTAGAGTTACTCTATAAAGTTGTAACATAGTATTACCAGGATATCATAACAATTTGAGGGTTGCATCAATCAAAGTTCAAATTAAAGGGCATGAAACGACTGCAAAATAATATGTGAGTATAAGATATTTGGAAGCGGGTTCGGGGATTTTTAGACTCAGCAAATCATCATCATCATCATCAAACTCGTTACAAGTCGAAAGTGGGTAACCAGGTGTATTTATTTGTGTCTGCTCTTATTGGTGCTCTTAACTGTGCATTCTTATAAGCTATAATTCGAGAAAAAAGTTTATTAGTTAGAAGATCATTTTTTTTTTATAATCGTTAAAATGTTTTTTGAATTGTTTATTTAATTATTTTTTTTAATGACACTTATGTAGGCACTCAATTAATTATGATTCTTTTCTTACGTCATACAACTACACAGAGCGGCATAAACAGGGACTGCGCATTGAACTCGACTAGTGCTACTGTAATAATGTTAAAAAATAGGTGAAAAGTTTTGGCTAAGCCTGGAGTTTTCCATAGTTAATCTATGACGTCAACGTGACGTCATAGATCAAACGACGATAGACGCTGTTATATAACCAGACATTTAGAAATGTAGCTGTATAGCGTTTCACATAAACGTTAAACAGTTTCCCTGTATTTAGATATAAACCTGTCTACAAAAGACCACATGCTTGTAATGATGTTTTTTAATAGGTAGTATTATGTAGTGTGTTTCAGTAAAATTCGCTTGCCGCGACAATTTACACTGTCAAATTGCATAAAAATAAATATAACTATAAAGTAAATAATTGCAATTTCAAATGTGAGATTTAGCTTAACATAAAATAAAAAAAAACCCTAGCCAATATTAAAACATTCATATCCTAATTGTATAATAATGTATTTATTTACCATATTGCACGATTCAGTTGTGGGGAAACACATGTTTAAATGTGTAAAGTAAACTGTATTTATCTTTACCTACCTATCTCAATTTTCCTATTTCGTTCAAATCACGTAAATTTAAAATAATGACATCAAAACATCAATTTATTGATTAAAAATAATATAGGCAGTAAATGAAAATGATATAAAATCCATTATGTATTTAAAACATTTTCAATAGACAATAGGAGCTAAATTTTTAGTCATATTTGATTGATGAAGTTTGGTATCGTGTTATAGGTCATTAAATCCATAGATAAAATTTCCTTTAATGTACATAGTTACGTACAGTAGTTTAGTTACACCTCTTAGCATTAAGAAGTTACAAACATCTCAACACAAGAGTTGCATAACCATTCATAGATTGACCTTGAGTTCAACGAACGGGTTTGACCCATAACCCTGGTGCAATCGGTGCGGTTAATTTTGTCTACACTGTATATTACAGCAAATCCATGTTACTTCTATGGACTAACTAACATTTTGTAGCAATTGCTAGCAATGGATATGCAGTGCTGATCCGACAGACACATTTCTGTCCAAAAGCAATCCCATAGCGTACTTGTTACTGTTATAAAAACTATAAATACTATACATATTTGTATTTTTTTAACCATTTTCATTTCCATATAACTATTCTATCAGATTACGTGAAATAATGATAATAATATCAATTTATTTATTGTTTTCTTAGTGTAACATTTACAAATGTGTATGTATTCACTAGACCCCACACTAAGATTCTGTGTGTCGTAGAATAGTATCTTAAATAAAACTAATTAACAAAAGAAAAGTTGTGTGTGTGCGTTTGTGTGTATACTGTCAGTGTCGTATAGTCAGTAAATAATAATTATTTGACGTAATCTCAAACGATTGTCTCAGATTGTGCCGATGCAAATGCTAATCTGCATTACAAATATTACCAGTTATGGTAGGCCTTGTTATTATTTCACAACGGCTCTACCTTCACGACTTTAGAATATAAAACTAGTATTATGCAATAATTAATAGTTATGTATAAGTTTACTAACTCTTTGGTCAATGTTATATGTATCCAGAAAGATGGGTAATACTTATTCCCAGTGAAATAAATAAGCCCAAGCTCAAGGGGTATCGTTACTAAGCTTAATCAGTAGGACTTGTCAATACCAATCATATGAACCCAAACTTATAGGGCTTCCTAGTCTAGCAGTAGTAGTAGACTTCCGCTGTCCACTTGACCTGACTCAATCATTGGCACAACTCCACTCCATGCCAAGTCGTAGTATTGTCATCCAAAGTACATGTGTTCACAAAGTTTTATTTCGATAGATACGACAATTACAAGTAGGTATACATTTTGTTTTGATGGATACAACAATTACAAGTAGGTATAAATTTTATTTTGATATATAAGATATTTAGATATAAGATATTTTTAGATATAATTAAGTATAAATTAACGTCATAAATTAGTTTATATTGTCATTCATATAATTAGTTACAAGTGCAGTCAATAAAGCGATAAAAAAATTAGATTACGATTCAACATTGGAGTGCAGAGTTCTAGGTACTCTACCAGATGATTACTATTCGATGTCTGGTATATTGTTATTATTATTTTTTTTTAGGAGACAATTCCCGCATTAGGATTAATTCCTGTCGCGAGGGGCTTCACAAACATTCAAACAACGGACACAAAGAACACCCAACCTCAGAACAAGAATTTGAGAATTACACAAAGTGTTGTGCCGCGCGGGGATCGAACCCACAACACTCGGAACGGCAGCATGGTGCCGAGGTGACCGTTTGTTTAAAATTATTTGTAAAATAGTAATTATCTCAAGGATAATACAACAGACGACAGTCTATTAATAATATGAGTCACATGTACCATTTCAAGTCTGTGTTTGTTAGTATTACCATTAGTAGGTACTCAGTTTACTAATTTGAAAGCAGTCTTCATGTCCACCTTCAAGATAGCCTCACCTTCACTTCAAACAAGGTTTGTTGCCAAGGTATTTAATGCAGCCTAGAACCATCCTTTTAATACAAAACCTATTTAACAGGGTTGGACTTCCCGGCAAGCTACTTTAAGGAACACATATATTTTTTTTGTCAGCCACACGCCTGCAGGAACGTTTTACGGCAATGGGACCAATGCCAAAATCTCTCTTACGTAAGGCGCATAAATTTGTCTATACAAGATGTTGATGATGAAATTGTTTACTTTTACGGACAGCATAAGATTGATTAACACTGTCATTTTCTTCATGGGAGATAAAAAGACGTCTTTTTAAATAGGCCCTTTTTTTTTAACGTGTGGAAACCCCCTCGGCCGTCACTCCACCGGGGTTTTCGGTGGAACGGTGTGTCAGAATCGGACCGACTAAAATCACACGGTGTGCCATCCTGCGCCTAAAATAGGAGGAATCTGGGAACAGCTTTGGTAAGACATCCGTACCCCTCCTAGCACCTGTTGCCCACAACAGCGTGGGCACCACCTTCGGGTAACTCTCAATTAGGCAACGTCCAGGCACACCAGGACGTCGCCTCCTCGCGGCTGGCCATATGGCGGATGGAGGGGAAAACCCGTCCCGACCTCCCGCGGCCACACTCAGGGCGGCATGAGGCGCTGGTAAGCGCGCCTAAGCCGCCCGGTTCGCCGGCGGCGAGTTGGGTCCGAGTTGAGATCGTCCTCCCGGGCCCGCTCCGCCGCCTCCTTCTGCGAGATAACCTCCTCACAGAAGGTTGCGACCGCGGTGAAATTCCTGTCGCTACCGGCCATGGAGCGTATGACGGCCGGTAGCGAGAGATCCTCTCCAATGACTGCAGTGAGGACCCGACGCTGCGCCGCCCAAGCGGGGCAGTCTCCCGCTTGGGCGGCGCAGCGTCGGATCGTATGTTGAGCCGAGTCCTCACTGCAGTCGCAGTGGTGGCAGGCGGGACTCAATTCTCTCCTAGCGACCGAGTGCAGGTACTTTCCGAAGCAGCCGTGCCCGGAAAGAACCTGCGTCAGTCGGAAAGAAAGAGTCCCGTGCTGCCGCTCTGCCCATTCGACAATGAACGGCTGGAGCGCCTCCACAGCGGCAAAGCCAGCACGTGTAGCCTCCAGCCGGGACCACCTATGAGCCATCGTGGCTCGACGAGCGGCTTCACGCCACTCGCATACCTCTTCGGGCGGGGGCCGTCTGCCGTTACCCGCCCGGAACTCAGCCGTCCGCCGATAAACTTCGGCGAGCACTTCCGCCTCCAAATCCCACGGGGGAGTTCCGGCCAACGCACACGCCGCCTCCTGGGTAAAAGGCGCCCAAGAGCGGACGCAGCGCCGACCAGCCTTGGAGCAAGTTGCCGAAAGTGCTCGTCGAAGAGCCACCTCCCGTCAAGGATCAGGCCCAGATATTTAATGTGGGCCCGAACCGTTACAAGGACCGAGTTGACCATGATTGAGGGGGCGGACTACGACGGACCCATGAAATAAAAGGGCCTCCGTCTTGTCCAGGGCCACCCGTAAGCCCAGCGCCTCTATTCGCCTGACCTCCAGTGAGGCTCCTCTGGTGGCCAGGCGCACCGCCTCTTGAAAGTTCACTCCCCGGGCCGTGACCAAGGTGTCATCAGCGTAACAAATTACGCCCAGCCCGGGGGAGAAATCTGCTCGGAGGGCCCAGTCATATCTCATATTCCACAGGAGGGGTCCAAGAACAGACCCCTGCGGAACACCACACGACATGGGCCGACGTCTCAGATTTCCCTCTCGGTCCTCGTACATGACGGTACGCTCCTCTAAATAGTCTGCCACTAGCCGCCTCAGGTACTGTGGCACCCCGTGACAGCGGTGCTCTTCCCTGATGCAGCTGAATGGCAGGCTATTGAATGCGTTGGCGATGTCCAACGACACCGCCAACAGCACGCCGCAACAGCTCACCGCCTCTTCAGTCACGGCCCGCAGACGCAACACAGCCCCACAGAATCGGCAGGCCGTCCCGGCTTCCTTAAAAGTACCAGCTTCCCGCTTTCCCAGCAATCAGGAAAGCGTCCGGACACCAAGCTAGCGTCGAACACCTCCCTGAGGCGGTCTACCAAATGGTCAAGGGCCAGGGCCAAGACTCGGGCAGGGATCCCGTCTGGACCAGGGGCGGTGTTTTTGGAGCAGATCCGTAGAACAGCCGCCCCTATCTCCGCCTCGGTGAGGGGTGGAACATCCTCCTCCTCGAACTCCCCGTCGTCTCCGGCCAGAGCGGCCATCGACGAGGGTGAGTACTCCACCCGTTGCGGGAATAGGCCCTCAACCACTTCCTGCAGGAAGCTGGGCTGGAGGGTCTCAGGAAGGGGGGGGGGCCCAACTCGCGGAGCTTTTGTTGCACCGCACGATAAGGGCGACCCCAGGGGTCACGATCTAAACCCTCCAGCATCTCCTTTCTCTTTACTTCTTTAGCGCGGCTAATGCCAGGTTCAGAGTACTCCGTGGCTCTCGGTACTCTTCATGAAGCCGGTCTTCTTCCCGCTCTTGGCGGTGACGTCGACGACTGTGGGTGTAGGACCTCCGGGCACGAATGCAGACCGCGCGGAGGTCCGCCAACTCCTGGGACCACCAGCAGACCTCCTTCCTTGGAGGCCGACGACTTTTAATGCGGGGCATGGCCGTATAGCATATTTGCGTAATCGCATTGCGAAAGCGACCCGCACTCATGTCTACCTCCTCGGTCGGAGGCTGCGGAGACAGCCAAGAATAAACGACGGCTGCCTCCTCTAGTAAATCCCTATCTAATTTAGCGCGGATCATCGCGGAAAGCGGGATGAAAGCCGCGCCGTGTGACCCCTTCTGGGGTCCTGGGTCCGGGAGAGCTCAAATCGGATGTAGAGATGATCCGAGAGCGTCTCAACCTCTACCAGGACACGCCAGTTCGTTACTCGTGTGGCGAGAGCAGGGGTAGCGAACGAAAGGTCCACTATCGACCCCCCCTGCTGTCGCACACACGTGTTGGTGGAACCTCTGTTTAGGAGACAAAGGCCTACTGATGCTGCCCACTCCTCTACAGAGTCGCCCCGTGCGTCCGTCCTGGGGGAATATAAGAATATATTCTTCAAAAAATATTCCATGACATCTGAAAAATGTCTTAACGTTGCTGTTCTATGTTTCAATGTTGTTGCTTCATTGATGGTTGTAACTAAAATAATACTAATTTCTCATCGAAATATCAGAGCAACGTTTAGTCATATTCAAAGAAAAAACTAATTAGGAACCTGTCTATGTTTCATCACTGTTACGTTGCTGATGGCATGTGTGAAAACCTCTTATAAGCACGTACATAAATTATTTTACGAACTAACCAAAAGTACATGAACTTGGGTCTTCGCCATTATAAAATACGTATTGTGACTTTTTTTGTAATAACTACTAATTAACTAAGAAAACTCAGGTCTTGCTATATCTCTTGTAATTTCGACTAACCAGCCGTTCCCCGCTGTGTTTATGGCCACTACTACGCTCCTAGAGGTTCGTGCGTGCTGCGTGATGTTTTATAGCTCATATTGTTTCTCTGTAAGTACTCTAAAAGTAACAAGGATAATCACCCTGTAGTGTGTAAATGTGTGTTTGTTCGTGGCATGATAGCACCAGAAAAGATAACCGATTTTGATTAAGGCTTTTCGTTTGAAAAGTATCTAAATCGAGTATTCTTATTGATTTCTATGTAATTATATTGATATTAATGTCATTGTAGAGTAGAATTTACAATAAAACTGCTTATGAAGTGAAAATCTTAACACCTTCATCGTCATTCATCTCTTCGTACATTTGGTAAATTTTGAGTTTATCGCGAACAGACAGACATACGCGGCAAGGAGGCCACCTTGCCGCGTATGTATGTCTGTTCGCGATAAACTGTTTTGTAATATATAATGATTAGGTAGTAAATATAAAATGTACTGCCACTGAAATGAGGATAAATCCACCGGCACCCTCGCCTCTTGGCTGCGGATCAACATAAACATTCTTCATAGTAACCGTGGTGCCCACGCAATAGATGATGGAACTGCTCTTTCTGGAACACGAACTAACTGATGTAATCATTTATTTATTGTACCGTCACGTTTATAAACAAAGTTTTGTAATGTTTTTCTTTAAAACCATGAAAAGTAAATGTATATAATATTGAATTATAATTTTCGGACCGAAATGTGGAAAAAATGAATACCAAAAAGACAAAAAGTGGGAAAAAATGAAATTAGAGAGTACGTTGGGAGTATTCCGTTCATAACATTTTATCATACATATACGGTTAAAAGTGGTATATGTGTACTTCCAATGATTAATTGTTTGAATAAAAACTTTCGTGAATTTACATTCATATTTACAAGAGTAAGTCGGCCGGCCCCGACGGTACCCTATATTTACATAGATTGATTGTTTGGTTTTAATCTTGCAAGCTCATTTAAAACTACTTGCGGAAAGATTCTAGCCTATACAGTTGTCTTTAGACATTCATTTGCGGTGATAATGAATTTTTATAATATCTAAAACTACGTGATTTTGAATCTGGGATTTGAAGAAGGAAACTGTAATTGGAATAGGCAATTAATTGAATTATGGCAGACTGTTCTAATGTTTAAATGTTTGTTTAAATATATATACCGCATTGAACATTAACAATAAAATTATAATACACTCAATTAAATTGTTATTTCGCAAACCTCTAACATACAATGTTTGTTTGTGTGTGAGAAGAAATAGTTACGAAAATTTAAATATGTACTTCATTTCTCGCACCAGTGTTTATTCAATCTCGTAATAATACGAATAAACCTTTTGAGTTGATGATGAACTGATACATTAAACGTATGTATAAGATAATAATCAATATATGTAAATGTTAGTTTGTAATACTAACTGCCGCAATTATAATGTAAGAAAAAGACTTGATGATATCTTGTTATTGTGTTGCGTTGTTCCTTTCAAGTATTTGGTAGTGGTGAAGTGTATCAGCTAGGAGGTATATAATATGTATATTATAGATTGCATTACTAGTTAAAACGACAAGCTACGTAACACTGCAGGACCTATTTTCTTCGATAGATTTTTATTTTTATTCTGTTTGAATAGTTTTTAAGTGTATGCATATAGTGGTGTACGAGTATATATAGTTTTAATAGTTATTCTATTCTTCGAGGGAGAGATAAATCACAGCCCCTATGGTGTAACTAACGAGAGTCTGTTTTATATATATCCTATACATATGCATTATTATTCAAAGTTGAATTGGTTATAAACCATACAAAGCGGATGTGTAAATGTTGTACCGCTAACAATTAAGAAAAACTAGTTTTTTTGGCATATTTAGTTGAATCAAAAATAAGCTGCCTAAAACCAAGGAGCTTCTGGCTATAGTTCTTTAACATAAATATACGCTTTAACGCTTTCCTAAAAATCATTTAGCGGTCTAAATAAATATGTTTATTTTTATTTTCTGTATAGTTTTTCAGATGACTCAGTGCTATATAAAAAGGTTATTTTTAATCGCAAACATTTAAGGTTTAAGCAGTATCTTTCGTATGACATAAGATAAGTACTTTGTAAAGTTACAAAGGCTCAGCGATAAAGTAAGTTATACTTATTACAGTTATTTCTCAACAAAAACTTTTAACCGAAACGGGAACATTTATTACAAAACCTAATATTTGAAAGAATAGGTTGAACGACCTCTTTGCATCTTTGTCCCAAACTCAAATAATCTAAATAGCATTGAGCTGGCTCGTGTCGTAAATTATATTGCGATATCTGACATTGATTTCATTAACAGCACGATACACTTTGAAATGTTTAAATATAAATAACATCATAAGAAAGAAAAACAAAGATAGAATGTACATTAGTGGTTTGATGACCCCACTTTTTTTTTCTAGAATGAATAATTTATCGAGCGTAAAAATTGAAATTATAGTTTTGTAGAAGAAAATTTTATCATAAGCATTGAAGTCTTGACATGGCTAGAAAGTCTACTGAAAATAAAAAGTTTATAAGAATAATATTAAAACTTACAAAAATAAATTAACAGAGCACATGACATTTTCTGATTCAATTTTAATAAAGTGATTAATATTAAGGTCAGGTAATTCCTACTTATTTTAAATACATCCTTATCAGTATACATATTTACACAATCATACATACACTCCCGCCTGTATTCCCGAAGGCAGAGCAGGGCAAATTTTGTCGATTATATTTTAGTCCCATTTACGTAATAGGGGCAAGCCTATTGTCGTCATCCGGCCACTTTTGTATATTGACAGGAAAGGGAAGAAAAGGGATATTCTTTATACAGATCTAATTTTTCTTTTGAAATGTACCAACATTCTTGAAAGCAGTATTCAGACCTTTAATTTATCGTATGAACTTTCATCTACTAAAAACCTTCGATAATACGATTAGCAAATAGGTAGAGGTATGAAAACTATAATTAAAATGTGTTTCGCTTAATTAACAATATGAAATATACTTGGCACTACCTAGCAGTGAGATTAATAAATAGCTCGAACAAGTTTACTCGCAATGTCTAAACGGCATGCGTTTAGATATTGCGAGTAAAAATTTGTAGTTTCAATATGCGTACAGTAATATCAGCAAGAACAAAATAATGTATGTATGAATGTGTGTAATGATGAGATTACCCTGTGTAGTCCATTACGGTACGAATAATTTAATTCTTGAAGTAGACAGCAGTTGGAGATACAATAGGTACATAAGAGATATTGCATCACTATTATCAGATTACAAAGAGTGGGGGAGTTATTATTGAGATGATAAAAAAAAATTCATTAGAAAAACACCAGAAACACGTGAAGTTAGTAGTTATTTTATTTTTGCACCAGTTTGTGTAGTTGAAACTTCCACTCCCAATCGACTTAGCTAAAAGTATCAGTATTATGATTCTCATTACAATAATATGGTACTCAAGAGCTAAAAGGGGAATTAGACCAACTTATATTTCCTTGTTAGTTAATAGTTAGAGATATATAGTACCAAAATACGAAATATGTAAGCGATTTATAATTATGCTATGCGTCGTCAAAGTCAATAATAATTACTAACTAATGGAAATTTTGCAGTCTATTCACATCAGCTGTATAAAGGATATAATGTTTTAAAAATATGTTTGTTGTCACAAATACAATAGATACAAGGCTACTGATTTATATGACACAATACATTATGGTATCGAGGGGCCAAACTAAGCTTGAGCCTGTATTTTCGGAGTTGAGGAGATAATTTATATTTCTTGTAGTGTAATTATATCTTGACACCTGTTCAGGGTCGGATTTAGTTGTGTCATATCTATACATGTAATAAAATTGTAACAGCCCGAAGTCTGTACATTATAGATACTTAGAAAAACTATTCAGCAATAGTTCTCTTCTTTCTTTCTTTCATCTTTATTAGAGTAGAGTAGATAAAAGTAAGGATACTTTATTCTAAATTCCAAGCGTGTGAAGTCACAGGCGAAAGATAGAGTTCATCATAATATTTGTTTCGCAATCCTATTCCAGAGAATATTATTTTTGTTACTTTTTCCAATTTAAGTTGATGGTAGCAATAATGCCTCACTAAGATTACCTCACACCCTCACAAGTTTAGTTGTTTACAAAAAAAAAATAGAGGCAATAATTTTTTTTGACGACGACGGACGGGTACAGACAGACGAACAGACGGGTCACCTGATGGTAAGTGACACCGCGACCCTTGCAACTCAAGTGCGCTGCCCGCCTTTGAGGGTGATGAGGGATGGGGAATGTAGGGAGTGGAAAGAAGAGAGGAGGGATGAGGAGATGGTAAAAAGGAGAAAGGAGAAGAGGGGAGAGAAAAGGGGGGAGCGGGAATTGGGCCTCCAGAAACCTCACTCAATTCGGGGAAATGCAACGCAAGCGTTACTTCACAACCGGTTTTCTGTGAGCCCGTGGTATCGCACCGGTCGAGCCGGCCCATTCGTGCCTAAGCATGGCTCTACCACTGAACAAATATTACATTTGTTCAGTGGTATATTATATTTTTTATATATTAATATATAAATAATATTAATATATAAAAAATATAGAAGTTCGACGTTCATACTCTGCTAACTAATCTGCTAAATAATCAGCATACATTAAACTATAAGAATATAACAGTCTAGGCTGATTGCGATATAACAAGAATAAAATCTTTTCATATAATACTAGCAGTTGGGCTTAAAACTGTGTTTTTTTGTGAAAATGATTAACAGAAATTATTCATGATTTCAATTGCGTTAAAGTGAACTGTGATTTTCATTTATTAGAGTAACTTGTTAATTTAAATAAACAAAGATACACACGTTGTGATTTATACATTTTAAAAAGTAAGAATGAAATATATAATTAAGTACTACACCTAACTCCATTGTCAAAGCCTTTTTTTATAAGAATACTTTTATTGCTTTTTTTCTAGTTTAGTACACCTATTCTTGAACAGTCTAGTTAAAGGGATAGCGATACTGAACGAGCTGGGACGAAACTTTTCCATTACTTCTATTAAGTGACAGAAAAGTTAAAACTAAAAAAAAAATAGGTTTGCTGTCGAAACATTGCCATTAAATTACGACCATAGTTTTCGCCAAGAGCCAAAAGAAATATGTACACACTCACTTACAAACCATTTTATTGGACTTGTAATATTTACACTTAAATATTGTATTTTAATAAGTATACATATAAAAAAATACTTAACAATTTGTTAGAAAATAGGTCCCTACTAGTAAGTTTAATACAATTTAATTAAATCTATCACACGAACTTTGATTTTTTAGCATTGCAGACACTGACTTAGAAAATAATAATATCATTTTATTTCGACCTTCATTTGACATAATAACATAAATACTGTTTTTACACCGAGTTTTTCGGCACTGGTCTCACATCTTACTTTCAAGCGATGGGAAAGACAAGAAAGAAAGACATTGTTAGTTTATATGTAGCCATGAAATTTTACATGTGACGAGTGTTGCCGAAGCCACCATGCCCTGATTGTGAAGCACCCTTGTTGAAACCCATTTGAAGATTCAGTTCACTTTCATGAGCACGAAGCTGTTCCTCTGTGAAGACGCGCTCGTTCTTCTCCGCCATCTTAGGTCCTAGCTGAGGTCCAGTAAATTCTGGATGCTTTTGAGTCTGAAAAAAATAAAAAAGATTTTTTATTTGCAATGTCTTAAAAGTGGGTAAATACGAATGGAAGTATTAGAACTTACAATTCTACCCAATGCGTATAAACATAACGTAACTTGGGGAATATTGCGCCTCTCAAACAAATCAGCGGTCTGGAAAATTTCTTCTTCAGGCACTCCGTACTTTTTAATGGCAGCTTGGAACCTAAAACATTATAATCAATCAAACAAATATGATATTTATTATAGATTGCCACAACATTAATATATGTGATTTGGAATTTCATATGTTATCATTATAAATACTCGTGTATATGTAGATTAAATGATCTTACACACCTTTGAATGTTTTCCATCAACTGGAAGTTAGTTCCTCTCTCCTGGATCTTCTTAACTGATCCAGGACTTAACTTATTAGCGAGTTTGCAAAGAATCACACCATCCTTCAGTATGTCTTCGTAAGCACCGTTGGGAAGAGGCTCCCCAAGGATAGTGGCAATCCAGTTCAAGACTTCTTGTTCCTGTTCTTTGTTTCTAGGCTACAAATACAAAATAGAAGCATTATTATGATTTTCAAAAATATTTTTAACAGTTTCTGCATAAACATAAAGTGGAATTAGGCGAGATTAGCGGCAGTAAAAAACTCTGCGGCTTAGTGGATTATGGATGAAAGTCGTAAAGTATTTAAAAAAAGATATCGAATCTTATGCAAGTCTTGAACGTTGGCCGTAAAACGAGCGTTCCAGTGCCAAGTAGTTTGATGGCGTGCGGACTAATTCCAGCATCATATCCTAAAATAACTCGGAGTTTACGAAACAGATACGCTATAACTCATGATGATCACTTTTATCTCAAAATCTTTTTAGTTAAACGTATATAAGGTGACGTTAGCGAGCAGCTGCACTCGCATCTCTCATTAATCTCTTAGAATTAAAGATAGTCTAGACGCCTATTGACGTCACAAAACAGACATAATATTTGTATGTATTTCTTTTCTGATTTTTAAGCAGTGTATCTGTAATGCTCTAATAGAATATAATATACTATATAACAGATAAATTAATGAAATAAGCATTTAAAACTTCAAATAGTTTGACTGATTATTAATTTGAGATCACACAATTAGCCATACAATTATTAATTATCATTCAACTATGTCTATAAGTGTAAAAAATGTAAGAAAGTTTAATGATAGAGTTAAGCAAATTGCGAAAGTCACACAAGTTGTTAGAGTGTAAACAGTGTAAAAATTTTATCTGAAAATGGCCATACGTACAGCCATTTTGTAAGTCACAGAACCGTTACACTTGACTTTATGAACGAGCTTTCGCTACGAACTCGACTTGTAGACTGTTAGCTGTGATGCCGCCCGCCCAAAGCCGGCTAGCCATGCGGGGGCGGTAGAGATCACCGCTTCTTCATCTCCGTACATAATATGTATGTAAATATAGCGTGGCGTCACCTTTATTTACATCACCGAATGCTGAATAGATACTGTGTAAACCCTTTCATTCATATTTATTCTTCCTACGTCCTACGTCACAAATAAAAGAATATCGTGTTCACGTTTTGTATAGTTTGCTTACAAATTGATTGTTTTCATAATTGGTATAGATTAAACATTGCTTACAAATAATGAGAATCGTTTTGACTAGTGTATAAATAAAATATGAACTGTTATTGTTTTTGTTGTACTCTGTGATTCAATAGACAAGTGAATATAGGAACAGATTTAAATTTAAATATATACTTTAGTTTACGATGTATATAATTTAATAATTAATTTGAAATATAAAGTTAACTCCTTTAAGCACATGAATATAGTTATATTATTACTTATATTATTTATTACTTGTAACAAGTACATATTTAGTTTTCATCGTAATTCGTTGCTCTGTTTAATGAAATGTTATAATAGATCAATATATATGTATATATATGTAAATATATATATATATAGTAAATATATAAATATCAAAAGATACATACGTATAGAGTTAGAGCTGACAATGAACAAAACCAAGACCAAAATAATAGCAAATAGGTCCCAAAAACCTATAAAAATAGAAGATGAGGAAGTTGAATATGTAAACTTCTATATTTACTTGGGCCAACTAATTGCATTCAGTAACCAAATGGAACTAGAAATAGAGAGAAGGCTTGCTAACTCATGGAGAAGATTTTGGACACTTATAGAAATCATGAAAAGCAAACAGTATAACATCACATTTAAAAGAAAAGTATACAACACCTGCATATTACCCATACTAACCTACGGATGCCAGACTTGGTCAAACACATAAAAACAAGACCAAAAACTAATTACATGTCAAAGAGCCATGGAAAGAAGCATACTGGGCTACACAAAAAGAGCCACAGACATAAGACACATAATGAAAATAGAAGATGTGGCCAAAGCAAAAAATCTTAAGTGGCAGTGGGTAGGACATATGCTCAGGGAAAACAATAATAAATGGACAAAAGACATAACAGAATGGACCCCTAGATTCCAAAGAAAAATAGGAAAGCAGAGAAAACGATGATGATGAAATTAAGAAAATAGCAGGCCATTATGGCAGCGAACTGCAAGATTAAGAGAAGAGTGGAAAAGGCTGGAAGAGGCCTATGTGTCGTAAAGATACGCGGACACGCAAAAAAAAAAATATATAAAAATTATCTTATGAAATGTTACTGAAACTGTTACTGTTGGCAGTAAAGGCTATAAAAAAATAGTTAGAGGGCTCCGACTTCCCGGCACCAGTCAATTCGACTTGCTTGAGTTAATGCTTATACTCCCCAATCCATCTGTATGAGCAATATCCCTTCCCTTCTCTTTCTATCCTCCCTTTCTTAATTCCCAAAAGTATCCGGATGACGGCCATAGCGCTACCCCGTATGTAAATGGGATTAAATGGTAATCGGAAAAAGGCGTTGGTTACGTCCTTGCCTACCTCTTCAGGGATAGAGACGTGAGTACATATATGTATATAGTAACTAAAAGTTGTGAACAATCAACCATGTAACTGGTATCGATTCTATGATTTATAAAAAAATGTTTGCCCCTATTCTTTAAACCTAATAATAATAATAATTTGGATCAAGGGACTGATGCGGAAGACAGTTCTCCTCGACACGCATTGTCAGGATCCTATCTTTGGAGCCAAAATCACCGGTGTCTTGGTACCCGATGTCGGTGGTCTACTGGTGCAATAATAGTTGACATTACCACTCCCCATAATGGCTAAAAATTATTAACAAAAGAAATAAATAGATTTGGCACATGAGGTTGTCGACATTTGGAATGTGAATTCGGCAATCATTATGTCAGTAGTTACATCAGCTCATGGGTACATTTTAATTACATTACATTTCTAAGAGCCGATGTTAGGCAGCTGGGTTAAGGACCTGATGCCAGTCCTTCTTGATACGGCACGCATTGTGGGGACGTTTCTGTCTCTGGAGCCCTAATTACGGGTAACTTGGTTCCTGTACCCGAAACCGGTGGAGCACTATTTTTTTATATATAAGCTTTGAAAAATGTAATTTATATATATATATATATTTAATCAAATAAAGAGAATAATCATTTGTCAATCGCTGTATGGTTACACTTACACTATTAATCTATTTCTTCGCCAATTGTCGACCGAATATGCGGCTGCTATGGTCCCATTCTAGCGAAGTCAGGATTTGATGATGGGAACTTGATGTAAATACTAATATAACAACGCTGAAGATGTTTTTCTTGTTTGTCTAAACGAGCTCATCTCTGGAAGTACCGTACAGTAATATTTATTTATATCTCTATAGTGTAAATCATAAGAATATTGAACAATACAGAAATGATAACATATATTACGGCATAACAATTGGCGGTCTTATAACTGACGGTGGTTTCTGACAGACAATTAGTTGTAAATTTCAGTGGGAAATGTAACTGTTGATGGTATGTAAAAAAATATAATTATTCAGTGTATCTGTAGATTCAGTATTTATCCAGTTTGACCCGTAAAAACTACACAGGGTGCATTCACTAACAAATAACATAAAAAAATTGTAACATATATTACATAACAATTGGATTGTAATAACTATACTATTATACTTTGTAACACTGTTAAGAGACACTTACTTACAATAAACTAAGTAATAAATTTCAACTGTACGGAGACCTTAAACCCAAACAAGTTATAACTTCATATATATAAATTACGATTTATCTTTATATAGGTATTATTATGAGATTAACTGGATGATACAAACAAATATATAACGGAACGTGATATCAATTATTATATCACGTTGATATTTGTTTAGGGCGACCGGAATAAGCGAAGGTTGAGTATCTTGGCCGAAAATATAACCAAGATAAATTGAATATACATATGTATGAATGAAGCTCAGTAAATAAAGTAGTGAACAAACTGATTATTATATTATGATACCTACCCAATTACAGTTCTAAACGAATGGCATTTTCTCTAACGATGATAACGACATAGATAAAAATATTAATACTCAATTCATTCATCATTAGGTGTTGCATATTTATTTGTTTGTTTATGTGTGATGATGATGAATTTGATGCCACAAGATAATTGTTTTAGTATGTTAAAATAATATATTTTTTAAGAAATGATACGCTTAATACGCGATTCTTTACTTAAAAGTAAGTTCTAACACAGTTAAAGTGTGGTTTGATGAGGGTTATGTGAGTATGTTATTAATAAATCAAGTCTCTGAGTATTGGGAAATCATTGGAGGTGTTTCCACTATTCATGACTTCAATGACTTACAAAGATATAATAAGAAACATTTTTAATTAAGGACAGTTTTTTTTATGCGATAGTCGGCAAACGAGGAGACGGGTCACCTGATGGTAAGTGACTTCCGCCGCCCGTGCACACCCGCAACTCAAGGGTCACAAGTGCGTTGCCGGCCTTTTAGGTAGGAGTACGCTCTTTTCTTGAAGGTTTGAAGTTCGTATCGGTCCGGAAATACGGCAGGCGACCATTAAAGGACAATCTACACACTAACTTTATATGGCTTTAACTATTTTAATTTATTTTATTAATATATTTACTTAAAAGTTATCTAGATAAATACGAAATTCAATAACATTTTATCTTTTCCAATTGAATTGAACAGTGTTTTACTGGGAGTACCGATCTGGAGTCAATTTGGAAAAAAACATACTTTGTATCCTGAATTAGAACACATATAATTGTGAATTAAGATAATTATACAATAGAGGCACAGCAAGCAGTTGCCGAATAGTCTTTGGGTGGGTATCATCAAAAAAAATTTACGAAACTAATATAATCCGTTTGTTATAACATAATTGTCTTCTTGTCCTCCAGTTCACAACATCACTTGATTAACTCTTTGCATTTAAAATGTCCGCACAAAATAATATATCGATGATATAAAAAAATAATTTATGAGCTAATTTAGCACATCTTTAAAAACTCTGACGTATGTTTTATTGAACTATATAAATTGTATGTATTATAACAACATACATCAAAGTATAATAACGGGATCCAACACAATTGTTGACGTTAACTGACGTAAGAACACGTAATAGATTACATCCAGAATAAAAACTACATTGGGAGTCGTTTCAAAGTGATCTAATTTTATATCCAATACTATCTTTAATGTATGTGTGTATAGCAGCTGTTTTGAAGATAAGCTTTATTTACGGATCATCAGATCGCCACACGGCACTACTCCTGTTCCAATTTTATGGACGAATCTAGCTAAATTTCTTTTTAACTATTTGCGAAATATTCCTTCCAAAACATTTCATGTGAAAGAGTTTAAATCCCACTGATCTCCATGGTAGGATCATCTGTTGTTCAACATTGTACCGAGTTATGGTAAGATTTACTACTATTTTACTGTTATTTTGTTTCTAGGTTATTTTCTGGGCTCCGGTACAATATACCGAACAAATACTGAATTGGTTTTAGTCGATGTGAGTCTCTCACTCACTCATTCATTCCCACTCGAAAAAACAAAAAATGAGAAGCTAAGTAAATCTAAATATCAAGCTTCGATTTGACACCGTAAATATTAAAGTTTCGGGATTCTGCCTTCCTAGTATCAAAATTATTTGTTTTTATTGGCATAAACTTATCGACGAAACTCGATCGATCGAAACTATACAATAACAATACAATACAATACCAATGCTAGAAGTAAATCATAGGTAAAAATAACTATTAGAATGACATACCCAGATAAAAACATTGTTTCAGATGCGGAAATTTTTTCAGCATATGTTTATTCTAATGTACACATATTAAAGAAGAATGAAATAAAACTTGTTTAGAAGAGAACATATGCTTACGTGTATTTATGATACAGAAATTAGAATAAATTATTTCAATGAACGATTTAAGCAAGTCAAAATAAATAAAGTTAACACAACCCGTTTTCAATCAATGTGATTCATCGTGATCTAGCTCAATATAAAGAAAGTCTCTTTACTAAGACCTAGTACTAGTAGTAGTGTACATATTCAATATACAGTTCTATATATTATCATATGCAAAAAAGTAATCACATACATACTATAGAACAACTGTGCTTTATTTAAAAAATGTGTACTTAACTCACGTCATTACATTCGTATATACTGTGTAATATATACTGTTCTGCCTACAACAATCTTTATAACTCTAAATCTGTTAGTGTGTCTGTGACGTTTTTGTATCCAGACATAATTTGTTTTTAACACGAACTCTAAACAGCAATCTTGACACCTTACGTTCGTAATGAATATTGGTTTGAAATGTATAGAGCAGGATTTAAAGATGCTTAATGTATTCTATAAATATGAAGCTGGCTTCGTGCCAACAAGACGTGGATATTCAATAGGGGAACCCCTTTAATATCTGCTTGATTTAGTAAGATCTTTTTTTTTTTTAAAGGAAGTATGAATTGACGGAACGCATAATAATATAATATAATATTGGGATTCTCAATTTGATTGAAGAAGAATTCGAATTCTACGAATAGTTGCTTTAGATTTCTTATAATTCTCGTGACTAGAGAAGCACTCAAGATCTGTACCTGTGCTACAACTATAATGGCAAGTTTTTCCGTTTTACCAATGGTTAGTACTTTTAGCAATTGCTAAGCAAATGCCTGTATCCAACTTTGTTAACATAGCTGTGTCTTCAAGCCAAGATCTTGTTGTTGGTTCAGTCGTACCCACTTTAGTGTATAAAAAATATGTATCTTTTAAATTAATAAATAAACCAGTTTTTAAACTATTATAAATAGAAATTATAGAAGTTTTTTGTATCAACGCTATTTTTTTAAATCTGGTAACACGTGCACAATAACCATTTGTACATATAACTACTGTACTGAAAAGTTCTAAAATAAGAAAAATTAACATAGCAAAGGCTTTGCCCTCTGCGCGCGAATACTATTAGTCAATGTGGTTCTTGTGAACTGGGAATCCTAAACCTAGTTAATAATATTATAATTGTGAAAGTTAGTTTTTATTTTTTAGGGTTTCGTTCTTCCAAAAACAAAAAAATTAACCTTTATAGGATCACTCGGTTGTCCCTTTGTTTTTTTTTTTTTACTATAGGGGGACAGGCGAACAGACGGGTCACCTGATGGTAAGTGACACCGCCGTCCATGGAGCGGAAAGAAGAGAGTAGGGATGAGGAGATGGAAAAAAGGAGAAAGGAGATGAGGGGAGAGAAAAGGGGGGAGAGGGAATTGGGCCTACGGAAACCTCACTCAATTCGGGGAAATGCAATGCAAGCGTTACTTCACAACCAGTTTTCTGTGAGACCGTGGTATCGCACCGGTCGACCCGGCCCATTCGTGCCTAAGCATGGCTCTACCACTGAAAAAAGTCTGTTTGTCTGTCAAGACTATTTTTCTCCAGAACGTGTAGAGATATGAAGTTGAAATAAACATCAAGTACGTATGTCTGCCGTTTTTTTAAGGTGTAAAAAATCAAGCTTCTAAGTCAATGCAATCAAAAGATACGCTAATGATAGGCTTTTTTGTAAAAAAATTGAATATTTCGCGGGTAAATCAAAATGTACAGGGCTTTACTTTACTTTACTTTCCATTGGCCTAGAATCATGAAATTCGTCAAGAAGCAAGATCCTTACAGTTCAAGCAAAGTAAAAAATTATAAAATGTTTGATTTGTTGTATTATCATATAAAAACATGCTTTTTGTGATCACAAAATTATATTTTGCTCACAAAAACGACGCCAATGCAATGGAGAGAAACACAATGGTAAATTTGTCTAAAAATCTTTGAAGATCTATTCAAGGAGGAGGGTTATTTTCAGGAGCATGTATATATGTAAATAACAGGTGGGCTGAAAAGTTCGTCAGCTGACACATAAATGGCGCTACTAGTATCAAATCCATATGATTTTTAGTTAGCCCTAACCTTCAAAAGACGCGTGTATAAATTTAAAATGAGCACCGAGGAGCAAAGAGGCTATTGACTGAAAACATCAAAAAAGTCCACAAAATAATTTTTGATAACCGTAAAGTGAAGTTGATTAAGATAGCTGAGACCCTAAAGATATCAAAGGAACGTGTTGGTCATATCGTGTATGAATATTTGGATATGCGAAAGCTCTGTTCAAAGTGGGTGCCGCGTCAGCTCACAATCGATGAAAAACAACAACGAATCGATGATTTTAAGATTCTTTGGAACTGTTCAATCTTTACTTAATAAATCCGAATTTTCTAGTGGAATTTTATATAATTTCAAACTGACTTCAAAACTGTATTTTATTGATCTGCAGTAATATTATTTACGCCCAGCGGACCGGGTTTTGCTAGTCTATAATAAAAAGAAAAAAAGTAACTGAAAGCTCATAGAATTAATATCATATACATACCTATGACTATAGCGAATAGATTATAGCGAATGTAAACTCATTAAAATAATTATAATTTTTGTAATGTTTTTTCTGCTCTGTTTACTCTTTATTCGTTACTAGATATAGTTTAATCTTGACATAAAAACATTTTAAAAGGACTCAAAATGTTCAGATTATGAATCCTTTTACATTAAAAGAGGTTTATAAAATGAAACAGGTAGGTACTATAAACCATTTGTTAGTTTTAGTGTTCTCTAAACAAGAAACAACAGCAATAGAACAATACAAACCACAATAATTGAAAAAAAAATGTTTTTTTTGCGCATAACATGACATTTAGGTAAAGAAGCAACGATGCTAATATGAATATAAATTATGATAATATCACCATTAATGAAATTGACCTTACTAAGTTTTTATGAATTTGTTTACATCAAAACGTGACATGGAAAATACATAATAATATGAACTATTTGAGGTTGAAAAATATCTATTAGAATGATTTTTTCGTAAGTATACTACAAGTTATCTTTGCCATTTGTGAACCTGTTACTGTTTCTTTTTTTTTTAATGAATTGGTTCTATTCATCGATGGTGACAATTGAATTTTCCACCCCCAAGCCGCTAAATTTGTAAAGTAAGGAACGAACAAAACATATTACGAGATAAGTCCGTCACTAGTGAATCGATATCAAGAACTATTATTATTTTTATTGGATGTTCTCACGACTGGTCCTGTTTAAATTTGAAGACACACACACCCCCTCTAAGGTGGTAAAATTAAAGCATATAGAATACATGTTTTGCGTTATTTTCCTTAAACGAGAATCGATTGAAATATTTTTTTAAATTGAATATGTTGTACTGAAGAGGAAGTTTTCCATCTGTAAAGTATAAAATGAACATATGAAAAATACAGTTCATTACAGTACATAATGATGAATGCGGTAAAATCGGTTTCATTTTTTTATAAGTCAAAAGTAGTTTAGCTTACGGAACCCTCGGTGCGCGAATCAGACTCGTACATAAAATCACGAAACTGCTAAGTTCAGGAGCAGAACAATGACAATAATCTTAACCATAAAGTTATTATGGAAAGACGGGGTAGCAAACAAATATAATATAAACATATACAACCTCTTTATTGTGAGCTTGTGCCTTATACAGATAACAATGAACCATGTCACTTTGAATACAATAATATCTATCAAAGTATGGTTCGTCTATCTCTGATGCATACAAATGACTCTGTTCAAGTTACATACATCATATATATGAACATAAATATGCTCACGCCTGTATCCCCTTAGGAGTAGGTGTATTAAACACACACATTTTGCTAATTAGATTTATGTTCCACTAACGTGATAGGGGGCAAGCCTCTTACCGTCGACCTGGTCACTGTATGACTGTATACATTCTGTCTGATAGAGAACAGTAAGATGCTTTAGTAGCCTTTTATGACACCACCGGGAAGAGATGGGGTGGCCCTACTGTACTCTACCGCGAACCACACGGACAAAAAATACATAAATACATATCAAACTGCTATTAAAAGAGTGTATCAACCCAAAATTAAGCTTTTTTCAGAAACAATAGAAAACTGAGTAAGTATTATATCGTTTCACACACACATACATAAAAAAAGAATTAATAATGTTGTTATATATTGAAATATATATTGATGTAAAATATATATGAATGGTAAGCTGATTGATAGAAAATTTAACCAGTTTTCTATAGTCTCTGAAAAAAGCTTTATTTTGAGTTGATACACCCTTTTAATAGCAGTGCAGTATTATCCAATGTTAGCTGTTGTTCAGATTATTATATTTCCCTGTTAAGAGTCTATAAATTTCTATTCATTTTAGGTTTAATATTATATTCATGACAAAAAGACTTTAGTTAAATCACTTGCTTTTTTGGTTAGAAATGATAACCCTGAAATCTAAAAAGATTTAAGATAGTGTAAAATTTATAAAAGAAAAACATATAAAAACAGTTCAGGCCATAAAATAATAGTTTAATACATTTAGACAATTATTTTGTTGATGTTTGCACAAGAAATTCTATATTGTGATATGTGTAAAATGTATTGAAGTTATGAAAACGAAAATAAATTATAGTTTTCGTTCAGTACAGAAAACCAACATATGCAAACATAATCAATAAAACAAAATTTTTGAAACCGAGCGTGGATATGAATGTTACATTTCGGTTTCACAAAATTGATATATACACATATTATTTTTCGGCTACTTATTACACATTACGCTTCTCACTTCTTTTAACACTCATTATAGTTAGTTAGATAGAGACCAAAAGGAACGAAATTATATAAAGAGCAATTTTTACAAGTTAGTTAATAATAATTACGATACGTTACGTACCTTATTCAAAGAGGTTCTCATCTTTCCATCACATCTTAATATATGTATGTACTATATGTAGCAATATTATTTAACAGTATTTTAAATAACCTTAAATTATAAATTTATTCGCAAAATACAATCATGTTATAATATTATCGAAAAATGTTTCGGAACATAGAAAAATAAGAACAAAGTTATAAAAGGGTGCGTTGTCACAGCAGTATACAAAAGTATAGAACTAAGTATTATCAACAACATTGTCACAATATATTTTACAAAATATTAATTATGTTGTAGTGTGTATCACAGTACAAGTAAGGACAGAATGATTTTTAAAATCATGTGAGCGTGTACATCAAATGGAAAACAAAGGCTCAAGGTTCACCATCGACGAGTTTGTTATTGTTATCAGTCGTATTTGGAAGAGACTCTATATTCTGTCAATGTGCAATTTTTTTAAGAGGTCTTTTTAACTTCTGGAACGGCCAACTGCAGTTACAAAGCAATGTTCAGATAAATATTACCTACAACACTAAATTTAAATTGTATGTACAATTTTTATAACCTATTTGTAAGGAATTAATATAAATAATAATTTGTAAGAAATGTGTAAATTTTATGACACACATTACCACCACTTCAAAAAAAAGCAAAAATAATTTGTTTTACCTTATTTAGCAAGTAAGTTATTGGCTATTAAAAATGTAATTCGCCATATAGTCGGTTTGATATGAGATTTTTTATGATTTAACATTTATTTTCTCATAATATTATATTTTTATCTTATAATATAGTTTTGTACGGTTGTGGAATGCCTTGCCACTCAACATTAGGCTACCGAAAACAATTACCAATTTTAAGAAAATAGTTCATGATTCTTTTTTATCACATTAGTTTGATACTTTCGGTATGCCGTATTTAGATATATGTATGTATATAGTTGCATCTATATTTTGTTTAATATATTTAAGTAGGTATATGTATATTTTTATATTGTTAATATATGTTTTGTACTTATACATTTAAGTATAGTAAAGGACTGAATGTACACAATATTTGTATATTTTTATATTTATTAGGTAAAATTTCTTTAGAAATGGGTTTCCAACTACCAACGTCTCTCCGAATCATTTTGTTCCAAGTTAAAAAAAAAGTTAAAAAAATATTTATATGCAACAATCGTATGCAAACTGCTTCGATCTAGCATGTAAGAATTAAATTATACATATTTTTTTTTGTCCATTCTATAAAATGATATGCCGATAATTGTCCATTGTAATACTTGTAAAGTATGTGATTATTTTTTACAAACCAAATGAATGTAAGTACCTAAGTTTTTGCAACCCAAATGCTTATGCAATGTCGTCCCGTTTATCGGATCATCATTGTTGGGTAAAGATGAGGTGAGAAAGTTCTATCATCAGCTTAACATCTGAACTTAAACCTTTGGCCCGAGTACATGTTAGTGGGTACTAGTTTTTTTTTTAATTTTGTGCTACTTTAACAACTGTATCAGAAAACTTTATTTTCCTGTTATGGTGTGTTAGCAGTCCCGGAAAGATAACAAATTCTTCAATGAAACGGAAATCATTTGTTTTAATGTTACTACCTCACTACTATACTACTTAATTATACACACAACAATTCTGTGAGAACAGCATTCAATTACATGGGGTTCAATTCATGAATCCATTGGGGCTAACATTAAATTTTGCGTAATGTGTGTACAAACCGACAGATAGACAAACAGACTTCTGTTGCTCTACTAAAGACCCCCTTATAGTTTTTCCTAATTATCTATTTATAATGTACGGATATCGGCCTGTTACAATTTTATTATATGTATGTATAAATTTCATTTAAAAATATGAGCTAGATAACGGATAACTTTTGTTAAATCCCTATAAACTAAGTAGTTTAGGCTCAAATAAAGGAATAATGACGTACTTCTTTTACATCGCAGTGTGCGGGCAAGCGTGAGCCCGAGAAGGAGGTAGAAGCCCAGCAATGGATAGAAGAAGTAATCGGCGAGAGGTTTCCTAACGTACCTTACGAGCATGCACTCCGTGATGGCATCATACTGTGCAAACTAATGAACCGTCTCCAGCCTGGCATCATTTCCAAAGTCAACGTTTCCGGTGGGGACTACAAATTCATGGACAATATTAACCAGTAAGTTACTACGACTATTTTTCTAAGATTGCTAATGATTATTGCATATATTTTAGTTGAAAGTTTAAACTCTCTACTATAACATTTATCAAAACTTTAGTGAAAAGTCCAAAAAATAAATTACTACACTTGTTATACGAAAAATGTATATTGATTGCTAGTTTTATGATGAATTTTTGATGAAAAAAGACCTTTAATAAAGATATTCCTTTCTCTGACTACTTTAGAAATATATTAAAATATTGATTATTTTGAAATTCTAATATTTCCTGATAACAAATATTACCACCGTTTAGATCGAGTAACTTATGCTAATTGATCCTGAGTGAACTTGATCACCAATAAATAAGGCTCTCAAGGGTTACCCATAGACAATACTAGAACATGGCAAACAAATATTCACTGCTTAATTAAAGTTTAGCTCGATTCTGATTATCGGCCCACCGCCATCTATGGAAACTTATAATAAATATGTAGCAGACAAAACTTAAAAACACTTCATAAGCAATATTTAAATTAAATATTATTTACTGTGTTCTAAAATTGAAATATTCTTAATTGCTACAATAATGTGGAAGCTGCATCCACAAATATATCATACCAAAAAATACGTAAATATTTTCATAATAAGGTGCGCAGGTTACGCTACGATTTTATTTTTTTGTCTGATCCCTAGATTAATGATAAGAGATGTGTGATGACTGGTACCTAGGGCTTACCGCATATTTTTTTAACAAAGATAATGTACTTTAAAGTTAAATGGTTTTATATTCAATTAACTCGTTTAACCTTTAAACATTATTAGTACTTATTTTATTTTCAATAGAATATTTTGAATTAATATTTATAGACTGTCTAAACTCTATGATCCGCCATGCACTGTTATAAACTACTTAAGCCCTTTAATTTGATACCCACTATCCATATTCAAACAAATATAGAATCTGGTATTTTGTGCCGGCGGCCATCATAGATTTTAAATTTGTCATTGTGTAGAGTATTCTACTAATCAAGCTCTTTTATTTGATACCCATATTGAGGGGGTTGTGAAAAAATATATAATATATCCGCCATTTTGCAGCGGCGGCCATCTATGATTTAAAATGATACTGAGTTTTTGTTTATTGTTTTATCATCATCAAGGGGTTAAAATTGCAATTACTACATTTCACCCAACAAACAAACAAATTAACAACAAACAGATCCAGCTAGATAAAATCTTTTAAAAAGCAATAGATGAGCCATTGTATTTCATGCAATACATTGTTGCTATTCATTTATCCCTTTCTGAGGTTTTACTTGAACGATGAAGAAACTATCATCACATTAGTTGTTGAGTAGAACTCTAATGCCACAATCTCAGATAAATTTACCGTATGGTCAGCCCTGTTATTTTCCAATGAAATGCGCAATAATTACATAAATAAATCTGAAAAGTATATTCGACTATAAGCCATATATATTTTGTTCATTTGATGCACAGAAATAGTGATTAAAGCATTGAACATGTAAAACTCGCTAATCACAAACCAATTTTTATTTTTTAGTTTCTGCTACTTGAACCAGACACGCTTAGCGTATTTATGGTACGAAAATGACCTTTCATTTTAGGTAGAAGTCATGATCTCTCCTTGTGGTTCACAGTGGCTCGACTCTACTGTAGGGTTAATAAGTGATACATATTTTTATTTTTACCTGTGACTTTATGAATATTTCTTTGCTATATCAACTCAACCGTGAATATAACTTAAATAATAGACTTCTGGATTTGGTTTTCCGTGATGAATTATTATCCTCCTCCTCTATCATTATATTTGTCTAACAACTTGCACACCTGTGGTTCTTGAGAATAAACCCGTTTTAAAGAAATTGTATTATAAATCAGACTTTATGAGGAACTCAACAAAATTAATTGGGACTCAGCCTGTTCTTTGTTAAAGGATGTTGACTCTGTAGTTACACATTTTTATAATATTCTATATTCTCTAATAGACAAATATGTCCCTACCACTATGTCCTTTATTGTTAATAATAAATATTCTCCTTGGTTTAAAAAAGTTTTAGTTAAATTAAATAATGAGAAAAGAAGGTATCATAGAAAATTGAAAACTTACGGTAATAGAACAGTTTACGATACATTCTCTCTATTAAGAAAAAGCTCCGTAAGTTGGAATGCAAAAGGTTTGAAAAATAAGTGTCTTTCTCCGAAGATCGCATTCACAAACACCTGAATTACTGTTGGTCTTAAGTAAAATCTAAAAGGCAATCAGGTGATATTCCGCACATTATGTATTATAATGGAACTCCTCTTAGGATTGGTACATCTATTTGTACTGCTTTTAATGAGTATTTCCAGTCTGTTTTTGTCCCAGTAAATAATTTAAATAATTATACTTCTTGTGATGCAGACCACAGTTAATATACTTCAGCTAATATTAACTCTATCAACTTAGATAAACAAATAATACTTAAAGAATTTTTATCGCTCAGTGTGCTGTAGCCTTACTTAAACCTATATATCTAATCTTCCGTTTATTCATGGAGCGTGGCGATTTTCCAAATATTTGGAAGAAAGTTTTTATCACACCAATACCCAAAAATAATTGTCGCTAGTTGGTATCTAATTATAGACCTATGTCAAAACTATGTATATTTGAAAAAATATATATAGTTACATCTCAACTCTCTTACGCAATCAAAAATGTCATATGGCCAGATCAGCATGGATTTCTTAAACGTCGCAGTGTTGAAACAAATATGGTTATTTAGTCGACTACTTACTTAATTCTATGGATAAAAATATACAAGGAGATGTCGTGTACACCGATTTTTCCAAGGCATTTGATAAAATTAATTATGATTCACTAGTTGCGAAATTTCGAAAAGGAAAAAGAATTCTTCCACCTTCTAAGGTGGATAGACTCATACATTCGAAACCGTAGTCAAGCTGTTTGTCTGAAGGGTCATTGTTCCACCTATTGCTTCAGGCGTTCCCCAAGGTTTTCATCTTGGACCTGTCCTATTCTTTATATATAAATGATATCGGTAAAACTTTGTACAATACGAGTCAGCTTTTATACGGAGATGATACTAAGTTATTTCGAATGGTTACTAGTTCTGTCGATTGTTGTAAATTACAGGAGAATTTAGTCTCCTTACTTAAATACTGTCATGAAAACCAATTATTTGTTAATTAAAAAAAAGGTTTATATTATATTATTACCTACACACCAAAAAAATCTCCCATTATTTATGATTACAAATTAAATAATGAAACTCTTTTAAGAGTTAGTAATATTAGAGATTTAGCTATTATAATGGATAGTCAGCTGTCATTTAAGTCTCATTATGAGGAATCTTTAGCTCGATATAAACTACTAAGCCTCTGGGATCGGCGCACACAATTTGACATAACTTTTCTATAGAAAATTTTGAGTAACTATATTGACTCAAATATTATTCTCTCCAAATTAACTTTATTAATAAACTTCGATTTCCTGTACGCCCCTCACGCCTCAAAATATTTTTTTTCTCATGGTGCCTCAATAATTACAATAAGAGGTTTTCTGATATAGATTTATCTTGTAACTCATTACGAAATTTTAAGCAAATGTTATTTGAAAATCTGTGCCAATATATTTTTCGTGGAATAATTTATTATATTGAATTCTCAATAAATTAACAAAAAGAACATAAAATTCACGTTATACATTTTGGACTTACTATATATGTATATAAATACTACAATATAAAAAGAAAAATAATGGAAAAATACAAAGCAAATATTTATCAAGATTACAGACGTCATATTCACATCACCAACCACCACCAAACTGAAATAGAAATAAATATATAATGATAACAAGAGCAAAAGCCAGACACAGAGATGCACACCCTCTACCTCCGGATTCGTCGCAAAGCTCCGTCTCGCAGCCTCCATCGCACACAACAGTGAGATCGGCGAGCAATGAGATGTCGAGCTCCACTTCCAGCGACGAGTATTTCTCTCCGCCGACGTCGCCAACACCTGTACGTCGGCAGGGGAGAGGCCGGCCACCGTCGTGTTTAGGACCCCGAGGACAACTGCCCTCGAACGGGGACCCCGTTCGAGGGCAGTTGTCCTCGGTGCCGGTGGTGATGTGCGCCGCATGAAATGGACTACTGCTATGAATGAAAATGTCATGCGGGCATATTATCGGGCTACGGAGTTGGGAACTAACCTTACTGCGTACCGTGTTCGTTTGGTGTCTCTGTTTCAGGAGCTTGAGCCAGCTGTCAACGTGTTAGCACAACGATTATCGGATCAAGTGCGAGCTATACAGCGCTGTCACCTGCTTGCTGATACCGTACTTGAGAGGATACGCTCTGACGTAAGGAATAGTTTGGCTATCCCGTCTTCATCACACACTGTGCATTTGGTGACAAACCATACACCACAGTTAATGTCCATACTACCTGTTAATGAAGTTGTGGAGAGTGAAGCTATATCTGTAAGTACCCAATACAATGAGAGACTAAGGAGTGCTTTGGAAGATACAATTCTGGAATATAGATCTATGAATCATCAGATTAGGCCACGTTTATCCCGTTTGCCTATGAATAAAAAAATATAGCGCTAATGTGTGCCCTGGATTCGCTGTTGTCTAACTATTTGGATAACAGTGAAAATCTTAGTGATACGCACTCTATTCTGTATTGTGCGGCTGTTGCAGTATGTCGAGTAGCTGGAGTAAAACTTTCCTCAGTAAATACCGCTACTACTAAATGTAAACCTGCTATGCCAGCCTGGCAGTATAGAATTGAACAACGTATCGCTGAGACTAGGACACTCATTGGTAAGCTAATCAGCTTTCGATCAGGCAATTTGCGACCGAGAGTGATGCGCTTTGTGAAACAGGCATTCTTGGGTACTGACATTAGTCCTCAACAATATATGTCATGTGTCACAGAGCGCATAGACTTTCTAAAGCAAAAGTTTATGCTGGGCAAATAGGATTAAACGTTACAAAAAGCGAGTAGATCGATTTAATCAGAATCGTATGTTCCAAAGGAATGAGAGGTGGGTTTACCGAAAATGGGAAGAACCTGATCCACGTGTGAGTGATGGGTATTTGCCAGATTCTGATGCTACAAGTACATTTTGGCGTAACATCTGGTCCATACCTGTCACCCAGACAGAAGCTGACTGGATGCAAGATGTCAGACGATCGCGTGAGACAATACAACAAATGGAACCTATAACCATAACCACTGAGGACGTGGGTTGTGCAGTTCGTTCATTATCAAATTGGAAATCACCTGGTGCAGACGGACTGCACAACTTTTGGCTTAAATGGTTTCGTAGCTCACATACTCGTTTGGCATCTCAGTTCCAAGCAGCTCTAGATTTAGGTTCATTACCCCAATTTATGACCACTGGCGTAACCCACTTACTCTACAAATCTGGTGGTGCCATGGATCCTAAGAATTATAGACCAATAACATGTTTACCAACTGTCTATAAGCTTCTTACATCTATTCTGAGAGTAAAAATTACATATCATTTAAATAAAAATTCGATCATTTCTGTTTTTCAGAATGGATGTAGGAGTGGGACTCGTGGCACCAAAGAGCTCCTTATCATGGATATGGCCATTAGCCAACAAGTACGTCGTAATCGCAAGAATCTGGAGACATGTTGGATAGATTACAAGAAGGCCTATGACTCGGTTCCACATACATGGCTTTTGAGGGTGCTGGACTTGTATAAAATTGATACAACTCTATGCACTTTCTTGAAGACATGTATGGGCCAATGGAGCACCTGCTTGCTGATACCGTACTTGAGAGGATACGCTCTGACGTAAGGAATAGTTTGGCTATCCCGTCTTCATCACACACTGTGCATTTGGTGACAAACCATACACCACAGTTAATGTCCATACTACCTGTTAATGAAGTTGTGGAGAGTGAAGCTATATCTGTAAGTACCCAATACAATGAGAGACTAAGGAGTGCTTTGGAAGATACAATTCTGGAATATAGATCTATGAATCATCAGATTAGGCCACGTTTATCCCGTTTGCCTATGAATAAAAAAATATAGCGCTAATGTGTGCCCTGGATTCGCTGTTGTCTAACTATTTGGATAACAGTGAAAATCTTAGTGATACGCACTCTATTCTGTATTGTGCGGCTGTTGCAGTATGTCGAGTAGCTGGAGTAAAACTTTCCTCAGTAAATACCGCTACTACTAAATGTAAACCTGCTATGCCAGCCTGGCAGTATAGAATTGAACAACGTATCGCTGAGACTAGGACACTCATTGGTAAGCTAATCAGCTTTCGATCAGGCAATTTGCGACCGAGAGTGATGCGCTTTGTGAAACAGGCATTCTTGGGTACTGACATTAGTCCTCAACAATATATGTCATGTGTCACAGAGCGCATAGACTTTCTAAAGCAAAAGTTTATGCTGGGCAAATAGGATTAAACGTTACAAAAAGCGAGTAGATCGATTTAATCAGAATCGTATGTTCCAAAGGAATGAGAGGTGGGTTTACCGAAAATGGGAAGAACCTGATCCACGTGTGAGTGATGGGTATTTGCCAGATTCTGATGCTACAAGTACATTTTGGCGTAACATCTGGTCCATACCTGTCACCCAGACAGAAGCTGACTGGATGCAAGATGTCAGACGATCGCGTGAGACAATACAACAAATGGAACCTATAACCATAACCACTGAGGACGTGGGTTGTGCAGTTCGTTCATTATCAAATTGGAAATCACCTGGTGCAGACGGACTGCACAACTTTTGGCTTAAATGGTTTCGTAGCTCACATACTCGTTTGGCATCTCAGTTCCAAGCAGCTCTAGATTTAGGTTCATTACCCCAATTTATGACCACTGGCGTAACCCACTTACTCTACAAATCTGGTGGTGCCATGGATCCTAAGAATTATAGACCAATAACATGTTTACCAACTGTCTATAAGCTTCTTACATCTATTCTGAGAGTAAAAATTACATATCATTTAAATAAAAATTCGATCATTTCTGTTTTTCAGAATGGATGTAGGAGTGGGACTCGTGGCACCAAAGAGCTCCTTATCATGGATATGGCCATTAGCCAACAAGTACGTCGTAATCGCAAGAATCTGGAGACATGTTGGATAGATTACAAGAAGGCCTATGACTCGGTTCCACATACATGGCTTTTGAGGGTGCTGGACTTGTATAAAATTGATACAACTCTATGCACTTTCTTGAAGACATGTATGGGCCAATGGAGAACGGTTCTTCGTTATCCAGGATGTCAGCAGATATAATCTGCTGACATCCTCCATAGCTATAAGCTAACGATGTACCATTAGAGATCGAGCGAGGCATATTTCAAGGGGATAGTCTGAGTCCCTTGTGGTTCTGTCTAGCTTTAAATCCTCTCAGCACTCTGTTAGAGGGTTCAGGGCTAGGTTTTAAGTTGCGGAAAGATGATCAAGTTATATCTCACTTTCTGTATATGGATGATTTGAAACTATTTGCCCCCAGTAAATTACAACTGACAGCGTTACTAAAGGTGACTGAAAACTTTAATAACTCTATCAAGATGGAATTTGGTGTAGACAAGTGTGCAGTCATGCACGTAAAGAAAGGCGTAGTAGTAGAATCTGAAGGAGTTGAACTTTCAGATTCAACTAAACTTAGATCTCTTTCTGCTGCTGAAACCTACAAGTATCTGGATATATCACAGTCATTGGGAATACCTGAGTCTAGTGTGAAACAGGCATTGCGGGACCGATTTTTTGGCCGCCTGAAAAAAGTACTTAAAAGTCTTTTGTCGGGCGCTAACAAGATTCGCGCCTGTAATAGTTGGGTTATACCAGTTCTCACGTATTCCTTTGGTATGCTCAGATGGACTCAGACTGAACTAGATGCTATTGATAGGCGAGTTCGTACACTGATTACTGCATTTCGAATGCACCATCCGCGGTCATCGGTAATGAGATTGTATATCCCGCGAAAGTTTGGAGGTCGTGGTCTTTTAAACATTAAGACCCTACAAAATCGCGAAATACACAACCTCAGAGAATATTTTCTTCATACCGATGTAGAAGTGTATCGTAATGTTGTAGCAGTGGACAAAGGACTTACTCCGCTCGGTCTGGCTAAAGAGAACTGGCGCAAACCTGTAGTACTCAGTACTAATGATCGCACGGAGGTATGGAAGGGCAAAGAGCTCCATGGTCGGTTCTATCGGGCCCTAAATGGGCCTGATGTAGACGTAAAAGCTTCTACATTCTGGCTACGGTGTGGTGATCTTTTTGGAGAAACTGAAGGTTTTGTCTTTGCAATTATGGATGAAGTTGTTATGACGAATAACTATCGGAAATTTATTCTGAAAGACGGTACGGTCGACATATGTCGGGCATGCCACCGTCCCGGTGAATCTATCAGGCATATTATTTCTGGTTGTTCTCGTCTTGCAAACGGTGAGTATTTGCATAGACATAACCAAGTGGCCAGAATAGTACATCAACAATTTGCCCTTAAATACAATCTTGTGAGTTTAGCCCGACCCAGTTCTCGAAAATGGTCGTGCTACATTGTATTGGGATCGATCTATCATCACTGACAGGACTATAATTGCCAATAAGCCTGATATAGTCGTGATAGACCGATTAGAGCGCCGCGCAATGATTGTCGATATTGCTGTTCCTCATGACGATAATCTCGTGAAAGTTGAAAAAGATAAACAAATAAAATATTTGGATTTGTCTCACGAGATTGTCGATATGTGGAATATCGATTCGGCGATCATTGTTCCGATAATCATATCTGCTCACGGATTAATAGCTAAGAGCCTCGACCAACACCTTAAGAGGCTCTCGTTAGATGGTTGGATCAAGGGACTGATGCAGAAGGCAGTTCTCCTTGACACGGCCCGCATTGTCAGGAGGTTCCTATCTTTGGAGCCCTAACCACCGGTGTCTTGGTCCCTGTACCCGGTGTCGGTGGTCTACTATTTTTATATTTTTAAATGTATTTTATATTTATATTGTATATTTAAAAATGTAATTTATATGTATATTAACTAGAATAAAGAGAAAATAATAATAATAATAATATTTATTTATTCTTTCTCTACAATGGTTACAATATGACTTATACAGTTACTCCAAAAAAGACAGATGTGAACGTAACAATTGTGAGAAACTGGTGCCTGAGGTAGGTTTTGTAAAACCTGTATATAATATAGGTCTATTTCTAAGTAATTGTGCCTGAAGTATAAAGAACATATTTAATCAACATAAATTAAACTAAACCAAAGACAAGAATTGATAAGAATGACATATATCTAGGATTATAGCGTAAATGTATGTGGTGTGTGAGGAAATGGAGTTAGTGTATCTGAAAGCCAGTGAGTGAACGTGAGTATGAGAATGAGTTTGAGTTAGGGTGTGCGTATGTGAGTTTATAAGGTGCATAGGGTTTTTCAATATAGAGTCGCTAAGCAGTAGAGCAAACATAGGGATAGTTATGAATTACGTCAAGAGTTAAACAACAGTAATTTGCTATTTAGGAATAGTTAAGAGATCTTCGGTATCCTGATAATTCAACGTTTTAAGATAAGTAGTAACTGATATTTTACAACGAGATCGGGTTAAAGGATATATGTTCAGAGCTAGGTTTAGTTTATTGTAAAGGTGAGCGCCAAGGAAACAATAGAATTGCTGCGCATGTGAGGAGCGGAATCTTTCAGGTAGGCAGACCTTGTCTTTACGTCGCTTGTCTGTTATTAAATTTGGGTCATAATATAATTGGGAGTGTTTCATTAAGACTATATGTAATATGAACGCCTGTCTTACTGTGAGTATATCCCACTCCTTGTATAAGTCATTAGAAGGAAACTGGAACGGAAGTCCAGCACCAACTTTAAGAATGGCACGTTGGGCCCTTTCAACGTCTATAATGTGGGTTTTACTGACTCCTCCCCATGAGGTTATACAATAATCGATAATAGATTGACACAAACCACAGTACGTAGTACACCATCTTTAGTGTTCGTCGATCTGCTGTATTCCTGAGGGTCTTAAAGACATAAATGAGCTTACGTAGTCTAGAAACCAGGATTTCCATATGAGGTTTAAAGGACAAGGACTGATCAATAGTGATTCCAAGATATTTTATTTTGTGTGTTCTAATGAGGGCTGGGCATGAGCATGAGGGACTAGCTCTGCATACATGAGCAGTAATGTTTAGAGAGGAATTAGGAAGTAGGTTTAGTCTATGACCAAAGGCGATGTATTTAGTTTTTTTCACGTTTAGGGTTAGTATGTTACTTTGGAGCCACACACTAATGATAGATAAGCCGGACTGGGCAACCAAGAAAACTTTTTCCCAACTAATATCACTAAAAAATAGTGCAGTATCATCAGCGTAGGTATTACGTAGCTTAAATTGTATTCCATGACACAATTGTCATAATATGGTAGTCACTATGTTATTTTCTGTCATTGCTTCAATATCATGTAGATTTACTGTCCAACTCATGTAAATTTGTTTAAACTTTAATGTACTATAAAATCTAATAGTTTACTTGAAGCATTACTTCTTTAGTATTAATTTCAGACTATAATGTAATAATTGATGTTTGTTCGAGTTATTAATTGTGCTACTTGTATATACACGCAGGATATAAATATGATAATTACATGTATGGAAACATTAGTATTGCCATGCTAGAATATCACAATATAATAAGTACAAGCTTGCATTGGTTTAATACAAATATTTGATTGACCTAGTCTTACTTAACCTTAACTCAAACTCAACTCCATAATATGCAGTATTGTAAGTCAACACATTTCCTAAAATTATTTCAGTAATTAGTTTCGGCACTCGTTATCTGTCACTCTGCGGTGTATATATTTTGTATTTTTTTTTTTATAAATGATTGTTTGTGCCAAAAAAAAAACGTAAATAACGTATGTATCTTTTTCTTTTTTTGTTTATTTAAATAACAACTCACGCATTAGGAATAATTCCTGTGTGGCTTTACAAACATTCAATCAACGGACACAGAGAACACCCAGGCTGGAGACAACTGTTTGTGGGTCACACAAACGTTTGCCCCGTGTGGGAATCGAACCCTCGACCTAGGGTTCAACAGTCAGGTTCACTAACCGCTAGTGCAACAGTATGTATGTACGTGTTACGATCTCATATCAATATATATATGTAATTTAATTTGAATACTTCCTAATATCCTCCATTCTTGATGTTTACAGATTCCAGAAAGCATGTGTCAAATACGGCGTTCCCGACGTAGACCTTTTCCAAACGACCGACCTCTGGGATCAAAAGAACATTGCTCTCGTTACACAAACCATTTTCGCCCTTGGCAGGACAGTAAGTAAATTAAAAGTTTTTTTACTAAAACCTCTACAATTTGGTTATCATTGTTAAACGTATAGAGATCAATGACACTTATGTATAATACAATGAATTTTAAGGTCGTACGTTGGTAAACAGTGTCGGTAACTACTTATTATTTAATCTGTGTTAGTACGAATGGTTTTCTTAGTGCCCTATTGCTATGCAATATTTTTTATTTATTTTATTTAAAACTTTTTGCACTACAATATTGTACAACGGCGGACTTAATGCCACAGGCATTCTCTACCAGTCTACCTTAATAGTCAATATCTTAAAGGATAATTTGGGGAAGGGGGGGAGTTGGGTCCGGTACCCTCACTCAGCTGCAATAAAATTCAGGCAATATTTGACTACGATTTATTTAAATTACAGAAAATCATACATCTGTGTAAAACTCGATAAAGGAAGGATTCTACTTACCTATATTTAGGATAAAGTTAACAAAATTCAATTAAACTATTTTGTTATTTTTACAGATTTCTCGAAATGCTTGCATGAACCGGGAATCGAAAACACACAACACTCGTTATTTTATTGCACTAGTCGATATAGTAAGCATGTTCTGTTATGTTATGTTAAAAATAGAATATCTCCAAGAAACATGAGGTGATGTATATGTGAAATCGAATATTTAGTACACAATGACTGTAATAACATAGACTAGAACTGTTTACTTTTAAAAATTAAAAAACATATTATAATTTTCTTATAACTTTAATATCCAAAGACATTCTATGAAATGCAATTTTTCTAATTTATCTCTAAGGATCTAGTTGAAGACTTAGATAAGAAATCGGTTCATTGGTGATAATAATTATATGCACATTCCTTGTTAAACGAGGCGTTAAGAGAACGTTTAACTTTGTTGCGGTGCGGGACTGCAATTTTGAAATTCGAATAAATATTGTGAAGATTTCTTTTTGTTTTGTTGATTGATCGATTTGGTTTTGTTTTGTTTTCATTTTGAAATTATGCAATAATGGTGTATCAAGAAGAATTACAAGAGACATTACAAGCTTACTTTCAAACAACAAAAATTGCAATTTAAGTCTGCTATAGTGATAGGCATAAAGACAGACAAATATAGTCTAAAAAGTTTTGTCTCGGATGGTCAAAGGATTCGTAAATAATCGAAGTTTAAAAAAAGACAAAGCAACAAAATCTAAACTAATCCTATTTTAATCTAAACATTTTGACATACTTTAAATGTTACCCGAAAGCTTCCAATAGGGAAGAGAAAAGAAAAAAGCAGAAACTACATACTACGTACTGGAGACCGTCAAAAAAAATAAGAGTTCTGTTAGAACGTTCCAACAGAAATAGCCCGCAACTCAAATTTCTTAGACTACATTATATGCTCTAATGAAACAAATTTCAGTAATAATAGAATGTAAATATAACAGTAGTAACAATAATTATTGGTCCAGTCTAAATCATTTTCGTGTTAACGAAACAAACCGTGAGTTCAGATTTACCTTTAATGTTTGGTGCGGAATCACAAGCAATATGGTTGTTTGTGTTTTGTACGTTTACGGAGACATCTGAATAGTGGAAAATACATTGAAATATAAATCTTTTACATAATATTTAATAACATAGTTTTTCAACTAGACGTTGGGGCACCTGGTGCTCACAATAATAGAGTTTCCAGGGCTTATGGCAATGTCTGTATAGTTACAAACGTGACGATTAGATGGCCTGCAAGAAGTCCAGATCTGACGCCTCTGGACTATTTTTATGGGGCCTTGTAAAAAATGTTATTTACAAAAAATCCTAGGAGAGTCTTTTATCCTGAATAATGATCCTATCGAATAGTGGAATAAATTAACGAGATTTATATTTTTTTTTGTTCTTAGCTGGTACTTTTCCGGGTTAGGCAAGCTAATTTATATTTCCTTTAGGACCCAACGAGTTTTTACTTTCTGATAAAGGATTTTTTTCCTTTTTCTAACGACTTCTGAAAATTTCATCTAAGTGTATTCTCGGATGGGATGTTTCTCATTAAAAACATCTCCCATATGGTCAAAGTTGCTCCTTTAAGGCCGCATTGTACATTTTACGTTTAAAACATGAGTCTTTTGTCTATGTATGTATATTTGGTGTACAATAAAGAGTACTTCCCTTCTTACATTAATTATTGCCATTCTAGGATTCTGCGCTTCTTTAAGCGAACTATACTGTTGGGTAAAGTGAGCGGGACAGCTGGCTGATTCCGATGATTTACCAGTACACTTCTGTTTTTTGAAGAGAGTCTGTTACTTTTTTCTTCTGTAGGTTCTCATGTACTGCCGTGCTTCTTTTAAAACAGGGATTGTCGCTGATCTGTTTAGGAATATTTATCTGACCTCTTTGTATCTTATTCATATTGGAGTCAAAAGTTGCTCCCCACAGTTGAATGTTGTAGGTCCTAATTGGTTTTAAGACAGACTTATATAGAAGCAGCGTAATGTCCAGAAGCAAGGATAATGATAATAAAATTAGAATAGTTAAGAGAACCGTCGATAATAATAATACCATAGATAATTTAATCTATATATCTATATATCAATACAAAAAATGTATCTACCTATGTCCGTTATAGACTATGAAACCGTTCATCCGATATGTCCCAAACCGGTTTAAATAACACACGCCTTGTATCCGCTAGTTAAATATAATCATGAATGGGAATGTAGCAATATGGTGTTTTGTGTTCTACAGGCCTACAAGCACCCTGAATGGAGAGGACCCTACCTTGGACCCCGGCCAGCTGAAGAAAACCGTCGTGAGTTCAGCGAAGATGTTCTCCGTGCTGGTAACTCTGTCATTGGCCTGCAAGCTGGCACCAACAAGTTAGCCAGCCAATCGGGACAAAACTTCGGCGCCTCCCGTAAAATCATTCTTGGAAAGTAAACTATAAATCAACTAGTTTGCCTCTAGGAATCTTCATAGAGCTTATATATATTTTTTTATATCATCTATGTAAATTATTGGACGAGCCTAAGTTTTTGATGAACCTTATAATAATATTGTAATAAAATCTATCTATATTATGAGTTTTCCTTAATTAAACCAACTATAATGATAACCTAATCAATCAATTAAACGACGCGCCTCGCGCGCAGCGCAGCATCACCCGGCACCGGTTCAGTGTTTAGCTTCAGTATAACTACCTATATATAATTAAGGCTCATTTGGTTTCTTTTACCAAGTGGAACACATTACACTTATTGATGAAGAAAGATTTTTTTAATTGTTTATATGATATAATCACTTATAAATCAGATCAAAGAATAAGTTCAAGGCAGAATTTGCTTTATCTATAGCCCCCTGTGGCTATGTCTGTTTCGTTGGTGAGTAATCTACTAATGTTTTGTGCGGACAGTATCCCTTTCAAAGCTAAGAGAACCTCACTAAACGTACTCTTTTACCACTTCTTGTACTACAACATATTATTATATTTGTAGTTTTGAACTGCGAAGTCTTCCCAAAATGACTAAAAGAGCTTATAGTCTTAATAAACCTATAAAAATAAACGACTACCAAAAACATTGTATATTTTGAATTGACTAAATTCAACTTTCAAAAGTAAGTACCTATGTAATATTGTAAATCCTTAATAATTAAGCGTCCTTTACTTCTTACCTATCAGGAACGTAACATGAAAATAAATAATTTATACGAATTATATCCCTAAATACTGCAGACAATTTTTACGAACATCGTGTAACAAGATTTTATGATAGTCGGTTCACTTGTTACGACGCAAAAGCGTAACAAGTGTAAAAAAACATAGCATTTATAGTAACAGTAACAGTAGTTAGAATGATATTACTAGCTTTCGTTGTGGTTTCACTCACCTAAAAGTTTTCTATCCCACAGTTACCTTACTTTTTTTCTCAGTGATAGGTACGCAAGGTAAGAATTTGTAAATATTATATAACAGTTATGTAATAAACAATAAATAATGTTCTATCTATCTAGGTTTTCACAAAACAATGTCTGTGTGATTTCCCTTATTAGTCATTAAATAGCAAACACAAGTAGTACAATTTTATAGCGATCTGTCTTCATAGAAGTACTCGCCCAATCAAGCTGATACAATACTATCCTATACCTTTCTATAACCCCTTTCCTCGGTTGGTTCCATAAACTTAGTGTACTAGAAGTTTATGGTTATGTCATACATAGTTACCCCGGGCACTTTCTTCTACACACAGGTTGGTATTAAGCGTCCAATGTTACAATATAAGCTTATAGCATAGGAAAACAAATAACAAAGGATTAAATTATTATCACTATTATTCCTGTACAATGAATAAATAAAAAGACACTACAGAACCTTACAGAAATACTTTATCAATGCAATCCTCCATTCACGAAGATCTGTTTTAGTTGCGCTTTGATTTTTATTGTTATATATTTTACTTTCTTTGGAAATTACTCTCAATTGATAGCCACTATGACCAATTTCGTAGCAGGTATTCAGTTTCTAGAGATATATTGAATAATGAATGTTTGTTATTTAGTATAACTCTAGTAACTTATGTATATTTACATATAAATTAAAGTTAAACAATGATATCTGCAATATACTTATGTCATGACTCAAAGGACGACGTACAGAGACTCAAAGGACGACGCAAAACACTTCCTGGAAAATAGCCTGGAGGCATATGTACTGTACTGGGCAAGAAATATTGCACATCTACCTCTAGAAAGAGACATTCGGCTAATTTCGGCTTTGTAGGGAGGCTGATTTCCCTTTCGCGCACTACATGTGTCACGTTTTGTCAGTCGTTCGACAAAAGCGGTGGAATATAGTCGCGTCTAGTTCAGAATATATGAATTTAAATGATTTAGAATTGTATTATTATTATTATTTTTTATGCGATAGGATGCAAACGAGCAGACGGGTCACCTGATGGTAAGTGACTACCGCCGCCCATGGACACCCGCAACTCAAGAGTCACAAGTGCGTTGACGGCCTTTTAGGTAAGAGTACGCTCTTTTCTTAAAGGTTTGAAGGTCGTATCGGTTCGGAAATACGGCAGGCGACAATTTGTTCCATAAGCTGGTTGTGCGTGGCAAAAAGCTTCTGGAGTAGCGCACAGTGGTGGAGTGCCAATCGTCCAGGTGATGGGGATGGATATTTTGTCGCGTAGGACGATGGCGGAAACCTGCAGCCGGTATAAGTCCGAACAATTCCTCTGAACACTCCCCATGAGACAAGCGAAAGAGAATACAGAGGTTAAGTAATAGTCGTGACAATGTGACAGTATAGACGCATTACTTATTATGACATATTATATTATATTCAGAGTTTCAGACACTTCAGTATCAAGTAAGGAAGTCTAGTGCCACGCTCTCCACTTCTACATCCATTCTGAGTGTAGGCCATAATATTAATATTGGCTATATGTGATATTATTTTAACTCTCAGAATGGATGTGAATAATTATTTGAATGGAAGTAAATATTAAATTTAGCTATAACTGTCCGTTAAAGATAAACGGGCAGTTATAGATCAACAAATGCAGGTATTTAATTATTTTATCTTTAATATTTATTTCACATTTGACAAGGTAAGCTATAGCGATGACGGTGTGTGTCTATTATCTATTACTTAAAATATTTTTTAAATAAGACGATATCAAATATTTGTTAAGTAATTTTATGAAATAAAGATAGTTAATTTGAATTTGCATTTGCATGATCAAATCTAATCTAGATCCATTCGTAAATCAGTAAATACCGGACAGGACAGGAACCTCAATAGACTAAAGACGAAGAATAGAGAGAAAGAGTTTATTTAAAAAAAAAATAGCTTTTCATAATTTATCTTAGTTTTCTTAGAGTATAGTGTTTTTATTTCTTAGAATAAGGTACTTAATGTCAAAACACTTACTAGGTGCAACTAGAGACATCTGTTAAATATGCCATGATGTATTTTCAGATATCATGTTTTTTATAGTTTGAATATTTGTGTACAGATGGCGCAAAAAACGATCACTCAAGGTCGCCTGTAGTGATGTCCTTAAACTCTTAACCAATACTCAATAAAATACACATTTTTTTTATTTGTAGATTAGAATAGCACCTACGTGTTTAGATATTATTAATAATTATCAACCAGTATATATATAAAAAAGGTGTTAATTTACATACATACGTACATTGCGTATACGTAGAGTTAGATTTTCGAAGTCCAGCGATGACTTGTGGTAAACAAACTATGGTATACCACTCTGCGTTAACCGTACTACGATCTTCAAGTGAAATAGTCGCAACATGGCCGGTTTCTCCAACGAACGTGGCCACTATCTTCTTTGGAGTGCTTCGAGAACGAACAACTTTAGTCGGCCTAGGAAAGACCCAGATTGTAGATTGTTGTTTGGAATCAGGATCGTAGGCATAGATCCAAGATTCCTCACCCCTGATGATGTCGTAGACGTGATTTGACTCTTCTCGGTTGAACCTTTGCAGAGTTTTCTTACACCATCTCTTGAGTATTCTTACATCCATCATCATCCAACGGCAAACTAGCTTTTTCACACCAAACGCTTCATGCAAGATCTTCTGAATGGTTGTCCCTGAGATGTCTAATAGAGCCTCTATCTCTCGATACATGACATGACGATCTTCAAGAATTAGTTGTCTCACAGCAATGATGTTATCTTCAGTAAAGGCGGATTTTGGGCGTCCTTTTGCGAGATTTGTCACTAACACTAGTATGTGAACGCTGGAATTCTTAATACAAGCGTTCGATAGTCCGCAGCCATGGGGCTTCATCACCGAACACAGATGTTAGCTCTTCAAAACATTGAAGCCATGTCAGGCCTCTTCTAAAGTTGTAGAAAATTATTGGACGAACATTTTCCTTAGAAACATTTTCGTACGTACCCTGACAGATTTAAACACGTTCGAATATAGAACAGTTCCAAATTCAAAATTGCTAGGAAATATGGAAACGATAGAACCTAAAAGGCATGCCTCGTAAATAGATACTCTTTATTGTACACGTTAGGTATCAAACAAAGAACTTAATAATAGGTGAGTACAAATGGCGAATGGCGTCTTATCACAATCTGTGATCTCTTCCAGACAACCTGATGGACTTTACTGTAAAGCATTAGGTAATAGTGGTGCACAAAGTGTAAAAAAAGAAAAGGAAATAAAAAACAAAAAATAAAACAATAAAAACAAAAATAAGAGATAGAAAAATAAACAAATTGAAACTAAGTAAAACAAATTACAATTAAAAACACGTAATATACATATATACACACATCCATTCACGTACATAAATACATATACACATACATAAATATATAGAATAAACAGGTATTACTGAGATACTCGCAGGTAGTGATCCTTTACGAGCTTTTGAAAGACTAGTGATTGAGCCCGTCGGATATCCTCTGGCAATGCATTCCAAATGTGTGTGGCTTGTGTGTGTGTGTGTGTGTGTGGGTGGATGGTGGTGGGTGGGGTATGATATGATCATATTTGCGTAATCCGTATAAGAATCTTATACAGAAATTCTGAAGTCTCTCCAGTTGGTTTTCATTGAGATCTAGATAGCTGACGTCGACATAGTCAGAATGGGAAGAAGAATAGATTAAAGATGATTCAACTTTAGTAGATATTAGAAGAAAATTAGGTGACCTTCTTAGAGAAGCTAGAGCTAGTCATTTTTGACCTGGACACTCCATGAGAGGGTTTTATCAATTTATATCCCTAACCTCTTTAATATAACGCCTTCAAATGAGATTTAAGGAAGTGTAGAGTTGTTAATCTTAGCAATATTTCCTGGGCTACCGACAATTACTGTTTGAGTCTACTTAGGGTTAACCTTGAGTCCAAACATGGTGGCCCATTGGTTTATAGTAAATTCATTTTTATTGATGGTATCAATGTTATGGGGCACCATGTTAAAATTGGTTTGACAGTATATTTGCAAATCGTCTGCATAAAGGCGATGTCATTGATTGCTAAATAATACCTTTTCTTTTTTAACATAATCTTCTGGAAATAGATCTAAGTGTCATAAAAATATTTATAAATTCTGTCATTACAATCTGCAATCAGCTAGTGTTTACAGTACAAAAAATTGATGAAAAAAAACTACTCTTATTTCCCTCAAACGAACACATACATAGATTATGAACGATATTGTTCTCCAAGTGTATATGTAGTCAGCACTCCGGTCCCATCACTAACGTTAAATAACACAAGCCCGCAAATACTTGTTGTGGAATGTATTTTTACGCTGCGTAAATTGAATGGGAAATATGTGTATAAAATATCCAAATGTTAATAAATACGTGACAAAATGATATCATTTGGCGCTGGTCACTCTTCCACGGCGCTAGAAGATACAGGTGCGAAATTGTGAACTTTGTTTGTGGTGTTTGAGAGTTTTTGTAATGAATTGTTATGGTTATTTTGTAGGGGAAGTAAGAAGCATTTGCGAAAGTATATGCAGCGATGGGTCCAATGCTACTGTACAGCCTGGTGGCTCTAACCAGAGGCCTCGCATGGATATAGCATGTGTTCTCGATGTGACCCAAACTTTGAACCTTGCTCATAGAAAAAGGGCATTGGAAGAAGTGCGATTGGCGTCTGAACTTGTCAATGCTAATTTGCATCATATACATGTAAGTTTTCATAGATTGTAGCTTTTTGTTGCTATGCATACTAAATTATCAATATTTCTTTTGAGTGTCCTTCAAATGCTATCTTCCTGTTCAGATACACACACGTTGGTAATTGTTATCTTTCTTACTTCCGCAAATATAATTAATAATGTTTGTAAATTAAAGCTTCTTTTTAAACTGCTATAAGAGTATAAGTCACTTTAATAATATGATAATAAATAGTAACAGCTGTTATATAATTAAAGTATAATATGTTAGAGATCTGACATTTATAATATACAATAATATAGTGTTAAAAGCTTTAGCGTACCATATAACATCTACAAAAAGGCTGCATCCTTTTCAATTGCAAAAAGATTATGTTATAAGTAGCTGTATGAATCTGGTCTATAGTTAGGTTTCCGTATAGATGGAGATGATGAGTATTCATGCTTCTCCTGTATACATGGTTTAACTTCATACTGCACATTAGTTCATTACAGTTCGCTTGTATTAAGTACTCATTGCGACACTAAGTGGTTAAAAAATTTAGACATATATGGGGTATATTGTTGCACTATGCATGGTAGTGTGCCATTTCTATAAAAAAAAAAAATAAGTTTAATTCATTGTAGCATTGAAGTCAATCCAATAATTTGTCACTAATTGAAATTATGATGACTACAATATGATGACATTCTCCAAAACAAATGTTTTAAAATGGGTTGATTTAGTCTTTAGTTTTAGTTCTAAATGGGGAACTTCAACACTTCTGCTAGAACGGTTAATGATTTTGATGCAATTAGATTTGAGGCTGGGTAAAACTCTTAATGTATTTTTTGAATAGTAATTATTACATTATTTAATATTATGTGTATATTGTTAATAGGGATTGACTAAAACATAATACTTGTAAAATATAGCTCAATGTCCTAGTAAATGTACTGTATTTACATGTATATACATAATAACATAAAACATAATCACAGTATGCTTGCAATAATCCATGGCCATAGTGTTATACAATACATGCAATATTCTATTGAAACTATTTCTATAAGACTAGTTTTTCTCTAGTCACAAGGGCTTTGTTATGAATTTGACAACAAAGAAGTACAACCCCTACCATACCTATGGATATTTACCCCTATAGTAAATATCCATAGGTATGGTAACCAATTACCATCAGATATACTATTTAGTTACCAAAACAAAGTTTTAACAATAATATAGTTACACACACATAACTGCATGTAAACACTTGTCTATGCAATGTTTCTATTAACCTTTTTAGATAACATTATGTAATGCTAAGTTTGTTAACTAAAAGTAAGAGAGAATAAAAAAAAAAGGTAAAATTTTTCCAGTTCGAGAAGCTGGATTTTGGTGAAACCAATGTACTGGACACATTCTATAATGCAGATGTTGCTTTGGTGGACCTTAGTGTGCAGTTGCAGCAAAGTTCTTTGCTTTACCATCTTGGAGTTCGAGAAAGCTTTGATATGAAGGAGAATGTTTTATTATATAATGATGTTGATGCAGACTCCACATTAAGACTTAAGGTAATTTTAGCTTTTAAAAGTATTTTTATATTTGTCAATATTGCAGGTAGGTACTAAAAACTGCATTTTGGTATGTACTAACTTTTATTTTTCTCAATGTTCTTCTATATCATAGTTTAAAACTCAGGTAACCAATGAAAATACATTTTCCATAGTACATGTATACAACAATTAATATGTAATAAAATATTTAATAATATTGAAGCGTAATTGTTAAAAAGTTTCAATTGCTGGATTGAAAATCACTGGCTTACTAAATCTTTTACCACATTAAAATATATTTAAGTAGAATTATTTGACAACTATTGCAAGAAATGCTTTCAAAAATGTAGTTAGGTTTAGCTAACATAAGTCATTTGTGGAAGCCTGTGTAATTGCTAAATCAACATGGGCATTTTTGGTTGATAGAAGCGACCTGTCTTTACAGGGTGCAGCATCAAACTCTTTGCTAAAGTTGCTTTGGTTTGGGCCCCAATTCAGTTTGTTCTTCTAAAATGCGTGCTTAGTTATAAACACCTTTAGACAGCATTCCTATGACACTTATTAATAGTCTTTTTGATTGTTTATTCATCCAAACGTTTAAACAGCCATATTTACCCTGAATATATTAGTTCTGGTATATTTTAACGAACCATATTGATTTATTGAATAAGTAGGAATTTTTTTTCATGTTAATTCCGTTTCCACCTTAAAGACTAGCCATTACTACAGCTTTGAGGGGATGTGATGCAGTGGAATAGAATACTGTTAGTTGTTCTGAGAAATTAATTCCATACCATTGTACACGATTGCTACAAGACTTTGACTCTTTGGCAAAAAAATTACATCCGTTCGGCTTTTCAACTTTTGTGTTACGATATATATATGTTACCGTAAAATTGTGAACTCTGTCACTTTATAATTTAACGTCGTTAGATTACAATATATATAATACTAGCGGACCCGACAGACGTTGTCCTGCATGATATTTCAAGCGATTAGGATCAATATAGATAAATAACCTAGATACCGACTGCAGCGCCATCTGCCGGGCTGATTTGTGAATCTAAGCCATTCTCAGATCCCCTTGAACACACACAAAAACTTTCATCAAAATCCGTCCAGTCGTTTGAGAGTAGTTCAGTGACATACACACTCACAGAAGAATTATATATATAAAGATATATATATAATACATATAAATTACGTTATACGTAAATGTGTTAAATTTTCGGACTTTTCGACCAAATTGCACTGGTTGTGGTCAATGCTGATAATTCAGTGGTATAGTATAGTTTTAATTATTGTATATATACCTCAGTCGGGTCATAGGCTTGTTTATAAAGTTCGTTTAAAAAAATCCTATTCTGCTGTATTGTTTAGCAGGACAGTGGTAGAACTAATTCAGAGACAATATTAAAGAGAGTACGAAATACCGTGAATTGTATATGTTTCAATTACAATATTATTAGCTACCAATAAACTATTCTATATTACTCAATAGACACGAGAATTACAGTCAATTACTTGACGGACGACAAATATTTACAAGTTATTGTAACCGCGTCACAAAACCTCGGCTTAGACACCCATTTATCATTTTTAATTGCAATTGTTCATGTTAGACGCTTTTAAAACTGCCCAATATTGTTAACATTACAATACGTTTAGGCACTTATTAAATTATCATACAAAATTGATAATTTTGTTAGGATTATTGGTTTACTAATGGTGACTATTTCACCATTACATGAGACATCTTGTAAGCTACTTTAGGCGACGCTCTGCTCTAAACTGATCATTCGCAAGTAGTAGCACCTCCGCTCAAGAAAGCTCAAGTGCTCTCAAGAAGCGAGTTCTCAGCCTTCCCTGACATAAACCAACTGGTTATTTATCTATAAAAGTTTACGTCCTCGCGATTTCCTCGTTTCTGCCCTTTATCGGTCAGGGTTATGATTTGCTCTAGTGGCGGTCTCTGCCAGACTGTCCATTACCTCCGAATGGATCCCGAGTGCTCAAAGCAACTTATACGCTTGCTACTAGTCTTACTAAGGTTTGCGGGTTTGGGTAGTGTTTTGGATCAAACGTGTTTCATTTCCTCCACTATTAAAGAATAAAGAGAGATAGCGAAAGCATTCACATCGCACCCAACTAACCGTCCTGAAGTATTAGTAGTTATGCCTAGAACAGAGAGAAGATATTGCGGCGTTTATTGCCCACGGTGAATGGTGAGAATGTTTTCTAACTAAACATACACATTAGGCAGAGTACCCAAGCCCTAGCGCACCTTAGCGTGGTGTTTTGTTTTGCATCTTAAAAAGATAGACAAGTTTGTATTTTCGTCCCGAGTGGGTATCAAACACACGACCCTTTTGCTCAAAAGTCAGGATCACTAAGCTCTAAACCAACAGGCCAGTGATAGTTGTCCCGCGTCTGGGTGCTCTTTATGTCCGTTTTTGGATGTTTTTGACAATGAATTCTACTATCTACTACCTACATATGAATTATTTCTAAAGCGATAGTTGTCTGTTTTTTAATGTATGTTAATAAAGAGTAATGAGACTATTTTAAACTGGAATGCATTAATACTGAAAGTATCTACAGTAATTAGCTTACTAAATAGGCATGAAACAACTCAATTCACTGTAAATATTAATACGTGTAAAAACCCCTAACCTTTACACAAGGTTTGACCTCGGATAAATAATTATGAAACTTAGCTTCATACAGCTTGTTTACGTACACTCAGTACGATACTAGAGTTGTCCCAGTAAGTTAAAACTGGACTTTTGAATTTTATCATATAATAAATTAATCTTCACTACCAAAAATGAGGAAGTCAACTAAAAAGTATTTCGCTCTAAATTAGCAAAATATTAGAAACTGAGTCATTTATTAGATTGTGTGTGTTCAACAACTGCTGATTGTACCTACAAACTTAAAACAACTATATGGATTTAAGAAAAATCTGCTGTTTTTTCTTAAGCGATACGTCACTCGTGTAGATACACCCTGGGTTTATAGTCCGTTTGAATCTGTTATAACGACTTATTAGCCCGCGAGAGTTGCTGATCCTTTGCAGTTTTCTCTGCTAAACAATGTTATTGTTGTTATTATTAACAAATACAGTAAGGAACATATTTTAGTGGATTGGGTATCAACTTTTCTATAATATGCAAATATCTAAATATACATATATCCTTCAATTCTACTACAAGAGCTATTACTCTCAATTTATTAAATTGTCCTGTCCGTGCGCCCAATCATAGTATGATGACTGTTCAAATAACTTCAGATTCAATTACTGCTTGACATTTTTATAGTTAGATTCTAGAAGTGGGTCACAAGATTGCTGCTCGAATTGGATCCGACTATCGGTCGCTAAACTCGGTAGAAATATTATGTGATGTGAACACATCACTACACAAAACAGACAAACTGTTAGATTATCGTCGTTGTCTCCTTAATGTTTCATTAAAGGCTTTCAAACTCAAACTATAGTAAATAACATCTGAAAAATATTTATATAATATAATCAATGTTGCCTCTTCATGGAAATCCATTTAATTGATGCGTCACGTTAAGAACATGAATGACAATAACAATACATATTGCTCCCACATCTCATTGAATAGAATTTCATTAATTACTTGGTATTACAGTTATCTCTACCAAACTTCCTGTTCGTGTCATACAAGCTGACAGACGCTGGTACATGCGTGACTACCAATCCTGCAGCGACGAAGTTTAAGGGCGAAGATGCAGCCGACCCTAAACAACACCTGACTTTGAGATTGAAGAATATATTGCAAGATGTCGAAGTACAAACGAAGTGAGTATGTCTGAACAAATTAATAACCTATTAATAACAAACGTTACAATATAAATGATTCTCTAAAATAAAGAAAATATATTAAGAATTCTTATTTGAATTTGGTTAAGGAAAACTTTATTAATAAAATATATACATAAGAAATACAAACTACATGAAACTGCACTAAAAAGCTATAGAAACGAAAATAATAGAAAGTCAAGGATTCAAAAATATATTATGAACGAGTTTTTTTTTTCTTTTTTTCCTATTAATTTGTTATTATGATATATTTAAATAGGTATATATTACTACAACGTAGTAAAACTAAAATTCACCATAAGTGTGTATGTGGTAATTCTTAGAAGAATTAATAAGCTACAAGTTGAAGTCGAATTAGTTTGTAAAATGAATTAGGCCTAATTAACGATCACACGACCAATTTCATATTACATTGTAACTAATTTTAACGATGATAGTCGCAATTGATCAAGATACAGTAATGAAACGGAAAAGCGATCACTGAATCCTGAAATATAATAAATAAATTTTACTTTTAGAGCACACCTTCAAGAGAAATTCCTATCAGACCTTCGGAAAGCTCGCGAGATATACAGTGGACAAGAGCTTGCAAATGTTCTTCACGCGATGCGCCGTAGGTTGGATGACCCCGCCGTTCTATCCGGAGACACTATTCTTAGCATGCTCATATCATTTCGGGAGATACAAGATTACGATGCGATCGTGCAAGTGGTCGACGATCTCAAAACAATCATGAGCAGGAAAAACTATGTGAACATGCCTATTATCAGGTTCATGTATGCTTTTGCTATGAATAGGTGAGAATTTTTCTTTGTTCTATATAAACAAAAATCGAAGAATGCAGCAAGATAATTTATATTGACCGGTGCGATACAACGCCTAACACAAAACAATGCTTGTGTTGCATTTTCCCGAAATGAGTGAGGTTTCCGGAGGCTCAACTTCCCCTCTCGTCTTTTCTCCTCTCCTCGTCTTCCATCTCTTCTTTTCCGTCCCCGCATTCCCCCATCCTTCATCACCCTCCAAGACAGGCAGCGCATTTACGACTCTTGAGTTGCAGGTGTCCATGGACGGCCGTTGTCACTTACCATCAGCTGACCCGTCTGTTTGTCTGTCCCCCTATATATATTATAAAAAAATATTATTAAAATAGAAATAAAAAAACTAACAAACATTCATATAACCGACAAAATAACACCTAGACCCGGGGACAAGTAGTTGTAGATCACACAAATTTTAGTACCGTGTGGGAATCGAACCCCCGACCTACAGCTCAGTAGTACGTAGCTGTATAAGAATAAAATAGTACACAAACTTCAATGAAGTTCAGTACAGGGGTATTGAAATACTTCTAATTTTGGTTATTGTATGCGTTATAATTTCAGACGGAACAAAGAAGGAGACAGAGAGAATGCTCTTAAAGTGTGCGTCAAAGCATTGGAGAAGAAGGAAAATAGATTCCCTGATATGTTGTGTTTGTGTGGTCGTATATACAAGGATAAGTTCGTGGAATCTCAGCACTCGGATAAGGAAAGTCTGAACAATGCTATTCATTGGTATGAATTGACACCTTTTTTTATAATTTTACTTTATATTGAACAGAGTATTTTGGTATTCCGTAACAGTTTGTTGACGTCACGATGTCGGTCGCGAAGGTCGATGATTCTAATTTTGACGTGAACAATTTAAAATTACGAAACTTATTGTATTTGTCTGTTTTCGTAAACAAAGTTTTTTTTTAGTATATTACAGGTTGACGGAATCTGTAATCAAAGTATTTGATCATAAACGACTATTAAATGTGGATTTAAAATAAAAGTATCCATAATGGAGCATATTGCCATTTCAACAGTTTTATTTGAAAGCATAATCTATTAATAATAATTAAAAAGACCGCGTAAAACCATTTTTGATACATATATTTTTTCGGCGCTGTGACGTCACGTTACAACGGTTCACTCCACTCCATTGTGTATGAACTTTTGGTCAAAAATGGGTTAAAATACTGATGACACAAACTGAAAACGTTTTTGTTATTAAATAGGGAATTACAGTGACAACATTACAGTGAGAGCGAGTGTTTTAAAGTGACGTCACACGTGAATTTGAAAAACAGGATATTGAAATCATCGTAATATCCAAATTACTTGCTCGATTTCAATGAAACAAATATATTTCTAGACAATTTAGCATGTTCATATTCTCCATTAGAGTGACCATCTATATTAAAATTCGAGCCCTTTACCCATTTTGTACAGATGCGAGTGTTCGCCTGCCTTTGGTTCTTTATCACAAATCTTTATGTGTTCACTATTGCGATTAAATTTTTAACCATTAATAATACAGGATAAAAAGTATCCTATGTGCTATATATGCCATATACATATATAACCTATCTTTCTGCCAACATTTCATGCGGATTTGTTCAGCTGTTTTGGCGTAATTGAATCACGAACATCTATCCATTGATTAGAATACATTCTACTTAGTAAATTTTACTGGTCTTAATTTTAAGGTACCGACAAGGCTTCGAAGTACAGCCAAATGAGTACGCCGGTATAAATTTAGCGACACTTTTAGCTATAGCTGGGAATGATTTTAAAAACTCAGAAGAGTTACAACATATAGGTAAGTAATGTTATTGCGAATAAAGTCATCGCATACTAAATCTGATTGGTCCCGTAAGTATTCATGCACTACTAGAAACCACAGTGCAAAATGATAACCCAATTAATAACAAATATAGCAAAACAGTAATATATTTCTAATATTTGTGGTTAGTACTAGTTTACATTAGATATATTCATTATTCATATGTTTTTGTCATATGTTTATTCTTTTTTAAAATCCTCCTTTCATATATTTATTATTCTGTAGTTTTCTTATAGGTATATTGATTGATTTATCGGTAATTTACATGTTAATAAAAACCATTTTGCCCTTTACACCACAGTATGAACCAGAACTATAGTCTTATTCAGGTAAACCAGATAAACACACCAAAAAGTCGGCCGTATTAATTTACTAAAGAACCTCTGTCTGATAATTTATAGTACTTATAACACTTTCTAGGAATGGTACTAAACCACTTAATAGGAAAGAAAGGAAGTCTATCGTCTCTAAAGGACTATTGGGATGTAGCCACATTCTTCGAGATCTCGGTACTAGCACAGGACTACGCGAAGGCGATACAGGCAGCAGAATGTATGTTCAAGTTGAAACCACCAAATTGGTATCTCAAGTCTACTATAGGAAATATTGAACTAATCGATAGGTAAGAAACTTATTCATTAAATTTAACTTAATAAAAAGAGTCTTAATTGTAATTAAAAATATTTCTTTTTTATATGTAACCTCGAGGGATTTCAACCTCGCACTAATTTATTTTTAACGGAGTTCAAAACGAATTAAGTTCTTATTTCGACTGTTTTTAGGGTTCCGTACCTCAATAGGTAAAAAAAGGAAACCCTTATAAGATCACTCTCTTGTCTGTGTGTCACCACCGATTTTCTCAGGAACGGTTGGACCTATCAAGTTGAAATTTATACTAGAATCTGAGCTCTACTCCCTATTAGGTGTATGAAGTTGAAAATTGTCTCCGAAAATACATAGTCGAAGCCAATTAAGATAGTCCTCTAAGTTATATGGGCCCTCATACAATTTGGAATACTGGCTTAATTGGTACCGACCTCAAATAAGTTAAATAAATAAAATTGTTTTACGGAACCCTCGGCGCACGAGTACGACTCGCACTTGACCGTTTTTTTTGTTTGTATGTTACACTGTATTGACAATTTGAACTTTTCAATATTTCAAAGGACAGGGCTGTAGGTATTCAAGGTAAGACCCATACAACCTTAAAGAAAATATTCAACCTCTAAGGGTCGGGAAATTAAGGGATAAGAGAGAAGAATAGAGCTTATTATAATTTATCATTATTTAGGCGCATTGAAGTCGGTCATATGCTTTTAGAAAATTAATTAAACAAGATTTTAATTGTTTTAAAACATTTGAATAAAATGTCCTAACATTACCGAATTGTTTTTCTATTTAAAATGAACTTGCGGTTTTCTTACTCTATTCAGCACCTTAGTTACAAATGGCCCTATTTGTTTTAGTCAAACCAATATCTAGCATAATATTATTGTGTGAGAGTAGTATCCCTCTTCACTATAGAGTCTTCACAGTTACTAAGAGATATTCTGTATGTTACAGATTTAGGAAAAGTGAAGATGTAACACCAGAGCAACAGGTGTTCTCTTTCTGGATGGAATATTTCGTAGAAGCCACTAAAAGCAGTTGTGACAATGTCATTAGGTTTCCTGTAAGTTTTTATCTTTTCTGATTTGACTAGAATATGCTTTATCATAGCGCATGTATATATTATGTTAAGTAATTTATTATTGATATAAATTACATTTCGCATGCCTTCAGTAAGTTAAAATTCCCATAAAATATTAAAAGTAAACTCTAAATTATGTTGCAGTTTTTGGACTGGTCTAGTGGTTAGTACCCCTAATTGCTGAGCCAAATGTTGTAGAATCGAAAAAAATATGTGATCTACTAAAAAGCCCTAGGTGTTACTCCTAAACCACTTACAAAGAATAAGCTAGATAACTGTCAAGTTAAATCCTTATACGCTATTATATATGTAGTATACATCAAAACGGTAGGTTGTGTAAATTCCCCTTTTAATGTTAATTTGATGAATAAAAACTAAAAACGTTACAATAAAACAGAACATCAGTTCTGTCTGCATCTTATCGCCCGGTAAATAATTTAAGCATCGTCATTAATCCAATTGTCGTGACCGCTGCTGATGCCTTCATCTGACGTGAAGGTATTGTGACCAAGTAAACGTCAACTGTTTTCTTGACTATAAGTAATATACAGTTAAAAGGCAGAAGAGAATTTATTATAAAATAAATTTATATGTTACACTAAAATTAAATAATAATTATGCAAAAAACGCTCACACAACACTTTTTTAAAAATCTTTCTCATTTGACACTTTTAGAACAATTTCGATCGATTTCGATTTTGTAGATGAATTTTGATTTAGATTCTTAATTCGTTTCGTTTCTATTACAAATCACCGCATAGTTAACACGTAGGTACTTTTTATGTTTCAGGTGTTAATATTAGAAACAACAAAAGTCTACATGCCATCGTATGTGAACGTTAATATGGGTGCGGAACAAAAATCAGTGGAGATACTCAATCTTTGTCTAGAATCAATGCGTGGACAATGTCGGCAAGTTCACCGCTGGCTGTTCACCTCTGATATGATTAGGAGCTACAGGTAACTACTGTTACAATAAATTCATTAAGTCCAATATAGATCAAAATTTTACTTAAAATAACTTGTCTGTCATGTCTCCACTAAAGGAAATTGCTGATGATTATAGAATAGGACATAAACATAATTATTATTGCCGGTATATATGTGGTGTACGGTGTACGGTAGACAGAACAGGGCCACCTCGCCTCTTCCCTGTGGTGTCGTAAAGTGCGACTAAGGGATCGGACTGTTATCTATCAGACCGTATGTATACAGTCATACAGTGTCCGGTCGACGGGCAATAAGCTTTCCCCCTATTACGTTAGTCTAATTAGCAAAATATGGGTTTTTATTACACCTCTGCCTACCCCTTATGGGATACAGGCGTGATCGTATGTATGTACACAATTAATCAAACAAAATTATTAGAGCAGCATGTATAAGCCAAATAATATGTATTATATATTTTCTAATAATTAAATAAATAAATTCCAGTTTATACAAACGTGATGAACGCTGTTTGTTCCTGTACGTGAGTGAGAATTCCGACGACTTCCAAATCTTCTTGTCCTCACAGTCCTGTCGAGAACGCTTACACGATCTGCTCGGAGAACTCACTGCAGACCATGAGAAAGTTACTGACCTAGATACTAGTGTCATGCAAGATCAACTGAAGGTAACTAATTATCTCTAAACTAATTATGAGACTTCAATGTTAGATACACTAAAATTTAAAATGTTAGTTATTTTATTTACTTACTCTGGTTTGATTTTTATTTTTAAGTGATCAATCACTTTTCTTGATTTACAAATACAATATGAATGCATTTAATCATAAATATGTGTATTTTTTTATTAAAATTGAACTGTTTTTTATAAATAGTTGAATTTACAGAAACCGAATGTACTGTCACAAAATACATAATAATATTACAAAAATCCTTGCAACTAATGTTTAGTTGCAATAACTGTTTTTTACTTTCTCTGATGGTTTCTCAGTTATTCTCTTCTTCTGTCAAAAAAATTAAATTAAATTTATCCAGATTCCTTCCCTAAACATCACTTTTTGTCATTAAAAACTTAAGTTTTCACCCGACTGCGCAAGAAAGAGGGTTATTTTTTTCTAGTGAAGGCATGTTCGAGTATGTATGATGTTTCTTTGTTATGGCCTAGATGGCTTGATGGATTTCGACATGTGAGTAATTTCAACAGGCATCTTATATACACTGTTTTAGGGAAAGGCTGAAAAAAATGAGCCGGTAATGAAATGATGTGTGAGAGGTGCGATCGCAGTTCAAAACCCGCCCGTCCTTTGACCCGAACGTCAGCTGGCTTACTATATTTATTTTTGCGTTTACCTACTGGCATTTTTTTTAGTAAAGTGAACTTTTTATGAAATTATCATTTCATTTGGCTGTTCTAAAATGATGTATAGATTTTTACAAACCCACCATCAAAGGTATCATTAGCATTGTCGCCTGTTCTAGTTTTCGGGTGCGTTTACCTAACAACTTAGTGACATACATGATTTTTCTTTATCGCTCTTTAGTCGGCTTGGTGGATTTCGTCATGCGAGTCATTTCAATCGTCTCATATCTTGTCTATCAAGATAACGTCAGCAAATACCAAAGAATTTATTCCCGTACTTCTTATCTAGACTATTAAGAGTTACGTATGTTTAGTTTGAGTACGAGCTGGACGACTTCAACAAGCGCGTGGTGCTGGGCAAGGGCACGTACGGCGTGGTGTACGCGGCGCGCGACCTTAACACGCAGGTGCGCATCGCCGTCAAGGAGATCCCCGAGCGCAACCTCGGCGACGTGCAGCCGCTGCACGAAGAGATCCTGCTGCACTCGCAGCTGCGACACAGGAACATTGTACAGGTATCTCTTACATTTTATTATACCACTGACATAATACATTTTAACTTCTTAAGCGGGTAGGCCCCTACAAAAGTTGTCGTACTGTATACAGGTGCTTCAGAAAGGAAAGGAAAACAAAATTTTGTTCCGAAAAATGTATTGTATTGTCCTCACATTTTATGATACAGTTTAAAACTGTAACTAGAAAATTGTCGAAAACATTTGAACAAGGTCCTTGGAGTTTCTTGCCTGTTCTTCTCCGTAGGATCTACGTATTGGAACAGGCGACTAGCTTCAGGACTGACTTAGTCTGACTGACTTCTTCTCTTAATAATTCAAGAATACTTCTTATTTCTTTTTGTCGTGTGGAAACCCCTCCGGGCACCACCTCATCAAGTAACACTCGATGCGGTGGCTATGTCGGAATCAAACCGACTAAAACCCCCGGCCACAGACATCCGTGTCGGACACGGATGTCTGTGGCCGGGGGTTAAGGTAAGTAAGTAAGTACAATTTATTGTACACCAAAAATACATATAAAATGCATCTGATATTTTCACATAAAATGTAATATGGGCGGCCTTATCACAATAAGCAATATCTTACAGGCAACCTTTGGATGGACAGGATTCAGGAATAATCTCGTTAAGGTATAGCCTAGGAAGGATCTTCTTCGACCCCAGACAGACGTGACCACCTAAAATACCTATGATTGGCTTATAATAAACGGTTTTATTTTTTGGAGTTTGAGTGCTGCTTTAGTTAAAAAAAATAAGATATTTTTTGCGCAAATATCTCCTGATACACATTTCTAAGCATCATACCATGAACTTTTCAAGTTTCTTTTTTTTATTTTAAACAGAGGACTATACGATTTTTAAGAATCAGTTGTCAGTTTTAAATTATTATTTCTGTATTAAAACATATGAATTTTCCTAAAAGTTACCGATTTACGCCTTTCACGAGGTTCACTATACCTCCCTAAAATATGATCAGAGTTATAAAAAGTTACATTACTAATAAGAATAGTAGTAATCCCGTTAAATTCGATATAAGTATTATGTTTATAATTAAGTTTTTCTTGATTTTCAGTACTTAGGTTCAATATCAGAAGACAACTATTTCAAGATTTTCATGGAACAAGTTCCTGGAGGATCACTTTCAGCTCTACTTCGCTCTAAGTGGGGACCGCTTAAGGAAAATGAAGCAACTATTGCATATTATACAAAGCAGATTTTAGAAGGTAAGAATTAAAATCATATCAATCATAGGTGTATTAAACATCTACATTTTGCCAATTTTAATATGGTCCCATTAATGTAATAGGGGGCTAATATTGTCATCAACGGGGCACTTTAAGCGGGTAGTTACAGATAGGAATATTGGGAGTATACTGAAAGGGAAAAGTGAACAAGGATAGGCAATGGTAGAAAAAGGATTTGCTTGTACGGATTGATAAGGAAGTGTAAGTATTAGATCGAGGACTTCAGGGAACTGGCCGTACCCTACCCAATACCCAAATATTATGTAATAATAAAACTCGTGACTTAAGCAAATCACATAAACTTTTTTGCTTTTGCATTCGGACTGTCACAGTGAATTTTGTACGTTTGATGACCCTAGCAGAGATGTTACACTTGCACATAAGTACACTTAATGACTTATGGTTAAAGACAGACCTGTGTTAAGAATCGGCCTGGTTATCATGTCAATAGAGATTGAAGTATTATTGTTCAATGGGTTATCTTGATCGATTAATAAACCTTAATGATAAAGTACATAAATAACAGCATAGGCACGTCTCTACACTCATCTCATTCTTTAAACTTTAGGTCTCAAATATCTCCACGATCAAAAGATCGTCCACCGCGATATAAAAGGCGACAACGTGCTAGTGAACACATACAGTGGAGTGGTGAAGATCTCCGACTTCGGTACGTCCAAACGTCTGGCGGGCCTGTGTCCCTCCACCGAGACGTTCGCCGGCACACTGCAGTATATGGCACCTGAAGTCATCGACAAGGGACAGAGAGGATATGGAGCTCCTGTATGTAATTTGTATTTTATTTTACAGTATATGGGGGGTGGGGGTCAAATGAGCAGACGGGTCACCTGATGGTACGTGACGACATCGGCTGTCCATGGACATCTGCTACTCAAAATTTGGAAGTGAGAAGAGCTCAAGGGCAAATGTACCTAAGCATGGCTCTCTCACGTTTATTTTGTTCAGTTTTACCAAGAAATTACTACTTGGGACTACCATCCCCCGTCACATCCTTATGTTGACAGATACGATGATGTACGCTAGGTGATGTAATAGTCTCTTTCAGAAAGCAGTGTTTGTACTAGGGTTGTAACGGAGCCCTTCTTAGCGGCGGAGGCGAAGAGTTTCTGACATATGCCCCCCCCTCCAACCGCGTTCCCGCTGCACGCACGTTATTGTTCTATGATTCTTAAATAAACCTCCATTACAACTCCGCAAAAGTTGTACGGAGGCAGAGGCGGAAGCCAAGATACGATTTCTTGCGGAACTTCGCAGTAGGGTATACTATATCTGAACTATCTACGTTTGCAAAGTATGAGAATAACATTTTATATGTAGAATTTCAAATGCTATTTATATAACAACAAAGTTTACATACAGTAATAACGGGGGCATAATGCCCATGTTTAACTAGCACACAAAAGTTAAATGTCAGTCATTTATATGGTGTTTTATTCATGCATTTCTTTATTCTAGGCCGATATTTGGTCTTTGGGCTGTACAGTAGTGGAAATGGCTACAGGCAACCCACCTTTCATCGAACTTGGATCTCCACAAGCTGCTGTTTTCAAGGTAAATTTGTAAAGAGTTAGCTCTCGGTTAAGCTGTGGTGTAACTATCGAAGAAATTCTTGACTGATCATCATCATCATCGGTAATTTAAATGTGAAAAAAAACAGCTAACAAAGTAACAATTGACTGTCCTGTTGGTCTAGTGGTTAGTGACCCTGACTGCTAAGCCAGAGGTCGTTGGTTCAATTCCAACCAGGACAAATATTTGTGTGATGAGCATGATAATTTTTTCTGTGTGGGTGTAATTTATCTATAATATGTGTATGTATTTAGTAGTATATAAGTATATTTATCAACTGTCTGGTTACCATAGTACAAGCTCTGCTTAGATTGGGATCAGGCGGCGTGTGTGAGATGTGTCCATTTATTATTATTGTTAATAGTACTGATTATTTGTTTATTATGAAGGTGGGATATTACAAAATGCATCCAGAAATTCCTCACGAGTTGTCAAACAAAGCTAAGAACTTCATACTCCGGTGTTTCGAAGCAAAGCCAGAGGAACGAGCAACAGCTGCTGAACTCTTAGAAGATCCTTTCCTTTGCGAGTAAGTAACAAATATTGTATTAATATAGACGCTTTTAGACATTCAAACACTTTTTTACCTTTATCAAGTTGACAATTAATTTATAATTGTAGATTTATTTCTAATTTTAAATCATAATAACACACATATTTAGCCAATTACAATTTGGTCCCACCACCGTAATAAGGGACAAGCCTATTACTGTCAATCGGGCCCTATATGACTATATACATATTGTCTGATAGAGAAAGTCCGATCCCCAAGTCGCCTCTTACGACACACCCACTGGACGTGATGGGGCGGTTCTATGCTATTATAATATAGTATATGTAAATTACAGAAAGAAAAAGCCAACGAGCCGATTAGGCAGCAATATGGACTACAGCCGTAGCATATCTGTACCGGCCGATAAAGCGCGTCCTATCACTGCTCAGAAGAAAATATCAGAACCCAGTATAGCTAGTAACCTGCCCAGTTCACCAGAAATCGAGTAAGTGATACACTTCAAGATAATTAAGTATATCTATCTTGCCTTAGTTTGCAACGCATGGTATTTAAATTACCTACAAAGTTATACTAAAGTTGGAATAAAATCATTATGCATGTGTTAGTAGCTGTTCATATCCAGTGCATTGTTAACACGTAGTTAGAGGCAGTAGGGCGTCACAAGTCTAGAGCATGTCTCTTTTTCTATCACTTTTTTCTTTCACATTTATGTTTAAAAGGAATTGACTGTAATTACGCTCTATTCCTAAGATCATTGCATAATGTTATAATTTTTTTCTTAAACTGGCTTGAGATTATTTAGTTCAACCATACGAAATATATATACATATATTTATGTATTTTATTAGACGCGCATTTGAAACAACATGAAGGATGTTCTTATTTCGGCTTGACTTCGCAATGTGAATGTCGCCGCACTCTTAAACAGGCATCGTAATTTCGAAAGCTATTAGAGCAGACATTCCACAAGAAATTCTTAAGTTTTTCTTCTTAAAAACTTTCCTCGAACCCCAAACTAAAAAAAAAAAAATTTATCCGTTTTAGTGTATTCCCAACAGATTAAGCTAGCAAGCTAGCAAAGCATATCTTGTTATAATTTACATGAATACCAGTAAAATGCGAATTACATAAGATTTAAAAATGAGTCTTAATTGTTACAATTGAAACTCCGCCTTTAACCGGGAGTAATAAAAAATGTCTTGTGACTCCTACTCCTACTAAATCTTACTGATAAATTATGTTGATACCATAAATACTATGTACGTTTTATATGTGCTGGATACGTACAGTACTGGCGTCGATTTTTTTATACTTGTTATGTTTGCGTTGTGTGATGTTTTCATATCATCATACATTATTATGGTGAGAGGGAGCTTATGTATTGGGTAAGGAAACTGACAATTAATGGTGATTTTAAATGTGGTATTGAGTTTTACATTTAAAATATTAGCATACATAAACTCATTCGCCTATGATTATTTACATTACCATTACATGTAAAATGGTACTAATGTATGTATGTCATATTTTTTATCACGTATATATAACATTGTTTCTGGTTTTGTAATCTTAATATAAGTGTTTACAATAACAGTTATTTAAAAAATTGTCATATTCATGCATTAAAATTGATCAACACTTGATTATGTCGAAAGTCAGGGTTACTGTTAAAATTTTACTAAAAGTCTGCCTAGTTTCGATTATGAAAATTGAAAAGTTTAGTAACTAACAAAAAATATATGAATTTGTGTAAAATCATGTAAGTGATTTACAAGCAGATTTATTAATGCAAAAGCGTCTCATGGAAGTGTTATTGTATGAAAATCTAAATTGCTATATGCTTAAATAAAGTAAAGTCGCGTACTGGCAGATTTTTTTGAATTTGCTACAATAATAGTGACCAGTGAATAAAATTTATTCTTCACAGTCTGAGGCCTCCAATACATAATGTTAACGGATTTTTACAATCACACTTGTATGCGGATATCTACATAATATTAACAGCCACGACACCTGAATGTGTTAGTGATAACACAATTGTTTTAACACATTGTCGATTGCTTTGCACCTAAGAGTGTTTGTTTTCCCTACGTTAAGGGTGAAAACGATCCGGTCTAACCCGACAATCACTAGGACAGCCTCGTCGATGCTCTCACCGATACTGATATACCCGCCGGACTTGTCTAATAGCAGGTAAACAATCATATTTTATAAATATTTCATCCAAATTCATAGAATACTTTTTTATTAGGTTTTCAGAAAATCAAACTTTCAACAGTGAACGTCACTTCTTATAATTTTAGATATAATAAGACTTCTGTATTATATTAAACAGGAAAGGTTGTGTATTAATTATGTTAACGAATAGTTATTTTAATCGAGTATGTTTTTACTTTTGATAATTCTCTCAAGTATCGTGTTTAGAATATTTTGTTTTGTAAGGTCGTTGATAGTCTAATTTTTGTTTTCGAATTGGGTGTGGCATACACTAATTTCTTACTATAAGTCAAGACTTTTACTTATAAATAGCCTTCTAAAATAATGCCATAATCATTTTGGCTATATAATATCCATTGCTGAACATGAACCTTTCTAAAAGAATTCCAAAAGAATTAAACTCTAAAAAATCTCTTGTGAGTGGGAAGAGTTTAACCTAATACATATTTATGTGCAAGTCAAGTACATAGATAATACTACTTAAGTATCGCTAACCATCACGCGGGCTGTATGCCTGTTTGCAACCGATTTTTTATAAGAATAAATTGAACTACTAAAGATTCACTGACGGGAGACATTCTCGAACCCATGCAGCCACGCATTAAAGTGATTTATTTTAGATTTGCCGTATCAACGTTTATGAGAAGTTTTGTTTGCGTAATCGATCTACTCCCTTTACTCTCAAATTCTCAACGTATTTGATTAAGCTAATACTCGATACGAAGTGGCTGTCAACTCAACAGCGTAACGACGAACGACGCATTAAATGACCAAAGGTTGGATCAAAATAGAGGGGAGACAGAGGGGTTTTCGTAAACCAAATAGTTTATTTTTTTCTGTTCCAAATTCCAGTATGCTTATATGTTAATTGAGAATCTAACCTATTTTTCTGCCAATGCCTCTTGTTATAGGTCAATATTTGTTAACTAAGTCTTGACTTCTAGAAAGTTCTCAATGTGTACACACACCTATGATATATTGATTGATAGAATGTGCACGAATTATAAGTTCCGAGGTTACAAAAGCATGAATTAGCAATATCTAATAAGATACTTATGAAATATTGACGAAATATTTACGTTAAAATAATGCATTCTATGAAAGTGCGTTGCATTTCGCTGCTTAATTAATATTCACAAGTAAGCACAGAAACAAATTGATTAAAAATTTAACATAATAATATAAATTAATAATTATATTTATTGGCTGCACAGTTTATGTATAAAGACTGACTTTTTTCTATTATTTTATTATTAAGTGACTGCTTTACTCTAGTTGAAATATCATTTTAAGTTTTAAATTTTTTTACCAATTCAGTATTTATAAGTACTTTAGTTAAGTTACTCTGGCAGTTCTATATCGGCAACATGACTAGTTTTCCAAACTGAAACGATACGTGTGTCATATCATAATTTTGAATTGTATCTGTTCCAAATCATTCAGCCCATGAGCCAATTGTATGTAACTGCTCTATCATCTAACGCTTCTAACATTTGAAGTTATCGTATTTGAAATAAAAATTATATTTATATCGGCCTTCATTTACCACTACCACATAAAATTGTGTATTAGAAAGATATCATGTTGTCTTTATCTGAAGTCATTTTAATATTTGCTGACAAACAGACACATTCACTTCTTTGTAACGTAAGCCGTAAACTATGGGCTACGCTTATTGTAATCCTTATTTATTAGGCAGTATTGTTGTTCAGAAAACATGACGTATTCATATAGTATAGTTCTCCTTCTGAACTATACAATTTAGATGTCTGAATTATCAGACTTGCAACACAGATGATGAGCATGAGCTGACAATAAACCTGAACCTATATACTTAGTATTGCTCCAATATTAGTCACGACACGACATGGACTAGGCTTTTTACTTTTGAAGAAGACGATTCTGTGTTTTTTTTTTTTTAATTACTTATTTGGAAGTGGTAAATCAGGCAAGATATTATTATATGTATTAAATATAATGCCAAGAATGAGATTATTATCTTTTTAGTACAATGCCCAACACGCCGTCTACGGATGAGATGGACAGCAACGACACGCTGTTAAACAGGCGAAGTTCCTCCGGCGGTCTCTTATCACCGGAGGTGAGTGCTTTAATACAGTTTTAGCATTTAGTGCACCATATACATCGGTACACAGTACTGTGCATACGTAATGCATTCAAACCGCGTTACTCAGTACAATACCGACCTATACCCACTGTTTACAAAAGCTAAGTAATTAAGTGTTTCACAAAAGTACCAGTAATGTTCCTCGTGCCAAAAAGCTTAATCATATTGAGCATGTTATTTCGTTTGTATTCATTAAAGTTTAAAATAAAAATCACTTTCATATTCGTGACCTTCTTATTAGAAAGGCAACTTGTAAAAAAAATCGAAGAAAAATCTTCTTTTTAATTTGTTGTTAATTAACATGATAAATTAAACTCTATTTGAAAAAATAGAGTTTATTACAAAATTAATCATGATATGATGATGATTGACGTCGGTTATATACTTTTAAGTAATTATTACCATATAAAAAAACAGGTGGATATGCCGAACGTGCCTCGATCATCAATTGATATTGAACACGACGGGTTCTATCTATTGAAGAAGGACTCACAACGCCGTCTCACCCTCTCACGGGTTTTAGAACAAGACGCAGAGACTATTTGTAACAAGTGGATGCTCAGCATTACCCAGGATTTTGGTACTACAGTACTCACTATGGTTCGTATTAAATTTCAAAATACATACATACACACAAGACGACCGCTTACTAGCAATTATACCGTAAGATTGTTTGCCATCTTATCTAAGCTAGATTCCAGGGGCACATACAAGACCCCCTTATTTATTGTAGCACTGTCAAGGATGGTTAGTGACTGAAAATATAAACTGTAAATTTACCAATTAAGCTAATGTTTACCCAATTGTGTATTAGCTTATATAAAAAGAAAACTTACAGCACAATATTATAAGTTTATAGGAACTTTTACAATATTGTCATAATAAAAAAAGAATATATGTATATATTAATTTCGTTTTTTCAGAACCATCTAGAAACTCTTCGCTGCGCTCTAAAAGATTACATCATGGACCAGAACAAAAATGTAATAGAGCAAGCTATCATTGCATTAAAAGAGGAACTGGATTTCGACTCAAACGCTATTAATGAGTTGCATTCAGCAATATACATGTTCCAAGAGGCTGTGAACGCGGTTTTGAGGATGCATAGTATAAAACCTCATTGGATGTTTGCATTGGATAATCTAGTGAGAAATGCAGTGCAGGCTGCCATTACTGTTTTATCACCAGGTAATAATTTAATAATTAATGAAAGATGTGGACTGTGAACAGTTTTTTTTTATGCGATTGGGGGCAAACGAGCAGATTATGATAGTTATATATTAGGTTTATTACTCGTAGAATTTTTTTACATAGATACAGGTAGACAGGGTCAGGTAATTAAACTCATTCTGCCGAAAATAGTTTAGTCACATTTATGTAATTGATACGTAATAATTTTTTTATTTTGCGTAAAGACACGCATTCTTTTGTAGTGATTATTCAACAGGCTGCATGCGACCATTAGGTAAATATAACTAACAGTACTGTGTCAGATCGCTTTGAAAATTGACCTTTATTTATTTAATGTGAGAGTTGACAATTATTTAAACTCAATCACCTTTTGGACAAGTAATATGTGGCTAAGGATTAGTTTTGTAATCAATATACTATCCTCTATTTTTTATTAGATAGACTAAGCCACTAGGCATAATATAATACCTGTGCTTGTTTTAAGCAAGTAGCACAATGCTGAACTAACGAACATCATGCAGAGGTTAATACCTGTTAAGGTTAGTGCCTATAACGTGTCAAGCCTTTGTATGAGTTCAATATAAACATATGTTCTTTCACTCCTTTTCAAATGGAATTTGGTGGGTTGGTATATTATCGATATGAAAAATACTCTTTAATCCAGAATGCTCAACTTTAGTTTGTTTATTTGTTGGAACTTGTTGATAACTAGTTGAATGAAACGCGTTGTTTTATAATTGTAGTGTCATTATCATAATATAAATTTCATTCATACGTGTCGAATTGAATATCTTATATCCCAACAAAATTGCACTGTCATTTAAATCAGTAAGCTTTAATTAGGCACAAAGACAATCTCCTCTTTCCCATCTCCTAATCTTTCACCTCCCCGCATACCTTATCATCCTCAAAAGCGTGTAGCGCACTTTCGACTATTGAGTTGCAGGTGCCCATGGAAGCTAGTTGTCACTTATATTATATTATGATAAAAAATGCCTAATTGTCTATTTACCATAATCATTTTAATTGGAACACACAATTGAAGAAATAATAAAAACCACAATTTCTAAATCATTGCTTAGCGGTGCTCCATACCCCTTTACATGTGCTTCTACTAATTTCTATAGGATTTATATTCATAGTGGTAAGGGGGCAGTCTTATGAAATTCTTTGAACTTAGCCACTCTTGAATTTATACTGTACGCAACGCTTTAGTTTTTTATTTTTTTCTTGCCTTACGTTAATAACAACGGGCTTTGCCAAAAACTAAAACGGTATTGTCTCTTTTCTGAAAGAACATTGTAAACGACACAGTATTTATGATATTAATTGGTACTAAGTCATTAAATCAGGAAAACCCTTTTATATTAATAGTGGAGTTCTATAAACAGTCAATATATCGACTATATTGAGCTGTATTACAACACTACGCTTGAACGCTTGCAATATTTTAAGCGATTGGAGCTGTCACTTTAGTCTATCTAATTAAAGATATATCATTTTTGACGTATTAGTTTATGTACCTATCACATTCGTATATGTTATAGAGCTGGGTGCAAATCTGGCCGGTCAAGAGTCTGGCGGTAGAAGATCGGGACCGGTAGCCGCTGACACAACGCCGTCTGCGATGTCGTCCGCTGCCTCTGCAAGGGACACGCACGTACTGCACACGCTGAGAATTGAGAACCACAAGTATGTAAAACTACCTTTATGTACTAGTAAAATTAGGTTTTTATCCTCGAGAAAAAGTAGTATACTTTTTTCGATGAAGGGTCGTGTATGCCAAATGGCTCGAAACCGGAATAAACAAATAAAGTCACTTTTCCATTTGTTATATTAATATATAATTAGTTGATTTATTTCTACGAAAATTAGAATAAAAACTGTAGTGTTATTCATATTTATAGATAGAACATACGGTTTATTGACGTGTGTACTTCGGATATGCCCGACAATACACACTTTAATAACTCTTTATGTTTCTTAATGAATCCTATTTTATAATTTTGTTATTATTAATTTCATCATTATATATGGTACTTTAGTGGATGACACATAGTGAACTAGTTGACCTAAATAGCGTGAGTCACACAGTTAAAATGAACATATCAGTTTGATGTCACATCCAATTTCAGATTACATCAAGAGTTAGTCGAAAGTTACCAGCAATATCAGAGTCTTCTACGGCAAATGTTAGAAGAACAGAAGACGCAAACTATGATATTGAAAGACCTAGTTGAAAAGAAAACGCGGTGAGTATATATTAGATTTAAATGTGTTTCTTTACAAAATTAGAATATTGTGAATGATTCTGTCTGTTGATTGTGAAAGGTCTGACTCAATTCAGTGCATTTAATTTTAACTTAAACACTCAAAGATATTTAACGTCTATTTTTTTTTTTTATGGTAGCAAATTATATGGTCGTACGTTATTAAAAATGGCAATGAATGAGGAAAAAATCACTATTCACCCTCAGTTTGTAGACACCCACGATAAGAACCGCCGATATTAAACCACAATGAATGGCTATAAACGTGGAACACAAACGCCTTTATAGTGATAAATACTTACAAGGCGTAGTAGGCACTTTTGAAAGCCATCATTTGCAATTTTACCTTTGTTTTTTGTTGCAATTACGACGACGACACGTGTTTTGCTTCTATACCAACGTCTTCAAATGAGTGATTGATAGCTGCGTTGTCGCTTTTATACCGTTTAATCCGAATCTAATAAATTGTGTTGCCTACAAGTGAGTTTTTTTATTCAGTGTGTGTTTATTCAACAATGTATTTCTATCGAATGGACGTATTTAGTTAGGCAACTATCTTCACGGCTGATTTAGTCTGACTAATTCCTGTTACTGACAATTTAAGAATGAGGCATTTTTGAATTGTCAAAAGTAGGAGTCAGTCCTATGAATAAAATATTTTAAATTAAATAAAATCAAATAGGGACAGCAGCAGCAGCAGTCCAGAAGTAGCGGAGGAATACGAGGAAGATTCATCCGGCGAAGGTAGTATGGCAGCGGAGGAAGAGGCACGGGTGCGCGCGTGGGTGTCGGCGCGCGCGCTGCCGGCGCACGTGGCTCGCGCGCTACTGAGACACCGTTACGCGCTGCCCGACCTGCTGCACCACGCGCACCGCGATGACATCGCCCGCCTGCGCCTCAAGTATGTCACTCCAACTATTAACACATCATCATCATCAGCCTATCGCCGTCCACTACTCGACGAAGGCTGCCTGCCAGGACCGAAAAACTTGCCCGGTCTCCAGCAGTCTTAAGCCATCCACTGCCCGCCAATTTAAAAAAATAAACAGTAAAATAAACTTTCGTGACTTAGATTCATATTTATTTAAATATACGGTTTTACTCATGTTTGTATTTCGGGGATGCGACTAGTTTCAAGGAGTAAGTCGTCCAGCCGCGACGGTACTGGACTCGTCCTAGCGGACGAAGACGGTTGCGAAGACGAAGGCGTGCTATTTCGCTGTGTGTTCAGACGCTGTAATACTTAAACAACTGACCGTGTTGCTTTTTTGAATCGGAGCTGTTTCTTTTTGAGCAAGTTTCAGTGCCGGTCGCCAGACGGGAGGCAGTGACCACCCACTGTCTCTGTTGAAGATCGGGCTACGACTTATTTTGATTGCTTCACGTCCTTTCCGCGTGACGAAATACTTTTCTTTTGCAACTTGTCGAAACGTATGTAGTGAGCCGTGTCCGTCATGCATACGTGTTCAGCGACGTCCGACCAGTCCGCCATCCCCGAAATACAAACGTGAGTAAAACCGTATATTAAATAAATATGAATATTTATATCTTTTGTGTGTCTCTACTTGAGCATACAATTTCGTAGGTATAAAGCACATTTGGTTTTATACTTTAATTAAGTTCGCACTATTATATTGGACAGTCTGGCACTTGAACGCTATTGACTATCACAACTATTTATTACCACCTTAACACAGATACGTGAGTTATCCGAAACTGCACTACACGGATTATTTGTGTTACCTAGCCCTCGAGAAGTACAATATAGACCCGGAGTGTATTATTGCTCTAGAATTCACTGCTGCAAACCAATTTTGGGAGTGATCAGAGACAACCAATTATACTAATGAATTATTACTACTAACGAATTTAACAAGTATTTTTTAGTATGTTTATTGCTGATCTAAAATGTTAATTTTACGTGTCTTGGTAATTATGATACGTACGACCGGTAATCTGCCTGTTAAATATTAAAGTCGCAATAGTGTAATATTTTATTAGTGCAGAGAAATAACTGACTTTGACTGAATTTACTTTCCTGTTGGCCCTGACTACTGAGCCGAAGGTCTTGGGTTCGATTCATAAATTGTTCTTGTGTGATAATCAAATAATTGTTCCGAGTCTGGGTGTTGTTTGTATGTTTGCGAAGTCCCCCGCGACACAGGAATACTTCCTAGTGTAGAAGTAGTCTTATAAAAAAGAAAAAATAATAAAAATAATAATTAGTTTATCAGTATTCCATAGAGTTGACAATACGTTAATGTTGATATTTATTTGGCGATTGTTTATAGACAATATAAAACTTCTAAATTAAAGAATAAAATTTCACTTTTCACCGATTTCACGGTAAATAAGTCCACTTTAATACGTGAAGCAGGCGTATTTAGCATTTATATCATAAAATAAAAAGTGGATACAAAAGCTATAAAACTATTTTCATTTTCAGAACGTCAAATTAACTCACATTGTTCATATACCTACAAAATCCAAATAAATCTTTCTGTGGATCTGATGCAATGAAAAATCCTAAATAGATAATAATAATCTAATAATTTATTGATACAGAAAAGAGATACAGTGCTTACATACGTGTTATACAAAAAACATTATTTTATTAGAAACTAAAGCATTCGGGCTCTGGTACCCCTAGTAAGATTTAACTTGAGTCATGGGTACCAGGTCCTCTCACGGGTACAGTTTATGACATAATATTAGATAAGTCAGTCGTACTTTCAGTTCTTTGTGCTGAGGAAGTGATTTGAGCAACCACGAAAATCGATATAATAACAATAGTAAGGACTTGACACATTTCACACACAGCCCTTTAATCCCAGGGTCGCTACCCACTAGACCACCGATCAATAATAATAATATTTCTTTTTGCAGAGGTGGCATAGAACTCCGACTATGGCGCGCAATTCAAGAACATCGCCTATACAACAGTCCGGGACACATTCGACGGACAAGTAGCACCGAAACAGATATAGACAACAACAGCATCGTTGTTGTAGAATGTAACGGCTGCAAAACAACACGACGAACCTTATCCAACAACTCGTCATGTTCCACTAATCCTACAGTTGTGATAAGAGATCAACAAATGAATGGAAACGACACGGCAACTGACTATTATACGGAGAACGGGGACGTTAACCTTTGACTACTTCGCGGATGGTGTACTCTGCAATAAAGGTCTCAGTATACAAAGGAACAACCAGTAAATATATATAAGACCATACGATAGAAAATAAACATTTATACGGGTCGAATTTAATTCATGTGACTCTTTAAAGTCACAATTACACCAGCACCTGCACAGCACTTGTACAGATAAGGAAAGCCTTGATCGATGTTCAGTTTGATTCGTTTTATCTTTTACTACTTCTTTGTATTTAAAGCTAGATACACTTTAGCCTTTCAATCCTACTTTAGTAAAGTATCTAGCTATTTAACTCAAGTTAAGTTACTTTTCAACTAAAATTTTCGGCAATTCAAGAATAAATGCAAATTTACTAAGAATTACCAAATTCAAAAATTAACAATAATTTTACTTATTATGTCTATATCCAAATAAAATCTAAGTTGTATAAATTCTATAGTTTTTTTATATTTCTGCAACATATTTATTAAAACTGGTTGTTCCTTTATGAAAAGTGATAAGCAATTTTGGGACAATATCTCGTGTCATAGTCATAGCTCCCACTTGTAGTAAATAAATAGTATAAGTAATAACGTCTTGTTAGCTTAGAAATAATATTGTTGAAGATAGCTATTTTATTGTGAGTGAATTTCTAACAATAATCTCTCCAGTGAAAAATGAGATCAGTTATTAATTTTTTAACTGTCTGCTGTAGACTTGAAGTAAAATATTTGTGCTAGAGCTTGAGTCCCTTTCTTTTTCAATTTCGCTGGTTGGAAACAAGATAACAAAACATGTAATGTGTTAACTATATCAAATTGCTATTGCTCTTACAAAATAAATAATTAAATGCTTGAGGCCTGGAGTGCATCATCCGTGTGACTCACGTGTAAATATAATTTCATATTGATTAATACGTTATTTGTTACTAGTCTTTGTAAATATTCTCTTTAAGCATAACAATAAGCTACGAAGGTCTCGGATTTAGAAGGAAGTATTTTGTGGAACATGAAAACATTTTATGCGTAATTATTATAAAACTTAAATGAAGTTAGGCTAAGCCTAAGTCAACTTTACTAACTAAAGTTAAAATTAATCGATATAAAGGGTATCACATATTTAAATTTAAATGTAAAATATTTACCTGATGATTTCATAAATATAAATATCTATGTTGCTAATTTAACATATTTTAAAATGTAATGAAATTACAGATATTATTGAACTCATTACTTGTAGTGCTATTTACGGTTCGGTAACCATTTCTTGTTAATTTTAGTTATTTATTTTTACTATATATCGATAAATAAAAATGGTTGCTAAGTCCTTATAAATTCGAGACGTAAATACTGATTGGATAATTTCACAGAAAATGTTGCACAATATCATAGAATGGTGCTAATGTGTTGTGATGATAATATTAAAAGTTAAGCACCTGTTAGTGCTTACTGTGTTCACGGCTCACAATCTTACATGATTCACGTTCTAAATGTGTGATTTTTACTAATGTTGCGAATTATTTAGTTACATAAACCTTTGGACAGAGTCATAAGATACCTTAATACATAAGATGCTTTTCCATAATAAATACAAATTTTTCACTTCCAATTAGTTCCCATTCAATTTAAAGCAGAGAAGCCTCGGACTTCGGCTACCAGTCGGGTGTGATGTAATAGGAGATTGAATACTTGCCTTATACATACACATGCTCACCATATGCCTTATTCCCGTCCAGGGTAGGTAGAGACGGTTGAACATTTGTCTTATATTATTATTTAAATAATTATATAGAACTCGAACAACGATTGACGTCACGAAAAATATGCATTGCGTTCGAGAGCTAATTAAAATTCAATCCATTGCGTTTGGTGGCCTGTTCTCATCTGCTAAAAAAACCCATGTTGTGTGAAAATATAAATTATGCAATGTAAACACCTTAGTCGATATATAATTTATTTACTATAGAGTTATCAATGATGCAGGGATTAGCAGATGTGGACACATACACTATACTGTTTTGAGATGGGAGCAAGTAGCCGTCAACCATATTAGTTCTAATGTATCCATCATATAATAAGAATTTAATAAAAAAACTATACAATAAAAACTAAAGTAAGTATGTCTTCAGAAAAGAGGTTCTTTATTTAAATAAGATGCTTTAGTAATTTCGAGTGCCATACGAATATATTATTCTATATCTCTATATATATTAAGATACTATTTTACTATGTTGTTATTACGTACAAATTGTATTATAATCAATTTGTTCTGTTCACTGAAAGTATGATAATATAATATTACTTATATATTATACAAACACACAGTAATATATAGTTTCACAATGTGCCTTTCAACCCGATGCGTGATCCTTGTGTATTATGAACTAACAGTTTGGGAGTAATAAATAAACAACTTATTCAACTGCTCCTCATTTTGTGATTTATTTTATTTGAACTGTAACGTAATACAAAAACGTTCATCTTAAGTAGTTTTATTAAAAGTTTTATCTGATAATTTTCGTTTAGTTACTAATGTATACCACCTTGTGAAGTTTAGCTATTAAAAATCAACATTAGTAATACACTATAATATTTTTAAATCAAAATCATATACATTGGATCAAAAGACAATGTTTCATACTGTATTTCAGCATTTAGCGCCTTCCGAATTAAACCAATTACATGTATTTTCTGATGGTGAAAATAAGCGTTAGTCAGAGGAAATGGTTCGTTAAGATAGTTGCCTGTTCCAATACGTATATCCTATGAAGAAGAACAGGCAAGAAACTCCAAGAAAACTATTTATTTAACATTTTCTTGTTACATTGTTTATGCAAATGAAATTTGAGGACATTGTTCTAAAATATAAGAATATGCGCCAATTATTAAAATATTCTACAAAAATATTAATCAAAAATGAAATGTTTACTTCTGTCCTGCTCTATACCCTGTAAATAGTGTTTTGCGGTACAGTATGTTGTAAGTAGGCAATCTAATACTCAGTTATACTGTTATGAAGTACAAATACATTTTGTAAATAACACATGTATGTGTGAAAATAGATATATAATAAATATATATTTACAAATTCTTAAGATACGCTTTGTTAAATACAATAACTTGAATTTATCTTAGTTTTATTTAGATATAAGTGTTACTCTATAATCATCTCGATAATTGTTAATACGAGCTAAAAACGTAGTTTCTACTAAAATTATAGCTTTAATGTAAAATCATTAATAAAGTAGACGTGATAACTGTTTTTGTGTATTTTATTAAAATATGGAACTGTTTAAGAAATATGAGTAATAAATTCTTAAAGTAGCAATTAGCTTTTTTATAAGAAAGTATCACATTTAATTTGAACTCCGGGTAATCACACTATACTTTATTCATTGTTCAATCAATATCGGAATGTGTTGGTTTTTTGTTTTTAGAATTTTCGACTCGTTCTTCACCTATTTTGCATATTTTACATATTATATACATATGCGTTCTGATACATTGTTATTTAAATTTAATATGCCATATAGTTTAAAGAAGTTGTGCGCAAAAAGGAAAATTTAAATCATTTACAAGATTTACGAAAAACAGATACCTAATTAAAATCGAATAATTACAAACCTTCCTCTAAACTTTAATTTAACCAAATCATGCTCATAATTAGATTATATTTCGGTATTCTAGATGTTTTAAAAAAATATATTACCTCGAACAGATTTAGTATGTACCTATGTAACATAGTGACTGTTATCATTATCTATTTTGAAATTACTGAGTAATGATTACTTCTGTTATAAAAATAGCCACCAGTTGCTTAATATATTTTTTAAACTCAAACAGCCTGGCAAGTTTTAATCGTGTATATCAGAAGCTCCAATCTCACTATTGATTTGATATTTAAGGCCTTCAATGTAACGCTCATGCCAACGCCACTCGATTCTAAACCATGACTATTATTAATTTGCCACCGTCAATCACTATATTAGACGAAAGCTTTGCTGTCAGTGCCAATCATAGTTGTGGTTAAACTGAGAGCAAAGGCCTATCGGGTATTACGCCTAATTTCACCTAAGTGTCTCGCCTAATGTTAGTTACACTTTAAAACTGTATCCCAGTTCCACACAATCCCTAAACCAAATCCTCCCAATTTCACAATAAGCCCCACAATATGATTATTTTCTATAAAAGGTATAATAATACGCACATGCCAACGATTTAACGATTAGAACGTTATTCTTAGGTTGCATTTTGTTCTTTCAGAATATCTACAATTAATTAATGTCAAGTTGTTACATAAAATCATTATTAACAAATACCATAGATACCGTAACGTTCAGTAATAACGAATCTTATATACTTACATGTAAAATCTCATATAATTTTATGTGATTTCTTTGAGTAGCTAATTAAAAAATATTAATTGAGTGATGCGTTTTCTTTTACCTAATGAATCCATGTCGGTATCAACACGTAGTTCTGGATACCACACTTTGTAAGCTTTTTACCTGCTGTACTACGACCTAACCTAACGAGATACCTAACCAGGTTAAGTGAAAGTTGTGTATGGGTTTGTTCAGAGGCATCGGCCTGTCCTAGTCAGACCATGACTCACGCCTTCAAACTAACCTTTGCTCGAGGAGAGTATGATAACCTTTTCAAATCATCCTCGTATTAAAAAATAAAACCCAGTCACATATTTCAAAGACTTTCCTTATACCGTTTCACATCAGGTTGGCCAACACAGCATTTGAAGATTGTTGATAAACTTGAAAAGCTAATCTCAATGCTCAATGTTGTGTGTCTGCTCACTTTCATCCGACTTTCCCATGTCTATGTCGTTCTCATCGTGGTGCTCTAAATTTTGAATAATGCACATCAGTTTATTAGCACGACAAGAAACTCGTATAGGCCTAATTTCATGCCAGTGTGCGTGTTTACTTTTGCATGGATCTTCTCGATGTGACGATTTAGTGACATGATGAAAGCACCATAAAGACCACGCGTTTAGCATGTTCGACTTGATAGCTACAATTTTCCCGTCGGACAAAAATAATCGTAGGGCATTTGCAGTAAATCTTTGAATGAGGCATTTAAGCGTAGAGCTAAGTTGACTGGAAGATTGAGAAATTCCTCTTCATCCAAAACCAAGTCATCACCTGTTTGTTTCACTTTTACTGGTGGTGATGGAAACCTGTTGTCTAGTAATGTAAATAAAAAAATAAATCACTACTGCTGATGTAATCACCATCTAGACCCCACCCTAGGGGCCACCCCTTTCACCCTAGGGGAAGAAAAGACCCCCCACCCCCCTATAATGCTTACGTAATACTTAACGGCCCCAAATACATACATATAAGATTTGTAAGTAAAATTGTCTTAGGTAAGTAAATTTGTTTAGTTTTTTACTGGGTGGTTATTTTTTTAACCACTCTCCGTCAAGTCAGTGTGTGGTTTAGAGAATATTGATAAGAAAAAACCAGTCTGACTCCCGCACGAATATTTTCTTCTAATTTAAACCGAACCAACCTTGACTTTTTTTTTTTTTTTTTTTTTATACTATAGGGGGACAGACGAACAGACGGGTCACCTGATGGTAAGTGACACCGCCGTCCATGGACACTTGCAACTCAAGAGTCGCAAGTGCGCTGCCCGCCTTTGAGGGTGATGAGGGATGGGGGATGCAGGGAGCGGAAAGAAGAGAGGAGGGATGAGGAGATGGAAAAAAGGAGAAAGAAGATGGAAAAAAGGAGGAATTGGGCCTCCGGAAACCTCACTAAATTCGGGGAAATGCAACACAAGCGTTACTTCACAACCGGTTTTCTGTGAGGCCGTGGTATCGCACCTCATGATCGGTCTATTATGCGTTCAGGAGGCTGACTAGTAGAGCCAGCTTAGCTCCTTCCAGAAACGCAGACGCCTTCTGGGGCGTTCACAGGCTTCTAGGAGCGTCCTCGCGCCTGCAAGGATTTCTGTCCGTTGTGCAGCCACGCCCTCGCATTCCAGGATAACGTGGGCGCCCGTTTCCTCCGCTCTTAAACAACCCCTGCATTGGGGGCTGTCGTTAGCGTTAATGACGAATAGGTGTCGATTCAGAGCCAGATGGCCTGTAATGCTTTCGACCACAATTGGGATGTCCGTTCTGTGAAGACTGATGAGTCTACGCGATAAACGTGGTGATATTTCTGTTAATACCAGTTTGGATTTCCAGTGTTAATCCATCGGCTATTCTGTGCTTCTGTAGTCCTTTGCCTTTCCCAGGAGCGATATAGGTTGAAGGGTAGTGGCAGGAGTGTGGTAGGGCCTGCCACTGGTGTTGTAGATCCCTTCCTTGCTAGCTCGTCGGTGGCATCGTTACCGAGTGAGTTGCTGTGCTACTATCTGACAGTATGCGGATGTTGTACTTCTTGATGCCTCTCGCATGGGCTGCGTACATTAACGCAACACATTCGCATTGAAAAATGGAACTGTGTTCGCCTAGTGCCAGCGATATTTTTATGTTTAGGTCTTGTGAGTACACCCCGGCTCCAGTACCTGACCCCATCTTGGAGCCGTCCGTGTATATGCGGACTTCATTTATGCCGGAATGATCGTTCACCTAGTTCTATACAGTACCTTCTTTCGAAGATGTGTTGTTTTGGAATTCTGTCGCATGGGGCAGCTATCAGAGATTGGTAGTCAACTAGTTGATTCCAGATATTGGAATGTGGACCCTCTTGGTTATTCCACTGACTCAGATGTTTTAGTCTGATCTTTGCCATAGCTGCCTCCTGTTGTATGTACAGGTCTAGTGGTGCTAGATGGAGAGCCACCTCAAGGACGGCAGTAGGGGTTGTTCGCATGCATCCAGTAACGGCCGTACAAACGAGTTTCTGGAATTGCTGCAACCTGTTTCTAACCGTGCTAAGCTCAGTTCTCTCCCACCAAGCAATAGCACCGTACGTGATTATTGGCCTTATTACCGATTTATAAAGCGATTTTGATGATTTTCGGTGAGAGACCCCAGGCTTTGCCGAGGAGTAGAAGATAATGCAGGCCTTAATAAGTTTTGCGTCTAGGTGTCTATTCCATAGGAGTATGCTGTGAAGTATGACTCCTAGGTACTTGACCTCTGTGGTAAGAGCCAGACTAGTGCCAAATAGTTTAGGCAGCCTTAGATCACCTAAACTACGTTTGTTTGTGAACATAATCAACTCCGTATTTGTTGGGTTCACTGATAGATTGTGTTTTACGCACCACTGTTCGACGATCTTTAAAAAAGACCTCATTTGGTCACAAATTGTGCTTTCAAATGGGCCGCTAATAAGAATGGTCAGGTCGCCTGCATAGCCCACTGTAAAGAACTTGCGGTCGTTCAGTTGAGTTATCAGCTTATCCACCACAATGCTCCAGAGGAGAGGTGAGAGAACTCCGCCTTGTGGGCACCCTCTTGCCACTATTCCTCTTGTTGTGTTGTTAACAGTGAATTGTATAGCTCTGCCTCTAAGCATACTGTCGATCCACCCTGTAATAGTGGAGTCGACTCCGTGTCTAGACAGAGCCTGTTTTTTTTTAACGTGTGGAAACCTCCACAGGCCGTCGCCCCACCGGGGCTTTCAGTGGGGCGGTGTGTCGGAATTGAACCGACTAAAACCACTTGGTGTGCCGTATTGCGCATGAAGTAGGAGGAGTCCGGGAACAACTTTAGTAAGACATCCGGACCCCTCCAAGCGCCTGCCCGCAAAAGCGTGGGCACCACCTTCGTGTGTCCCTCAATTAAGCGGCGCACTATGGGCCCAAACATTATTTGCCATCTCATAAATGGTTTTGACAAAAGTCGTAAATCCATAGATCCTTTTATAGTTTTATACCCTCAAAGGATGCAACTTTCGAATTAATTCCAAAAAAAATTAAATAATTTAGTTTCATGTTTATAAAGTGAACCTCAAACATTGAGCATAAATATTTTCATGCCAATTAAATTACCGTTAAGGAAGTTCAACACAAAATTATTCGGATGTTTTCCATGGAAACATATTAGTGTAATACATCATTAGATAGATCAGAATGTACACTTTGTATCCACGTTCAGTTTTGTAAAAAAAAATAATGATATATATTTTTTTTTATTTTTTTTAGTAAAGTAAAGAAAATTTCGATTTTGTTTATTTCAATTGGACTTTTCTATGTTGCCGAAAGCTGCCGGTGTCAAGTTAATCACTCTATTTGAGACCTTACCTATTCAGTAATACGAGGATCAAAAAAAAATTGCGCGTTTTTTGCGCGAATGGTGATTTAAAGGCAACATGTCAATCGGGGGCAAAAAAAAATCTCGAAACTTATGTTCGGTTCTTCTTTTTTACTGTGATATATTATATTTGATGTCTAACTTGTCTTTTTTTTTCATTTCTATGATAGAAGCATACATTAACAAATAAATAGACTACAAGAATATTCACTTGGTACTTTCGATAGCGGTAATAAACCACAAGTATGATAAACTGTATTGTTGCGGAAGTTCTATTTATCTGTTGCGGTAATTTATTACAACCAGTATCTACTGATTACACTATTTCGATGACAACTATCACAATCAATTACCCTGCGGTTTTTGCACAAGGCACCAAAATATTGGTCCTTTATATACGCGTGTTTTCAGCATACTATTCATCAAAGTATTCAGATACTTCTTTTCGATAACAATTAACAGAAAAAAACATGAGTGAATTCGTTTGTGTTCGACGCGATCTTTGTGATCAAATAATAAGAGGGAAGAGTACTTCAGACCTTAGACAATACTTGTTGAACAACTTTCAACTGTCGGAAACTGACGTTATCACTGTAATAGAAAGTATTCAAAAAAATTTAACATCAAGTTGCAACCAGAAATGGACGAAAGCTCAAAGAAAGCCAGACAGGTTCGAGAGTCTATACTCAAATTGGTTAAACGGTGAATTTAAAGTACCATTGAATTCTTGCAGTACCTCAACCTCTGAAATATCTGGCTTGAATACTTCTGGTGATCGTGGTAGACCAACAAAACCATACGACGAGTGTTCGGAAAACACAAAAAAACGAAAAAATATGGAACTGCTCCAGGAGTATGGAATGGGACATGTCCGTAACGCTTATGTGCAAGGTTTACGATCTATGGGTGAAAATGACGAAGCGTCAATTGTGTCTATTATCAGAAACAAGGAAAAAGACGAGAAGAAAGCAATTCTACAAACCATAATCAGTCCAGATAGTGCACTTTCTTTTACAAAAGAAGAGGCATTGAGCATGTGTATTGAAACGGATCTAACGAAAGCCCAATATGGGTACCTAAGAAAAAGGCTCGTTGATAAAAATTTAAGTTCTGTTTTACCTTCGTATCAAATACTAAGTGAAGCAAAAAAGGCTTGCTATCCGCCTGCATCTAGCATAACGGTGACAAATATAAGCGCAAAAATTAATCTGCAAGATCTCTTAGACCATACAGTCTGCCGTATTATAAAGATAAAGTCAGGTTAAACAAACTACAATCGTCTCAAGCTGTTCACTAAATGGGGGTGTGATGGATCTTCCGGGCAAAGTGAGTATAAACAAATTCTACCGGAAGAAAACGAACAAATATCGGATGCTAATTTGTTTATAGTGTCCCTTGTACCACTGCGACTAGTAGACGAAGAAACGTCTACAGTTATATGGCAGAATCCTACTTGCTCATCTGTTAGATATTGCAGACCAATTTCATTAGAATTTGCAAAAGAAACACCCGAAAAAAACTACAGCGGTTGTCAGTGAAATTGAAGCCAAAATTAATCAATTGATTTCAACTCTTGTGTCTATCGACGACAAAGTCATCGAGGTTAAACATGAACTGTTTATGACAATGATTGATGGGAAAGTTGCTCAAGTGTTAACGAACACATCATCCAGTGCTACCTGCACTGTTTGTGGAGCAACTCCCAGACAAACGAACGATCTTTTAAAAGTTACATCAAGAGTTGAAAATGAAGATATTTAAATAAATACGGATTGACACTACATGCATGGATAAGATTTATGGAGACGATCCTCCATATTTCTTATAATTTGGGTTTTGAGAAGTGGTCAGCAACAACTCCAGAAAACAAGCAACTTAAAGAAGACAAGAAAAAATATGTCAAAAAACGTTTCCGAGAAGTGCTTGGTTTGCACATTGATAAACCACGACAAGGTTCCGGTAATAGCAATGACGGAAATACAGCAAGGCGATTTTTCCAAAATTACGAATGCTCTGCAGGGATAACTGGAATTGATGGAGAATTAATTAAGTGATTTTATGTAATTCTTCAAACCATGTCATCGGGATTCCCTATAAACGCAGAAAAAATTGGGCAGTATACATTGATAACCGCGCAATTATACGTAAGCAAATATAACTGGTATTACATGCCATCTTCGGTCCATAAAGTACTTATACATGGTGCTAAAATAATAGAGCATTATGCAGTTCTGCCTATAGGACAATTATCCGAAGATGCTCAGGAAGCCAGGAATAAAGATTACAAAAAATATAGGTTACATCACGCTAGGAAGTGTTCCAGATCAGCAACAAACGAGGACGTTCTGCATATTTTGTTATATACATCTGATCCTTATATATCTAGTTTAAATGAACCCAGTTTTGTAATATCCAAAGAATTGTTTGACGAAGCTAAAGAATTATTGGAAATAGGAGGTTATGAATAGGATCGCAATTTTTTTTATGGTGTCATTTTTAGCATGTTTGTTTGATAATAATAATAATAATTAAGTCTTAAACTTATTTTAAGTAAAAGTGTTACTTTTATTGTCATTTTATTATAACTGTATAATTTTTTGTATGTAATTTCGTATATCGTTATCTTTGTCATTTTTTATGAAAATTACATAACTTTTAAAATAATGATGTTTAATTTATTTTATTGCCTATATATTCATTAATACATAAAAAAAAATTCAAGGGGAAACATCACAAAACAACAAAGTTATCGTTTTTTGAGATGAAATATACCGATCGGTCCCACAGTGCGGCGTCCAGGCGCACGAGGATGTCGCCTCCTCGCGGCTGGCCGTTACAGCGGGCGGTAGGGAAAACCCGTCCCAGCCGCCTGCGGCCACACTCAGGGCGGCATGAGGCGCTGGAAAGCGCACCTCCGCCGCCCGGTTCGCCGGCGGTGAATTGGGTCCGAGTGTAGGCTTTCTTCTCGGGCCCGTTCCGCCGCCTCCTTCTGCGAGATTACATCTTCGCAGAAGGATGCGACCGCGGTAAAATATCTGTCACTGACGGCCATGAAGCGTATGACGGCCGGCAGTGACAGATCCTCTCCGATGACTGCAAGCGTGTGCTGTTTGCCGAGTCCTAACTGCAGTCGCAGTGGTGGCAGGCGGGACTCAATTCCCTCCTGGCAATCGAGTGCAGGTACTTGCCAAAGCAACCATGCCCGGAAAGCACCTGCGTCAGCCGGAAGGAAAGGGTCCCGTGCTGCTCCACTGCGGCAAAGCCAGCACGTGGAGCCTCCAGCCGGGACGTCCAACGACCCATCGTGGCTCGGCGGGCGGCCTCACGACACTCGCGTACCTCTTCGGGCGGGGGTCGACTACCACTACCCGCCCGGAACTCAACCGTCCGCCGATAAACTTCGGCGAGCACTTCCGCCTCCAGATCCCACGGGGGAGTTCCGGCCAACGCGCAAGCCGCCTCGATGCTGGGCAAATTGGGCAGAAGCCGCCCAAGAGCGGACGCAGCACCGACCAGTCTTGAGGCGAGCTGCCGGAAGTGTTCGTCGAAGCGCCACCTCCCGACTAGGATCAGACCCAGATACTTCATCTGGGCCCGAATCGGTACGAGGACCGAGTTAACTTCTATCGAGGCACCGGGGGGTGGACCACAACGGAGCTCGTGGAATAAAGGGCCTCCGTCTTGTCCAGGGCCACCCGTAGGCCCAGTGCCTCAATGCGCTCGACCACCAGGCAGACTCCTCTGGTGGCCAAACGTGCCGCTTGTTGGAAATTAGCTGGGCTGTGACGAGAGTATCGTCTGCGTAACAGATGACGCCGAGCCCTGGGGGTAATTCCCCAGGAAGGACCCAGTCGTACCCAATGTTCCACAGAAGTGGTCCAAGAACCGATCCCTGTGGGACACCGCACGACATGGGCCTCTGTGTTAAATTTCCTTCTTGGTCCTCGTACATGATGGTACGCTCCTCTAAGTAGTCTACCACCAGCTGCCTCAGGTATTGTGGCACCCCATGGTAGTGGAGGGCCTCTCTGATGCAGCTAAATGGCAGGCTGCCAAATGTCTAAAGACACCGCCAACAGCACGTCGCCATTGCTCCCCGCCTCTTCGGTCACAGCCCTCAGGCTCAACACAGCGTCGACCGTTGAGCGCCCCGCCCGGAATCCAAATTGGGCGCTCGACAAATCGGGCCCTACCGTATTCATGTGCCGGACGATGCGAGCAGAGAGCACTCTCTCAAACAATTTTGCCCGCCTCATCCAGCAACACAATGGGCCTGTAGGCCGCGACCGAATCAGCAGGCCGTCCTGGTTTCGCCAAGAGCACCAGCTTCCCGCTTTTCCAGCATTCAGGGGACCGTCTGTCCCGCAAGCTCTTGTTCAGAAGTCCCCTGAGGTGGGCCTCCAAGTGGCCGAGCGTTGGGGCCAGCACTTTGGCAGGTATCCATCCGAGTCTAGACAGAGCCTGGCTGTTGAAGTTTGTTTTGTCGAAGGCACCTTCGATGTCGATGAAGGTTCCTAGGGTTGATTTTTTATATTTGAGGTTGCCCTGTATGTGTGAGACTTGCTCCTAATTTCTCTATCTATTAGCCTCTCTAGAACCTTTAGCGTGAAGGATGTGAGGCTGATAGGTGTGAATCATTTAGGTTGTGTGTAGTCTCCTTTGCCGGGTTTGGGAAGGAATATCTATTTATATATTTTACACTTCCTGCATTTTATTGCATGGGGCGGCGAATAAAAAAAAAAAAAAAATATATACACAAATTTAATGAAGAGCCAACTGAAAGTTATATAAATAATTAATTATTACACATAAAACTATAGACATACACATATAAATATAAAGATAGATATATAAATACACAAATGTATACATATATACACATATAATATTTCTTTAAAATTTACTAATGAAATACTACTTTGATTTCTCTCCAATTCGTAGGTACGTAACGTTGTGCCACGCAGTTTCTGTAAATAGCCGAAGATGATCCATCAGTGTAGCGTCACACCATTTTAGCAGACCTGGGAATATACCGTCCAGTCCTGCAGCTTTGAATGGAAGGAAGCTGTTGATAGCCCACTTTAGTTTATCGTGGTTCACGAGTCTGTGAGCGGTGGTCTAATCCGACTCATCTGGTAGATATACCTCACCTTCCTACCATGTATCATTCTCATTTAGTATGCGACACCCCGGGAAGTGAGTTGTCATTAACAGTTCCGAGGTCGGTGACTGTCGATTATACGGACTGCGCGCCGCTGCAACCGATCGAGAGTGTCAAGCAAATACTGCGCAGAGCTGTCCCAAGGATGAGAGCAGTAGTCCACGCAGGAGCGAACCTGGGTCTTGTATAAAAGACAGATACTCAAGCGAGAAGAACCGTCTCACCTTGTTCAATACTCCGAACTTCCGCGAGGCCGCCTTATGTATTCACGAGGATTGAGATCCCGGCAAATGTCCATGCCCAGAATAAGCCTATCCTGTAGTGGTAGTTAGTGTTCTGAAGAGTAGGAAGGGGACTTAACAGAGACTTTTTGGTACAGAACGTAATTTGTTTTCTTGGCCCAGAACTCGATCTCACAACCCCATTGAGAAATGCGTCATAAGACCTGGCCGAGCTCAGTGCCAAGCTCCAAGTCCGATGTATAACCCATGTATTTTATTTATGTCACTTCCACTGTTAAGAGACTATTCAAATAATAACTTATATGGATAAATTCATCAAGCCGTTTGGGCTTCCGCGTGAAAAACGCGTGAAAAAGAAACATTAAACAATCATATATACCTATATACGTACATACAAATATACTTACAGTCATTCATACATACACCCGAAAAACATAGAAATCCTTCTAGCATAATCGAGTAATAGTTCGTCTATCTTGGTAAAAAACTAATTTCGCATTTTTTCCTACTTGCAGCCGACCCACCTTCTTGCCTAATTTAATTTTTACATCTTCGAGATACAGCAGACGGACAGCGGAGTGATCCTAAGGGTTCCTTTCTTGACCAATACCAATGCGGTCTATACTTCACAAACATAGTGACGTACCCTAAGACAAAAGAAACCACATAGCTCAGACTAGACGAAACTACGCAGTATGCGAATCTTAAATTTTCAAGCAAATTCTTAGGCCATATAGGTCATCAAGCATCCTTGCTTGTGAATACTTATTATATTGTAGTATTACATGAAACTTCCTTGTAAATCGAAACAGGTAATGAAATGTAAAGTAGGGAGGCGTCGTTCGAGACGGTGATACAGAGCCCCCCGGGACATACAAGACATAACAAAGACATTAATTCTACCAATGTTTGCGGGCTAACGTCTGTTCTAAAATTCTAATTTACATACAATACTACTACTGTACCAAGTACGTACAGTACGTACATCCAACATTTGTATTGCTATACATACCTACCTATTATATGCATGAGAATGTTTTGACACGATGTGTTCTGACGTTAATCTCAGACTAATGTTTACTGACAAAGCTGTTTTGCAAGTTGATTTTACGGTATAATGTTATTAACTTATTAAGTAAACTGTGTAGCTTGGATGTTGTTGAGCCAACAGAATAATGTTTCGAAGCTAAATCGTGGCGAATGTCGGAGTGAGGTCGAAGGTTATGTAGGAATAACTAGGTATTAGTCATTATAGAAAAAGTCTAAAGATTGAAGAATATTGTTACATAAGGCTTTGGTTTCAAGGTTTTTCTACATTATTACTTCATTTTTTTTTCTATGCATGGTAACTTTTCATTTTAAACTAAATAAAAGAATGCAGTACACTTGTATTTTCAAGTTCCAGTCCGTTCAGTGGGTACATAAGTAAAAGTCCAGTTCCTTTCCTCAAAATGACCCCTTACACGATCAGTTCGTTTACCATCTGTGCGTCTGTATGTCAATTTTTTTTTCCAGGAAAGGGAAATTGAATTCAAATATATAAGTATTTATATTTGCGGTCCCTCGAAGCTGAAAAAAAATAAGTAAACTTTAAGTCAAGGCAATCAAAATATACTATAGCCTTATAATTAATGTATCTCAAAATTTGTTAACCGTCCCTAGGAAATTCATCTACGAAGTAGCAAAATTTGTGCAAAAAAGCAAAAAAGAGCTTAAAGAATATAAAGACAATAATAACAGATGTAAAATACTCACTCGTATTTTAAAGTACCAGTACCTCGCCTAGAGATTTTAGGGTAAGTTGTGTTTATATGGCACCACTTATTTATAACGCGTTGCCAGAGACTATTACAAATCTGTCTTATCATAAATTTTGTGCTACATTAAAGAATTGGCTAATAGCAGAATGCTTTAACTTCGTCAACAATTTTTTAATAAAGTACCCCTCTCAGTTATATCACTTCAGAAATGCATTAGTGTAGTAAATGTATCAAATAAGATTTTTAATTCTTTAACTGTCATGTATTTATTATATAGTAGCAAAGCAGTCATCAGTTCAATGTTTTTATGTTGGTATGTTTTCATAAAATTATGATCTCTCCGTCCGTATACTCATGCTACCTAAATATAGCGAAATGTGTCTTGTGTTTATTACTGTAAACCACCTTCTGTAACTACCACACTTCTGAAAATAATATTTATTATTATTATTCTCTTTATTTCACTTAAAATACATATAAATTATATTTTTAAATATAAAAAACAAAGAAAATATAAAAATTAAAAATTAGTGCACCACCGGTATCGGGTACAGGGACCAGGCTACCGGTGGTTAGAGCTCCAGAGAATAAACCTGTCCTACACTTCGCATTTAAACCAATATAGGATACTTGCTATTGAGCTATAGAGACGAGAAGCACACACGCCTAACAGCAGAACATAAAAAAATATAATAATCTGCACATCATTAATTTGTTGTTATAATTATTATTATATAAGCGAACTCGCATTTCTTACTTTTTTAAGCTATGTATGCAGCATTGTCAACCTAATATAATAATTATAATAACACCGGTTATCGTACTGATAAATAGGTCGTTATTTTTAACCGCCAAAAAAGTCAACCACGAAAATATAAATACATCTCATAAAAGACAACTGCCAAGAAAATTTATATTATTTTACTCTTACTCTTTTAAATAAATTAATTGCATTAATGAACGAAAGCAGGTGCATTGGTGTGAACGCATAAAGAGTCCTAACAAATAAGAATAATTATAATAATTCCTCTCCAACATAACAATCAATCTGTCGGAGCTGTTCAATCCCAAACATAAACAAAAAACAAGAAAGCAATAACAGACAGAACAAACAAAATACTTCAAATTTCTATAATAACAATTTATGCCTTACACTTACAAAGTTGTTTTCAGATAGTAAGTTGGTTATCAGAAGTTTTTAGAAGCAAACGCTACGTGCATGAAAACAGCAGGTAATAGAATGTTAATCAAGACTTAATAAAGGTACACCTAATTCAGCGCCTTGTTAGAACAATCCTGCTGATTCTTTCACATTTTATTGGAGAAAGTTTTCATTGGATCGCCGAGGGTGGATGTCTACTCAATTACCGAAGCGTCTTAATTTTATTAGATATGCTTGAGACTTCGGATTTGAATTTCAATTCTGTAGCCCTACACCCGTGTTGGACGAAAGAACTTAACAGTTAATTTTATTAGAGTCTCCCCGAAGGCTTTTTAATGTAAATCGTAACCTGATCTTGTTATATTACAAACTCATATTTAATAGAAATTAATAGGTACACAATATAATACTCGGTCGATTGATACATTATTGTATTATTGTAAAAACACTTATAACTACGATATAAATAATATAACTATTTTGTACCCCAGGTACTTCTTGACTTTTATGTTATTACTTTAAAAAAGTAAAGAACTTGAAATTAATTTTAATTATTCAAAGCGTTAAAAAACGATGTGAGAGTTAACTTGCATAAAAGAGTTCCACTATTCACCTTCTGACTCCATCATCAGATCACCGCCAAGATGAAAATCATAGTGTTGTCATGGAAATCAAAACACATATGCATAGTTACATTTCGAAATGACAATAAGAAGTAGGTTAAAATTGACTTTCAAAATTTTGTCCCTTGTCGATGTTGTGTTTAATATGTATATGTCACGTTCAGTATTGTTTTCTAATATTAAACCTAACCTATTTCAATTTGTAGTAAATAAACCATAAAGAAGCATAAATATTTTGTATTTATTTTTTTAAGTTTCTCGTTTTAATGCTCATGAACAGACGATAGAAAATAGTTAATTTGTTTTACTCTCTTGCATTTGGTACACACTCCATTAAAACAAATTGTATGCACACTTACTATGTTGGGTGATTGAATCATAGTTACTTGGCAAAGCATCGAATGACCGAGAATTATCGGTAGTGCGTGCTTATCAGCTAACTACAGTGTGCTATAAATATCTAATTACCTAAACACCTACTATTCAAAATAATCAATTCCATTCTTCATTGTGGCCTTTGTGTTATACAAATTATAACATGAGTTATACTTTTCGACGTCAGCTGTAATGTGCTGTTTAGAGATCAGAGTTCGCGAATTATTCACCAAATTGACATAATGTACATTTTAGCGTCTGCTAACGTAATTTGTTTTAACCACTATGTAACGAATCCTTTACAATATTTTTGGTTATTTAAGCACTGTAAATCTATGTACACTATCATATTAACAAACATTTTTTTTATACATTATTAAAACATAGCTTAGAAATTTATATTTATAAAATGTACAGTGCAGCAGTAAAACCGCAAAATTAGCGTGTATTATGCATATACAGAGCGGAATATATGGTGGAGTCTGCTGGCAGTGAACCAAAACGTTGTTACTTGCATAATGTGGATTTATATAAGCCTAAAGATCGCTAAGGCGGAACCTTCGCGTCTGGGCCCTTAGCTATTTATAAGTAAGTGATGCTCTCAAATGCGCGATTTTACATGCATTTAATCTGAGGTGAGTTATTGCAACCACTTTGTTTGTTTTATTTGTGTGGGAAGTCTAGATGAGTAGTTCATAATTGGTAAATAAGATTTGATAAAGTTGACTAAAATTGTTTGAAGTTTCAAAGTCTCATTAAAAGGTAGTCTTGCATCTTTTCAGTCGTCTAAATATAGACTTTAATGTAAAAAAAAATGTAGATACTAAACCTGACTAGCCATTTGTTGATGGTTTAAAAATATTAGAATAGGAGAATTATGTTTCAAACATAAACCTCACGCTTTTCTCCGTTCGGGGTAGGCCGATTATTGTAATTACGTAACTGCTTTTAAATTATTAAATATATACAGTTTTTTAATATCTTAATTTTAAATTTTACATCGCTTTCTAATAATCGAAAAAAAAAATATGACTGTCGTCTTGGACCTTGTCGGACGCGGCAGTAGAAAATTAAGAGAGAAGAGAAATGTGCATTGTTCCCTATTCTATACTTTATTTGCACCTATTTTGTTGACACCATTAAGGCTCACCCATGAGTAAGTGCCGACTTTTGAAACTCAATTTGCCTCAACTAAAAATTTATCTATCGATTTTCGGCGTTATTACTAAAATGCATGGTCAACGCGATGATGTTCACCGTAATAAATATATACGTACATAAGATAAATAGTTTTTTAAAACATGTAATGGTAACTGGTATACAATGTCATGCGCGCGACCGCAGTCAAATAAAAAGGAATAAAATTCAATAAAGAAGAAAGCAAATGAAACCTGAATCAACCGGCGTATTGTCTATGCATAGTGTCAATAGCACATTTTTATAAATATATTTAAACTTATCTGTGCGCCACGTGCATGAAGCACTTCACTTATACCCAGAGGACGCGAGAATCGAAATCCATAGATCGACAGACGGTTGTACCACGTGTTGAAAGGTGTTAGATAATATAATATAAAAGCTTTCAAGAGAATAGCGCTTCACAGCGTGTCTGAAGTATCAATTCAACTTGTAAAATGACTACCTTTAGGATGTTCCAGACCTCCGATGGCTGTATTGGAAAATTGCAACGGCATGCTTGTCGAGCGAAATCTTTAGAGAGTTGATTTTTATTAAAACTTTGTAAAGAGGTACTTGATCATGCACGTAGCTATTCCGTTACTGGTTATGTTATTACTATTATTATCAGTTTATGAAGAAGCTTTCCTTCACAATTTTGATTTTCTTGCGGGAAGAGCGGTATCGTTAGATACAAAAGATGTTTTCCGAGTCGATGAGTCGGTTCGGAGAATCGAAAGAATGCGTACCGAGTGGCTTGTGATATTTTATCACAGATAGAAAGGAACTTAGAGATTCCACTGTTTGTTTGAACAAGCCAGCTCCAAATACGTAGCGGAAATGTAAACTCGCTTTTATTTTACGAATACAAACAATTCAAAGGGATACCAATCTTTAGGGTTACAAGATGCAATGGTTATATATGAATTAAATCGGTATTACAGTGAATGTTTTTGGATATAGAACGTTTCCTTTGTGCATCAAACCAATTTCGCAAAACGTTTAAATTTCGTTTTAAGTTAGACTTTCATTTTTAGAACTTCTTGCTGAGTAGTGTGAGTGAGTATGGCATAAACAATATTTGCTCAGACTGTAATGTAATATACATACGGTGGGGAAGTCGGGTTAATATTTGCATATTGGCATCGCAAGCTGTCTTAATTTTGGCGTAATGTGTGGCGGGGGTCGAGATTGTGCCGAACTGTCAGCCAGCTCGAGGGTGTGGTGCCCACATGTTGCTGTTACAGTGCAATTTATTGTTTCAATCTGTTTACATGTAGAAATTAGAATGACATGAATATTAGATGTGTACAAATGTATATTTTGAATGTAATCTATTTGCAATGCCATGAATTAGGAAGGTATGGTTAATTAAAACTACATTAATTGCTAATTTACCATAGGTATGTACTTAAACTTATTTTAGATTAAATTAAATTTTACTACTTATTGGTTAATTTGTATAAAAAAACATGAAAATATTTTAAACTTCTTATATTATTTCATATTCACATATACTATGAAATTTATTTAATAATACGGTATTACTCACGTGGTTACTTCGGGGTAGTTTCAGTACCGACAGAAGCCCCTTCTCAAGGTCGTCCAGCCGCGACGGTACCGGACGTTACACTCTCAGTTGTGTCAGTGTCACGATGTAACTCACGAAAGTTTTTATTCTAATACAAAGAAATTGTCAAGAACTAAAGCCAACCTGACACAAGCAGATCATTAGTTAATATAACTAATAAGTAATCTCCAGAAAAGTCCTTGCTCGTAAAAATAACTGAACACTTCCATGGGTGGTAATCTAAACTAAACACTTGAACTAACAGCAAAGTGAAAATACTTGTTATATTTGGAATCGTATGCGATTTCTTGTCACATTTTAATTTATTTAAAAGACAGATTACAGAAATGCAATAAATATATCAGGTTATGTTTGTGTTAATTTAATGCATTATTTGTTACATATTTTAGTTGACCAGAATGGATTTTGAGGCTATAAAATACTATTTAAAAATATAATTAATTTTCTATATTAGCAATTAAAATGTTGTCTAAAAAAGTCAATGGTTACAAACATTTGTCTCATAAATGTTATATGGTATAGTACTTTGTTTCTATCATGTTATCAGCTTAAAATATTGATTTATAAAATCAAAAACTTTCAAAAGTACCAGCAAAAAAAATGTTTTATATAAATAATATACGATATCTATTTTGTTATTTTGGAATATATAAAACAGTTATGTACTTTTTTGTAAGTAATTTATTCGGTATCCTTTAAACTGGTAGTTATGTGTTAGCTTTAAGTATTTAACCATAAGTACGATTGAATTCTAATTAATAACATTTATCACCATTGGTTTTGGATTGAATTGCGCATCCTTAGCCGGTTGTTACAATTTTCTTAGTTATTGATTAAGAATAGGTTCTGGTCAGTTTCATACAAATATTGGCATTTAATTCATTAAAACATATTGTTAGTTGTTGTTAGTCTGGCGATGTCCTTTAGTTACGTCTACGTTATATGTGTAGGTAATATAACTGTAGACACCCATCAGGATACAAAATCTTTAAGAATGATGAAATGAATATGACTAAAGCCTCTACGGACCGACCAGGCTCGTGTTGACACAATGGACGGCTGGAGAGCAATGTCCGATTTTGCCCTTTGTACGCCGGTATTAATAGACTGAAATAGAGTCGGATTACTTTCGCTTCTCGTTCCTATAAAACAGTGAAAACGTTTTATGATGAAAATTCTCGCTATTTAAAGAAGCGAGATTGTTCGCATAAGTGTCCTCTAGAGGCCAAAACACGGAGACTGAGAAGCAATAAAAATACCGGCGGAGGGTCAATCAGGTTAAGTGTTTTGTCCGGCGTCTCGAAACTCCGAAATAATATATTTTATACGAGGTTTATATTTGAGTGGATAGAGAAATAGTTGGAATATGTGGTGCTGCTTCGAAGGGAGCCCGTACTGGCTGGTATTCTTTCCACTTACAAACCTCCGCTGTATAAATTCCAATCTCGGATGAAATAAATGTTATTTATCAAAAAAAAACTTTCTGTTTCTCTAAATTATAAATGTTATATACACTCCTAGCATTTACTTGAAGAAAAATAATATCCAAAGCACCCATGGAAATGATTAATTCAGCAACTGGTAATGTGTTGAATTTTGACTTTTATGTTAAATGTGACGATTTTTTGTGCGATGTAGGGATAGTGTGATTGCTAATAAGTAATGGGGAAGTAATATTTTAAGTTGTTTAGTATAGACAAGTTATTAATACGCTTCAAAATACATTGCATTTTTAAGAAGTAAATAAAAATAATGCATTGTAATTTTTTATTACTGTTAATTCGTTAACTGTTAAATGGGATAATTCTTATTAATATACGTACTTTTTTTATTACATAGGGCGACGAACAGTCAGGTCACCATATGGTAAGTGACAAACACCTTTGCGGGTGATGAGGGAGCGAAATAAGGAGAAGGTGGCTCTCCAACTAGGTACATGTATATTTTTTTGTGCTAGGAGAGTTGCGAGAGGAGGCAATATCATTTTGTAAAGAGTGTGAAGCAACAAGTAGAGGCAAGGGTGCATCTACGTGAGTAGTCGTCAGCTTATAAAAGGGTGATGTCACACACTTGATATCTATCGTAGGGACTCCACGAAAGTATCTTAAAGTGGCTTTGATGTTAAAGAAACTTGTATTGAATCTGTGAGACGAAGATATTCTACTTTCTAATAAAAAGTTCATTTTAGTGAAGTTGTATTACACTTGAACAAATCTTTAAAGTTTTAATGTATACTGGCATACTCAATATACTATAGAAGGTACTTTGTCTAAGTTACATCTTTCAGCTTTGTATTAGTGATACTATTGTCTCAAAAATGTAAATAGTATTTAAGAGGGGCAAATTTATTTATAACCTCCTAATGATTTTATATAAAAATGCGGAATAACACATTCCAGTATGAATATATTATTTATTGAAGTAGACTTATATTAATTTATATTAGTTTTCATTATATAAGGTATCATAATATTCGTATTAAGACTATTATTAGAGTTAATTTTTTTGATTACCTGTTGTGTTAAAATAACTAAGTTTTATGTTATAAAAGTTACTTACTATTGCTTGCTGTAGAAACTATTAAAGAGCCTCAGAAACGCTAAGATCGACAACGAAGTCACTGATTTCATTAAGTATGACTTTGTCAATGAAACTTAAGAGGAGCGTCGGCACTTTAATTAGCACAAAGCCGTCTGCGATAGTCGTGCACTTTCATAATTTATGGAATGCCAATTTTTCTCTTAGCAAAGCACGTCCCGGACTCCCGAAGCGTCTTCCTGTAATAACAAGAAATTAAATTGGAGTGTCGTCTCCTTCGTAAATTTTAATGGACTTAATACTAAAGAGAAACACATTGTCAACAACGTAGATAGGTACGCTAAGTATGGATCTTCGTACTTACTTAAGTTGTATCGTTGTATAGACAGAGGGGGTTGCGCCGCGTCTCAACTTAAACTTCTTGATTGAGTTTGAAGACATGTTAAATCGATTTTTAATTGAATTTATTTACGGTTATACCTAATACGTTATTTGAATATTTTCTCATTTGACTTTCTTAGCTCCCGACGTTTATAATTATACATCTTTATAATCATGCATGCAAATTACCTTTTATGTACACCAATTTACATTTTAGTTTCGTACGCATTGCACTGTTTGTTGTAAAATTTTAAATCAATACAATATACGTACAGTGAAATTAGTCTCGAGAAATTTTTGCTTATGTAGTGGTGTGTATATTACTCAGATCTTAGAGCGCGTTTCCACTATATCGTTCTGGCCTATACAAAAATGTTTCGATATCCTAACATTACTATTTAATTTTATACTTATCCCTAGCAACACTCTGATTTTTGTTTTCAATAAAAACAAGTTTTTATTTTAAAGAAAAAGGTTTTGACTTTATAAAAAAAAAGGTGTGTGTGCGATTCACACACGATAGAAGTGAAACTTCAAAGAGGAGAGACCGATATATATATATTTTTTTTCCTTTTATCTAGGTTTTTAAAACTCCGGGGGGTCTACGGGGGGGTCATATTTCAATCTAAAGCAAAAAATCGTCACTTGATAGTGGAAAGTGGAAACACGCACAAAACCAGAATAAACCAGTTTACGCTGTCCGCAGGTGCCACGTGCAGTCCGGCGTCAGTCGCTTGGTACTGTTAGAACATAAAGCACACATTTCATTCAAAAATGATAATTATTACGTTAATTGTTAAATTTTGTATTTTTTGATTGTTGTTATTGTTTGTTATTCTCTTTATTCACATTATTCAACATACAAATTACATTTTTAAATATAAAAAAAAACAAAATATATTTAAAAATATAAAAAATAGTGCCCCACCGGTATCGGGTACAGGGACCAAGCTACCGGTAGTTAGGGCTCCAGAGACAGGAACCTCCTCACAATACGTGCCGTATCAAGAAGGACTGCCTTCTGCATTAGGCCCTTAACCCAGCTGTGTAACGTGAGCCTCTGCAGATGTTGGTCGAGGCTCTTGGCAATCAACCCATGAGCTGATATGACTATCGGCACAATGATTGCAGAACTCACATCCCACATGTCGACCACCTCATGGGCTAAATCCAAATACTTTATTTGTTTATCTTTTTTCTGCCTTTATGAGGTTGTCGTCATGTGGAATGGTAATGTCAACAATCATTGCTCGGCGCTCTAGTCGGTCTATCACCACTATATCAGGTTTATTGGCAACAATAGTCCTGTCAGTGATGATAGATCGATCCCAATATAATGTTGCACGACTATTTTCAAGAACTGGGTCGGGCACATACCTATAATACGGTAACTCGACATCCACAAGGTTATATCTAAGAGCAAGTTGCTGATGGACTATCCTGGCTACTTGGTTATGTCTGTGCAAGTACTCACCGTTTGCAAGACGAGAGCAACCGGAAATTATATGCCTGAGGGTTTCACCAGGGCGATGACATGCCCGACAAATGTCAATTGTGAAATCCTTCAGGATATGTCTCCTATAATTGTTCGTCATAACAACTTCATCTGTAATTGCACAGATAAAACCTTCAGTTTCTCCAAAGAGGTCACTGAAACGTAGCCAAGACACAGATGATAATAAATCTACATCGGGCCCGTTTAAGGCCCGATAAAAACGTCCATGCAGCTCTTTGCTTTTCCATATCTCCTGACGGTCTTTAACATTAAGTATTGCAGGCTTGCGCCAGTTCTCTTTTCCTAGACCAAGCGGAGTAAGTCCGTTATCAACTGCCACTACATCCCGGTGTACCTCCACATTAACAGAAAGAAAGTAATCTCTAAGATTGCATATTTCGCGATTATGAAGGGTCCTGGCATTTAAGAAACCACGACCCCCACATTTCCGCGGAATATACAATCTCATTACTGATGAACGTGGATGGTGCATTCGGTACGCAGTTAGCAGTGTACGGACTCTTCTATCTAGGGCGTCCAATTAGGAGGAAGGTTAAGACCAAAGGAGTAGGTTAAGACTGGTATGACCCAACCGTTATAGGCACGCACCTTATTACCACCCGACAAAAGACTTTTCAGTACTTTTTTCAGACGGCCAAAGAAACGCTCCTTTAGCGATTGCTTCATAGTCAGTTCATTTATACCCAGCGCCTGTGACATACCGAGATACTTGTACGTTTCATTTGCAGAAAGACGTCTAAGGTGTGTGGAATCTGAAAGTTCAATTCCTTCAGATTCCACAATCCTGCCTTTGCTTACATGCATGACTGCACATTTATCTACACCAAATTCCATCTTGATACATTTACTAAAGGTTTCAGTTACCTCTAGTAATCTTATCAACTGGACATTACTGCAGGCAAACAGTTTCAAATCATCCATGAAAAGGAGGTGGGATATAACTTGACCATTTCTCCGCAAACGATAGCCCAGCCCCGAACCCTCTAACACAGTGCTAAGAGGATTCAAAGCCAAGCAGAACCACAAGGGGCTCAAACTATCACCCTGAAATATACCCCGCTTGATATTTATAAATTCGCCGTCACCCTGAGATTGTCGGCATCCTGGATAGCAAAGAACTGTTCTCCATTGCTGCATACATGCCTCCAAGAAAGTGCATAAAGTTGTATCAATCTTATACAACTCCATCACCCTTAGGAGCCACGTATGCGGCACGGAGTCGTAAGCTTTTTTATAATCTATCCAACATGTCGCTAAATCCTTTCGGTTCCGTCGAACTTGTTGGTTAATAGCCGTGTCAATAATAAGGAACTCTTTAGTGCCACGTGCCCCACTTCTACATCCATTCTGAGAGAAAGTCATTATATTGTTCTTAGAGACATGTGTTGTTATCTTCACTCTCAGAATGGACGTAAATAATTTATAAAGTGTTGGCAGACAGGTAATGGGTCTGTAGTTTTTGGGGTCCATGGCACTACCAGACTTATAGAGTAGGTGAGTTACGCCAGTTGTCATAAAAGCGAGCAGTGAACCTGCTTCCAAGCATGATTGGAATTGAGATGCCTAACACACATGTGAGCTATGGAGCCACTTTAACCAAAAGTTATGCAGCCCGTCCAGTCCGGCTGATTTCCAGTTCGGCAACGAACGGACCGCACGAGCTATATCTGTACTTGATATTTCTACTGGCTCCATAGTATTAATGGACTCACATGAACGTTTAACATCTCGCATCCATTCACCCTCAGTATGAGCGACAGGCATAGACCATATGTTACGCCAAAATGTATTAGTTAGTTCAACATCTGGGAGATGTGTGTCACTCAGTAAGTCAGGCTGATCCCATCTTCTGTAAACCCACCTCTCGTCCCTTTGAAAAGTACGATTCTGAGTATATCGGTCTACTCGGATTTTAAATCTACGTATGCGGTTTGCCCATGCATAAACTTTCTGCTTCAGAAAGTCAATGCGATCTGTGACACGTGCTGCATAATCACAAGAACTGATATCAGTTCCTGAAAAAGCACGATTCACAAAACGCATTACTCTCGGGCGTGTATTACCCGATCTGAAACAGGTAAGCTTGCCAATGAGTGCCCTCGCCTCAACGATACGTCGCTCAATCCTGTACTGCCACGCCGGAACATAAATCTTTTGTCGAGGAGTAGTGTTAACACGTGGGAGTTTAACACCAGCTACTCGACAAGCTGTAACCGCCGCACAATAAAGAATTGAATGTGTATCCCTGAGGTTTTCACTATTTTCTAAATAAGTAGATAATAAAGAGTCAAGGGCACACACTAGCGCTTTATTTCGTTTATGCATCGGCAAACGCGGTAAACGTGGTCTATCATCAAAACTCACGTGCCGATACTCTCGAATAGCACCTTCCAAAGCGTTCCTTACTTTATCATTATATTGGGTACTTACAGTTAAAGCAGTATTATCCTCCCCTCCCTCAATAGGACTAGGTGGTAGTAGTCCAGCGTCAATAAGAGTCTCCATTTGTGATGGAGGGGGGGCAACAAGGCTATTTTGTAAGTCCAAGCGTAGCCTCTCAAGCACGGAATTATCCAACAGATGACATCGCTGAATGGCCCGTACTTGATCCGATAGTCTTTGTGCCGAAACATTAACAGCTGGTTCAAGTTCCTGAAACAAAGGCAGCATACGATTACGAAACGCAGTGAGGTTGGTTCCGCTCTGGCTCTGTAGCCACAAAATATGCTCGCATGACGTTCTCGTTTATGGATGTCGTCCATCTCATGCGATGCACATTACCACCGGTAGCGGGGGCCCTATTCGAAGCCGGCTGGCCTCGGGGTCCCTAGCAAGTCGGTGGCCGGCCTCTCCCCTGCCGGCGTACTGGTGTTGGTGACGTCGGCGGTGAGAAAAACTCGTCGCTTGATGTCGAGCTCGACGCCTCAACAACAGCCGGAATGCTTGATGCGGTTTCCGGGGGCAGCGAGGCGGAGCTTAGCGACGAGTCCGGAGATGGTTTTAGTGCATTTCGTGCCCTGGATCTTGTTATCATTGAACAGCTTGATTTTTTTCATTTTTGTAAAAGATGACATGACATTTGAAATGTCATGCCTCACATTTTATATTTAAGTTTTTAGATATTGTTTTTCTTGTGGTTTTTCTTCTTGTTATTTGTTGCCTTTATATGCATATTGCTTCCGATATATATATGTGATTTTAATTTGAAATATAAAAGCTGGAAAATTTCATTTATTTACGGACTGAAAAAATTATTATTGTTATAAAAATTATAATTGTTATTATTGTTATAAAATTTGTTGAAGTGTTTAATTTGTGTGTAAGTGTTGTAACTTTATATTGTTAATTCAAAATGGCTCCAGTGTTAAAACATGGTCGAGGCAAGCCTTTGACTTCTCAAACTAAAGAAGTTTTGTACTGTTTGTACAAATATTTCGAAAATGAGTGTAATAACAACCCGAGCAGTATTATGACCCCCACTCAATTAGTTGCTAAATCAACAGGAATTTCAATAGCATCCGTCAGAAAGGTAGTATCAGAAAGCAAATGTCGTCCTTCAGATCAGGAAGTAACATTTAAATCTCCTAAAAAGAAACCGAATCGTAAACCTACAATAGTAATAGATAAATTTGATCAGCAAGTTATCAGAAGAGCAATTCATGACTTCCACATCACAAATAAAGAAGTTCCCACTTTGAACACTTTGCACGTAAAATTGAAAGAAGATATCGATTATAAAGGTTGTATAAGCACGTTACGAAAACACGTCATGTCATTAGGTTTTAATTGGAAGCAAACAGAAGATAACCGGAAACTTCTTATGGAAAACACGAAATTAGATACTTGCGAATTAATTATTTCATGAAAATTGCTGAATATCGCGAACAACGCCGACCAATTGTTTACACCGACGAAACATATATACATACATCACATACCCTCTCGAAATCTTGGTCAGATGGAAGCACTTCAGGTTTGAAGCAACATTTATCGAAAGGCAACCGCTTAATCATTGTTCATGCCGCTGGTATGGATGGCTTTATACCAAATGCATTGCTTATGTTTAAAGCCAACCAAAAAAGTGGAGATTACCACGACAATATGAACTATGACAACTATTCAAGGTGGATTCAAACTCAATTAATACCCAACTTACAACCAAATAGTGTTGTTGTTGTTGACAACGCACCATATCATAACTCAATACAAAATCCTGCACCGAATAGTAATTCTAGAAAACAGCAAATGATTGACTGGCTGACATTGCGAAACATTGAGCATTCATCCACGTTGCTTAAGCCTCAATTATATGAACTGATTCTGCAAAACAAGGCGAGATTTGTAGAGTACAAGATAGACGAAATATTACGACATCACGGTCATACTGTGCTGCGTTGACCACCATACCATCCGGAGTTTAATCCTATAGAAAATATATGGGGGATAGTGAAAACATATGTCGCAAAAAAGAATGTCGCAATGAATATGAAGGTTATAATGTAATTATCTGAAGAAAAAATTAACGCCATAACTGTAGAGGAATGGAGAAAAGTTTGTCTGCATGCTATTGAGGAGGAAAACAAATATCAGGGTAGAGACGCAGCTTTAGACACAATATCAGAACGAATCATAATTAATTTAAATAATTCATCTGATGAAAGCGAGGATGGGGATGATTGTGATATGCCTGGGGTTGATGAATTATTAGAATAAAACATTTATGGCCAGAGAACACCTAATTCATACACGTCTACACTGAAGTGAAAACCGGCATTCACTGCTTGTAATGTTTGGAACTGGCTTGTCTGCCTCATACAGTTCCATAGATTACAATGCAGTGGATACACATTTTCACGTCCGTATTAGTACGTAGTGCGTATGCGTAGACGTGTACGCATTTGGTGTGCTCCAGCAACAAACGTACCTTTAAAAAAATAAAAAATAAAAATAAAATGTTGTTTTTTTTTTATTTGCTGACCATACACTACTACAAACGCAAAAATTTCTCCAAGCTAATTTACCTATATGCCTTTTAATATGTTTTTTTTCGATAAAACATCTGCAAAAGACTAAACTGGTCTGTCTTGTTACACGAATACACAAAAATGAAATTAAAATTAAATATAGGGTGCCTGTATGTAGGTAAAGTAAATACATAAAAAACGATGATTTTTTTTATTTGAAAGCTGGTGCTGGTCCCATTTTAATTTGGTCCCGTTCTGACAATGGCATCAATGAGAAAACCATATAAGTCTTAAATTTGCATTAAGCATGTGCGCGACAAATTGACGAATAACTCCATATCACACTCAATAATACTTTAAGGGTAGTTAGATGAGATTTAAAGTCCAATTATTGTTTTTTGCGTCCAGTCCAAGCGCCAACTATCCCAGTCTTGGGCCGCCCGCATTCATCCATCCTATTACCAAGGCCGCACCGAAAACCGGTTGTTAAACACATATATAAGTAATACATTTATATAATTAGAAAATCCTTTTGAATCTGAACTTTAAATATTCAAAAATATCGAAAATATGTGCAGGAGATTGAAAAACCCTAGCCAGTGTGGTTGTGACCAGGCCACAGTAACCTATTCGAACGCCGAAATTTCAATTGCGTGAAAATTCATAGAATTTTACATTCAGCAATTATTACACTAACGGCTTAACAACTTCCTACTATGACGAGACAAAGACAATTGTTTATTTGAAATGGTGTAGTGTGATGTAACAGGTAGCCTGATATACACATAGGTAGTTGTTATGTTTCGTACTTATTTTCTAGATATGAAACTTATAAAGACAGGAAGGTGTCCATCACGAAGAACATATACTAATCAAATTGATCAAAAGAACTGAACGTCTAATATCGGCGGCTTTGTATGAAGATTTTAATGACAGTAGAGGAAGTTCGTAAGGTATATATGTTGGTGTATGTTGTTGTCTCTGCCTACCCAAAAGGGAGACAGGTATGAGCTTATCTATGTTTCTAAGTATTCCATCAGACGTACACAAATGTATAGTTATAATATAGTTTTTAATTAAATATTTAGATATAAGTAAAATAGTGTACTCAACTGTTTTTTACAATTGAGTGTATATCTATCTATTGATGAAATATATGTAAAATCGAGAGCACAAAACACGTAATTTTAATCGTTTCTCCAAATTGTTTGGTTTCGGAGGAATATATGTTCCAAAATCCTCAACGTGGTAATACCTTTGTTGTTTACGATTGTTGTTGTTATGCCTAGATGTGACCTGTTTAAAAAAGTATACAGTAATACCCAGGGTCTACTATGATTAAGCGACGGTACTGTCTTGCTTAACTGAAGTTTAAGAATGTATAATGGCAGTTTCAAGCTGTTGATTAGTCGTTTCTGAAGTCGTTTGTGCACTGCTATCATTAAATACAGTTATTATATATGAGAGGGTGATGGAAGGCTGAGGGAGGTACGACGGGCGCTAATTGGAAATACATGAGAATTTGCATTTTACTTTGTTTCTCAAACCCCCCTGAGCGGTCTCGCTGAGAATCCCTTTGTCGATCCTGAGTGCACCTTTGCAACGACCAAATTATTATTCTGATACAATTTTGTATGGAATAAAGCAAAACTACAATGCAAAATAATCTTTATTTAGATAGATACATTAAATGATTAGTAGGTATTTAAGCGTTCGGTGTACTCGACAATCTACAAAGATTTGACCTGCTTGTTGGTCTTATGGTTAGTGATCCTGACTGCTAAGCCATAGGTCACGTACTCGACTTCTACGCGAGACAAAAATTTGTGAGATCGTTGCTTGTATGTTTGTCAAGTCCCCGGTGACACACGAATCATTCACAGTGCGGGAGTTGTCATTATATCGAAAAAAATAGGTTAGGGAGTAACCTTTTTTGTAATTATTATTAGTTTATTAACAGAAACCTACAACAACTCTCTTTGCGAGATTATTTTATGATGTACGCCAGTATGATTAGTTAAGAGAATTTATTTGCTGTCATTCAAATGACAGAATTTTTATAAGAAAAACACCGGAAGACAAAGCGATACATACACGGTACGATCACTGTCTTCTCAAACTGTGTAATGATGTGAATTGACTATTTAAAATTTGTTAAATGTGTCGTTCTTTAAATATAAATATAAAATTTGTATGTTATTCAGTATGACTGCTCTGGCACACGCACACACCGTACGTTTTGTACTCATCTACACTTAAGCCTACTCTCATTCATGCTCAAACAAACGTTTCTTTGAATAACTTCTGTTATTGCTTAAATACTGTTCAATTACAAGATTCTCTCTAAGTCCAATAATATAATCTCTCAAATCAAATCTCTCTCAACGACTAAATTTATACATTTGCGAAACGTAACAAAAATCTTTAAAATTATCCCCAACCGTAGCCGGAATACCCATACTTAAAATACAATAATTTAACACTACGTAACAGTATTGATTCCTTCTCTATCTGTGACTCTGCTAAGTTTGACTTAGGATTGTCTTAATTTTGTTGCACCATGTTATTTTTAATTTACACTGAGGAAAGAGATAGGCTACTTTTTACCGACATATCATTCAGGTGAAGCCGTGGGTAGAATTTAGTAAAAACATAATTATAGATTACATTAATAATAGTTCAATAAGCTCCATTCATTTTTCATGCCCTATGGGTTATAACCTAGCCGGGGCCAAACATGAGATGAGAGATGGCGTACCTAAGATGCATGAAATATAATTAAAATATGAAGACACATTGTTTCATCCAAAATGACGTCATCGAGGATACATTGCCAGTTACTTGTTGGACAGGACATTGGATTGGTTTGTGCACCTATGTAAAAGTATCAGATACTGGTTTTTGTTTCAACGAAATTGGATGATTGAAGTACTGAAGAGTCTGGATGACACTCCTTACTCTTCAGTACTTAATATGTATGTTAAAAATGTTTTTTTTCTTATTCTAATGCAGTATTATTGTTGTACCTCGTTATATATTATTATTTATATCGAAGTATGGTGGAAAACAGATGTTAGTCTGTTTGCGTTCACTTAATTTACACACACGATTTACACCTACATAAGATGAGTAAAAATGCGTTTTAAAAATAGTATTAAACCAAAAATAAAAGTTTACATATTTATTTAAGTTTTTCTAAATTTTCTACTTCGATATTTGTGCAATACTGTGTTGTTGCATGTTGTGTTGAAAATATATAATAAAAAAATAAAATAAATGGCCAACCTAGTTTTACTGTGAGAGAGCCATGCTTAGGCAGGGATGGGCCCGATTGGGGTGTGGGCTAGAAAACCTCCACGTGATGCACCCTGGGCAACGTTGGCGACGACGCAGCCTTCTCCTCCTCTACTTTTGAGGAGGGCGTCGTCGCCAACGGCTAATCTTCCGCCGGGAAGAGATGGCTTTTTCTGCGGCCACAAGTGGGACCCTTCCATGGGTAGGAGTTTCTCCGCTCTCCACAGTGGAGAAAGAGGACGGGCTCGGCGTGCACTCACACTGCCACCGAGTAGGCATTTGGATATTCGTATCGATGCCACCGTTGGCATATCGTAATCCCGAAAGGAGTATCGTGCTTAAGTCTCGCGACTCTGATCGGGGGCGAGGGTCTTGGCTTCACCGCCTGGACTGCGAGGAAGAACACCTCTATAAAATATTACCCCTTTGTTCTGGTGCGTGACCATGGGATGCATGGCTGATGGGTGGTTCAGTAGCAAGCGCACTCCCAGCCGGGGCACCTGCGGACCCCTCGGTTGGGCATAAATCTACGCTTACCCGGGTATTGGGGGATCTCTGCCCGGGTGGACCTTTAGTTCTCCCCCACTCGTGGGATATATTAAGGATAATTTAAAATAGAAGAAAAGAAGGAGAAGGTAAAGGAGAAGAATAGTAAGGCGGGCAACGTCTCGTTCTCGTACCTGGACCGCCTATATCGCAGGAGCTCCCAGAAGTCACTACATCTTCTGGGAGCAAAGGGTATCAGAACGAGTTCGTTCTAGGGCGGCTAGTTCAGTGGCTGACTCTCAGTGGCTGAAGAAGGCTATCAAGACTCCTTCAATGCCCCAAGCACCGTCGTTGGCACTACGGCAGCTCATTCCCCGCCCTTGTTGCTAAGAGACAAGGGCACTGGATATGTTGCTGCCGAATGGGGGGGGGGGTCACCATAAACGGTGTTTATTTCTCCCCTAAACGGAGTTTGAGCGACTTGAGGTCGAGGTATTTCTTAAAAGGTGTTCCTTAACAGCCTGGAGACCTCGATACGGCGACTAGCGTCTGGACACGTCCTAGTGCTGGGGGACTTCAACGCCAAGTCACACGGTCACACGGTGCGACAATTATCCTGCTTTCCGCGGTGGGCTGTTTCTAAATTAGATAGGGACCTACTGGAGGAGGCAGCCATCATCTATTCTTGGCTGTCTCCGACATCCGACTCCGGCTGGACAGACTCCGACTGAGGAGGTGGACATGGGGGCAGGCTACTTTCGCAATGCGGTACCGCACATTTGCGATGTGGCCATGCCACCAAGGAAGGAGGTCTACTGGTGGTCCCAGGAGTTGGCGGATCTCCGCGAGGCCTGCACTCGTACCCGGAGGTCCTACACCCGCAGCCGTCGGCGTCACCGCGAAGAAGGGGAAGAGGACCGGCTTCATGAGGAGTACCGAGAGGCGCGGAAAACTCTGAAGCTGGCGATTTGTCGCACCAAAGAGGAGAAAAGAAAGGAGATGCTGGAAGGTCTCGATCGTGACCCCTGGGGTCGCCCTTATCGTGCGGTGCAACAAAAGCTCCATACGCTGCCCCCCCCCCCTTACTGAGACTCTCCAGCCCAGCTTCCTGCAGGAAGTGGTTGAGGGCCTTTTCCCGCAACGCGTAGAGCACTCGGCCCCGTCGATGGCCCCCTTGGCCGGAGACGACGGAGAGTTCGAGGAGGAAGATGTTCCACCCATCACAGAGGCAGAGATAGGGGCGGCTGTTCTACGGATCCGCTCCAAAAAACACCCCCCCTGGGCCAGACGGGATTCGCGCTTGGGCGGAGGCGCGCTTACGCTTACGATGGGACGGGTTTTCCCCTCCACTCGCTATAATGGCCAACCGCGAGGAGGTGATGTCCTGGTGTGCCTGGACGTTGCCTAATAGAGAGTTACCCGAAGGTGGTGCCCGCGCTATTGCGGGCAACAAGCGCTAGGAGGGGTCCGGATGTCTTTTACTAAAGCTGTTCCCGGATTCCTCCTATTTTAAGCGCAGCATGGCACACCGTGTGGTTTTAGTCGGTTCGATTCCGACACACCGTTCCACCGAAAACCCCGGTGGAATGACAGCGCGAGGGGGATTCCACACGTTAAAAAAAAAAAAAAAAGGATGGGCCCGACTCGATCGGAGTAATTCCGCGGCCTCAAATAAAACCGCTTGTCCAACAATGCTACTCGCCCTCTCCTCTTTGTACTCCAATCGCCCTCCCCCCCTCGTCTCCCTCAAAGGCGGGCAACACACTTACGACTCTTGAGTTGCAGGGCGGCGGTTGTCACTTACCAATAGTTGATCCGTCAGTACATGAACTGACCCTCTATATCATAAAAAAAAATATAATTGACGGTGGCCCCACATGAGGCAAGCTTGTCCTGTGAGTGCCCAATAAGCTTTCACTTTCCCACATTAATTGCTCGGGCGACGTGATTTTATATTGCAGCTTAAATAATGAGCAAAGTTTTAGAAGTCCTTCAAAATATTACTATTATTATAATTATGTATTATAATAAAAAACTTCAAAAACGTCGGACCTGACATCAAGTGATTGCGGTTTGAGCCTGACCAGGGCTCTAACGAGAGGAACGTCTAAATCTTAACATAAATGTTTATCTTAGTTATCAGAACAAAAGAGGTTTTATAAAAATATCATTGCATTTTAGCCATAAAAAAAAAGTTGATCGTTGAACAAGATATGACGTAGTTGCCTATATTAGTTCATAATGTAAGATTTTATTGCATTTATTCAATTAGATTTATTTTCAATCAACTCCAAAACAATCCTGTTCCATCAAAATTAAACTCAATTTACATTGAGTATAAGTTTTGTAGGTTTATTTATATTCGCACCTAACATACCCGGGGGAGTCTGGCAATCACAGCAAACGCTCTCAGCTCTTCCAAGCCCATTACAGATAAATTAAGTCAGATCAGCTGTATGCAAATGTTGCTATAGCACCTGCCAACTGTTCTCATTGAGAAAACTCTCGATAAAATGCTCTAAGGGAATCGTCAGCTTGGATTTAGTTTGAAATATATTTTACCTAACTTTTATTGAACAAATAACTTAAAATTAACATGTAATTATTGGGTTAATATTTAACTTAATATGTATGTGTAATAAAGTTTTTCTTTGCGACTTCACTCGCGCTCTTGCTAGTCTGAGATCCAGGTGATTTAAGATATTTTAAATTAGAAAATTTAAAAATTGGAATAGGTCGGGGAAAAAGTCTTTTCGTATTTTGTATGTATAAAATTTAAGAAAAATCTATTTTGTTGTACTGTTTGTATATGGCTGGTTTTATTATAAATGAATATAGAACATTAAGAAATATAAAAAGTAAAAAACACTATCACGCCATTTTTCAATTGTTTTTCTGTCCACTAAAAACGGGGAATCTAACGAATTAATTCGATACACTCTGAAGTTTTATTACAAAGGGAAAAACGCTAATCAAGAGGTGAAAATAAAAGAAGATTGGCCTTTGTTTGGTTCAAGCCTTTTTGGCCCGGGAATTTTGATGTCGAAAATACAGCTCGCGCTGGTCGCCCAGACATAGTCGCAGTCGTCAAAAAGTAGAGTAGAGTTCAAGATCGGCATATTAGTAGTTACGACATAGCCAATTAACTGAGGATTGACAACAAAACAGTTTAAACGTAGTTGAAAGGGTCTGGCGATACAAAAAAAAAAACTCGATATTTGGGTGCCACTCGAGCTCACAGAAAGAATCCTAATGAATCGTCAACTATTTGGATTCTCTATTGAAACGTAATGAAAACGAATCATTTTTGTATAGACTGATTATTGGTGATGAAAGTGGATCACCTACGACAAGAATGTGCGAAAAAGAACATGGTTAAAGGATGTCAAACTCCACGGACTGTAGCAAAAACCAGATTAATACGCAATAAGGTGATGCTGTGTGTATAGTCGGATTGGAAGGGCATCCTTCATTATGAGCTTTTACCGCCAGGAGATCGATTGATCGATTCGGATCTTTACCGAAAACAACTAATTAGACTCAAGTAAAAAAATTTGAAAAAAACGTCTTGAATTGATCAACAGAACAAAGGAACAAAGGATTGGTCTTTCGTCAAGATAACGCCAGACCACACACATCTTACTTTAATATTGTAATAGTGCTAGTCTGCTGTTTAATAATTGTTATATTGTCCTCGCATATTTAAACAAGCAGAAATTAGTAGAAAAGAAACATATTGTAAAAGAGTGTCTGATGAGTTTCTTGTCTGTCGTTCTCTCCTGACTTAGGAGTCATGTCATCTTTTTACTGTCAAGGGTAGGCCCCTAACAGTAAAAAGATACCTGTAATTGGTTTAATAGACATTATGAATAGGCGATTTTTCAGCAAAATACATCGATATGCTAATGTCTATGAACGTATAAATGTAACAAAATATGTATTACCTGCTTACGCCTGGCTGCGGTCAAATGCGCAACTGCAACTATCACTTTTCTAGTTCTTTACGTATATTTATTTCTGTAAAGTGGATATAATTTTATAATTATAAAATATATTTTTGATGCACTTTTTAATAGGCAACCCTGCCGGAACATATTGCAACTTTTATAATTTTGATTAAATACCTAATGAACTTAGCAATCTTGCAGCTGGATTCGTACTATGTAGATTAAACTATGTAATGTACATATGCACGTCATTCGGTCTATTCCAAGTTGGATAAGTACCCTAACGCTTTAGGGTACTCATCCAACTTGGAATAGACCTATGCTTACGTTACCGATTGTGTAGACGCGTTATTTCTTGAAAAACAACAATATTATATGAAGTGGTGGTATAGGCATAGTACTTCCTATTACAAATTTAATTTCGCAAACTTGAGATTAATGGTGACCGCCATTTCACCCTTGCTTTAAAAAATGTCGCTCAAGGGTGGCGCCATATGAATCAGTCGTTACTGTCAGGACATCATCAGTCATGCGTGTACTAAATTTGTTTTGAATCGAGCGCAATACAAAACTGTTGCGATTTCGATAACGTTGACGTACGCGCTTAAAATACTTTGGAACGAATGCAGATGATGCGTTGCGACATTAAACTTTGTTTTGTTTTTTATTCTTGGGGAAATAGTGCGATAAGCATAACGCTAATCGCGTTAGAGTGTGATGCAATTAACATAAAAATTATAAGTAATTGTAAGGTACGTAGCTTATGACTTAAATAATGTGTTCTTTAAAATAACTGCCAGTTTAGGATACCTGTAATGAAGATTGATGAAGATATTAATGAAGTTATAGAAAATATAAAAGGGAAAGGAATATTTAACTACCTTATCTTTTTAATATTAATTTCACATTTCACAAAGCAACTTGTAGTTGCGGTGACGCTGTGTGTATTGTTGTGAAATTTACAATTTTTTTCGATTTCAAACAATTGTTGAGCAGTTTTATAAAGTTGAATAGAAATTTAATTTTAATTGGAATTTAGTTTCTTCACTTTATTACTAAAGCGTTGGCATAACTTTTTTTTTATATACTATAGGCGGACAGACGAACAGAGGGGTCATCTGATGAGATGATGAAAGAGATGGAAAAGAGGAGAGGGGGAGGTAGGCATCCGGAAACCTGATTTATTTCGGGGAAATGCAATGCTAGCGTTACGTCACAACCGGTTTTCTGTGAGGTCGTGGTATCGCACCGCACATGACTGTGCCACTGTTAAGAACTAAATACTGTACTTACTATATAATTTCTTTTAACTCATGCATACATACACTTAATCCTATATTCCCGTAGGGGTAGGCAGAGTCGTATCAAACGCTTACATGTTACCAACCATAATTTAACTCCACTTATGTTTTTGGATGCAAGCCTGTTGCCGTCAACTCGGTCATTTAAGACTGTACATAGTTATAACCAGTATAGGTTTAAATATTTTTGATGACAGGGTAGAAGATCATTATGGATGTCGCCCACAGGGAGGTAAGGGAGACCGTCGGACTCTTTGACTCCTTGCCTAAGATCGAGGGAGTGAGAATCGCAATTGTATATTTCCGCTAGCCCCGAAGGTTTAATCATCCAAGTATTTTAAAAAGAATGAAATTGAAGATTGAAATGATAGATTTAGTTACATTTACATGCATAACTATATCCAATTTATATAATTTGCCTTATGATTGTATAAAAAATAAAAATATATTAATTAGGACATATTTATAGAAAATCGTTTGAAGTCTTTGTATCTTATGAAAATATCATGAAAGTATTAAATATGCGATAGACCTTAATTGAAAATTAAAGCTTTTACGTCGCAAAGGAATTTCCTTGGGGTAAAATGCTGGTGGAATGCAGCTTTCAATTTCAGTAAATTGGAATCTTCACGTTTTATTTACGAATCTGTTTCACGCAATATATATCTTAGTATCTCACTTAATCAAGTATAAAACCAATGAGTTGTAGATGTCCATGGACGGCGGTTGTCACTTCCCATCAGTTGACCCGTCTGTTCGTCTGTCCCCCTATAGCATAAAAAAAAGAAAAAGAAAAACGTTATACTTACTGCTAAATTCTTACTAGATATATTTAAAGGATTGTACAGCTCACATGTTTTAGGTCGGCGAACTCGATGATCCATTGTTAATTGCTTAACAACTGCACTACTATTGTGCAACGCAGTAATGTTTACATTTTTAATAATAACATTCAGAAGTTCAAAAAGTCCTGAACTTAACAAAAATGTAATAGTAATTTTAAAATAATTTTTAGTAGCTGCGCCTGCTGCCTGCGTTGTTTGACTTGGACTGTACATAGGGATGAAGTATTCAGTGGCAAATAAAACATAATATCACGATTATGTAGACCTATTAATTTTCGACTTTGTGGCTATTCGAGTATCTATCTTCCTACTAAAAACACAATTAACGACAGACAGAAGTACATGAATGATTTTTCTAAATGTTGATTGGTAAACGAGGTGATATTTGTAGGCTTCCTTACAATTACACTTAAGTTTCAAGTAACTGAGCTCCAAAAGTATTTACAGAGGTTTCTGAGTGTGGCAGGATTTTTTAAAACACTGCATAGTACAAGGTTACACAGTGATACAATCAATCGAGTGACCGTGAACCCTAAACAGAGACTTTAAAATCTCAACCTTTACCATAATACTTGACTCCTCACAAGTTTGAGACCGCAACTATATTAAATTGACACTTTAAACTTTGTATATTTGTACTTTTTATGAATTATATTTAACACAGAATAATAAAAAAAAAAAAGATATCAGTAACCAGTATCACCTTTATAAAGGGTATGGAACCGACTTCAATGCGCTTATCTTGATAACAATAAGCTGTAATCCTATTTTCAATCATTTTCCATCATTCATCATTCCAATCACACCACACACAAAATCAACAAGTATGTATCTTACACCATAATTATTTATATTTTTAATGAATTTGAGGCAAATATTTGTATCAAAAAAACCAATTAAATTAATATTTAAGAACATTGTAACGGTTTATGTATTCCAACATTTCAACCAGCCAAGGATGTGCAACTCGAGCCAAATCAAACTGAAAGAACCCGATCACTAAGTAATATAATCGTCTTATTACCTACATATCAATTGTAGTACTGGTTATATACTTAAAGTTAACACATAACTACAGTACGTACGTACGGCAGGTTTAAATTGCTTAGAAATATGTACTTAACCGATTTATATGTATATTCTGAAACAACAACATAATCGTTATGAAAATAGTTATCGTTTATTTTTTAGACTTTTAGGTACTTGTCACCAAACCTTGGTACCAAATCAATATTTTGTTATTATGGTTATTGATAATGTTATGACATTAGCCTACTTCGGAATCGATTTTTCACTCAATCGATCGATATTTTTTTTTTCAAAATCTATATTGACATTAGGACTTTGTACAAATATCTATCCATACTACCAATTCGCATCCCTAATTCTTACCTCAAGTTGCTGTCATTTTGACAGTTCGTCGCGTACTTAGAATATTTTGGATATTTCTTTTATACTACTTGGCTATTTTAAAGGAAGGAATTTCGACATAGTCTGGCTGCCATTTCTAGAATTTGTATAACACTTCCTTGATATATTTCTCTATAGAAATACTAACATAAAATGATAATATGTAATACTACGAACTCGTTGGTCTAGTGGTTAGTGACCCTTACTGTTAAGTCTGGGGTTATGGGTTCCATTCCACACCGCTGCAAATCTTTGTATGATGAACATATCTGTGTTCTGTAGGTTGTTTGCCTTTAAACAATTATCTAAAAATACTTACCGTATTTAGATATTGTTATTTAATGTCTCGATATTTATCAATAGTATCTATAAAAAGTATTTTAAGGGTTCAAAATCCATTTAGGTCAATTAAAATACCAAATCACGAATTAATTATTGATGATTTAAACATAACCTCAAAATCTGATATATTTATTGAATTTCTGCACTTTTCGAGACGGGTCTAGTCTGTCTTTTAAATAAAATGTGATAAGAAATCATATATGATTCCAAATATAACAAGCATTTTTCAATTGCTGTTAGTTCTGGGGCGAATAATATATGGATGCAGAAGAATGTCCCTTAACTGGAACAAAACGAGAAGACAATCATTTCAAATAAAGGAAGAGTAATCCACATCCAACATTAAATGTTCTTAGACGTTATGAATAGGATAAAATATACACCCCTAGCATGTAGCTGCAAAAATAAATATGAGAAAATCTATATAAACTAAATTTTATACTATAAAAACTTTTTCAAGTTAGTTCATATAGATTTTCTTAATAGCGGATTGAATAATTGCAAAACAAAAAATACATGAGAATATTTCAACTTTACACATTCTTTCTGCATTTATGAGAAACGGAGGCGATAATACCTGGAAACTAAAGCCGTCACAACTTTTACACTTGAACTGCATACTGCAGAATAAATAAAAATTTGTGTTCCATTTTCTGGGACACGCTGTAAATAAAGTCTAGGTAATCTCCTGTGGGTATATTAAAGCCCGTGCCGACCCCGTGGAGTGTCAGTCAGACTGTTTGTTTGTTTTTGGCAACTTTAAATCGATTACCTAATTATACGGTATTGACCTTCCAAGACACTCTGATGACTTTATCACTAGTAAAACCGTGGTCGTGGGTTGTGGTGGTAGGGTCGGTCTTGGAAGAGTGCTTCGACACCTTGGCGGGTATTTTAAGATGTTCCATAAAAAAATGTAAGCACCACAAAAAAAAATAGTGGTGTTTTCATATTGAAGATACTGGTGCGTAGAAATATTAAATACGAAAGTTCTTATACTGAGTGTCTAAACATTTAATAACATTAGGATATTATGCACGCACGGGTGCGTTACAATTCGGGAGCAGCGTTGCTTCGGCGAGATACGAAGCTTATAATAAAACAATATTAATTATCAATCGACGCTTCAACGACTCCTTTGTTGAGCCCAGCCGCCTCTACCGTTTAATAACAGAGGAATGCGTGCATTAAACCTCCGGATTCGCAGAGCACTTTTGTTTAAATAATAAATAATATTTCTATACAGAGCAGCTCCAACAAATTGTTTGCGATTATTTAATATTTTTAAGTAAGTTCCAACTGGACCCTTTCAATATATTTGTTTATTCTAAATCCTATTGTCTGAGTTATAGTTTAGTGAATAAATACCATTTTGAATGAAATTTCTATAAAAAACTCAATTTGTTTTCCCCTTCACTACTGAGCGCGGGGTGGGCACAAATCAGTTTGTTAATAAATTCAAATTTATTCCTTGATCGGATGCACGTCTCGGTGCTAACGTATTTAAAAAGTGATTAGAAGTTAAATTGACACAATATGAACTTTTTGTGTCAGCTACGGCTCGTAATCAAAAACAAGATTATTAAATTTGAACGAGACTGGAAATTGATTAAAAGCCATCATTCTATTTACAATTTAAATGTTCTGTAAAACGAAACGTTATACATCTTACCATTTTACTTTCATGAATAAAGTGCGATAAAAATTTCAACTGCCTCGTGGCTTTAAGACGTGAACTTGCGTTACTTACAATGAAAATTGAGATTAAATTTACATTGTTGCTTTTACGGTGCGGGTTCAGCACCGTCTGTTATGGTAAGGTATTCATGAAAGCAAATGTTTAGTCCCGGGGGTGGGCAATACAGAGAACTTGGCGGAATCACTCGTGTGCGCTTTAAATTATGATAATTGTATTTTGTATAATCAGCCCAAAGCAACGACTGTAGGAAGTCGATCTTTTTTATAAAACATTTAATATTGTTTTGTGTATTTAATTCAGTAATCCTAGTAATTTCAAAATTACAAAACACTAAGTGCAAAGTTAGTCGATTTTTATGTTGTCACTATATAATTAAATATCGATTATACAGTACCTAATCGACTCCTTGTAACACTTGCGGAAGATATATGCTAAAATATTATGTTTCCAAATCCTTGAGTTATTTCTGTTTAATTTACAGGAGATACAAAGTACACGACTTACCTTACTTACTGGCTTATTCGGTAAATTTGTGGGTCATTGCTCTTCGCTCTTTATGATATTTAAAAAATACACATCGTTTCCTTAAATTACTGTAAAGTTTCCACGATACTTAGACCCCAATATAATTGAACCCGCTAAATTAAATTTTGGCGTAACAACTATTGCGTTTTTTGGTAATTTATTTCTTTTGTTATTATGTTTTTTTTTTTAATTATTTCTCCTATAATGTATTTAAAAAACAAATGTCTAAATATGTTGTTTTTATAATCAAATATAATAGCGGGCGGTGTTACGGAACTAGGTAGGTTTTTAAGATTTAGGAATTTATACATAATTTATTACTAAACGTAGATTATCTTAACTAACCACTTAAAGCAAGTGCTTCAGTATATAATGTAAACTAATAGCCCACTCAAGATTAATTCCAAATAGAATTCGTCTTCACGGCCGGACACTCTCTAGGGTGATAAAGACCGCAACCCTTCGGGTCTTACCGCCTCCTCAACGTCCGAACGAAGTGTTGTTTTTGACACTTGTGACTGTGGTTCCAAGTCATAAACTTAAACGTTTAAAGACTGACCTCATCAATAGCGATGTAAATATTACTTCCAATTTTCTGTTAAATAGAAGACGAAAGAGTACCACAAGCTTTCAACAAGTATTTTGTTGGACAAGCACCCTTGAAAACTGCTGTTACCTTTGTCTATAAAAAACCGCATGTGAATTAGCTTACTTATAGCTTTCCAGTATGAGCCATCCAACCAACTATTGTAGCCGTGAGGACCCTAATCATAAAAAATACTGAAATATGTGGTATTGACGAAACTACTAATAACTATTCGAGACCAAATCAGAGAGCAGTCTATTCGATTTGGTCTCGATCTCGATCACGGCTCGAAGGAGCAAAGTAATTGGCGAGTTTTACTCCTATATTAAAACTGCTAACTCTGATTTATATGCTAACTATGATCATTATAGTAGTTATTAAAATAATAATACGTCTAAAGCCTTATCGCTTGAACCAAGTATTACTGGTCAAACCTAGAGTTTTGGAAAATTGCTCTCTTGAGAAATTAATTAACCCTTATCATATCGTTTCAATAAAGCCAGTTCACAAATTTAAAATTTTATACTCGCATGTACATTAAGAAGTAATGACCATTTCAATATAATTTCTTAAATGAATAGTACTCGTTATTAATATTTCTTCTTGGAATTTGGACTTTGTTCTTATTTAAAAATAATATAGTAGGTAAGTACAATTTTATATTTAATTTTGCTGCATACGTCTTTATAAATATGAGAGTTTCTGCGGAAATACAATTCTTAACATTGTTTTAAATGTTCGAGATGAAAAGTGCCTGAGCGTTTTCTAGATTATTTTTAGTCTAATATCAAACAATCTCTTCAGGGGTTTGTTTGAGAAGAAGTAAACACACAGACATACCAAAGATATATAAATAGAGTTACCTCAACATTTACATCATTAGCCTTTCGCCACCCACTGTTGGACAAAGCATTTATTTATAATATTACCACCGCTTTAATACAATACTGTTGCACGTATTATACGAGGGAATGAAACATGAATATTGTATACTTTGACGAATTAAATAGGTTGAATGAATAGGTAGGCAGGTTTGCTGGTAAAAAACTCAAGCAATATAATTTATTGTGAATTAAATACAATGTAGCCAAAAAAAAACTTCGAAGACTTTGAAGAAGAGCCTCTGCATACCACGTTTTTGACAAACGCGTCCTCAGCGCGTTTTTTAACGCGTAGTAACAGACTTCATTGTATTTAATTATTTATTATACACAAAAAAATACTTGAATTGTATACCAGCAAACCTAAAGGGTAAATAGACAATAGTAGTAGATCGTTAAAGGCAAAAGTCATGTGTCCAAGTGACACATGACCTTTATCTTACACAAGAATGAATTCTCTTGAAAAACTTGACATTGGCGGAATTTCTGCGTTGAATCTATCTATACACGAGAGAGAGTCCCTATACAATTAATAATACTAAAATAATTTTATTTCATTATTATTATTAGTTATTTATGGACTCTCCCTCGTGTGTAGATTCAAAGCAGGGATTTCACCAATGTAAATGTGTATTTTTAGAGAAAAAAACAATATGAAAATATATACATATAAAAGAAATAAAAGTACCTTACCAACTAGTACTATTTTACAACGATCTCTTGGAGGAAGTTGCGATTAACCCAAAGTAAAATTTATAATACACCCGAAGCACTTTCTAGCTATTGTCATGGCTGAAAAGTTTCACAGAGCTAACTATGAGCTACGTGTCTGTGGGTCGACATCATAATAGGTACTCGGTCGGTTCATATTTTAATAGTAACAATTGTACAGCTTTAGCCGTTGCAAATGAGGCGCATGTAATAAATTTGGCTATAAGTTATTAAGGGACTCCTTATAATTCATATATTACCCTTTAAATATATAATAAGTAGTTTTTTCGTCAACTTACTTTGCTTCACTTTCCTCCATTACAATAAAACAAAAATAAAACAGCTGTACTTACATTCCCGAATAACCATTAGATAATAACAACAGTCTTATTTATTTACTTTATATCTCAAATCTTACGTTATTAAACGTTTGCTAAGTCGTAGGCGAATGATTTCGTCAGATCGTACAAATTTAATCAGCTCCAGGCGCTTATGTAAATGCGTCGCAAATGAACGGATTCACCCTCATTCAAATTAGGCTTAGTGACTACTACCACCTGCAAAAGTGCTTATTTATTACGTAAACATTTCCATTTCCTAATTAGAGATAGTCTTCTTAAGTCACGAATTATTAACTTTAATGTCTGTCAGATGGGGGCCTTATGTACCGATTATGCAATCAATAGACGAAACACCGCGTGGTTCTAGTGAGTTGGATTCATCACCAGCTCCGGTGAGTTGATTACATATGGGTGCTTCCACACGAAAAAAGAAGTCTTATTGATTAATAGTCAACTAGTAAGTTTTATCAATAGTCAATATATGTAACTTTAGTGATAAGAAAATATGTATTTACAAAACATCAAGAAAAATGAAGAACTGGTTAACGTATTTCATTCGTTCTTTTTGCTTTGACATTTCCTAAGAATATCAGAATGGAATTAGTTTGTAGAGACTCTTGTTGGCTAGTGGTCGTGGTTACTACATTCAAGACCCCACATCTTATGTCCGAGGTTGCGAGGTCAGCGGCTACCCTCAAGAATAATTGCAACCCTTGAACCGATGTCTGCGGTCGTTGAGCCAACAGATATTAATTAGTGAACTTTCTGTGTTTAGATCTAATCTACAACTATCATATGCCTTAGTCAAGGACAGACAGTCTACGATTTAGTATTGTAGATTGAGGCATACCCGGTAGTTTTTTCTGGTTATTTTGAATTGGAAAGCAATTATATCAATGAATGACCCTGAAACTCGGGACACATCTAAAGTTGTCCCGGGTTACAAGGTTACGCCACGGATACAGTGGATGTAAATAGATATTAAGGAGTAGAACCTCACCACTCACCCAAGGTTTGTAGCAACGAATTGCCATAAATAAACATATGTTCTCTTTGACACAAAAAGTAAAATAAAATTATATACTTACCTCAAAATAACTACTAGCGTACTTTTGGTGATCTCCACCGGACAATCGTTGGATGCAGAAAGAAACGAACGGAAAGAGGGAGTGTTGTATTATATTAGAAGCCGATAAAGATTTAATAAAACATTACTTGGAGCTACTTGTCCTAAATATTAACCGAAGATATTTATTAATTAATGAATATCTTGATAAATATCATACACATATATATGTACACGTTTATTTGCTTACATTCATATAGATAATCAATAATCATACATAAACATAAATAATAAATAAACCAATACATACAATTCTGCTTACCCCTTCAATAATACACGCGTAACCGTCTGGTAACGTATTTTACATGGGTTTCTGCGAGTACACACATTAGATTGCTGGTAGGGGTCATATAACACTCCTATTGTATTATATTGGTTATGTCCTAACAAAAAAATCAGGACACTTAATCAGTGATCTTACATGAAAGATTTAATGTCAGACGAAGCTCGTGAGGTAGGTCAATATATAAGCAAAAAGCGAGCTCTTGCTTCTGCCTACCTCGAAGGGGAAGGGGCATGAATATATATAAGGCCGGCAACGCACTTGTGACTCTTGACTTGCGGGTGTCCATGGGCGGTGGTAGTCATTTACCATCAGGTTACCCGTCTGCTCGTTTGCCCCCTATCGCATAAAAAAATATGTGTGTATCTATTTTTAAAATACTATGTTCTATCAATTTTGACTATACTCAATACTTGTCAATCTCTATTTTATTGATCTAGCTGTTGTCTAGAAGGGCTCGTCGATCATTTACTTTCTCAATGCTGCAAGTGATTTGTCAATTTAGCCCTGTAGTTGCTTTCGTTCTCGTTGGGCACCAATCGTACATACTATTTCAAAACATATGCGAACGACCTGATTCTCCCTCTAACTTCTCGTGATCAAATAAAAGTATTAAAAAAAATGTACATCAAGCAATACATATATAATATATATTGCTTATTTAGATTTTGTTTCTATTTACAGGGTTGTTACTCTTTAAGGTGATTGACTTTATACTAAAATTCATTAAACAATACGAGTAGTTTTAATGAAAAATATTCGAACAATTATTGTTTATTAGAATCTCGAGCCACAGAACCTTCCAAGAGCCTTACACTTGCCACAAAGTTCTTGAGGGTGTGCTTTATTCGGGTCACTTGTCCAACCCGTCTGGTTTCAAAAGCGGTCTCTGAAAATGGTGCATAGAAAAACCCCCTTGTAATAAATAGATACAGCATAACTTGTATTATACACATCGGTCATAGTGAAGTTCTTATTTTAGTGACGTAAGTAAAAAATCAGACTCCTGTTGATTTCTGTATAGATTTTTGAAATCAAAATGTGTTATCCAGCTTTGTAATTTAAATACTCCGATTTTTTAAAGTTTCAATTTACACGATATAAATATGTATATACCATTTATGTGATTTTTAAATTTAAAATCCTCATTATTTTGAAGTAAGATAATAAATAATTAGCTTTGATTTAATTCAGATTTTAATTATATTTTATTTTCTTAAGTATAAAATACGCTTACGCACGGACCGTATAACTTTTCAACTTTTTGCTCATAATTATATCATATTAAGGACGGACGTTACAATTATTAAGGGTAGAATATAACATACCTGTTTATGGGGCATGATATTGATATCGCAGCTTGTACACTTTTGTCCGTAATTGGCCCATGAGTTAGCACTCATCCAACTGCGGCCACATTTGGTGCACTGGTACTCTCCGAAACATCTTCCTTTTCCTTGATACGGCGTCTAAAAGTTTTATAAGTTTAATATAATCTTAAAATAAAACTTTAAGAAGGTTCATCTTCAACCAATGCTTCTTTAGTACGTTATTAAAAATATTAAATTTAAAAGTATTGTTTCGGACAAGCGTCCGAATATTTTTGTGTCCATATCGTCATTGTTTTGTTTTGTAATTGTGGCTAATTTCAAATTAATCTATACCGTAATGTGAAACTAACGTCATGAATCCATCAGAACAAGGACTGTCTGTTAGTTATTCACGGCCAAACGGCTGAACCAATTTTGATTAAATTTATTATGTGGATACTTCGAAGCCTGGGAAAGGAGCACCGGGGGAAAGCCGAGGGCCAACTTAGTAATCTATTAAATAAATTGGAAAGTTTTTTTATCAGAGACATGACAGTGCAGTCCCTTTTTCTCCCCTAGTTTGTTATGGTTGAATTTCAACAACTAAGCGAAAGCCAGTAAAAAATAATAATGTCACTACATCGTCATCGACATCCCAGTAAAGCGAAAGCTTCATCCAAGTAAAACGAGAACGACTCACCAAATCTGGATGAAAATTGGCACAGAGTAAATTATAATCTTAAATAGTGCTTAGATGAACGAAGTTGTCAGTTGAATAGGTTGCTTTTGGATAGGCGTGAACCTTTTACGACTTCAGTCTTACGAGAAACAACTATTCCAACAATCAATAAAAATAAATAACTGACCAAAATAGCAAGCAGTCATTCGGCAGTCCTCAATGATAAACATATTTGTCACTAACTACAACACTGATAAAATTAAATTTATTAAAATACATACCGACATGTTTAATTTAACAACTGTGTTTATAGTAAATACTCAATTTCTTTAAGAAACAGCTTAAATTGGAACAATTCCTTGGCAAAAATTAAAATAATACTATGGACACTGTTATCTGCATCGCCCTTTTATAACCACTGCAGTGGTATGTCGGATAGCTAATACGAGTATCAGCCAATTGATATTGTAGTAGTAACAGGTTTGTGTAATGGCTTTTCAATTACTGTTATAATATTTTACCAAATGAGTATAACATTAATCACCTAGACATAGTGTTAGTATAAAGAAAGAGATTATGTGCCAGTAATTGTATTGAAAGTCAAGTTGCATGCTCATGCTCACCAATCCTCAACTTAACTATCTTTAGTGAAAAAAATCTTAAAAGAATGAGCTCCTTCCATTGAGTGCTAGACTAGATCAAAACAAACCTCAGTTTAAACCGGAGACATAGGGAATAGAAAAGAAATGTAGAGTAGAGTGTAGAGTGAGTAAACATTTCCAATGTTAAATGACAAATCTATGCATCATGATGTGTGTCTGGACGGACTAGATGATGTAATGCTGTAAAAGTTCTTTCCATAACTACATCTAAAAATATTCAGCTCTTAAGAAGTTACTAAACAGTAAAAGTACTGACACAAAGTCACTGTTACTAATATTGCTATTATAACTCAAAGTAATATAAGAGTATGTTTGTTATCGTAGGGCGCTCTCTATACGGGGAAATCCCCGTTCACTGATACGATATCAAACAGAATGGGGGAATTCTACTCAGACTTACATTATAAGTAAAAGAGTATTTTAGGATTATAGCTTGTTATGGAAATTTAACGTAAGTCTTATTATATTTATTTACGTATTCATCTAGCAGCGAAGAGTTCACTAAAAATTTAATCAATGTAAGTTCTGTTCTTGGTTTTAATAAAAAGTAGGTAATAGATATTTTTGTCATTTTGAACGGCATTAACTCTGCGTACTAATATAATATTGTAATGCAAGGGTGTGTTTATTTAAATAGTTATACACTAAAATAATTTGTGATGTATAATGAGGGCGTTCTAAGAATATGGTTAGTTTATTGCTTTAGATTATAGTGCTTGGTTTTGGTCTCACTATTTCTTCATTACAATACTCCGAAGCACTTGTAGAATTGTCTTTTTTTTTCTGATAAAAAGTCATTTCTTGAATCAGGAATAACTCCTGTGTCGCGGGGTCTTTACAAACATTCAATGAACGGATGCACACAAAGAACACCCAGACTCGGGACAACAATATGTCCCTCGTGGAAATCGAACCCACGAGCTCCGGTTCAGCAGTCAGGGTCACTAACCACTAGACCAACAGTCCCATCATCGCCCGAAGATAAAATCACGTTAATGCACCTTTACAGCTCTCTTTGATTCTATCTCATTCAAGAACCACCAGAATTATGACCCCCAAGCCACTCAATGCCCAAGAGTGATCGGTACGCCGTATGTAAAGTAACGGGTACCTATATATTCTTATATAAATAATCGAATACCAATAAGAATATTAATTGTACAAGATATATATTTGTTATAATTGCATTATAATACTTATTTTTTATTTTTTATTATGAATATAATTTAATATAGATATACATGAAACATATACATCTATACTTAAGTTACTTAGGTAACATTATATACATACACTATGCAATTATGAAATATAAGGGACTCCTTGATTAAGTTAACATGCAAGTTTACATAATATTGCCAAACATACTTTGGTAGGCGTTATCTGCAGACGAAAGATAAATATAATAATACATAATATGTATATATTATATAAATAAAAAGGTTGCCACCATCAGATTTTAAGACTATATGGTTATTTAAACACCTGCAATAGTTTTTGTGTAAGGTATAAATAACTAGTTGCTTAGGAAATTATATGAAAAGTGTATAAATTTTATACATATTTATTGTAGTTTACCTTTTCTAAATGTGTAAGTACAGTGTATACCTAAGTTTTATATATATAATACAATTTTTTTTTTTCTTTTGAATTTGAAATTTCTGGTAAAGTAAAATGTGTCCAGAACGCCACGGTCACGACACGATAGACTTTTAAACACTAACAAATGTTATAAAAAGCATTGTTTTTCTTATTTGTATAGCTAGACTCATCCTAATTTATATTATATAAATTGCTTATTATTTATTTCATCCATATTAGCATAACATTACAAAAACACTAGTTTTAAGTACAATGTATCACTAACATCGATCTAGCCAGAAACGTATGTTACCTTTAAAGTGCGTAAAATTATGCTGTAATAAAAATATAAATCTTTTAATATTGGATATTTATGATTGCAAATCGCGTATAAAAACTATAAATATATAAAATACCAAACTATGCGCTACTAAAATGCAAGCGTCAGTTGATTATCGATAAATCGCAATACCACTATCACTTTATCTGTGCCTGGAACGCCACAGTCATGCATTCATGGCATTTTTTTTAATAGAGCTGTTCCTGTCATCTTATTAAATCATATTAAATATTAATAATAACAATGGATGACAATTAAACTAGTCTATAATCTACATTTTCCATGTAAGACAATGCGGCAGTCCTAGGTGACGAAGATTCTGCGGTAAGTTTTATTTAATTTTATAGGAACGGAATTGAATAGGGATAGCCAATAACTGAATTACACCATGCAAATATCATTTAATTTATCATTGCATAGAGAGAAACCTACAAATTAAGGGTTATTTGCCACATACTATTTCGGCTATTCTAATAGGGAACGACAATATTAGTAATTCTCACTGTAGTTAATTAATAGGTTTATTAAAATGTGAATAAGGAAAGAACCATATGTTGCCATATGAAAATTTCACTAAAGTTTAATTAATTTTTTCATGCTCATCAAAGTGGTCCTAAAGACCCTACAATTAGACGTTTTCGCTTGAAATTATGAGGATCATCTGCTAGTCTAAAAATGTAAAAGTTGTTCAAAATGAGAGTGATTCATAAATAGTATTATAATAATTAGGTTCAATAAAAAATAATGCATACACACTTCGGCGTGGGTTTGACGATTGTCTACAGCTATGTATTACTTCTAACATGTGTTCCAAATGACAGTGCTTCGATACCTTTAGGTTCATTCAGACGGCTGCCAATTCTACTAAAATAATCAAAGTGACGCGGTAACACGCCAAGAGTTTATCGTGTAATCCCTTTGTTCAAAGTATGAAACATTTTGAAAAAAAAAAAAGTTTTTGTATTTAGGTTCAGGTTACTTGCATACCATAATATGGAAACTCACTTGTCACACTTTTCACAGATTAACCGGTACTGTAAAATTGGTAACTGGTGACCCATGAGGTAGGTGTCTGAATTAGGATAATTGCACTTTAACTTTTGACTTTAACAAATTGACGTACTACAAGTCATCGTTTGTAATTGTGATTAGTTGATTACCCTCAAAGTAATTTAGATATCGCTAGCCCTTTGATAGTAATTATGATACGAACTTACCAATGTATCTTGTTATGTAACGGGTACGTTTAGAAATATATATTTCAAAGTAAACTTAGTAAGTAAAGTACAGTTTATAAGTAAGATAAATATGGAATATTTTTCATTATGTTAAAAACCTCCTCTTCACAAATAAGAAATTGGTACATCATTCCTACTGAGTTTAAAAAAACATATTTAGAATATTTTTTGCAACAATAGTAGGTTATTTTATACGTGTATATGAGATCTGCTTATGATCTCTGCTTGTCATCTGCCAGACACATGTATCCATTTACTTCATAACCACCGGAGTCTACTGTTTAAGTCTTAATATCAGCTCGGATTATATAATTTGAACACATTCGTTAGTATTACGTGTGTTATTAGTTTTGTGCATTTAATAAGCTAAGAAAATATGCCATACATGGCGATTATTACCTGTCCCACTTTAAACAAATTAGTTTTAAAAAATGCACAAAATCATCGGACAACTTCTAAAAATGTATATACTAATATAATGTAATGTAAGTAGGTTGAAAAAACTATATTTTGTGTAGTGTTCTAGCATTGGAGGGATTATATCCAGAAAAATAATTCGGGAGGGGGAGAGGATTGGCAGTGATGTTGAAAATGTTTATAATTTCAGTTGGGTAATGCTTATAACTGAAACACTTAAAATTTGGCGTGTTAGGCCGTAATTAAAGTCCACAATTTTCTTATTTTAGTAAATAAATAATCCTAGCTCCTAGCTCCTACTAAGAAAGAGTAGACTGCCTCCATTTCACAGAATACGACATCTCAGAGGCTCGGGTTGGGGCGATTAAGGATTCAAGAGTCCGTTCATACCAGCCGCTCACCGTGTAATTAGCATGGCATACTTAGTTCTGTTTACTTACACTTAAACCGAGTTACATTGAGAATTTCCACCTTTACCTTTAGAATGGAGGATAAAGTGCTTACTTTTCATTTTTCGTTAATAATCAAAAAATCATACAAAACAAGTGCTTCAAATTTTGTGAGGGTCACAAAAGTTGAAGCACTTGTTTTGTATGAGCAGTACCAACATGTTTTCGCATATGCTATCACCGTCATTACCCCGAAAAAATAATAAAGTTTTTTTTAATATTTTTATATATAATTATTACTAACATTCTATTATTATATTCCTGTAACATGAAAACTTTGCGAACAGCGCCACAAAATACGTTTACAATACTGTCTTTCAACGTCAGACATCGAACTCATAACACTTTTCTTTAAGTATTAATTTTGTTAAAGTATTTATACATACGTGTGACATTAACGATTCTTACAGAAATTAAATCAATTATCTATTGTCCATAAGACAAGTAAATAAAAGTACCCTACTAAAAGACAAATCCATTTATTAAAATTTATATGCGCAGATACGAAGTACGGAATTCCTCTGCTACATACATATGTAGGTATCAGTTTTTTATTTATAAATATATGCAAACCAACCCAAACCGTATTCACACGGATGGCTGTTCCATTCCACCAGAAAGGACCCAACCACTTTTAAATATTCCATGTGCGGTCAAGAGAAAAATCCACAAAGAAAATGTATTACACATCCTTTATTGCTATTCTCCCTCTTTTACAACGACCACTGGCTTCGGGTAACACAATTTTATGATACTTTTATCAATAAAGAGCTTTTGCCACGTGTCGTAAATATTGTATAAAAAGTTATATAAAATATTTTTGTTAAACTTAAGGGGGAATATCTTAAAACACTTCGTACCTAAGACGGTGGGTTCCATTTATTTATTGAGGCTTAAAAAATGTACATACTTATTAAACATTTTCAAAGTAGTTCAGTTAGTTTCAATACGAAGATAAACTACACGTTCAAGAATTGTCTAGGTCAAAAATAAATTTAACTGGACTGGAAATTTAAATATTTAATATAGCTTACGTATAGTATCAATAACAAACACATTGACACTTAGAAACAGAACTATAACACTAGTACTGCTATATAATCTTATTTTTAATTTAATATTAGCTAAACCAATCTGTCCTAACACATTTCAATAATTAACCTAAAACTGAAATGAAGCTATTCAGTAAAAAGAACTTACACAGTATAACTATGTATTTCAAACCAGTTGTATACAATGTCAATAAGAGTTCGTTATTTTCTAATCTTAAGCAAACACTCAATTAGTCAGTCGCTCCGGTGTTAATTAGAAGGGCCTTTAAAGGGCTAAGTACCCATTTAAGTAGGTACCCACTCAATAAAATTTCGTTTCCTTTAAGAAACAACCCTTTTTCTCCGAGATGTCAACGGCTTCTTTTCGTGTCAATTGCACACCCCACTTGTAAGGGATCGTTAATTTAGGTAAATATTTGTTCAAAGAATTTAAGGGATCCTTTTCGTCTTTCAATTAAAAGTGTAATCCCCTACTTTTATGTATTTTACTAATAATTATGTGTTTTGTCAAACCTACTGATATTTATATTAATGTCTAATACATACATATCTGCGTTCGCTGTACGTCAAAAAATCATATCCCCCCAAATAAACATGCTCGAATATCATTCAAAATTCAATACATATTATACAAATTCTTTAAAGCAACTTTTATTCATGGGATTTTTGTTTATTATTTATTTATTCTTAGTCGTCTTTTTTAAGTGGCAATGCAGGAAACCTTCTCGAACTCGAATATTAATTACAAAATATTGTTCGTATTAGTCAGAGGACTCGGACTTCCCAGCACCACAGGTGCCGGACTTGCTTGAGCTATATTCCTTTCCTACCCGTGCTATCCTATTTTTCCTGTAAATACATTTCAATGTAATTTCCGAATGTGCCTGGATGACAGCAATAGGCTCGCCGACTATTACGTAAAATGGACAAAATTATTATCTGCAAAATGTGTGCGTTAATTACGCCCTTCGGGGATACATGTGGGTGTTTATGTGTATGCATGTGTTAATGTTATACCAGTGAATCAAAATAAGCAATGGAAAGTTGTTCACATATTTCATCTGCAAATAGTGATACAAAATATCATTTGTGTCTACGATATTTTTAAACATTAACATAACATTAGCTGTTTTCATTGATAACTTATGTTAATATTCGTCTAAAGTATGTTTAATAATTCCTCACAAAATAAATAATTCGTATAGTGCTAAAAGCGTTGGCGTTGTGGAGTTTAGTTATTGTATGTTATTTATGTTATTGAGTATCATTAAAATTATTTTTCTTTGCTTTTCAGTGACCTTATTTTAATGGCCTAGTTTTAGTTTATTTACTTTTAGTAACGACAAAAGGGTGTTGTATTGTATACTATATGTTATACACTAAATATTGTAACATCCTTCTGGTGATTTAAAAGTGGCCAAGAGTTAGCTCGATTTATTCTCATAAGGCTCAACCATTTGGAACGGCGGTTGCAGACGAACACAGGCAGGCACTTAATTATCTTATCTGCCTAATATTCATATCACATTTGATAAGGCAGCATAAAGTTGCGGTGACGCTGTGAGTATTGATCTATAGTTTTTAGTATTTTTAAAACAGGACTATTCCAAATAATGGTTGAACAGTTTTAATGAAAAAAAGAAAATAAATTGGAATTTGAATTTCAATATCTAAATGCCCCTCAATTCTTTGAGATAAAATTGTAGATATATATTTTTTTGTAAATAAAAATCAACATTCCACCAGTTTTAGTTTTTTTTTGTATTTAAACAGAGAGCTTGTGGCTCGTTTAGTTTTTAATACTGTCAAAACGCCGAGGCAAAAAGAGAGGTGTTATAATTTTGACATGTCTACCTGTGGCGTCGGAGATCCTAAACGAATGGATTTTGATGTTTTTTTTAAAGCTCACGCGGTCAAAATGTATTCTTAGCAATGTTTCGAAAAACTCTCTTCAGCCTTTGAATAGCATCAGCTCTTTTCTAATCGTTGTCGGATTTATCAAGTCTTATATTTATATTTAGGGGGTATTTTTAATATAAAGTTTTATTTCATTTTATCTTTTAGTAAAGAATAGAAACAATTAAAACACATACTAGTAATTATACTTACTATTGATATAGTGCTATATTTTGTTAAATTTAAGATTTTTTTGAAAACATGCATATTAGTGGATTTCATTTTCTTCTTATATAATTTGCAGGATATAATAGTACAATTTCACGATCTATAAGGCTTTGTGATATTGATACTATTAGAATTTATTATCGTTTTATCTACGAGTAAAAAATCAATTTGCTTTATCGAATGTTCGAGGCCAATCGAATACCGCTAATGGGATGGTACAATTGAAACTGCTCTGCGGAAAATCGAGCAATAAGTATGCATCACGACGTCGGTGGCTGTGGCTGATGCTTTCAGAGATGTCTAGCCGTAGCAGCCCGTAGCCTGAACTACGTAGTCCGTAGACTCAATACCATTAGTAAGTCTACGATACTAGGTATTTATTCGCCTTAATACAAAACTGTCTAAGCGACATACACGTTTGGTCATACCAATACAAATAAATGAATATTGAATGCGATGTTCGGGTTGTAAAGATAGTAGTTTCTAGAATATACTTTGATACGCGATGTGAATAGAGTTCCTTTTATTTTGTTATCGTATTAGTTAAAAAGCAAATCCACAAAACATACCCTCACGCCTATATGGCCCTAAGGGGTAGGCAGATGTGTATGAAACACCCACATATTGCTAATCAGAATCTGGTTCCACTAATTTAATAGGGGCCAAACCTATTGCCGTCTGGGGCACTAGGTTGTTAAAAGAATTGGTTTATAAAAATAAGTGATTTAATTTTCATGCAATTTATATTAACTCTTATTTACATATAAACAGAGAGGGTAAAGCGCTTCAGTTTCTAGAAATAATGTATTCTCATTACCTAATAGCAACAAATATCACTACCCACATAATGCATGACTTTTATTAATTGTATAGTGTTTTTTAACAATATCTGATGGCAAGATAAGAAAAAATATAACTGACATCAAGACGACTAATTTATAGATAATAAATAATATTACATATGTGTACACACAACATCTGTTTGCAGTCCGAACAAACTCACGTGAGATACCCGAACACCCAAAAAAATAGACATCTAAGAAACCTCTTCCTTTTTTTAAATTTTTTTTTTGTCTCTGGAACGTTGACTACGTGAGTAAATATTCCAGAGACAAAAATTTATGTTCAGAAACTTATTCAATTTAAGAACAAAACCCACATAAACGCACAGTCAGTGCGAGAGATAAAGAAAAACGAATGAGACGATACAAGAGCATAAGTGTTGGGCACAAGTGCTTGAAATAGCTCTTGTCCCGTGTTTACGGTTATTTGAGTGGGCGTATAACGTCCTAATTTATAACGTTAATATGGCAACGCTGACCATGATTGTACCGACGATATGACGCCCATTCTCATGGACGAGTATAATGCACCTACCTACCTACTATGTATATACATATACATATATGTGTATATAAAATCTAAAGAACCGTTTTATTGCACACACCTAAACTGTATAAAATAATTGTAAAAAGTTTCATGCAGGATTCATACTGTGTGTAATTCTGGTAAAATTTAGGCTTTGTTTAATAGCTATTTATTCATCTCGTGGAAAGCTTATTTTTTTATCGTTATAAGCTTTGTTTGTGTGGATGTGTGTAACACGCCGCGCCATCTGTTGATCATTAGCTAATATTACATCATAACTACACTAAGTGTTGTTTTTTTTTATATTGAATATACTAATAGATGTCGTTTACAGCCAATTTGGGTTTGAAACAACTTTATTTCCATAAGAGTATATATGTATGTACATTAGCAATATTTTACATCAAAAGAACGATGATGATTTGCAGTAATCGAAACAAAAAATATGCAATAAAAACCCTTTTCACGGACAAATAAATAAAACGTAGTAGGTAATGTGAAATTATGAGTTGGGTACTTACTCGAATATAATTTTACACAGATTGTGACTATATAGACTTGACTGTAAGTATGTAACTAGGTTGTTCTAAGTTCTAATTGTTAGCTATAGAATAAATACAACATCTTTTTTACATGAAACTATTTTGAATACTTATGCGGGTTAATAAAAAATAATAGCGGTTATTTTTCGAAGCAGTGGACCAGTAGCAATAATTCCGCTTGAAGACCGTAGAACAATTACTAAGTTTGTCTGCGTCAACGAGCGGTGTCGGTAGCATTCTTTTCCCCAAGATAAACTGAATAACTGACTAAAAGACTGGCCTGTTGGTCTAGCGGTTAGCGATCCTGACTGTTAAGCCGAGGTAGAACAGATCAGACAAAAAAATAAAATAAGTAACCTGCGCAAATATGTAAACAGCATTTATTATGATATAGCGGTTTACTGGACAGAAATTTCACACTTCTACGGATTTTATTTTTTTGTTTGATCAATGCCCTAGATTGATGAGGAGAGTGGTGTGATGACTGGTACCTAGGAGCCACCGAATTATTTTTAAACGTTTAGTACATCGTCTACATCATTTATATATATTCAATAAAACCGTTTAACTTTAAAAAAGTTAAACTTATTTTTATTTTGAAGTTTTTAGTTGTTAATTTTGTTTATTTATATTACTATTAACATATTGACTGTCTCTAAACTCTGCTATCCACTACGCAGCTTTCGACTTGTCCTTTCATTTTATATCCATCTCCCATATTGAAACAAATATGAAATCTGGTATATCCGGATCTTAGATAGAGCCATCATAGATTTTAAATTTGTCAAAGCATATCACAGTATTCTATTACTCAAGCCCTTTCATTTTAAACCCATACTGAAAGAGTATGAAAAAATTACCTGCAATTTTGGTGGCGGCTGCGTTGTATTTTTTTTTTATAGTGTAATCTATTCTACTAGTCAAGACCTTTTGTTTGATACCCATGTTGAAGGGGTTGTGAAAAGAAAAATGAACCTGCCATTTTATTAGCAGCCATATTGGATTTTCATTTTATTTTCATAGAGAACTCTATTCTGCTAATTCAGCCCTTTCATTTGATACCTACCCATATTGAGGAAGTAGAAAAAAATATGTACTTCACCATTTTATAGGGGCGGCCATCTTGGATTTACAATGACGAGGAAAGTATAAAATTATATTGTCATCAGAACTAAAGCTGCGTACCAAATTTCAGATCAATCCGTCAACAGGAAGGGGGTGTTTTATAAAATGTGTTTTTTTTTAATGTATTCGACCTGTATAGATTTATGTATCTTTATGTGTTCAGGATTTAGTCAAAAGCTACTGATCCGATTTGGATACAATTTTTAATATTTTTATGAGTAGTTTTTTATACAATAATAGGATATATTTTTTATACAACAATATAAGGTTCTGATGAAGACCCCTGGAGATACACAACACAACGTAACCCTTAACTTACAGCAAATAACTCGCGCTTGTATGCGCGCTCTATGTATATACCTAATATAATATACCTCGCTTGTACGCTTTGAAGGGGTAAGCACATACATATGTATGTTGAGAACACACTTCTATTGCCAAAAGTGCTTCTCTAAGGACAGTACTGACACTTTGTGCGAACTAATATTGATATATCAATATAAATTTTCAGCAGGTTAAACTAAGTAGAAAACATTATTATATGAATTTTAGTATCGAGTCAGCTAAATAATAAAATAAAATACATTGTTTATAATAACTAATTCCTATCTTTTTCACGTTACAATCATACATTAGGTATCATTATATTTGTATGAAAATCCCCTACATAGGCTAAAGTCGTGAGAAAAATAATATCAGTTCATTTTGGATAGCACAGCTTGAAATAGAAAAGCAAAAACAAAATCATAGATAAATCCACAGTACGAGCGAATGCGCGCAAAGAAAATGACATAATCAGTCAAGTGTTAATAGAATATGTAAATAATAAAAAAAAGGATTTGCCAAGTTTTATATTTCAACAATAATCTAACTTTTTTTTAAACTTCTCAAGTTAAAAACAGTAGTTTAATGACATAATGAAGCAAGGACTAAATTATTTTTGTAGTATTTGTAAATATTTTGATACTGTGTTTATTTTAATTTTGCTACAGTTTCACCCACCGTGTTTCATTTTTTATTTACTCGCCAACACAAACAGGTCACTTGGAGTTGTAAATTAAAAATCAATTAATGAACAATTTTTATTATTTGTCACTTTGATCCAAGAGATGTTTATCAATAAATATTTATAATATTTTCTTTGTTTACAAATGATTGTTTACGTTCTGGCCGAATTTGGACCTTTAGACGGATCTTTCATTATTTGTTAAAAAAGAGAATGGCCCTAAAATTATTCTATTTATTAGTTTTATTGTTTCTTTTTACATAAACACAATTAAATCGAAGCATAAAGATCGCCGGTAAATGTAATAATAAATACATATATTCCAGACTTCGATCATATTTATAAAGAATAAAATGCAAAACTGTACTGTGAATGTACAAATACAATAAAACTGAGGATAGTTTTTTTATAAAGTCAGATATTTTGGAAACGCCTACCTGTCTTTTTTATTTTCGGAAACATGCCTATGAAGTTTGTATTAAGAGTAGGTACGGCTCTGCATTGCAAACACTATATTATTTTTTTATGAAACTATTCCAAGGTGTATTGGAATAGTTTTTATATACATATTTAGATTGATATATGATAATTAAAACAAAGAAGCTTATACTAAGTGCTGTGGGGTTGAAAACACGGTACTGTTACTTTAGGCACCAGACTCCCCCCAGGAGTTGTCGGATCTCCGCGTGGCTTGCATTCGTTACCGGAGGTCCTACACCCGCAGCCGTCGGCGTCACCGCGAAGATGGGGAAGAGGACCGGCTTCATGAGGAGTACCGAGAGGCACGGAAAACTCTGAAGCTGGCCATTTGCCGCGCCAAAGAGGAGAAAAGAAAGGAGATGCTGGAGGGACTCAATCGTGATCCCTGGGGTCGCCCATATCGTGCGGCGCAACAAAAGCTCCGCGCGCCGGGCCCCCCCCTTACTGAGACTCTCCAGTCCAGCTTCCTGCAGGAAGTGGTTGAGGGCCTTTTCCCGCAACGGGTGGACCACTCGCCCCCGTCAATGGCCCCCTCGGCCGTAGACGACGGGGAGTTCGAGGAGGAACATATTCCACCCGTCACGAAGGCAGAGGTAGGGGCGGCTGTCCTTCGAATGCGTTCTAAGAACACCGCCCCAGGACTGGATGGGATTCCTGCCCGAATATTGGCCCTAGCCCTCCACCACATGTCGGAACGCCTCAGGGGAGTGTTCGACGTATGCTTGGCGTCTGGATGCTTCCCTGACTGCTGGAAGAGCGGGAAGCTGGTTCTTTTAAAGAAGCCGGGACGGCCTACGGACTCGGTCGCGGCCTACAGGCCCATTGTATTGCTGGACGAGGCGGGTAAATTGTTTGAGAGGGTCCTCTCTGCCCGCATCGTCCGGCACCTGGGCGAGGTTGGCCCAGATTTGTCGGACGCCCAATTTGGTTTTCGAGCGGGGCGTTCGACGATCGGTGCTGTCATGCGTCTGAGGGCCGTGACCGAAGAGGCAGTGAGCTGTGGCGGCGTGCTGTTGGCGGTGTCTTTGGACATCGCCAACGCATTAAATAGTCTGCCATTCAGCTGCATCAGGGAAGCGCTACTTTATCACGGGGTGCCCCAGTACCTGAGGCAGCTGGTGACAGACTATTTGGAGGAGCGTACCGTCATGTACGAGGATCGAGAGGGAAATTTGAGTCGTCGGCCCATGTCGTGCGGTGTTCCGCAGGGGTCTGTCCTTGGACCACTCCTGTGGAACATGGGGTACGACTGGGCCCTTCGAGGTGACTTCCCCCCTGGCCTGGGCGTAATCTGTTACGCCGATGACACTCTGGTCACAGCCCGGGGGTCAAACTTTCAAGAGGCGGCACGCTTGGCCACCAGAGGAGCCTCACTGGTGGTCGAGCGGATCGAGGCGCTAGGGTTGCGGGTGGCCCTGGATAAGACGGAGGCCCTTCTATTTCATGGGCCCCGTCGAGGTCCACCCCCTAACGCCTCCATAATGGTCAACTCGATCCTCGTACCGGTTTGGGCCCACATACGATATCTGGGCCTGATCCTCGACGGAAGATGGCGCTTCGACGAGCACTTTCTGCAGCTGGCTCCAAAGTTGATCGGCACTGCGTCCGCCTATGGGCGACTCTTGCCAACTTGGGTGGGCCCAGCATCGCCACAAGACGGCTGTACACGGGGGTTGTCCGCTCAATGGCACTATACGGTGCACCGGTGTGGGCGGAGGCTCTGACGGCCCAGAATAGGGCACGCCTCTGGCGCCCTCAGAGGGTCATGGCAGTTAGAGCCATACGTGTCTACCGCACCGTGTCGACGGAGGCGGCGTGCGCATTGGCCGGAACTCCTCCATGGGACTTGGAGGCGGAAGTGCTCGCCCAAGTTTATCGGCGGACGACTGATTTCCGGGCGGGTAGCGGCAATCGGCCCCCGCCCGAAGAGGTACGCGAGTGGCGTGAGACCACTCGCCGAGCCACGATGGCTCATTGGTCGTCCCGGCTGGAGGCTCCACGTGCTGGCTTATCCACCGTGGAGGCGCTCCAGCCGGTCATCGTCGAGTGGGCAGGGCGGCAGCACGGAACCCTTTCCTTCCGACTGACGCAGGTTCTCTCCGGGCACGGCTGCTTCGGAAAGTACTTGCACTCGGTCGCTAGGAGGGAATTGAGTCCCGTCTGCCATCACTGCGACTGCAGTGAGGACTCGGCCCAGCATACGCTCGCGGATTGCCCGTCACTGCAGTAATGGGAGAGGATCTGTCACTACCGGCCGTCATACGCTCCATGGCCAGCAGTGACAGGAATTTTACCGCGGTCGCAACCTTCTGTGAGGAGGTCATCTCGCAGAAGGAGGCAGCGGAGCGGGCCCGAGAGGACGATCTCCACCCAATTTGTTTACCCTGTTAATTTCAATATAACATAAAAATATTTTGAATATTTAAAAACTGTATTACAAACAGCCATATATTTGTTTAAAAGATTTGTTTAATTTCTGAAACTGTCAGTCCGTCAGAACTGATCGAACTGTGCTTTTAAAAAAAATTAAAACTATCTATATTTTTTTTATTTTTTTAGAAAAGACTACTCCTGGATTATGAATAATTCCTGTGTTACGAGGGACTTTACAAATATTCATGCAACGGAAACTAATAACAACCAGACCGGAGCAACTATTTCTGAATCACACAAATTTTTGTCCCGTGTGGGAGTCGAACCACTAGATCCACAGCCCAGTCGTATTTATCCAACTGTGCAAAGAAGGTTATGTTTTCTGAATGTAGTTATGTGCATATATATGACGGTTCTTAACATTGAATGGATTTCGACTTGTGAGGTGTCTATTTATTCGTGTTTAAACCTTAATAGTGAGAGCGACATGGACATTTCGAGATAATTTCAGCAAACACTTAGGGAAAGTTCATAATATATACAGTCGGGTATTATATTGTTTTAACAGAACCTTAAGCTTAGGACCGGGCTTAGTTAGTCTAATGTACAGTAGGTATAAAAGAGTGAGTAGACAAAACTTATGATTAGTTGCAATATGTGGTATTTGAATTTCACTGATTCTTTTATTACTTTCATTATTTCTTTTAAGTACAAAACCCAAACCCCAGCAGCGCCACAAACAAAATGCAGCAAACATTTCTAATAGAAGTTCAGCTTTGTATTTCCCGCAAACACAATGGTTCAATTAAATGCCCTACGTATGTTTCTACCACGTCTTATATTTATTCCTTTGAAATAAACACAGACAATCTTCTCTATTTTCAAAGACTTCGTTTGTAAACACGAAAAAGGATTTACAGAGAATAACAGATACACTTAGAATTTAACAAATATAAACAGAGAGTACGCTTACATATATACGTAAATATTATTACACGTAAATTCACAAGGGGTCAAAAAGGTGTCCAGAGCTTTTTAGAAAGATATATTGTGTCAAAAATAAGTCGGATTGTACGCAAATCACTACCGTATTTGCAATACTATCCTTATCCTATTAAGGCACCAGTTAGTACCTACTGTTAACGGGTGACCTTTGTACTTCGTATTTTATTCTATTACCGTCATCTTCGAATTTAAATTTTCTTATATATAAAAATTAAATGCTGTTCATTAGTGTCACTAAAGCTAAATAACGTGATATCGTATCCACTTTATAACAATTAATAACAGTAATAGTAGTTCGAAATAAAAAACTGATCCGGTAAATCAGGGTTAAAATTGAATGAGTTACAGTAGTTTGTTTCGGATTAAAATTCGTTACAATCAAGCGTCGCGGAGGAACCGCAATCGGTATAACACTACGATTGCTTGCAACATCGAGTAACGAACCTAGCCACTACACCGTCCGCATAACGATTCATAGAGCTATAGGGATGACAAAATCGATTTATCATCTCGGTTAATACACTAGTATTTTTAATATATTATAATATTGTTATTCTACTGATTTAAATCGAATATTTTCTTTTATCTAGTAGAGCATTACAAAGTATGTCTTCTAGTGATAGCGAACATGCACATATTCGCAATCACCAGGGGTGATACTTTTTTTTTAATAGTATAGGGGGGCAAAAGAGTATACGGGTCACCTAATGTTAATCACTTCACTTCACAACACTTGTAAATCAAGAGTTACCAGAGTGCTGTCCGTCTTTTAGGGTAGGGGAAAGAGAGGAGGAAAAAGGGGGTTGGGCCTACGGTAACCTCTCTCACTCGGTCACACAATGCGAGCATCGTTTAACAGCCGGTTTTCTGTGAGGCCCTGGTAATACTCCGGTCGAACCAGCCCACACGTGCTAAAGCATGGTTCTCCACGTCAAAAAAAAAATACTTATAAAGGTTACAAAAAACAAATGATTCACAAAAAAAACTTACAAGTAAGTATGTAAGTAAGTTAGAAAACCTCATTTGGAAACATTCATAAAGTGTATTGACCTGTAAAATATACATCAGAGCGCTAAAAAACAATACTATTACGTATCGATAGCCAAGTGACAGACATCTTAGAGCACATAAAACTCGTTTGTAGATTTAAGTATTATCAATTTAGTTCGTTGGACATAGACCACTCTTTGACATAGACTCAAAGAGTGACACACAAAGCTCTATGAATACATGCCCATCGACTGAAGCCATTCAATAAAAGAAATATAGTATTGAAAAACGTGTTCTTAGGAGAAAAATCAATGTTGATTATTTTTTAAGGAAGTCAAACTCTCACCTGGGGGTATTTTCTTATAACAAACTATCTCATTAACTTTAAAAAATACTAACAGATAGTTAGTTACCTATTGAGCCTTAATGTTTTTTCTACCTTGAAAATTCAGTGCAAGTAATTTTTGTGGTGTGATTAAATCATGAGGTGAGTCATTGCTTGTCGAGACAGTCGAGGTCAACTGTTGCGCCGCGCCTTGACTCATCGCTGTATTGCTAAAATAAACACATGCAATACTTTTTGTTTTTATACACTACTAACAAATAAATTTTTACACAGTGTTTTTATTGTCATTGTAATTTACTACTGTATTGTAATAAATTATTGTGTCCACACAAGATAGAACATTTGTGTGGTTTTACTGTTAAAGTTTTTTAAATAGGAAGTGATTCTTGTTTTAGGTCTCTATTACATGCACAGATACCAAATTGATATCATAATTTTAATTTAATTAACACGACATATGTATAAATTAAGAGACTAGACTTGTAAATGAAGTGTACATCCAAATGTTCTTAATAGACACTTCACTTGCGTGACAGTGTGTACATATTTATATTTTATTGTGCTGAACCACAATTCTTTTTTATTATTTTAATTACTCTATACATAGTCAACTGTCTGCTAGTGAAAGTCCCGTGATAAGAGGAAAACTCGATCCGGCTATTAGCCGGAATAAACAGAAAGACAAACATAAAAAAAGAAAGATATGACGTTTCGGTATAAGTACCGTGTTATCAATCATATGAACTTAATAAACGGTGGTATTTATGATATTACAAATAAACAATTTTGTTGTCTTAACTTGCTTAACCTTTATTTTAACGCTTATAAATACCATACAGATGAAAATTACTTTTATTTTAGAAAGGAATACACATATATTAAGAAATATAAATGTTATATTAAAGTAGCAACCCTACCGGTAGTTTTCAGCTTTCACGAACGCTCGGATGCTCAGAATAACTTAAACAATGCGTCTGAAATCTTGTCTAACTGCTTGACATACCGAATGTTCAATTCCCGGCGTCTGTGGGCAAGGACGACTATCTATGTATCTCCACCGTCTTGAAAGGTTTCACGCATACCTTACTTTGCGATGTTGAATCTACATAAATACATAATATATGAACAAGCTTTTTGTTCCAAAATATTGGAAGTGTCGTCCATATTTATGAAAAAAAAAAACAAAGGTACTTGTTTTAAATAGATAAATAAATATAATAAAATAACCTTTCCTAGGGTTCAAAGTATCCACATACCAATTTTATTCAAAAATAGATTTTGCATGCAACTTCGTACGCGTGGAATTTAGAATCAAGCATCTGCAACTTTATAAGGCGCAGGTTCAGACGCACATGGAACTACTGTTCTCATCTCTTTGCAGGTGCACCCCAGTACCAGCTTCTCCCTCTTGACCGCATTCAACGGAGAGCGACTCGCATCATCGACTGCCAAGATATTTCTGATCGGCTTGACACCTTGGCGTTGCGTAGAGATGAAGCTTCACTCTGCATCCTCTATCGCTTGTATCATGGAGAGTGTTCAGAGGAATTGTTCGGACTTATACCGGCTCCAGGTTTCCACCATCGTCCTACGCTACAAAATATCCATCCCCATCACCTGGACGATTGGCACTCCACCACTGTGCGCTCCTGAAGCTTTTTGCCTCGCACAACCAGCTTATGGAACAAATTGTCGCTTGCCGTATTTCCGGACCGATACGACCTTCAAACGTTCAAGAAAAGAGCGTACTCCTACCTAAAAGGCCGGCAACGCACTTGTGACCCTTAAGTTGCGGGTGTCCATGGGCGGCGGTAGTCACTTACCACCAGGTGACCCGTCTTCTCGTTTGCCCCCTATCGCATAAAAAAAAACATTTTTATTTTCGTTAGAGGGTTTGGACTTACGGGCACGACCCACTTCGAGTTATGTTTGCCTGTACTCCCCAACCTATCTGTACAAGCAATGCCCTTTTCCTTCTCTTCCTATTCTCCAAATTTTCAAATCTCTTTCCCAAAAGTGTCCGATTGACGGCAATAGGCTTACGCCTAAATTTGGTCGTAATTTACGCCTCTGCCGTCCCCTTCGGATAAACAGGCGTGACTGTATGTACATATGTATGTATATTTTTATTTATTAATTTATTATGATTATGTTTTAAGTTAGAGCTCTAAGAAAACACATGTGAAACTGCTTGAATTCCATTCAGTTGGTTTTGCGTGATGCATGTACAAACATACATACAGGCAGACAAGCAGACTATAATTCTAAAAATTGATGTTTTGGCTTCTGTCGCTCTAATATGTTGTCTTTAATATCTATAATATACATATATATAGATCGGTTTAGCCCCTTAGCCGCAATTATAGTATTAGTATATGTATGTATATTAAAAACCCAACTCCCAACGATCGTTTAAAAAATGTACGACAGTAAATTTGTACTTCTCTGTTATTTGAGTGACGTTACTCTGCAGAAAAATGTGATTCAACAAAACTAGACTGGTTTAGTAAGTCTAAGTCAGGACGAGTTTTGCGCTAGTTTTACAAATTAATTGTTGTCGTAGGCAAAATACAGGTCAAATAAATATGTTATTTCATATGCTAATTTCTCTTTTGTATGAACTATACGAAGTGTTACTTCAACAGTGAATTGAATTATTATATGAGAATCTAGTTAACCCGTTTTGGCTGTAATATATATACATATATATGTTTATACGTCCGCTTACACTCAATGAGTATAGTATAGTATAGTAGTATAGTATAGTATAGTAGTATAGTAAGTATAGTAGATATAATCAACGCTGTCACTTTGATGTCGGTTTATTTCCTAAGGACACATATCTGATCACCTTCTACCATTAGAACGGTTATGTAGGTACAATTGTTTGACTTACAATAAATAACTGCGCATGTAACAAAGCCATCAAGTAGGTATGTAAGGCAGCGATGATACATGTTTACGTTACGGTTATCACAAAAGAACAAAGGCATTAAAATTTAAAATTTTCAATATGTTTTTGTTAATAGAAAGAAAAAATATTATTGCTCATTCCCATACTTAATGAGACACTGAGAGCAGCATTAGAAAAAAAAATGTTGCCTATAAAACTATTTTAACATTTTCATCCACACAGAATATCTTTGTTCAAAGGAGAACATTAAATCTTTGTACCTGTTCCAACATGTTTTTAACAATTTCTCTCTTTACAGAGAGAGAAATGGACGTCGAGAAATATAATGTCTGTTTACATACACTAGTTTTATCATTTTCCTATGTTTAAATATGCTTCGTATGTTGCGCATTAGTTAGAAATGTCTGGGTCTTATCTTTAGTGTAGTCTGATGTCATATTTATAGTGCAGTTTGTATTTGTTGTGATTTCGTTCCGTTTGTATTCTGCCTTGGAGTACGAGTACTTGTTTGTGCGATAAAAGCTTCGTAATATTGACTCATGTTTGTATTGCACAATTATTATTGTTTGTTTTTTTTGTATTCACGTGTAAAGATGGTTATGTAGAGCTGTTTAAAATAAGTACTTTAAAATAGTACCTACATATTCGTAAACGTATGCAAACATTAGTATATGAAACAGATAAAAATGATTCTGTAGTCTTGTCTTTGTCTTTGTCTTAACCCCACTTGCTACTATAAAAATAAACAACAAACCTAGGAAAATTATTATTTTCCTAGGTTTGATTTATAAGACAACTAAGAGCATAAAATACCTGTCAAATATCTTATTACAAGAATTAATATCTAAGTCCCGGTTTACTGCCGTCAATTTCGGTAAGACGTACCTTTCTGCAATTTAGGGGTCGCTTACATTTTCCTAACATTTGTGTTCTCGTCACGCGACGCTCATCGTCACATCAAAGAAGAATTACCTCTTAAAAATCGCACTCCATTAACACAACCACGATAAGGGCAAAGTCATACAGGCCGACTTTTCTGACATATTCTTTATTTAAATAAAAAGATCATCGATAATACAAATGCTCTTCACACATTTTTTTTACACATCTTTGTCTAACTAATGCATTTGTATATGTTGAGAATCATATTAAAATTTGGTAGTATCATTCACTTTATTGGACCAATTGGTGTTCATCTTACTTTTAACTACTAAGTCCAAGTAATCTGAATGTACGTTATCGATCTAAGTATATCACCTAATTATTCTACTGTTTAAGTATATAACGAGCCCAATTCTCATGTAGTGAACTAGTGAAAGAGCGAAAGCCACTTCATCAGGGCGCTGAAGTGTTCGTAATTTTGTGTTACCGACGACGGCTATTGCCTAGGTACTCATTAAGAGCTTTTATAAGAAATGTATTTAAATTCAAAAGTGCATTTAATATTTGTAGAGAAACTGTCGAGCGATATTAAAGACTCGTTGATCTGTTTAAAACTAAAGATAAAATACTAAAATGCTTTCATTTCATTATTGACAAAGAAGTTTATTTTTAGAGGCAACTTTTTATTGGTACTTTGGCTTGCTTTTGCCTATGGACTGATAATAATCAATGATCAGATCAAGAGCACGTGAGATAGATGTAGGTACACTACGAGTCGCTGATTAAATACAATTGAAGCCACTAAATTTATATATTGATGCTATAAATATTTAAAATTGATGTAGTATTGCATACAGTCATGTATTTAAGGAGTTTTTGAACATTTAAATCTAAGGGAAGCCAAGGTGGCAGTTTGTGTAAGTTTTTGCCCCAAGCTCTTCCCGCCTAAAGGACAATCAGCAATAGAAGGCTACGTTCCTTTTCGAAGATGACAGTCTCTTTGTCCACTGGCCATTATATTACGTAAAACGATAATAATAAAAGTGAGATAATGTTGTTATATGTATACCTCAGCCTACCTCTTGCAGGATATACAGGTTAAGGTTAAACTAAGCCAATAAAATTAGATAATGCCAGTTTACACTGCTAAAGCCAGTCAGTAATATTATAGTATTCCGTTATAAGTCAAAATGTTGTGCTTAAACATTGCAAAATAAACTAGCCTGTTGGTCTAGTGGTTAGTGACCCTGACTGCTAAGCCAGAGGTCGTGGGTTCGATTCCCACCCAGGACAAATATTTGTGTGATGAACATGATCATTTCTACTGTTTCTGGGTGTAATTTATCTATAATATGTGTATGTATTTAGAAGTATAAAAGTATGTTTATCAGCTGTCTGGTTACCATAGTACAAGCTTTGCTTAGTTTGGGATCAGACGTCCATGTGTGAGATGTGTCAAGATTATTATTATTAATGTTATTAATAAACAAAGACATATATATGTACCTATATATACATATATATGTATGTTTCTTTACTCGTAATGTACTAGAAAACTTTTACCCGAGTTCCTTACATAGACGCCTATAAATTATGTGGTTACCTGACAAACTACCACCAAGTTTAGCTTCGATATCATTAACTAACTGTGTATTAATGAAGTCCATCACAATCACAATGTGAATAATTAAGTGTATATAGTATCTTTTCAAAATTATAGTATTTTCCTTTGAGTTTTATTAACATCTGAGAAGGCCGTCCGGGCCTTTGCGATTTGAGTAATTCTTTCCTTTCTGTGATAACAATTGACCAAATAAAGTTTTAAAGGAAGGAATCGTGAAATGCATTTTATACAACACATGCTATATTATGATTATGGAAAACGTTATTTTAAAAATGAAGTGAAACCCTAATACACCGTTAATTCGATTCCACGAAAGTCTGGCAAATGCTATGAGCTACAGTAAAACGTTAACTTATTTCCACTACATTTATAATTTGATAGCTTTTACTCGTTCCCGTCACGAACTTTTGAGAAGTCAAAGAAATTAGTTACAACATTTTGGTGTGAAAGGAACTAAAAAATTAAATGTTAATTAATTTTCACTCTTTGAAACCTTTGAGTCAGACTTTTATTCGATATCTGTCTGGATCATATTTCGACATTTTTTTAATGAATAATAAATCATAACTATCACTAGTGAGTCCTCTTACTTTCTTTCTCACTTCAGCAGCTTCAGAACACTCTCTCTCTTGGAGATGGGAGGAAGAAAGGTTTTAAATAATGCAAGAAAGCTATCGTTTTGTAGACACAAAGCTTTCAAAAGCAAGAGAAGAGCTTCCCCATAAGTTTTCATTGCGGCATATATTAGTTTCGACATTACATATATTAATATTAAATGGCATTGTATATATCTGAGCATGTAATATATTAATATGTGGCCTGTACCATAAATCAGAATTGTAAAGACATATTTATTTAAGCGACAAAGATTTTTATCGGTGTGCCCATAAACTATATCCATTGAACCACTATATACTCTTAATGATAATTCATCGGTTTGCCGTTGCCGTCCCGGTAAGAGTGCGTAGATGCACTTCTTAATTTTTCTTCTTGCCCAACCTGTAAATATTAATTAATGTAAACGTATCGTTGAAAACTTAAACATTGTGTATCCCTTATGAAGCGAGCAGTGTTCTTTTTTGACGGTGTAGTGAGGTAAACAATTACCCATTGCATACTATACAATAAAAATAAGAGATGTTGAATTTCAAGGTTTTAAATGTTTATATATATAAAGTAATATAACTTTACACATCTCACACACCTTCATGTAACATTATTTGTGTTTGATGGGAAACGAACCCACGACCACTGGATCAGCAGTAAGAATCACTAAACTCGCGACCAAGTAAAAAAACGTCAAATTCTGTAGTAAGTACATATTCTTGATGCCAAACTTTCATATTATCTTTCACAGTTTATTGGTGGGATTAGTTCCACCAATAAACTGTGAAAGCGTATTGATCGTTTCCACTAGACTGAGTATCTGTTATTTATTCATAAACTTTGAAAACCTAAACTTCCCACGCGAATCATTCGCTTCTGTTTCAATATCTTGTTTAACTTGCTTTTATTGCACTAATAGACTATAAAACATTAAGTATCTGTATAAACTTACTTGTCACGCATGCTATGTTTACAGAAAACAGGATTATAAATGTTGCCTCTGGTCCTTATTTCAATGAACTCACCTAAATTACCATGGGACGGTGTTTCTTTCTAAATAATAATTAATATTCAAAAATATTTTTTGAAAAATCTGAAAAATATTCAGTATGTCAAAGTCGATGAATCTTTTAAGAGGTCTACTCAAACACACAAGCCAGAAATCATACAATTGTGTGTCGAAAAAATCGGTGTCTTTCTACAAGAGCGAGTAGAAAATGGTACACGAAGTAACCACAAAGTAAACGTAGTACCTGTCACCGACACTACGCAGCTACCCAAACACCCTTTGGTAGCGAACTAGCAAAAGCTTGTCGGTCTACACTGATCCACTTTGTTGTTGTTACTTAATCTTGACCAGAACACTTGTTATAGTCTAGTCTCGCCGGTTCGCTAGACATAAATAGTGACGTACTTCTTCGGTTAAAGATATTTTATTTCTTCTGATTTTATGTTCAGGCAAAGTTATAGGAATAGCAAATTAATAAACGTGCTCACAATACTAAAAGAACTATTAAAGAAAGTAAATATGCTATTAACTAAGAAAAGAGTACATTAACTACGTTTTACATTAAATGTCGTCAGAGTAATCTATTGACCTTAAACCAAAAACAAAGATTATTTTTCAATATAATAATGAATTCTGTTCACATTTCTAATTTTCTAAACAAAGGTATATAAAAGTTAGTGTGATATTTAATATTGTCCCCCGTTTACATTACTATTAGTTTTTAAGCCTCAAAATTGAAATCGAATTCTATTAGAATTCAATCCCTTTATAATTGGGTTTTGCGAAATTGAAACTACAATGACCGACCGACCGACGGGAGGTAGGCACAGGCACAACGTCATTCTACTGAGAGCACAATATAATTGACCTTTCAATATATTTTATGAACTTTGATTGAAAGCGAAATTAAACTAATTTTAAACTTTCACATCATGTTTTAGTATCAGACTTTGACATCACAGCCTTTTGGAGAAGGGAGAATAATATGTTATATATTTTTTTAATGTTTAAAACATTATAAAAATATATTTCAACATCACATGGACAGTTTTGTTCCTAATTTTAATTGGCCACTTAAGATTTAATTACAGTGTAACTGATAGGCAGTTACACTGTAATAAAATCTTTTACTTATAAATATGAAAGTGTGGATGGATATATTTTTTATGGTTCATATACTAATACGTATATAGAGCTGAACGGATCTTATACAATTTGGAACAGATAGATTATAGTCTGAAATGGCATTGGACTTTATCCCAAAAAAGCTACGCTCCAAAAAAGCTGCAGTGCGCTTACAATTATCGAAGTTACACGATGATCCCAGTGTTCAAATATTATGGAAACGAATAAAAAAAGGTAGTGGAGCTTCCGTTGTAACTGGTGCATTGAAGGAAGTTTCCCTAGGCAAGCAACAATATCTATAACCCTACAAATAATTCCAGTCCCAATTTTTTTTAACAACTATAAATCATATTCCTGTAAAAATAGGGATACATAACACTAAATTACAAGCCTGACGTTCAACTGCCATTACCATATTATATAGTCAAACACATATACACATAGTTAGTGAACAGTACCGTTTGTAAACAATCACAAAAATAATTATCCTACTGTAGGGCCAAACCCAAAACTATTATTACTACGATTGCTTCAAATATTGTACCATCCGTCCGAAAAGGAGGAGATGTGTAATCAGGAATGTGGTGGGCATATTTCACTATTCATTGCAAAATTAAAAGCAGAGGCTATTCACAAAATATTAGCCATCTATTTTGACAGTACTTATTTTTATGAAACAGCGCCGCCGTAAACAGAATTCAGACGTAGCAATATTTTCTAAGAAAATTCTCTTAACATTTCAATATTTTATCTGCATTACAATTTTCCATTAAAAAATAAACTTTGTTACAACAAACATCTACGATCTATTTACAGCGCTACAACTTTGCCTATTCCGAACGGTTCGAAAACATCTTTGTAAGAGGTCTTCCTAAGAATTCGCTGCAATATTCAACATCTGAGTGTATTTAGATCGGTATAATGGCGGTCGACCTGCAGACGACTGTGAATGGGGCTGCGACAGTAAGTCAGCCACTTCGAGCCCAGCCATCCCCGGGTAATGGCCCCTACACCTTTAGCCCAAACATGTTTACCTGTGTGAATGTTTAGATACACGGTCACTCTCTGATTTAATATTGCCTACAAAGAACATTAAAACGCCTCAGAGCCTAGAGGGCTTGATGGGGTTGTAATTCTAATCGTCTTAATAGTGGGAGTGCCAAAGGAAGGAAGGAAGGAAACATTTCAAGATAACAACAAATTTAAAGGAAGCTAATAATACAGAAAGGTTATTAATTTCACTTGTTTTCTTTTCTGAGTTGTTTTTTTACTTAAAGGCGCGTCGGGGGGTAGCACATTGTCACTCTTTGATTTGTCAGCCATAATATAAATGTGGGTAGTTGGTCGAGGAGACCAGGAAGTGTTAATCACTAAAACACTTTGAAATACAATCGACACTCGTTTAATTAATCACCAAATTAATCTTCTACACTCTTAATTATAAAGAATATTTAAGATATTCCACCAGAACACGTGGGTGCGTGCGCGCTCTCTCACCACTCCAATTATAATGGCCGCCTCCCCAGCGCTCGGTGTTATATCGTATGTCAACCGTCAATTGCTAGTTCAAAAACTACCCACTAAATAAATGTGTGCGCCGTCACGGCCAACCCTGACTATCGCACGTCCTCGTGCGATTAGTAGTCTCGTGCAGAATCATCTGTAAAGTTACAACAACGTATTAATGTCCGCTCGTCCATGCTGACACGAAGCTTGCTTTTGATGCTTGGCCGATGTTAACTTCACCAATCGACAAAGGGCACAATACCTTTGGACCAACAAAACACTTCTCTGTGGTATGGACCGGGCGCATCAGGCCCCTTCGACCAGCCTTCACTACACGCACTGTTAGGACCGGGTGCATGTGACCCTTTCGACCTCCAATCAATTCCCTATGGCGTGGACCGGGCGCGTAAGGCCCTTGCGACCAGCCTACAACTACTCAGGGGCGTGGACCGGGCATACGAGGCCCTTGCCGACCAGCCTAAAACTACTCAGGGGCGTGGACCGGGCATACGAGGCCCTTGCCGACCAGCCTAAAACTACCTAGGGGCGTTGACCGGGCGCACTAGGCCCTTGCCGACAAGCCAACCTCGAGCCCTGGACCGGGCATACTAGGCCCGTTTTGACCATTCATTCAGGCGTGATTCAGGCGTTCAGGGCCTTTTCAACCAGCCATTATAAGTACTAAGACGTGACTCAGGCGTATGTGACCTTTCAGTCAATCTTCACTTTGGCTCCCTATTCTCGATACTGATTTCAGTTCTAAAAATAAAGGATGAGCAGACAAAATAAAACTTACTTTCAGTTACGTGACTCAACTTCAGATTCTCCTAAATGTTGTTCAGTATCTGTTACTGAAAAAGTATCGGAGCCAGCAGTTAAGGTGCTCTCGCTCGATACAGAGATGGTATCACTGTCACCATCAACATCGATTACAAGGTCAGTTTGTTCCCCATCGACCGCCGTCTCGGCCACCTCGTCATTAGTCATATTGTTAGCGACTTCAACTAACCCTTCAAAACCCCTTGGCACTAAGCGCAAGTTTTCGTGTGAGTATTTGTAGATACGGTTGCCACCCGTAATAGGTTTGAGTTCATACCGATCGTTACTAAGGACTTGGACGATAACAAAGGGACCGCGAAATTTTCTGGATAACTTGGTTTGGTTTCGTTCGCAACATTTAATGAACACGTAATCACCTTGCGAAAAAGGCTTTACTTGCGCTCGACCGCGATTGAACCGTTCAGTTTCAGATAAAGCTGCTTTCTGAATGCTAGTGGACGCCTCGTTTCGTATCGTCTCGAGGTCGAGGCGATGGGGTGAATTTATATTAGGTGATACTTTTGAGAGGCCTAACGATTGGGCGCGAATGCCAAGCATCAACTCTATTGGACTGTAACCCGTAACTCGTGATCTAGTACTATTTAGTGCTAGCTGAACATCATCAAGCTCTTCGCGCCATATTTTGTTTGGATCGTTCTCTATGATAGTGAGAAGACTTTTTAAGGTACGCATAATACGTTCTACTTGCCCATTAGCCCTTGATGAACCTGTCGCTATCAAGTGTAGTTCAATGTTATGGTCGGTACAGAGTTTTTTAAAGTTAGAGCTAATGTAACATCTACCTTGATCAGCTATAATTCTTTTGGGGGCTCCAAACAATGACACTGCTCTTTTTATGGCTCTTACTGCACATGTAGCATCGAGTGACTGGGTATATTCTAAGAGGACGTATTTTGTAAAACTATCAATTAGTACTGACACATATTCTTTTCGGTCGCTTTTGCCACTGAGCTTACCCGTGAGGTCGACATGTACGGTATGCCATGGAACTGACACCTTGGGAATGGAGTGTAGTCGTACCTGCTGAGCTCCTGAAGGACCTTTCGAGGCTTTGCATACTATACAGGAGTCAACGAATCTCTTAACGTATTTTGCCATTTGCGGAAACCAGTATTGCTCGTAAAGTTTGTCAAGTGTTTTGTCACATCCTAGATGTTTAATCTCAGTATGCACATGGTTAATTAGGGTCCAAATAAGAGATCGTGGCACGATAGGTAACCAAGTGCTGATTTTGTTACGTTCGACTTTCCTATAGAGTATACCGTTACGCACGTCATAAGTGTGAGCGATGGCTTCTGGTAACTTTTTGTTGAGATGTTTATTAATTAAGTCCTGAATCTCGGCATCTCGTTTTTGCTCTACGAGAAGCCAGCTTTCATGAAGCTCAACAAAGTTGACAATTTTACGCGAGATAATTGGCTGCTTATGAGATTTCAATTCCAGATGCCTGGATGGGGCCGGGCAAGGAGAAGAAGGAACTGGGTTTCTCGACAAATAGTCGGCGTGTTCCATCCTGTGACCTTCCTTGTAGACTATATCAAAGTCATAAGCTTGTAGATAAGCCCACCAGCGATGGACGCGTGGAGAAAGGTCAGCTTTGGCTTTAGACGATTTCAATGAGTTTCAATCTGTAAATACTGTGAAGTGCTGACCGTATAGATAATGACGGAAATTTTCAACAGCACGCACTACCGCTAACGTCTCAAGTTCGTATGAATGATACCTGGATTCTGCGTCAGCGGTGCGGCGGCTAAAGTACGCAACAACATGTGGTGTATTTCCAATTCTCTGGATTAAAATAGCTCCATAGCCATCACTACTTGCATCTGTATGCAATTCTATTGGGATTTTAGGATTGAAGATGGTTAGAACCGGTTCGGAGGTTAAGATCTTAACGATTTTCGCGTGTACGTCGCGGTGTCTGTCAATCCACGTAATGGTTCCCTTAAGCTTAGTAAGTGGATACAGCGGTCCGGCAAGTGTAGCGAAATTGGGGATGAACTTTCGAAAATAGGAAGCAAGTCCTAGAAACTGCCTGACTTGTGTGGCTGTGGTTGGAGATGGTGCTTCAATTAGAGCTTGGATTTTTCGCGGGTTAGGCCTTACTCTAACTCCCCGGAGCGAATAACATAACCTAGATAGTCGATCTCATTCTTCATAAATTTGCATTTACGAATGTTAAAAGAGAAACCAGCCTCAGAGAGAGCTCCGAGAACTGCATCCAAACGAAGGAGTCCCTCTGAAATCTTTGATGAGAAGCAGAGCACGTCATCAACATAGGCCAACGCAACTGTGTCTCGGAGTGATTTTAGTGCTCTATTAATGCAGCGTTGATACACAGAAGCCGCATTTCGCAAACCGAACGGCATTGCAAGGTATTCGTATTGCCCATCCGGCGTTACGAAGGCGGTTCTCTCAATTGAGGTAGGCTCGACCACGATCTGATGGTAGCCAGATGCCATATCTAGCGAAGAAAAGTAATAGGATCCACTTAACCGGTCTACCTGTTCATCAATTCTCGGGAGGGGATAGTGTTCGGGACGAGTGTTGGTATTAAGCTCCCTATAATCCACACACATCCTATCAGAACCATCCTTTTTCTTAACTAAAAGGATGGGGCTGGCGAATGGTGAGGAACTTTCGCGAATAACGCCTGCGTGTAGAAGAGACTGTACTTTTTCGTTAACTATTTCCTTTTCGGCGAGTGATAACCTATATGGGCGACGCTGCACTACCTTGTGTGGGTCTATTAAATCAATCTTCAGGGTACCTGTTGAAACGCGACGGTTTGGAATACCATCTATAAAGAAAGCACTATATTTCTTAAGAATTTCTACCAGTGCCAGCTTATCCGTACCTGCAATATCGGTATCGATATTGCTAAAATCAACCCAATTTGCTTCTTGGCACATATTGATTACTTTACGTACAGAGAAAATCAGTCTATCACTATTAATTTCAACATGAATGCCTTGTTCGAGTACATCCCTTCCTATGATGATTGCTTCTGATATGGCGTTATCAGATACGACATGAAACAATATAGATAAAGGAATCTGCTGTATTGTGATGGAGCTAATAACTTGAGATGTACATTTAACATCTTCCCCACCAATGCCGGTTAAATAAACCACTTCATTGCGTTTAGTGCCAGGTAACTTTTCAAAAAAACTAGTTTTTACTAGAGAGCAGGCCGAACCACTATCAAATAGAAATGAAATGACCTCACCAGATGATGTCGACAGTGTACCTTTGGTTGCACGTAGCTCGCAGATCTGGACTTCTTTACGTGCCGCTGGATTATTGCCTGAGTTTTTCTCTGGACAGCTGGTACTGATGTGTCCGGGCTTGCCGCACGCGTAGCAGGTTACATTCTTCTCTTTATTCTCCACTGGCCTCGACTTCATGCTCTCTCGACGTTTGCGGCACTCTTCGATCTTGTGTCCGCGATTTCCACAAAAGTGACAAGTTCCAGGGAATCGCGAGTCAGTTAAGCGCGGCCGTTTGGCCTCAGTCTCATTTTCATGTTCATCATGACGTCTTTTGAGAGAAATGCTACTGAGTATTCTGCATAGCTGGGTTCTTGTAGTAATAAGGTGAGAATTCAGCTCTCTGCGTATCAAGGCGTCTTTTTGTGACAACACAGAAATCGCGAATCCCGTGATAACATCTTCGCCCATCTCAACCTTGGGTATGCGTTCAATGAGATTCCAAAGCCGTACAGCTGCTTCACAAGCGGTTTCCCTACTTTCTATTTGAAATTTCATTATGTTATCGAAGTAATCTTGCATCAACATAGGACGCCCAAACTTGGCAAGTAACATTTCTTTTATGTGAGGCCACGTTATCTCTGAGCTGCTGATTTTAGTCAAACATTTAGCAGAACGACCTCTTAATGCATAAGTAAGTGAAAGAAGCAGCTCGGGTCCGGTCAATTTTCGACTATCTACAATAATTTCGGTTATTTTGCACCAACCTTCTATATCCGAATCAGATTCGTCTGGGTCAAACTTAACGAGATGAGGCGGTGAAGAACTAGTTGAAACACTTTGCGTCGCTGCAAGTAGGCGAGATAAAAGCGCTTCCATGCTGGTCAGAAGACTTGCACTCTCGCCGCTCCTGTTTGATTGGCCAGCGGCTTCGTCGCTGGTCCCCTCCACGTTAGGCCCTCGTAATCCCACTTCTGATAAAGGCGCGTCGGGGGGTAGCACATTGTCACTCTTTGATTTGTCAGCCATAATATAAATGTGGGTAGTTGGTCGAGGAGACCAGGAAGTGTTAATCACTAAAACACTTTGAAATACAATCGACACTCGTTTAATTAATCACCAAATTAATCTTCTACACTCTTAATTATAAAGAATATTTAAGATATTCCACCAGAACACGTGGGTGCGTGCGCGCTCTCTCACCACTCCAATTATAATGGCCGCCTCCCCAGCGCTCGGTGTTATATCGTATGTCAACCGTCAATTGCTAGTTCAAAAACTACCCACTAAATAAATGTGTGCGCCGTCATACTTATTTTCTTCTAACTACATAACGTGGTATTTTGAATGTCTGTCACCTCACTAAACTGTAAATAAAGTAAACGATAAAGTGGTAACAGTCTTTTCATGAAGGCTTCCAAGTAAGTACTTATTCAGTACTTCAAAGCACGTACGCTATTAAATCTTTTATTCTAAAGTGGGAGACCCTACCTTCCTTTTTATAAATAATACCTACTTAATCTTCAGTCAAGGTTATTTCTAGTTAAACAACAATGTGTACCAGGACGTATTGTAGCACATCAACTTCTGCGGTATGTGAGAGGAGGTTGTTTAGATTTATGATGTTGTATTATATAATAATTTTAAATCAAGATAGAATAGAAAAATAAAAAGAAAGTCCACAGACGTGCGGAAGAAAAGTTCATAAAGGTTTATACAAATATTTTAAATAACTCAATATCTCTCAAACTACCACAGGTTTTACAGTATGCATTCTATGTAAGGACTTCTCCAAAGCTTGCTTTTATAAATCAGCCCTGATTCCGCACCTCTGACTTAATTTATAACTTATTCGAAGTAACGTGCATATTCAAAATTAGTTAATGACTTCGGAATAAGGTGAAGACAAATATCTCCGTGAAACCTGCAGAGAGAGTACTCCATAATATTTTGAAAGGTTTTTAGAACCAGGAAGTAAACTATATTATAAATACATATTGCTGGTAATTCTTTATACCATTATGAAATGGTAAAAAGAATTACCAGCTAAAATAGCGGCAATTTTAAAGTCCTTCTTTGGTTATAAAACATTGGAACTCGTACGAAAATTAGCTGCACGAAATATCCACACGCGGATGGAAAAAACAGCGAAAGTGGAAAGTGTCACGAATAGCATTTGGAATTCAGCCACCGGCGGTATTGATGCGGCAGACGGGGAATGCTTATTTATTCATAAACGTTCAAAAACTTGTCAGCGGTACCCACGTGTAGGTGCACACTACCCAAATGCATATTAGTACGTTTACTGTTTATTTTATTCTGCAAACATGTTCGTGAGCCAGACGTGCTCGCGTCTCTTTTTGCGGCTAGAATCGGAGAAAACGTCATAGGGTTGTCCTTGTTTTTGTTTCACAAAGTCTACTGCGCTTCGATAAGCATCGAATATGTTTCATATATCTTATTTTATATTTATTATAATACATATTGCTAAAACATCAGACTTGCATGACATGGTTGAGATGTAAAACCCCATCCCGCATTTACGTTAATGTCAATCAATACACTATAGGTTTTGCTATCAATTTTACCACAATCAAGACTGAAAATAAAAAATAACCTATAATATACATACAGTGTATATTATATACTTGACGTCATGCAACAATCAAGGATATTTTTTTGGAAGTGAGTGACTTTGTGGCTATTACAGTTTGTACAACTGCAAAGCCCACAGAGGTTTTTCTGAAATGCGGGATTGCTTTACTAAGAAATAAAACATTATTTACACAATTGTTATAAATCTTACAAATGTTACATTTAATAACATGGTGGTCCAGTTGTAAGTAACCAAAATTATATTAATATAATTATCCAGCCCTATACAAAATTAAATTTCATTGATCGATAAAGTTTAAGGGCATTTTAATAACCCGTGCTCGTTCGACTGAAACCTTTAAAGGTTAGCCAATTAAGTGCATTGGCTGTTGGCACTACAAGACAATGTCTATACATATAACTTTCATTATAACTACATTTGAATCTTGGCACAAAGTTTAATCAAACAACATATAAAATATGATGGACGCACACATTTCATGTTTTGTTAAAGAAAGTTGTACCTCTAAGCAATGTTATCAACATTTCACATATAAGCATTGTATACTAAAGAACAACCTTCATTTATACAAAGAGAAATATTTACTTCTTTAAAACTACATTCGTTTTTCTTGTTTTACAGAGGTAGTTTCGATAATATTCTTTGACAAAGTCGTAGAGATAGCGCAATGTACTGTAAAAGAAAATCCAAAACAATGTATTTTATTATTTTAAAAAGAAATCGCAGACTCAAGACTCTAATGTCGAAGTTGTCGAACTAGACGTTTGGCGTGAAAAAAGATGTTGAGAAAACTTGTTCCGTGATCAGGCCCTTAGAACCAATTTGTTACTATTCAGTTTTCAATAATGACGGTTAACAGATTAATGGTTGTTTGCACGAAATTGGTATCGAAGGATGAGGGTTGACCAAAAAATCCGGTCGCGTCCATCCGATTACAGGCTTACAAGTGTGAAGCTGTAATAAGTTAACGTTAGCCTGGTTCATATAGAATTAATGACCCCTTCGTGTCTAAGTTCACTTTTCACGGACGGGGGAAAGTTTTATGGATTCGTGGTGGCGTATCCTTGTGATATAGCCAGCTAATCTGTTGAAGCACTTTTACTTTGATATGATTCTTCCCTGTGTGCGTTACATGGTGATTAAATGTAGAAAATTGATTGAATATGATGGATTAGTTTTATGGGCGGAGAACCCAACAGAATTTTAAATTGAAGTTCACGAAAGTAATATCGATTATTATATTACGTTAATAATCGACAACATGTTTACTTCGAAATGGTTGGTAGTGACCAATCAAACAATGTAATGTTGTGCGAATTATCTAACTGAGAAATTGTGGAAAGTGGTTCCCATTTAACACTAGTGGCAAAGGCAAATGGATGTTGTTCAGCTTTTAGTAGGCTTTAACTTCGAACAAATAACTGATGATAAGTGATAAACGTCCGACTCAAGAGTTGTATGATGTGATATACTAAGGTCGAGGAATAGGTACTACCCTGACTTACTCGGTAAATACAAAGCAAGCGTTATTCGACAACCGGTTTTCTATCTGTAAGGCCTCGCCTATTACCTCCCTATAGCTCCGGTCGAGCCGAACACATTCGTTGCGAAGCATGGCTGCCCATGGTGGAATATATATATATATTAAAATATTTTTTTCATTTATACAACTCTGACTGCACCACTGTAAAAAAATTTTAATCTCTGAGATACCGCTTTGATCGATAAAATCAATACTTTCCATATTGTTTAATACTGTATTCTAGAACCTTTTTTATACGAAAAAACTATTTACAGAGTTTGTCTCGAAGAAATAAAAAACTTGTTTGACAGATTTTAAAGGAGACGTCATCGAAAACTATAAGGACACATCTTCACTCTCGTGTAAAACGATAAATTGTTTGTAAAACTTGGGTGGCATGACTGAATAATAAAGCCCTATTTCTATACATATATAAAGTTTTAAAATGGTCGTCAACAACTCATCAAAATCTAATAACATGGGCTTAGTGTTCTCCTGCGGACGAGCGGCGCTCTCGTCATCTCTTGTCTAGACAATCGGTCGGTTTCGTGACTTTTTCACAATTCGCAATCCCACGACAATCGTACCGCACCTCTCCTTACCTTAGATGTCTTTGAACATAATATTAAATTTTGCTACGAGCTCTCAGACGTTCCAATCCATTATGCTATGACATCGAAATTAGAGTTTTATAGTTGGATATGAAATAAATTCTCGCAACGACAAAAAATAATATGAAAGATCGGGTGTCGCTTTCTCCACGAAGTAGTGAGATGTATTTTTTTTTTAATTTATACTTTCAGGTATAAAGGCTCAGGCTCTAAACAACTCTTAATTTTATTGTAAGGTTTTTGACAGGATTTTATTGCTTTTTACTTACTTTACTTTTTATCGTCCAAGTATTTATAAAAAAATCCAGGCTTTCAATAATATCACTAACTAAATAACCACTGGAAGAAGAATATTCATGTTCGTGAAACATATTGACAAATGTACATACATACATACGCTCACGCCTGTATCCCTTTTTTTCGTGTGAAAACCCCCACGGGTCATCACCCAACCGGAGCTAATGGTGGGGTGGTATGTCGGACTCGAACCGGCTAAAACAACACGGTGTTCCGTCATAACTGGGTCTATTGCAAGGAACCTAGGAAAACCCTAGGAGGAATGCTTCCAGACCTTGGCCCCCCTTTTTTGCAAGAGGCGGCCACACCGTGTAGTGCTCCGTCACACCACCGTCTTAGGCCTGCTTCTGCTAGGGCAACGGGCAGCCCCACTCGTTGCCCCCACGACTCATGGAGGCCGGAGATCGTTTTGTGCTCTCCAGTGCGGAAGCGCTTCTGCGGAATCCCACGCACTTTCGCTCTGGACTATGGACAGAACCATGGTCTCCAGCGAGAGCTGTCTCGAGATCCAGGCGCTGGCACGCCCACGCTGTGCACACCGTTAAGGTGTGGAGTGCAGTGTCCTCATGACAGCCTCCGCAGTAATGGCACTCAGACGTTGGCTCCCGGTCTATACGGCACAGATACTTACCAAATCAGCCGTGTCCGGTAAGTATCTTCGTCAACAGGTAGGAAAGGCTGCCATGTCTCCTCTCTAGCCAATCCTCCATGGCGGACGCCTATATCCCCTAAGGGGTAGGCAGAGGTGTATTAAACACCACTTTTTACTAATTACAATTATAACCTACTAAACTAACAGGGGCAAGCCCAAGGGGGAGCAGGGAGGAGCAGCTGCCCCCCTCTAGAGATTCTAAAAACGTCCCAAGTCTTTGACTTGATATGTGCTCTCGACTTTACCTACAATTCATACTTTTCTCATTCTCCATATCAACTTGCCCCCCCCCCCCCCCCTGGGCCATCGCCTGGCGACGCCCTTGGGCAAGCCTATTGTAGTTAATTAGGCACTATGTGACTGTATACATACTGTCTGATAGAAAACAGTACTATCTCTTAGTCTCCTTTAACGAGACCTATGGGAAGAGACACGGTGACTATATTTTACTGTACCGAGAACAGCACTGCCAACTGAAAAAAATATGGACATAACAAAAAAGTGGCCACTGAAAAGTTTCATAAATTTTCTTTCTTCAAATCTTAAGTAATGCAAACTTAGTATTTGAGTTTAACGGTTAAGTTTATTTAAACTTTATACATAGATCATAGTTTTAATAAGATATTCGCTTTTTTGTTAACTTGTTGGCAGAAGTAAGTAAGTAAGTAAGAAAAGAGTTAACCACAAGTCACAATAAACTTATTAAATTCTTAAAGTTTTTAAAATATATATGTAAAACCCAAATCATTTTAATATATTATTCCTTACGTCACTACTATAATTCACTTTAAAAAAGTAGACAACCAACTTCAATGCGTCTATCATAAAATTTGAGACTTATATGGTTTTCTCATGAATGCCATTGTTGGAACCTAACCAAACTCTCATAAAACTAACCTTGAAGTACATCCTTTCCAATAAAAAAAGAATCATCGAAATCGGTTGGCGTGATATTGAATTATACGTCCATTTGTCGCGCACATACTTAATGCAAATTTAAGACTTATATGGTTTCCTCATGGATGCCACTGTCAGAACTGGACCAAATTAAAATGGGACCACACGATAAGCAACAGCTTTCAAATAAAAAATCATCAAAATCGTTTCACCCGGTCGAAAGTTCTGAGGTAACAACCATAAATAAAAAAAATACATTCCAATTGAGAACCTCCTCCTTTTTTGAAGTCGGTTGAAAATTATTTAAATCCATCTCCATAATATCGGAATCCAGCAAGTCATTTCTGGAAAGTGATACAGAAATATCATACATAAGTAGGTGTACCTAAGACTAAACTAAGAATATATATGTCGTGGCCAGATCATAAAATTAACCACTTCGTGACTTCGTCAACCATTTCATGAAATTGTCGTATTTCATAAAAGGTCAACTAAAATTGACCATATCGTTAAAACGTCAACGTTTAATGATATGTCAGTCTTCTTCTAGCTATATCAACTTCATGATAACATATAAAATTGTTCAACAGTTATTGAAACCGTCGTATTTAAAAAATATTTAAGATTATAGATCAATGTGGTTGAGCCTTATGAGAAGAAATCGGGCAAACAAAGTTATGGCCACTCTATTAAATCAACAGATAGATGTTACGAAATTTAGTGTACAACATATACTAAGTATACAATATTATACTACTTTATCGTACAGCCACTTTTTTTTTACTTTTAGCCACATAATAGTGTCTAAAAGTAAAAAAAAACTTCGTTCCTATCGGGTGTCCCACGACACCACACCTTTTTTTTTTCGAGTTTTATAGAGTCTATTCGACAATTTATCAATTAGTGGGCCTCATTGAAGCTTAAATCAAGAGTCATGCCATAAAATTTTATATTATGGTATCCACTAGTTCCAGTTCATTTCTGTTTAAAGTTTGGAGTAGTGAATCATATACATTTAGTTTTCTCATTAATAAATGATGTCCGAGGTGGTCCTTACCATGTCGTTGCTACTTTTAATCTTTGAACTCAGAAAACGGGAATATTACAAAGTTTCCTAAAGAATTTAGAGTATTTTTTATTTTATTTCTTATTTTTAAAAAGACAACTCCCGCACTAGAATTAATTCCTGTGTCGCGGGGACTTTACAAACATTCAAACAACGGACACAAAGAACCCCTAGACTTAGAACAACAATTTGAGGATTTCGCAAAGTATTGTCCCGCCCGCGCGGGATTGAACCCAGAACACTCGGTATTCTTTGACTTATGTGTGAAATTGTTCAGTATTATTATAGTTCCTTTCATCATATAACTTACACAGTTATTTTCTTATCTTGTGTGAGCCTAAAGTAGTCAATCTACTAAATGTGACATTGCCTTTAACCACTGTGGTTTTGGAAGTACAAACTGAATTAAGTTCTAAACAATAAGTATCAAAGACATTATTAAAAGTAAGGGTTATTAGGGTTACAATTTACATCCAAATCCAGTATGTTATTAGCAACAACAAGTTTAGGAATTATTCAATTATTTTCCTTACAGTTCTGGCCTTACCTGAATATGCTTTTGGCTCTGAACATGCAGTGACTGCTTTTCAAAGGCCAGTGGATAAGATTTATAAAGAGTGGAGGTGGCAAAGGAAGTACACATCGTACTTCCTTTGCGTGTGATGGTGCTAAGAAAGAAAAGAACTGCTTGAAAAATTGTATGCGCATAAAAAAATGTAACCGACTCCAATGCACCTATACCATAATAAATTGTAATGCTAATTCTTCATTCCGTAGTTAGAGCATTTAAATGGAACCACGAGTACTCCCTCTTGAATTAAAAAAAAAGAATAAACAAAATAGGTTCAAAATGGCGAAGGTATAGCGCAAATCAAATTGGAAAGGAGTTCCTCCTTTTTCAAATCATTTTAAAGTTAATTACTTCATAAACATCTTACCACCTTTTTAGTGGTAAATTTCCTAAAGCTTATTTATAGTGTGATATTCATAACCACTAAAACAAATGAGGATAAAAAGTTTAGAATTTGTAGACCGTCTTGACTCTTAAGCCCATTCATAAGACTGCTCCTAACCATAAAAAATAATAAGTGATAGTAAAAAAGTACTGTGTTGTTAATAAAAGTGCCCTTGCTTTAAGTATTAAGACAAAATATATGGTGACTAAAAAGAACTTTTCCCGAATTGCAACAAAAGTTTGGACGTCTCTTCGGTTCACTTTGCCAGGTTCTCTTTTGAAATATGTCGGGAACAATAAAATTCTCTTAAGCATTTCTGAGTAAATTCAATACGAACAGTTTTTTATTTCAATATAAATATGAAACCTTTGCCGTAGTTCAGAGCCGTGGAGACTGTAGCTGATGCCAGGACTGCCGCTATATTGAAATGCAAACGCTCAATTTCCGCGTTGAAAACGAAATATCAGGGGCTATTTTCAAGGTTTGTTAAAAATATTGATTACGCTATATATTTAAAGACATATTTAAATAATGCGTATGTTTAACACACATGAAAAGTCATGGTTGCTTGTGCCGAACTACTTGGGTAATACACCATATAAGCAATGAAGTTTAATTGTTATTTTGATAGATTTTACTATTGCATTTAACTTACCATTACCTGCCTTTGTGTCAGTAATATCCCTTTATGAGAGATTAAGTAACCAAGCCAAATCATATATTTAAAAAATGATTTTTAGCTCTTGGCGTTAGTGGACGTTTATTGAAGTGGCATTTCTATGAGTTAACATTGAAGTGGTATTTCAATGGGATAACATTTTATTGGTGACACTGTTTACAATATTTAAGCTGGTACGTCAATAACTTTAAAAATATCTTAACATTATACGAGTATGTATAATAATATGTTAGCGTGATATGACAATGACACATCGCGAAGGCGTGGAACTATTTTTAAGCTTCGTGTAAGTAACCGATTTAAAAAATTTTACTGCATTTTTTCTACTTAGTTAATTTATTTGTTGTATTCTTGTTTATAAAAGAAATAAACATAGTTCTCTTCTTCAGTTCTTTTTATTTCTTCATTTAGTTGTCGCAATTTCGTCTATTTAATATATCGAGGGCTTTGATAATAGCAGCCGAGTCGGCGCTGATACATGACAGGCTGATACGCTCACGTCGGCCAACGGAACCGAACCAAACAATGACACCCAGATACAGCATTGGAGAACATATTTCACTACTGAATATTTGTACGGATAACTTATTATTTAGATTCCGTTATACTCTTGCACAGTAATGTATAGCGTGGGTTGCTATTTTACCTGCTAAATGTTGCCATTTTGTACGATATGCCTATATACGTTATACAGATAGATAAATATCTATCTATCTGTATGTACGTATTTATACGTACATACAGATAGATAGATATTTGTTTTTACTATTAGCATTAATAATTTTTAACTATAAGAATACCTATATAAATCAACGTTGTATGTATTTCCAATTATTGAAAAATCAACAGTGCTGTCTGTACTTACATATAAGTAAAAATAGATTTTTCGTTCTAAGAACCAATATTTTAATTGCAATTAATGGGTACTTTATTTGGAAAATTGTTAACCACAAGACTCCAACACAGCAGCCCACAATCGAGAACTCTTAATAAACTGTACTATGAAACTCATATGTCTAAGAAATTAATTTTAATTTGTATGAGCTCAATCAATCTAAAACAATAAACACTGATTATTTAGACATTAGAGGGCTCAGACTTCTCGGCACGAGCCAGGTCGAGCTATTGTTTATACTCCCCAATCCATCTGTTTCAGCGATATCCTTTCCTTTCTTCTTCTCCCCTTTCCCTTTGAATTTTCTATCCTGTCTTTCTTGTTGATATATTCAAAATTTTCCCATTTAATTGTAATAGTTCTCGGATTGCCTTGAGCAGGCTGAAGGTTTTCCCCCCATTACGTACCTAAGTGGGACTAAATTGTCTTGTGAATGTATTAGTGTGAGTATTTGTATTAGTATAGTTTTCATCCCATAAAAACAAATTGGCATAATCTATTACGATTAAGCCTAAAGTCAGTATCTCTTTAATTCAGTTAGGCATTGAGTAAGATTGTACGGAGGTTACACAGAAAGTTTTTAGAATATTTGAAACGGAATGATACAGACGCCTTTTAATATTTTTATGGCTTCTCGAAGTAGTCTCTGTTACTTTATATGTGCTACCACATGCGATAGAACCAATAACTGAAGCAGTGAGCTCACTCTTCTTAAGACATTTCTTTTTCAAATGCAGCCAAGGCATCTTCAGGGTTCATAAAACGAATTCCTCGAAGTTTATCATTTATTTTTAGAAATAAATAAAAGTCTCAAAGTGCCAGGTCGGGGCTCTAAGGACTAACTAACTCTAAACATTGGATAGTCCGTCTGGTGGAGTGAGCTGGACCGTTGTCAGGGTGGAGGAGGATCTTGTTTTTTTGGCGCTGCTGTCTAACATTTTCTAAGACAACTGATAGAGAATGACTGACATACCAATCTGTAGTAACAGTCAATCCAAACATTGAGGCAATCATCATTTTCTCTTGACTTCTGCCCTTCTACATTAATTGCGCAAATTGTCTTTTGGTTTCAAGTTCGTAATAATATATCAGAAAATTTTACTTAATGTGAGTGTAGTAAAAGGTGACTAAGGCATCGGACTGTTATCTATCAGACAGTATATATACAGTCCCACAGTACGGCAATAGGCTTGCCCCCAAATACGTAAGTGGTACTAAATTATGGCTAGCAAAAAGCTGGCGTTTGAAACGCCTCTGCATACCCCTTCGCAAATCTGCAAATCTTCTGCTAAAACATAAAATATGATCCACAGATAATATGAACCCGTTATACCTTTTTAAAGCATGCTGGAGAACGAGAGTAGTCTTGTTAATTTAACTTTATTCTGAATATTTGACTACTAAACACTAGCGTATATGGTGCAGCCTCAATGTGCGGTATTTGCAAGCTGCTAAAAACATTAATTTACAACGAACATTATCCAAATGTCTATGGAGCCATCGTTCCCCCGCGTGGCAAAATCATTGCGTTACATCGCGTAAAACTATACGCTAACGTATAGTTTCAACTATAATCTGACGTCATACATCTGATATTGTGTTTGCTCTGGTGGCCAGGCAGACAGGGCTACCATTGTCCAGCTCGCCGACTATCTGCTAATATCACTTAAGCGGTACCCGTAGTATCGAGGCTAAGGTGTTGGTCTCACCTATAGCGTAGAGCGATGAGCGGACGTAATGTTTGTAATGTACTTATGCACACCCTAAAAGCTTGTTGACATCTATCTACTGTACCAAACAATTCGATAAAAAAATATAATGCAGAACACTTTTTTTACTTTTTCTAAGGAATTAAAAAAATTGGGTGAAGTTCCTTTACCCTTTATGGGTTAAATAATAACCTGTAAGATATAACAGTTTCTTTCCGTTCTGTTCTGTAATGAAAATTTCTTGTTTGAACTTCAAATAGATTTTCTAAATTTATCGCATCAGAAGAAGGTGCACTTGCAGTGAGACCTTGGCCATAATACGCTGTGTATTGTCAATATATGAGAAACATTGTCTGACAAAATCCCTTTATGAGATGTCCAGCGTAGGCACATATAATATGTTCATGGTAACAAAGACGCAATTGTATTGCTAATGTGACAGTTAGTTCAACAGTGTTGCTTATCTTAATTTATTACTTTTATATAAACATAAATTTATCATTAAAATGAAATGAGCTTGTAACTACACAGCTAACTCACTCTTAGTAAGGATTACTTATTTATTTTCATCAATAATAAATAAAAAGATAATGGAGTCATTTCGTTTAAACAAGTCTATAATTACAGATTTTAAATATGTGATTTTCGATACACCTTTTTGTTTCAAGTCATTTTCCATTTTACTACAGAACATTCTTGAAAATGGTTCAATTCAATAATCTATAATAATAATAATAGCAATCGCTAAAGAAAAATTTCTTTGGTCGCCTGAAAAAAGTACTCAAAAGTCTTTTGTCAGGCGGTAATAAGGTGCGTGCCTAAAACGGGTGGGTCATACCAGTCCTTACCTACTCCTTTGGCATACTTAGATGAACTCACACGGAATTGGACGCCCTGGATAGAAGAGTCCGTACACTGCTAACTGCGTACCGAATGCACCATCCACGTTCATCAGTAATGAGATTGTATATCCCGCGGAAATGTGGGGCTCGTGGTTTTTCAAATGCCAGGACCCTTCATAATCGCGAAGTATGCAATCTTAGAGATTACTTTCTCTCTGTCAACGTGGAGGTACACCGGGATGTAGTGGCAGTTGATAACGGACTTACTCCGCTTGGTCTAGGGAAAGAGAACTGGCGCAAACCTGTAGTACTTTATTGTTACAGACCGTCGGGAGATATGGAGGAGCAAAGCGCTGCATGGACGTTTGTACATGGACGATGTAGATCTATTATCATCTGTGTCTTGGCTACGTTTCAGTGATCTCTTCGGAGAAACTGAAGGTTTTATGTGTGCAATTACAGATTAAGTTGTAATGACGAATAATTATCGGAGACATATCCTGAAGGATGGCACAATCGACATTTGTCGGGCATGTCATCGCCCCGGTGAAACCCTCAGGCATATAGTCTCCGGTTGCTCTCGTCTTGCAAATGGTGAGTACTTGCACAGACATAACCAAGTGGCCAGGATAGTCCACCAGCAACTTGCTCTTACATATAACCTTGTGGATGTCGAGTTACCGTATTATAGGTATGTGCCAGACCCAGTTCTTGAAAATAGTCGTGCAACATTATATCGGGATCGATCTATCATCAGTGACAGGACTATTGTTGCGGATAAACCTGATATAGTGGTGATAGGCCGACTAGAGCGCCGAGCAATGATTGTGGACATTACCATTCCACATGACGACAATCTCATAAAGACTGAAAAAGATAAAAAAATAAAATATTTCAATCTAGCCCATGAGGTGGTCGACATGTGGGATGTGAGTTTTGCAATCATTATGCCAATAGTCTTATCAGCTCATGGGTTGATTGCCAAGAACCTCGACTCGATATTTTGTTTATGTAAAAATGTAATTTGTATGTTTATTAATGTGAATAAAGAGAATAATAGTAATAATAAATCTATTGGTCAAGAAACTTATATTTTAACTTAACATCACCAGTGTACCGATAAAACATAATAAATGTATGTTTGGGTTGATATGGTAAATGTTGTCAGCCGTACTAGTATGAACTGTATGACGGCTTTTAGCGCCTTCCTTACATAGTAATGTAAATAGAATATATCTAGACGCTTCGCTCTTATTTTTATTTAATTATATTTTATAAGTTCTGTACTGTCTGTAAAGATTTAAATCTTGTTATGACATGAACCAAACTCAATATATATTATCGACGAAAACAAGTCAGAAAACAGTGGCTGAATATTGATTGATAGTCAGTATGTATAGCGTCTTGCAAAATTTAAACCTTTCACGTACAAGTTGAAACAAAAGAGTTACATCAATTTTATTACATTCATTGATCATAAAGCGCGATTGGCATTACATAACTCGACGCCTAACACAGCTAAATTTACAGTTATGTTGCAAGGAAAAAAGGTTTATATTCTTACGTAATAATAAAAATAATAACAGCTACTAGGTTCCTCCATTAGAATATAAAGTAAGCGATCATGGTACATGCTAAGTAGGTAATTTAAGTAAATTTCTTATCGCGGCGGGAGTGGAGAGCTTTTCAAAAGTCTGTAAATAAGTGTTTATCTCGCCGCCACGCGGCGTTGCAGTCGAGTCGGTTTGCCCGAGTTTGCCGCTCGTGAGGATACACGCCATTGTTTATTTATATTTTTTTAACACATGGCACTAACATTTTTACTTATTAATATTATTGTTAAATATGGTTTGTTGTTTTTATTTGCGGTTAATGATTAACGCTTACTGTTTCTTGTATGAAATATATATATATGTATGTATATACATATATATGTATATGCATCGACAGCATTCAGTAATTTAATTGTCTTAAATGTGTTTTTGTGAAATCTCAGGTCAGTTTTGATTATCTACTATAAATGGTGGGTAGTATTTTTTTGAATAATTTATTAAATATCTATACATTGCATTTCTAAGAAACACGTTTAATATACAAAATACTCCAATGCATAGGTTGATAATAACTCAGACCCAACGAGGAAAATTAACAAAGCTAAAGTTATAATTTCATATAAAAGTAAATATAATTTCATATAAAGTTATAATATAATCAATAATGGTAGAGCCATGCTTAGGCACGAATGGGCCGGCTCGTCCGGTGCGATACCATGGCCTCACAGAAAACCGGTTGTGAAGTAACGCTTGCGTTGCATTTCCCCGAATTGAGTGAGGTTTCCGGAGGCCCAATTCCTCCCCCCTTTTCTCTCCCCTCATCTCCTTTCTCCTTTTTTCCATCTCCTCATCCCTCCTCTCTTCTTTCCGCTCCCTGCATCCCCCATCCCTCATCACCCTCAAAGGCGGGCAGCGCACTTGCGACTCGGTGGTTCGACATTTTTTTCTGGCTAAGTGTTATTTTTCTGTAATATTTATTTATTTCGTAACATATAAGTATGTTTATCAACAGTTTTGCTTACCATAGTACAAGTAAGGTGTCTCAAGTTATTCTTATTATTTATACTAATATTGCTTATTACCGTAACATCAGCCATAAAGCAAGAACAAAAATATTCTATTTGCTTTTAGAATATAGTTAACCAAACAATGGTAATCAAGTAATGTTATTTACAATAGTGAATTATATTCAATAGTTATAAGTTATAAATGTCTTCGTGTTCCTCTTGTCCTTAATACAATTATATGGGGTCATTGACATTTCAGTTCAGGGAACAATATTTTCACAGATCAGTAACAGAATAATATCTTCAAAAATTGCTGTCAATTACATAAACTTATTACCTACAAACCCTTTACCAAAGTTTAAAAAAATAATTAGTGAACGGCGAGTTTCCGGACAGCTGACAGCTACACCTGCCGTTCTGCTGATCACAGCAACTGGAGCTGCGGTGACGGTGCGGGGACGGGGTGACCACGGGAACCCTGCGGCACCAGTCTTACGTGCAAAATTATTTTGATAATATTTGCAGAATTTTTATAAAAAAAAAATCATTGTGATCTTTTTAGTGAAGATACTTTTATAGAATTTGCAATTGTGAAGCCTTTTCCGTTAAACTCTCATACAGAAAAATGTAAATGATTGGTAAAACTCCAACAGGGTCACACTGAAAGTTTTTAGAAAATAAGAAACGGAATGCTATAGAATAATGCTATAGAATAGAAGCCTGTCAATATTTTTATCGATGTCGCATGCGATTTAACCATTGACTGAAGCAGTGAGCTTGAGCATTGTCCAGGCTGCGTACTGCGTACTGCTACAATCCGTAAACAATGACTGACATACTAATTTGAAGTCACAGTCTTTTTATCTACTATATATAATGATTGTTTCGAAATAACCCGTCCGTCCAAAGAATGAGGCAATCATCTTTTTCCTTGATTTCTGACCTTCTTTACTTTTGTCGGCAAACCTTGTCTTATGGTTTTAGGTCCATAACAATACATCCAGCTTTCATCAGCTGTGAGGATGTCATATACAGCTTCCGATTCACCTCCGTCATACTTTTCAAGCATTGAGCGCACCAATCCAAACGACGGTGTTTTTGATCCCCGTCAAATTATGAGGTATCCTAGATGGATACCTCATAATTTGACGGTACAAAGACTTCGGACGCCTGAATATTCATGTAAGACTTTTTGTACTTGACTCATACCAAATCCTAAATGCCCGAATCTGTTGATATGTCAGCCTTCTATCAGCTTTTATCATTAACTGCGTAACTTACCTTATCAGTAATCGCACTAGAAGGGCATTCTTCTTAAGAATCATTAGTAAGTTTATTTCGCCCACGTTTAAACTAATTAAAGCTAAAGTTTTAAAAAGTGGCAAGAGATGGAGGCTTTTTAATGAAATGCCTATCGAGGTCTGTTGTAACAATGTTGTTGAGTAAGACCGCAACGAAAGTCGTATTAAATCATTGGGCAAACATTTTTTCTAGTCAAATCCATTTCGATGCACGACAGACACTTGTTTAACTGTCGAAAATTAGAAAAACAAATAACACATTGTAATAGCTATCTATTGCACACACTTTTATTGCACTATTCAACTGTTATATACTCGTATATACTGTATAAAGGAAAAATATATTTTTGCCTATGTCCAACAGATATCTTCTGGAATTATAACAGCCCGAGAGAAGAAGATTCTCCATTCAACATTTTTTTTTGTATAGAAGAATACGAGCAACGTGGGTCACACATTACTAGTATTCCTGTTAACCCCTCAGCTACCACTTGATCGCAAGTCCAACGCCTCAACCATCACGCTACCGCCGATTATATACTATATTATTAATTTAGTAGAGTAGTAATTTTGTATTTCTATTAAGGAGTTTTGGTTTGTCTACATCTGAATGACATCAGTGGTTTTCAAAGCTGCTCATTCTTTGAAAATATACAGTCTGCTGCACATATGGAAGTATGTAGATATAAAAAATATAATACAATACATAGTGTATACGTATTGTAATATCAAAATGCAATCCACAAATAAGATAATAATATAATATAAATAAATAAGTCCAGAAATAAGTAATATTACTTAATAAAAGCATTCTGCAAATGTAAAGCTTTTCCAAAAGTAAGTAGAATAAGCTCTCGCATAACTGTTATTCTGTTCGCAAGTTGACAATCTTTTTAAGTTTCTTAAGAATAAGATGAATTTAAGTTACTGACAATTAAGTAAATATCTAAGTTTGTTTAGTTTTCATTATCGCAAAAAACTTTCGTATAAAGCAACCTGCAAAACCTAGCATTTTATTAATAAACTGTTTTCCAAACCCCGGCATTAGACTTACTGTATTACTAACCATATTAGCAAAACTTTGTGACATAAAATTCATTAAACCTCGGGCACACAAGTAGAAATTATTAGTTGAAAATTTAGACGCTATCGCAACATCGCATCGACACAAAATTTAAACTCGAAGCGAAGAACGAACTATTCAATCATTCCACGAACGACGAACGAACCAGTGAACGACGGAACTAGTGATTAAGAGAAAGAACGACGCCGCGATTCTACAACAAGTAATTGCAATTGCGATGTCATCGATAAGCTCAGTTTATAAAAATAAATTTTAATGTCGACTGTCTTGGTAGTGATTTTGGCGTGTACGTGTCTCTTAGTAAATATCTATCATGGCCAGATCATAGAGTTGGTATCTACATGATGTGGGCAACCATTTCATGAAATGGTCAGATAATCCATACCATAACAAACACAGAAAAGTTGCTTGTCCTCTTGTAACGATTTTCAACCGCACTTTTATTTGCTATTTGCGCATAAAAGTGCGGGTAATTTAGTCCCCCTATTGACTGGGAAAGTTAAGAGTTTACTAAAAGGGAAATGAAGGATAGAAGAGAAGGAAAGGGAGTTTATCGATGGTTTGGGGAGTGTATGCAGATCATGCAATACCATGCAACTCGAATTTATGAATTCCGAGAAGTCTGAGCCCTCTGACCAACTACTAAATAAGTATATTAGTTTTTACATATATATATCTATATATATGTATATATACATAAACAGGATTTCTGATTTCACATATATCCTACGTTATTATTGTTAAAATAAGGAAAAATCTAAATTTTATCTCAGTGGTTTATAGTTTTATGCTCTGTTTACAGGAAAGCTAATGCAGTGATATCAAAGGAACTGTATAGGTTCCACATGTTCATTGCGCATTGGCAAACCCAAATGTGGTTGTTTTCTCAAGCATCTACACAACTTTGATTAACCTTATTCAGGCAGATTTAAAGCTTCGCTATGGATTTGACCGGCGTTAATAATGAATACAACCTACCTGTATATAATTTTTTTATTGAAAGAATAAAAAAAGACTGATTTAATAACAAACATTTCAGATACTAACACAACTGCAATATTCTTAGGAATAGAAGAGTAACAATAAAAGCGCTATCATTTATTATATGCATAGCCCCCGTTAACAAGCATATTAAAAATTAATTAATAAGCTGAGATAAAACATCACCGCGTAAGTAGCTTTCTAATTTCCTTAAAAAATATCCTCCAGAAATTTGAGATAAAGGTATCAAATTAATTTTTAACAAAGCATTGCAGATAAAGTCTCCAATTTTTCTTTTGTGGCACATTACAATGAAAATTCGTTTTGAAATTCGACTATAGCATGGTGGGCAACGAGAAAATAATGATTTATTTATGTCAATGGGCTATATCCGGGAGCGGTGTTTTCTTTCGCAAATTGGTTATTGTTCGTATAAAGTTCTTTTATTAAGCTTTGTTAGTAAAACGAGCGAAGGTAGTAAAAGCAAATTTTACATTGTATAATACCTTTTTTTATGAAAACAATTTGTTCACATAATTGATGTTACCGTTTTGTTTTTGTTGCAACTCGAGTGGAAATTTTCTTAGCACAAAGACATTTGCTACGTCTAGACTGGGCCATGTGTGAAATAACCTGTGAATAGAACACTCGCTAATAAAGCTTAAACGAAGAACACAAAACTAACAGTGAACGTCACCTGGTCGTAAAGAGTCGTGTGTTATTAACGAAGATGAACCGCAACAAAAGTCACCAGTGTCACGTGTCTATATGCCAATTACATTACTCACCTTCCTATTTTAATACAGCTTTATGAAAATGGTATTATGTTCTAGAATTCAGATATACCTTATTTCTACCCGACCGCACAAAAAGATATATTATGTTTTTCAAGTGTATTTATATTTGTTTAATGTTTCTTTATCACGGCCTACAGGTCGGCCTAACGGTTTGATGGATTTCTATATGTGTTGTATAATTTGTATTGTCTAAATAGTGATGGAAACTTAAGGTATAACATTTCAAGATAACGTCATCATAGAAAGTAAAGAAGGAAGTATGTTTTATTTCATTAATTTATTGTTAAAATGTACATTGTATGTAACCAAAAGTTGCCTATTCTTGTTAATAAAATCTGAGAAAACTGCATATCAATGCAATTAGAACTAGTCATGCATACAGGAGCCCAGTAAGTTTATTGATTAAATTATAATTGTGAAAATACAGCTTTCGAATCCGCGTCGTCTTGACGAACCAGCCGTTCGCCATAAAGCTCGTCAAAATTTACACTTTGAACAAACAATTGTATATAACAGTAATATATTTTACATCCGAAGAGCGGGTAAAGTGGTCACAAACATGAAAACATTTTGTGTAGTCAGTAACGTTTTCATATTTGTAACATTCTACAGTGCATGGTAGCTCAATGATTAGAGATTATAATGAATAATGAGATATAGATGCTTGGATAGTCGATAGAGTAACAGAGTAGGAGATAGTAATAGAGTAGTATATATTAATAGTAGATATTCAGAAAATACAGTTTAACCCTCTACATGTCTCCACGTTTTCTTCTACAGAGCAATCACCCTTGCAATTAACTAGTTTTATTATATTTCAATTTCAGTGGGGTGTACTTCCTTATGAGGTACATACGGTGTCATCTTATAAAAAAAAAGTAACACGATAGTGATTTAAGTTTCGACAGCAAAATATTGATAAATGCAATGAAGATCTGTTATTGTTAAGTTTATATAAATAATTATTTTTTTATTAAAAGTATCAGTTTCCATTATAAACCTCATAAGTGCAGTAGGATTTTGTTTAAACTTTGGTTATACTTACAAGGATATTTTGTTTTTACTTCAAGCTCAAGTTATTCCTAAAATCCACATGGATATGAGGTCATTTAAGGTCAATCTGTAAACATACGTACAATGCATATTTGATGACAATACTCCTCTATACTTAAGTCGTAGGAAACGAATCAAATTCTATAATACAATATTTATATTTATTCTTCTCTAACTAACTCCAATTACCGCATCATAGATGTGTACATAAATAATTGCAGCATTCAGTTTCTCTCATCCCGAGGTTTGCGAGTCACGGCGCAATCATTAATATCCAGCTAAGATGACCATTACACTAGTAAAGCCTTATTGCGAGGATTGTTCTCCACGAAGAGGTTTTATCGTTTACCGTCCCCCCTAGAGTAATAAACACAATATCTCGGTTCTTGAGTATTGTCGACTAAACAACGTATTATGTAGAGATAATAAAGAGAAGAGCATAGAAATTTATTAAACATCTGTCTAGCTGGTGCCGGATTAAGTGCCACTAATTATAACATTTTTTTATGTTATAGGAACGTACCCATACTACGTGACCCGTTCATGGGGGGTCTTTAAAAATACCACGCTTGGTCACAGAGAGGGGGGGGGGCGTGGTCTTTCGTCACGTAGTCAATAATCTCTAGCAAAATCTCACGGAGCTATATTCAAAATGTGAATAAAAGAAAAGAATACTTTTACTGTAGTTAATGAAGTTCCTGTTACAATATGTTTTTCTTCCTGATAATACTATTTCTCTAGTAGGTAGGTGTGCACGCATTCTGGGCGTCAGGCGCCGTATTAATAAAGACAAACGTGAGCCAAAATATTTTTTTTTTACTTTCAGTATAAAAAAATATTTAAACCATACTTCTGAACCACTACGTGAAAACTCGAGGGGGGGTCTTAAAAAATACTACGAGTGGTCACCAAGGGGGGGGGGGAAGGGTTAAAAGATTGTAAAAAGGAAATTTTCAGAAATGTATAGGAATTCAATCAATGGCTAAATTAGTTATTATTAATATTTTTTTTTAATCTATCATTTCTGTTATTTCGTGCATTGTGTGAAAAACCGAATGCTGCAATTATTTGTTTTTGTATACATCTATGATGTAATAACTGGAGTTTGTACTCTAACGTTACTAATTGTAAAAAGAACGCACCGTGCTCTAGGCTAATTACTAAGGAATATTAGCCAAGGGCAACACCGCAGGCAACTGCTGAGCGTTAGAGAGAGGGAGATACAAATTTAAATATACTACAACTAGTTATTTGCAAGTGTGATCTCACCATAAAACGGTTCATAAGTATGTTGAAGTGGAAGCTCCCAGCTTCTCGATCAACACAAAAAGAAGTCATCAATGACAGAAACCATTCGGAATAGTGTAGTAAAGTGACTAATTAATAAGTGTTACTGAGAGAAATGTAGTTAGTGCTATGATTAAACGAAAGGTTACTTATGTACGTGCTTTGCCTTAATAAGACAATAAGGAATGTGCTCATGAAAACTTCTTTTGTAATTATTTTTTAGTAGTTGTTACCCGCGACTTTGTCCGCGTGGTATTAAACAAAAAAAATATTGTTCAGTTCGCAGAGTTTACGATAACTTATTAATTCTGTATTTAACAAATACCTATACTTATTTTAATGAAATTCTTTTTGTAATCGAATATTATAAAATATTAATCGGTTTTAATTTCTTTTCGTGAGGTCCCATTTTTTTTCTAAATTAAAAGTAGCCTAAGTTACTCCTTGTTACATCAGCTATCTGCCAGTGAAAGTCCCGCCAAAATCGGTACAGCCATTTCAGAGATTAGCCGGAACAAACAGACAGACATATACAAATTGTAAAAATTTTGTTGTACCGTGTATACATCCATATGCAATTAGTAAAAAACGGTTATTTTAATATTACAAACATACACTCCAATTTTATTTATTTGTATAGATAATAATATCAATATCATAATATAAAAATATCCCCTATATTATATTATCCTCTATATTATAAAAAATAATAACAAAAGAAGTGACAGTCCAAAGACACCTGCAACTCAAGAGTCGTAAGTTGCTGCCTGCCTTTGAAGTTGATGAAAAATGGGGGGATGCGGAAGGTGAAAGATAATCGGACTTTAAAAAGTTGACAACCGACTTTAAATAAATCGGTTCACGCAGTCGAAATTCTGAGGTAACAACCAACAAAAATACAGGCGAATTGAGAACGTCCTCCTTTTTGAAGTCGGTTGAAAAAAAGGATGAAGGAGGAGATGAGAAATAGGAGACGGGGGACGAGGGGAGAGGAAAGAGGAGAGGGGGAGTTGGGCCTCCAAAAACTCCCTAATTTTGGGGAATTGCAACGCAAACGTTGCTTCACAACCGGTTTTCTGTGAGGCCGCGGGATTTTGCCGGCCGAGCCGGCCCATTATGCTTAAGCATGGCTCTTCCACGATAGTAAAGGAAATTTTTCAGTATTATTACATTAATATATACATAGATTATATACATAGATTCATTATGTATGTAGTATGGACCATCATCTACGAATAGTCTGGGTCTAGGTAATCCTAGTGCAGGAGTTCTTTTGTAACCATATAACACACTGGAGAAATATTTGAATGATCCACATTTTTTCCATTGTTTGTATGTTTTTAAGGACCCCCACTATACAGGACTAAAACATTTAATCTTTTTGCGGTTTTAGTTTTATTTCCCAAGGATTTGGCTTTTTTCCGAAACACTATGTCTTATAATACTGATCTACCCATGGATACAGTACGAGATACAGATGAGTCCCAGTCGCTGTAGTACTGCTTATGCAGATACTGGTAGTATTATCTATTGTTTATGTTTTATGTTATACTAACAATCACGTTTTAATTACGCGGTCAAAACCTTGCACTAATATGTACGCTACTTTGATTGTATACAGGGAAAACTTTTAATCATTATAGAGTTCCATTTTCCAAGTTTTAAGAAACAAACAATGTATTTGCATGCACGAAAAATACCTTTGCAACAGATATAACAAAGTATTATGTTTATAGAATTTGGTATTACCAAAAAAAGATACCGACTTCATTATTATGTTTTTATAAATTTTATTTTATGTTACGTAAAGTTAGTAGTTAAAAATTATATATAAATAAGAGGTATCTTTTCCAGGTAAAATTTATAGTCATATTAAGCTGTATACGTCATTGAATTTACACCATGGTTTTGGTTTTCATATTGAGTAGCAACATGTTTATAAAAACAGGGGTATTTTCAGTCTGGGTTTTTTTAAGCCATGTAGTGTATAGAGCGCCGTTAGCCTGTATATGTGTTTTTATTGCATTCAGAGGTAACCGCATAAAATTCCTTTTAATATTATTTTTTATATGTATTATATTTCTATTTTTTGTATATATAAACTATTTTATATTAATTTTAATATTAAATTATTAATTTTAATTAATTCTCTGGATATTTTCGAAGTAAAGATATCCTTTGAAATGATCCAAGAATTTTTATTATGTTCAGTCTTTGATATAATTTGTAATAAATTTCCTACACATAATTTTAGGAATATATTTACTTTTGACATAAAAAATGATTTTTAATCTTTACACATACAGAATGTACTATAATATTATAATGTTAATAAAAAAAAAACAAGGAACTAGCTATCAAAGGTGGTGAGGTTTACGGTGTCCTAGATCCAGGTTTTCACTCGGGCTGTTAAAAATATGTTGTGTAAAGGATGATTTGCGATATATTGTCAACGGTATAAATGCTTGGTTTCCAGTGGGGACTAGTTCAGTAAAAGTATTACCAAGATAACATGCTTTTTTTTCTATCTACGTTATAGAATCAAAACGAAAATTAAATAGAAAAATTAAAAATGTAAGTTATCAGTAATACAGACAGTACAATGTCATTGCTGTTTTTAATTGTTATGTGTCGCTACGCTAAAGCTGGCCTTTAAACGCGTTCTGTAAATTTCAATTGGCTCGAATAATTTCTATCCGATTTTACTCATTTAGATATTAAATTACATTTGAATTATATTGCTAACCTGTTTTTGTATAATGGTTAACAGAAAATAGATATAAAATAAAACTGTTTATTAGTTTTTAATGATAACCAATAAAAAAGTAGAGAGACACATCCTTAGTATTGAGTTCTAAGTCCCTTTTTTGTCCCAAAAAGGGTATAAATTACATAGTGCATAGGGTACATTAAAGCGTCGTCGCCGCCGGCAGATGGCGACAGCGTCGGCCCGGTCTAGCGCTAATGACATCGCGCGCACTAAATTATTTTTACGATGTACGACGAGACGATGCAACACAACACAGATTGTTCCACCTATTTATATTACATGCCACGGAAATAGAAATTGTAGATAAAATATACAGCCTTATTTTAAGTATGTCTTTGCACTATAATAGCGACATGGATACTTGTCGAAGTAGAACAAAATAAATGAAACGAAAATAAGTTTACTTTCAGGAGATTAGGGTTTTCCCGGACATGGTAATGCCTTCTAGCTTCCAGTAGGTCCCAAAATATCCTTGCCAACATCTTGTAAATTAAGCAGCTTTCGACTCCTCATTAAGAAAAGAGTATACTACTACTCTTTCAGTTTCCAAGAGCCACTGTTCCTATTCATAATCTTTGCCCGTCAGGAATACAGTCAGTACGCTTACATTTTTGTTTTTTTTTTGTATGATATCAAAAAATAACCTGATCATGATACTAAACATTACACACAGAGTTGTCTGACGTTTTGACTAGATTGCACTGGTCGTGGTCACCGGCATAGATTATACACTAATAACTAAGGACGCACTAACTCAGCAGACAAACAAAAGCACAACTTTATTAGCTTTCTTCCACAACTTGACAAAAATTCACAAAGATATTGGTATCAAGCCCTATCCTATATATCCTGTGCTTAAAACTGACAGTCTCGCATCAGAACATAACGTGTACTGTTTGGGTGTCATATTAAAATATTTTAATCATCTCAGATCCCAGGTGTATTGGAGAGTAAACTGAAGACTAGTGAAGCAATCGTTAACTTTGTAATTAAGTTGTGAAACACCTGTGTTCAAAGCACTGTGCATAATGTGTGGAGCCACTGCTCTAAAAGTACTGTGAAAAGTTTGCAATATTCATATATTCGATGACTAGTTTTAATTAGAGAGTCGTTTTAAAATGTGAGTGTTTATTTGTGAAAATCGAAAATGTTAAACGCTGGTCTAGTTTTAGTTTGTGATTTAATTTTAATCAATAATGTGGTAACTCCATTGCTTTTTGATGCTAGATCTCTTTTACGTAGTTAACACTTCGATCGGCATTTTAACATACTCGCCATCGCCGGGTTGTCTCATTTACTTTCGGCAACTGACAGAATCCATCGGTAGCATCAGGTTGTGACAATAAGGGAGCCTGTTTCATCTTGTCTCATATCTGTAACTTTTTTCTGTTTATTTATTTATTAAAACTCCATGCACATACTATACAAAATCGGAATCAGTGCGAAGGAATGTTAATGGGAGAAGAGAGCAACTCCATAAATTGAATGTCACTTTTACTCAAGCTATACGTGAAACGATTGACATTAAAAAGCATAATATTTTCATCGTAAAAGTACAACATATATTAACTCTTTTATTATGTGTTGAAATTTGATGAGATTTTAAATGCTTCATTGCTTCCCTATGGGATGAACTGATTACGACGTCCTACAAACGGTCTTATATGTAGACAGACGGGTGGCGATAGTTACTCCCTCAGATTTGAGCCCAGCCGAGGCCTAACAGAAATCTGGTTTATCACTACAATGATTTCACAGATGGTGATAAAGTTTAATGATAATTAGAATTGCCTCCGCTTACCTACGTGTCAACAAATTGGTACACGATCTGAACGTTAAACTGCTTGTAAAACTGTCTCTGAATAATTGGGTTTTATTTTATTGTTATTGGGTCTTGCAAACTATGTGTTAAACGTGTTATAGTTTGGGTCAGAGACTGTGCTTATTATATGTGGACCAGTGAGTGGAGTATATTCCTTTACTTACTTTTCATAGTATTTAATTGGGGACGAGACAATGTTTTTCTTTTTGTCAGTTCGTTAATGGCAAGCGGTTAGATAGGATACCCTATAGATAAATTACACGACTAATGTATATCATTTGTACGTTGTTGTGTTGTTTGTACATAAAATGCTCTAACATTGTATACATTTGTAAACGCAAATGTAACATACACGTAATGTTTATGATGTATTCATGTATATTAGACGTGTATCTATACTTTACTAATTAAAAATTATCTAAATATATATTTTTTTTGAGAAAATAGAACTGCAACGAAAAAGCTCGTTGGTTCTTTGATAAGGTTTTTTGTTTTATTTTGTATTTATTGTGCTTCTTTATCTAATTTTCCTCCGGTTGATAACGGAAAATGGAAATTATGCACAATTACAGATGGTTTTTTTTAATATTTCGCACACTATACCTATGAAGCTAAACTAACATCATCACCTTGGTAGAAGTCCACTTAAAATGTCATAAAATAGGTATCTGCTTCTCAAGATATTTCGGTAGCTTTGAGGGTTGCTGTACTTTACTTTACTTTTTTTTACTATCTTTTATTATGTGAAGTACAACTCCCAAAACTCGCCCGTTTATTTTTCAGTCCCTCAAATTAATTATAATCCTCAAATACTATTAAGTAGTCTAGCAAAACCAAATTGTCTTAATTTAATTTTGTAACTACAATATCGGTAGAAACGGAAGTGTAATTAAAGGAATAATATCGTGTAAGAGTCGCCTTAAGTATTTAAAGTAAAGCCAAGGCGATAAGGTATGTGTACACTAACATATCTTCTAGTAATATATGTATATACTAATAATAATCATATATGTATATACTAAGAATAATATCTATAAATATTTAAAACTATTAAATGACACATCAATGTTTAATTTATTACTTCTGAAAAGTGTCATGAGTATTAAGGCGCTGTATAATATCACTTGCTGTCAAATTTAATTTGCGCTTTCGTTTTTTTTATAATATTTGGGGTTAGACGAACCAGGACAGGTGGTCATGGGATATGACAACCGCCGTCCATGGACAACTGCAACTCAAGAGTCGTAAGTGCGCTGCCCGCCCTTGACAGTGATGAGGGATGGGAGATGTGGGGAGGGGAAAGGGGGTGTTAGGCCTCCGGAAACCTCACTAATTTCGGGGTAATGCAACTCAATCGTTAATCACAACGGGTTTTCTGTGAGGCCGTGGTATCGCACCGGTCGAGCCAGCCCGTGCCTAAGCATAGCTCTACCACGATGATGCAAGAGAAACTCCATCACTAAAAATTTGTTCAAAGTGAATTTGTGGTGTTTTGTACTGCGCTCAAACTAACTGGTGTATGTAAAGTGCCTTATACAACTATGTATTGCGCTCACAGTAGCAAGATAATCGTGGCAATAACAACAATTCTTGTCATCTAATTAAGGCGAATCCGAATACCGAGGAGCATACAGAAGTATTAAAACTCGTTGGTGAAGCAAATAGTTGTGCAGCTCGGGAACTTCGTGCGGCCAGAATGAGATCAAGATACGAAATACCGTCTGAGTTGAAATTCTTAAGGCAAATTGCATTAATTAATAGCTATTTGAAATTCTGGAATAAGTGGTCAGATAAGGTGAATTTTTTTTAATCATTTCGAAGAGTCGCCTAACTTACGAATTTACTCAAACTTATTTTATTATGTTATAATTACGTTTTTCATAATATAAGCCAAGTATTTGTATCCTCTTAGTAATCACTGTACTTATTTTTATTTTAGAAAATCAAGAAACTACTTTTAATGTGCAAGATTAATTAAACCGAGATTAAAGTATGTAGTTCAATGATTGAGTTCCAACATTCCAATATAACAGGGTTACATAAGAATATAATTAATAATAAGGCGTTTTCATAAGATCATCGCTAAATAAATTTGAGTGAAAGATGATGAAGGTTGACATGCAAGTTTTGTTAAATTCAAATACGTACGGTTGTGTAACAATCTTATAAGCTTCAGCATCGTCATCATCAAAAAGTAAGGGCTTTATTTAAATTACTTGTTAATAAGTAACAAAGAAGTATTATATCATTCATTGCAATTCCCACAAAAAAAAATATAGCATTTGTTACGTTTACTAAATTAAAAACCTTTTTTTAATCCAATAAAAAAGATTGTAAACGTTTATACTCCGAATTTCAAATAGACGTTCTAAGTTAAGATTGTCGTCGACTTATACGACGGTATCAAATATAATACTATATTTCTATGTTAACCTGTAAATATTGAGTATCGACGGTATATCGACCGAACGACATAATTTCTTGTAAATTGGCTTGTTACTTGACTTACAAATTGTCTAAGCCAGATAATAAATTAAATTAGTAGAACGGAAATTTCACAACTGTTTGTTGAAATAAAAGCCTTACCAGTTGCGCCACATAGCTATACAAAAGAAATTACTATTAAAATAACAGACATATATATATATATACACACACACCCACGCCTATATCCCGCAAAGGGCTAGTCAGAGGCGTTCAAACCACAACTTCTTGCTAATCATAACTTAGTGCCACTATTCCACAATATTGCGTAATATAGTGCTGTCATACGGGCGCTATATGACTGTATATACACTGTCTGGTGGACAACACTTCGGTCCCTTATTCGCACTAGAGAGGGGATGGCGCTTATCAACTCCACCGACAACCAAACGGCTAAAACATTAACACTATTTGAATCCATATAAAAGTAGGGCTACAAAATAAGCTATTTCACTGTTTTGTTAATACTCAGCTAAATCAGTTAATTAGGCAAGGCCACTAATAGACATGTTCGCTCTTTAAGGCCGCAGGGAAATAATCTGATACTGCATAGATAAAACAACTGCAGGTTGAAGAAAAGCATGAGTGTGAAGTGAGCATAAATAAAATAATGTAGCCTAAGCATTTGTTCTTTGCGAGCTAAAATGTAGATTTTTCTGTTAGTATATACGCCAACAATATGAGGATGTATGAGGATTGTAAGAGTTGGGGTAATATACTTAAGGGTATTTGAAGGCGAGACACTTTCTATTTTTTTATCTTAATTATTTCTATCCAAGAAAACAACTAGATTAGAAGCTCTAACACAACGTATACACTGGAGGTGTATTATACATAAATCCAGTTGTCCAGTAACAGTTGCATAAATTTTATTTGTTCATATATTAACGGTAGCTTAAAGATATAAGAATAAGGCAACTCCATTTCTTCCCGTGGGTGTCGTAAAAGACGACCAACTTGGGACCACTTGAACAAAAAGTGGACGTTTTCAGACGCCTCTGCTTACCTTTTTGGTGATATAAGCTTGAGTGTATGTATGGAAATAAAAATGATATACTCTATCTAACAGTGGTAGAGCCATGCTTAGGCACGAATGGGCCGGCTCGACCGGTGCGATACCACGGCCTCACAGAAAACCGGTTGTGAAGTAACGCTTGCGTTGCATTTCCCCGAATTGAGTGAGGTTTCCGGAGGCCCAATTCCCCCTCCCCCCTTTTCTCTCCCCTATTCTCCTTTCTCCTTTTTACAATCTCCTCATCCCTCCTCTCTTCTTTCCACTCCCTGCATTCCCCATCCCTCATCACCCTCAAAGGCGGGCAGCGCACTTGAGTTGCAAGTGTCCATGGACGGCGGTGTCACTTACCATCAGGTGACCCGTCTGTTCGTCTGTCCCCCTATAGTATAAAAAAAAAAAAAAAAAAAAATACTTTACCTTTACGTTAACAAAATTATGTTTTTATGCATATTTAGTCTGACAAGTAGTTAAGTTCAGAGTATTCAAAAAAAATTTCAACTTCTAACAACATTACGTAACAAAGTAAGTATGAATCAGTTATCCTTGAACCCGTCAGTCAGTTCTGTCTGTCCGCTACCCTGTTATTAACAAGCTCGTTTATGAAACAGTAATTTTCGCTAAGCTGACCTGCAGATGGTCTTTAGTAGTCCGTAAAGCGAATATAAAACGGTAGGTTAGTAAATATAGTTATGAATAAAATTATGTCTCCTAAAATCCACATTTAATGTTAAACGACCTATATGGTGCTTCGGTTGTGCATTCGAATGCAATTTCCGATTTCGAAGGTTTGATTCCCGCTAGGTGCAAATGTGTGCATGATATTAGTTTGTTTGAATTGGTCTAGATGTTATTTTTTATAAAATGTGTATAAAAAATGGGTTAGTATTTTTTATTATTCATGTGCGAAAATCTATAGCACAATTTGAGGTATTTAATTTGAGTCTAGATAGCGCTTTGTGTTATATGTCCCAGAATATAAAGGATCCTTTCATTACTAATTTCAATTAATCATTTAGCACTATTTTGAAACATAGGAGTTTATAACATTGAAGATTATAACACTATCAATGAGGTCCCAATAAAAAAATTACAAACTGAATATCTAATAACGTTTACTAATATCTAATAATTTACGGTAGTTAACGGTTGTACTACTGTAAACAATAGCACTAACTTCAGTTAGGACACAACAGACTGCAATTACTAGCATTATGTTATTATTAAATAAATAGTCATTGTGCGTACAATTTAATTTAATGTGTACGGAATCTTAAACGTAAACCAGTTAACAAGTAATTACTGGGTAGGTACGCCTGTCAAAATAGTTTTCATAACGTGTTCCTATTATTGTATTAATATTATAAATAGATAGGTATCTTTCTAGCCGTAAATTATTACTTTTTAATGAATACCCTGGAGCGTCTACGAAGTTTTTATCGGTACATCCACACGTGATCGTACGTTATGGCAACATTACTTGGTGTTACCAACTCCATAAACTTTTAAAGAAACCATTAAGGAAGTTAAAATTACTTGTATTAATGATTTACATCTAATATCTTATGAGATAAAAAGTTTTGCTGGGTTGGTATTATTTTACGAACCTTTTGTTGAGACATAGAAGTATTTAGATTAGATATTAAGATTTTATAAAGTAAATAAATGAATCTTATACCTTGTAAGTTTTTAAATTTCTTTGATTTAACTAAAAGTCTTGACTAGTTATTTACTTTACTTAAAAAAAAACTACGATTCGAGCCAGTTCGAGTTGGTGATGTCTCATGTTGTTCATTCCCTGTCTATCCTCTCTTCCCCTTTCAATTTACTCCCCATTGTCCCATGTAAATCCATAAGTGCCCTTCTAAAAGCAAAAGGCTTGCACCCTGTTCCGTAAATAAGAGTAAATTAATTGTCATAATCTTTCTACCTTTGTCCATAATTTGAAGTGACAAAGTGGGACTGAATTACAAAATCTCTAGCAAAGGGGCCTTTTTTTGTGTGGAAACCCCCACGGTGCATCATCTTACCGGGGCTTATGGGAGGGCTCAGGTGTACCCTAGAAAGGAAGTCCCTGTGTACCCCGGCAGACCTGGCCGCCTTTTGAGCAAGGCAACCCCAGTATGGTGTGTGGGGTTAGGTCCCACCCCCTCCTCATATCATATTTAGAAAGGCACGCGCGGAACGCATCGTGCCGCCGTCTCGGGCCTGCTTCTGCTAGGGCGATAGATAGCCTATTCTGTCGCCCTCAGGCCAGCGCTCATGGAGGCCGGATGTCATTTTGTACCCCTGGCACCTTGTGCGTCTTCTGCGGGACGGAAGAATACTAACTCTCTCCCGTTCCCTTTCAAGCATCAATGTCTCGTAGTAAGAAGCGGCGGAATCCCATGCACTCTCGCTCTGATCCATAGCAATAACTATGGTCGTGGTCCTTCATCCCACCAGGGTTTTCGGTGTGACGGTGTGTCGGAATCGGACCGACTAAAACCAACACACAAGGTGTGCCATTCTGCGCCTAAAATAGGAGGAATCCGGATCCAGATCTCTCATAGCGCCTGTCTGCAATCGCGGGCACCACTTTCTTGCTACTCTCAATTGGGCGGAGTCCAGGCCCACCAGGACGTCGCTTCCTCGCAGCTGGCCACTATAGCGGGTAGAGGGGAAAACCCATCCCGACCATCCATGGCTACACTCAGGGCGGCATGAGGCACTGGTGAGCGCGCCTACGCCACGCGATTCGCCGGCGGCGAATTGGGTCCGAATGGAGATCATCCTCCCGGGCCCGCTCAGAAGCCTCCTTCTGCGAGATGACCTCCTCACAGAAGGTTGCGACCGCGGTCGCAGTGGTGGTAGGCGGGGGGAATTTCCTCCTAGCCTCCGAGTGCAGGTACTTTCCGAAGCAGCCGTGCCCGGAAAGGACCAGCGTGAGTCGGAAAGAAAGGGTCCCATGTAAATCCCAAATATGCTTACACCAATAGCTGCCACGAGATCGGCACGTTGCTGCACCCACGCATAGCACTCCACTAACGTGTTGAGTGCGGTTTCCTTGCGACAGCTCCCGCAGTGGTGGCACACAGATGTTGGCTCCCGGTCTATGCGATACATGTACTTACCGAAACTTCCGTGTACTCACCGGGAGTACCTGCACTAGCGGGTAGGAGAGAGCACCATGTCGCCTCTCCAGCCAATCCTCCATGATGGGTCTTACCGCGACAAAGGAGCCTCTGCATACTCTTACCAGATTCAGGCGTGAGCTTATGAATGTTTATAAAGCAGTTAATATTTTTTCTCAAACAATAAAAAAATAATATTTTTTACCTCACCGATGGATGCTCGCAAGTGTACTTTTTTAACTTCAAATTGTCTCTATCTGAAATCCGAAACTCGTTCTTTAAAGATATCATGTTTAATATTGATGTTACTTTTTAGATATTTACATAAGAAGCAAATTAATATATAAGCCTTCAAAACCATTCTGTGTAGATTTTTAAATAAAATGTTGTTTTAATGTCGTGCGTGCCCACGGATACGCAATAGTGCAAGCCCCCTACAATCAGAGTTAAAAATATATATTCCTACTATTAGAGAACTAGCCAGGGATATAATAAATATTAATACGTAAGAAAATGATTTAGTTTTACCCCTTTGTATTGTAAATTGAATATTTAGAATAATTAAAGTTATATATAGTAGGAATAAGATAAATGCAGAATTTGTGAAACAATATATTCTTTTGCATTATTTTCTGTTGCATTGTACGTGTTGATAATACTTTTAACTTCATATACTTACACATAATGCCGGTGGACTAATAATATAATTAAATTAAGTAAAAATGCAATATAAAACTGCTAGTATTATATAGGTTGACCTCAAACATGCAATTGTAGCGATTCCTGAAAGTTTGAATTATGTTATACTTTTATATTTTTATCAAAATAACTTAAAAGATTAGTTTCAAAGTGACCCGAATAGGTTTAGATAGAAAGAAACCATAAATTAAACATGAAAATTATATACACATTTGTTCTTAATTGGAATAGATTCACAATAACGGAGCATAGAACAGGCGAACACGCTTCGCGTTGCAAGCAAGAGACGCCCTTTATAACGGTGAAGAACAACGTCTAATTAGCCGAGATATTTATTTTAAGAGAAATAAACATTTAAAAATGCATAAAAAAAATTAACGACGATACGGATTGGCAATGAGATACATTTATATAGTAATAAAAAGAGACAAAAAAGTAGTGGGCGGTATAAGGTAGACACTGTGTGTATGTAGCGAACAATAGGTTCGTGTGCAACGACAATTATATAAAACCTGAAATGAATTGATTATTTAATTACAGAATATGGGTATACAAAATAAAATTACAGATGGTAGGGTACAGAGGTAGTGGCAAATACTAACTGGTGGTGCTATTTCCAACTGTTGCCGCTATTTCCAACTGTTGCCAGGTTTGCAAAACATTACATATATAATATATGTTAATTAACTACATCATTTTGTAATAAAAATATACTCACGTAAATTGACAGAAAATGAAAATGTGTCGATATCTTGCTTCTCAAACATATACACAGAATACCTCAAAATGCTGGTATTTTATTAGAACTTTATTAATTAATATTTTAGTTTTTATTATTTACACTTATATATCTATTCCATTAATGAATTAAGATTAAATATCAACAAGAATGATGTGTGTTAAATACATACGACACAGCATATGACAATGTATCGCTCAAAAATAAGTAAATAAAATATATATTAGTGCCAGCGTCCCATTTCTCATCCCTTATTAAATGCAATTTATCTAGAAACTTAATACTAAAAAAAAATATTGGCTTATTTTGAAATATGTATATGCAAGTCCTTAGGGTCCATTCATCCCTCGTCTCTAAATCCAATATTTTAATAGTTATAAACTAAAAAGTACAGAATAATAGAAAAAGTAGTGGTCTGTCTGGACATTTTCAATTCAATGATGGGGGCAGTTTGAAAAGAACTAATTCGGTCTGCGAGTCCGGCCGGTGCCATTAGAATGATTGCCGACCATCGTACCGTAGTTACGCTGATGCAGAGTGAAGTTTAACAGGCCCACTCTTAACGGATTGAATTTTGTACGATCACACAGACATATGAAGTATAACTAGATTAGGTGGTATTCTGCAGAATATCCTATTTATTATTATCGGAGTTCGGTAATGAACTCATACGTCTTTTTATTTGCAAAGTGAAGAGTCCTCCTTCACTTCGCAGTATACGGCTATGTAAAAGTGTTTATTTAAAATTGTTTTACTACGCCTTCACTTTAATTTATACATTTAATTCACAAAATTTTTCTTATAATAAAGGGGGACAGATGAACAGGCGGGTCACCTGATGGTGAGTGACAAACGCCTTCCATGGACACACACACACAACAGAAGAGTCGTATGCGCGCTGCCCGCCTTTAAGTATTATAAGAGATGAGGGAGGTTTCACAAACGATTTTCGTGTTTCTTGATTCGTACCTATGGCTGGCATGGCTCTACCACAGTTAGAATACCCACAGTATACATATACAACATTAAAAAATAGATACAGTATGTCAAAGTTGGTTTATACGTAAACCTATAAGAGAAATGCACAAGGTTTTTTTTTATACTATAACGAAAGTAATAAAAGGTCTGTCTGCTCGTTTGCCCCCCATCGCAAAAAAAAAAACGAGAGTAATCGAACAACGAAATTCACTAAGACTTAATCGAATTTAAAATAAAGACATAAAAAAGAATCGCCTAAATTGTTAACGCTAGTCATCAACCGATATCCCTAACAGGAACAGGGTTAGGAAAAATCACAACCGGAGGTCGTGGGTTCGATTCCCGCAAATAGTTGTCCCGAGTCTGGGTGTTCTTTACGTCCGTTGATTGAATGTTTGTAAAGCAACCCCCCCGCAACACAGAAATTATTCCTAATGCGGGAGTTGTCTTTAATAAAAGAAAAGAAAAAAAAGAAAAAAGAAATGTATATAAAAAGGCACTTCTTTGTTGTCTTAGGATATCCTTATGTACCCTCTGAAACTAAATAAACTGTACACTGCAAAAAACTAAAGAATTATTATTATTATATTAAACTTTAATCTGACATTCAATAAATCTATCACGAATTCATGGCAGATCCTGACGGCTACTCGGTTAACGGATTCAAATATTTATTTCATATTATCAAAGTGTTTGTCATTTAGTCGAATTAGTAATTGATGGATTTATAGTTTATAATTAATATACTGTTTTAGCTATATAAGCTAAACTGGAAACAAAAATAAGCAATAACTCAAGCCTTCACGTAGGAAACTTTTTGAAACCCTACCAAGTTTGACTGCGGTGTTCTGGGGGGAAATTGTACTACAAAAGTCTTCAGTACCGTTGTATATCATAGTCGGCAATAAAATAATTAATGTAGTTTTCAATGTCCCCTCTACTTCTGCAGAATTGCATTAGTACTTATATAAAATAAAAGTATTATGTATGTATATAATTGAACACAAACGAAAGCGAGCTGATTCCCGCAAATTTAACTACATAAATAAAATTACAATTTTCAATTCAAAGACGTCATAACGCTGCAATACGTAGGTACGTCTAAATTTGTGAGAGCAGTCGACAGCATTTGGTCCCCAAGCACTCGGCAAAAGACGTGTTTACATGCATTTTATGCCGCAGGAGCCCTTATCAAGTCGCTACGTAGCCTCGCGCCGGCGGGCGTCGTCAACCTTCTAGAGATATTTGTGAAAGACCATTCTCCACAATTTAAGCGCATATAACTGAAGGTGAGAATTGAAAAAGTTTATGTTATAAGTTACGACTTTTTTCAGTGTATCTAAAACGAGATAGTGGTACCATTCTTAAAAAAGCTCGCTGTGTAATTAAGGTTTTTATAATTCATTAAAAGTATTCTAATTACAGAAAAAGGTTTTGTATCTGTTTGAATGTGGCAACCAAGACTTTTACGTTTAGACGTTAGAAGAAGGAGAGAGTGAACTATGTGTAGTGAAAAATTAATAATAGTAGAAATACTTATAAAATATAAAATCTCATTATCATGTACCGCTTGATGAAGGCTATTTTTGTTTTTGAGTTTCACTAAAGATTCTTAACCAAAAATATAACTAAATTATTATTTACTTGTGTTAAAATAAAGTATTCCAACTACAAATATGGATTACGTACATTCCACAACGTTCTCAAGGATTCTTAAAAAATGTAATGGATGAACTATAAATGTACTTATTACTAGATTGAAATAAGAATGGTAGAGAAGTGGCCATCACCGGTGTTAATACGATACGATACGAATTAAGAATACAATAAAAGTAATGTAACGAAAGGTAGAATGCCCTAAAGTTCTCTGGGGAGCTGGGATAGGCTGGAGGACTATGTCCAGCAGTGGACTTCAGAAGACCAACTGATTGACTTGATTAATTGAATGTAACATAATTTTAATTTCAAAATGGTCAAACACACATACATTTTACAATAGATAAATATTAGAAACTATTCCTATCTTCTACAGCAAAGCATGTGGGATGACCTGAATCTTAATTCTCATTAAGAATATATGGAAATATACTTAAATAGGGTCTTGTACTAAAACTTTGAAGTATATGTGAACTATTACACCGAATGATGGCGAAAGATAATGCGGCCATTACAACGATTTGCAAGGCGGGCGCAGACGCATCTCCTCGCCGCGCGCCGCTCGTAAAAGTGAAATATTATAAAGGCGTTCACTGAATTTAAAAAATCGTCTTGCTTCCAACTGTGTAATATGAGCTTTAAATCATGTGAGACATTGTCTTTCTTTTACATAAGCAGATGTGCCAATTTGTAAAATACTTTTGCTATATTTCTTTAAGTTGTAAATATTAAACGTTTGCGATGATCTTACTTAAACTCACAGTCAACACTTACATGCCTGTTGGTCTAGTAGTAATTGACCCTGACTGCTGCATTCGATTCCAACACTTTACAATTTTTTTTGTGATCCACAAATAGTTGTTCCGAGTGTAGGTGTTTTTTATATGCGTTGTTTGTATGTTCGTAAAGTTGAGCGACAAGTTGAGCCTACATGAATACTTCTTAGTACAGGAGTTGTCTTAATAATGAATAAATAATTCAATTTAAAAAAGTAGACAACCGACTATAATGCGTCTATCATAAAATTTAAGACTTATGTGGTTTTATCATGGATGCCATTGTTAGAACCTAACCAAACTCTCATCTAATTACCGTTAAAATACATCCTTTCCAATTAAAAAAAAATCATCGTAATCAGGCGGCGTGATAGAGTTATTCGCCATTTGTCGCACACAAACTTAATGCAAATTTAAGACTTATATGGTTTTCTTATGGATTCAATTGTCAAAACTGGACCAAATTGAAATGGGACCTCACGGAAAGCACAATATTTCAAAAAAATCATCAAAATCGATTCACCAAGTCGAAAGTTCTGAGGTTAAAAACATCTCCTTTTTTAAGTCGGTTGAAAAGTCTCCATTCCGTCCCCTTCCTACTCTTCAGAACACTTAACTGCCACTACAGGATAGATTTAGTATCCTGGGTATGGACATTTGCCGGGATCTCAATCTGCGCGATTACGCGTCACTAAGGCGGCCTCGCGGAACCTCGGTGTATTGAACAAGGAGTACGTGGAACACTGCTCTCGTCTTTGCGACGGCTACGCGCAGTATTTGCTTGACGCTCTCGATCGGTTGCAGCGGCGCACAGTCCGCATTATTCAGTCACCCAGTCTCTTGAGCTTCTGCAGTTTCGAAGAGATGTCGCCTTTATGGCAGTCCTCTATCGCCTACATCACGGAGAGTGTTGTGACGTGCTCTTCTAATTTGTCCCACATTCTCCCTTCCTCTACACGACTACACGTGCTGGCCTGAGGAGTCACCGTTTGACAGTGGAAAATATACGATTCTGAACTAAACGGCGAGGCTCTTCTTTCCTGTGCCGATCGGTGAAAGCCTGTAATTTACTACCAGCGCACGCATTTCCTTCCCACTTTGATCCCGGGAACTTTTAAGCGGGACGTGAAAAAGCATGAGAAAAAAAGCCCTAGGCTGCCATAGTGTGGGTCACCATACTGCATTGACTAAACCTGCAATGAGGATGGTGACCACCACTCTTGGCCTCCACTTATTACTTTCCATCAGACACAGTGGATTCACTATTATAGGCTAATATAAAAAAAAACAAGCTATAGTAATATTCTTGCACATATGAACGTAACGTCAAACCTATCTTGTCAAGTACAATAAGTGTGTTTTTTGTATTAGGATTGTAATACGAATTTAAATACATAAGTATTTGAATATAAGATAAAAGAGAGATCAGATGCTGACTAAAACAAATAAAAGGTTGATTATGGAGATCAAACCCAAAACAATAGATTTAGTTACTTAATTGAAACAAAACAAGCGCATGCTCTATATGTGCAGTCAACTAAAAATGTTATTTTCACCTTTTAGTTACGATACTATCAGAGACATACTAGTTCTATGACTTTTCTGTATAAACGTTTTCTAGCGTATCTTTGGTTATATGTATGTACTAACAGCATTGACAAATTGCGAACATTAACTCCAGAAGCATTAGACACATTTAATGCCTTGTTTTGTTATTCATAACTTTTCTATTCGCCATTTACGGTTAAAATCTAACATATTAAAATGTTCATTATTATACTTTTTATTGGCTTTAAAGTTATGGTATACAGACCTCATGTTATTACCCATAAAAACTGTATAATAGTAACTCTGATCACCTTTGTGTTACTCGCTTACACAAACAAGTTGCAATTCTTTCGAAAACGTTAATGAAATCCTACACGAGTTAAACCTTTCATGTTTGGCGCGTGAAAGCGGAACCTCTTCACAGACGGATCAAGAGCACGAGGTGTAAAGGTACAATTAAGGGCTCTTTACACTTAGCCAACTCGAGTTATCTGAGCACCCATCTCTTGTTTACACGTCTTGAGTTTTTGAAGTCTGTTACTTAGGGACTACTGACAAACGTGACGTCAACTTTTACTACTTTTTTATTATTACATTTGATCAAATAAACACGATTTGTACGTATGTAGGTACGTATTGACTTTGCGTATTTTGGCAGAAGAAAGGAGTGCGTTTATGTAAGTCATAAGTAGTCATAACATAAAGATGAATTCTTCTTGTCAATCAAAATTAAAATAGTACTCTTTAAATTAAAAACAAGAATTAAATATTAAATCACTACATGAACGCTTATAATAATATTGTGCATTAGATACTACTCAAAAACAATTTGCACCGTGTGGGGATCGAGCCCGTGATCCTCGAGGTCGCTATCGAATGGTCTATTATAATCTTCTCTATTATAATCTTGAAATATGCTAAATAACTCTGTCAGTTAGTAAAAAGGTTTAAACCAAAACGATATACAAGTAACAATTAAACTCACTTCAATAATTCGTGCATTCCACAAATTCAAAAACATTTGGCATAATTGTCACTTGAATCACTGTTCCATCTGTACAGTTGGTGTTGAGTTGAGTATTGTAGTTTCCTACTTATTTCGACTGCTGGATGTCGTGACAGATCAGTTCCAAACTAAATGCTCCTTTCTTATGGAGACCACTCCGGTTGCCTACTTGGTAGTAGCTAGAGACATACACAGTTATCCTTGAATTTGTTTCCCCGTTGCTTTTCTATGCTAGTTCCTGAAACTGCACCTTTAAACTTTATACATATATAAAACCAATAAACGCGTAGTCGGGTTAGTGTTTGAAATTATTAGTTTGCAAAATTAATTAATTTTGCATAATATTTGTAACTTAATCAATCTCCATTGTATTTGATACTCGTGTTTTGACGATTGTAATGCGTTTTGTGTATTAAAAAACGTAAGAAGTAAGAATATTTCAAAAATATGAAACCCGACTGCATTATCAACTTGCTCTACAGCATACGCAGTTTGAAAAATTCGTGAACTGACCGATATTGGTACAGTCAGATTAGTATAGTACTCTAGCTATTTTCATAGCAAAATGTTATATTGTATTGTGCTATTTGGGAATGCCGCCGGTATTCAATGTATCTTCGTGCTGCAGCAGAGGGTATGCGAGCAATTTATAACTTGGATAACTGTTGTTCTCTTAGGCATGTTAACATGAAATTAAATTAAATTATATCTATGAAAAATTTATTGAGCATAGTTTTTAAGTATTGTTATATTTAACGTGGTAGAGCCCCAGGGATGTGCGTAAAGTACGATTGTTATTGTACCGTGATTTAGAGAAGAATTGAAGTTATAAAATTAGTGACTTTAACTGATACCCAATACTTTGAGTTAGGGTTTGAATACTCATAGTTAACATTAATAGCTTGAACTTGCCTATAGGCTGCAAAAATATTAACAAATCAGTATCATATATCAGTCCCAGATAATGTACATATATTAAGTCTAAAAACTACAATGAAAACTGTCTTAAGGGCTTAAACACAGTGACGAGATCGTCGGGATTGAATTGTTTTAGATTCACAGGCTATATCTAATACTTAATGGTAATGTGAGCTACTCTTGAGTTGCAAGTGTCCATGGACGGCGGTGTCACTTACCATCAGGTGACCCGTCTGTTCGTCTGTCCCCCTATAGTATAAAAAAAAAAAAAAACGTGTTTATTTTGCATCTCTGACATGTTCCTTTTCTTCTTTTTCTTATATACTTATTTATTGTCTTTATCATTTTAGTGTTTTATAGCCTAATTTTAGTTACAATATTTCCTAACAAAGCAGTGCTTTAATACATTTTAACAAATATTGTTATAAGTATCGGGTTTTTTTAAAAAGTAGCCATGAGTTTGTTCGCCCGAATTTCTTCTCATACAGCAGGCAGGTATATCAATTTTTGATTATTTATTTTACATTTGACAAAGCTACCTATATGTGGCGACAGTGTTTCGATCTATATATGTAGGTATGATTATTTTTAAAACGGGACGGTCTCGAATAGTTGTTGAACATACATACACAAATACATAATTGATGAGTGAGATAAAGAGATTATGAGTGTGTTTTCAATTGAATTGTAACATATTTTAATTATTAAAATAAAAACAAATATGAAAAGCATTTATTTCAATTAAATATTAAATTATTAAAAAAAAAAAATTAATATTTTTGAACCGTCAAAGAAGTCGTTCAGACTAACTCAGTTGTGAAGTTTGTTGCCTGTTCATACGTAAATCCTATGAAGAAGAACAGGCAAGAAACTAGAAGGACACTCTTTTTCAATTATTTTTTGTAGTCCCTATGTCACTCCTACTATTAATACTCAAAGAGCTCACGTGGTGACATCTCTTCTAGACCGTGACAAAGAAACATCCTACATACATACACTCAGAAAACATAACCCTCCTTCGTTCACGGTCGGTTAGAAAAGCTAATTCCCTGAGAATAATACCTTCATAGGTTTGTGAAGTATACAAATCTACTATATTTACTACAGTATATCCATAGAATAGTTTAGTGTGGACTCTTGTCTGATCTATCTTATACTTAACGGTGTTATACAATTTTCAAAAAAGTTAATCTTTTGTTCCTCACTTATTAAGTTTGAAAAATAAAAGTTAATAAGCCGAGATGCTCATTCCATCTAGGTTGGGTTCAAAACGAATCCCTAACGAAAACATTTAGATATATCAAAACAAGCTATGAATGTTGATGTTAATGGACTGAACAAGAGTAGTTATTATTATAATCAAATTAAACAATACCTATTGAGTTAAGGATAAAATTCCTTAAAGCTTATTCACTTAAATAGATACCACAATATTATTCAAGCACGACAACTTCGTTCAAAATAAATACGCACCGTATTAGCTTTAGCAATATAAGTGTTTTACACATCCAAACGATAACGCTAGAGTGCTTCTTTTGTTTGTTGAAAAGAAACATCTATTCTTTCTTAAATTAATTAACGGTATTGCCTGATGACTAAAATAAACGTAATTAAAACTTTTTGGATTAACTTTCGCCTGATTTCTTTTTTAATTTGGGCCTGACTTGGCTAATTTTGTAGCGCAACGGGGGTTTGACACACCCCCTAATCTAAAGCTGACCCTTTGTCATAGTAAAAAAAGATTTTAAAAGATTCGTAAAAGAACGGGGAATTTTGTCCCTAATACAGTTGACTAATTTTGTTTTGATAAAGGTAAAATGTTTAGTTGAGTTATTAAATATTTCAGTAAATGGGGTTGGACCAGCACTTTGAATTTCGTAAATAATTATTTATATTTTGTCAGGGTTCAGTTCCTAAAAAGAAAGGAAGTTCAATGACATCAGTAGCTATTAGTAGTCTTTTCGGCGCTATATTTTATATACGGGAACGTTGCGGTTGTTTATTACTAAATAACAACTTTACCTCTTCATCATAATAGTGTAGTATTATGATGAAGAGGTAAAATTGTTTGTTTGTTTGTAGGGGGTAATTTTTGGATCCAAGGATTAGACTCTAACAATTCTTTCCCTTATAGAAAGCTAGACTCTTCCTGAGTGACATAGGATAGCCTATGTCACTCAGGAAGAGTTTTATTATGATATATACATTATTTCAGTGTGTGACTAAAGTTGAAGAGAGTCGCAATTGTACATATTTTTTTACAAAATATGTTAATTCTAAGATTCATCTGATTATTTAAGTAACTATTTATATTGCGACCGGAAAAATATTATAGCTTCCTTTCCTGTGGTCTCTGAAGAAGCTGATAAGTTTATTTGTCTTTCAGTATAAACACTACAGTCTAAAGTAAACGTTAACTTCGGCAAATTCTTACTTCAACGGCGCGAGAATGAGCTATATTAAAGCAATTACTGCTCTAAAACTCAACTGACCTGTCACCTACACAACAAAAACTTTATATCCATAGATCACAGAGGTCCTTTACCTGTGCCCGTCTATTTTACACCGTTCAGTAGCTTTACGAGTCATTACTTTCGTTGACCATACGACCGAACGTGACACTCAAAGTTGTGTCTACCCGGGTGTGCGTCTCATGCGGGCCAAGCGAAGCGATGTGACGCGATATCGATGGAAAGTTCAGGGGATAAATCGATAGCACAATACACTTTTTGTTGATTGATTCTCTCAATTTTTTTTTACAGACAGTAGACAGACAACAAAAAGCTCAGGACAAACCTGAGCTTTTTGTTCTGTGAAAAAAAAAATTGAAAAAAAAAGCTCTTTGAAAAGAAGTTGCTCAAAAAGCGCGACTTAACCTTTGTATTAATTAAGACGATCGCTTTTTGAAAATAAGCGGGACAAAAATGTTAGATATATCTTATATCAATGTCTAATGTAATGCATCCATTGTCTTATGCCAAAACTACGAATATGATGTCTACATAGTGATTCCTTTCATTAAAATGTTTAGTATATACATATACTAAAAACACCAAAAAAACACCATTTTTAAAACAGGTTTCATTCTGATTCAAGACTATTTTCCTTTGTGAGTATGTTTCGACACATTCGATAATTGTAAAGTGTATGTTATATTTATGTTTTATGTTATCTAGTCAAACTGAAACAAAACTTAAAGAATTTGCCTGTTGTGTGAAAAACTAAAATATTTATTCAGGTATTCCTATTACTATTAAATATGTAAGCTATATTTTATAGCTTCCTAACGCATAGCATCGGCTACGTACGCAAAACAACAAGGTCTTATGCAAGATGTGTGGAACATAAAAATTTTATAGACAAATATAAAGTCTTAGGATGTTCATCAAGCCGGTGGTCTATGGGGAGATTGCAAAACGATGGAGCCCAAATTTTATTGCATGTTACGCACCATAAACACGGGTGGCGGTTACTGATAATAGAGGCTGAATTTATTTTTTTGATGTGGTGGCATAAAGTTGTTTAATGGCATGGGGTGTTATTACTGTTTCTAGTTATGAGAACTCTCACCACATACTGCGCTCCTGGTAACAATGTAAATCTAGAGGGATGTCTACTAGTCATCAGTTGCAGTTTAACAAATATATAAGACTATATACATATATGTATTTGTATGAGATTGCCTGGTATTATACAGAATTTCGTCAACAGTTATTAAAGTTTTAAAACATTTATATCATTTACTAATGTATCTAGAACTATTTTATACCAAAATTATATTTGATCTGTCACCAAACTTTTCGTACTATGACAAATCAGCATAATTTATATTTAATAGCTGTAGCTTCTTGTAGTGAATAATTTTTAAACTCATTATAACACACAATTGACGATGATACGAGTTTCACGCTTCTCGTTCATCCAAAAAGTACACATACATATATACACAGTATACATAAAGCTCATGGAAAGGTTCGGTGACGATGATTCGAGTTTCATGACGTTTGTGCACCCAAAAAGTGCTCAATGCGCCTAAAGAAGTTTTCGCTTCAAAAATATCATTTCTGATGATAAATTGAACATAATTCTATTTTTTTTACCTTAATTTTCAAAGGTGGAATCCTTTTTAATTTAAACAGGATCAACGTTTAGTACCCGCAATTAAATTATAAAAAATATTGAAATCTATATATGTATATTATTAAATATATGTATGTATATAGATAATACACACTAGAATTACTTGTCCCAATATATATTGTATATATTATACGTTTTTTTTTTTTTTTTTTTTATGCGTTAGGGGACAAACGAGCAGACGGGTCACGGGACCCCCGCAACTCAAGAGTCACACGTTTTGAAAAAGTCTTCATAAACACTGACATAAGTCATTTCATTAAATCACTTTTAACTACAGAATATAAAACGATGTGAATCCGAAAAGCTATTTAAAATAATAATTTATTTAGATTTACATTTCGAAACCGAGCAGCTGTTGCATAAAATCTCATACTTGGAAAATCACTTGTATATCCAATTACACAAAATCCAGTTTGCAAAAAAATCTTGGTATAAAATCCATTGTATTAATAAACGTAAATACGTACTAAAGACATTTTTAATTCCAGTTCAGTTAACGCACGAGTAGTGCTTTCTATTTCATGCGATAGATTACTAATAGGGGACGCACGACTGGCTCTTGAGTATCTGTACGTAGGATGAGTTCTCGTGAAGCTTAAAGTATGCTTCAAACAATTTGCTGCGTTGAAATAGATAATACGTTTAATACAGATACCCATTATAGATTAAACGCAATGCTTTTAATGGATGTGACGCTAGATGAAACCAATTTAAGGTCCTACTTGTTGTCCCTGTCAACAGTTGCTGTCAAAATCTTTGCAATTTTGACAGCAACTGTTGACAGGGATGCAGCATATATTTTTAGTATTATTTCTATTAAAAATATTTTACCTACTTAATACGGCAATAAGAAAAAATAACAATAAAAATGAATAGAATGTAATAATAACGGTTTACGATTATATAATTTAATCCAAAACGTGTAGCTCAAAGCAACAATGTCATCCTTAACTTTCTGTTTATAGTAAACTACTAAATATAAACGAAATACGCCTCATGGTAATACAACTTTAGTTTAGTACTGACGTTTAAAATAGCGATAGTTTAAGTAAATAAAAAAGGCACGAATCCAATCAAGTTAGTAAACAGTGGGAGAGGGAGAATGGACAACTATATAAAATATTTGGTACGATGTGTAACAAAAATGTTAGTTTGAAAAATATTGATAAAGTGCCGCCACGTAGAATGATTCAATTAATACGGTATGTTTGGACTTAACATGCATTCGTATGTTGGCCGAACAATTGGACCGAGAATTTCGACACGAGTACCGAGGTCGTGGGTACGATTTCCACCCAGGTTAAATATTTGATAAGCACGATCATTTGCTAGGTGTATGGATGTAATTTGATTATAATATGTATGTTTTTATATATATATATATGTACATATAAGTATGTTCAACAGCAGTCTGGTTACCATTTTTTTTTTTTTTTTTTTCGTGTGGAAACCCCCTCGGGCCGTCATCCCACCGGGGTTTTCGGTGGAACAGTGTTTCGGAATCGAACCGACTAGAACCACACGGTGTGCCATACTGCGCTTAAAATAGGAGGAATCCGGGAACAGCTTTATTAAGACATCCGGACCCCTCCTAGCGCCTGCCCGCACTATGCGGGCACCACCTACGGGTAACCTATGAAAACCCGTCCCGACCACCCGCGGCCACACTCAGGGCGGCATGAGGCGCTGGTAGGCGCGCCTCCGCCGCCCGGTTCGCCGGCGGCGGATTAGGTCCGAATGGAGATCGTCCTCCCGGGCCCGCTCCGCCGCCTCCTTCCGCGAGATAACGTCCTCGCAGAAGGTTGCAACCGCGGTAAAATTACTGTCGCTACTGGCCATGGAGCGTATAACAGCCAGTAGCGACAGATCCTCTCCGATGACTGCAGTGAGGGCCCGACGCTGCGACGCCCAAGAGGGGCAAACCGCAAGCGTGTGCTGAGCCGAGTCCTCACTACAGTCGCAGTGGTGACAGACGGGGCTCATTTCCCTCCTAGCGACCGAGTGCAGGTACTTCCCGAAGCAGCCGTGCCCGGAAAGAACCTGCGCCAGTCGGAATGAAAGAGTCCCGTGCTGCCGCCCTGCGCATTCGACAATGACCGGCTGGAGCGCCTCCACGGCGGCAAAGCCAGCACGTGGAGCCTCCAGCCGGGACGACCAACGAACCATTGTGGCTCGGTGTGCGGCCTCATGCCACTCGCGTACCTCTTCGGGCGGGGGCCGACTGCCACCAACCGCCCCGAAATCAGCCGTTTGCCGATAGACCTCGGCGAGCACTTCCGCCTCCAAATCCCACGGGGGTGTTCCGGCCAACGCGCATGCCGCCTCCGTGGATACGGTGCGGTAACCGCGTATGGCTCTAACCGCCATAACTCTCTGAGGACGCCAGAGGCGTGCCCCATTCTGGGCGGTCAGAGCCTCCGCCCACACCGGTGCACCGTATAGTGCCATTGACCGGACAACCCCCGTGTACAGCCGTCTTGTTGCGACGCTGGGTCCTCCCAAGTTGGGTAAAAGTCTTCCAAGGGCGAACGCAGCGCCCACCAGCTTTGGAGCAAGCTGCCGAAAGTGCTCGTCGAAGAGCCACCTCAATCGAAGAGTCAAGGATCAGGCCCAGATATTTTATGTGGGGCAGTCTTGTTACCATAATATAAGGTTAGGTTGCTTAGTTTAGGATCAGACGGCCGTGTGTTAGTTAGTAATTTAGTATTTAGTTAGTAATTTAGTATGTTTGTAATGAGATATTGTTTTATATACAGTGTTTAGGTAGAGAAGTCCGTATTTTTTTATTAGGACAACCCCCGTACAAAAAGGATTCTTGTGTCACGAAGGACATAAACAATGGACACAAAGAACCAACATTTTTATAGCATTTGGGAAACTAACCCACGACCTCACGAATAACCACTAGAAGTCAGGCCAATCAGGTCAGTGTGAGTATAAATATGTAACTACATCTCGAATTCTCGATGAATCTAGGATTGGTTACAGGTCACCCTGCAAGTCAGGAAAGTATGAAATGGGCGTCAGTTTGTACGTATGGTTTGTGCAAAACAAAAATATAGCATAAACGTTGTCAGGGATATAAAAACACATTTTTCTCATTAAAAGGTACCCTTTAATGAGAAAAAGGTTTTGTTGCTGAGTTACATAAAAGCAATTTCATATAAAAAATACCGTGGGAGAGCAATGCTTAGACACGAATGGGCCGGCTCAAAAGGAGTAATACCACGGCCTCACAGAAAACGGATTGCCAAAGAATGCTTGCGTTGTGTTAACCTGTTGAGTGAAGGTACCAGAGGCCCGAACCACCACTATTCTCTTTCAATGGGCGGCGGTTGTCATTTATCATTAGAAGACCAGTCCCTTCTCCTTGCGGAAAACAAAAACAAAAAAACAGCTCATCGCCCTTTCTACCAGCGAAGTATACATAAAAATTACGACATATTTTTCTGGCTCTTTATGTCTATTGATTTTCTATTCAAGTTTAATAAGTCATACAAGAAAATGCGATTACTGCTATAAAACCCTTAATACACAGACGTAATACGTCATACTAATAAAACTAGTTTTACGTTCTGCGTTCACCACACCCTAAGGTCCAATGTCTAGTTGTGGACGTTACTGGTCAGTTTACTGCCGAACCCTTTACGGATATCAAATTTCTATAAAGGTAAAGTTATGTAAACATGAAAGTAATAGTAATAGTAGCAACACCTGTGTGCGTTTCCAATATATGTAGATGCCAAGGGGTTAAGAACTTACTGATATTCAGATCTGGGTATTATAAAACGCTAAAAGCCTTTTAAATTCTGTACTAGTACTGAGTATGAACTGACTATTTATGATCTGAATTCACACAAAACTCACTTTGTAAGTGCGCTGCAGTGCTGAGGGATGTGGCGATGCGGGGAGGAAAATGAAGAGAGGGGGGATGAGGAGATTGGAAAGAGGAGAGGAGGGATGAGGGGACAGGAAAGAAGTGAGGGGGAGTTGGGCCTCCGGAAACCTTACAAATTTTGGGAAAATGCAACGTAAGCGTTGCTTGATAACCGGTTTTCTGTGGGCATAAGAGTCATCTCTACCACTGTAAAAAGTCTTATTACGAGTAGTTTATTGTTAGTTATATCAGGTTAGACAATTGAAACATATTAAAAAAGAGGTTTGTAATTTCGTTTAATTATTTATTCGAATTAATTTCCAGTTATCAAATCAAAACTTCTGTCGATGACAGAATTGGTGAGCGTTGAGAAAGCATCATTTAAGCAAGCACCTAAGTGAATGCAATTGATATAAATGTTTGATAGGCAACTAATGGACGTGTAGTACATTTATTAGTAAAATTATATTGTGAGACTTCAGGTTACAGCTCAATTTGCTAACAGTACGCAAGAGTTATTAGATGTAATTGCATTTCCGTACTTTGTTATTAATACTAAGCTTAGGAAAGGCAGTTACTTTGTGCGTCACTTATTTAGTAACATTAAGTGTTCCGAAATGTATACAAAAAATAACCATAGTATCATGTATTTATTTACTTTATTTATTTATTTCACTTTTCTAATTTTAGATCATAAGACTTATACCAAACTGTACTATTATTATGTTTTTTTTTGTTTTGTACAATGGAGAGTAATCTATCTATCTATATACATGTTTTATTATGTATATACATTAAACATCTAAAACGATAACTAGTTGTCAGCTCTCAAAGTGTAACATTTCCAATGACCAGCCAAAAGTTTACTCGAATGAAAGTCAATACCTTTATTCGTACTACAAGAGTGATTCCGTTTTATACTTTAAACTTTAACACTTACAGGCGAATCTAAATGAAAAAGTAGTTTTGCTATAAATGCAAATATTCATTGCAAACCTCCTCTAGACGACTCACAGCACTCCATTTTGCTAATTATAACCTCGGATAAGTAAGTGCTGTAATAGATAAATTAAAGAGCTCTATGTTGCCGTACACTAAGCGCTCTTGTAAGACTCGCTGACCATAATCAGATTAAATGGGATAACATTTATCACGTACGACCAGTTATACCGGTTAGATAGCCAATGGCTTTAAATAATACCCCCCATAAAATGCCTATTAATAACTTTGTCTATGCTCCATTTTTCTAACAGTAACTGCAGTGTATTCTAAGTTACGGAGGTGAGGTTTCAAGTTCTTTGGAGTCATGGACTGTTTGATCGTGCCCTGTGAATCGAAAGAACTTCTAAATGTTATTTTTAGAATTTACTGAATTAATATTATATATTAGAAAGTAGATAAATAACAATTCTGTATTTGAATGTACTGTAAACCTTAATGTCTGTAACTTATTACTACTGAAACTTTTTGAAAAAAAATCAGAAAAAAAAATGTAGCGTAAATTATATGTCTACATCCAAATAGGCTAGATGAATAACAAGTTTTGGCTGTTAAATCAAATCAGCATATATTTATTAAACGTCAAAAAGGAAATTTTTTGTATGAAATGCTGCACGGATGGCGTTGCGGTTTAAGTGGTCACCTCGCCACTATACTGCCGCGCCGAGTGTTGTGGGTTCGATCCCCGCACGGGACAACACTTTGTGTAATCCTCAAATTGTTGTTCTGAGTCTGGGTGTTCTTTGTGTCCGTTGTTTGAATGTTTGTAAAGTCCCCCGCGACACAGGAATGAATCCTAGTGCGGGAGTTGTCTTTTCTGATAAATAAATAAATAAAAAAAAATACACAGTGACATCAGGGGTATGTATTGTCAAATCATTCCCTTTTAATTTTAATTTAATGGTTAAAAAAGAATTAAAACATTAACAGAAGGATTGAAAAATTGTAAACTATTTTTAGTCATGCTTTTGCCCGACTTAGTGAAATATTTTAATTTAAACATTTGTGGTCATCTATCCAATTGACACATCATTAACCTATACATAGACTATACAATATGAGTATGGAGGTAGCCCGTGTTTCAATACCTACTAGATAAAATAATGGAAAATTACATGTTGCTGACAATACTACGAACTTTAATTCATTGGCTAACTAGCAGGCGCTGAGATAACTTATTACCTTACCTTAAACCCTGTTTCCTAGCGGTTCATCCGTCCAAGTTCAAGGTTCCACTTTGAAATTCATTGCTTAATAACACCCAGTATTTGGTAATGATATTTCGCATTATCCCTGATGGTTTAGACGTTTGGTTTGTCTTTTATTTAATTTTTAAAGACCTCATTGTATTAAGTTATAAATAAGAGTCTAAATTAGTCTAAAATATTAGATTTTCGATAATTTTGATCAAAAAGGTGGAGGTTCTTAATTTGACCCTACGGGATATCTCGTAAACCGATTTAGATTTTTTTGAAGTAATTGTATTTAAGGTTGGTAGCATTTTAATATGAAGCAAATATTTACCTCCAAGGTTGAAATTAAGGGACGAAAAGTGCTCATTACGGATATTACATATAAATTTTAAAGTTAATTACTAATCGTCAAACGAAACTTAAAACATAATTATTTGAAGGTACCAAAGGCTAGCTGGTAAATATACTAAGGAGGTTCTGATTTTCAACCATAGACAAGCAGAAGAACAATGGTTTGGTTTTTAGTCTCTGAAAGTTCGCCCCATCGTTCGCCCGGTGAAGGACATCCATAAAGATCTTCCACCAAATTATCAAAAAAGCAGAATCAGATTTTCTTGTAGGATAGCTGAAGGGCAGCTTTTCCAGAGTCTGGTATCCATGTCGAAGAGTATATCATGTAAACTTGATTTAAAAAAATCAGGTTAATCGAAATTCGTTAAATCAGTACTCATTGATTTATGCAAATTAGAGACTGAATGTTCAGACGCTTTCATCAGATACTCATTAGATAATGTACCTTCGATGTTGTGATTACCAAAATCCAGAGTAACATTTCACACCGGCATGCAAATTAAATCACCCTAATGCCATCCGTAACATATTCTTCAGAAATTCCTTATCTCTAAATTAGTAGCAGTGGGATTATGAGACGGTAATGCCAGTAAAGCGGTAATACTCGACGAGATTCCACTTAAGCCTTTCCGAGGGTATGTGAAATATTGCAATGGTGTTTCGGAGCCATTATTTACTTGTTCAGTTTATTTATTGACCGGGAGAGCATAAACTAGCCGTGTTTAATGTAGATTACGATATGTGATGTAGATAAGCATACGTATTTAACTAACAGTTGCTAAAATCTTGTACCCTCTGTCTATATTATATTTTTCTTAGAGCTACGATGAATTTTTGAAAAAGTAACCATTCCCTGTAGTTAGTGTTTTTTCAGTGTTAGGAATGCTTAGGCACGAATGGGCCGGCTCGACCGGTGCGATACCACGGCCTCACAGAAAACCGGTTGTGAAGTAACGCTTGCGTTGCATTTCCCCGAATTGAGTGAGGTTTCCGGAGGCCCAATTCCCCCTCCCCCCTTTTCTCTCCCCTCATCTCCTTTGTCCTTTTTTCCATCTCCTCATCCCTCCTCTCTTCTTTCCGGGCAGCGCACTTGCGACTCTTGAGTTGCAAGTGTCCATGGACGGCGGTGTCACTTATCAACAGGTGACCCGTCTGTTCGTCTGTCCCCCTATAGTATTAAAGAAAAAGAAAAGTTACTCCTACGTTTAATGGCGCTGCCCCCCCTCTCCCCCCTCCTTAGAGTCTTAACGTGATTCTTTCTGAATAAAAATATTTTTTGATTCCAACTGGTACTTCTAGAGATAGCAAAGATCGCGCAGTGGTTTATACGGTTACATAGTTGTGGCTTCGATCCCTACACCGGACAACACTTTGTCCATTAAATTGATGTTCTGAGTCTGGGTGTTTGTGTCCGTCATTTGAATGTTTGTATATTTCCCGAATACTCGAATTCATCACAGAGCGCTAGTAGTCTTTATAAAAAGATTTGCCCATTTACAAAAACATACGAAAAACTGATAGATTGCTCATCTCAAACCGTGACTCTCATACTTCTTAGAAAGAAATTGCAATAGAAATTGAGAAAAAAAAGAGCTTGACAGTCTTCTTACAAACGATGTATAATATCAAACAGACTGGTAGAAGCTGAACCAATAAAGCTACTACAAAGCTACTAAAAAGCGTTGGCTGCACCGGTGACCACCGTGTCCTCGCGAAGCGAACTGGAAATTAGGCTTTTAGGCTACGGTTACTCGTACTAGTTGGGTGACTTAGGTCAAGACGCAGCCGAATACGGATCAGTTAAGACCAGAAGACATTGCGTTTCTCTGAAGTGCAAAGGCTAAGATAGAGCTACAAGGTGCGCAATTCCGTTTCGTTTTAATATACCACCAAGCTACCAAAGTACTCAATTGCTTTGGCAATTAGGGTTACTGATTCTATAAAAATATTAGTAGCCTATTGAAGCGCAATAAAAGTTATTATGAAAGTTTGTTTGTAAAAGGTGCGGCCACCTACGATCACAATATATCATAGGTAGTTATCCTACAATCACAATATATCATAGGTAGTTATTCATATTTCATGATTCCAGCATCAAAATATCTCCTAATTTATTAGCATTTTCTTGATTAACTTTTAATTAAATATGACTTAAATCTTCTGTTATACCTGCCCTAATAATTAAATACCTAAAAATATGTGTACAAAAATACACTCACGTCTGTATCCCCGAAGGGTAGGTAGAGGCCTACTTTTTGCCAATCATAATTTAGTCCCAACTACGTAATAGGGGAAAGCCTATTTGCCTCCTCTGGGCACTGTTTGACTGTTTATTTACTATCTGATACACAGTCCGATCCCATAGTTGCCTTTTACACCAACGGCAAGAGGAGTGGGCTCTATTTTAATCCACTGAGAACTAGACGGCTAATTATTTGTAAAACCGGCTTAAAATGCACACACGCGACAACTTTCACATACATTTTTATTGGCTACTAGCTTATGCCCGCTAATTGGAACACGTGGAATTTAGAATCAAGTATCTATATTTTTATTTATGAAGAAAAGCGGCAATAAAGCCTATATTTAAAGTTACACCTTTAGCAATACATCTGAGAAAACTGCATTCTATGCAAGTATTTGCGTGATGCGTGTACGAACATACAGACAGATAAACTAAAATTCAATAATCTGTAGTTTTTGTTTCTGTTGCTCTAAAAAAGTTTTTTTTTTAAATATCTATAATACAGAACGAGAAGTTGCCTGGATATTGAAGTTTAACACTCCACCATCACACAACCTCGATGTTACCTTCTTTTATGCTTACTTCAGATTGGGTTGACTGACTGATTTGGATGTAGCATAGTCGCCGCTTCATTTCTACATCAAGAGTCCAGAATTTTTTCTCAAAATTTGGCAAAAATTCATGACAAAACAATTACAGTATGATGAATTTTACTAAATAAATTACCAAACAGGTCGCTATACCTGCACTAGCCGCTTCCCTAAAGTTTTTGGTAACAGACGCGCTCCTGGAGGTCGTACCGTGAATATTTATTACATACACGTATTGTTACTTAGTAAATACTTTATCCAATACAAAAATAATCTTTTAATCTGAAAGTGGCAGAGCACGAATGGGCCAGCTCAACCGGTGCGATACCATGGCTTGTGTTGTATTTCCCTGTAATTAATGAGGTTGCCGGAAGCCGCTTCTCTTCCCATCCCCGCAACCCTCATCACCACCGTAGTGCGCTGCCCGCATTTTAAGTCTGTTGAGTTCAAGGTGTCCATGGACGGCGGTTGTCACTTCCAATAAGGTGACCAGTCTGTCCCTCTATGTTATAAAAAAAACCCGAGTTACCAATATAAGAGCGTAACCACAAACAACTTCAGGTTTATTATGCAGCGTGTACCAGGACATGGACCACTTACTTTAACCACTCAAAATTAACATCTCTAGCATGCACTTAAAAAAACAATTGCAAAAAGATAACAACACGTGGAAAGTTATGACAGTTTTAATTTCCAATTTATCAACTCTGTTACTCATAAATGCAGAATGGTGGAATGTGTCAAGTTAAAGATTTTAAATCTAACATATCTTTTTGTTTGGCAATTATTCAATACACAATTGAGAAACGCAATGAAAACTTACTTTTCACATATTTTTTACAACTGCGTGCTAGAAATGTGTACTTTTTTTAGTGTAGTGTAGTATATATAGTAGTATTAATCTATTTATACTAATAAAACCAGTTCTGTTCTGCCGTATATAAATAAGTACATAAAGTTGTAACTGCTGTATAGGCCGCCAAATTCAAATGTAGAATGTGGCATAATGGACATTGACCAGTCTTGTATATGTACCTACTATGACTTCTTTAAAGGAAAACCATTCCAAAGAGGAATATTCAAATAAAACACTAAGGAAATATTTTCATACATTTTATTTTTATAAAGGTTTCATTCAATTTACCGTAGGTATAGGGTCATTTGAAATATATTTCATAGCCAAATTAGCTTTCCAATTGGATAATGTGTAGTAGGCGATTATGTATAACTAAAATAATGGTAAGTTAATAAAAAGTAGACATCAAACAAAGACTTTTACATGGCTTACAATTCACTGCAACATGATTTTAGCAAAAATTAGTAAAAAAAAGAAAATGAATTTCTGAGTTATTAAATCGTGCATTAACTAAGAAGGTAAATTATTTAAAAATTAATCTAACTTAAAGTAAAAGCTGCTAAACATAAATTGTAATGTATACCCGAGGCACGGTAAATAAAGTTGATTTAGTGTAATATGGATTTATTTTAACTAGTTCACTTTACAACGTACGTCCGTCCGCTACAAATATAGGACGCATGTTGCCAATATGTACGTATCAGCCAAGATTTAGGCAGGGATTTAGACAATGACATGGCGCCGGCCCTACCAGGCGACCGGCGACAACGCTCACTAAAATAATTTCTATTCATAACAGTCAAACAAAATTGGACTAAACAACAAGGAATTTGTACTTTGGGAGATGTGATATATAGAGAATCGACTAGGTCCTCATCAAAATGAATATTAAATACTTAATAAACATTGTATCCATAATATATAATATAAGCAATATAAAACGTAACATAATCGGAAATACTAGACAATAATATAATTCTGCTAAAAACCGAAATAATTCAGGTAGTCTGTCAAGGTCATAATGGATGATTCGTGCGACAGATGACACCGCGGGCGAGTTCTAATGGTAAACCGACTGCACGACTAGACTCGGCTTCGAATAGAGATCGCACGAGGCGCGAACCTTCCACTAAAAACGCTGACAACACAGAATTGTTAACAATATATCATAAATCGAATTTAATTAAAACTTTGCTAAGATTTTGTACCGAAAATGTATCTAGCGTCGTATTAAAATGATATGCTTGCGAACAGCAACACTTTGGTTATGATCACAAGGTTGAGGAATACTGCCCGCTCGTCGTCCGAAAGGAAAACATAATGCACTCCACACAAAGTACCCACTACACATTCTATTGATCAGTGTTGGCCGCTTGTTCTGTAGTACTGCATTATCGATATCATATTAATAATAAATGTCACAACATCAAGCCGGTATAAAAAACACTAAGCCTACTAAAACTACTACCTGCGAACTCTTTTAAAGAGTAAACTTACAAACTAAATTCGTAAAGTAACACAAAATGTGAGGCAGGCCCGCAGGTCCACCACACTATATCTGGATCCGTATAAAATATAACATGTTTTTTTTACCTCAGTTTTATTACAATTTTCTGAAACAACCTTACGACTAAACGCATCTCCAACGTTACAATATAGACAATACAACGCTCACTATCGTTACAAAATTAATATTTTCAATATTTTTGAAGTTATAAAATGGAACTTTTTTATATTTATCAGCATACTCTTATCAGCATAACTTATAGTTCTATCTGTGCCAATTCCTTACGCATCGACCTTGAATATACAAAAATACACGTTGAGACGTATCAAAGATTTTAATCATATCAATTTTCAATGGTATAGAAGAATTTTATATCATAATAAAACGATCCTTACAATAAATTCAAGCGCTTACATCTTACTTAAAATTAATCAATTGGCGTTTTCCATCTGAGCATCTCAGCATCGTTCCACGTTACTATCATTCCTTAACCTTATTTCAGTTAAATTGTAAGCAAACAAGAGATCATTATAGAAAAGAACACTTACTTAACACATGACCACACTCAATATTAATTATATATTACGCATAAGTAGATGCGATTGTAGCTACACAAAAGACAACGGAAATGTATAAAATATATCAAGTTTTTCATCCATTCATTCATGCATTACCGGTACTAATTCTAAAAAAAAATGCTTTGCTGTAATGCTTTTACAATAGACATTTATTACAAAACCTTTTTATGCAACCGGAGCCTATGACGGTTATGTATTTTTTTTTCTCTTGTATTTAATACAAGCGATCGACTGGTTGAACTTTGAACAACCTGACTTGCTTTTCTCCGTAGCGACTAAAGCTACGAGGTTAGGTAAGGTATATGGGATTTATTTTGAGGAACGAAATGTTTATATCATAGCAATAAGAGAAACTTTTAGAAAGCATCCAATCAAAAAATGAAATGCATAGATAATTAAAGACTTACCATCCTAGATACACAAATACCTTTTTGTTGTGCGTCTGTCTGGAAATAACCTTCGGCGATGTATGTATCAAAATTGCTTAACAATTTAGTATGAAGAAGTACCGCTAAGACTATTTCCTACGACTGGACGCACAACCGGTCATTACACAATACCTATTATCGCTGTGATACACGTATTACGAGAACAAGTCTCGTTTGTCTTAGAAAAATACTACATCTACATTTTCAGTAAAAAAACGTATATTATTGTTGTTTAATTTACGCATTATATATTAATAGAAAAAACGTTATCACTAAATTACTTGGTATCTTTACGAAAGTACAAAAGTTTTAAGTTATTATAATTTATGACACTCATACCCTGATGCACCCCGCGCATTACGTAGTAAAAACCGTATGTCTAATTGCTACGCAATAACTTAATTATTATCGTTAGCCAATTCGTAAGTATATCACCAATTTTATAAATGTGCTTAGAAAAAATTATCGGCATTACTTGGAAGCCCGAGCGGCTACATTTATGCGGATCGACTCGGGATTCTCAATTGTATTGACTTCAGACCGTTCCAGACTTGTCAGTTGCATCATTCGCGACGTCTGCTACTAATGACTGTAATGTAATATCACCTTTCACAATCGTATCGCATTTAATAGTTTAGAAATTAGTGAATTGATCGGTGTGTACGTTTAAACATTAAAATAAAGTAAACGTTGTCTAGTTGCTGATAACATTCATGCATCGAAACTACAAAATGCGATCGAGCGCGATTATCCCTACCTATACAAGTTAATACAAAAGATTAATACAAACTTACTACATTATTGTAGAAAACATCGAGTATCAAAATATAATTAACATGTTTTTGATTTGCATCTTTTCACTAACCAATGACAGCCGTATACTAGAATCAGCCAATGCGTTTTGAAAATTTTGAGCGTGTAGATGCCGGGTACCATTGGATGCTGAATGTCACATCTATAAACTGTCTTAGACCTTTTGGTCTATCTCTAGCTACTTTATATAGCGCTCGAGGGAAGCATCAACTTTTAACGAATATCAGCGTAATACATCTTAAGATTCTGCTGACAATTATAGCACAAGAACCTGATGTTTTGAGTTCAACTGACGTCTGTGTAGTCATCCGATGTTTTTAATGTGAAAGAATAATTATGTACCTTTCGGTAGCACAACACAGATAAGTATTACACAGACATGAATATGCTAAAGATAACATAGAAAGACATCATGAGTTAGTGTATATTATTTCTGACATGCGATCTAAGTTTTGATGGTAAAACGTTAAATGTCAAAAGTCAGCAGTGACGACTCAAGCATAACACTGAGTGTTCAATCTACGTCAAGCAATTGGGAAGATTAAAAGACAATTTTCACATCCTTAGGCGTAGTGCGCGCACGCATCGCTATGACCAGAATGTACACGATACATAACAATACTCGCTAAGTACGAGCTACAATTACCAATATGGATAAACTTAATGTTAAGTGTGACACCATACATACATCCTCATTCTCACCGTTTATTATTAAAGAAAACCCTACGAGTCTAAATAAGAACTATAGTGGAAATAAGATTTGATTAACCTATACTCAAAGCGAGACAAGATACCTACAGATCAACGGATATTGTGTCGATGTTCTACTTATAGAGTGCTAAAGGTACAATGTACGAATTCTTATAGATATATTATAAAATACAAGTTATAAAGTAATTAATGGAACCGATCTACGATAATATAGTTTTATAATAAGTAACAATTTTTGATACTACATTTCAAATAATTAAAAACAATACCTATACAGAACGACTAAGAATTATATGTCAAATAAAAACGAAAGCGGATATATTAGGATTTACAGCAACTATTTTGTAAAGATTATCTAGTTCAGTGTTACTTTTAATATGTATTTGATTTATTTTATAAAATTTGCAAAAGTAACAAATCGTTTCTTTGTACTTTTAAGCAATTCACTAAATTACACCACATTACTATTCAACATGAAGAAAATCGAATGTCGGCGTCTAAATAAATTGTCATTAATTACAAAATGTAACAAATATGTGCAAATAAACTAAGAAAGGTGGCAACGTTTGTGTTAATTACATTTATTATTTATTAAACTGAACAAGTAACTAAGTGTCTAAAATATGAATAATCAAACACATACTGGATAATGTAATATTTGTGTCAGTTGGTAAGTTGGTAAGAACCGAACTATTGTTTACTATTTATAATTACCTATACAACCTTTGAAGTATCCATATAAATCTTCAAAATAAAAATAAAATGCTTTGAACAAGCTCTATTTGTAAATGAGCTTAAACTCAAGATATTATTTAAAATAATTATGACGAATACTGAAACTGTATCCATTACGGGCTCCGACCAAGTTGTATCCAAAGATATTTTTCTTAACGGGCGTAATATAACACTTTATGGATTGTTTATTTGTGTGCACTCTCAAACTCATCTAAACTGTAAATATTCCATAAACATAATAATGCAGCCATGACTGTTTCACTATAATTTACCTATTTTTTTTTGTTTTGTATCTAAAGAGGTAATGTTTGTCAAAGATCAATATTGAAATATATATAAAATATAGAACCAACAGCCTTATTGTTTAACCGGAGGATCTGATATAACTTCTAAGGAATTTAGATTAAAAATAGTGTTTGAAAATACTTTGATTTTGTACCGGATAGAGGGGGTTAATGACATGATACATTTGATGGGTCATCATAAACAAGTACTATGATTATACATCTACATAGATGGCTCTGTATTTGACTATTAAACAATATGACTTCATAATTTGTGTCGTTTCACTAACCGCCGCGGCCCGATCACAATTCACTTCACATTTGTACATGGCCACCATCAGATGATCTGGTTCATTTTAATATTTTTCTAAATATACCAACAACAGCTCGTCTTACTTTTTTTTCAAATATTTTATTGGATACACACATTTATATAAATGTACATTTATACTTTTAAATATAATTCTATATTCGAACGAGCAAACTTCGATAAAATTAAAATTGATTAACATATGAATTGTGATCACTCCGCAACGCAACCGCTTTAAAATAATTAGGGATCTTTGATATTGTGAAATTATGTACTATCGAGTTACGGCTAAACTAGACATATGCAATAATATCTCATTAAATACTTCTTCGATAAGCATCTGCATGTAGTAGATAAATGGCATATTTACAATATTACGCCATGCTATGATAAAGGTATTTCTTAGAATAATTTTTAAGCAGAGGACACTAAATATTAAAATATTTAAGAGGTATTACAGCCACACAAGGCGACTGGCATCTATAGTCCAACACGGGATGTGCGCATATCGCTCTTAATAACAACATCGTTAAATATTTTATGAAAGCTGAAATTAATGTCGGCGTTATTATTTTTAACGCCCTGTAATTGGATGTATTCGGAATTTAAATTTCAGGGTTACAGACAGCTGCCAATTCTTAAATAACAATCTTCATATTTATTACTTCTGATGCAGAATTTTTCAAAAACATTTTGTTGCTTGTGATGAAGTTTTAAAGTATGTTGTAATTGAACGATGAAGGCTTTAATTACTATAATAACTTTGCATTTCTAAAGCTTCATATAAATATTTAAGCGATTAATCTTGCCACTATCGCGAGATATTCTATGATGCTGTATTTAAGGACATAGAGCCAGTTCACCGTCCACTCAAACCGTGCTATGATGACGATGACGAAATGAGGTGCAGTGATGCGGATGATGGCGTGATGATTCGTGATCCTACAACTACGCAACAGATTACTACGTCGTAGTCAGTCCAAACTAATAATGCACACGTCACTTTCCTATCAATATCGACAAATCGATTAAGCTATTAGGACGTACCCGTCAGTTACATTAAGCAGACAAGGACTATAATCGTTTAAAAATACGTTCTTGATAGTTATTCGGGTGAGTTTTTCAATCGAGTGTACGTCCAGTTCATTTTTATACTACATAGATATTGATGCTTACCAAACGTACTAACCACTCGAGAGACGTCATATTAGTTTAAACAATTTGAACGTTGATATGAAGCGTAATGTGTCGATTAGATTAGTAAAATGTAAATGGCAGCATATATTTAAGAAGAATGCAAAAAATTTTTATCTATAAAAAGTGTTAAGTCTTTATTAGAATTATTGCCTAATATTCAGCGGTTACCCGTAGATATCAAGATAACTCTGTATACTCTACTCGCCCAGCTATCCGCACCACTTAAGTTGTTATTTTCATTAACCACTAACACGCTCTATTACTAAGAATTATCACTTGTAATCACTTCGCGGGTTATAAGTATCAAATGTATAAAAAACCTTACCTAACATTTTAACGTTAAACAGTTACTGAGTAAATGTGCACATCACTTAATTTACACTTAGTAAACGTCGAAGCGCTATTATAACTTACAAATAAATAGACATTCATGATAATAAGAAAACTCTTAATCTAAACTATTAAGATAGCCAAAACGTATATTAGATAGATAATAACAAAAAAAAAAAACTATTCTCTTATATCTCCATAAACACTGCTCTTTCAATGATTAACGGCTTTCATTTAATAAATTTATGATTTCAAAAGTGCTTTTTACCCTTACTTTAACTGATATGGCACTATTCCAAAAAGTTATTATTTTGTTCCATATTCTTGTATATTATAGTCCGTTAATCACTGACATTTATAAATAATTATACAAACATAGGTAAAACAACAATTCGACATTACATAACCTACAATAAATGTAATAGATATAGACATGCTAATCATATTTATTGGTGACACAGCAATGACTTACACTTAAAATCCTCTACCATTATTATTGTTTAAATTATGTATGTAAAAATATAAGTAAGTAAATGAAAACTGATATTAAGACCTAACATGGCATGTGAACTTTTATTTCCTCCCAGCACATGGCACTAATAAAGTGACATTAGGAGGGAGGAAATAAAACTTCACAATAAACCTACGAAAATATTGTATAACACTTAAGTTAGGTTTAAAATTTTGCTAAAATAAAACATAACTAATAAACTAAATTGAACTAAACAACACGCCACTCGAACGCACCTATCAGATAGGGTCATCAATATCACTGAAATCGAAGGTAATCAATAATTTAAAAACTCGTGATTTAGGTCCTTCAAAAGGAAATACTCAATTTGAGATTGAATCGAAAAGAAAAAAATGCAATTTCTGGCATCTTACTACACCTCTACTTACTAGTTTTAAAATCAACTTCTAATCAACAAAGTGCAAAATAAAATAAAAATAAAATCAATAATACGATCTAAACTGACACATAAAATTATTTTCAATAATACCAACTTAATTTAACAGAAATTATTTCTAACGTCACTTGGACACGAAAAGTTCAAGAGAGACAATCTCGCAACACAGAAAAATCCAATAAACGCCGCGTTTTTTTTTTCGCAGAATCACAAATAGTCATTGAGATTATGCGATCTGGTTCAGGTAGTCGATGAAGTCATTGGAGAACAGTTGTAGAGAAGGTTCGGCGACGGGAGTGCGGCGCGGTAAGCTGCAGCCCCCTATCGCGGTTCGTTCCACTGGTTTTGGTCTTAGTGTAGCTAGATAGCGTTCAGCAAGTGATTCTCCAAGGCTCATTGCAAGTGATTCTGGACTCAAACCCAGCAGCGACAGTGATTCGGTAATGCTGGCTAGAGTTGGTGCGAGCAACTTGGTAGAAGGTTCCTCCGCGGCCGTTTCAGGGGCTCGGGAAGCCATGCTTGTGTTGACGACGGGTCTAAGTGCGGGGGGTGAAGCTCGACGCGGAGGCGATGGCGCTAGGCCCCACGGTTCGGAAGCAGGGGGGGTGCCGGGTGAAGTTCCCGGCACCGCCGACTGTTATGGCCACTGCTGGTACAGCGGAAAGGCCCGTTTGGTAAAGCAATAGCTGAGCGGTTTGACGAAGTGAGTATCCACAACGCGGCAGTGTGGGCACGTCACCGGATGTGAGTAGTCTGAGTAGTTGAGTCGCTGCTGCGGGTGCAGAAGAGGCTTGTAGCAGTTGTTACACTGTAGACAAAATAATATATATTTTAAGTACTATGGACACAATTATTGACAAGATGTTTTTCTCTAATTATTTATTTATTAATTGAATTCCTTGGCTTTATAGGTTATATTTGTAAAGGTCAAAAATATGTGCTAACGTGTGATCATAAACATGTACAAACCTTCAGTCGTTCAGCACAACACGGCGTGGCCATGAAGATGTCATAAGAGTACATGGTTCCGAGTACGAGCGATGAACCATCCCACTTTTGCCCGCATAAGCGACATCGTATGGTGCGATCAGGGTCGTAACGCTCCAGGCACCCCATGCATACGCACGTTAAATACTGCGTGCGGCCTTCAACTTTCACCTGCACAAGGAAGGTATGTCAATTATAAGTCAATTATAAGCTTTTTGATCAGCCCATTTAAGGGTTGCATTTACTACTAGTTTATCTACTACAATCTGGTATTTAATCAAATACATACGTTAAACTCAGAAAGCTTTAAATAGCTTAGACTGGCATAACCATTATCCGATATTATAATTATTATCAATTCAATTTTTTTTTGTTACTTAAACAAGGAAGTCAAAAATGTCAAATTAGTTCATCATCACAAAATCAATATCTTTTTTTTTTATTCTAATCGCTAAATGGGTGGGCTCTTTCGGTCCATCTCACGAGTGTTTATAATGTTTATTGATATTTTAAAGCTGTGGGGGTTTTATCAAGTAATAATTAGTATCGGTAATATAGGCAGGCTGGATGCTATGAGACCACTGTTTTAAAAAAAATATCAACTAATCTTTAAAGCAAGAACTGTGTAGAGATAGCGAAGCAATAAAATACGTTTTCATAAAATGCGAGTGAAAATTATCTCAGACTGACAAATGAAGGTATTTAGTCAACAATAAACAACAGTAACATAGGGTTTCTTTTATTTTAGTCTAGTTTTTTTACGTTATCATCTCCGCGCGTCCGTGTAAATAGAGCAGAAAATGTAGCCTGGGTTAGAATTGCGTGTTAATTCTAAAAGCATACCGATACAAGAATTTGTTAATCCCTCCTAATTCTCTGTTTAAACAGTGCGCCAGTCTCCCTCGTTTGTCTCATTCCGTAGTTTTAAAGAAACTTTTGGATCTTATTTAAGTTTCCTTAAAAAATCTGTGAAGAGTTTCAATTTTAATTCCCAAGTTTGACTTCATATTCGACATGGTAAATAAATATTCGATTTATTTTATTAACCTCAACAGCGCTCGCGGTGTGTTGACGCGGACTCAAGAAGAACGTTCCATCCACGAGAGGATAGCGATCGAACACATGAAGCGTCTCCTTGCACAAGGCGCAAGATACGCGCGGTTTGTGCTGTCCCGCCAACGTCGACAGAATAAACAGCCGCGTGTCGTCGTTGCCATGGTTACCCTCGTCCTCGATCTGTAACAATAAAATAATCATATAAAGTCCAAAGCATTCCTTATAAAGCGAAAACAACAGACATATACGGTCACATTTGCCAAAAGCGCAGACGTTATTGTAAATCCACACTCGCAATTTCAATATTTCATATCCCCACATTTACATATTACGATTAATGCATCCACCCACGACACTTACCACAGCAACTCTCCCTTCGTAATATACAAGTAAATGACTGCATAAAGTTGAATAATGAAAGGCTGAAAGGCAATTACGCTGAATTCGGAGTCGAAGTCAAACAAAGGCTCACGAGCGCCGCGGAGATCGATTGTGAAGCACAATTCGTTCACGTACGAGCAATTTGTGAAAGAGAATAATAATGAAAGTTTAACGAGTTACTGTTGCAGCGTAGGCACAGTGGTGTCCCTTAATTAAACATAATATTATGAGCTGTCAAAGCGTACTTCCATTCACATTTTCTAGCCGTCATATTGATTAACACTGTATTGTTCTCGTTTGGTTAACAACTTAAGTCTTGTTAGTCACCGAGGTAGTGTTCGAATCTCAAATTATTATTAATGTCGAGCAGTTAACTGTCTACACGCTAACTGCACATGGAATAGAATGCGAAATGCAGTAAAGAACTCTCGAAACATTCCGGTGTGCATATATTGGTGCTAGACATTCCTATCTATTATTAGAGTGACGTCGTGACACCAGGAACACATAAAACGAACGAAGCGAGATCGTTGACCTACGCAAACAAACTCAGTATGATTTGCAGTATAGTGCAGTGCAGTTTGCCAAGAGAAGAGCGAGCGAGGGCGGGCTATCCGGCATAGCAAACACCACTATGACATCTTGCAACTCTAATGCAAGTAATACCTATTTCTATTGAACATTTTGCAACTGAACCGATCGCAACGTTATGCAGGTGATAGTACTGCTTTTCCATTTGTAAATAGCTCGTCAGTTGTATCGCCCATTTTGAGTGTAATGAATAAGTGGCTGCTAGTGCGGGACTAGCGTGATTGATTTCACACTCAGCAGCTGCTCAAACGACACGCACAATACACACACAATTTATGATTGATAGCAATGAATTGTGAATAAAACCACTTGGTGGATACAAAAATGGCGAGATGACTTGTACATATAATTTACAGCACAGCACTGGTATTGTCGCCTTTGGTCTAATGAGACACAATTAAATTGTTAACTCGCGCACTCGACAGTTTAGTGAGGTTGCAGGTCCCGGCCGACGAACTCGCTGCAAACTATTCGTACAATTTACTTTTGCTCGAGCATTGATGAGCACTGCTACAGCCTATTTATTTACTCAATCTGCTCACGCTTTGTCTCGCAATCCACACCTTTTATAGTGGTCTACCATTACTTGGCGCGGCTGTAAACCGGGACATAAAAGTTTCAACCGAGATTAAAAGGGTAAGTGCATGTCTTAGAGAGAAGGTAAAACTTGCCTCAATCACGAGTATAGGAATAGGACCGAAAACGATTCACTCTGGCGTAGAGTCAGTTAACAGAAGTGAACCGGCGGAACCGAGCCATTCGCCGGGCGTACACGATCGTAGCTTCCTCTAATTACGACTACTGAATTTACATAGTGTGGAGAAACTTGGCAGCCAGTAAACTTTGTGGTCTCAATGGTGTCCAAACGTTTTAACAGCTATATACTCTAAGGTAAGGTAAGGTATGTGGTGTTAGAGTATTATCACATAAGATTTAACTAAAAGAAACAAAGAGTTAAATAATATTGGTATAACGCTTAGTTAGCTAGTTAGTTAGCACAAATTTACTCGTCCCGTTCGTTTATTTCAATGTACAGTACAACAAAAGTGAGATGAGCTCGTTTCGAAAAGGAAGCGAGAGGTATAGAGAGTGCTAAAAGCGTCGTTAGTACTTCACGTTCCGCAGAACGAGCATACACACATTAAAACTTTCCGAATTGAAGGTGACGCAATAATTAAAGAGCTACATGGGGCGGCACCCCACTAGCGCTGTGATTTTATAGCTACTGAAAAAATAAATAAATACAATATCATATAACGTTAACCACTATGTCGTTAGCAGTTGTACCGGTAGACAAAATTGTTTGTGTAGGATATTTGATGTTTAAAAAAATATATAGATAACGAAGCTAGGTTTTATTTCCATTAGTATCTTCTCTTAATAAACAGTTGTTGAGCTATTTATGCTACACTGTTAACATCGTTTTCTATTGTTCTTATTCATTGTTTCAGTGTATTTAGTAAAATGTACACAAATGAGTTTTTATTATAAAACATCAGACATAAAAGACTTAATTTCAGATAACGGCAATAAATCGGGAATGTTCCTAAGGGTGGCTTATTTTTAATTAGTCAAACGAAACTTTTCCTATTATATTTTGCCATCATCGGTACTGAACACTTAAACATGGCTATAAAATATAAATTAAATACATAGTGAATAGCTGGTTACTTGGCAAGTGCGCTGAAAAGCCGGGGAAAATGTGACTTCGCCAAATCCAATTAGGCGGAGCAAGAGATCCAACATTACAAGGCTGATATAGAAAATATATTTAATACTAAAAGTGTTTATGCCAGCAATTGTGAGTTTGAAAGCTACACTGATCTTGAAATATGTAGAAATGATGAAACGTAAAGGAAGCAATTTTTCACGAGTGCCATCTTAAACAATATGTCTAAGAGCGAATGGTATTTGCGGTGCTCGATACACTTATCCTGATGGTTGCGTTGCGTTCCTCGTCGTGTTTGTCATTGTCTGAGAGCTTTAAGTTAATACTTTACTCATTGTATCACAAAATACATTATATATTTAAATAATTGTTGTTTTGTACAAGTAGGCTGAAGTATCTTTTAAGTGATTGGTTCCTTATGTAACAATAATTGTATTCAAGTTTGTTGTATGTTTGTGATTGTACATCAGTTTTGTGAATTATAAAAAATCAAACCTAGTTTAAGCCATATACATATATGAACGTACAGAAAGTTTGGTTGGGCAACAGACAGTATGGTTTTGGTTTTTATCCATGACTTGTTACTATGTAAGGTAACTAGATTCGTCTGTCAAAGATTGTGGCGGTTTATGTAAATTTGAAGCATTTATTGTTCTCACAAATTCAATATAGATACAGCAAGCGCGCAATAAATTATGTAGGATAACATTTTTCGAGTTACTAAAACATTTTTCGAGATACTAAAATGAACGAATAAGGCACCAGGAATTCGATAAATTTTTCTCGAGAATATCGCAGAATGTTTTGCGAACAAAAAACACTTCGCAAGTGTAAATATTTCTCAAAAATGCATGTCTTGAAAGATATTTTCTCGCATGAATTAGTCTCCCGTCCCTACATTCCACATTACGGCGGTAATGCGCGCGCGATATGAATTCCATGATATTGTGAAGTGACAAAGGGCATCCTAATTCGACGCTAACGGGTGACAAGAAAATTCGCATGTGAATAAAATAGAAGTTAGCGAATACCGTAAGATAGAAGACTTAAAGGTAAGTATGCAACGAAGTCGTTATTGTTTTATTGCGCTACGTCTCCGAGGGATATGAAGTGTCTGAGACTGTCTCGTCACAACGAAAGTTAAGTAAAATTTAGATTCAAATGGGTGTTAAAAATGTTTAAGCGCGACCAAGTGGGTGTTCGGGGTGTTTTGATGCGATTTTGATGAGGTTCCCCGTCGGATGCCGACTGAGACAGGACCGTGACATTTTTATTAAAATGTTGCCTGCCAATAAAATGATGTTCAATGAACGAGATGTCGTAAATTCGCCGATGGTAATTGATTGCGGGGTCGAGTCCAACATGTTTTACTGTTGAAATCGTAATAAAAAATACGGAGCTACTAAAGGAATTTTGACCTTGTTTCTGATGTTTGTGTTGAGCCGCAGACGAGACGGTCGTCTGTACGTTCTCGCTACATGAAAAACTACTTATCCTAACTCCGTTTAAACGTTAGCTGTATTGTTATGGTATTAGCTGTTCTCCTAATGCTTCATTACTTAGATAACGAAGTTTTTATATGGTTTAGTTTTAAGTAGGCTACACTAAGTCTACACTAAGTTTCAATTGTGTTTTTGTTAAAGCTTATCAAGTAAATCATAGAAATGTAAAATCAGATTGAATGATTTGAGATGAATTAAGAGTTTGCAACGTTTTTTAATTAATAACTAGAGATCAATTCATTATTTTAGTACTTAATATGCCAGATTAACTTATAGAACATATAGTTATACTGGACGTGTGCAGTTTTATGTACCAGTTTCTACGTATTTTTTCATCGTCGCTAAAATACGAAAATTTAAAATGAACTTTAAATAACAGTGCATGTAGGCCCATATTTTTTTAGGTATCAATAATTGAGTGAGGAATAATATATTTGTAATAATATATTTATTTACACACATATAAACATTAAATAACACCAGCTATTTTCGACTTATGTCAAACTCATTTGGTGCTCTAACATCGCTTCCACCTGCACTGTTAGTTTGTTTCAGACATTAACTTGCGTTAATGAATATTACATAAAGGGTCAGAAAACACTTGATATAGGCGTTTTAAGTTTTCAATAAGCACTAACTGTATACATAAGAGTTTGCTTTAAGGGTTAGAATTAATTGGATTGTCTGCGCTGAAGTTTCGAAAGCGCGGAACTTTGCACGATACAAACAATACCGTCTTAATAATAATAAGACCAATAAATCACCTTCATCAATGGGGTTATATAGATACAACATAATGTATATTACTGTATACATTATGTTTCCTAATACATATTAAATTAATTAAAACATTGATCCGGTTTTAACTAAAGACGATACACTTATCAAGTTCTCACCAAAACAGTTGATTTTGTTTACCATAAGAAACTATTCATGTTTTGGGTCGACCCTTGCCGGCATTCCCATTCACGTTTGCATTGATTTGACATTCATTCTTTCTACGTGCCCAAAACCAAATCAGCACACAATTTTAAATTGTTTGTGCTGATCATACACCGACTCAGTTGGTGATGTTCTGAAGAAAGGATCAGATCAGACGTACCCGAAAGCGACGGGCTTGTACGACAGGCTTAAAACAGTAGAGGAAGTTCGTAATGTCTGTAAGGATAGAAGTAAGGCGAGGACTGTTGTCTCTGCCTACCCCCTTGGGAGAAAGGCGTGAGTTTATGTACATATGTTAGTATGTATGTAAGAGACTAATGTTTTCAATGAATATGGCACAGCTTTTAAAATGAACACACCATTTTTCCTTTAATAATAATTGTTTACTTAAACAATACCAACCGCGACCATATTGTGTGACCGCATTTAAAAATAGTTGTTGTCGTTAAAAAATACACACAAATACCTACCGATACTTATTCCCTGATACACGAATGCAATAAAGTATTTGTTTAACAATAAATCAGCAGCGGCTACAAATAGAGAAAAAGTATTTCATGAAAGTCAAGCAATTGATTGAAGTAAGATACTCTGATAATAATAAATGTGCGTTCACGCAGCTGAGTCAACAGATCAATAACATTAGAATAAATTCATTGCAGATTGATGTTCCTTTATCTTAAAATATCTTTCTGTTATGTACAAGTCTTAATAGATACGAGCATACTGTGCAAACAAATATATTCAAGATAGTAACATTATTCAAGTGGTTCACGGTGGATCAGAGTAGAACAGGGCCAGCTCATGTCGTAAAAGGCGACAAGAGATCGGATTGTAATCTATTAGGCTAGTCGTCCGTTGCGCTGGTTGGATCAAATTTTAATTGCAAAATTGTAGGTGTTTAATTCACCTCTGCCTATTCCTTAAGGGATACAGGCGTGATCATGCTTATGTATGTGTGTGCGTTTAAAACAGATGCAAGGATTGATGCATTTATTTTATGTCATTCACTACTAAATAAGAAATTGTGTAAGTACTGATATTTTTTTCGTATAGTTCAATAGTTACTACCCTCATGGAAACTCAAAATGGCAAGACCACTTGAATTGAATTTGAACCATCTGTGGTTGTAAAATAGACAGTAGAACAGTAGTTTTGTTGTATTAAATATAAATAATATTTTTCGGCACTAACGCAAATTGACGACAACATAAGCTGTGAAAGTAGGCTCACGTTGCTTTGATTGAGAGAATATATATTTGTACAGATCTTTGCAATGTAAACATCTTTATTATTACCATTTGCAACAGTTTTACCCGTAAATCGTATTTTTATTGCTTGTTTTAAAGTCTGACTCAGATTTGATGGCGGCTAGGCTAGTAGTAAATGTTGAAAAATAGAACGGTGATTGTGGGTTGTAATATATACGAATCATTGTCTGATTCGTTTATATGAAACCACACATCCAACGTTTAATAAAAAAAACAATTGTATGTAAATTTACACTTAGCCGAACTATCTCATAGAAAAAAGTATCCACCGTTGGATTTGAAATTAGCAACCACTGTTACCACGTTAACAACGGTTCTGAAATTTTAAACATCTTGAAGTTGAAAAAAAAAAATAAACAATCACTCATGTATCCACCCGTCTATTTGGTTGCTGCTGAAATTACTTTATGGGAATTAGAAACTAGGGCCAAACCATGTATAGTTACGGGTTTTTAATTTATGTGAAGGTGAAGAAAGCAATCCTCCGAAATGTGACGCTATATCAAGAGTTTTTAAAGTCTTAATCCGACGATAAGCATAAAATGTAATGGTTTACTAACGAGTGTTTTGTATATAACTCAGAAAATATTTAAAGCTATTCAACATGATATATCAATCATATAAATGTCAAATCATTACACTTAATGCGGGGCCAGCCATAAATTTTCAGTGAATTTAGAAATATGATAGTAGTTTTCATCTTGGGAACCGTCCAACCGTAAAAATATTCGTAGGAGTTCTTGTTTTATGAGCTGCTTACTGTATTTTTTTAATATTAAGTGTTTTCATTAAGTGTTTTTCAAATTTAAATAAATATCATATTGAACTTTGACTACTTCAATAATAAATTAAGCGAAGGCTTGGAAAGAAAAAGATACGAGCTTGAGTCATTGTACGTAACATAACTGTATCGGAAAACTGCAAAACTTTTTAATTTATCCTCATTGTTTCTTACCTAATAAACAATTTACTATGGCAGAGTGTTATTACTAATGTTGTTACATAACCATATAAAATCAAAGCTACATTGATGATCACTACCGATCGAGCGTATACTGTTTACGATAACAATGTTACTGTAAGTGAAAAAAAGAAAATACCCGGTATATATATAAAACTGATTTTAAGGAAGCTAACATTTTAATAAATTAATTTTGTGAAAACTATTAAAATCGATTAGCCGTTAGCGACTTACGATGCACCAGCAAACAGCTGCGTCTGAACCTATTATTTAAATCAGGAATAAGAATAATAACGAACGTCCCTTTAGCACTCCTACTGAACTTTAAATCCATCTTTAAAACTGCGGTGAATCAGTATAAATAATAACCATACAGAAACGAGAATTCCAAGTATATTCATTTATCGTTGTATGGCTACCATAAATCTATCTATCTAAAATTATATTAGCTCAGCATAATACAGATATGCTGAGCTAATATAATTGTATAATGAATGAAACGATTTGCATTCCATTTGTTAGCGCCACTGAATTAATTCGAAGGCAAACTATAAAGGCATATTGACGAGAGTCACAAGGCGGTAACTGTAAATGACTGTGCGGGAGCCGTAAAATTACTAAATAATGCAAAACAATATTATATAAAAAGAATAAGAATCACATTTTATTCACTCCGTGAACAAAACAGTCTAGAGATGTTAGAGGGCTTGCGTCAGAACAATTATTGACACATCCACAAAGTAGCGAGTCGAGCTTATAAGATTTGATAAGCAATTTAAAACGGAGTGCAACATGTGAATTTTTTTCTGAGAAACCCTTTAAACATAAGTTAGGTTAAATAAGTGCCAAGTGACTAGCTTTATTTACTTTTAACCTATTAAAAAGGAGGCTCGAAAATTTAGGTAGTTTTTTTTTTAATATATATAGAACTTAGTTCGTTGGTAAGCAGTTAAGGATACCATCAAACTAAGTTATATCTTTTTTGTGTGTAAAAATCCCCACAGGACATCATCTTTAACCCCCCTTTAGCACTCCTACTGAACTTTAAGCCTTAAGCCCATCTTTACAACTCTACCACTCCACACGATCACCGCTGAAAGTCAGCGCTGTTTGGCATGCCGCAATTTCTATGCCGGTGCCATCCAGCATAAATGGTGAGCGGTAACCAACTTCAGTAAGTGCGAGGAATATGAATTTGTTTTAAGTTTTTTGTAACCATTTTCTTTAATTATTTTAATTGGATATTTCTTTATAACGTCGCTTCCGAAATAAATACTTTTCTTTCGTTCTTCCTTCTTTGCCCTAACCGCAGCCGAAGTGGTATACTACTATGTAACAAACACGGTGTTCCGTCACAAGTGGGTCCATTGTGGGGGACCTGGGTATACCCTATAAAGAAAGCTTCCACGAACTACCTAAGCATCTGTGGCCACTCTTCTCCCCAGCATAAATATTGCGCTACGCGTAATGTGCTGCCTTGAGAATTGAATTGTTAATCTGTTACTACAAAGCGTCTAGAATATTACAATAATGATTAATAACACTTTCACAAAGATTAGATTAAAGTTTGTTTACGTGTAATGCCAGGTGTTGAGAACTTATTATTATCACTATATATATAACAATATTGATAACCGGGATAAAAACATTTGAAACAGATAACAAAAAATAATTATGGTACATTTCTACACAAATATTATTATACTATCGTACTCGTGATACGAGTTTTAACCTACCGGTTGGCTTGCATTGATAACCCTGCAATATAAAGTGTCACCCAGTTATCTCTGTTTTGCAAAGTTGCCAACAAGAACTTCGCATTTTATCTTCAGACAAGAATAAATGACAATAACATAGATAAAGTGAAAATTAACAAATAACTCAATGAATTGGTCGTAAATATGTGACTGCTCACATAGAATAAGACTAGAATTAAAGCGGAGATACACGTATCTTTTATAGTTCCGCACTAAGAAATTAAGAAAGAAATAGTGTAATAGTATATACATACGGGTAATAGTGTAATAGTATATATAATAGGTTTTACAGGAATCAATCTACAATTCAATCAATCTCAAAATATGAAATTTGATTACCATCTCGGGTGTGAAATCTTTTAAAGACATAATATCGACAAGAACTTGAAATTTTTGTTATGTAACTAATTATCAAAACACATTATATTCGATTACGTTCTTACTTCATTTGTTTCCTATGGGCATGCTATCCAGACTACAAAACTCACATTGTCTTCATGAATTAGTAATGTCATATCTCATAAACATTGTATAATTATTAGCATTGTTTATCGTTTCATATTTGCCTACAAATGTATTTAAATCAGGTGTAACTGAATACATTTAGATATTAGTAAGCGACAAGAACAAATGCCATTGATATGTCTAATAATAAAGGCATTGATTGATATTTATGTAGGTAATATATTTCAAGATTTTTTAAACTAGAAAGATACCTTGACAATCAATTATTTATCATCTGTCATGTAGTGTAATTGTAATTACTAAATGACAACCATGATAAACTTTCAGTAGCCTCCAGTGGAGAGTGTCTTCTACATATGTTGTGTGCCAACCATGAGGGGGGGACGGAACCCCCACACATCATATTGGGGTCGCCTTGCTCAAACGGCGGCCAGGTCTGCCGGGATACACAGGGACTTCCTTTCTAGGGTACACCTGAGGCCCCGACCATAACACCCGTTGACGGAACACTGTGGTTTTAGTCGGTTCGAGTCCGACATACCACCTTACCCATTAGCCCCGGTAAGGTGATGACCCGTGGGGGATTCGACACAAAAAAACCACGCATGGGTTTTTCTTATGTTGTTATGAATAATTTTATAGTTTTTAGTACATTGTTCTATTGATTTCAAGCAAATACATGAAATACCCAAATAGGTAATACATAAATTGGCGGAGAATAATATTTACGATTCTTATCTAAATTAAAAGTGATATGAATATACTTATATGTTTATTTTTTCTTTTTTGCAGGTTAATCTTCATGGAACAATTTTCTAGATAGCTCAAGTACTATGTTGTATAAAAAACATTCATTTCATTATGCTAGTTCGTAGAAATAGTGTCAGGCACACAGGAAACGTGTAGTATCACTGTAACTTGTAGAAAATTCTAGTTACTACTTTGACACCGATAAAAATAAACAGTACGTGTGTAGTGCGTTTAAAATAGGCTTTTTATCGCACTTATTGAATGCACACACAAATGCGTTTAAGTAAACAATTTAACGGGTAAGGACATAGGAACGACTACACATGCTCTGTTTTTACACACAATTCACCTTTATTCTATATTTAAATAAGATTACTAAAAAATTGCTGTTAGTTTTTTTAGTAGTTTTATCCTATTCAAGTCAACTTTCGTTTTTAAATTAATTACATACTATTTACTTACATTTATACATTACAGTACGTGATTAGTTTGGTGTTTAAAGGAGAAAATAAAATACTTATAATAATTACAATTAAATACTCTTCTTAGTATCGAAAATCAAGACTTATAAACTTTCTAAGTCTTAAAGCATTCCTAAAATAAACGATTAGAAAATATTTTATAACTTAATGACGCATTTCAGCAGATTTAAGTATTTTGGCAATTCAATTTAGGTACAGCCAGATGCATTTACGAAGACTGACATATGTACTCATATGATACTATTACAGCAATGGTATGTAAAAGCTATTACTTGCTAGCACTTATAAATATTGTCATATGAGAACTTAAAGAAAAAAAATAAAAAACGCTTTTCTACTCGCTTTTTCCTAAACCATACCCTCTACCGAACTACATACATACTGCGACGCATGATAAGCCGCGGCGGCCCGGCGGATAACGCCCGCGTCAAGGCGAACGTATAGCACCATAAACATATCACAGGACCCTTACAAACAAGTTCTACGATCTAATACAAATTGTCTATACATTGATGCATCACATCATTTATGCCATATCTTGAGTCTTTACTAATGGTACTAATTTAAAAAAACTCGTTATGCTCCACTTTTGGTTAAAGTTGGGTTCAGTCTATCAAAAACTTGAATAGAATATACTTTTAGTTTCGTCAATGCACCTGCTTAAATATCGCACGTTTGCCTAATTTGGTATGCCTCTCTGATGCAGTGTAATGTACATATGTAATAAACGGATTTACTCCCTTACATGGCGAATGACCTCTTATTTAGTTAGTTTATCATTAAGATTAAAACACACATATGGTAATATTAAAATGTCCAATACCTCAATCCAACCATTCAAATGTGTTCCACTTACCATACGGCATCCGGTGGCCTTAATATCAAAATAAATAAATTAAGTGCAAATGTAAAACATTTAAAGGACTTAGGACGGTGCCACACATGTGTAAATAATTTTAGTGCATTTGACTTTATATTACTTCTTAATTCGAGTGTTTGCAATCTGTATGTACATCAAGTGTTTTTAACAAACTTCAACCAAATTATATTCAACTTTAATCTAATAATAAACTATATTACACACATAATAAGCATTATTGGCTGCAAGTAATTGAAATACTATTTAAACCGCTACAAATGCAGAGTCAAACAGTTGCAGATTGATTTAAAAGGCATCGATTCAAGGGAATCGTTGGCATAGAATATCAGTGTCTCTTTAAAAAGGTTACAAAGATTGAGGATCACAATACAAAGGTTACTGCTGTGTTCTGTAGATATGTGAATGATATGGCTTGTAATACACTATTCCACTTCATTTACCTACACTTAATGCTTCTTTCCCAGATTCTTTATTCAATATACATATTTAGGTCTTACTTGTCTTCGTTTGACTTCGCGAAGGTCTGATGCCGGTCACGCAACTGAGTATCTATCGGTCATTGCACTAAGTAGTTTGTCGCGTACGCATTGTCGAGGTTATAAAGAAATAAAACTCAAAAGACATTCATTCAAATAGTAACTAACATCTACTCGTACTATCATGACGACTAAGGAAGATCATTCACATCATCATTGCAATTCACAATGATTTTATTTCCTACAACCTAAATGGAAAAACGAACGAGCTTCTCAATTCAACCGCCATTATTTTTTTTCTGTGTGAAACCGCATATTCTTTTTTTCGCATTATTTCGCACATCCAAATTGGACTAACCCTTAGTCCGATTTGGATAGCTGTTTTTGTTGATACAAAATTTAGTTGGGCTAGCGAGTTTTTTTTTTACTTTACAGTTCATTTCTTCTTTCGTCTGTTTAATTTTATTGTTAAACAGTTTTTAAAGATGATTAGTACAAAAAATCTCAATTAATCAATCTAATCTAATAAAAATAAAAAAAAAAAGATGAAATTTTCATTACAAATCCACCATACTAGTGATTTTTAGTCGGCCGATTATTTGATGATACTGGCCTTCAGTATGAAGTTGTATGGACTGACTTGACTGTTTGACTGGTGGCATTAGATGATTTAAATCGGCGGATCAAGCTTTAGAAAATGCCAGCTTCACAATAATGTCCATATTAACAACAGCCGATTAAAAATGACAAGAGCGCGGTGCCTCTAACTAGTTATGTATTGCGCAGTTTGATTACAGACCACACAACGCTATTTATAGATCTTATGACGCAATACACATACGTTCAATTTGACGAATGTGTAATGGAGGAATTATTGTCCTAGGTCAGTTTTATGTTTCTGTGACGACGTAGATAACCGACCAATACTTTAAGAGAACAATAGGATGTACATAAATAATCCATCAACATGCAATGTCATCTAAGTATCTAATGTCTGAATAAAAATTTTCACAGTGATATTTAACAGTGTTAGGTAAAATGTCAATGACGAAACTTTGGGTTGGGTAGGTACACATGTGTTTTAAATTATTTGACTACAAACTTTCACTCTCGGTGTCACTCGCATTAATATTTATTTTAAGTACCCGTGAAGGAACCGTATGTTTTCACGATAAAAAATCTCTTTAAGCCCTTCAACTAAAAATGTTTCCAAATTTTATTTTATTTCGTTGGTTAAGTTGTTTAAGCGTGATAGTTTAATTAACAAACAAACTCGCAATGAAATAATAATATAACCACTTGTAGGTTTCGTAAATGTAAATACTCTAAATAATCGTAAATGTAATGTAATACTGACATCTACATTAATACAAACCTCAGCACCAAAATAAATAGTTTAAAACTAAAAACCATAAATATCGAATAAAGTAACTCTAGCTGAAAGGAGTCTTAACTATCGAAACGATATTATATAGATTTCGAAAACATTCATCTACTAGTAGTTAGCCTTCGAATTAGACAGAATATTTGCATTCCGTTCCCTGAAATGATTTCATTATTATAATTACATGCAAATAGATGCAACAAATAGCGCTCTGAAAGAATTTTTATGATTTTTTTTATAAATTGGAAAACACCAGTAAAATTCAAACACATACGCACACACGTAATATGGCATATTTTTTTCTTATTAAGTTACAGTAACAGCTGTAACAGTTTGATTTTAAAGTCACTGGGAAAACTTTTGTTGATAAACCTAAAGTTGGCTTCCTATCAAGCCGCTCGTTGGAAGCGCGATATCATAACATGGACTGCTTTCAGCTATTTAACTTGCAAACAGTCTAACTCCGATCCAATTAGAGATGGCTAAATTCTTACATGTTATCCTATAAAGTCACATTACTTTTATGGAAGATGTATGACCATATTGGTAAAGTCTTGCATTTGAATGTTGACAGTGACTGATTAATTTATTAGAGATAAAATCTGTTTTATAAACCTCCAACTCCTGCCTGCCTCTAAAAGCAAGCGATAGACAAGTAAGTAATGTCATCTATCTTGATTGTTTGTGAAATAAAGCAGTACTAAATAGGTTTTTTTTAATACCACTCCCGCACTAGGATTAAGTCCTGTGTCGCGGGGGAGTTTACAATCATTCAAGCAACGGACACAGAGAACACCCAGACTCAGAACAAGAATTTGTGAATTTAATTAAACACACACAAAAAGAAGCATCATAAGAAAATTCTTCAAAGCACAAACTAACATAATTACGGTTATAAATGAGTAAAAAAATGAGTACAAAACCGTCAAAACAAAATTTTGTGGTAAACTTTTGGATAGGACATGTCTTTGCAAAACATTTATCACTAGCATCAAGTCTAGTCTATCCATTGTGCTTATAATATGCTAATCACATCTAAGTGTGAGCAACATACTATATACTCTGACATCATGATTTGAAGAGCCAGAAATTATACATCATGTCATGTTTACTGCAATAAAACATTAGCTTTAATCATTACAATAGGAGGTCACCCGATGTTTATCAATTCATATTTATACAGCACGAAGCGATGACATTTAGCATCAAACGACACCGTTTTCGCAAAGTCAGACTAATCTACATAGAGTTAACTAAATACCAAATGATGCCTATATAACTCGATTTCATTGTCAAAAGCAAGTTATTTCATCGTGAAAAATTTGAGATGGTTGAAAGTTCTACAAGAGACCAGAGTAATCGTAAAACACAGAATAAATTACCAATCAACCGTCACGAATCAAGTTGGTGCTAGTTCTACTATGCAGTTATTAATTAAACTATTAATAAAATTTAGGTGTGGTGGCTGTAAGCGTGTACCAGGATGATGTATATCTCAGTTTACGGCGATGCTCGACGCTCTTAATCCTAAGTATTAACCAGAGGCACCGACCCGCCACGATTTATCGTCCCGAGGCACGACGAGGCGGGGCCAGCTAACAACTTACACTGTTGTACCTTGCAACCTGATAGCTCCTTTTGTATTTTTCTGAAGTCGGGACGCATTACTGTAATACTTTGTACTGAACCAGTCACGTATACTTGAGTTTTTTTAAACGAACACGTGAATTATCTTAAGCTGGTAAACATCACGACACCTCACACAAGGCTGTAATGTATAGTGCTTCAAACTGTAAGCATAATGATGCACTACAATTAAGCTGCTCGCATTAAAATAGGCAGTCCAAAGTGGTTTACAGTTGAGAGTTAAAACATTTAATCTGCGTTTGTCAGCACACTCTTTCAAGAGAACACTTATCGTCTTTAAGCAGTCTATTCGTATTTTATCCGCAACCGGAATCTCTTCGGGATGTAGAGAGATAAGACGCATTTACGTAAGAACAAAAAATCCCAATAAAACTAGAATGTACTAAAACTAAAAACTATGTATGTCGTCACAGAAAAGCTAAGATGTTCGCTGTAGTCTTCATCACTTTTGTAAACTATGAATTTGTCTTCCATGCTCAACAGATAATTCCCTTACAGAAATACAAACGAGTGATCGATATTACAGTACTAAGGCAGAATTAAATAATGGATGAGGTCTATGACCTATAAGTAATTCATAGAATGAGCGAGTGAACGTGAGGTGCGGTGCTCGGCCCGATATGGCAGGTGCGTTATGTAAGCTCGCTGTGGTGCAGGCGCACGCCTATGATACCAAATGCCACCGCGCTATTCCTATGCTGGCCAACTAGCTGCGAACTCGTGCCAAGGCCTCGCAACAATTGAAAGTAGATGTCCAATAATTGATATTGCGAGACAAGTTACCAGCTAGGTTACAAAAAAACTAGACAACCAGATACGGAATGAAAGGTTAGTACATTCAAAGGGCAACATTACGCCACATTCATAACAGGTGCCGATTACGCTTACTGGAAACTTAGAAGCCAGACAAATTCATAATGATATAGCCCGTTACCTCTTGCAAAGTCATAACGATAACCGTTGATATAGTCGTTATTGTCGTGTGCCCGAAGGACTTAAGCGGACAATTTAAAACATAAATTAGATAGTGCAGTGTCTAAATACGGGAGAACACCGGGAGGCAGTCGACTACCGGGTGGTTAGGGACGATGAATAACGAAGCGACAGGGATGGAGTATCGGCTATGGCTGCGGTGGGAGAGAGACAAATGATAGGCCACGAGTGCAGCAGCCACCAAGCAGTGTGCACACAGACATCGATCGATTAGCGGCCAACCCGGCGCCCGTTGCGCCACAGCCAATCTATCGAACTTTAGATTCAATTTTAAATTGTATCCATTTTAATTAGTAATCAGATGAGCATTAACGTTTAAATGCTATTTACACGGTATGTATATACAGATATGCAAAATTCATAGTTATTGCGTCTCATGTTGCAGGTATCCACTTCTAAAGTTATGTTATTGGTGTTCAGATCACGTTGCCGTCGACCGGTGATCACTTATTTAACTTGGAGGTGCCGTGATTGTATAGTCACAGCGAAGCAGACACCGTGCGCATTTCTTATTTATGAAATTTTCTATTGGAACAGCTGCGGTAATGGAATAATTTCGATAAAACTGATCAGTATTCAGCAAAAATATCTCAGTGTGTCTTCAGTTTTCCGAGACCCAAGATCGGCCTCGCGGTCCCTTCCAAGATTAGAGCTCGATTGAATTTACAATTGGTGGCTCAGAACTACATATTTGGAATTCAGTTAGTGGTCAGTTGTTGTTTTTTTTTTAATCAACTAGTCAACCATGATTTAACGCGTTTGGCCAATGATCTTAGTGTTTTTAAATAAATTTACTCTAAGATACAGACTTCATTAATTTGTCACGTTTTATTAAGTTTTAATCAGAAAAGAAAGTTTTAATGTAGCCGCCAGCTTCAAGTTGCTTAGCAGCAAAATACCTACTGCAAGAAATGGTAGGAGGCGGTGAAACTGGTTAGGACCCAGGAAGCAACAGAACATAATATTTATGAAATGATTGGAAAATATTGATATAGATTTCTGAATGTACTTTTTATATTGTATCGATTTAACTTCATTGAGTCGCAATGTAGCGGGAAACAGTCTTATGTGAGAAAATAACCACCGACTGTTAAAGTACCTTATAATCTTATCTAAAAAGACTGTATGCAATATTTTTCTTTCTTACACACCTAGAGGTAGAAAATACAATAATAAAAAATAAATAAAAGTTTAGAAGCCCTTAGTCTTAAACTTGGACGATTCACTTTAAGTACGAATCCGACTATAGAGTAGCAGAGCCGTAGAGAACAAAGCTTTGGCTAACTCGACAATGTGTTTAGTTTCCAGATTAGAGCAATCCCGTCCAACACCTAAACACGGATTTTAGATAACATTCAAACTCCGACCGCACTGAATATAAATGAGATTTTAAAGAAAACCGCAGCTCCCGTCTTAGAGCTCTTGGGCATTTTTACCAAACATTACAATCACTTTACTATATATGAAAACCGTATCTAAATATTTGGACACATATTAGATACGGTTACCCCAATGCAGTAGCTGCAGATATCTTTTTTCCTTTTTTGTTTACAAAAATTAAAGTTGAAAAATCTATATCGGAAAACAGCGAGTGAGGCGGAGTGCGGGTGGAGACGGAATTGCGTCGTGAGGTGGGCTCGGAGACCCGGCACGCCCCTTTACTTCCCAGCTGTTTGCGTCTATTACGATTTCAATGTCAAGTCCGATCAATAAACCGCCGGGGATGTAAAATTTCGGTCGCTTTCGGTGCTTTCCGGGATCTCCGAACGACGGGCATACTAACCTACCGTAATACGCTGGGGTGCGTGCTCTGTTCACGATCAATAGCCGCCTAGTAAGGCTCGGCTCGTTTTATAAATAGTCTTGAACTTCACCTCGGCCGTTACCGTCTCAAGATTCGTGGGCGAAAGTGTAGAAATATCTTTAGTTGCGTCACGATGCCCGTCTTGTTTTGTAAATATCATAGAGCGAGTTTTGCAGTTTCATAAAGGTACCCTTGTTTAAAATGAATATTTTTAATATGAGCGTTGATAAGTCATTGCAAATTGTAATAAAATAATGCTCGCATCTCAATTATGTAAATGAGATGCACAATCCTCCTCGGAGAGAGTTTGAATATCTCAATATAACGTGACAATCGGCAATTGATATGAATATTTTAAAAAGTTTCCATGTCAAACGCTCTTAATTTCCTTTCATGGAGAGCCCACCGTTGGCATCGTTGGCGCGAGGAAAATCTCAGAAACGTAGAATTGGATAAACAACAGTTGTGAATTTCTCTACGTGGACGTAAAGGCACTCGAAAAACTAATACCACCAATCTTCATACCCTCGTCAGTATGCAGACAATATCGAATCGAACGAAAATCGTAATTTTTACAAATTTAAAGAAAATTGGAAAATCATGCTGCATAAGTTTCTTTCAACAAATAAAATAATTAATTAGAAGAAAACGAAACGGATGAGATGAGGTAGAATCAAGCTTTAGCTATTACAGTGAGTAGTAGTGAGGGAGTAAAACCGGCAATATTAAAGGACGAAAACGAGCGTTTCATTACTGGGAATGTCGGCAATAACAATACGTTTAATGCTCGGGCTGCGATCCTCTCAATGCCCGTTTCTACTCAAAAAAATCCCTTCGCCACTAATACTAACAAATCCCAGACAATTACGAGTAGCAGGTTTTGATATTACAACAACGTAAGTACTGCTCTTAATAGCGTGATGTTCTTTGCATAATTTTATAGTAGTTATTTTAAATTGATACTAAGAGAATCGTCCCAATTGTGTCGCAGGATTTATAACGCATTACATTGTATCTGCAGTAAGTAGACTACGTTAATTAGCATATATAATAAATTGTTCAGCTATAGATATTTATCCGGCTACTAAGTTGTAGAGTTTGTAGAAATACATGACTAACTCTAGGCCTGTCATAACTCGACACGACGTTGGGTAGGTCACGTAGACACACATTGCAAATTTTTGTACTGTTTTACTTCATAAATGGATAGTTGAATAGATAAAACACTACGCTACTGATAACGCAAAATAGTTTTGTACTCACTACGTGCACTCGCACTACATTATAAGGTTACCACAAGGATAAAATAAAGCAATAAAACAAGTAAGAAATGTTTACGTTTGACATATAATACTGATTATATTATTTACGCAGTATAATATGACGGATATGAAACACGTAAATAATGGATAAACTAAAGCATTCACTCACGGCTTCACAGCGCTGCGCCAATTATTTCATTTGAGAATGTATACTTACTTAATGATGACACTAGCTGTGTAATCCCTGAATTCGTTAAAAGTGTAGGAACTCATCATGGATAGGAAGTTAAGACAGACATTTTTTAACTGACATGGATTAAAAACAATATTATTAATAAATACATAAATAGGATTGCAACTTGTAAGATAAACCTATATTCAGTCAGTGCTAGGTGGTTTGTAGATGGGTGTAAGTAATAACGAAATTAATACACGGTCGAAAACATGTCTCTCAATTTAAATAAAGGTTTAATTATAACATTTTGTTGTTATAATGAGAATATTTTTTTTTATATTATAGGGGGACAGACGAACAGACGGGTCACCTGATGGTAAGTGACAACCGCCGTCTATGGACTACGCTACCCACCTTTGAGGATAATGAGTGATATGAGGGTATGCGGGGAGGGGAAGGAGAGGAAGATGAGGAAAATGGAAAAGGGGCAGGGTGTCAGGGGGAGAGGAATAGGAAAGGGAGGAGCTGGGCTTCCAGAAAACTCACTAATATCGGGGAAATGCAACGCAAGTGTTGCTTCACAATTGGTTTTCTGTAAGGCCGTGGTTATTATTGCCTAAGCATGGCTCGTACCACTGTTAGTTAGATTGCAGTATTTATACAACAGTATTATCCACTATCCGTAAGATAATTAATTTTAAAACGACTATGTTATTTCATTACATTACGTATTGAGATATGCTTTGAGATTCCTGAACTTGTGTTTATGAACACCGACATTTATCAAGAGGCCGACCATTATATTAACGCTTTTTTGCATCCTTAATGATAAATAAACTCTGAATCTTTATTAGAAGAAATTTCTCGCTCTAGTAAATCATTTATAGCTATCGTACAATTTAATGATTACTTTCATACACTTAAGTAGTGCTACAAGATCACAGTTGGTCGTGCGTAACTATTTAATACGATCATTTGATCACGCAACTTCATCTAGCCGGGTTACAATAATTAGTAAAAGCAATTACGTATCCAGGCCACACCTCGCTATTAGGTCTTTATTATGTTAACAGTTTATAAAGTAGACTTATTAAAATAAAGGTAAACATGCTTCATAAGGAAACCTGTAGATAACTGCATTGTTTATGTCAAGAGTCAAGAGTGTTTTATGTAATATTTGAATTTGGAAGTGTATTCTTATTATATTTAGACTTTTTACTTGTTTTTATTAATTAATGTATCTTCGAAAAATTAATTAGGAATCCACTTAAATCTGTACATAATTTTCTATTCGGATTTTCTTTCTTTCTTTGTTTTTTGTGTCAACTCCCACGTCAGGATTAATTCCTGCATCGCGGGGGACTTTACAAACATTCAAATGACGGACACAAAGAACACCCGCAGTAACGGTGGTCTATAATAACTCTGGCATAGCCTTCAGCGTCACTGACCACTATTCGAAAAGGTTACTAATATTAAGTATAAGTAAAAGAACAGTCTAGATAGTCCATTCCTAAGGACCTTTTACTACGTTCCAAGCCATCAGAGAATTGTATCTGCTGAAGGCCAAGCATGTCCACGTGGGTTTACCTGCCACAATGTTGTTAAGGTAGGTACGTATATCATTTATAATTATAATTGTGTATGATTAATATGATTATAGACGGAATCAAAACAATTGCCTTCTCGGCTCAAATAGGCGTGTCGCTAATAGCTTTCTTACATGATAAGTAGTGATTTGTAGCCGCTGTCTGTCTCTATCGTCTGGCTTATATCAGTTTCCATGACCACTTGCAGTGCCGAGCTATCTCTAACAAACTTTCTTTTAAAAATGTATTCCATTGTCGCTGGCCGTAATTGCTAAGGCCTCTGGGACTATGGCTTAGGAGCTCATCAGTTAAGATATTGCCAGGCCCACCAGCACATCCACTGCTCGTTTTTCATGTTTGCGGTTGAAGTGTTTTCATGTTCATGGTAGAAGTAGTAGTACATAGGTTTTATTTTTAGGGACAACTGTTTGGATAACTTTTATTGGATTAACAATTCAAACGTATTTTCGGGTTAAAAAAAAATTAGGTTCAATCAGTAAAAAAATTAAAAAGGATCACTCGATTGCTTTTCAATATAATTACAGTCCAAACAATTATTTCGTATTTTGCCTATCCTCATAATTTTTTCCTCTTAATAGAATAAATAGGAGTACTACATGTCACTTAAATACTTTCCTATATTCCTTGATCCCTTCTCATGATATGTCCAAACCTGCCATGACGGATTGTCCGTAGAATAAAATATGGTGGAAGCATAATTAGGTTTATAGGATAAGGTATTAAAACCGAATTAAAAGACACGTACCTAAAGAAATTAAACATTTCATTTCCTGAAGAGGTTGAGTAATAAAACAAAGGTATTTTGAACCAAAGCCAACAGGCACGAGTATAGCAAATCAAATCACAATATGGCGGTATTAGCGTTACGATTCTATGCGCCGGAGATTTGCAAACGTTGTCGTAGAGCTGCATCGACGTGCACTGTAAGTAGGTTATGCGCGTACGTCGACCCCGCGCCCGACTTCAGGGTTAACGCCAAGTGCTTGCCCGCTACTAGGGCTGCCAGAAGGAATTGGAAAATATTCGTTTATAAAAATTAGGTTTCTTTCGGATACCGACTTCTATCGCAATAAAAGTAGGTTAATATTTAAAGTTTACAAAAAATAAATAAAAAATACATTTTAAAAGGTATTTAAATACATAAGAGCCGTATATCTAATAAAGCAAATTATAGATCCCGAAACATATGCAGCATGTTGATAGTTTACTTGTAACTATTCCACGTTTCAGACTGCATTTTTGGAACTTTTGAAAACGTTTTTCTTATATTTGTAATCTCCAGAAACGTACTTATTGTACCTCACCGCAATACTCGCAATCAACAACATATTGAAGTAAAACCTTCTTATATATAAGCGTCACGAATCAATGAGGTCGTAGTACTGTGACAAAACTAAAGAATTTTAATTTATAACAATATTTAAATATTAAAAAAAATATATGTCAAAATGCATTTGGTGGAAAATAAATTAGAGTCCAGTGAGGACAGCACTAACTCCTAGACACAGACGACCCAGTAGCCTATCTAAGAGAATAATACTTCACCCTACAGTATATTATTACTATACTAACACATATAAGCATGAATCATTTCGGAAATTAGACCTGACCTCGGACAATGAAATGAATGAAAAACAAAAGACATAGATAGGTGAAGCACTATCCACAGCAATACTGTATAGAAGAAGAGATGTATCTTACCTACATTAGATAAAAAGTTATAAGGCGAGGGTATTTTAAGTGTAGCTTAATAATAATACTAATTGAATTATTATTTTGAAATGAAAATTATGGCTGCTGGTGAACCTTAAGTTCAAAAGCCAGATCCTTACTACTTCTGCCAATTGCTGTGAAATGAGGCTGAAAGCCGTAGTAATTAATCTTGAGGTTTTTTTTCTAACTCAGGACTTCATCGCTTTACTGCATTAGAACTGCTTTAACAACATATCTAACAAAGATTTTGAAAGAGATTTCTAAATTATTTCAATGTAAGTAATGTTTGTTTGATATACAGTGGATCCAATTATGTTAAATGCTATTACGATGTGAAACAACGAAATAATGTTATTTATTGAACCTTCATTTATTGATTGGTATCACAAACTAATTATCCACAAGGAATGTTGTAAAGTTTTATGTAAATTTTCATATTCGATGTACAAAAAGGTGTTGATTATCAACAAATCGAAATTATTATGTCAAGCGAATAATAATTTATAGACAGCATATTTATTTTATTTATTCGTGTCAAGCGAAACTGAGCAGCATTTGGTACGGAGCCGATTGCATTAATAACTAACTGCCTTTTGAAACACGTAAAAACATTTAATATTTATTTCTGCCTTTTTGGTTTTATTTGTGAGATAAAGAAAATATAGTAAAAAAGTTTAATTCTCGAGTTCCTCCCCAAGGAGAGCTACACTACTTGACCTGTTGAATATCTAAAGCTGAAGAGCCTTGTGGTTCTTCTTTTTTTGTTTAAACGGGCTAATCTTTAGTAGTACTAGTCGAATATTTTTGTATTGAATAGAGTTTTTATTGACGAATAATGTAGGCTACAAATCATCCCGCTACGACCCTTAAGAGTAGAGCAGTGACGGTAAAAAGAGTGCAAGTGAGTCATAGGGTCAACGTGAGTAACACCGCAAACTCCCAAGTATAAACAAAAATACCTGTACTACCACATGCTTACTTTTTAACATAAGACCATTAAAAAAATAAACAAATTTCAAAAATGAGTAAATACATAACAGATAATAAATATAATATTCGTACTCAACGCTATCATTGTTGTTAGCTTTTTCTCTCCTTATCAGTATAGTCGTCACATGCGATAAGGAAATATTAAAGTTACTTATTTAATTAAGTAACTGATAATTTAAATAAACATTAATACATAAATTAATGATCTATAATCGATATAAGTGTTATTATCGTCTAGTGTCATTCTAAACATTATTACTCAGACAGTGAACTGTACAGAAGTGTAGATAATACTGTTTAGCTTTAATTAAATATCCCAGTTTTGACAAAAACTACTAAGCACGGCCAACGTATCATAAGACTCGTCAGGCATGTAAATGTTCGTAATGTTCCTAATACATCGCTTCTAAACAACATTACATTAGTAGATAAAGTCGTGTTAATATTGCATGGATTGCGTAATTACGACTTCTATTGATTACCAAATAAGCCAACAAATTTTGCCTGAAATCAAGCCAATGTTTTCCAAACATTATTACTGTAGTTATCGTGATAATAATAGCAAGCGCGGGATCAATGACCGCTCTAGTTCTATTCTAGTAACTACAACTAGTGATACAACTTTGTTGCTGTGAAGTTTCATACACTGAAGTTGTTTATTTTTGTTTTAACGTGTGCCAGTAACTTTTTTATTTATAAGTTATTATTACTCGTTAAGATAATAATGTAAGTTATATATATAATGTAGAGAATGTTATGTAAACGTCCCGAAAACGAAGACATGCGATAGTACTTATGATACAATTGATTATGAGTTAGGAAAAACAACGATCAAAAAAATACGTCTTTATACAACGTTTTATTAGCATTATTCATCCATCATCATCATTCCATCATGTTAGTACATCTTAATGAAACGATCATTAAATAAAAACATTACTAAAAAAATATACGAAACACCTATTTATTATCAACACTAAATGAATGAACTCGTATGTGGTTCGACAATGAAAATACATACTCTTGTGTTGATAATAGCTAATGGCAGTGCTGCGCCCGATTCAACCGCGACTAGCGAACTAGGCGTGGGAGTAGACGAGGCGACGACGCATCGCATTGTGTGGGTATTAGGCAATATTCATAATACATATTATAATTAATATATTTACATATCTTTACAAATACACAACACATTTTCGACAAAAATACTACATTATTTACTTATCTACTGCGAAATATTAAATGACACAAAAATGTACATATGTACATAAATGTACGCAAACAAGGCGCACGTTCATCAAGATTGAATTCAACAGTACTATGCAAACACGAACCGGCCCCAAAGCACTACCAAACATGGCAATAGTGTCCTGCAAGTGATTACTTGCGATAACTTTATAAAAAAAACTTGATTGCAAGTACCTACACAAAATGGTCTCACAGCAGTTACGGGCTGCTGGATAAAGTTCGCACGCTTGTTGCCTTTTATAGTTCTGGTAGGCTATCGACTGTGTCGAAAGCTAAACATTAAGAAAATACGCAAGATTGACTATCTGTTGCGCCACGAGAACAATACGAATGTTCCATTTCCAAATAATGTAGTTAATAAGATTCGTTAGTTAAACAGCAATCAAAAATCTAACATTATATGTAATGCTGTAATTACGTTCATCAAGATCTTACGAAACGGCTGATACCTGAACTAGTAAGAATATCATTCTACAACTTTTTACATCGAAGGAAAGTTGCGCCGCGAGACCTATCCAGCCCTATTGTATCTATTAACCACTACTTTCTCATTTCTTGCCATTTACGGTCCGTTGAGAAAATCGAGATGCATTTTGCAGTATATCAGCGCATGATGAACAAACGGAATGACAGCATAACTTAGGCCCACTTAGATGACTGACTCATTTAACGATTCTCTTAATAATAATTTAGGCGCATTTGTGTAAGTACATGTATTAAAAACTACTATTAAAATTTAAGATACTGACACAAAAAGTTGAGCTCTTGTTGTGTTCGGTAAACAAAACGATTTAAAGCAAAAACACTTTGTTAATCCACATGGGAAGCCTTGAGCGTAGTATCAGGTTGCGGCTGCGCGGGCTCCGTCGGCTTTAGTTACATGGACGACCGCGCGCCTGCCGCCTCTTCCGACGTGCTATTCGAATAACATTACCACTTATTATTATGTAAATTTATAATGTAACTCTTTTTATCTACAAGACAACAACAGACAAATGACACACTTCAAAGAATTGTAAACCAATTAGAACGTCTTGTGAAGTTGTTCAGTTCTTTACCCCAAGTTTGATCATGAGATGCGATTATACTCTTACATGTACATACATGCACGAAGGACGTGAAAATTACCGCGGCGATAAATTCATAAGCCCGACTTTAGGTCTTACGAGCGATACAACCGGTTGGCGCAATCAATATGCTGGTAGACAGCGGGCCACCATAAATAGAAGAAGTGGACTCGGATTTAATGATGCCGCTCCGCGAAAACGTGGCTCGCTTGCCGCTGTTATCAATCATGCTTACAGCTCTGTAGCTGTGTATCGTTTCACTTGATTATTAGGAAGGTAAGGGCCGATATTTATTTCCCATTGAATTTTATTGATAAGAAGTAACGATTTATTTTTTTGCGGATGGGCCCTACTTCAGCGCTGGAGATAAAAGGAAAGAGCCATAGCGGCGGTTATAGTTTGTAATACACACGGAGGTTAATAAGGCGGGTGGGGAATTATGAAGTTTCCCTCGCAAAGCAAACGGTGTATTCTCACGCGAGGTGGAGCGAAACGAGTCGGCTGCAAGACAATACCAGTCGTTTTATTTACGCGATAGATAAGTGAAGAAATGTTTTAAATTATCTCGCGTGCAACAGTTGAAGCACGCGCGGACGTTCAAGGTACAATAGTAGTCACCTCGTCCGTCACACCAACACGAAGTACTAGTTAGATTAGCTCCGTTCATTATCTATGTTAAAGTAACTGTCTAAATAACAATGAATATCAATTACAGAAGATATTTTAATTTCTAATGGTAGTAAAAAAGAATTTATCACATATGTATGTTTTTTTTTTTATAAAACTTGGTTCACACTTTACTAGTATTCCTGTACCCCCCCAGCTAAGCTAAATGCTTGTACTAGGGGTGGATTAACGACGCTATTGCAGTGGGTGAGGTTCGGACCCCCAACAATTTGATGTATTTTATAACTAGTTAGGTAGTACATTGGTATTTTTTTTTTACTGTGTAATCAAAGAACATTTAAAAAATTCCGGAAAATGTTACTGCCGAAAACGCCCAATATTCTTAATGTTAAAAACCTCGGGAAGAAATGAAAGTTTTGGTTCCATAAGTCCATAAATAATAAAAACTGTTTATCTTCAAAATAGCTTTGCATTATTGCTTTTGAATATAGCTTCAAAATACTTACAAGTAAAAGACGGACAGTTTTCAAATTTAGTCGTATATATGTACCCACGAAAAAAACATAATACAACTAAATAAAACCATTGTACAAAGAAGATCTTTGTACCCACTTTTACGTAGTTGTTTTTTTTATAACAAGATGTGACTAGTTGCGACACGAGTAGCGAGTACTATTACTCAATCAACAGAAAAAAAATTGACTATGTACAAACTCTCTTGTACAGTATTAAATAACAGAAATGCTGAACAAAAATAGCAGCGGCTCAACGGACAGGGGAATGACCGTCGCTTGACACACAACTGGCTCAAGGCTCGTGGAGATTAGATACCAGCGGCGCATAACAAATACACATAACGACTCACAATTGCAAAATAATCCGTGTCGAGAACAATCCACTAAGAGTTCTCTAAGATAAACAAAAATATGTTTCCAACATAGTGGCAGATACTACGATATAAACGCATTTTATAATGAATCAGTATATATAATTAATCAGTGTTTAAGAGATTATTTAATGATTTATTAACTAATCACAATTTAGACCTATAATTACACAAAAATGTTTCTAATGTAATTGTTTTATAATGTATATAATATACAATCGATGCACATACAATAAAAACAATTAAGGAATTATGCAATGCTTGCCATAAAATATGGAACGTAATACCGAAAGACTGCGGGAAGTGCTTAAAAACAAAAATATGTAAATATTTAATTAGATTTTTAATGTCTCCATTATATTAAACAAGTTCTTGCAAAATGTTTATACATATGGATTTGTTATACTACAGTATGGAGCTTTTCAAAGACGAAAAGTGTACTTAATATCAATATCTTTTCTCAGACGATCCGCGATATATTTATAAATAGCCAAATAAAGATGCGCAATAGCGAAACTTTATTTGGCTATTAAATATATATATATCCAATTATGTTATTTTATTTACCATATAACTTATATTATGTTACATATATATCTACATAAAAAGATTAATTCTTTAACAAAAAAAAATTATAAAAGACGAATATGTCAAGAATGTCATGTCTATTAAAAAGTTGTATTTTTCTTTAATCGATGATGGATCAGATGTTACCCTATTAGCTGACCATTTTCATCAATATGAACTACTCACAATTTTCTTGACGCACGAGCTGAGAAACCGCTTCCCGCCATTTCAGTACTTTTGATAATCAAAGGGGCAATTTCTAGTCTAAACAATAGAAATGTTTCCGCATTTTCCTCTCTTGGCTTAAATCAATTTAATATGTATGTATATCACTATAAAATATGGTTCTCAATTAAATGTATAAATTTATTTGAACACAAAAAGGGACTTAGGTCTGGATAAAGGCGTGTCTCGTAAACCATCCTAACGGTACGATTAAATTACACCAAAGTTAGTTATATTTGGTAGAAAATGTATGGCCACCCACCCCTCCCGGCGCCACTCATGGCAGCGTTTTATCGCTAAAAGTGTCAGCCTGTGTTTTTATGGCGGCGACAACAAAAGCAAACTTTCACCTCTGCAAACCTTGCGAGTAATAAAAATATTTTATTGGCGACCAACGCGCTTTCAGTTAGCGCATCTATTTGAAAACCACCGCTTATTACAATTAGAAGTAGTAAACACCTAAACCTAATGTCTGTCCAATAATACATACACATTGCAATGTTTGCGAATTGTCAATTTAGCATTACATAAATACCTTTGGTCTCGTATGTTAAGGAACGTCTAATTTACATTAATGGTTTTTATTATTAAAATTACACTAAATACATAATAAATGATTACTAACCTTAATTTGATATGAATTCACTTTGTGCTTGGGCAGAAGATTGAATGTGGAGAAGTCCAGTCTTCTGGAAAATATGCCATTCGCACCAGCGCCGGCTCTGTAAAGAAATTAACAGAATTTGAAATATTATATATAAATATTTAGGCATAATAGGCGAAAAGTATTCACTATGATATGAAGTTTGGCCAGTTTTGTTATTGTGATCATTTTTGATCTGACTGGGTCGTGATCTTTTCTAGATTTCAGGAGACTTGGCAAACAAAAGTTTTATAATACTGTCCTGTGGGTATTAAAAAAGAGATATTTAGAAATTATAATTAATTATACACGATTTATTGATAAATGCGCACTCTATGTAACAATACATTTCGTGCATTTGGTATAAAACGTTACGTGGATTTACAGGTAAGACGCACTTCCGCTATAAGCGAATGGAACGTAATTTGCACTTCATAATTTAAAAACCCTCGAAATACACTTTGAAAGTGTTATCATACATAATTATACTCTTAACGAAACACTTGAAATGAACAACAATCTAAAATATTCTACATCTCACCGAAGATGATGCTGAAGTAGTTTGTCGAACTCGAACCGACTAAAACCACACGGTGTTCCGTCATAAAAGGCTCTATTGCAAGATACTTGGGTATACCCAGGAAGGGATGCTTCTAGGAATCCCGCAGACTTTGGACGCCTCTTTTCAGGGCGACCGCATCATGGAATATGGGGGCCCTAGCCCCCCTCCAGTTTGAGAGGAGGGCGTGGAACATGTCACGTCATCGTCTCAGGTCTGCTTTTGCTGTCGCGGAATGACATGTCCTCGCGGTCCTCGGCAGCAGGTGCCAGGAAGGAACACCGTGGTGGTTTTAGCCGGTCAAGTCCGGCATACCCCTCCGCTGATGACCCCGGCGAAGGACAGTCCATGAGAATTTCCTCACGTAAAAAGAAAGAAAAAAAAAAGGCTGCTTTTGCTAAGGTAGAGCAGCCCTACCTTTTACCCCCAGACCATGGATTCATGGATACCGGACGGATAAGTACCAATCCTCTTTAGCATCTCCCCTCTTTAGTAATCCTCGAAAAATGAGGTTCCATCCAAAGGTCTCCAGCAAGAGACTTCCCACACTGAAAGTCGTTGCGAGGTTTAGACGGTTGCGCAGCGCAAGGAATTTGCGATACAAGAAATGAAACTTAAACAAGTTTCGCAACTTGAGGAAGAGTATACAAATTTTATGTAAAATTGTACGGTTTATGAAAGCACGTAGCACGTAGGAAAAGGAAATAAAAAATCAATATATTGACAGACATATCAAAACATCTATATACATATATAGGTATCTATCAAAAATTAATAATTTATCTATCAAAAACTAATAAACCGCAAAGTAGTACAACGAATCAATGTTTTTTTTTCAAAAACCATGGCAAAATGTGACAAAAAAAGCGACGCAAATACATTTTTTTTTCCATTGTCAAGGTCAACAAAATTAGATACCGGCCTTCGTATCTCTGCGGGCGTGTCAATATAACGCTGTTTACATTTACGTAAAGATAATAAAATTGCGATTATGCTGTTGACATGGCTGTCGTGATACCCTTCTACTCGTATCCTACATGTTAAGCACTTAAGTATATTAAATAGATGAGGAATATATGTATATCACTTGCGTAGAGAATTAAAATACTTGTGAACTTGTACTATTACCATGATTAGAGTAAAAGCACCTGTGTACGCAAAATGATTTTTTTCCACAACCGTATGCATTGTGTAGTTTAAAACAAATAACATGTTATTATTATTTACTTACTCATTCGGAGTCAACAGTTAAGACTTGCGACGACCGAACGGAAGTGCGCTCGACTTAATATGGGTAACCTTGGTCGTACAATGAGTTAGTTTATTTTCATGAACAAAAAATGGCGGCGCGAAGCCACAAACCGGCCCAGTTACGTAACACGATCGCCTTAGTGCCACGTTGCACACGTGTTAATTAAATTGGGACATAAATGATAAGGCGTTCCAAAATTGTAAACAGTAACGGGAAATGGTCTTTAGGTATTTTGTTGATGAAAATATTTTTTATCGGTATACGAGTATATTGTTATGGAACGACGTCAATCAATGTTAATACAGTAAAAAGGAAATATGGAATTTCTTAAAGTTTTTCAGGGACACTCGATAAAGCAGTAGACTGTGTGTTTTGGTTTGTTCGAAAACGTGTATTTTAAGCGGATCCGATATAACAGCGGCAGAATCACGCGGACGTGCACAAGAACTGGAATTCGTTAGTTATTTTGCTATTTTTGCAATCACTTTTTTCGGCGAGTTTTTCATTTCATTTAATATCTCAAAACATAATAATATTTATGACTGTATGTATATGTAATAAAAGAATCGTAAATTAGGTGTTTTTTTAATGTTTTGTGGGGAAAAACAGTTACTAATATGAAAATAATAAAACAACCCTATTAAGAAAACTAAATATGCCAGTGTCACTCGGGATGGTAAATCAACAATTTCTGATCGTTTACAAGCAATGGGTAAAATTCAAAACAATGAAAATGGGTTCCACATGTTTTATCAGAATTAGCGATGCAAAATCGAGTAACCATTTGTGCTTTACCACTCTCGTCACAAAAAGAAATCTTTTTTGTATTAAATCGTTACCGGCGATGAAAAATGGATCTATTATGATATTCCAAAACGTAGGAAATCATGGGTAGATCCTGGTTAACCGTCCACATCGACTCCGAAGCGTAGCATTCGCGTAAATAAGGTATTGTTATGATCAGTTCTTTAATGATGGAATTCATTTGTTGCCCGAAAAATGGTAAAAGGTTGTAGCTAGTAATGGAGCATATTTTTAATAATACAAGAATATTTAATTTTTAATAAATCCCTCAAAACTAACCGGAAGACCTAATATATACTTTCTAAATATGACATATCAAAATAAATTGAACTTTAAAAAAAATAAAACAGTTTTAAAACTAATAATTTTCTGACCTTTTTATTTACATATAATATAAACTTTTAAATAAGTATTTCAAATTTCACTAACCTACGTTTCGTACTGACCGATTATCTTCATTTATGTTCATAATTATGCATATAAATGTAAATATGTATATAAATACATAGGTAATTAAGTATTATGAGTCTTAAGTTTTCCGAAATTGTATGTTTCTATAAACTATAATTCACAGTAAGAGAGGACTGTTTTCATACCTACTTATTCAAATGAGAATTCACATAAAACCGCTTGTTTAAAAAACGAGCAGTGTCGAGTTGATATGGCGAATGCAATATGGCGATGCTGGCCTTGGTCTCTGAATAAAAATAACGATGTTTTTGTCGAGTTGATTTTATAGGTAGATATCACAAGTGCGGGCGGACGAACGGCTCAGCCCGCAGCGATATACCCACTACGTCTGTGTGCATTCGACCAAAATACTTTAACACATAGCTATATAGATTTTTGTTTTTTTTTGTTTTTAAAATACTAGTAACGTTGGCACATTCGCGAAATCAAATAATACCTGTTCTGGTTACCAAATCAGGAATTGTTGCATCCAGAAAGAAAATAGTCGTTTTCTGTCCAGATGATGAGTATATTTTAGCAAAGTGCGCCTCAGCTATCTAAATCATTTAAATAAAATTACATATGATAATATTATAAATCACGTATGAATACATCACGAATAAATTAAGTATGAAAATATTATAAAAAAATAATTACTAACCGTCTTGTGTAGTTGTCTGCAAGGTACTACACACTTACTTTTGCGTTTATCTAGCATACATAATATTTACGTGTTCCATTTATTTTTATTTTGACAAGTTCTTGTTAGAATCACAATAAAGGGACTGGCGATATTATATATATATATATACACTACCGTCCAAAAGTTTGGAAGCAACAAGATAAAATCAAATAAAATAAAAGTAAGCCATCTTAAATTTTTTTTATTGATACAGAATTAAAAAAATAGACAAAACACACTTCTACAACAATGAAATTAAATAAGTAATATAAAAATTAAATTAAATTTTAGCTTCATCGAAGTGTCCACCCCTCTCTTTAATTACCTTCTCGCATATTCTAGGCATCCTACTAATTAATTTCATAAAATACTGTTCATCTAACTTCTTCCATTCGCTCTGTAATAGTTGCCACAAATGTTCTGAGCTCGTAGGAGATTGATTTTTCACCCTTCTATCTAGTTCATCCCAAACAAGTTCAATGGGAGAAAGGTCAGGTCATTGAGACGGCCACTGCATGATTTTCACATCTTTTTTCTTCCTTAAAAAGTTCTGGCACAGTTTGGACGAATGTTTCGGGTCGTTATCTTGCTGAAAAACGAACCCAGGACCAATAAGATTCAGTCCACTGGGTATGGCGAAATCCTTAAGAATTTTCAAATAGCGTTCCTTGTTTAGTTTTTCGGTTATCCTCACAAGACTTCCGAGTTTATTGTTGCCGAAACACCCCCAAACCATGACATTACCACCACCATGTTTGATAGTAGGCACTGTACAAGCTTCTGAAGCTCTCTCTCCTTTAGATCGGCGCACAAAAACACGTCTATTGGACCCGAAAATCTGAAACTTCGATTCGTCACTCCAAAGAACTTTTTTCCATTGGTTTATTGTCCAGTTTTTATGTTCCTTTGCCCATTCTAGTCTGTTTTTCTTATGCCGAATTGTTAGTTTTGGTTTTTTAACTGCAACACAACCTCTTAGCCCCGCAGACAGTAGTCGTCTTTTAACTGTTGTTATTGACACGGGTGTTCCTCGCGTTTCATTCAGAGATGCGGTAATTTGTGGTGCAGTTAAGCGACGATTCCGTTTAGAAAGAACTCTGATGAAGTTATCCTCTTGACTTGTAGTGGATTTGGGCCTACCAGACCTTTTTCTATCTTCATTTTTGCCAGTTTCTTTTTTTCTAGCGAGGGTGTAGTGGACACCTTTACAAGAAATTCCGAGTTTTTTTGCGATTTGGCGTTCACTGTAGCCTTCCTCACGCAGAGTACAAATAGCGCTTCGCTGTTCAAGTGTGATTTGCTTGCGTTTTGCCATTTTCAATAAAAAAAGACGGTCAAGGAAGTAGTCGAAATCTTTTGAATACAGACGATGTTAATATCACAACCTTCGCGTTCTAATGCTCAAGTGTGACTAAATAAGGTCCAAAAAAGATAAAACTACAAAATATTTTCAATAAAACCGCATCAATGCATGAAAGAAAGTCCCCGGCGGATGAAGTAATAAAACACGTGTTTCGTCAAAATCCAGGAATTTGTTAAAACTCAAGGAATATGCACTAGTAATCCTTTTGTTTTGTGTTAAAAAATCACAAAAGGTCATAAAACTTTATTTTATTGCTATTATTTACCGCAGGGAGTCGGCAATCTTTTGTTTTGTTTGAAATCAGGTGTGCTTCCAAACTTTTGGACGGTAGTGTATATATTAATTATTATAGCAATGGAATTATCAGAAGCCTATCAAAAATAGACCAAGGACTTATACTTGATCTTGACTTAAATGGCTTTAAAAATAATGTATAAGTAGTATTTATAAATCTACTGATGAACCTCTTTTGGGGGTATCATATCCAGTCTAATACAGCGAAGGAACTTATCTTTTGTGCTTTAGAACCTGACAACCCTAAACGGGTGTGGTTATCTATGACTATTCTTATCTCCTTAGTAATAGTTATTAAACTACGTATAATATGCCCCGGCGCAGTTACAAAGATACCACTATTTACTTAGGATTAGAATCATTCTTAGGTGCGGTACTCACGATAATACCCGTTTTTAGCCCATTACTTAAGTGCTAAAAGCACTCAGCGTCGTCTAACAAGACTGATCTTTTAAAATGGTGTGTATTGTTTATAAGTCTCTTATATTAACATTTGTATTTAACAAACAGTAGAGGCAAGGCTAAATAGTAGATCCAGATATTCAAAGTTTTCATGGTACATTGCGAAAATTTAAAGGGTCCAAACTAAACTAAACATAGGGTATAAATATTATTATTTTTTGTTAAAAATAAGATAAAATTGTTATGCAAAGAGTGTGACCATAAATTCATGTAAATCTTTCAAAACATGAGTTACTGCTGTAATGTAGCCATGTTGGATTAGCTAAGCTAAGGCCTTCCACAGATGAGCAAAAAAAAAGTGTATGTCTCTGCGATGAGCTATTAAAGTATAGATTAAACGTAATACCATTTATCCTTTAATGGTCCCATGCGTAAGGAATGTGTAAATGTACTCAGCTTATCTACATGGTGTTCATCAATTGGCCAAGCCACGAAAAAGATTTTACAAAGGGTTTTTTCACTCTAGGTTTTCTACTGTTAATTCAATGCATATAGCTGCATATAAAAATAAAACAATAAATTAACAGAAAACCTGAGTAATAAAAATTTATTAAAAATAATACGTTACTACTATTTACGTACATAATATATATAAAGTCAGGTACAAAAAATATACGGGGTAATAAAATGTATTTTGCTTTTTTTTGTTAACAAAATTGGTCAAGGTAATAAGAGAATAACTAGTTATATATTTATAACAATCCTCGACTTAACATTCCATAGACGACAATTTAATTGACTTTATATTTGTAAGGCAGAGTTGTATGGCACAGAAGCTGCTTGTTCGGTTTAGTAATGAGATAAGTCGAATGTCTATTGTGATTTGAAAGTAGACACCTCAGTGGGAGCCGGCTGTGAACCGGTCCAAGACTTTCTCATTCATGCGGCCCACGTACTGCAACCGGCTTAACTGACACGAACCGAAATGTAATGAACATTTTCTTGTACCTCCCCACCTTATTAGATTAGAAATATGTATTTCTTGTATTGTAGGTCAGAGCAAACCTTTTGTACGTGTAATGTAAGTCATACACATATCTATGTAAAGGGCCTACCTTTAGGTATACCAGGTAAAATATTTAAATAAAGTTCATCTGATTTAAAAAAGAAAATGTAAGGTAGTTTTCTCAAGTAATTGAACAAAAAATTTACATATAAAGAAGAAAAAATCTGTATAAAAATAAACCACATACCAATATTGCGAATTTAAATATATGTATACTTAAACCATTGTGTACTTTATCTGACACATATCAAACAAGGAGTTTATGCAGTGTGGCACCAATTTACACTAGTTGACCTTTACAGTTTGATATTGTGTTAACGTTGTACAACGAAACAATACATTCTTAAACTTTTTGTTCCCACAATCAAAACATTTATAGCCATCAATTTAAAGCGATGAGTGTATATAACATAACAAGCCCTTAAAACATTTATTTTGGTCACGGTCTAGATATTTTCACCCTAAACGGACTACCACTCTTGTAAGACCTTGAGACGAAACAATTATAGCACTGTGACAAAGGAAATTGGCACTTAAAAACAAAGACACTTCAAGGTGCCATTGGGGCGCCATTCAAGCATGCGTGAAGCGAACGTGCTTCGAAATTTCTTATGATGACCTCGACTTACGTAATTAGTATACATATGAACATCGCACCAATACGCACTGTGTAAACAAATACTCAAATACGTCTATTGATTTATCGACGTTTGGTCAACATGCTCACAGATCAAGATAAGCAGTAATTTACTGTCAAAGGAATAAATATTGGAACCCACCTCTGGCAGCTAGGTAAGCTTTAACGATCTACTGAGTTAAATTAAGTGCTTGTTTACGCGTAATAAGACGCAAGTGGGTACTCGGTTTAAAAAGATCGTGGGTCGACATTACTAAGGCCCGTCGAGACTCTTGACAGACGCAATCGGGCTGACAGACTGTCCGTCCAAATCTTTGTTGTATCTCTCACTGGCATATCCACAAGTTTTCTTTATATAGAAACATGAGCCACCTCCGCATTTGAAGCGTGTAATATATCACTAAGTATCTCCTGAGAAATAAACAACTATATTAATACTGCAACCTTTGAGTTTGTTTTATTACTTCAAAAGTGCGTGGGAGTTATTTATTGTACATAGACCAGAAGCTGTCGCATCATTAGTAGTGACCACTAATTGAATTAAGTAAATGTTAAGTAAAGTAAAAGTCGCACAAATTAAATGAGTTATTAAAATGTAAATCGTTGTAAATAAAAGACTGTTATCAAGTTTACATCTGCTGTTACAGAAACATAATGTGGTTTACGGCTGTTCTGAACAATTTGTTGTTATGAATTCGCTAACCAAGGTCAATGGTTATACCTATAAAGAATATCTAGATAAGTTCTTATTTTCCTTCCATGTGATTAATAAAGCGGTAATTTAGATTGTCAATGAGTCGTTGTCGTGGAAATATACCTGCATGACAAATCATAGTTCATTTTTTTTTAATAAAATGTATACTAAAATCACAAATAGGTTGTATTTAAAGGCGCACTAGGTACAAAACATTACAGCAAACTGATTTTAAAATTTAGTCCGTATAAATGTAAACTGACGAATACTTATACATAATAAATATACATATATGTATCATAAAAGAATCACATTTATATATTACAAATAATAAACAAAAAGAAAATACACCCTTTACTTAGTTACCTAAGTGTGACTAAATTATGATTAGCGAAATGTGACCCTTTTATACGCTTCTGCCTACACCGTCTTGGATATAGGCGGAGTGTATGTATGTATGAATGTACATAAATATATGTATACGATATTCAACACATGTTTTTTAATCTACAAATAATTTTAAAAATCAGCCAGAAATCAAGACCATTACGATGGATTGTTTCAGTATGCAAATAGTTGTAAAGTACTAAATAATGTTAACATTGCACGCGTGAGAGTGGTCATGACAGAACCAATCACTCTGACCAATCACATCGATCAGGTCTCTCTTACTGATGAGGATATGACGTGATAATATATTTTGTATGTATACTAACTAACATAACCAACTTGTTAAACTTTAAAAAAGTATCACTGACTGTTTTATGAAAACTCATGCTAAGATGTAATAAAAAATGTTTTTTTCCACAAAATGCCTTAGATATCGTCACATACACCAAAAAAAAAAAATTATGACATTGAGAACCTCCTGTTTGTAGTCGATTAATAAAACTGTTGGGAATCACGTCAGTCATCAATAAGCCTTGTTCCATTTTTAAAACCGAGACAGTCATTCCAAAATATAATCATAAAAGCCTGAACTGCCTAAAAATGAACTTGGAGCCACCACTGGACTTGGACCATTGTCCATATCAATTGAAAGCTGCGAATATATCAAACTGTTTTTGTCTTTTTTATAAATATAGCACTTATATACTCCTTTACGCATTAGTGTGTGACTTTTAGCGTTAATAATGATGTATCACCGGCGGAACGTGCGATGTAAACAACGCAGACCTTGGCCTCAACTGAACAATGGGACCCGACGGCCCCACTAAATTCGATTACCTAACATTCTCGGCTATTTCGCTCACGATTTTTGCCATAAAAGTTAACTGCGCAGTGGTTTCGAATACATGATTACCGGTGCGTCTAATCAATAACTATAACTAGATATATATGTTCATAAAAAATATATAATAATACGTTCGAAGAGTCACGTAGTATCAGAAATTAAGGATTGATATTTTAACGTCGAGTGTATGATATCAATGGTAGGATAATTATAATTTTATTTAGTAAGTACTTAAGCTCATAGATGTATTGTTCATTTATTTTAATAGGTCGAATTACTAACAAATGCTATCTAGAATATATCGATATTTAAAATATACTATTAACCTAAATAGCAATCAAGGAAACAAAGTTTCACCGAACAAATATTCGGTGTACTGATACTTAGAATTCTAAATAACTTAATAATGCTTACGAATTAAATCAAAATAGTTTTGTGGGCGTTTAATGTATAAAGAATGGTTCTAAATTGAGAATCGAAGTTTTTTATCGGTCAGTAACAGTAACTGTTGTTTCGTGGTTTATTTTCCCATTTATATATATTTAGTAGAAGAATATAATTGAAAAATTGGATGGAAGATGTGGTACAAACAAACGGGCAATAAAAATAATTAGGCAATTAGTTCAATTGCGCATAGGGGCGTGGCGATCGATCTCAGGCTATCTTCATTACGAAGTAGGGTTGCCAGTTATAAAATATATAAATTGGTATTATGCAATAATAACAGTAAAACCTGCTCTATAAGAAAGTGCCTAAGAAAGTCCATCATATAGCACTACAGGATGCCTTTCGCTTCAGATGACAATTAATGTGATGATAACTTGCAGTTAGTAAAATTAGTATCAAAAATACACGTCTTAAAAAGCACATAATTAAAAAAAAAAATACAACAAAACTATAAGTGGGTAACAAAGAATTTAGTAGATATCCCAAATAAAAGTTTAAGTTGATAGCCCTAAGAACTGCTTACACAAAGAACATACCATGCGTCTATATAATAAATACGTTTAGCTTCATCTACAACTAAACAATTACGATGCTAACAGACGCAACATTGAGTTCCAATAAAAACGTTCCTAACTATTTGTAAACCGTTATAGTTGACAGAAGAAAACATATTTGAATATGATTTTGAACGAAATGGAAATGCATAGTAACCCTGTGTAACTATAAGTGACTCATTGAACGATGAACAACAGTTTTATTTTGGGATCGTTTGAATCAACAGCAATGTTCCTATATAAATTCGATAACGTAATGAAGTAAACAAATATTTCATTTCATTCCTAACATATTTACTTACAATACATGTTTCAGATGTGAATCTTTTATTTCATAAATAATATTTTTAGTATTAATTAATGGATGGACCGATATTTGAAGTTTACAGTTCAGGTTCCTATGTCTGTTGTCTACGCGTGAAAATTGGAAAATTATATTTCAATACTTTTTAGTTTTGTTGTTTATTAAAGAACGGATAATTTTGTATTTACAACTAAACAGGTTTGCTTTGATTGCTATGATTTGAATCGCACTATCATGAGATTGTCACTGAAAAAAGCATAAGATCTATCGGGATCGTGAGTTAATTAATACTTGAGTACTAAAGGATAGATAACTTTAATATCTGTATCACAAAATCCTCATTCACAAACCCTGAGGGGCCTCTCGCAAGGCTTTGTATATTTAGCACAGGAGTGTTTAATAATTCCGATTTATATGACGTCTTATATTTTGTTGCGCTGTCAAACTAAACTAGTATAGAGTATTATGTATCAGAGTTATCAGGCGAAGAATACATCCTGTATGTATTGATGAATGAATCATATTTTCACATTTATTTCAGTAACATAGTGTATAACAGTTTACGTGCATCAGCACGATAAGTTGTGTATGCAAAATTTATGTTAAATATTTTTATTATGATGTATGTACAAGTATGTTGTGGCATGTAAATTTGGCGGCGTGATTAGGAATATATTGATCTATGTTCTTGATGTTTTGTTTTAACAATAACAATATATACATAAACACCAATTTATAATAACGAAACACAAATGATTGTTAAAACGTTTTTAACTTAACCTGCGAATTATTAAAAATAATGAAAAAACCCAAAAATACAAAATTACTACATCTTGTATAAAACAAGAACTTTATATTCGGATAATCTGATATTAATTCTTTTATTGTCAACAAAATCCTATCACCGCGGATCTCGTTTAAACTTGAATATTTAGACTTAATATTCAAAACAGGTAGCGTCTTATAAAATCTACTCAAGTCAAATACCACAGTAATAAGGATATGTATTCTTTTTGATAAGAGTATCAATACGTGCCGACTTAGAATGGTAGCTCGTTAGTACCGAGGTTGATCCCAAAATGTCAAAGGTTGACCGGTGAATGCGAGGTAAAAGTAACAGCGTAACTACAAGCCTCTAAAAACGCTAGGGATGTCAACGATTATTAGGAGCAACATTGTTTCAGGCACATATGAGGATTACAAACTATTAAATTAAATCACTAATTATGAAATTTATGCTCGCAACGCCCTTTTTCTAGTGGATAGAACTGAAGTAATTCGGTAAATAGCTAAGTAACCGACATTGCACAAAAAATGAGTACCCTGAAGAAGTAGTCTCCGGAAGATCTATGGTCGCTGGAGCCGACACGAGTTCGATAGAGATCGCGACTAGGCAAGTGTAGTGTACAGCGCCCTGAGGCACCATGCACCGACGAATTGAAGGTGACTGGCAGCGGATGGATGCGGTTTGCCCAAGACAGGGATAGCTGGAGCGCCTTGGATAGGCTGATGATGACACGTATTATAATTAAAAAACAATGCGTATAATTTAAACAAACTTTTACACATTAATAACTCAATTAGAACCTGTTGTTAGTTTTTGTATTTACGTGAATTGTATATTTGGTTGTTAATGTATCCGCCTACATTTCTGCAAAAACTACTGTAATCAGACTTCTTATCGTATTGCCATTATTCCAGTGTGATGTAAAGTTTATATTATAAATAAGGAAAGAGGTTATAAATAAAAATAAACACATTGAATAAACACATTTACGTTTAAGAGTTATAAAAAGCACCACACGCGAAAACTGCGACAAATATTTTTTATACATAAACATAAATTTTCTCGTTTTGGTGATATTTTCAATATTTACTTTCCACAAGATTTTGAGTCTTTCTACAGACAGTTACGATGAAGGTTTATATGAATTGTTCCTTGCCATTAGACAATGAAAGGCCTTCATTGTGCTTTTTCTATAAATAAATTACTACAACGCTAAGTGAGTTTATTGGGACGGCAGTATTGCATTTCATTGTTTCTAGAACACTCGTACATTAACGGTAAAAGTAAAATATAGAAACATAGAAACTAAAGAAAAGATTGTTCTAACTGTCTGGTGATATATTATGTCACATATAAATTACATGACATACATACATATATATTAACGTTAAGTGCATTCTAAAAAATATTTACGTACCGTTCTCGAATTCGCTCCCAAAAATACACTGTAATAAATAACTCAAGACGCTTTATTGTGACATAACTCGCTTCGTTTTCTGGAACTTTCCGCGTGTAGTGTAAATACATATATGAAACTAATTAAATTAGAATGACGACTTTTTTACCTTCAATATCGGAGTCCCTATCGATATCAGTGTCACAAAAAGTCATAATGCTAGCTTCTTATTCCTTCACAAACATACCAACGTAACATACCAACATACACTATATAGGTATATATTTCTGCCACCAAAACCTAGGCCCACTTACGTAAGATAAGGCAAGCCTATACTCGCCATCCGAGCACTGCAACCGTACAAATACTGTCTGATAGCTAACCGGACTGTTTTCCCCAAGTCGCTATTTACGACATTCACGGGCAGAGATTTTACCCTTTGCTAACAATGGGAGATCGATTTTTACTCATTAACCATAAGTGAACATTCTAGAACTTATATGTATTTCTTTTAAATTATTCGCATACTTTGTTTACCGGAAACAAACGTGTACAGTTACAACAATTATTCTACGAACAAACGCCTTCGTTGTGTAACGCATTGACCTTCCCAACCTTAGAAACATTGACTGTGGTCAGTGTAGACGTAAACAAAATACATTTTATTGCACTGAAAGTGTAGTAAACTACATTGTCGTTTATTGCAAGTATTACAATGCACCGCATGGCTTTAAAATATAAATGCTTTGTTACTACAATCTGCCACATCGGCACTTAGTAAATTTTTTTGCCCATCTATCAAACTTAATACCAACATTTTCTAAGCGGATAATTCTTATTGGAATGTCACTTGAAATAAATATCTGAGTATTCGATTGCAGTTAGTACAAACACGTAGCTATTAATAATAGCAGTGTAGCACTTGATACGATATCAAGTTAACGAGTCAACACAAGTATAAATCTGCTGCGGACGTCATTCTCCGTGTGGTGCAGACTGGTGCAGCCAGCAATTTACAGAGAATATATTACAAACAATCACGACCGACTGACTCGCAAATAAGACAGTTCCAACTTAAAATTTATTATAACAATTTGTCATTCAAAATCCATTATCAGATTATGTATCGTCACGCCCTGTCTGTTCATAAATTCTAGTAATGTAGTTTCTTTATAATTGTCTTGAGTATCGATTCTGCTCTATAGGCATCGATATGTGTATATACAACAGCAATTTAACGGAATACGTTTTTAAAAAATATATATTTTAGTAGGTACCGACCATGTTTGTGTAATCGAATAAGTTAGTGTCTTTATATAGTGGAGAACAAGCTGGACTGGTCCGAACACGTTGAAATGTATGTTACTACGTACTTACTACAAAATTAGTTTTGACTTAAGAAAATTTATAGTGAGAATATATTTATGCAACTACTTTTTATACAACTTCAGTTCTACTACGGTAAGACCTATAATGACTAAAAACATTTGTGACTAACATCTGCCGTTATAAGATAATTAAGAAATAAACAAATTTTAATTAAGTACCTCATCAACATAGTTTTATCATGTTTATAAGGAAGCTGGCAATTTATGAACAACGTGCTAGATATTCACTATTAACCGTAATGCAATTAAATTTTGCAGGAGACTTATAATTTATTTCATCTAAGATCCACATAGAGAAACAAACTTAATCCGAGTCTAAAGTCAGGTGTAAAATGTTAAAGATAAAAAATACTAACTTGTAACTCCACGATAATAAGTTTTCAAGCTTTTTTTCTTTTTTTAATAATTTAGCGGATGAAACCTATCAGACAATTTCTTTTTATAGTAAATTTAAAAAAAGTATTGAAACACTAATTTCATCCATTCCTTATTGCGAATGTAGTAGTATGTAGTATCTAGTTTCGTTAGACATTAGTGACATTACAGAGAATCACACAGAAGCCCGTTATATTTATAATAATAAAATGGTAATACCTTTTAAAAATCTAATAATTTACATCTTCTTTAAACAAGTCTTCGTGTTTATTTGATTGGAAAGAACATAATAGAATACACATTAAATAAAAAGAGACCATGAAAAGTGAAGAAAACCTGTTTGGTTCGCAAAAATATTGCGTTGATATGTGTTCAAAGTTTAGTATTGTATGTAAAAGAAAAACAATTAAGTTTAAACCTATGTTTTTAATGAATAAAGATACGCGTATAACATTAAAATATCAAATTAACATTTCAATGACTCAGTTATATAATGAATTTCATTATAATTCAATTTTATTAGCATCACTTATTTATTATCGTGTAAGTAGAACCCTCTTGTTACAAAGCAGTTTGAAGAAAGTTTAATCCATCTTTATAATTAGTATTAGTGACACTCTTCAATATTTAGATAAACACATATGCATATGTATATTATCGTAGAGAAGGCAGCAGCTCACGATCAAGAAACGCTAGTGCTACAGTAGATTTGACCTTTGCGAAGGGACAATGAACGCAATAGGTGTTCGAGCTCGTTGAGCTACTGAACTTTGCTTATTCCTGCCGATTGCTCCATCCAACTCACGCTCCCTTCGTTAATGACATTCTAGTACATGAATATCTAAAGTTGCAATTATCATTGTTAATTCAAGCCAATATTTAAGTTTAGTTTAGTTAAGTTAGGTACACCTATTAATCATGCAACTTGTTGAAAATTTTTAATGGCTTTAGCCAAACATTGAGTTCGAATTCAATATTTCGAAAGAAAATATTTTGTTAAGCATTTTATCATATATTTTGGCTACACAAGCCGGAAACGAACAACTCAACATGTTGCAATCGCAAAACAAATGAATGCGAAATGGCCAAAGACGGAATCTAAGGAAAGTGATTGCCTTAGTAGTCAGTCAGCACGGCAACGTCGCGCAGTCGCCTTATATATAGCCCCAGGAACATAAAGCTTTGCTTACAAATTTAATTGCTTTGACGATCGCCCGCCACGAGACGTAAATAGCCACAACTCGTCCCTGAACCTACCCGAACTTTCTCCCGCTCGCTGCACTGTAAACGATGTGAAAATATTTGTTTGTTGATTTTTAACCGACTCAGACTTAGCGAACAACTATCAAACTAAGTTGCACTAATGCACTAAGCAGCTTGCATTCGAGATATAAATTATTTGTATTACAGTGACAATCCGAATCTGTTTAAGTACCTTTCAAAGTTTCATGCAAAGCTGTCGCTTACATTTATTACAAGGGTGGTCATCTCAGTCTGGCGAGAGCAGAACTTCCAAGCGTCATTACTAGAATGAATGGGTGAATTATGCGTAGTTTGCTCTGAATTGTCGCAACTCCAAGGCTCGACTACGTAATGAACCTAAAACTGCAAAACTGGACATGTACGGTGGGAACGTTACAATACTATATTTAATAAACATTTTCTAATAGAATCGAAAGAAAACCAGTTGGAGACTATAAATTGATAATGAACGTTGTGAGGGGTCCCGGTGCGGCTTAAAGTAATTTAAATGAATTGGTGAAGAGGATCCGCTAGAAAATAACACGACTAAAGTACAAACACGTCACATTGGAAGTGACATTAAAAATTTCAAGCAGTAACCTAGAACTGCATCGATCATTTGACTCAGACGTCGTGAAACCGAATACAGGGGGAACATTCGCCAGTGTACGGGGTATTAAATGTTGTGTAGTGTATTGGTGCGTGCCCACACGCGTACTCTCTCGCTACACAATGCATACAATGAACACGTAAATACATCTTCGCCCGGGTGTACTATGCATAATGACGAAAATTTGCAAGTAAAATTACGAGACACGCCACTTTTTAAGCTTTGCAAATGTAAAAACGGTTTCATTGTGTAGGTTAAGCCGAGTTTTGTATTTTAAATGGGTGGGTATTGTGTTGTAAAAATCTAATACAAGGTCGTCGAGTGAAGATCCACGACAGAAGTGAGTGTTAAATATTAGAGATCATTGTTTTGTTGCATTTTTACGATTGAGTTTTATATTTGAATGCAATTTATGCAGGCATGCGCTGTTGCGTCTCGATCACGCCCTAAAAACGGCGCTAACGAGCCGTGCCGACTACCGGCGCATAGCCGCCGCCGTCCGCCGCCAACGCCATGGGAACGGAAATCATTGCTTCTTACTGACGAAAAATCCAGATACACTTTAAACAATTATAGGTACTCAAATCTAGGCAAATAAATTTAAAAACAGCATGCAGCACTATAAAAACAGTTGTTAAAGAATGACTGAACTGGTTTTAGATGTCAATTCAAGAAACAGGAAAAATCTTTAGACTTAATGACATATTTGTTACTTATATAAAATAAATGATTACGTGGAATGCTGTTTTGATTTAATACTTTATGCATGATTAGTTGCTTTTTTTTATAATTAAAGAGTTAAACTAAAAATTAAAATTGAATGTTCAGAATATCTTTCCTTGTCTTTAAATGGGAAATCAATTATAAATGTTGTAATCAGCCGTTTTATTTCAATCATTTATTCATACACGCTCTACATTACATATATCGCTGGTCTAACTAAGAATTGTAATGGTCTTACTTGTTTCGCCTAATGTCCAAATTAGATATAATCCAGTTTGTCATGCATAGTACAATACAAATTACCTATATTAACCATCAAATTATTAATAATTGTGTAATTCTGTCCATAAGAACTGTAATTGTCACAAAATAAGATACATATATATGAGACTAAATGAACTAAAAATGTACTTTAGGTCCAGGCTCCGAATTAAAAAAAAAAACCTACACAGCTTATCAGCTCAAGACAATTTGAACACAGTGCAGTGATATCCTTTAGCGGCCTCCCCTCGTGCCGAGACTGCTTCACGCGCGACTGGCGACTGACTCATTTGGTCGCGCCTCAGACATGCTACGGACTTGAATGTTATGTAAATAATTACACAAACGAACACAATTTAGTAGCACCATTCTGTTCATATAAAAAATATCTTTCGACGGGCAATAGTATCAAAACATAAGACTTAGTTTAAAAAAATCTTCCTTATTCTTATTCATTTCATGCAAAATAAATTAAATTTACTTTGCATGAAATGAATACGACACAACAACTACGATTTGCTGTACTTGCAGTAACAAGGTATGTATCAGGTCTGAAGTACCTTCGAGGACGACGTATGATAAATACTGTTTACATCCGAGCGCCCGGTACCTACGACATAAATACATATTGTGGCCGAAGGAACCATGAAAACATGGCTAGATGTTTTTAATTTATATATAAAGCTAGCCTACAAAGAGAACAATTACAATATTTATAATAATAGACTGCAGAGACTCACGTTAGGTAGCTGGGTTAACGGCCTGAAGCAGAAGGCAGTCCTTGATACGGCACATTGTGAGGAGCTTGCTGTCTCTGGAGCCCTAACCACCGGTACGATGGACACTATTTTTATGTTTATAAATAAATTTTGTTTTTTACACATTTAAAAATACTATTTATATGTTGTTAAAGTGAAATGAAAATTTATACACCTCAATCATGTGAGTTTACATATAATTATAAATGTAAGGAGTCTAGTGTAAAAAATGTAAGGATACATTAGAAACGATAAACATATAAAGATAAATAATAATGCTCATAAATTACAAACCACAGATTAATATCGTGTGTTATCGCCACATATTCAATTTACAATAATTGTATTAAGGTAATAAATAATTTTATATGTTAATAAATAAATACTCATATATACCCTAATTCAAAGTATGGAAACGTATTACATTTTTGCCTCAGGAAAAAAGAGGCGTTTATATACATGTTATACAAGTATGGGTATGCTATTATGTAATGATTGTATAAGCTTTACACTGTAATGGCGTTTAGGTTTTAAAACTTAATAACATGTTGCCGAAAATTTAAACTGCCAATATTTTTTTTGCAAAAATGTTGCACGCCCACTCATAAATAAGAAAGAACCGGTTCTCTATGTTAGGAACGTATAGTTGCTGAGATAAATAGGCACATATAGTTACAGTTCCTTTTTTTAAATTAGAGTTAGGTTAATATATTGATTATTATCAAACACTAGGTATGTAGTTATTTAGAAGCAGATAAAAATTACTATCACAGTATAGTTCGCAAAAAAAACAAAACAAAAAAGGACCATTTATATATGATTGCTTTAAGTCAGCCAAGCTTTGTTTAGTGCGTCCATTGTAAATAAATAACACGTAATTGTCTTGATCGAATATAAAAACATATAAGTACATAATATTATTATGATAAAATAATGGCGAATACCTAAAGGCTGCGTATATCTGTGAAGATGCAAATAGCAAAACTGAAATTACTCGTCTCACTATACATAAAGCATATTAAGATATAAATTAACTTCGCAAAACTGTCTTAATTCTCTCTTCTTTTAGGTAGGAGTACGCCCTTTTTTTTTTGAAGATTTGAAGGTCGTATCGGTCCGGAAATACGGTAGGCGACAACTCGTTCCATAGGTTCGTACGCAAAAAGCTTTTGGAGAAACGCACAGTGCTGGAGTGATATTCATGTTCATAAAGATAATTTATTTTAAAGTAATTTGAACAATATCATAGCCGGTTGGCCCCTTACTTAATTTTTAACATACTCGTATGTACTTACATACATTAGATTAGATTACATACATGGTAGACCAAACGGCATAAAATAATTGTAGCTTAAAAATAATAAAACAAAGTTTTACAAGAACAAATGTGTTTGAATTATTGTTTGCAAAGTACATGCAGCCACGTTAAAACTTACGTAAATAATTTAGTTTACGATCAATGTTCCAGGTACAACCATAAAAAATGTAAATTTCATAGTAGTTTACACTCTTTTAAAACTAGTTCAGTCTAGACTAATAAGTCGGTTTGCCTGAAGCTGATTCCTACTATATTTACCTTAAAACTACAACATAATCATTATTATTTTATTTATTGCCATAAATCAACCGCAATTAAGTATGTATATCATGTCAAAGATATCCGATTTTTTTGCGCAGTGTTTGTCTGGTACTCACTAGCGATTAATTTAAAAAACTGCTCATAGCTACATTAGTCCATAAAATCGAACAAGTCACGATGTTTTTCTGGTTTTATTTGTGGTGGAACAACTACATAAAAAAAAATTGCATTGTTAAAATAACAACGGCTACTGATGATTTATTTTTGCTTCGGATGAATACAAGGCTGTCCAGTTCTTTTAAAGGCTATTCCTTGTTTATGAAGAATCGGACCGACTGCCGGGCACTTTGTGGTATCGCATGTAATGAGTATTTTTTATATGTACTTATTATTCATTTACCTAAATATGTAAATTGGTATCAGTCTGTAAAAGTATGTGTAAAAATGAGAATTATAACTGTAATTAAAGTAATACAAATCTTTGTTGTGAGTTGCGCGATTGGCAAATATGCACATTTTTAAACAACAGGTCTTTACCGAAAACTACAGTTGCAATTGTTGCAAACTACGCTAGTTTTGTACAGCTGTTTAGGTCTACTGACAGTTTTGTTAGGACAGGTTATTTGCAGGCAAGCACAGTGCCAGTCACAGAAATATCAAATGGTTACCGCTTCCTGTCAATATTTACTGAAAAATTATAAATAAGGTTGACAATAGCAGAATCCAATTTTTATTTTATTAAAACCATTTTTGTTTTTAAGGTGAGTGAAAACAAATATTATATTCTATATATTTTAGTATGTATTCTTGTGCCAATAATAAGGTTAGAAAATAAAGCCATTTAAAATAAATCTATTTGTATTCATGTTCCGTCGAAGGAATGCTGCCGACATGTACCTACATATTGTGTTTACAGTTTAGCTCTCAAGTTACGTGAATATTACGTAGAAAAAACCACTGCATTATCAATATAAAGTATTGGCTTGTAAAGGTTTTATAAAAATAATTAATATTATAACTGAATTTTTGAGCAGGATTGATTGATGTGACCCAAAAGTTATTTAACTATTAAACTGATTTTTATGCTACAAAATTATAGATAATGTTTTCAATAGACTTATAGACATTTCAATAGAATTATAGCCATTGTCACTTAGGATGAACTTACTACTACTTAAATAAGTATCCTAACGATACCCAAATATGTATATTCAAATCTGTTAAGGTATTCAAAAGTTGTGGTGTAATAAAGAAACTCAAATACATACAATACACCTAAAACCCTCGGAAAAACAACAAATCCTTCAAAAACCTGCAAAATTAAAGTCTTTAACAGTTAGGTACTTCTGCTTGCGAGCAAATCGGGCAGACTGTTACCATAGCCGAAGCAGCTCTGAGTCTGTGGAGCGACGTGTGTGACTGATTGGGGGGTGGGGGAGAAGCCCCCCATACTGCAAGGTGTGGTCAGCTGCTAATCAGATGACCAAGGTCTGCAGGGGCTCCCAGAGGCATCTTTCTTAGGGTATCCCGGGTCCCCTGCAATATGCCTACTTGTGACGGAACACCGCGTGATTTTAGTCAGTTAAAGTCCGACACTCATAAGTAAAGGTTAAAATAAGACGGGAATAGAAAAAATATAAACGTCTGTTTTGAAGACTAGGAACTTAATGGGTGTATTTTATGCGTTGGCAACATAATTGAAACCAAAATGATAGGCCTGTGCATACTAACTGCTTCATTTGTTCTGTTTGGAATCGTTTTTAAATATCTTATCGGCAGTGTTGTCTCGCCTAATGACGTAAGATTTGTAACGATAGAATACATCGCTTGATGCGATTTACATATTTTATATATGGTGTACCCAGGTCCCTTGCATTAGACCCATTAGTGACGGAATACCGTGTGGTTTTAGTTGGTTCAAGTCAGACATACCATGCATACGACGTACCGTCAGCTACGGTGAGGTGATGAACCGTGGGGGATCCAATCCCTCACGAAAATAAATGCAAATTAAAATTTTAATAGAATTTCTTCACAAATCAAATTCTAACAAAAATGTAAAAAACGTAACCATAAAACCAAATATGACAGGTTTTGATTACAAAAAATGAGTAAATAAACATAAATAATAAGCAAGAAAATGAAAACTGAAATATTCGAGATTATTGTTTATCGTATTTATAACTTCAAGTTAATATAACTAGTGGATATAGAATGGTTGGCCGAGCGGTCTCAGCCCATGATTCAATAAAGCACAATATACGCAATGATCTACATACGATACGATTAAAGGCTCCTCACAAAACACGATCTGGACGTTATTCTAATCTTAAAAAAAGTTGAGGCCAAGTTATTGGTTCTTTACAAAATTAAAAAAAAAACGAAATCAATATTATGTTTGTGCACTCTGGTTTTGATATGATATAATTACTTACCTACATGTAAATTAATAGTAACGAAAACCTACAGTATAGGGCAAAATATTTTTTTTTGTTTTGATGCTCTGTACATACTATTTAAAAAAAAGAGATTTGGATACTAAAATATTGCTTCTGCAGTAGGTTTTTAAAATTTGTGAAATCGATCGAATGATTTCATTAGTACGCTACTGCCGGCTGAAAAAATAAACTGAATCCAAAATATGTATTCTTGTGAAAATAACAAGATGATGAGCTGTTTGGCCCTGCTCCTCCCCATAAAAAAAATATAACTAGCTATGTATTCGAATCTATACTTATCTGGTTTCTTCTTGGAAGTTATGCGATGCATATGCCGCCGGTGGGCGTCCTAAGGCTGAAATGATGGCTTACCTCAGCATCACGAAATTTAATAATTTAATATGGCTAAAGTGTGATATTATGCCTATATTTGCCAGGAGCTCACATGCTATTGTTTTTAAATGAACTAAGTAGTGCTGTTTACATCTGTAACCTTATATTTCTTCTTCATATTTCTCGTAAACAAATTCAAGTACTTTACAGGAATCACAAAACAATTAGTTGGTATACAGTTATTTTAACGGTTTTATTTAAATAAATTCATGAATTGCAAATTAAATAGCAGCACAAAGATATTTTAATTTTTGTTTTGTACGAACCTCTATTGTATTGCAATTGGTTGCTGTGTTTTTTTCTGTGGAACTTATAATGGATGCGGAAAATGTATCGCTTTAGTTCATTTTACGTTAATATTTTTTTTTGTATGAGTGTAACATACAGATAAGCGTTCTGTTCATACTATCGTTGCATAAATTTGGTTAAAGCTACAATGACATAATATTCTCTTATCAAGACGTAACATGTATGTGTTGATAATAATTAATGTACCTATTGTTATTTTGTCGCTAAGCAAACAGAATAACGGGTTTCATTCGAGTCAATACAAGATAGATTGTACTTACATATCGTGGAATCAAAACTCAGTAAATAATGACGATCGGCAATCATTAATAATTGTATGCATGTAATAAGTTCAAGTAGTGTTTGTAACAAATATATAACAGAAATTTTATTGGTCTGGTTTAAGATATCTGATTTATTTATTTCCCTCTGAAAAGAAAGTGTAGTAGTAGTACAAACTTTAAAATATTTTATTAAGGACAATATGTTTCATCGTCTGCTAATTCATTTACAACACTATTTTGTTACCGGATTTGAACGCACTTTGCAAAAAGACGATATTATATGTATATAATATATATACATATATATGATTTATTTTTTGTTAAATAATATAACTGTATGCAGAAAATGTAATAATTTAAAATTGACATATTTTATGTGAAGGTTACCAGAAAACAAATTCAAATATTAAACGACAAAATGCAATAACATTCAAGATTTGAGACAACTTACTTACCAGGTACGAACAAAGCACAAGGTGGTAATGTTTTTGGCGGTTACAGACAGCCTGGTAACAATTTGGCTACGGGACAGCTGCGATAATTTCGGGAAAAACGCACTGTATCCAGGAAACGGAAACCAGCTGTGCAGCGGAGCGCAGTTAATGTACTAAGCCGACGAAATTGCATTTTTAAGGCTCCATCAATTTGGACATGAATTAAAACTCGACATTTGGTCGACTAATAAAACTGATGTGACAGTGGAATACCCACATACCTTAAATTTTTGACTAGGAATGACAAAACTGTTTTTTTTTTTTATTATATAGGATAGCTAACTATTTCATTAATTAATTCTAGAATGACTATCATTTATTTCACGAAATAAAGGATGTGCTAATTAATCATTAACAACTTGACACCTGCACTTAATAATAATTTAATTTTGCGAAATTATTCTCATGTTAAATGGCTGACGACTGTCGCCTTGATTTAAGGTGGTGCTCATAACTGGGATTTGTTAAGTCTTTTATCTTCACATATGATAATAGTTTTATATTATTCTTTTGATGTATTAGTGCAAAATATATACAAAACGCAGGAATTAGATGTATATTTGGGAGATTGTAAAAAATATAAAAGATAGATTAAAATACGGGAAAGATATAATTAAAGCTTACCTAACTAAACTACTAATCATTTTATATCTGAATTTCTATATCTTCACAATAAGTATATCCCTACAGAAAGCGCAACTTTAAATTATATTATTATCTGACACGATCTAATTCATACATAATTTGTAACTTGTTTACATTTGACCTTAATAGGATTAACTCTTAGATGCCAATCTATTGTCGCTGTCGCTACACTCGCTACTATACATTTTTTTTTGCATTATGACAATATATTTTATTAGTATGACTGTTAACAAAAAATAGTCAAGATTGAATTGATATTGCGATACGTTGGTGCACAAAAAGTACACAAATGAATACGTCAATTATCGACTTCAGGAAGTAGGGAACTTGTTATTTTTTAGATAACCAAATAGGTACCTGAGTTTGAATGATTTGTTTACTAATAGAATTGTAATGATATGATACTCAGGATTCATACACAAATTAAACGCATACTTATGTATTCGTAGGCAGGTATATTTTTTTTTGCGACTTTTTATACATTGATAGTAGTAGTAGTAGTAGTATAAGAACACATTTTGCACTATCTACATTTTACAACTAAAAAACAAAAAAACGAACAAAATGTAATGGGCGACTAAACAAATAAAACCGTTTTTTTTTCGTTGTAGGGTTAAACATGGGCAGGTCTAGCAGGTAACATTGAGTCCAACTTGAATCTTATCTAATTTCAATAGCTGGGCGAAGGGCCGCGACGGCCGGTTTCTGTGTAGCCCGGTTCTCCGCACAGCCGCCTCCAACGCTCCAACCAGTTCTACGCCAATTATGTGGAGCTACTATTTGATACGATATAAACAACCGACAAGAAATGCATTCAATACACACACTACGCTTAGAAACAACGCTGTAGGTAGGTAATCCAGTGTTTCACATACATCAGTATAGCGATACTGAAATATTATAGTAGGTAGGTACTTACTTATTTATAGGTATCACTTATAAACCGCGAGGATGTTTTTTCCCAACAGTTTCAAATACTGTGGTAAATTAGGTACCTACTTAAGACCTACAGACGAAACTGATGCCTAATTGAATACGCAGAAAACTGAGTATGCCAATAAGAAAACAATAAGAGAAAAGTAAGTGGTAACTATAAAAAGTAAAGCTAGTTCTCACCTGATCCTGTCAGAGACGATTTCTGGTTTGGAAAGCTTCTTTGCGGGAGTAACGGCATATGAAGGAGCATGAGTGGGGCTAGCAGATGGTTCTGAGTGAGCCGAAGGTGGCGAGCATGAATCTGAGCTTGAGAGGCTGAAGGCACGCGATCGGCCGTCTGATGCCGCTGGCGTACGTCCAGATCGCATGCGTCGTCGTCGTTTCTTCTCTTCTTCGGCTCGAATCGCTGCTCCCGGAGGTGCCCAGTCAAGATCTTTTTTTAGATGCCCTCGGCCACATCGGCAACCGCATGCCTTGAATGCCAAATCATAGCCTTTCTTGGTCCACAAATTCTGATATCGTTGTCGTTCGGACCATGAACGGGCCCTACCGCAAGACTTGAGATAAGCTAGCACACCGGCTTCCCATTGCTCGAAGCACTCTCGGTGCATGTACCGGCCAGCGGCGCACGTGTCGTTGTTGCAAAGCAGGCGAACGGCATCCTCAATGCGCACCGGCTCCCGGGGGCGAAGGCATTCTCCGGGAACGCAGCACCCACGAGCTTCTTCCGCTTCGCGCTCGCCGGTTGCGCCTTGCCGTCGTGGAGCCATGCTTGATACCACGATCGACTTACTAACGAAATCGAACGTTGCCGCGCGGAAGTAGTGGAGCGCGTCACACGAAACACATGCTTGCCGGAGCGCGCGCGGCCGACTAATAACCGCGAGTGAACGAAAGCGAAATTTCAAGAGCGAAGCGCGTCGCTGCGCCGCCGCCTCGCCACCCGCCTGTATACGCGGGGCTGACCTTGCGGCGAGCGGAGCGCGGCGCGGGGGTGCGCGGGGCCGATGCAGCGAGGGGCGGGACGATGCAGCCGACACGACGGCGGAGGGGAGAAAGTGCTGAGCGAATTTTCACTTTCGCGCGGTGGCGGTGGCGGGAGCGGCGAATAACGCGGACGCGGTAGCGACTGTGGTGTGCCTAATAGAAATTTTGAGTTCGCTATTCCAAAAATAACAAACGCAGCAGTGTCTGGAGACGTGAAACATTTGACATTGCGAACTAAATTTTGACGTTTACCCCACTTTTAACTTATACATACATATTTACTAGGTAGGTACTTGAGTGTTTATTATTTCTATACAAATTAAGTTAAATATATGTTGATACACACTGACTGTTGATCATAGCCGGTGAATCGATTTAGAATACATATTCTATCCCTTAAATGGTTTAACAATACCTATTGTACGACCTTTGTCTATTGGTAAGTGAGTAGATATCAAGGTTGAGTACATGGCACCTGAACATCTTCATGAAATCAAATATATGTCAATAGGTGTATGTTATTAGTGTTAATGCTGTCTACTTCTACGTTGTTAGTCAATTAATAACTGTAGAAATTTAACATAAATAAGTGTCATAATTAAGTATATATATAGAACAATACATATATTACGTAAAAAAAACTGTACTTATTCATACTCAGTGTAGAACATGACCTACACAGTTTTATCACAGTCTAAAAAACTTAGTCCTACAGTCGTCAAACGGAAATATTTAGACATAGCAATCGTGCAGGGTACGTAAGCGGGACGGGTAAGGCTAGATAGCAAGCCCCAGCTGCCATATACTCACTTGGGACTTGTTATTAAGGGTTAACCTATTTTAGATCACCTTTTTTGTTCTTAAAGATACGAAGATAAGAAAAGAAAAGATCTTAAAGATAAGTGACTCGTATTGTTTATAAAATGGTTCACACTATGTACAGTGCTGTGAAAGATTGCATGTATGTCATCATCTCGCTAAAATAATAATATTTAATTTCATCAATTTCCGCACCTTGCAGAAAGGTAAGCAAAAATTAAATAGTAAAAATATATTTACAGTGCTGGGCAAGAAATAATGCACATCGTCCTCTAGAAAGAGACATTCGGCTAATTTCGCCTTTGTAGAGCATTGTCCTTTTCGCACACTATATATGTTACGTTTTGACAGTCGTTCGACAAATGCGGTGGAGTACGGTCGCGTCCAGTTCAGAATACATATAGAGAGTTGTTAACACTCCCAAATTTAAACGATTTAGAATTGTACTATGGTATCTTTAGGAAAAAGAGGGAAGCCTTTACATGGTCAGTCACGTGAAATTGTCTACAAACATCTTTTAACTGAAGCCGACAAATTTAAAATTCATGTAGATAAAGACGTATGTAACTATTTTAAGGAGGTACAAGAGCGAGTTGCAAGTGCCAGTGAAATTTCAAGAAGAACTTTGAACAATATATTAAAGGAAGTCAGTACTGAAACAGATTCTACTGCAATTAAGTCCAGTACCTCGAAAAAAGGTAGACCAAAAAAGCAATTTCGTTTAGATATGGACGATTTTGATTATGAAGTTGTGCGAAGAATGGTGTATGATTTTCACTTACGATTTAATGAATTTCATACAGTAAAATTATTAAAAGCTAAACTATTGGAGGCTTTTAATTACAATGGATCTGAAAAGACGTTGTGAAAAATACCTTATGAGATGGGATTTCTGTTCACTAAAATGGTAGATAATAGAAAAGTTCTAATGGAAAAGCACGATTTAAGTATCAAACGAAAGGAATACCTTGACAAAATACACGATCTCTATGTAAATCATGAAATCAATATACATCCATATAAAATAAATTACATACATACATCATACACCCAAAGAAAATCTCGTAGTGATGATAAGAAAAAAGGTGTAAAAAAGCCAATTCTAAAAAGTCAACGTTTGATAATAGTTCATGCGGGAAATGAAAAAGGCCTTGTTCCTGGAGCCTTTTTAATATATATATATATAAATAAATATATAAATCGCAATATATAAATCCACGGACACTATAGGTGATTATCACAATGAAATGAATAACGATACTACGAGAAATAGCTGGTTAATCAATTAATCCCAAACATACCAAGTGATTCTGTTCTAGTTATCGACAACGCTCCCTATCACAATAAATGTGTTGAAAGACCCCCAAATTCAAACACCATTAAACACGAAATGATTCCAGTAGACCCAAAATTAAAAAACCCCAGATTTACGGTATTATATATCGGCATAAGGATAGGTATACAGAGTTATCCGTGGACAAAATACTTGCTGAACATGGGCATGCTGTATTGCGATTGCCACCGTATCATCCGGATTTTAATCCAATTGAAAATATATGGTCTCAACTGAAAGGTGTAGCCTCTAGAAATGTGGGTACGAATTTAACTACAGTAAAAACAGTATTTGCAGAAAAAGTAAACATGATTGGGACTGAAGAGTGGAAAAAGGTTTGTTATAATGCAATCAAATGTGAGAATTAATATCGAAGATCAACACGTTCTAGATAATTACACTGATAGACTAGTAATAAATACGGCTGACAGCGACAATGATATTGACTTCATTGAGAGCACTGATAATGAATCGAAAGGAATTGAGGATTTAGAATTGTTTAGTCAGAATGTATCACTTTTCAAAATAAATAAATCAATAATAAACATAAATGTTTCTTTTTTTATTATACTATAATCTAAGGACAACACTTAAAGAAAAAAAATGTTTTATAAAAAAATAAATAAAAAGAATAATCAATATAAGCAACTCACAATAATTGTTTTAACAGCTCTTAACATATACCGGACTGTTATTATTTCGTGCGAAAGGGACAACGCTCTACAAAACCGAAATTAGCCGATTGTCTGTTTCTAGAGGTCGATGTGCATTATTTCTTGCCCAGTACTGTAGCTACTTCAAAGTCATGACTTTTAAAGAAATTATATTATACCTATATTTTTGATTTCAGGCGTAAAAGTTTATATTTTTCCTAATGTTAATTGGCTACTTTCCGGTTTTTTCAATAAATTATTTAATTTAGATTATTAAATAAAGATTAAATACTTTTAAAAAGATTCTTTTTTTTTATTAAATATATTTCACAACGAGCTTTAAAAGTCACGTCTGTACTTATTTCATATTTTTTGTTTATTTTTAATCATCCACACTACTACAGGAAACGCCGGCACTTCGTAAGATATCAAAGACGATAAACCACCGTTAGTTCTTACGCCGTGGCTTTATTTTATTTATTCTTTTTAATTATTATATTTTCGAGGAATACTAGCTGCGTGTTTCACATAACACACACACACATCTTTTCCGACATAGGAAGTATTTGTAAAAATCTTCTCTTAAGTATACCTCACTCATTAGATAGTACATACTCACTGAGAAAGGTTAAATATTATGTTATCTATAATTTGTTTTTCATCAATATATTAACTACCATAAAATCTTGTACTACCAATCATTAAAATAAACGACTCTGGTCAAGACACAATGTAGAGCGCAATTCGGGTCGCACAGCTATTCTCTTCAAGTTACGTTTAACTAGAAGGTCTCTCTTTTGATGACGTTAGGATTGCATTTATTTAGCTATCGATATACTGCGAAAAATTTAAAAATTAAAACCTAACTTTCATATTATTACTATTATTTAAGTAGCTGAGTAGGACCTTATATAATTTGTATAGTAACAGTTTAGTAGATATTATATACATATATTGGAATATAATATATTGGAAAGTAGTGCTTTCCCAACCCGGCTCGTCCAATTGAAGTTGAAATGTCGGATTTATGTAAAATGGCAATCGTTTCCAAATCCTACCAACCCTATATTTGAAGTATTTTACAAATCGTACATTTGCATTATTATCTTTTATATGGTGATTATGACTTATAAAAAACCGATTTAAAAAATTGTTCTTACAAAAGTAAAAGTTACTACTTGTATACAATAATTGGTTGTTCTGAAGGTACGTAACAGCTAGTAATTTCGTTTATAGTTATTGACAACCCCATTTAGCACCCTAACTCACAGTTTTGTTATATCCTAAAAACTAAACACTTAGTGAATAGAAATCCATCATTCATGTGAATCGAATGTAAGTATTCTAAAAGCGCGCACGTGTGTTAATAGGGGGACTCTTATAAAAGTTCCAAAGGAACAAAATCTCCTTGTTCCATAGAACCGGTCCAAGGCTGGAGGGCCCGAGTGAGCACTCGAGAGGGAGTAAAGAAACTAGTGGCGTAACGTGTGACCCAATTTTATTCCTTGCGTTCGAGCCAGGTGATAGGTGCATTTCATTGTGAGGGGAACTTGTCGGAACACGTGTATCGAAACACCGGCCGTATTATGCGTATACAAGGCTACTATTTACTTATTTAGAGCGGAATAATAGCGGGATTCAACGCCTTATGACGTTAGCTTACGGCCCTTTTGTAAGCGAAAATAACTTCAGTACAAGGATAAATATGTTTGTTAAGGAACTGCGTCTTAAACAAACGAGTTTCAGCAATATTATTACGATGCCTTTGTCTGAATATCCGCCATCTGTGTGACCTCTGAATAGCCATTGAAATTTTATTTATTTATAAATAAATACGTACCTACACGTAGATATGTATAAGTGCCTTGCATCTGGCTTTTCTTATAGGAATTTAGGTATTTGAATTCAACGTAAGCATAGCTACAATTTTTACTATAAAAGTATTCATGAAAGGGCTTTTAAATCAACTATATATTAGATATAAATTGGTGATTAAAAAGCCCTCTGGTAGACTGTTTGCTATAAATTCGACGTAGGGCTTATTGTCTTATAGTAATTGTGACAAAAAATTTTAGCGTACGTTGCATATCATTGTATTTATACAGACAAGCAATGTGTGCATGTTATCAAAGTAATAAATGATAAAACTGCTTTTTAATGGGTAATTCAAACAGTATCGTAATTCTGGTCCCACATTGATCAAAACTTTGTGAATAAAGATGTTGTAATAAGTATGTATTGACCTTTTAATATAATATGAATAACTTACATTTTTTATCCGCAACATATGTAGATACGAAGATGCAAAAACGCCAGCAGTTGTAAAATTTTATAAACAACCCCTATTTCCTTTCATGCAGCGAAGCGGACCTGCAAGCAACATAAAAACACCATGAGAATGTTGGTCAAGTACTCAGTCCGTAACTTTGCAGTCAAAGAGGTTCTGTTCATAACTTTTATTCTCAATACACTGAAATGAGACATTCTTCCTAAGAATTAAATACTTCGTACAGTGTTGAAGAATAAGATAACGATAAAATGATTCGTTAAGGTGATTTTGGCAAAAAATCTTGATACAGGTCGCAGCAGCTATCGGAAGAATTAATAAGTTAGTCAATGGTCTCCTGCAGGTTGAATCGAAGGACGTTCCTCTAAAGGCAATTAGATAGTACTGACGTCTTGAGGACGGTCAGTTGTCCTCATGCTTATACCAGTGTTGATTACTACTAATTTGCTTTCAATTGGAGATGCCACGTCGGCTGTGTCTGTATATTGTATAAGCCTCTCTATGGAACCCTAACCCTAGCGCGCTAAGTATTACTATTACTGGTAGTCTTTTCTGATGCCATATTAGCCATGAAGAAATGGAACTCCTTACCGAATGATCGAATCTATGTACAGCATTTTGCTAAATTATTTCTTAACCACCAAATTTATCCCTATAGTAGGGATAAAAAAAAAGCTTTTGAAGAATTCACAATTTTTTTCATGTCATTTTTGGGTTAAGATTTTTATTTTGTTTTCATTTTAGAGTAAGACGGTTTTCTGGCTTATTTAAAGAGGTGTACATTGTTTTACGGTACCCTATATTTTTGATTCTCACGAAACGTCTCATTCTACTTTGATAGTTACCATTCCCGGTTAATTTACAATTAACAGATATGAAATTCCAAAATTAATTAACTGAACCTTAAAACTCCCTTTTATTTGACCCACATCGAAGGAATAGTTGTTAGTGAATATTTTTTTTTAATTATTGCTTTTATAGGTCAGTGCATAAGCTGCATAATGCTGGCAGGTGCACACTTGGTTGCACCTGCGGGGGACTTCAAGGTCTTACATCGTCATATTTAACTAATTTTAGCACACGGTTCTACTTATATTGAAGCTTGTATGGCTTATAATGTTAATTTTAGCAAAGACGCTTTAAACTACTTAGTCTAAAGCGTCTTTGCTGATAACTATCAGTCGAGAGAAAAAATGTCGGTGACAATAGGCGAGAGGCAGTACCTACTATATTATCATCAGGTACCATAGGTATTATACTAGTATACAAGGCAAGGGCGTACTCCTACCTAAAAGGCCGGTAACGCATTTGTGACCCTTGAATTGCGGGCGTCCATGGGCGGAGGTCGTCACTTACCATCAGGTGAACCGTCTGCTCGTTTGCCGCATCGCATAAAAACAAAAAAAAACAACAATTATGTATTTATAGGCTATTCAAACGCCCACATTCTGCTAACCACAATAAAATGTAGTCTTACTTACGTAATAGGGGCCAAGCCGGTTGCTGTCAACCAGGCACAGTATTTGCACCGTATGATAGATAATAGTCCAATCCCATAGCCTTCTTTTATATTTTACTAATCCGAGTACCACACACCTTCCGTCTATCCCACTTTGATCCCGGGGCATGAATAAGCATCTTACCAGGTCGCACTAGTGTGGATCACCTGCTGCATTGACTAAACATGCAATGAGGATGGTGACCACCACTCTTGGACTCCACTTATTGCTTTCCATCAGGCAAAGGGGAGTAACTATGGTAGGCTTACTGAGCCGCAATTAACGCCCACATTTTGCAGATTATAATTTAGTCATATTGATGCAATAGGGAGCAAGCCTATAGCCGTTATCACGGCACTTTGGGGAATATAAAATAATATTTGAGAGAATTTGGAGTACATTGACAGGAAAGGGAAATTGTTTTTACAGATGAATTGCGGGAGTATAAACAATAGCTGAAGCAAGTCATGGTCGCATACCTATAAATCGAACTGGCTGGTGCCAGGAATAACAAAAGAAGAATGAAGAGAAGAAAAAAAATTAAAAGACTAATAAAAGTTATTAAATTGGAAAGCAAAAGGCAAGCTATCAGTGTATAGTACAACAAATATTTTATGTAGTACTCGTAGGTAGATACGTATTTTAAAAACGTTTGTTTATGATATAGTTGTTTTGTTATTATCGAAACATTAATTTAATACAGAAATAGCCGTGTTTACAATGTTATTCTTATCCCGCTCTTATTAATTATTCTTGTGAAATGTCGATGGAATTCAATGAGTGGAATGAATCGAATTACTGTTTTGCAAGTTTGTTTGCTCATTTTGATATAATAAAACACTTACATATCTTACTATTTATAAATGCGAGTGTTTGGAAGGGTGTTTGTAACTCAATCAAGCCAGAACGACTCAACGAATCTAAATGAAATTTGGCACAGAGATGTATTATAGTCTGTAATAGCGCTTTATGCCGATAAATGTAAGGGTCAACATTGCCAACGAATGAACGAAGTCGCGGGTAACAGCTAACTATCTACTAGACGTTCGTATATTATAAAATATGCCCACGCATATAATACATTAACTTATGGGGTAAAGTAAAAAACACATAATAGTAGGAAAAGCACTTTCACCAGCTCATAAACTGCTTGCCAACAAAGCCTAGTTAGGCCAGATAAATTCAACGAATACACAACGAAGTTTTAGGCTGAACCGTTATAAATTCATGTCCTTAGTGTTATTATCTAATCTCTATCAGCCTTAGGTGAAGACATATTGATCTGGGTTTAATTTCTTGAGTTGTGTTTGCGGACATCGGTGTCGTTTAAGTGCATTTCCATGCACTGTCAATAGCAATGAAATTTGGCCAGTCCTCTCGGCATAAATATTCTTTGGCAAAGAAACCATATAGAAAGCAACATGTCTGTTATTTTAAATTACCAACAGCGCAGAGACAATGGCTTACCTTCACCGGTCACGCTTCGATGCTCTGTATAGGGAGACGAAGGGCTTTTTGTACAATCTGCTATAAAGTTATTGAGGTTACGATAAGGTTTAGTTATTTATTTTACTGTATTTTATTTTAGTTCTAGAACTTTCGACTTAGTAATTTTCGAATACATGTAGCTAGAAATGAGAATCTTCTCTCTTTTTTAAAGTTTAGGTATAAGAACTGATAAAAAAATGAATATAACAGTAAAAACAAAACTTGTAAGACATAGTCTGAAGATATATGTAGGTAGACATACATATTATATTAAATGGACTTAAGTAATGCATTCATTGAATCTTAATAAAAAAATGACTAAATTTAGAAGCTACATGTTATAATGTATACAAATATACTGGTTAGGTAGGTAAGAAGATGTTATAAATCAATTAAAGTATGGTCATATTTTTTATAACAAATATTTTTATAAACTATCTATTTACTAAAGCGATTAGTGAAACCAGGGCTTTATTATTGCTATTAAAATTTAAAGTTTCTACAGAATTTCTTCGAATGACACAACCTACGCATTTTATTAGCGCATCCACGCACACATGTATATGTGTGTATGTTGGTTATAGGCATCCTGCAAAACCGGTGGACCTTGATGTTACAATGGGACCCTCGATCTGCGGCCTAACCTTGAGTTATTTTTAAACCACGCTGGCTGCATACGAATCCCGTCGGACGACTCCTTCCGAGTATTACATAATGCGAAATTATAGCTTTTTCTTTTTTGCTAGCCGTCTCCTTGAAAAGCGTGTGGCCCTGTCATTTCGGTTTTATACCCTTTGTTTTGGCTCGCACATATTTTATTTCTTTTCTTTGAATCGTAAAAGGAAGAGGCAATGAAGGGTTAGCGTTTTTGTATAGTGGATTATTTATGGTGCGGAATAATGGGCGTTCGAGTTCGCCACGAAATATTGGGTACAGCTGCGGTGTTTTCCCAAAATATGTAATCGGTCGTTTTCAGTCGCCTAAAAACGTGGTACATTGCGTGCTTACTGAACTACATCGATAAAGCTAGCCTTACAATTGAAATGTTGTACTGCCTTTGTCTCTACACCATTACGGCAATGGCATGTATCCCTCCATTTTATTGTATTGTTTGTTCAGAGATAAAAGTTGAATGCTGTATAAAAAGATACTACGGTAATAATGAAGACCTGTTTTACTTGTTTCGCTTAACGCATTGGCAGTCATATACTTATTGGTCACTTTGCAAGGAAACTGGAGATGCAAGTATGATGGTTTTATTATTGAAAAGTGCTTGCGTATTCTGTAGTTAGGTACGTCTGACCGAACATATGCAGGTTAATCTGCAAATTACGTAAAATAAATATATTAAGTTGCATCTAGTTACGATTCATTGACGAAGTGTAACCAAGAATTATTATTGCTCCTTGATACATAATTTAGTTAGAAAAAATAATATTTAGATGAAGTCGCCTAGACAATGGGGTTTTAACAGTTCACTCATGTCTTCATGTCAATCACGTTATTATATATTTCTAACACAATAAGTAAAATGTTAATCATTTGCATGATTCATCCTCTGTTTAACAAATAGAAAGTAGTGGAGTCCTACTAATGTCAACAAACTCGGAGCGTTGGAACGCAAAAACAAATTATATTCAAGATTATTAAAGGAATTAAATCGCTAAGCGTCCGAAGGTATGTTCTGAATCCAGACTATGTTCCCATATCGTGTTCAGATCAATAAAACCTCCGATGTTTTTCTACAAAGCACGTTTCTCGGAACAATTTCACTGCTAAAGTTTCAACTGGGTTGCATAATTATGGGTCCAACAAAGCTACACATTGTAGACGACTGTTGACCTGGCCTTAATATACGTATTTCGTCGAACCGATAGAACTAATGAGTTATCTGTTTATTAGTTAGTTTTTTTATAGAAGCAGAAAAATGAGGCGATAGTGTCGCGGGATAATGTGTGTAGTAAATTAGGTGGCATATGTAATACGTGCTCGGCACGTCAAGTGTAGTACATCGATACTGTATGGACTTAGTTAATGCGCTCACTCAAGTGCCTCCAGCAAGTTCTTTTTTTAAAAAAGTACAGCAAAATGCGTGTCCAGTTATATTGACAATAAAGGACCACTTGTTTAAATGTCTTGCAGAACTTGTTGTAGATCGTATCGCTTGACGATTTTGTTTTATTTTGTTAACGTCATTTAATTAAAGACTTGCTGACTACATATAAATAAGGTTTATTGATGTTTATGACGCTGTTTAATGCAATGAGAATCTTGTTGGAGACTCTACACCTGTTTGAGTTCAACATTACCGTTTCTTCTTGTCAAAAGGGGGGGAATCAATGTAAAACATAAGTAAATATAAAATGAATCTGATTTCACAAATCTCAAAGGTCAAAATAAAAAATCTATTAAGATAAATAAATTTGATGAATCGTGGCAAGGTCCTAGACCCTAGATCCTAGGCTTCTATTTTTTTTTAAGAAAGGTGATAAATATTTAAATCGATTTTAAACTCCACACTCCGTTGGATGACGGAGATCTTAGGAATAAGCAAAGGGGTTTAAGTAATTTATTAAGATAAAGCACGACTTCCTACCAAAAAAAAAAATATTTCGCTGTTTGGCGCGTAATTAGTTTTTGAAGTGCAGCGCGCACTTGAAAAACTAATTACGCGCCAAACAGTGCCATTTTTTTTAATATAGCCACTGTCACTCCGGGTAATATAATTCTACCAATATCTCATGCACCCGTACATTCAAATCTGTCCAGGCATTTAGAAATTATGGTGGAATAAAGAAACTTATATATACATACAGTCGTGGTCAACTAATTAAGGACATTCAAGATAGTGGACAGCAATAACCGGCTATGTACATATAAATATAAAACCCTGTTGATTTCTCAGTAACTATTATTTGCATAATTTGATCCGATTATTATACTATAAATGGCTGTAAATAAAAGATTAAATAAATATAAAAAAGTGTTTAATATCAAAGGTTAACCATGTATTCAATTTAAGGTACAATTCTGTAGCTGGACATTTAATTAAGAACAGTAAAGTAAAATGAAAAATAGAGTTAAACAGAACTAATAATCTGCAGTACTTTAATTTCTTTAACAACTTCATTTTATTACGGGTAAAATCAGTACCCAGTAGCAAAACCTTTGTTAGTAATTACCGCTTGACACCGATGTGGCATAGACATTATCAGTTTCTGACATATTTCAACAGGAATGTTTGCCCATGCCTCACAAAAAGCTTCATTAAGTTCATCTAAAGTTGTGGTACGATAAATGGCAACTTTTTTCTTAATTTCGTGCCAAAGGTGCTCGATTGGGTTGAGGTCGGGGCTATTTGCTGGCCAATCTAGCACTGATACCGACTGTCTGTTAAGAAACGACTTGACTGAACGGGCTGTATGTTTTGGGTCGTTATCATGCTGAAAAGTCCATATAATAGGAAGATGTTCCTCAGCATAGGGAAGCATAGTTTCTTCTAATATTGCCTTGTATTGATGTTGGTCTAAGTTACCCTGAACTTTCCTCACAGGTCCCACTCCACGTCCAGAAAATGATCCCCACATTTTAATGTTTCCTCCGCCATGTTTCACCTGCTTTTTTGTGAATCTTGGATTCATTTCCGCTTTTACAGGACGCCGTACGTATTGCCTTCCATCTGAAGAAATCAAATTAACCTTGGTCTCGTCAGAGAATAATACATGTTGCCATTGGTCGTTTCCATATTTACAATGTCCATATTTACGTGCAAACGCCAAACGTGCATTTCTATGCTCTTTCTTTAACAACGGTACTTTGCGAGCCACTCTTCCGAACAACCCTGCTTCTACCAGACGTCGTCGAACTGTCCTCGCTGATACACTGACTCTTTCGTCTGCCCCAAACACTTCATGTTTAATTAAAATAGAGCTTAGAAACGGATCTTTCTTAGCTAACCTGGTTATCATTCTATCTTCTTGCGGAGTTGTTTTTCTCGATCTTTTTTTTCTGGGCACATTTAAAGTTGTGTTATTGCGCCTGAAATGTTGCACTGCATTGCATACCATAGTTTTTGAACAATTTAAATCCTATCCTGCTATCCTTCGGTATGACCAACCACGCTCGACAAACTTCATGATAATTTTTCGTAGTGTTGCATCGCAACTTTTATTTTTGCCCATTGTTCTTCAAAATAACTCTCAAAACTTGAAATTACAAATCTAGATTGCCGCCAAAACTACCACAAAGAATAGGAGAAGAAAGAAAATAATAATTGAGATTCAGATTTTGAAACTAGAACGCAATATCTCAGTGTCCCTAATTAAATGGCCAGCCAGCATTCTTTGAACAAATAGCACTGTGATCATCTATCAGCTATACTGTAAAGAGGTTTAATGTTTAAGAAGTTGTTATTGTTTGTATAATTAGGCACATAAATGACTAATTATACTTACATGTAAAAGATGTGGAATATTGTTTAGACTCGTTGGAAAATAAAAAATAAATTCACAATTTGGATTAACTAGAGAGTGTCCCTAATTAGTTGACCACGACTGTATATATATATATATATATACATGAACCCTTTTTCTTCTTTTTTTTTTTCGTGTGGAAACCCCCACGGGTCATCACCTCACTGGGGCCAAAAGTGAAGTGGTATGTCGGACTCGAACCGACTAAAACCACACGGTGTTCTGTCACGAGGTCTATTGCAGAGGACCCGGGTATACCCTAAGAAGGAAGCTTCCGGCAGCCGTGTCCGGTGAGCACCTGCGTCAGCCGGTAGGAGAGGCCGCCATGTCGCCACTCCAGCCAATCCTTCATTGTGGGTCTTACCGCCAAAATAGTGGCGTGCCCTGCGCTTGGTCGCTCTAGTCGTTGTTTCATCTCTGCCATTAGGACCTGACTGAGCTGGGATCGTTGCGCCTCAATTTCACGAGGCGCGGGTCTCAGGTCCCGCTCAAATGCCTCCATGCGCCATAGATATAATGACGCAAGGGTTCTTAGCGTTAGCTCTTACCTCTTAGCTTCGCCTCCAGGTCCCATGGAGCAGAGTGGGCTAGGAGACTTGCCGCTTCGAAAGATATCGTGCGGTATCCTCTTATGACTCTAACGGCCATCGCCCTTTGCGGTCGCCGCAGTATCGCAGTATTGTCGTCGCAGTTATCTTCAGAGTCTCCGCCCATATTGGCGACCCATATAAGGCCATGGACCGCACGATTCCGACATAAAGTCTCCTGCAGGAGGCGTCGGGCCCTCCTAAGTTTGGCAGCAAACGCGATAGTGCAGCTGCCGTCCTCATGAGTTAGGGGCCAGATTCCGGAAGTGATAACCGAAATCTCATCGATGCGAACACCTCCCACTATAAGACTGGATCCGGCTGGTGGCCTCTTTCGAGGCCCGTGGAAGAAAAGGGCCTCCGATTTATGCAGGGCCACCTCAAGACCCAGCTGTCGAATCCTTCCAACGACTTGAACGACCCCGGCCGTGGCTTTTATGGTTGCCTCACGGTATGTTTGATCTCGCGCCGTTACGAGGGTATATACTTGAACCCTGAAAATATAACACTTTTGTACACAAGAAAAGCTGCAAGGACTTCGTTTATATTGTTACAACTATAACTCTATATTTTTATATGTTTATTTATATCATGACATTAAAATTTCTTATTTTGTTTACTCTATACCAGGCGTCGTCAAATGGTTGCACTAACAGCAGATGACTATAATGACTTTAAAAAAAACAAAATAAACAAATCCAATTTTATTGCCAACACGAGTTGATTTAAAAATTGCTCCAATTTATAGTCGCATGATGTCACAAGGACTGTCCAACAAGAACAAAAATATACGCAATGAAAAACATGTGGCTTGTACCGTGAGAACGTTAACCCAATCCGATAAAAGACACAAAGAAGCTTTATTTCAAATATTTTATATTAATTATAATATTGCGTTGTTTAAAATCGTGGAAAAAAACTTATCGATTTAGTAAAATGTCAACGATTTTAAGGCTTTATACCTACCGCGGAGATCTATGTAGAAGTATGTTATTTAAAAATTGGAATGTGACCAATGTAAAAAAGCTATCATCTTAATCGCCTAGTCGCGGTCGGCGAAGTCCACCATAAAATTTATTGTAGTGTGGTGAATACGAAAGTCAACAATCGTATAGCGATAGTGGCTTCACTACAATTCGAAAAAATGTCCACAAGTAAAATATAATAATTTAGATTATGTTTAAAGTAAAGGAATTATTTACTACAAAAGTAAAAAGTTTTATCATCTTCTTCTATCACTTCTCATTCAAGAGTTGCCTTGAAAAAAAAAAAAAACAAATTGCATTATGACAACATATTAGATTGCATGTAAGGCTGATATGGCTTTATCATTATTGCTGTTGGTAAATATTATCATGGTATACAAAAACCAATTTACTGTCTACGTTATCGTACGTAATTAATTTAAATAATTTACTTTAGACTTCCATGGGCGGCGGTAGTCACTTACTATCAGGTGACCCATCTGCTCGTTTGCAGCCTATCCCATAAAAAAAACAAATAACTTCTATAAGTACAGTGGGAGGCCTTACTTAGACGCGAATGGGCCGACTTAACCGGAGTATTACAATGGCCTCACAGAAAAGCGGTAGACAAACAATGCTTGCATTGTATTGCCGAGTGAGGGTACCAGAGACCCAAATCGTCCTTCCTCTTTCTCCTCTCTGCATCACCCTCAAAGATGGACAGCGAACTTACGACTCTTGAGTTGCAGGTGTCCATGGGCGGTTGTCACTTACCTTTAGGAGAATCGTCTGTTCGTCGGTCCACCTATATCATAAAAAAGTGACTCCTAACTTTAGGGTGCCTGTCTGCCTTGCTAACAAGTGTATTCCAGTAACAACAATCTAAATCTAAACTTACGTATGGCATACTAAACAGTGTCAATCGTTCAGTTCCGCTTCGCTGTACAAGCTTGAATACAATAAAAGTAGGATAAGATAATGTTCTTAACAATTTATTATCATTAGCTGTAATGAAATAATGAACAAACTGTAGTCAAAATTATTAGAATTAATTCCTGTGTCGCGGGGACTTTACAAACTCAGACTCAGAACAACAATTTGACGATTACACAAAGCGTTGCCCCGTGCGGGGATCGAACTCACAACACTCGGCGCGTCATTTTAGTGGCAAGGTGACCACTTAAACCGCTACGCCATTCGTGCAGTTATACACGTCACGATATCATATATCCCTTCTGCTTCTTTTTAAACGTTGTAAAGTTTTTTTTTGGGGCGCAGGTTGAGAATTGATAGTAATGGAGTTGTTAATTTAAGCTTTAAAACAGGCATTGATTTGTGAACAAGAACACTACAAGAGATAACAAAACATATATGACTAACTTCAAATCAGTGTTGTGTGATTTATAACTAGTAGTAAATTCAATTGTTCTGCTGCCATTTATTCATTGATCCTAAAATGGTTTATATTCTAACAAGATACAGGATCCGGTGCTCTCGTAGTCTAAATCAGCAACAGTCAACCACTGAGACGTTCCTAGACTCTGTGGAATAAAACCTCTGTATTGGTTTCTATATATACATTTCTTATAGGTTTCTATCCAACGGTTTTACTCGCAGTCTAGTTTGCTTTTGCTCTCAGTTTTTCTATCGTCGTATTTTGTGAATCCTCGTTATGTAATGTAAGCCTTCACATGATCTGTTGCGAAGCAGATAATCCATTTTTCAGCCTTTCAACCAATAGGTCTGATGTCATGGACACGTTGTTAGTGCTTTTTATTTGTACGAAACATCAATATAAGACTTATAGTACTAGTTATCAGATGAATAAATAATAAATGTATCAATAATTTGGCGCCTTTCAATCTCAGTCCAAAGAAAATACTAAAACTTATTTTCGCAAACCTTGTTGTCTATTATGCATTTTTATTCTATTTATTTTAAAAAAATATTGCTGTCCTGATAATGACATTTCAGTATGAGTAATCTTAATACATACATATACATATTACATACAGCTTACTGTATAATAAAATAACTAAACTAATAATTATATATAAGATAAGAGTCTGATTTAAAAGTACAAACCTGTTATTAAATTATTTTAATAAAATTTACAGGGTTAACATTACTATTATTTCAATAGATTGGTTTTAGATTATCTTGCTATCGGTTATGAATGAGATGTTCGATTTTTTAAATTAATTTTGAACATGAACCAATTTGTTGTCAGTAATAAACTTATATTAGGAAAGCCGGTAGGGGTCGACCGCTGATGCAATAAGTTATTTTCTGAAACACGACAGAAGAGCCGAAATCAGTATTTTTTTAGTTTGTACTCCTGCTTGAGTCTGCTGAAACCAGTGAGCTTGTAATAAAAGTATGTGTATGTAGTACCTATATACACAGACTTTGATATATGGGTAAAATAAAGACACTTAACGACAACAACAACAATTGAAAAAATAATAATTTATGCGTAATAATTACATATAATATTCATGACTGGACCTTGAGTTTGTTTCCGAAATTCGTTGCACATTATAATATTTATAATGCGAAATGATAATTCCCATTGTAGATGTATATCTCTACCCACTTTTTAGCTCCACCAATATACAATTTAATATCACAAACGAGATTTTTATAGCGCTACGGTGAATAAATCTAAGGTACGTCAAGTAGAGCAATAAAAATGGGAAGTGATTAAAAAGATATAACATTTTTTTATTAAAAATCCCTTTGAACCACCGTTCATAATCAGTACGACAGGAAAAAATATGACATCAGTAAAATTATAATGGGCCCGCCTCGTAAAGTGCGCATTTGAATAGGAAAGTTACATATCAAAAATTTTCAGTGATCCGTGTTTTACGAGTTTGTCGTAAACGTGTACTCAACAGAAAGAATAAAGGGGCCCCTTCACTCAGCCTGTGTTTAAAAATCTATGTGAGCATGAACATACGAAGGGGCCCTGTAATCAGTTCGCGGACAGCGACTGTTTACGATGTTCCACATTTAATATCAGCGTTATGTGGCAACAACCTATTTAAGGTTTTCCTTATTACAAAGTCTTTTTTTTAATAAATTAAACATTTTTTTATATTTATTAATAATTTCATTTCAGACACTTTCACAAATACATACACACGCATATATTAAATCAAATGCTCACCTTTCACCAACCATAACTTAGCCCCACTCACGTAATAAGGGACAAGCCTATAGCATTGCGGTCAACCGAGCACTGTAAATATACAGTTAAATAAATAGCCCAATCCCTAAATGACCTATTACGACACTCAAGGCAAGAGATAGGGTTCTATCCTACTCTACCGAGAACCACACGGCTGAATAGAATGTTATAACACATTAAGTAACGAAACGAAAAGTTCTATGATATTAGGTCCTTAAAATATAGAATTTTGTTAATTCCACAGTATTAAAAGTAACTGAAACTTTTACCACTGAAGTACATGATCCCTGATATTACTGTATAAAACTACCAATTTTTCTTCCTGTTTACTTAACCGATGGTAAGAGAATAATACGATCGTAAAATGGTAGATTAAAGAGAAACTTGCCATATTTTACATTTGATTCAGTCCTACTGAGTGTACTAACAAGCCCTATATAACCAAGTTGGATTACCCAGAATAAAGCAGAATCATACGGGTTCTTGGAGATCAATTATACATACATACATATATCTCAAATAGAAGCAGTTGAATTAAAAGGTTAATACGCAATCAGTTAGTCCTGGTCACCATATATGGACTGGTCCTTTTGGGCAAGAGCGATTCCTGATCTTCCGCTTGTAACCCTCCTCCACCAAACAGCAACTATAGAACGAAGAAAAAAAATACCATGCAAACGTATTTATATACTGAAGATAAAGTATGACGATGCATAAATGATAAGCGACTAAGTCCGAATTAAGCCTCGCGTATCGGGTGTTCTGTACCTAATTCAGTAAGTACTTGTAACATCTTCAAGTTCATAATCATAATATATATAATTATAATTTGTAACATAATCCACATTACATAAACGAATAGTTGGTTATGTAATATGGATTGTGTAAAGCAGATTCTTACCGTTTCAATCATTTGATCACAACTTACATTTTACATCTATTGATAGGTTTACACAGTACAAACCGAAACAGATATGGACACCAAATTGTTTAAAGAGAATATTTACTTGCCGTTATTTGTTACTTTCAAATGTGGAGTGGAGTAGTGGGGACTATCAAAAAAGGAGCTCAGCTTAATTTGGGCCCTGGTGCCAATTGATCTCAATGAGTCTCGTAAAAAAATATTTATTTCTTGTCTTGCAATTGTCAAAGCTCATTTGAATAATAACAACACTATCATGTTTTTTTCTCAGTTATATATTTATATGTATGTATATCAATGTTCATTAAATGGTATAGTATACATGACACTATAGCCATCTCAAGTCATTTACAGAATTAATATTCATACGTAGAACCATCTACGATAAAGACGAAAGGGGTTCAAAGATATAGTAGTAGTAAATAAACTTATTAAAGAAACGGCATCTTTAGGAGCCATTGTATAACTTCATAAATATAGAATGAACTTCGTCCCTTAAGTAACCAGATGCCGATTGAGGAGCATAATAAGATTTACTTATTTTGGACTTACCTAAAGGAAATACAGGTGGACTAACAATGCGATAGGGTCCCAAAGGACTTCCCTCTTTGACTATTTTAATGAGAAAAAAAGCCATATTGCTTCCCGAGTGAATTACTTTGAAACGAATAAATAAATGAACTCATGGATTAGGAGATTGAATTAGAAAAAGAATTTGTGTGTAATAAAGAAATCTGTTCATTCATAAAGTTATGAGGGTAGATCACAATGAAAAAGTCGAAGTGTACGATGATCTAAAGCAATGACAATGACGGCAGGTATCGAACCGGAAAAGGGATTCGTTTTCCTTTTGATGTCACATCAAAAAGTCCTCAAAAGGAAGCCAATATCGGACTTAGTAAAGTTGTCTAACTCCGAAAGTGGGTGAGGTACCTAATATTTATGTATTCTCGTATTTATAAAAGTTTCCAAAGGAAAGAAGTTTCCTTTGTTTTTTTTCCCAAATAAGGACTTTAAATTATAATTATACACAGGTAAAAAAAATATCTTTTCTTATTAGAGTCGGCGTAGTTAGTTTCAAAAAATAAATTTAGCAAGGGACGTTGATGCAACTAATAGTACTTTTGCATTGCTAAAAATAATATTTTTTATTATACATATTTTAGGCATTTAAGTTTGCAACGAAGAGATGGGAGTGAATCTTGTTCGGTGCTTACCACTTTTGTACTACTTTTTCTCAACCTTTCAACCAATTGTACTTGAATTCAATAAGGAGGAGGTCTTTAATTAGATGTTTAATTTGTGGATAGTGTATAGTGCCACAACTTCGTAATTGATTTTAATAACTAAATAACTAAAAGTCTTATTTTATTTGAATCAGTTGTAATCAAGATTGGTATAATAATTTAAATTTGACGAAAAATAATCCACCATATTTATATTATTTTGGAATTAAAATAAAGATGAAATTTAATTTGGGGATGAAAAGAACGACTTCTTACAACTTATCATGATTACCTTGAACCTTATGAAACTGTTTTAAAAGTAAATTATTCACGAACGTAATTCATTTTATGAAATGCAAGGTGCATTTTATAAAGTGACTAATTTTGTCTTAAAGTCAGCCATGGATTTTTTTTGTGAGATGGCTTCCTGTGTGCAATATATCTGTTGAGATATTACAAAAATTTGTCGCGTGTTTTTGAAGTAGAGTTAGTAGTTTTCTCTTCCTGTGGGTGTAGTAAATAGCGACTAATGAATTGGACTGCTATATATTATATCAGATAGTATATAGTGACCTGGTTGACCGCAATAGGCTTGCTTTCTGTATTAGGCAATATAGGTTTACCTCCTATCACGTAAGGGCTAAACTATGGCTGGTAAAATGTGGGCGTTTCAAACGCATCTGCTACCCCTTCGGTGAAACAGGCTTGAGTGTATGCATGTATTTTCATATTATATGTTATTTTGGTTGTATATACACACTCAGAATGACATATAATATGAATTAATTTTTTTTTAAAAACTGGCAAAGTTACACGATACGTTTCATTTTCAAGCTTGAAGAATAAAGGTGTAAATTTTGCAACTGCAGACATAATTTTTAAGAAACCGGCTAAAACCATATTTTCGAGTCAGCACTCCGTTGTTTTACGGTTTTTTCATTGCAGCCCTTTACGAGCATCGGTGATGGGGCCATTCTTCTTTTACAACTGAGTAACTGTATTCTGAGATCCAAAGATCGCGTGTTTGATACTAATTAAACGTCTTCATAGCATTTCGAATACGTGATTCGTCTGGCTGAGAGTTATTTCTTATAGAACCTTCGTAGCAACTGTTTTACAACTTAAATTTCAGTTAATAAAAACGTAAATCTTGCATTCACGTGGGATTTAAATGAGATTTTTAAATGTAGCTTCTTACGTCATCAAAGATGTTTTAAATTAATACTGATTGTAAATCTTGTCGCGCATTAGAGCCGTCGTCGTTTATAAATTGGAAACACCTCGACTTCACGCTCGGTCGGGGGCTCTGTCGTTCTATTCCTGTTCCTGACACCACTGCCCCAAGACATGACTCGTCTTTGTTGCAGACAAACGAAAACGTGTTGTAATTATTTTTGCTTGTACTTTAACGTAATAATCGCTATCGGTTTATAATTTTTTTGGAGTTAGATTTACGAAGTAAAAGCGGTATCAAGCACCAACATGGTAGTAAACGAATTTTTGTTTATTACATCGTATTTGATTTATTTCCTTTATAATTTGAAAAATGAGCTACTTTGAGATACTTTGTATTAATAATCATCTCAAATTTCAATGTAATTATACTGATTGACGACCTAATTTCACTAGCTGGAAATATCATTACTAGCTAGCGATCAACATTTGTTCTTTTTATCAAAACCACCTTTCGACTGGCTCTCACGAGTGAATATTTATCTTTAGTCTGTACAAACAAATGTAGCCGTGAAACCATTTCATCATTCAGCACATTGTCGTCAGCGGTATGCAAGATGGGTACTGACGCAACCGCGCGGTACAAGTCCTCGAGGACAAAGAATAACCGATTTAAAAAAATAATATTTTCTGAAGTTAGTAATGCCGCGGCTGTCACTTGATGTGATTTACGCCGAATCTGTCAGGTTTGGAGACAAAGGAGCCTTGTCGAAAATCGCGGGAGCATGATGTCATACGTTCAGGAGCCACCTCGAATGGGCCCCTAATTAATAGAGCGGGTATTTACGGCCCGCTGGGGTAATATCAGTTCGAGATGTTTAAAAGAGAAATAAGAAACGTGTCAGCTAGAATAGTTTATCGGCCGTTGTTTATTGTGAACGCTCGAAACCAAAACAGAAACTGACTTATTCTTTGTTTGGCTCAGAGATAATTTAGAATGGGATAAGTTTGTAAAATCAATTCTACGGCGTAGCTGGTTAGAGCTGCGTACCTTTCTATTTTGCGATCCTTTGTATATTGTTTCAAACATATAACAGTTAGGCATATTTATTTGAAATGTTCTGTGATAGCTTTGTATTTTTGAAAGTTTATTAAAGATGAATTTGATGAGAATCACAAGCGCATTCAGTCTCACTCGCTAGTCCCTAGAACAGCGAACCAACATAAATAAATGAGGTATTTTCAAAAACTAAAACGTAAATTACCTTCAAAGTAAAGTTTGTCTGACAATATTTGCAATAGAACTGGCTTGATGAAAATACGTTGCGCCAAAAGGCGAAGCGTATGTTGTACCTATGTATAACATAATAGTTTTTTAAGTCATTGCTTATACAAATCTTGGAGCGAACCAAGCTCTATCACATAGATCTGTAACGTCGAGATCGTGCAGGAAAGTCCGTAGTCACAGCTTTTATCCAATGCATCAAGATTGTGAGCTGAGATCGTGTGTTGGGTATTAAAATGACAATACGTAACGATACGAAGTGTGTTGGAGTACTTTAGATTGGTAACATTTTGGTATGCTGTTTATTTATGTGAACTTAAGTGTTAATGAGCTCGATTGTTGGTTGATGGGTTCAATAACTTTGTTGTCTTAAGGTATGTCACGAGGTCGAGTGTGATGTAGAACGTTGTTACTTGTCGTAAGTAATGAGTGCGCATACCAATTATGCATTAGCGCGACGTGACCGGTTACTTTGTAATTTAGTGACGATGACATTTGTTTAAAAAGAAGGAATATAGAATTGCTCTCTCCACTGTTATTTGCTTGATGGGAATATTTAATATACAGCTAATAAACATTGTCTAAAGAGTGTTCATTTAGATATGCTAACTTAGCACGTTGATTCACTAAATTTCTTGTTCTTTCAGCTATCGGCTTGTGGAGTTTATTTGGCTAACAGAGCAGGCTGGGCTCAGGTAACGGCACTTCCAAGGAATAATTTGAGAAAAAAATATACTAAATAATACTGTAATAAGATATCTGTATTTTTACATACGAGTTATTTTACGATATTTTCTTTATGGATAAATGACTAATGCTTCTGGATTTGATACAATTTACAAGTTACTTAGTTTTCACTTCTGTAGGCAGTCCCCAAAGACTGCCCGTATTTTATTACCTATCTTTTACTGTCCAAGCTGTGCGTTAACGGTATGCGTATGCGCATAATCGATAATCAAGGTATTTCAACCTAAAACCATGTACGTACAGTGGTGTTTATATAACTTTACTTTCAAAACTTAATAATAATATAGTAAAAAAAATATTTTCTGTATTTTTAAATGAAGAATGTTATTTTTATTTTTAATTAATAGTTAAATTAAAGAATCAGCTGTAACCTACCGAGAATAAGCAGGCTGTAATACCTAATTCTATTTTTTATACAATTACACGTCATACCTAATGTCAGTACTAGTATTGACTTAAAGACTATCAGTCAAGTTAGAATTAGTTAGAGTCAGAAGTAACAGTACTCTCACCAGAATGGAACCAATGCCGACATCATTTAACGTATACATAAATTTTGGTGTGGGTAGTTATAACAGCAACAACAATACAAAAGTGCTCTATATTTAAAACTAAATTTAAATATTTATTCTTAGTTAAAAGCCAATTAAATGTTGCTTATTAGTAGCTAATAACTGTCCCTTACCAGTCTGTGTGTTATTTCCATTAAATAAATCACTTCATCACATTACTTTAGCAACGAAAAGAAAAAAAAAAAAAAAAAACAATGGATTCCAGTCTGCAAGAGTCTTTGACTAGCCTAAAGAATATGTTCCATGAACAAATGACCAGTTTTGAAGCCAGGTTGCAGAAATCCAGTAACACTTCACCAGGTGGATCAGGTTTAGCTGCTGAATTTACTGCTTTTAAAACATTCACGGTGACTACCTTGAATTTGCTTCAGCGCCAAGTGGATGCATTGTCTCAAGAAGTAGACAACATAGAAATGCGTGGTCGACGTAAAATGCTACTGTTGCATGGTGTTAATGAGCAGGCGACTGAGGTTGTAGCCGATGTTGTAGCTAACATTGTTAAAGGGCAACTACAACTAAAAACTTTCACTGCAGCTGATGTCCAGCGGTGCCATAGAATGGGACGACCTACAGCCACCCATAAGCCTAGGCCCATCTTGGTGAAATTTCAGAAAGTTAGTGATCGAGACAATATTTGGTTCTCAAAAACAAAACTCAAGGGCAGCAGTGTTACTCTATCTGAATTTTTAACCAAGTCAAGACACGACACCTTTATGGCGGCACGAGCTAAGTTTGGCATTAATAAATGTTGGTCAAGAGAAGGTTACATCCACGTCATTGGTCCTGATGCTTCGCGCTATCGAATCACTTCACTCCGTGAATTGGATAACATAAAAGTCCCTGAGGTGGCTATTGCAGATAAGGAGACGGTTGCTGGTGCTCCAAAACCCCCTAGCGGGAAGTTAAAACGAGCTGTTGCCTCCAAGAAATAGATCTGTTTGAGATTTTTAGCTGTTACAGATTGCTACGCCGGGTAAAACATACTTTATATATTTCACTTTCACCCTCTTCTATTATAACTTAATATCATATGTACTGTGTTTTCCGTTATGATATTTGAATGTCAATTTAATTTTTTCACTTAAATTTATTTCTTTGTATACCGGCTTACTTTCATGTTGACAACGTCAAGCTTCATATGTCAAACTTAAATTGCTGCAGCTACGTTCCATTTCAGGTAAAATTTATGACTATAATGGCTTTAATAATATTAAGTTTTTTGTGTTTTTTTTTTTTATAGTCTTTGTTTCTTTCTTTATTTTTTTTATTTTTTTTTTTATTTGCTATTGTATTTAATGGTAATATTGTTTTTGTTAATATAACACGCAACTGGTGGGTGAACAGGATTGTGTTGTCTTTTGGAGTTTTGTTTGTATCTATTATAGAGTTAAAAGATAGTAATATAAAAATATACTATCTAATTGTAAATATATACTATCTAATTATTATTATTTATATAGGCATTTATATTGTAAATTTGTGTCAATGTCAGATATTGACTCAGATAGTGACACAAACACTTTTTTAACAGCAAAGAGCTTGAATGATAGTTTTTCTAGTATACCATCACTTGCAGATGAACTTCAGTCGCAGTTTTCTGATGTTCCCAGTAATTTTAATGTAGTCCACATAAATGCTCAGAGTATTCCAGCCCATTTTCCGGAGATGCTGGCCAATTTTGAATGTAAGAACATTCATGCAATTCTTATTTCAGAATCATGGCTAAAACCATGCCTGCCTTCTATTTCCTACACCCTTCCAGATTTCCAATTAATTAGAAACGACCGTTCGGTTGGTGGGGGTGGCGGTGTAGCCATATATCTTCGCGACAATATTCCTTTTAACATTATTGATGTGTCTGCACAGCCACCGCCATCAAATGCAGGTGAACATCTTCTTGTAGAAGTGGAACTTTATCATACCAAAGTTTTGTTAGGTGTGTACTACTGTCCCTCTTCACGTATTAACTTTTTCTCTTCTTTTGAACATCTCTTGGAGCAATTTAGCCCTTCTTATTGCCACACAATTATAATGGGAGACTTCAATACGTGCCTTAATAAAAAAGACTCCCGTTCTGCCTTGTTATGCAACATAGTCGAATCCTGCAACCTTACTGTTCTCCCTTCAAATCCTACTCATAATTTTCCAAATTGTTCTCCTTCTCTTCTCGATTTAATCCTTGTTTCGTCAGCTGAGCATGTTGCCAAACATGGCCAGTGTTGCGCCGATATCTTCTCCTACCACGATCTAATCTACCTTTCATATAAAATTCGAATTCCTAAAACTAAATCCAAGATTCTGATGCAGCGCAACTTTGGTAGTATGGATATAAAGAAGCTTCGGGAAGATGCTGCTAAAATTGATTGGGTTCCCATTTATAATTCGACTTCCGTTGATGAGAAAGTTAACATTTTAAATAATAACCTTATTTCTCTTTATGATGTACATGCACCTGTGCGTGCAGTAAAGATAAAGCATTTACCATCACCTTGGCTCACAGAAGATATTAAGGATTTATTAACAAAAAAAGCAAGAGCTAAAACTAAGTTTAAGTATCGACCGACTCAGTGTAACCTGGAGAAATACGTGACAATTCGGAACCTCTGTAACAAGGTGTGTAGGAAAGCACAACGCCAACACATTAAAAAGTCTGTCGAAAATGAAGATCCTTCCAAAGTTTGGAAATTTCTTAGAACCTTGGGAGTTGGAAAGTCAAAGCAAGAAGAAAATTTCAAAAATATTGATGTCGACGCCTTAAACAGGCACTTCACTTCCTCGTCTAGTTTTGATGATGTCACCAAAACTAACACATTAAATTATCTTTCACAGCTTCCAACTCCCCACTATCCACCTTTTGTATTTAATCAAGTCACTGATTGTGATGTTAAAAAGAGTATATTAACCATCTCTTCTAATGCTGTTGGTAATGACTGTATTAGTCGGAAAATGATCCTTCCCATTCTCGACCTAATTCTACCAGTCATATGTGACATCCTAAACCATTCCTTGTCCAGCTCCAAATTTCCATCTATATGGAAAGAAGCTCAAATAATACCTCTTCCTAAGAAGCCTAGGCCTTCATCTTTCACCCAATACCGTCCTATTTCTATTTTACCGTTTTTGTCAAAAGTTTTAGAACGCATAGTTTATTTTCAACTTAACTCCTTTCTCTCTAAAAACAACCTTTTAAATTCCTTTCAATCTGGTTTCCGACACGGGCATAGCACTGTGACGGCTCTAATCAAGATCACCGATGACATTAGGATGGCCATGGAAAATGGTAATCTGACCTTACTTACACTTCTGGATTTTAGCAATGCTTTCAATACAGTTGATTCCCATATCCTACTTGGTATACTACGCTCGATTAACATATCTCCAACAGTGATTGATTGGTTTCAAAGTTACCTGTCTGGTCGCCGACAACGGATTCGCACTGAAAATTCGGTTTCTTCTTGGTGTGATATCTCGGTCGGTGTACCGCAGGGTGGCGTTTTATCTCCTTTACTCTTCGCTATATTTATTAACACAATATCCAAAAGAATAGTTTCATCCTACCACCTTTACGCAGACGATCTTCAAATTTATACTCACGCGCCAATTAATAGAATACACGAAGCCTTTTCTATTGTAAATTGTGATTTGGAACGTATTTGTGAATGGAGTGTTAACTATGGTCTCCAGGTGAACCCTGCTAAAACTCAGGTCATCATGGTGGGCAGTTCTAGGATGATTTCTCAAATCGATTGTACTCAATTGCCTCAAACAATTTTCAATGGTACGCCACTGTATATTAGTGATAGTGTAAAAAATCTGGGTATATTAATTGATAGAACTTTATCCTGGGGCCCACAACTACAAGAGGTTAGACGCAAATTGTTTGCCGCAGCTGGGTCCTTACGAAGACTACGGAACTTTCTTCCAATCGCTACAAAGATTTCGCTTGCACAGTCACTCTTACTTCCAATACTAGACTATGCTGATGCCAGTTATCTCGATCTCACTGAGGAGCAACTCAATAAGCTTGAACGGCTTCAAAACTTTTGCATAAGGTTCATATTTGGTTTACGCAAATATGATCATATTTCAGAATATCGCAATTCGCTCAAGTGGCTCCCAATTCGCCTTCGGCGGAATACTCACATCCTGTCTCTACTTTATAATATACTATTCAATCCCCTCACTCCCTTTTACCTCAAAGAACGTTTTAGGTTCCTCTGTGACACACATTCAAGGTTCTTGAGATCATCTGAAAATTTGCAACTTCAAATTCCAGTGCATTCTACAAAGTTCGCCGACAAATCCTTTACTGTTGAAGCCGCACGCCTTTGGAATACACTACCACTATCTATTAAACAAGCGCGAACTTTAGCATCATTCAAAAAAATGGTAATGCAACATTATCTGTTAGAATAATCCAGCACATCAGTCATATATACATTTTTAATTTATTATAGATATAATTAAGTAATCTATGTAAATGTTTAAGTATGTAGGTATATATATCTTGTTTATATTTATATATATATGTATGTATGTATTATACAAACGTCATTATATTTATGCATCCATGCAGCTCCACTTTATATTTTTACACCAAAACCCACGTCTTTCATCACGTTCCTGTCCATCCTAAGGTTGCCTGGAAGATATTGCTTCTTAGCGATAAGGCCGCCCATTGTGCATTTCTTGTTCTTTTATATAATTCTGTTTCTGTGTATTTGTTTGGTGTACAATAAAGAATATATTATTATTATTATTATTATTATTATTAACCGTGTATTTATTATATAGATTATGTTATAGGATTTTTTTATTTGGAATCCGAAAATGTTTTTAAGAGCTATATCAACTTTACTAAAATCTATCTATGTCTATGTGTTTAAAGTTACCTATACTTACTTAAAATTCGTCAACGCCTACTGTGTGTCTACGTCTTATAAATGGCAAGCTTTCTGAACAAGACCCCTCCCTTCGCTATTAGTTAGGCACTTTTAAAATAGAACTAATGTGCTAAGCCAACCGCCAACTACTAGGTACTTAAAATCTTGAAGTGACGGTCTCTTTAGAAGAGTTTGCGATGCCTTATAATTCAGCGTTTGAGTGAATGGTCGTATCTCATATATTTGTATACATAATGAATATATGATTCAAGTTTTCTTAGTATGACATTTGTCTGTGCTTAACTTTCTGTACTGCGTAAGGAATTCTAGTAGTATAGTCTAGTGGAATATATGCCATTATGATAATAATGTAAAAATAAATATTAACCTGTAACAAGAAATTAGAAAGAGTTCCAAATATATTGAAAAATTACAGAAATTATGATAGCTGAAATTCATTTTCAGTACATAAATTGTCTGTTGACCCCACGCATATTTGCGTATCTTATCTAACGACCAAAATTTATATGAATTTTCTTACTTTGTCTACTAATATGCTACCTAACATCATAAATCTTAAATTTACTTCCTTCTTCGGTCCTTTAATGAATAGAGGCGAGACTATCATAATAAATTAGTAACTTATATCTCTGATAACAAACTACTCTGTAAACTTCTGATACTAAGGTACTTAAATCCGTTTAAGGGATGTTGAGGGAAAATAAATCAGAGACGGCGCCCGGTCGTTCGTCGAACTCTGGAGTTGGGAACAATTGGTGAGATGTAAATTAAATCGAGCGGCTGTCGCAGACTGGGCTTGAGCCTCACTATACACTACACAATTATTATTCAGAAGTACAATAGCGATAACTTGTATAAACATTCGTTGTTTTACAGCGGGATGCCTTCATAGTATTTGTCTATTGAAGAATCGACAAATTTTTGATGAATGTAATTAAGTGTTAACTATTTAAGTTATGCGTTAGGTAGTTTTAATGTTATACCTTCTAAGTAAATAATTAGATGTTTTAAGAAATAAGTATGTTAACATAATTTGATGAAGACTTTTCAGTCATACTAGGACTCCTAGTTTTCCTAGTAAAAATAAATATTTTTTATGGGTATTGGTTGCTTTGAAAATATATCAACAATTAATTAATTAAGTGCCTATTCTCTATCAGAGACCACAATCATTCCCGTTACTGGCCTAGACACTTCTTTATTTGCTCAACATTTTTTTATTGTATTTTTGGAACCTCCTTAGTATTAAATCATCACTTTGTCTCGGTGTGTTGTTGTTCTTTACACCCTTTCATTTGCAGTTAGTTTTTTTTAGTAACAAAGTTGCGTTGCGTAGTTTTAAATAACTGTATAATAGGAAATGTATTTTATTGCATACATTCTTGCTGTTTAAAAACAATATTCAGTACTGAGTGGAATATCATTGGGTTGATGATATTACTAATGTATGTAGCCATTAAATGTCTATTAAAAATAAATTACCTGCTTGTTACTATATTAAGACGTTCAAGGCAGTTATATCGTACATGTGAGCGGTTCAAGGATGTCACGCGCGATTACGAAATTAAGAAACCTCCAAATGTTATATTTCACATTAATTTCAAATGTAAAATTTGTATTGTATGTATATTTTTTTAGGCAAAGGTACATTTAATGTTCAATTTCCACTATCAAATACGGGGTCATCTATTTAAAAAAGTTCATCATCATCATCATCAGCCTATCGCAGTCCACTGCTGGACATAGGCCTCTCCCATTGCACACCACTTCGATCTATTTTCGGCTTCTCACATCCAGCTCCTGCCAGCCATCTTGCGCAAATCGTCACTCCACCTGGCCTGTGGGCGTCCTACGCTACGTTTGCCGAGACGCGGTCTCCACTCAAGAACTCGTTTTACCCAACGGTCGTCAGTTCTGCGGCTAATATGGCCAGCCCATTGCCACTTCAGCCTGCTGATCCGGTGGGCTATGTCAATTACTCTGGTTTTCTGCCGGATCACCTCATTCCTGATGCGATCCCTTAAAGAAACATAGCATAGCCTATAGCACGCTGAGCAACTTTAAGCTTGTGGACCAGCCGTACCGTAAGTGTCCACGTTTCGGCTCCGTATGTCATGACAAAAAAGTTTATCAAATATAAGTGGTATGATACTGAAAACTCACTCCTAACGATTACAACTGAAAGTCCGTGATAGGGCTTGATTATATCCAATGAAAAAAACTTAAAGTAAATTCTACGAATCGCTACTCCATTTTAGAGGTATTATGATAGTTCATATTATATAACGTATTTATTCGTTACACGTCCCATAAAAAATATTTAGAAGACGTTACAGAGTAGTCTTTCTGGCGCATACTTTAATTGTAGTCGGCACTCTCTTAACATCTTTTCAACGAGTTCTTTTTAGTTTTCTAACAAGTTTCTGTGAGTCTCAAACGTTTGTCAGTTGAAGTGGACGTGAAAATCTCTGGTAGTGAACTTTTAGGTACGTGTTCAACTGTTCAATGTTCACGCGCTGCGTGGGAATACTATTTATTTGTACTTAGTACTTTTAAACTTTTGTGTTGCATACTTACATTTGTAGCTACAGGTCTCCCAAAGTAATAATGCGCATAGAAATCTTCGTCACTGTTCGGCAACGGTCGTATGTCCCGAGCGTCGGAAGACGATATATATATAGAGTGGTTAAGTGCATTCATGAATAATTTAGTAGAATTATGTGTTTTGTTCTAAAAGAGATAAATATTGATTTATCAGTAACGAAGTTTGATTCGATAATTCCATGTAAGTAAATAGTAAGGAAAACCACACGATTGCGAATATGCTACAATCTTTGTTGGATTGACTCACTACGAAGATGTTATAGTACTTTTCAAGTGTCTTACTGAAGCTGGTGTAGTGATATATTAGAGTTGATGAGTTTTATATTAGAAGATGAAAAAATGGTTTTCAAACACAGGTTTACATTAAAATCTTAGAAATCTAATCATTAAAGTCTCAGTTCAAAAGTATTTACAGCACTGATCATTCTAGAATAATATTACAATTAGAAAAAAAAAAAAACAGAATCATGGAGGATCTCTATTTCTGACATCGTAGATTCATCAGAACTTTCATTATGCTCTTGTTCATTTACACTTTCCCCACTGCTATCACCTGTGTAAATAATCATTTCATCGGAAAAACTATCGATTCTTGGCTCAAATTTTCTATATTCATCTTCGCATTTAACAGCATGATCACAAACTTTTTTCCATTCTTCTGGTCCTATATTATTGATTTTTTCTAATATAGCATCTTTAATATATGTCATTGCAATATTTTTTTTGGCTACGTGTTGCTTTATTTGGGATCAAATATTTTCAATGGGGTTAAAATCTGGATGATATAGTGGCAATCGTATAATTTTATGCCCATGTTCCTCCATTATACGGTCAATTGCAAATTCTGTGTATTTTTCTTTATATCTTTTTATAATTTCATACAAATCGGGTTTCAGTTTCTTTGGGTCATGCGGAATGTTGTGTTGTTGTAACCAAGCTATCATTTGTGGTTTAGGTGTGTTTGAGTTTGGTGGTTTCACAGACAGCTTATTATGATATGGGGCGTTGTCAATTACCAACACACTATTAAGAGGCAAGTTGGGAATCAATTGATTGCGTAGCCAAGTTTGATAACGTTCCGCGTTTATTTCTTTATGATAGTTACCTTCTGTGTCGACACATTTATGTAACATTAGAGCCCCTGAGACGAAACCTTTTTCATTGCCTGCGTGTACAATAATTATTCGCTCTCCTTTGGAAATGGGTTGTTTGATACCTTTTTTGCTGCTATCTCGCCAAGTTTTACCCTTAGTATGTGATGTATGCACGCATGACTCGTCCATAAACACTATGTTTCTACCAGAATTCCTCAGCTGTTGTATTTCTCTGAGATATTTGATCCTTTTTAAACGTATATCATGCTTTTCTATAAGTAACCGTCTGTTATTATCAGTTTTATATCTTACAAGATCAGCCCATATCTTTCAAGATCAGCCTTAAAGACTCTTCACAGCCTTTGAAATTAATAGCTTCGATCAACTTTTTTCTCAAATTATTTACAGTTGGGAGTTCTTTGAGCGTCAACTGAAAATTGTATATCATATTACGAATCACACAGTAGTCGAAATCGTCAAGCCCTAGCCGAAATCTACTTTTAGGTTTTCCTTTTTTCGGTGTGGAAAATTTCATTGATTGATTCTGGTTTTTTTCGTTTAAGATATTACTTAAAGTTCGTCGTGAAATTCCTGTAGCTTTGTAACACGGTCCTAAACTTTTTTAAAATAATCATCATGGTCTCTTTTGAAAACATTGGCTTCATTTAAGAAATAAAGGTACACATTAAATACCATTTGTCGTGCTTGCGACTTAAGCGGCTTTCCACGTTTAAATTGATCCATTCTGGAAGAATCTGAAAGAAAATGGTATGGGCAGAGTTAGGCATATTTTTATTTATTTGTTGTATTATTGCATTGTGTACTAATATACTTTTTAATATTATTTATTCCTATATCTATTTGTTTATTTATGCATGTGTTTATTTATTTGTTTATTAAATTTATATAAGCCTAAATCTTAATATGTATTTAACAAAGGTATTTTTAATTTTTTAATATAAAAAACTGTGATTTTTTTTATGTATATTTACCTATTTTACAAAATAAACTATTTAAATTTGAATAAAATAATTAAAGTTGAAATTAAATTTACCTTTGAAAACAAAACCAAGAGGGGTGTGTAGTAGCAGCTCTATATAATTCCACACAGAAAGAACACGTGCAGTCACCACCAATATATAAAGACGACTGACGGACCTTTGACTGACCGGCGACCGCCGCCGACCGCTAGAATTGTTTTCGATTGTGTACTCATGATATTGACTCCTATTCCTTTCGAACAAAGTGGAAAATGCAAGTGCGTTGTTTAGGGCTCTTACGATTCAATGATTCGGGTGTTTCCGGGAATACGACCATTAGCGAAGATCTGCATGCGCATTATTAATTTGGGAATACTGTACGTCATTTGTATCTTAAGGTTGGTAAGTACTTTATAAGCTATGTTTAAAAATAAACTAGGTAGCTTTCAATAAAAGATATGTAAATTTATTTAGTATATAATATATACAAGGTTTAAATATTGCTATAAGAAAGTTTCATATGGTCACATTACTCAAGCGAACTAATGTCAATATATACACTGTAACACTTTCAAACAAAGTTTTATTATTTTGTTAGTACTTGAAATAAATAAATACTTCCTCAAATCATATTATATCACAGTCCACCTCCTCAAGTTAAGTAACTACATAATAAGTAGGAGATTACAAAAATGTACTTAATAAAAACAACAAAAGCATTTTAATTAATTAAATTAAGGTTTTCTTTATTAGTGACTTTCCTTAAAAGTACTAGTTTGGTGAAATTCTGTCCGTAATGATAATGGTGTAGGGCTCTGTTTCCGCATTTAGACTCATGGTCGGTCCATAATGCATCAACACAGTAGCCTTCTGGGGCGTTTACAAGCTTCTAGGAGTGGTTTCGAGCCTGCCGGGATTCTGCCCGTTGTGTAGCCACTCCAAAACATGTCTGTTCCACCCAGGAGAGATATAGGTTGAACGCAGCAGGTATAGTGGCAGCACTGTGATGTGAATTGCCACTGGTGTTGAGGTTTTCTTTCTAGGTAGCTCGTCAACGGCATTGCTGAGTGAGTTGCTGTGCTCTCAAATCCATTGGAGAATTATCTTGCTAGCTGAAGCTAGGCGCTCCAGCCTTTGGTGGCATTCATAAATGAGACCGCAGGTCATAGTATTGTCATTTAGGGCTCTTAGTGTCGCCAAACTATCTGAATATATACGGACGTTGTACTTCTTGATGCCTCTTGAAATAACTAAGTTAGTTGCGTAGGTTATTGCAACACATTCGCATTGAAGAATGAAACTGTGTTGGACTAGCGCCTGTGATATTTTTATGTAGGTCTAGTGAAAACACTCGGGTGCCAGTAACCGTTTGGACCCCAATGTGGGGGACATTGGAACCGCCAGTGTATATCCGGCAGTCATTTATGTCGGAATGTTTAGATGGAAGATTAATTGTTTTGGCTGCCTCCTGTTGTATATACACGTCTAGTAGCGCCAGGTCGAGAGTTGAAAGTCATACGAGAGTGTGGTAGTGGGGGTTGTGCGCATAAATCGAGTGATGGCTGTACAGACGAGCCTCTGGAATTGCTGCAACTTGTCGCTTACCATGTTAAGTTCTGTTCTATGCTGCTTCTGTTCTGTTCTATCAATATAATAGCATGATACAAGATTATTGACCTTATCATCGTTTTACAGAAGGAAGCTGATAGTCGGGGTTATTTCCCATTCCGACTGACCCTAACGATTGGCTCCATACTAGGGCCTGATAGATAGCTTTAAAGGTTTAGTCGAGGCCAGAGGTTTGCTCATACGGTTGGTGTGGTGGTCTCATGTGACCCTGCCGGGGGATCGTGTTAGCAGCAGCGGGCATCGTGACTGCAGATGGCACTCCCGTAGGTGCAAGCACCTTCGCCATGGATCAGCACGTCGATAATGGAAGCAAAGTGAGTCTTTTCAGATCCTTCAGCGGCCTCAAGCTGCCTAAAGGCATCTAACGCCAGATGCTCGCTTGGCTTCTGCCAGGGCTTTTGGCCTCTTACCCTTAAAGGTCTGGTTAGATGGTTTCGGTGCTTTTGGAACCCTCCTTTTCTGTACGCCCACGAGGTTCCAGCATAATTCATCCATTCTGGTTCGGTACATTGTGCGGTACTAATGTATTTCCGAGGAGCGGCTTAATCGGTGGATGGCTTTGTAATAGTTTATATTTATATTAAGGTAAAATAAATACCGCTTTTTTCATTTGCATTTTTAAATTTTATAATTTTTGGTGATGAAAGTAAACCAGTCTAATCATACTACGTACGAGTATATATAATTGAATGACATCAATTTTATAATTATAAATCATTAACACGACTTAGACCATTTATCTAACTGTTACGAGATGCCGTTGCCTTACAAATCTACAAAAACATAACTCTTCTTTTGAGATGTTATAGCTATAACCAAGTAAACAGAAAAAAATATTAAGTTGGCTCTTTCTGCACATTATGAAATCAGACGCGGTCAATATTTAGATGTGTAAACAGACTCACCTCTCAAAACATCGGCTGAAAGTTTGTATTTTTCAAAAGAGGAGGTATTTCTATTTCTTCAAGGTACGGAAAGTACTTTCCTGTTATGTAAAATGTATAAACATAAATATATACGCTCGCGCCTGTATGCCTGAAGAGGTAGGTAGATGTGCTGTGCTGTCCCACTAATGTACAGGCAAGCCTATTGCGGTGCACTGGGTACTATATAACTATATATATATATATATATAAATATATATATACTCTGTGATAGATCGGTCATATCCCTTGTGTAAAATGTCAGCAGAAATATAAATAAATATGTCTTTATAGCTTGACGGATATCTCGGGTTATTAGTTAAAGGTTTTAAATGCAGTTGAGATACGGAGACAGACAAAAAGAAGATACATATGTATATACTGGAATGCAAGTGAATATTCAACTTAAAATTCCAATTTTATGGCCTTGGGTCAACACAAAGGCTGTGTAACTAGTTTCTTATAAAAATCTTCTCCCAATAAGGAAGTAGCGTGATGCAATCGAACGTTCTGTTAAAATATTGTAATAAGACATGACTACATTTATAACTGAACAATAAAGATTATAGAAACATCTGTGAAGATGGATGGGTGGTGATGGGAATATATTAATGACTGATCCATTAGATCGGTATTTAATTGAATTTTAAAAAGATTTTGGCTTTGTACGACTATGAATAAAGTCAAGCGAATGAATAAAAGTATTAAAGTTGTGAGACAATATTTATGTCAAATTATTGATCTAGCTGTTTAATACATATGAGCGCCTCTTGTTTGTTTAGTGAATGATTTATGTAACAGTTCCAAACAGTTTATTCCTAAGGTGTTAATATGTGTATGATCATATAAGATATAATTTATGTTATCACAGAGATCTCTTTGTGAGACGGTGATAAATTATTAAGATCCCGTGCATTATTATAAAACGCAAACCACATCAAAACCTAGATTAAGTCCAGTCAAAAATTTATGTACTATACATACCTATACGCAAATTTTATGGCAATAATATTACAGTCACATCGTCCGATTGCCTACACTCATGCCTTACTAAGAAAAGATAGCACAATCTTATTATATCAATGTCGATATTAGTACAGACTTGTACGTACAATTTTTACAACAATATCTGTATAGAAGCGACTTTTAGAAATTAAAACTTTTTAAGCATTTTCGAAGGACATTTGATATAAAACCAACGCTTTAGAGCTACAGCAACTGTACCACCAAAATGATGAATATTAGGAGAACCCACACATTTGAGCAACTGCTTATTGTAAATACGTACAATTAAATTTAAAAATAAATGTAGGTAATAACTGTACCAATAAAAAAAATTGATCTGATGATAGGACCAGCAGGTGGATAGTGGAACTTTTCGATGGTTATGGTTAGTTTATCCTTCGAGTTTGAGTGTGATGTTAACTAGTCGTCGTTCATTGTGTAAATATTACTCATTGCCGTAAACGACATTTGTACATTCCATGTTCAGGAACAAGTTTGCGTTTCTTTTTTTATTAATTAATATTTTATAAAAGTTATATTTTATTTCGAGATCCAAAACCTGGCATCTCGAATCTTGTAGTAAAGGTAAATGTTTAGGAAAGAGAGAGGGAACCTACCCCCACCTAGAACAATTTAAACAATAACAACAAATAATAACAACAAAGATACTAAATCGCTAGCTATAAAAATAAAAACTATTGCAAATGGCTCTCGTTATTTGATGCTGTTAAAAGGAATAGAGGTAAACCCCGTCTGATTAAACTCATAATAAAAAATATATCCTCGTTTACGAAATGTGAAGCTACCTCGGCATATGTGTTCACAGGAGGAAAGAAATTTCGATGCGAGTCATCCTATTTGGCGGAATTGGCAACCAAGTACTACGAAAGCAAGGCTAGACAGAAAGTCAAATACACTAGGAAGATCTTACCGAAATTAAACAGTTGCACTCGGAATAGGAAGCGCAGCTGCGTTGCCAATAAGACTAGAATTCTGAAAGGAATATTAGAAATTTACTGTTTAAATTATCCTTTACTTAGCCATGAGTTCTTTTAATTTGTTGTACATACGTACAAAGTTCGAAGTTGATGATAGTTTGAATTAGAACCTGAGGTTGCTTGGAGGCTCGAATTTTGACCATAATGTAATCTTTAACTGTCAATGTATGACTTTCCGTCTTTATATGTATGTATGTATATATATATATATATATATACTGGACAAGTGTATTTTAATGTATCCATTTTCATGTATTTTTATTAAATTTATAATAGGTACTTATTGATAAAATTAGTAAAAAATTAAAATCCAGTGTAGTACTTAAATTTTATAACTTATACGAGTCCCATTATTAACTATGTGCAAATGGTACCTCACATATTGAAATACATCAAACCATCTAGGCCCTAGAGCATACATGGGCAACCCCCGGCCCTCAACCAGCTTCAACACAGCCCGCGAGAGATTCAGAAATTTCTGAAGTTTATTTGTAATTAAAATCAACCTAAAACTGTATTCTTCAAAGTACAAAGACTAACATCGATAAATAATTTATTAATATAAAACAAAATTTATTAATTGTGCGCAGCGGAACGCCACAGTCAGAAATAATCATCAGAAAAAAACAAACAGATAAATATTCGGGAAGCCACCCGACGACCTTGAAGCGTCGGCTCTGAACGCTCGTATCGCATATTGCTTATTGTGGGTAATATATAAAATGCTCAAACTGGCGTGTAAACTCTTTACTTCTTAATAACTGTTAAGAAAAGACTCAAGAAATAATCAAGCAAATTCAGATCAAAAGAAAATAAAATTATCAAGATGTCTGGTTTAAAACAGCGGAAAATAGACAAAGAATTTCGTCAATGCCAAAAGAAATGGACTCATGAATACTTTTTTATCATGCACAGTGACCTATGCGTTTGTTGTGCAATGAAACAAGTTATGTTTTAAAAGAATACAATATGAAGCGGAATAATTTACTTACGGGCCAATTAAGAAAGGATAAATTTGAAAAACTCATTTCTAATTTAGAGAAAGAGCTATAAATGCTCCATTCACAAAGATCAGTATGTACGTACAACTTGACTGAAACTTCTTCGAGGCTAATTTGACCTTACACTATAAGTGAACGCGAAACTGGACTTCGCTCGATATATCGATATATACATATATACATCTTGTTTCTAAGCTTCAAACTCGTCTCTCATTCATTTTCATTTGATTTCTCCATCTTTTTTTTGTTAATTTGCTATTTCATGTTTGATTATGCTAAGTATTATCATTATATATAATAAAACTAAGTTGATAAAATGTGCGTGCCGATAAAACTTAAAAAGGAGTCCCGGCACGATAAAGGGACTTATATAGTGTAATTAAATTTTATCGTGTAGCCATATGAGATTGTGTGAGTGAGGTAATCTCGTTTTTGCCACTCGATTGTATACATCCAGCATCTATCGGTTCCAAAGATGTGGTATTTTGTGATGACTTCAATAAATCTTATTCGTTTTTGTCGAAAAACTCGGGCTATTATGTCGTGTCGATCCATGGAGGTTTGTCCGTATTTTAGTTGTTCTTTGATGTGTGGCCATGATGAGTTACATGTAAATATTATGAAGAAATCAGGTCGTCCATATTTTCTTACGTAAGTCATGGCATCTGGTGTATATTCGTGCATATGTCTTGGACTTATGTATGATGAGGGTAAGATTACCATTGTTCCAATATCGTCAATATTGCCGTCATTTATGATCGCGTCTCGAAGGTGGATGTATTCTTCTGTGCGTAGTTTCTTCTGATTCAGTCTTATGTAAAGCATCCGTTCTGCTTCTATTTTTGCGTACATATCTACCAGAAATTGTTGGAATAAACGGCGAGTGTTGAGTATGTGATTTCATTGTCTCTGATCATTAAGCGGTAAGCATAGAACTCCTTGGAAGTGACTTTTTTGTTTGTTTCTATGCCTGTTTCAGGATGAATTTGTTTTGTATTGAAATGATATCCGTCCTCTCCGTCCAGAAATATTAGGGGATATTGAGGAGCATCATATGAACGGTATGTCTCTGCAATGCCTTGTAGTCCTTTCTTCTTCGTTGTACAATTATGTCACGGCTTGTATTTTCATTGTCCACAATTACGATGGCGACTTCATCTATCTGAGGTGCATTAAATCTACGTTCGTGTTCTCTACGTGGTCTTCTATCGGCTCGAACTAAAATTTTATAGTCATCAGAAATCATGCGGTCGTATGTTGTTTTGAGTATGTAAATCAGTTGATTGTATTTGTGTAAGATCCTCTGTACATCTTGGATTATTTCGCGTCTCAATCCATTAAAATTTGTGCATCGTTGATCAATTTCTTGTTCTTCATTTCCGATGAAATGTACTTGCAGAAATTTATAGTCTTCGTTAGGCATTGGTAGTACCGGTCTTATTTTGTGATACATTTGCCCTTGAATTGAAAATACATATTTAAATTTATTCATTTCTATTAGTGTTAGTCGAAGTAACACCGAAAGAAGTCATTTGAAAGCAGAATTTGTATGATCTTATATTTTGAAGAAAGTGTTTTGATTCTAGTGTTTCCCCGGTCATACCGGCCGCAGGTATCCGCCATCGTCCTACGCTACAAAATATCCATCCCCACCACCTGGATGATTGGCATTCCACCACTGTGCGCTTCTATAGAAGCTTTTTGCCTCGCACAACCAGCTTATGGAACAAAATGTCGCCTGCCGTATTTCCGAACCGATACGACCTTTAAACCTTCAAGAAAAGAGCGTACTCTTACCTAAAAGGCCGGCAACGCACTTGTGACTCTTGAGTTGCGGGTGTCCATGGGCGGCGGTAGTCACTTACCATCAGGTGACCCGTCTGCTCGTTTGCCCTCTATCGCATTAAAAAAAATAACAAAACGCAAGGGCAAACTTTAAAATATTGTGGCATCAACCTCAAAGAATCCTGCTTCTCTCAGGGTCAGCTATATGTAGTTTGCTCAAGAGTAGGAAATTCGAAAAATTTGTATTTATATACCCCGGACAATAAAATGAAAAATGTTGTTTATAAACAAGTAGTGTAAATAATGTGAAAATGTTGTAATAAATATATTTTTTTACTTTTTACGTCATACTTTATTTTTTTATTTCAACTACCACGTAATCTCCTATCAACTCCCTAGCGAAGCCCGGCTTCTCATAGCTAGTAAGTAATAAATAAAAAAAAATATAAATGTTTATAGCTATTTTATTAATTATACCTGTTTATTTTTTACCTACTGCCCGCGGGCAGTAGGTAAAAAATAAACAGGTATAATTAACCTGATAAGTCCCGAAATTACGCCCTCAGATAAGCAAAGGTGCATACCTGCTCTAGGGCGTGACAAAGAAACATCATACATACATGCGTATATATATATATACACATCTATATACATATGTACCCACCTATATATACTGTGGGAGAGCCATGCTTAGGCACGAATGGTCCGGTTCGACCGGTGCGATACCACGGTCTCACAAAAGACCGGTTGTAAAGCAATGCTTTCGTTGCATTTCCCCTAATTTAGTCCGGTTTCAGGTGGCCCAACACCCCCTATCCTCTTCCCCTCCCCCCCTCTCTTGCCCATCTTTTCATCCCCCCTCAAAGGCGGGCAGCGCACTTACGACTCTTGAGTTGTAGGTGTCCATGGGCGGCGGTTGTCACTTACCATCAGGTGACCCATCAGTTCATCTGCCCACTCATGTTATAAAAAAAGAAAAGGCCTAACTCCTCCTGTCCTCTTACTCCTCTCCCCATTCCCCCCTCATAACCCTCAAAGGCGGGCATCGCACATATGACTTTTGGTTGTTGTCTATGGGCAGAGGTTGTCACTTACCACCAGGTGAAACGTCTGTTTGTCTGTCCTCCTATATAATAAAAAAAATATTTTAAAAAGTACATAGAAGTACTATGTACTTTTTAAAATATTTAATTTTTATTTTTAAAATATTTTTTTACATTACATATAAGTAATGTATATATAAACATTATTATTTACGTTAACCTGCTTCTGTTTTTTTAATGCTTACAAGCACTTCTCTCCACATATTAATATTAAAACCAGAATATGGTTCTGCCTTCACAGTCCTATAAACTAACTCAGCACAATTGATATAACTTGTTACAACTTGTCAATCATATTGATCTTTGACCATTGGCGTCTCAACTCACCAATTGGTACAATAGGTGTAGCAACTATGAATTTCTAAGTAATTTACGCTTTTTGTAAACAACAAGTATTTTAATATTTTTTTAGAGCTTTATCAGTTCGTCATTTTTATGTAATTTATCAAACAGTTACCAAAGTATACACATATTGTTTGCCAAAGCATTTTAATATAACATAAAAATATAACTAGCAAAATATTTGCAGAACAGATAGGTACACATTTACATGTATAATACTTAGTTAATGGTAATGCCAATCTTATCAGATCCTCTCAAAGAACCTTTAATCTGTCTGATCGAACCCCTGCGGAGCCGTCCGTGTTCTACTAGATACTTTTCAATGTGTCCGACGAGTCGTCGACGCCTTTGCTTTTACTCACAGCAATATTTTATTTTTACTACATGAAAACACCTTTGTTGCGTTCATTTGGCCCTCTCAGATAATGTTCTATTTATAAAGAACGTGAATGGTCTTTCAAAATGTCAATTTTAGAAGATTGATGAAGTCTATTATAGGTTTATAACATTTATAAATGTATTTTAGAATAAAGTATCTACTTTTTTCTAAAATACACAAAGGCCAGTCAATCCAGGATATGTTGTCTACCACTATACAATTTAGTCTAACTTATTATATACAATACGTAATACTGATCAAGCCTATTGCCGTCAATCGGACACTGTATAATATCCACGGTATGTAACTGTAGAGGAACAAGTGTTTTGTTTTTCTAACACAAAGGCAGGACCTCACCACCAGGCGTGGTGATTATGTCTGGCGGACTGCGGCCTAGTGGTTGATGTTGAGATGTTGTATATATCGTAATCAGCGTAAGAACTTTACTATCGTAATTCAGGATCGTACTACGTCATTAGAGTAAGTGCTATGCAGTTCAGCTTGTCGTCGCTAGATGGTGTTGTTGTCTATTTATTCCGTATGTGAAAGTCGCCACAATACTATCGAATAGATAACAGTCCAATTCCTTAGTCACCTTTAACGACACTCGCTTGAAAAGATAAGCACTTTATTTAAAAGTAATGGAAATAAGAAAAATCATATAGTTTATAGAGAACGCATGCAAAGCGCACCAGAAAAGGTCACCTGCGTAGCAGCTTCGATCGTGTCGAATATCCAGCCTTTGAGGGTGAGGAGATAGGGAGGTATGTTAAGGAAAACATAACAGCGTATGAACATGAGCATGAATAATTCGCCGAGGTTAACGTTAAAGGACCGAAAGAAATAAAATACATTTATTTAACACAAAAACACCACAAAAAAATATATATACGGTACACTTCATGTGATATGTGTGTCATATGTGTACATATGACACAATAGGTATATGGTATGGTATGGTAATAAGTATATGATCACATGAAGTGATGTGTACATATGACACACATATATCACATGAAGTGTACCATATACTACAAGTAAATCATATCATATCATATCATATCATATTTTGATTAATATTAAGTACTTTTATTATATCTCACCTAATTTAACTCATGTTATAAAGAATTAGTCGTAAATTTCACAACTGCGTATTTTAAATAATATCGTTGGGCGTGACCCAAAGCAAAGCCAAGCCAACAAGCCAGAGAGGGGGATGAGATGACGTCACCTACACCTATATACCCTATATGACATCATTTGCAGCGTAGTTACTCTCGGCTACGAAAGTGCTACGCAATATCACACCGCTATCCAGATTTTGTTAGAGTAAGTGATGTGACGTATTTTCTGTAATTAGTGTCAGATGCTTTAGTAATATATAAACACTAATGCCAAAAAAAGTATATTGTTTATAAAAACGATTTCGAATGGATTCGCACTCACACACGCACACGTGTATATTTAATGCTTTTTTAGAAAAAAGTCATGAGCAGCAGATTAATAATGAATTATTTTAAAAATAAAATGATTAGTTAAGACTGGCCTGTTGTTTTAGTAGTTAGTGACCCTGACTGCTGAACCAGAGGTCTTGGCTACGATTCCCACATGGAAAAAAAATAGTGTGATCTACAAATAGTTGTTCTGAGTGTGGCTGTTTTTTGTGTCCGTTATTTGTATGTTTGTTAAGTCCCCCGCGACACAGGTTTAATTCCTAGTGCGGGAGTTGTCTTATAAAAAAAAGATAAAAGATAAAGTAATGTAAGCAAATCTAAAAGGAAAATATAAGTAACATAATAGAAAATATAATAATAAATATAATAAAATTCAACGTGTACCAGTTTCCAGACAGGACAGGCTCAAACCCCCATGCAGTACAATTACGACATGAACTAGAGTTTAGGATGAATGAAGGAGCAACGAGAAATTTGTTAACAACGTTAAACCTTCACCGTATACCGAGCAAACAAATAAAATGTTTTTTAACTAAATATAACTTTATTCAATAGTGTATTAATTCTAAATTTGATTTTATATTTAGAACAATGTTCAAACATAAACAAACATCAACTTGAATGGCATGCAAGTGTACACTCGGGACGTTAATTCGTATCCTTTAACACAAACGAAATTATTATTGCGTTGTAAACGGTTACGACACACTGTTAAAACTAACCACTGAAATGACAACCACATTTTAATGCAGTATAATAATTTTACAACCATGGTAATACTGATATGCGTTTGAGACTGGTAGTACTAGAACCCCTCCTTAATATAAGTAAAATATAGGCTGTGAAGATAATGAAAATGATGACTATTGTTTGCCTAACTTAATTTTGCTTCAAATTCGTAACGGGACGTACTTATTTTTATATATGTATATAGATTTAGTTTGTGATGTCTAACATATTTTTTTTGCATAAAATCGTGAAATTATGAAGTCGCTCTGGTGACGTATTTGTCGTACTTGAACCGAGTACCTGTCCCCGAACCTATGGGTTGTAATGAGAAGCTGTGTGTACATATAAAAACACGATTTTCTATGAATGTTTGTTGTTTAGTTTTGTCTGTATTATTGGTACTACTTTGATATGCGTACGTATGTACGTAATTTCTCGAAATATTCAAATTTTAATAATAATAATTTAAAAAATGATGTGCTTACATAAAACAGCGCCTGAAATTTTGGAGTTACAGTGGCAGTTTATTTTGTGCCACATTTTTTCATTATGTAGAAAAATAACTAAAGATCCAGCTAGCTTAAAGCTTTATAACAAAAGCTATTCTATGTAACATTAAAATGTATATTTGAATATAACCCTTATTTCGACCCATTATTCTAATGCCACCTTAGAATTTAAGAGCGATAAAGGCCATTCACATTGATGCAATATAAACGCACCCTTTCTAAATGGCCAATTCTGTCATGTTATGTAGCTAGACGGTAAGGGTGGTGGCACACTGTGTCATAAAGTGCAGCGTAGTGCGCGCGTAATGCAATTTCGCCATATTACGACACATGTTATACGCATTGTCTGCCCAGTATCCACTCAGTGAACCAATATTGATTACACAATGTACACTGAGTGTCCAAAAGCTTTTGTGATCCCGTTTGTTATATGATATTGATATGGGGTATACAATGAATGAGAGATAAGGACTGGTTCAAGTATATTTTTCATTAAATGATTTAGAGAAAGATTTGCATTTATATATAATATTAGATAAATCAATAGATAACATCTTTATTTGTACAACATTGGTAGTTTGAAGTCCATTTCAAAGGAAATCTTACATATAAAAATATACAGATATTCTATACATTCGGTACTTTAGTATAACTAAATATATAAGTACAAAACAATATATTATCAATATAAAAATATACATATACCTATTTAAATACATTAAATAAAATATATACATATATACACGTAGATACAACTATATACATACATATATCTACGTACTATATAATAAAAAATATTCTTGAACCATTTTCTTAAAATTGGTAATTGTTTTCGCTAGCCTAATGTTGAGTGGCAAGGCATTCCACAACCGAACCGATAGATCGTAAAATTTTGTGGAATACGAAGGTATCCCTAGTCTCAAATCTTCTAATGACCTTAGACATTTTTCATATGTGTCATGAAGGAACTTGAAACGCTCTTTGAGATAAAAAGGGGCTTTACGGTTGAATAAGATATTGTAAAGAAAAATGAGGATGTGAGTACTCCGGAGGAAGGAACGAATTGGAAGCCATAATAATGAAGTTTTAAAGAATGAGTGACCTAACATTTTTGGTACACACAATACTAGTACCAGACCTAACTAAGTTCTAGTAAACACTCTCACACAATTTAAGAATTGACGTCTAAGTGCTAACCTTTAATAATATAGAAAAATTGTTGTGTGTGAATAAAAAAAAAATTGTTCGACAGTTGGCGGAAAAAATTATTAACATAGATAGAAAGAGATAGAGAGAGATTTTAGTTGTGTTGATATATGAATACTATGGCCGGACAGGTTCTAAAAACTTTTTTGTATTGTTTAAATACTTACATCTACGTATAAAATATATTTTTTTTTTTTTTTCTGCGATGTATAAGAGTTTTAGTCTGGAGGGATGCCTGCTAATATACACATACTTATTTGTACATTACAATGTATTTTCTGCTTTCGTTAAAATGACATGTGTGGTACATGTATAATAAGATCATAAACAAGCATTCATAGTTCAAAAAATAATATTGTGAACATTGTATAAGCATATAGCACACTGCAAAAACCAGAAGATTCCAGGAATCCATTCATGGTAGTCTGTTAAAAGCCTTAGATATAAAATGTGTATTTTTCAAATGGATTTCTGAGTACCCGAAACTTTGATGGCAGTATCTAAGTGTCTGTATTTACTGAGCTTGAATGAGGGTTGGTTTTTACATTCTTTTTATAGTTAGTGCCAATAAAGCAGCACATTTGAATTTTGCTTTCCTAACAAAGTTTTCACCTTGGGATAAAATATATAACGCCTTTTTATTTACTGATAGCAATCAAGGTTTAAACTACTTTTTGTTGATTGCTAAAAGGGTAAATGGATATTACGAAGGATATTACATTGATTAAGTTGTTAAGGCACTTAAATACCTTCGTATAGAATAGAACATCAATGAGTAATTATCGTATTGTCGATAATAATAAAATGATAACATATATACAAAACGTGTTAGATCTCTTGACGTTGCGCCTACGCAAAAAATGCCGAGAATTTAGTAAAATGTTGAAGCATACTACGTAATTGTCAATATAATAATGTCCCTTTTGGACATCACTCTTATACATTTCAATACTATATTGACCCTTAAGATCTTTTTCACAGTATTTTAAGATCTGATTTGCTACACTTCTAATTACCTTTAATATTTTACAAAAAGAAAAATTGTTTAAGATGCAATATAAAACAGGGAGATATAAGTAAGTTGAGAACTAGCCGTTGGCTCCAAAATATTTTTTAAATCATCTTTGGTACAATAAAAACACGAAACAATTTTGTCAAAAATCGAACTTTACTTTAAAATGAAATGAATTGAATTAAAAAAAGGTATAATATGTAAAGGTATAATATGCATACTAGAGCAATGTTTCTTATGAACATGTTAATAGACTAGTCGATATCATGATTCATGGAACTAAAACGTTTTCCATATTTTTCTCAATTCATCACGCTGCTAATGGATGCACGCCGATAGTTATAATCTATCGCTTTAACACGAAGGTAGAGCCAGAGTTACAAAATAATTTTTAACTCTTCCTGTGAGGTTCTTATGGAAACTCTCTAAATGTATTAATGATCATCAGTACCTTTCTTCCTTCCTCGGATTTCTTTTTGTTATTGTTAAAAAGTTTTGATTACATCTTCTCTTAAATTTGTTGAAATTAACAGTACTTTAAACGTGTAATAATACCTAAAGATCATTTAACAATATCTGTCTAACAATTTTTATAATATTAACTAAATACAAATATGAGTTTGAGCGGGACGCATTCAAATGATTTCTAAATAAAACTATAAAGACCATTTTATACCTAATCTGAAATAAAATTGCATTTCAGTACTGTTTTCAATAAAATTGATCTTAAATTGAACTAGAGCAACCAGAGTTGTAAAATCGATAACTTTCAATATCTCTGTATATCTTAGAGCTTTATTGGAAGTATAAGGTTGGCTATCTGTCTGCTGAATCGCTCTACGAAATGGCCTTATTAATTCCCTTTTATGTCTGGCTCTGCACACACACGCCTGTGTGAGTAGGACGCCCACATGCTAATATAAATAATCTGGACATGGGCATAAATATATCTTTATAGTAGATCACTGCTGGATAATTTGAAATGGATGGAAAATAAACGCATATTTAACGCCTAGATTTTGTAACCATATTTGAGTACCACTTATGCCACTAATATTTGTATATATGTATGTATGTATACTATTTGATAGGGAGCACAAATTTCCTATACAATTAATTTTAATTACAGATTTTACTTACGATCTCTCTTACATCATTATTAGTTCGGTGCATGATCAAAATTTTAGTGTTCTACGCAGTAATAAAATCTAAATATGTAGTACATTTAAATTGATTTATTCCAAGTAGACTACTTTAAGTTAGAGACTATGGGCTTAGTTCTAGCTTAATGTAACAACAATCAAGGTGTTTTGTCACGATGGTTTATAGATCACAGTGAAGACAGGTAGTTACTTAAGTTGTGTTAATAATTAATCCGTATCATCAAAGCCATATGGATACTTTCACATAATCATTATATTAGGTTATCAACTAATAAACCCGCCACTTTTTTCGATCAGTTTCTAAAACGTTATAGAAATATCTTGAATTTCTTGGAGTGGTATAGAAATAAAGCAAGAATTGTATATCAGATCAGTTGACAACTGGATCTCAAATAGTAAAAGTACAGTGAATTATGGATATTTCTCGTAGAGAACTTCGGCTGCTTATACTTAACGAATTTCGCTAAGACCGAAAAGTGACTGAAGCAGTGCTCAATATATGTACAACGATGGGCGAAGGCGTGCTCTCTTACTATACCACCAAACATTGGTTCAAAAGATTTAAGGATGGAAATTATGACCTATCTGATGAACCTCATCCAGAACGACCTCCTACAATAGATGTAGGTGCGTTAAAAATACTCAAAGAAATGTATCTTCACATTGTCTGGCAGAGCAGCTTCCGTGTTCTCATACTGCAGTAGAAAAACAACTCCAAGCTTTAGAATATATAGAATATTCAGTTTGGTTGCCACATGAGTTAACGCCGCTTCAACTTTAGAAGAGAACTAACGTGTGCATGGAACTACTTAGTTATAATCGTACCAATGAATGGCTGAGGGATGTAATTAAGGGGATGAAGAGTGGGTTATGTACAAATTTTTTTCGGGTAAGCGCCAGTGGCTTGGACCTGGAGAAGCAGGAGTACCGACGCCAAAATCTGACACTAGTAAAAAAGTTATTTTAACTGTGTGGTGGGGAATAAACGGAATTATATACTGGGAGCCGTTGCAATATTTAGTGTGACCAACTGGATAAAGTAGCAGCGAGATTACAGAAAAATCAAAATAAAGTATACTTTTTGCAACACACATGCACATGTAGCAAAAGCGACTCGTGAAAAATTACTTTCGCTTGGCTGGGCTGTCCTTCTTCACCTATCGTACTCTCCAGATATTATGCCCTTAGATTATCATCTATTTAGTTCTCTAGCCCACTACTTAGCAGATAAAAAAAAATAAAATCAAGACCAGCTTAAAAGTGACCTTACCACCTTTTTTGATCAAAAGCCTAAAAACTTCTATGAGGAAGGCATTATGCCTCTGCCAGCGCGTTGGCGACAGGTGATAGAAAACGACGGTGCGAAATAATTTGATTTTGTATACTTCAAAAATTAAATAAATTTGTGTACAAAGATAGCGAGTTTATTAGTTGCCTTAATTGTTACAGACCTGCAGATCCGTCCACTAAGTTTCTTACCCTTATTCTTAAGTGATCAGGAAAATATTAGACAATATTGAAGTCCTATTGAATGACTACAGTTATGGTCACCTTACACCAAGCGATTTACGTTAAAGTTTACAACGTTAGCTTTCTTTATGTTGATATAAAGTAAAGAAGATATAGGTGCTAAAATGCGACCCCCGAATGCAATGTTTTGTTTTAATTGTACATACAGTGCCACCTGATGTCTGCGTAATTGGGTGCTTTTGTTTTCAAATGTGTTGTTCAAAGTGTATGCTGATGTAGTTATAATATTAAGTTGAGAATTTTTTTTTTAATGTTCAAGTATAACCGAGCTAAGAAAAGAAATACGGTGACCAAATGGTAAGAGCGAGCGATGATATGTATAAATAAAATAAGCACGAACGAAAGGAAGAAGCGACGAAGTGATTAAGTCTCAGTCAATATTTCTCAGCCTTTTTGTATGTGTTGTATCTCTGTTTCTTGTGTGGAAATCCCCACGGGTCGTCACCTTACTGGGGCTTATGGGTAAGGTGGTATGTCGGACTCGAACCAAGTAAACACACAGGGTACCGTCAACGGGTCTTATGGCCAGGGCCGGGCCTCAGGTGTACCCTAGAAGGGAAGTCCCTGTGTACCCCAGGAGACTGGCCGTCTTTTTGAGCAAAGCGACCCCAGTACGGTGTGTGGGGTGGGGTCCCAGGGTGGGAACCCACCCCCTCTCGTATTTAGACAGGCACGTGCGGAACGCGTCGTGCTGCCGTCTCGGGCCTGCTTCTGCTAGGGCGATAGATAGCCTAGTCCGTCGCCCCAGACCAGCGGCCATGGAAGCCGTAGGTCATTTTGTAGCCTCCGGCGCCTTGTGCGTCTTCTGCGGGAAGGAAGAGTACTAACTCTCTTCCATTCCCTTTCCGCCGCTTCTTTTGCAAGCATCACTGCCTCGTAGTACGAAGCAGCGGAATCCTATGCACTCTCGCTCTGAACCATAGTAATAACCATGGTCTCCAGCGAGAGGCTACCCACACCAACCACTATAATAACACTATATATTTTGAAAATATATAGTTTTGTATTAATAAATATCTTACTGTTCGTGTTAGTGAACAAACTGACTTTTGAGTTTAATCCAATGTCGCAGCATTGGGGAATCATATTTATCAACAAACACTCTCAAGACAGACAAGACATTTTTGGTACAGCCGCAGGGACGAGCGAGTACCGAGGCGCACCTTTTTTGAATGATGACCGCAAAACTATATATAGATTTTTCGCTAAATATTTCCGATGTTCTGGAACTCCACGACAGCAACAATATTATCATAAGCGTATTATTATACTGATCATGAAAATCACTATATGTACGCAAATGTCTGATGCACATACTAAATATGTATTAAGATTTGCAGAAGGCCTTAAATAAATAAGTTTTTACCTCAGAGTCTTAGTAAACCTAGCAAATCTGCGGGCAAGCATGTCTCACAACCAGCGATCTATGTTTTCTATCGATGCTCATATTATCTATCAGATTTTCCGTATAAAAGCCCAGGTAATTAAAACTGGTTACTCTTTGCACAAGTGATAAAGTTAGTCATAGCTCTGGTAGTGATGCCAATTTAATAAATAACGATAAACTTGCTCTTCTTAACATTTTACCTTACAACAACACTGTATCGCCTGCACAACTAATGTTATTAATACACCTATTATTTCCATGAATTTCTGACCTGTCTGACATAATCACAATTTAAATACATCGTTATAAGTTATGTAATTTGTCATGTTACATGTTACAGTTGTCACACTGAAGGAATTTAGAAAATAAAAAACGGAATGATATAGAAGCCTGCTAATATTTTTATAGCTTTTCGATGCAAATCCAAGTACCTTCAGGGTATATAAAACGAATTTCTCAAAGTTTATCTTTAATTTTATAAAATAAATAAAAGTCACAAGGTCGGTCAAGCCAGGTCGGCACTGCAAGGAGGTTGGCTCACTAACTCCATACCTTCGAAAGGCAAATATCCGATAGAATTTCTCCCGGAATCAATTGGAGCGTTGTCGTTGTAGAGGAGTTGATGATTGTGGCGCAATGACCATTCCAATGGCGGTTTTTGGATTTTCATCAAACTATGAGGTATTAATCTAGTACAACGCTCTCTGATACCTAAATGTATGACCCATCTAACAGTTTCTATCATTAGTCGCACATCAGTCACGTTATTTTAATTATTTGCAGTAGAAGGACGTCCTTCTCGAGAACCATCAGTGAGTTTGCTTCGACAACCTTTAACTCTTTAAACCACATGTTGTAATGTTGTAAATAGTGGTACTAGATAGGGCTTAGTAATATAATACCAATAGAAGTCTATCGTAACATTGTTGTTGAGTAAGACCGCAACAAAAGTCTTAATAAATCATTGAGCGAATATTTTCTCTAGTGGATTCTTTTAAAATACCGCCAATTTGTAAAAACATGATATATATACGATTATAACATGACGTACACTATGACATATGTATTAAATTATTACACATCTAGAGATTCCCAAAGAGTTCGTAATTGGAAATTTAAAATAAATTGTTCATCGGCTGCTTTTCTTACCCGTATGTACAGATATAAACGTATAAGGTATATACGAGTGGTATATATTATATCACAAACATTTATTAATGTCGTTCAACTTTGTAATATCTCCATAATCCTATAATAGTGCACCTTAGACTCCAGTAAAGTAACCAAGTATAGAGTTGATTTCTTAAAGACTAAAAAATCAAAGTGACTGACAATATCGCGAAATTCCTTTGTCAAAATATACGCACTTATGTCTGAATTATTTTATACTATTATTGTATACAACAAAGATGTATAAATAAATAGAAAAATAAAAACTATAGACCAAGTAATCAAATTCCTTTATAAGGCCTTTTGTGTCAACTTTTGTGTAATCATTATTATCCAGATGATGGAGTCATTATATCAAAGAGTAATTTTCACTACACGGCTTCTCTGGGATATACCTTACTACTCTTAGTAGCATAATTTAAGTACATACATAAAACAGTTCAGTTATTCAAAGTTGATTGCATCCTAAAAAAGTATATATGTTAAATTTAAATTTTTTTTCAATACATAAGTTGCGTGATCTCAAGCTTGCTATATTCCCAGTTATTAATAGAACCCAATTCTACTAATGATGGCTTAAATAGTAAAGAGAGTGCAACGCTAAAGTGAAAATACTTAATAGGACCTCACTCACTCATAATACCTAAATTTACACATATATAATGAGTTTATTGCAAGAACTTAAACTAAGAACATGAGTTAGACGAGTTTAACTTTACTAATTACTAATAAATTGTCATCTTATTTGACTCACCTAATGCAATCTAGATTAATAGTTATTCAAACTTAAATATATCAATGTTGTAATGATACTTGAATTAATTTACTTTTGATCTGTGGAAACCTGGTAAAGTTTAATTAATTTAAGGCAATGAACGATATAAGTTGGCACATTGGATACTGGATGAATACAATAATTTCATCGATTTAAACGTGTACAACTATATTGAGTGTCAGTTATTACTTTTTACGATAACTCACTTAAATGGGGATCTAAATCACTGAACCACAACGGAAAGCGTCAATTAGACACGTGACTATACGGTTGAACTGAGTTTCGATCACAGTTCTCAAAATAAAAGTTAGGTTGCTTTGTGGAATATGTGGTGGTAGGTTTTTGACAGGTTGGATCCTTAAACCTCTTGAAGATGTGATTAAGTTTCGTGATTACCGATTTATCTAGTCTTCTGGGTGTAGTTACTGGTAGTACACTAAAACAATGCTTTCGTATAAATACCACTAACGAAGCAATGACACTTGCTTAGTTTGGTTTTTTGAAAACTTGGATACTTGAGTTTGTTCAGGTGTTTTTTTTTTAAAACCTGTCATAGGAAATGACCTATACAGAACTAATCATCATGTAAAAATAATTTATTACATCTATTTACAGAATACATTTAATATTATGTTAAGATGATTGGATTATGCACCTAGGAGGTTGATAGTGAACTATTCAGTGGTTATTAGTATTACCAAGTGATAACCTTCGAGTTTGGGCTCATGTGATTTGTTTTGACGAGTCGAACAGATTGGGCTTGGTAACGATGGTTCGATGATGAAGCGAGAACTTGGAAAGAGGAACTTTTTATGCCACTTAAGAGTTCCATTTCCCACCTCCTCGCTAGTAAGCCACTACGAGCTAGTAAGCCTAAGTCATTTAATTTTTCATTGTTTTAGAGAGTTTTTTTAGTTTTTTATTAAACTAATAAAAAATATACTATTCGTCAAAAATTTTAATAATTAGAAATAAACATAAATTAAAACCTTAAAGTTGGTTAGTAATAAACCTGTTAATTTGGTCGCTTCAGATTATTTAAGATCGTAACGGACTGTAAATCTCCGACCCGGACTGTATAGCGCCAATATACGTAAGAAACATAAATTAGCTGTGATGAAAACTCATAATTTGATAAACTGTTAATACGTAACAGCCTCAGAGTTATTTTCATAATGTAATCGACGTTTTATTCGAAACACAAAGTCGTTAAAATAGACAACAATCCCGGACAAATTGCGATACTCGGAATAAATTGATTGTGGTAACGGTTGAATCGGCATCTCATTACTGTTTGGAATTGAGATAGTATTGATTGAAGTAATCAATGTTTTGAGTTATTATTTAAATAATTTGTGTAAGCAGTCTATAAGTTTTATTTGAGATAAATACACGGACTGGAAATATGAAGATAACGAACGACTTTGACCAAACTTTTAGGGTAGAGTTAGCTTTTACACTCCTTTCCTGGACAGATGTATCTATGTACGTGTTTGTAAAACCTAATAAAGATGTTTTCAAAATATTTAGTTAAGGAACCTTAACTTGTTCTAGTGGTGGTTAATTAAAAATCCCCACCATCCAATTATGTAGAATTCGATAGAAAAGTAAGTTTTCAATTGCAAGATTCATGGGACGCAGTGCGCTCAGGATTCATCTGTTTAGACAATTCTCAGTTCTGTTTCATTTGTTTACTGTTTGAAATAAAACCAGCACACCCGCACTAGGATTAATTCCTTTTACAAACATTCAATCAAGCGGCATTGGAGTATTGGCGAGGTGACCACTTAAACCGCTACGCCATCCGTGCATTAAAAGGATTGAGTGAAATTCAGGCTCGACCGGTGCGATACCACGGCCTCACAGAAAACCGGTTGTGAAGTAACGCTTGCGTTGCATTTCCCCGAAATGAGTGAGGTCTCCGGAGGCCCAAAATCCCCCATCGCATCCCCTAATGATAGCGCTGTTAACAAAAAGGATACCCCAGGGGGGTACCAGCGCTAGCGTTGGAGAATCACCCCCTGGACGTCCATTCTCAGTACGGATTATACCTGAGCGTGGACGCCCAGGCTGCCCCTCGTACTCTTGGGGCTCAACTGTGCTCTCAAAATCTGCTCGGGGCAAGAGAAGGCATACCATGGCACCCCCTGTCACGTTTACCGTGGATTTTTGTAACATCAGGGGCTTATATTCTAACCTCGACACTGTCCACCACCAACTTGAGACAGCAAAGCCGGTCTTACTCTTTTTAACCGAGACGCAGATATCATCTCCAGCGGACACATCCTACCTCTGCTACCCTGGGTACGGACTGGAACACTCCTTTATTCCTAAGGCTGGTGTATGCGTGTAAATTAGAGATGATATCACTTCTCGCCGCCTCGGCAATCTTGAAGGTAGGGACCTCTTCATCTCATGGCTACGTACGTATGCCTCTACAGGTCCCACAGCGGTGATGCTGAAACGGACCGACTCATCGACCACGTCTAAATGGCTACAGACTCAGTGCTCCAGCAGGTCCCATCCGCAGAGATCGTGATTCTTGGCAACTTTAACGCCCATCACGCCGAATGGCTTGGTTCGCGCAAAACCAATCATGCGGGAAGATCTGTTCACGATTTCACCTTGGCATATGGCTTGACGCAGCTGGTAGCAACGCCTACGCGAATCCCAGATGCAGAAAGCCACGTGCCTTCACTGTTGGATCTTCTACTGACCTCACATCCTGACGGCTACAAAGTATCCGTTGAGGCCCCTCTTGGCTCTTCGGACCATTGAATGATTAGGAGTATGGTGCCACTCGTTCACTCGCTGCGGCCGCGAGTTACAGGCAGTCGCCGCGTATGGCACTATAGGTCAGCAGACTGGGATGGAATGCAGCGACAGCACGGGATGTAAAGACCAGCACATTAAAGAAGCAATTTAACTTTGCCTCCAGGTCCCTCAAAAGAGTAATTGCTGGGGCGAAGTCGGCTCACATCGGCAGAATTGGCGAGAGACTAGTGAGTCTCCCTTCCGGAACTCGTGCATTCTGGTCTCTTGCCAAAGCTGTCCAGGGGACCTTTTGTGAGCCATCCCTTCCACCAGGAGATAATTCGTTGGCCCACGACGCTGAAGAAAAAGCCGATCTTCTGGGCAAACTCTTTGCGTCCAACTCGACCCTGGACGACGGGGGAAACGCACCGCCGACAATACCGCAGTGCGAGAGCCGCATGCTGGAAGTCCGGTTTACACAAAGGGCAGTGCGTAAAGCGCTTTTTTCCCTCGACGTTCTCAAGTCGAGTGGGCCCGATAGAATCTATCCTATCATGCTGAACACATGTGCTCCAGAGTTGGCACCGGTTTTAACGCGCCTTTATCGGCTTTCCTATTCTCTTGGCGTAGTCCCGAACTCATGGAAGACAGCTCTAGTGCACCCAATCCCTAAAAAAGGAGATCACTCGGATCCGTCCAACTACAGACCCATAGCCATCACCTCCTTGTTCTCCAATATAATGGAATCTATTATTAACTGCCAGCTCCTCCGGTACTTAGAAGACCACCACCTCCTCAATGAGCGACAATACGGCTTGCGTCGGGGTCGTTCAGCTGGTGATCTTCTTGTTTACTTGACTCACCGGTGGGCACAGGCGATCGAGACCAAGGGGGAAGCGTTGGCCGTTAGTTTGGACGTGGCGAAGGCCTTCGATCTTTGCGAAGCTTCCTTCTATGGGCTTCCCGAGAAACTGTGCAATTGGCTCACCAGTTTTCGTACAGACAGAAGCATCAAGGTCGTTGTTGACGGTGCATGCTCCAAGTCCAAGTCTGTTAATTCTGGTGTCCCACAAGGCTGTGTGCTATCACCCATGCTGTTTCTTCTGCATATCAATGACATGCTGCAGATTAGCAGCATCCATTGCTATGCAGACGATAGCACTAGTGATGCCCTTTACACCGGCCGCGCTAGCATTGCTCGGGTAAACGTCATCGAAAGCCGATCCAAACTTGTGTCTGAAATCGAAACTTCTTAATCAAAAGTTTCAGATTGGGTCGACTTAACCTAGTCCAGTTTAACCCCACGAAGATATAGGTTTGCGCGCTCACCGCTAAAAAGATGGCATTGGTCGTATCACCTCAATTTGAGAGCTAACTGCATCAGCCAGTATCGGAATCCTTGGCGTCGATATATCAAGCGAAGTCCAGTTTCACGGTCACTTAGAGAGTAGCCTCGAAGAAGAAGCTTGGTGTGCTAAACAGATCGAGACAGTATTTTACTCCGGCCCACCGCCTGCAACTTTATAAGGCGCAGTTTCGGCCGCACATGGAATACTGTTCTCATCTCTATGCAGGTGCACCCCAGTACCAACTTCTCCCTCTTCACCGCATTCAACGGAGAGCGACTCACATCAGCGATTGCCCAGATATTTCTGATGGACTTGACACCTTGGCGTTGTGTAAAGATGTAGCTTCACTCTGCATCCTCTATCGCTTGCATCATGGGGAGTGTTCAGAGGAATTGTTCGGACTTATACCGGCTGCTGGTTTCCGCCATCGTCCTACGCGAAAAAATATCCATCCCCATCACTTGGACGATTGGCACTCCACCTCTGTGCGCTTCTCCAGAAGCTTTTTGCCTCGCACAACCAGCTTATGGAACAAATTGTCGCCTGCCGAATTTCTGAACCGATACGACCTTCAAACCTTCAAGAAAAGAGCGTACTCCTACCTAAAAGGCCGGCAACGCACTTGTGACTCTTGAATTGCGGGTGTCCATGGGCGGCGGTAGTCATTTACCATCAGGTGACCCGTCCGTTGTGACCACAAATACTTTATAAATTCTTAGATTTTTATAACTTGGGACGTAAAAGTTATAACCACTTTTATTTTTTAAGGTTATGTACTAGTGTATCAATGTCGATTGTTACTTATCTGTTACTCAATATTGATGTAAACGGTTTAGCTTGCTTGTCGCTATCTTTTAGTGTTTTACTTACTATTAAGTTTGTAGATTAAGATGAGGACCGTACCTACTCAGGGGGGTGAATTGCTTATGTCCAGCAGAAGAATGCAATAGTTTTGAGGTTTTGAGTGTATGTAAATACAACAATACTTTTTTTTTTTTTCTTGCGATTTTGGGTATGCACCACATGCAAATAATATTAATTCCTCCATGGTTAACCTCAAAAAAGAAAGGGTTCTCGGACCTATGGGTTCAAACCAGGAACCGCGCCTGTATCAATTAATATTCATAACTGACTCGGCTATAATGTTGGTTAAACACAGCTCATATATAATTAAAATATATGCATAGCACATGTATATGATGGCATTAATAATTGCCATATGAACATAAAAATATTAATGATGCAAGTCATTTCTATCATTCAATCGTTAACTATTATGATTTCGTGCAATAAATATGTATAAAATAAAAGTTTTTAGTTGTAGTTTTTATAGACTGGCCTGTTGGTCTAGCGGTTAGCGATCCTGACTGCTAAGCCGAGGTTGAGGGTTCGATTCCCACCCAAATATTTGTGTGACGAGCACGATCATTTGTTCTGTATCTGGGTGGGTGTATTTGTGGTATCTGGATTTATCTATAATATGTATGTATTAAGAAATATATATAAGTATGTTTATTAGCAGTCTGTTTACCATATTACAAGCTCTGTCTTAGTTTGGGATCAGACGGCTGGGTGTGAGATGTCTGGAGTATTTATTATTTATTATATATATTTAATGCTTTTATCATTATATGTAATTAATTATAATTTCAATATTGTGTTATTTTACATATGGCAACTTCTAAAATAATAATAGCGTTTATTTATTCAAATCTTTTTATTGATATTATTAATTATTCCAAAGATCTTAAAACAGTACACTTAGGCGAAAAAAATGGGTTAGTCGCCTCAATAAGTGCTACAAATTTTATAATAGAACAACACAACAAGTATGCGGTACAAAATCTGCCGTTCATCTTTAATGGCTACACCAAGTTACACGTGCTTATATTGAACTGTCATGGTGTTAAAGTTTATACAGTGACATTTCTGGGCTAATTAAAAATATTAAATGCTCAAAATTTTACCGGCACGCGATATCTAGTCTAATAAATACATCTTTCAGAATAACTTAAGAGCAATTGTATAAGATTTAAAGCTGCGTTTCTTAAATGCTAATTTCCTTTAACAGAAATAATAAAGCAAACTTTGGTACGATAAAATCGAAGCACTCCGAAAGTTAATTTAGTTGTTAGCGTTTACATTGCGGCGGCAATCGACGGGCATCGTTACCGGCCCATTTGCGAGGCCAATGCAGTTAAACATTGACGTTAAATAATGATTTCTATTTCCCCTAGATGTTTTGGCTCCATACTTTTAGGTAAAGTGATTCACTGGCTTACTGTTTTGGTAAATATGTTTTTGAACACATTTCACGAAAACGCGAAAACATCAATGTCTGTAATTAAACAATAATAAATATTAAATAAACAGTTTTTTCTGTAGATTTTAATGTTCTAAGGGTGAATAACAAAATCATGTTTTAGTATTTGAATTTATGATTGTGATTACCTGCCCTTGTCTCAAAAATGTCATTGCTAAAACTAAACTAAAAAATGTAGCCAAACCTCTTTTGCAATGTATACATTATTTTTGGTGGGTGCCTGCCTCACGACAACCCTCCTTGGGAAAATAGTCGTTTTAAGACCGGAAAAGCAGGAAAAAAGGGAGCTTTGTAGAATTATAATGTATAGGGTTTCGAAATTTGGGTATCAAATATTACAACAATATAATAAAGTGAATCTTTATAGGAAAAAAATATATTTATAAAAGACAAAAGACCCGACTGCGTCAATATCTGCCATTTTATTAAATTCATTGAAGAACTGTAAAGATAGAAACAAGATTTTAATTTTAATATTTTATTTTGTTTTTGAATAATCTTAGTTGACAGTGTTCACAAACCCTGTCGGAGGCATAACACGCTCACTTTTCATAATTTGGTTGGTGATGTCGGTAGAGCAACAAAATCTCTTTTAAATTTTGATGTACCCAGTGTCACTCTCACGACTAAGACGAATCTATTGACTTCACTCACATAAAAATACGACAAGCCGTTTAGGCTCTGGGGTGTGCTAAAGAAATATACACAAATACATACAAGCGAAAAACATAACCCTACTTCTTTCGCAGTCAGGAAAAAAATAAGTGTGAACTGAAAATGAGTGCGAATATTTACATACAAAGATTTACGGAGTGACTAAGATGGTGAAGAAGAAGAAGAAGAAGGTGAGGTGACAATCAATTTGTAAGAGGGAGCCTGAAAGTAGCGCCAAAGAGAAAAGGATGGACTGTGTACTACAAAGCATACAAAGCAAGCATTCGTAATTACGCTACTTACTCCCATCAAGTGAATTATATTGGTTATCGACAACACCTATAGCAAGTTAACCGAAGTATCACCCCAGATGATTGGTCGAATGTTGTGTGGTCAGACAAATCAAACTTTGAGGTGAGTTAGTCAATTTCAATATTTAATAAAGTCGTTTGAACAAAATGCCTTGATGATAAAGTTATTTTAATTTGCGGGACTCAATATTTCTACCGTAAAACACGACGCCTGCAGCATAATGGTCTGAGGCTGCATGACTGATACTGCAGTTGGTGAATTATTTGTATGCGAGGACCGAATAAACTATATTAAATACATAAACGTACTAGAATCGGCGTTTTTGCCCACATTTAGATACGATACTTACATACTTTTTGCGATACGAACATGGAAAGCGTTAAATTCCAGCAGGATAACGCGCCATGTCATAAATCTATCTACGCTATGGCATGGTTTCGGGAAAATATGCGTGCCTAAGCATGGTAGAGCCATGCTTAGGCACGAATGGGCCGGCTCGACCGGTGCGATACCACGGCCTCACAGAAAACCGGTTGTGAAGTAACGCTTGCGTTGCATTTCCCCGAATTGAGTGAGGTTTCCGGAGGCCCAATTCCTCCTCCCCCCTTTTCTCTCCCATATCTCCTTTCTCCTTTTTTCCATCTCCTCATCCCTCCTCTCTTCTTTCCGCTCCCTGCATCCCCCATCCCTCATCACCCTCAAAGGCGGGCAGCGCACTTGCGACTCTTGAGTTGCAAGTGTCCATGGACGGCGGTGTCACTTACCATCAGGTGACCCGTCTGTTCGTTTGTCCCCCTATAGTATAAAAAAAAAAAAATATTGAACTTCTAGACTGAGTGGCCAAGTTGTCAGACCTGAATCCCGTAGATCATTTATGGGGTTTCTAAAAGCGCAGAGCGCCTGCGCCTGCGCTGCCTGCGCCTGGAATGGAACGCGATTACTAACGAAGACTGTAATAAACTCGTATAGTAAATGCCAAAAAGAATTTCTGAAGTAATTAAGGCGAGGGTGAATCAACAAAATATTATTTTTTTTGTGAAAAAATACCGATATATAAACCTACACAAAACTTTTTTTTTAATTCCATTTTATACTCCTCCAAAAAACTGAAAGATGTCATGGGTGCTCAATACTTTTGGCTTATCCCTAGATGTATTATGTTTATTAGCTTATAAATACCTATGTATATCAGTTACGTAGCCGTCTTAGGACAAGTTATATTGCTTCTGATTCATTAGCTGATATTATTGATAAAAATTCAAAAGTTAGATGCAAATCCCCTAACTTATGGTTTTTCCCATAAATCATACCTGGTCAAAAGCCATTATTAAATAGAAATTTTGGTATATTATCATGTTACTCATTTCACAACGAACCGCATTTCCTTATAAATAGAATATAAGTATGTAGTGAGTGATTCTAACTCACATCCGTCATAAATAAACCTATCACGTCACACTCGAAGTCTGTGTTAAGTTAAAACGCCGCAATTGGCGTAGTAGCGACGGGACAGATTTTTCTAGCCACCCGATTAGGAAATCAGCACTAACCGGACTCAGTTGAATAATTGTAATCAAGTCACAGAGAATAGATGTAACTAAATAGTGATTTAGTTATCTTTCTTAGTCAATCAGTTGATATTGGGGAAAGTACGAGAGCTAAAACAAAGGCATAAATGTGCAAATTCATGCAAACATTTGCAAAACCCAATGAATTCAAATGCCTAGTCCTATTACGTTATTTTAATCACGACTTTAATAACGACTCAATAAATAGTACAATTTCCTTTATACCCTTATAAAGTATGTATTATTCTGATACAACACATTATAGGGCTCTAGTTTATTGTGCATTAAACACTCCATCTGAGTAGATATATAAACAAGTTGCCATTAATAATATCGACATATGGACTGCAGTAGATATGTTTATCAAAACCGTCTGACATTTAGTCGTTAGTTGTTACTATCTCTGATCTAGTTGTTTAATTAGTAATGCTGCATCTAATAGGCTGGCTGGCTTCTAGTGATCAAGAAATCGCGTAAATAGATATCACACCGCACACTACACACTTGAACAAAAGATCAATACTCTAAATTTTTTTCAATCCTACTAGTTAAAAACTTTTTGGCTTTTGCAGAGGGCGGCTTTTTACACTCTACGAACATTTATAGAGCATTTATATTATTTAAAACTTATTATACTCATTATCGTTATACGTATTACTATCGCACCATATTATGGAATGCAGCTCTAAAAGTTCTAAAACTTTTGCGGGTTGTTTTCATTAAAAATGGAGCTGTAAAATGTTACCCATTATATTTATTTCTATTTTTAAAATACATTTTTCTATAAGCAACAATTAAAAGAAAAAGTTCAATTCAGTGTAGATTTAGTTCTGGATGTGGATAAATGTAAGAGGGCATGGTGTTATTTCTTAAGTTTATGTGTGCGCACATATGCGCGTATGTGTGTTTATAATTTACGAGAATCCATCTACCAATCACTTTTAGAAGGTTTTCGGTGCCATCGTTGACTACGATTGTGTGATTTATGTGATTTAGCCCACAGTTGATTTAACACGTTGACAGTTATTATTATTATTACTGACATTTACGTTGACAATTGACATACATTATAGTTATTGTATATGTTTTATGTAGAAAATTTTGAATTGTACCTGTAAGAACTGTGTAATCACTTATTTAGATTTATTTTATATGTTGGCTGGCAGTTCTGAGTATGCTCAGTCTTGCCGTCTAGAAGTCCTGCCAATGGTAGCGTGTGTCTTGTCGTTCGGCTCCCTTTAATATGGTTGAGGTGGACGATGTGTTGCACGTGCGTACGTTCATGGTGGTGAACGATTGCCGTTGATCGGGGGTAGTTATCTCTGGACAGCTAGTACTTGAAATATACTTAGTAGTAACTATCAGAAATCGTCTATATTTCAGAATGATGTATAACGACTCAATAAATAGTATAGTATATTGTTCTCATGTTCTCATATTTCATTTACTATAGCAACAACATGTATAAACTATTTGAAAAAGAGTGTCCTTGGAGTTTCTTGCTTGTTCGTCTCCATGGGATCTATGTATTGAAACAGGTAACTAGATTCACGACTTAGTCTTATTGACTTCTTCTCTTGACAATTCAAAAATACTTAGGATTGGTTTAATTAAAATAAATGGTTTTGATTTTCATTTTTGTTCCAGCAGGTCAACCACATAGAATTAGCGACACTGACATGTTTGTCAATGTCAATAGAGATGTCTTTAATATCATCCATTTTCTTTATAGATAGATATTTGCATTTTATAGTAATTTTACGAGATTGACCCGCGGGCATAACACCAGAATTTGGAATGATAAGGATGTCATGTGCACACAGTGTATAAATAAGTATTGGTATAATTTGAAAGTTATTAGCAGTGAATTCTACAAGTGTGTATACGTTTCTGTAAGTGTATTATGGTTGAATGTAACAGTTGTGTAAATTGATCAATCTTAGTTATTGATCAATTACACACAGCCTGATTATATAACAACTTCGTATAAATATAACGTTTCTGCTTGAAACAACCCGCCCTTAATAATTACTTTGACTATCTGTTCCTGACCACACATGTAAAAGATGGAGATGACCAACAATCGTTCAGTCGTTTATTAGACCGGACACCAAACAAACGATGCATCCGGTCGCTCCTCGTGATAAATGTGCAACGTTCGATGCCCAGACGACATCATTTATATCAATGAGAAAAAAGCTTTTAACGAAAATGTTATTCAAAGTGAACATACTGTAATAAACGATACAAACTTCTAATGGCTGTTTGGAGAGTTTGTGGCGCACGAGATTTAGAAATTCAAGTGGGTTGTGCAATTAATACTGGACATATTTATATGTGTTCATGAAGATGATCAACATGATGAAACGTACTTTGATGGTATATTACACAAAACATCACTTTTATACAACCTTAAAAAATATATATGAAAGTACCTGGGCACAATAAATCAGACGTGGTCCTAAGTGTTTGCGCAAATAGAAGGAGCGTCAGTACTAGGAGCGCAGCCGTTCTGAGACGTTCATAAATAATATTTAGGGAGCCATCGATAACAGGTCTGACACTGCCCGCTGATGCTGAGCAATGGCGCTGGCCAATTTAAATTTTTTCGACTTCAATGTTTTGTCGATAAGTTTTAGAAAAAATAGTAATTCGTTTATTTCAATGACGTATGACTTTACGTGGAAGTTGTAGTTTTCGAAAGTAGTAGTTTATAAAAGTCACTTCACGTAATTAAATTGTAGTAACTATGCATGAGTTAATAAAAGATTGGTTAAGTGAATGATTTCCTTATTTCATATATTTACATATTTGTCACTTATTTAGTAGGTATATTAATGTTACATTGAGCAATCTTTGTTTGTGCATTACTCAAAAGCAAATAAACCTATTACGTCAGCTACATAACAATAAACTGTCCCTATTTATTCAAGTGATTTCTTCATGAAACCTTAACAGATCATCAACAACACTCACGCCTACATCCTCGAAGGGCAGGCAGAGGCATATTAAACGCTTTCATTTCGAAATAGTGGGCAAGTCCGTTGCCGTCAACCGAGCACTGTGTATATATTTGATAAAAAACAGTCCTTATTCTTATCCCGCTTTATAAAGTATTTTTTTTTTATATATTCACATTTAAAGTTGAAATTAAAATTAATGAAACCAAAAATTATGGCTAGAAATGGGAAAGTAATTTTACAATATAAAGTGGCATTATTTGTTGTATTGGCTGATTAGATAATCTGTTTATGGGTCAACAAATCTGTTGTGTCTTTTCGATTTCGCTACAGTATCAGTGTAGGCCGTAAATACGATATTTCAAGCAATTTTTAATAGATGAAAATGTCATACCATTTTAACTTAAAATACAGAAAATACTTGCTACGTTTTCAATATAAAATTTGGAGAGGGTTCGATCTATTCAGCTTTAAGAACTATGCACCAATACTAGAATATACGAGGTGCTATGATAAATCTTAGATAGGTGTTGAAGATTGTGGCCCCTTCTACCGTCTGAAAAGCTTTACTTGAATAATTTTATTCCAACAAAAGACACTGCTTGGTTCGGCAAAATATAGAATTTCAATAGCGTCTACGTCTTTCTTAATAAATTTGTGAGGTATATCGCCGAATGGTGAAACGAAAGTGATTATATTATATCATTACAAAGTACCTTTGAGTACATCCTTATTTTGGTCTATATTCACACATGCGTTACTCTCAGTTCCCTGTATAAAATAAAATAGATATATAAATTAGTTACATAAACAGATATATAGAATAATAAAAGTATTTTTATGGGGGCAAACGAGCAGATGGGTTACCTGATGGAAAGTGACTACTTTCGCTCATTTACACCCGCGACACAAAAGTCACAAGTGCTTTGCCGGCTTTTAAGGTAGGAGAAGGCTCTTTTCTTAAAGGTTTTGAACCTCGTATCGGTCCGGAAATACGACATGCAACAATTTGTTCCACAGGCTGGTTGTGTGAGGCAAAAAGCTTCTGGAGAAGCGCACAGTGGAGAAGTGCCGATCATCCAGATGATGGGGATGGAAATTTCGTAGCGTAGGGTGATGGCGGACAATTCCTCTGCACATTCCCCATGATACAAGCGATAAAGAATGCAGAGTGCAGCTACATCTCTACGCAACGCCAAGGTGTCAAGCCGGAAGGGGAGGGAGGGAGAGGCTGGTACTAGGGTGCACCTGCATAGAGATGAGAACAGTATTCTATGTGCGGCCAAACCTGAGCCTTATAAAGGTGGTGGGCTGGAATTAAATACTGTCTCGATCTGTTTAGCACACCAAGCATCTTCGCAGCTAATTTGGCCTTACCCTTTAAGAGACCACGAAACTGGACTTAGCTTGATATATCGATTCCGAGGATTCCGATGCTCGCTGATGCAGTTGGGGAGGTGCTCACAAAGCGAGGTGATACGACTAATGGCACCTTATTAGCGGCGAAAGCCTATTTCTTCGCGTGATTAACCGAAAAACTATTTTGGATCGGCTCTCGATGACGTTAACCCGACCAATGTTACCGCGATCGGTATAAAGGAAGTCACTCGTGCTACGGTCCGCATAGCAATGGATGCTGTTAAGCTGCAGCATATCATTGATATGCAGAAGAAACAGCGTGGATAATAGCACACAGCCTGGAATTAACAGACTTGGAATCGGAGTATTCAAAGTCAACAACGACCTTGATCCTTCTGTCTGTAAGAAAACTTACAGTACACTTCATGTGTACACCACTATTACAGAAGAAGTATCATACAAATATATTTGTCAATTTGATAATGTAAAAGGGCGATCTTATTGCTTATTGCAATCTCTTCCAGATAAGCATAGGATGGATCAAATGATTATAACAATATATAAATACTAGCACACCTGTTGACACCCCCGCAACATCAACTTGTGGGTGGAATTTCGTAAAATCTTAGCTGACCTCTACTCGGCGAAAGGAATATTTCTACCAAATTTCAAGTCTCTACGCCTTATCGTTCCATGGATATCGTGATGAGTCAATATATTAGTGGAAATCTCTTATATACATATAGATTAAGAACATGCATATATACGCTCACGCCGGTTTCCCCTAAGGGGACTTCCGAGGTGCATGTGTGTATGTATAGAATTATTCTATACAGTTAATCTATTTATATTATACCAAACTACTAAACGTATATACATAATACATGAATTTCATTCAAGTATATAGAAATGTGCCAGTTAATATTTCGAAAGTTCAACTGTTTGGAGTTTGTATGTTCCACTTATGCTTTATATGAATTAACTCCACTGCTCTGTGTTGATGCATAATTAACAGCGTACCATGGCTTAGTGTCAGCTAATCTTAGATTTGGTATTATTTTTTGGGATAATTCAACTAACAAAGAATTAGTATTCAAGGCTAAAAAAAGATGTTTAAGGAATAGTCCTTAAAAATCTTTTCATTAATATTGTTACGAGCTGGGTATTTAATAAAGTAGTCGATTGATTACCAAAAAAAACAACACAATATTTATTAATACCACTCTTTACAATTACAAATCACTATATCACTCGTTAGTCGCACTAGAAGATCGCTTCGATGTTTTATTCGCTGTATCTTGAATCAATACTGCCCGTACGGCTAACACGATCCGCTTTTATATTGCTGTCGAGATAACTAGAATGTACGATAATATTCGATCGATGGTTCTAGACTAAATAGTTTATTCTAGAGCTACTTGTAGCGCCATCTAGCGTCATAATGTCCACAGTTGCGTGCTATCCGACACTAGATGGCGTTGTCCCTTCGTTCTCGCGTCTTGTAGATTGTTCCAGACTATTTTTCTCGATGGTGCAACAATATCAAATGTTTTTTTTATACTACAGGGGGACAAACGAACAGACAAGTCACCTGATGGTAAGTGACAAGTGCCGTCCATGGACACCTGCAACTCAAGAGTCGCTGCCCGACTTTGAGTAATCAATTGGCTGTAGTTGAGTTTGGTCAGCATTTATCCATACATGTTTGTGCTGAAGCTCTTAATAGATGTAAATGTAGAGCATCTGATGTGCAAATGAAATATGTGACAAAACATCCTTGAGTCCCCTTCTAAATGGTTAGAATTCAGGTCAGGTTTATACTTCAAAAAATAAAGAACCTTGTTTTTTCACTTGACTAGCTGTAAGTATCTTTAATCATAAAAATCAATTGGATATTCTCACTAAAACAATCGTTATAATGATATCAAAGTATGTGTTCAGTTCATTTACTAGATGTCTAAGGGGGTGGGGTGTAAAAAAAATGGACCAATATAGCTCATGGCAACATCCAGAATCATAATCTGCATGCTTTTCTGAGTTCAAAACCATTCACCGAATGCGGTCCTCACATTTTGCACACTCAACTCCATCCAGCGCCTGGACTATATGTTTTGTGTCTCCTGGCAGTTCTGAGTGCTCCCCTAAAAGTCCTACCAATGGTGGTGTATGTGTCGGGTCGTTCGGTTCCCTTTGATATGGTTGAGATGGACCATGCTCGTGCTCGAGTGCCGTTCATCGGGGCTGGTCATCTTCGGACTGCTATTACTTATCATAGAATAGTAATAAACTTTATTTTAGAATTATGTATTGCGTTGTCCTCACATATCTTATCTTATTATATTTTATGTAAATAAACGATTTTGATTTGATTTGATTGATTTAAAGAGATAAAAAAGTTAATTTGCCTGGCGGTTACGACATCTTTTTTTCCGAATTTATGTTATTTACTCTTAAAAATAATATTAGTTGATTCGTTTGTTGTAAACTTATATGCATTCACAAATTTCCCAGAGCCTGTCAATATGTAATGACGTAAATCTGTTTAGGTATTATTGCGTTAGTGACGTTACCGAGATGGTTTGGAAAACATAATATATTTTGAAATTGTTATGAAATAACCGATGACTATGTAGGTCTCAGTTATAGATAAGGTACTTAGAATTGTATGGTGTGAATAAACAATGAAAGAATAAGGCTGGTAGTAGAGAAATATATAACGTTTGACATTTAAATATAACGGGATACGCTTACTATCCGCCGTCTATATACTTGATTATTTACAAAATATGTTCAAAATTGGTTATTGATGTTAGGTATTGATATACATAAGGCACAAAAGTTACACATACATAAAATTTTATTTAGTGAAGATAAGTTTCATTTCAGTAATAAATAGGGATGATTCAATTTGTCACTATGCGGGTTAATAGTTATATATACGATAGCTTCCAAAACTAACTCTGAGTCTGACGCAAGATGACAAATAAACTTATTACGTAAACTTAGAGGACATCAATCATACAACTATTAGTAATTAGTACTTTAATTAGGGACCACAAATAGTACCTACAATAATCTATTTAATGAGAGGACAGGGTTTACACGACTCAGTTATAGTTGAAATTTTGTAGGGTTAATTGAATTAAATTAAGGTGTCTGAAAAAAATATTTTAATAGATTCTAATAGGACATATCGTATACACTTGTCATTTGTTTTAAAATTTAATATTTCGTACAATGTGGATACGCGTTTGTGTGTTATTTTCTCTTATGTGGAGCTGTGCCCGTAAGTACAATGATTGGTAATTTGACCGATGGAGCGATGATCATTTCATTCGACAGACTATTGCAGAATTGATGGTTTTTGTAATTTATTATATTTTTGTTACAGTCTCAGAAAAGTGTGTCACTCCATTAGGGAAAACCAGCAGATGCGTTTCTCTTCATGACTGTCCAGATCTCTTAAGCATCTCCAAGGAGAAACCACTAAGTCAGTATGTGCTCAGTTTTATACAAAAGTCGAAGTGTGGATTCCAAGGCACTTCTAAAGTTTGTTGCGGTCCTGTCCCTGAAAAACCTAATGTTAACGTAACTGTAAGTATAGTCAATTCCCAATATTAAAAACTACATGTTCATTTTATTAAAGTTATCGTAAAATCGAAAACATTAATAAATGGAATAGCTAACTACATATGCTAAGACTTAATGCAATAGTTTGAACATGATAATATATTATAGGAATATATTATAGAAATTTATGCTATTTCCGTATTTAATCCAAATGTAAACATAAAAATCAAATTTATTTTGGGTTGGTGTGATTTAATAAATAGCAAGAGAGTTTTGTTTCATTTTAATTTGTAATAGAGTGCGGTAGCTCGCCGGCCCGGGTGGCTTATCCAGTTGTCCTTAACTTACTACGACTGAAGAGGCACTAGGACAGGGAAAAAGGACAACTATACTCAAAATAAGAATATTGTTGAACAAAAAGGACAGATCTATAAGAACGTCCTTAGACCTGTCATCCCGTGTGGACCTGAAATTTGGCCCACAAAGAGAATAGATGGACTGAGGAATGAATATATTAAAGGGAGCCTGAAAGTAGTGCCAGTGAATTAAAGTTGAGGAGAATTATATTATTGTGGTATGAATATGTGAACAGAATGTTGTGAAGAAATTTTTATGTATGGAATTTGACGGATATCATAAAATTGGGATAAGGGTACGAATATTATAAGTATCCTGGTTACACATTAATGCAATTTTTATTATACCGTTGTGTTAGGTAACGAAGCTGTTTTAAGCATTTGAATGCGCATCCACTTGCGATATATGTATTAGCAAAGTAGCGAGTGATAAATTTAACCAATATTTTATGGCAAGATTAGCATTATATGTATGCCTTAATTATTATTTTACAGATACCAAAAACGTCTTCTCCTAATCCACTTACGGGATCCAACAGCACTAACGACCACTTCCCCGAAGATTCCTTACCAGCTCCTCGTGAACAATGTGGTATTCAAAACTTAGCACATAAAATTTTCAACGGAGACTTCACTGGAGTTGATGAATTACCTTGGATGGCCTTGTTAGGATACAAAAACAGTGAGTGTTTAAATTAACTCATTGGTGTCAAACATAAGGTTTGACAGTCGTTACTTACCACAGCACTTGATCTGTAAAACGCCAGACTAGCTGGCTTATATGGAATATTTACAATTTCAGTCATATGTTGTATTAATAACCTGGTGTACAGTAAAGAGTTTTAGTATATATTATTATTTAGTCAGTAAGCAACTTATTTGACAAACAAGCATACTGTAGGTGCCTGATAAAAACTTTATGTTGTTTACGCTCTGCAAGTCCGTCCCGTTTTCCTCTTTTGCGCTCCGGAGATCCTTATCATCACATACTAATTTATTATGGTAATATTTGCTATATTTACTTTTTTTCAAATTTAATTTAATTTAAAAAGCCGCAACGCAGTTGCGACTCTTGAAATGCTAGTGTCCACGTTCAGTAGTAGTCACTAACCGTCAAGTGACCCATGTACTCGTCTGCCCTCTGTCTCATAAAAGAAATAATGTTCCGAAATTTTAAATGATTATTTTTTGTCGTCAGTTACGGGTTCAGTGAGATATATGTGCGGAGGGTCATTAATCAATCGTCGATATGTGCTGACTGCTGCTCACTGTTTAGTTGGCCATTATTTGATCAGATATGGACCCTTGTAAGTATATACAGTTATTATTCGACTTGCCATCGCCATCCTGTATACTACGCCTTCTATTACACGACGCCACGGCCCAAAAATGGAGTATATTTTTAATTAATTTTTCGTGTATGTTTCTTTTTTCCACTATAACTTCTAAATAACTGAACAGATTTGGAAATACTAATATGTGTCTTTAGAATCCTTACAACACCCTTATTGATATATATATATTTATAATTTTTAATGCAATATCAATATAGAAGTGCTGTCGCGCATAATTAATTTTTATGTAGGATGCTTAACTTTGATTTTTTTGAGTTTTCTCTTACTACGAACAACATGTAGCCCATTTAAAATATTTGCGAACAAATAAAGTAGAATTCTCCAACGCCGTGTGTACTTAAATGCACTTTTTTATTATATGAAGTGAAAATTGGTATTTTTAACAACTTTTAGTTTATTGATTGATCGATTTCAACTTATTGCAGAGTTACCGTGCGGCTTGGTGAATATGATAGGTCACCTGAAACAAAAGTAGATTGCAAATACGGCATCTGTTCTGATCCACCTCAAGAGATTCCTGTAGCTTCTACGTATCCACACCTTAAATATGACATCACAAACCCAAACAGAACACACGATATCGGCATTGTAAGATTGTCTTGGAGGGCCAATTATACCTGTACGTGTGTATATATATATTTTTTATCTTTTAGCTGCCTTAGTTAGCTTTTTTGATATTTATGTACTGTTCTTTATTTTAGACTAGTTCTCCACTGAAATAACTAGTAGTTAAACACTGGCTCTACAGTACTTTGTATTATAGAATAATTAACAGTAATACTTACTGTCCATGTAGAGCGTTCCTGTCGCTGTGAAGCTGCTGTCTAATGAACGATGTTTTTTTTCACAGCTTTTGTACAGCCTATTTGCCTCGTGTATAGCAAAACATTGAGCGTCGGTGACAATACGGAATTGTTATTCAGTGGATGGGGTGAGACTCTAGAAGGTACGTCTACAGTTGACTTCTAAGGACAATGCCTAACAAAAAAAAAAAAAAAGTAACCGTAAATAAGGCGTAATAATTATAACTTAGGTATGTAACAGGCTATACATATAATAGTTTTGAATAAAAATAACTGTAATCAATACTTATGGAGAAGCTTTGTCTGTCAGAACTTACAGTTTAAGATTTCTGTGATCATTCACAACGTGCTGTATTCATGTCCTGCACGACAACTGTATTAATAGGATGGTTAATACATTTATCATGTCATGAGAGGCTTCGTACTTTAATTTTTTTTTATTATATCAACTTTTCTCTGAATGATTGTAGAGATATTTATTTCGAGTTGTCCGTATTATAAGCTTTAGGCTTAAAAGTCAGGAAAAGGTTTATTAAGTTAGTGGGACCAAATTCTTATTCTTATGTAGGTATTCTATAAACCTTAATCTAGGCGTCAGTGTATGTGTGCATGTAGATTTCAAACCATTTATTACTTACCTAAAGACTTACACTCTTTGCCACTCCAGCCTGGATTTAAAGCATTTATGTAATAATTTTGTATGTATAACCAAAAAAAAAAATCTATTAGAAACAAATTCTAAGTCTAAGCAATATAAGTTACGCGTTAATAATACATATATACGCTGATAACGTTGAAGTGATAGGCAGAAGTGTAGCAAAAAAATCAATTTCGTCAATTACAATTTGTTGCCAACTCCAACGTAATAGTATATAAAAAAACGTAATAGGTACTAACGTTATACTATTAATACATAATCTACCTTATTAACCGCTGAAATATATTATTAAGTCATGTTTATATTATTGACTAATGCTATGAAATAATCATAAATATAGACTGAACAAGGATATCATTTGATGTTATATCTTTAACTTTATATTTCCTGTGTTGGTTTTGATACATACATTATAATGAAAAATGTAAAACAAAGCAGTAGCTACTTAAAGTAAAACATACATATATAAGGTCACGCTCTTCTCCGATCGGGGTAGTCTGTTTCGGTTATTTCTGCTCTGTCCTTTCTTCAGAACATCACCAATTTGATCGGTGTAAGTTCTGTGTAGACGACCCCTGCCAGCATTTCCATTCCGTTTACCTTATATGCTTCTTTTATCGTTCGTTCCGCTATTCATTGCAGCATTGCATTCATTGTTTCTACTTGCCCAAACAACCTTAGCATACCCTTTTCAATCGTCACTACGTCTTCTTTCAAGCCACACTAATCAATATTACTCTTTCACATACAACTTTTCTTCAAAATAAGTTTCTTAATTTCACAAATAAATAATCAACAATATTTGAGATTTTTGTTCGGTTAGGTTAAGTAGTTATCGAATATTTTATTCTTAAAAATGAATTAATGATTTATTAAAAAAAAACAGCACTGAATAGTAGCGATTCGAGATTATTGGAGAAATATAAAGAGAATGAAATTTAATAATAATAGTAATTTTGTTTTTCCAGGCATCCAGAGTCCAATAAAAAAGAAGTTAAAATTACCTATTTTCAACAAAGACAACTGCATGGCCAAATATAAAAGTATCCAAAGAAGTCCAATTTTCTTAGGTGACACGCAACTATGTGCAGGTGGAAAGTTTGCAGAAGATGGTTGTCAAGGAGATTCAGGTGGCCCTCTCATGAAGGAAACACCAGAAGGTATCTGGGAAGTTGTAGGAATAGGCTCCTTTGGACGCGGTTGTGGCTTAGACGGCTGGCCCGGTGTTTACACTTCAGTAGCTCACTACTTAGACTGGATCCAACTAACACTTCAAGCGTCCAATCAGTGATGACTTACACTTAGGTTCAAAAAAATATGTTCAGAAATAAATAATACAAAAAAAAAAAACATTGCTTAATTATTATAATGATTATTCTTAGTTAAGAGAATATTAATAAAATATGATTCTGCCAAAACATCTTCCTTGTTTATTTTTGACACTTACCTATTACATTTCTTAATTTCGTAATTAGGAGTAAAATTAGCGTTATATATATTAATATGCGAAAAGAATTCACTGTACACATTTTTAATAAAAACTTAGAATACTTGAAATTTAGAATACCTAAAATTTATATATATTGTGTAGTCACTTAGAGGGTAAGGCCAAATTAGCCTCGAAGAAGCTTGGTGTGCTAAACAGATCGATACAGTATTTAACGTCAGCCCACGGTTGCAACTTTTTTTCAGGATGCACCCCACGCTTTTTTACATTAAAATAATTTCTTTTATTTATCACTCTATCCTTAATTTGAATTATTCAATCTACCCTCTAAGTGACTACACGCTATATATACATTTTGAGGGCGTAAATTTGCATGTGCGCAATATTGCGACATTTTGGGCATTTGACAATTTGAACCTAGTAATTGAGCAACAGTGTCAGTTATATCCTTCTTTTCTACTTTAAAGTACTACTACTACCTTCGAATATACTTATAATAAATATATATATAATATATAAATTTGTAAATGTAATATATTTATCGTTAACTACAACCGAAATTTTGGTCTAAATGTTGCACCAGGCAAACAACCATTTTGAATGCAAAGGCCCAAGCTGTTGATTAATAATTCTCCTAAACTATTAACAATATCATCAAAAATAGTATTGATTGATACAGGATAGTACTAGTTAAACTCTACAGGAATACTCTACATTATTATGCTGAGCACTGTTAGGAGCTTACTTGTGCCTATTTGTGCTCAACAAGTAAGCAATGTATAATATCTTTTTAAGGATTTCTAATATACACATATAACACAATGACTTTGTGAATATAATGTGAGAGTCTAAGCGGTTAGTATAGTAGTTACACAGATCTACCAATTGATCGACCAAACAATAATAAAATAATTATTTTGTTTTGAAGGCAAATAAATATGTTTGTATGTGCAAAATTAAACAAAAGTTCTGTGAAATTTCGTTATAGGGGCTTAGACAGGCCTCTTCACAGGTTCACAGGTCTTAAATTAATGATTTGGACAAACGTAGATTGACATATATAGATATATTATCAAACATAAACGCATAAATGATATGGTCTGTTTTAGCTTATGATTGCATGAAGTACGTCTGTTTCATGAAATGGTCATGATGTGGTTTAGACTTATATTCAGAACCTAAAATTTTGCAATGATTAGTGTTGAAAATTTAAGAACATCACTTCATACCTAGCTACATCAAGCTGGATATACATATGTATATAACTTTACCACTACTATATTCATTGCATTGTATATATTGTATTAAGTGTTATGGATTCGATACTCACACAGGACAGCATTTTGTGTAATCTTCAAATTGTTGTTCTGTGTGTGGGCGTTCTTTGTGTCCGTTATTATAATGTTTGTAAAGTTCCATGCTATACAGCACTTAATCCTAGTGCGAGAGTTATGTTTTATAAATAAAAATATCTCAAGAACGTGTTTACTTCTTTTTAAAGATACATTATTACACACAGTAAGAGACATGTTACATTTATAGTTCTTTTACCAAGAAAAGTTAAAAAAAAGAAAATAAATTATAAAACGCAAACAATATTACTCAATAAATCATAAAACGAAATAAAAAATCAAGAACTGTATTCAATATTAATAGATGATAAATAACAAAAAAATACTGCGTAATCCTTTGTCAATGGGACATTAGTTCAGGATATACCATACTGTAGAGAGTCCGGTGCTGGTTTTCAACTATCTCCCACTAGTAACAACACGGATGCCAACATCTTATTAAACCAAAACAATGATGCCGTAAGCTCGCTCAGATGCTCGTGCGCTTAAGTTGGAAGAGGACGTACATGAGTCACACTGAAAGTGTTAAGATAATAAATAATATTTTATTAATATTTAGATATACATGCATCGAAATGTATTGGACTAGAAAAAGATTTCGCTCAATGATTTATTACTTCTTAAGTTGCAGTCTTACTCAAAAACAATGTTACGATAGACTTCGATTAGAATTTCAATACGAAGCAATTCAATTCTCGTGTTACGTATTACAACTGGTTTAATGAGTTCAAACGTGGTCGAAAAAAACTTGCTGATCCTCGAGAAGGACGTCCTTTTACGGCTACTACTAAAGAAAACGTGAGTGCTGTGCGGCTAATGATAGAAACTAATAGTAGGTTGATATATTAACAGATTCAGGCAATTTTAAGCGTTGGCATGAGTCAATTACATAGAGTCTTTGTCTTGGTTATTTGAATTTTTCACATCAAGATTGATGTGAAAAATTCAAATAACCAAGCTTTTGGTTTTTTATTTTTATCTTTTACAAAAAAATAACACGAAGTTTGGTGAAAACTTACCTTTTTATGTTCTAAACACATTGATTTTTTTTATTAAAAACATTTATTTCCGCTTATTTTGACTTCAATCGCTTATTTTCAATCGAAATTCTCCCGTCAAAATATCAGCTTTTTTTAAAAAGTCAGTGGGCTTTTAGTTCGCTGATATCTCTACATTTTGATGTTGTAAAAAAATACATTACTATGGTAAATGTTCTTAATTCTCTTAAAGTAACTCAACCTCCACGTGTATTTTCATGAACGATGTTGTTCCCTGCTCTGTTTATCGAATACTGGCTAACGGTTTTTACAGCTGCTACGAAATAACAGGTAGTAAGGCCCAGACCCTGCCAGCGTTTGTGAACACTGTCAACTAAGATTATTTAAAACCAAAATAAAATATTCAAATTAAAATCTTGTTTCTATCTTTTCAGTTCTTCAATGAATTTAATAAAGATGGCAGATATTGACGCAGTCGGCTTTTTGTTTTTTTTTTAATATTTTTTTTACCCTTAAAAACTCACCCCCTTCTACTTCTCGACCTCAAATCTCCCGTAAATTATTTTTGCTTACATTTTTGTTATATTCTCTTCCTTTTCATATGGGTTTCATCCTACTATAACCTTTTTTGTTTCAAAAACTATCGACCCTGGTCTATATGGGCAATTTATTCTAACCTGAAATGTACAATTCATGTTAAAACGGCATTAACTTGTAAAATTATGGAAATTGAACTACTTTTCTTGAACGACAATTAACCGGATTCAAAGGCATAAAAATCGAAAAATTTACTGGCGAAAACATGAAGCAATTTTTAATTAAAGCACCAGTTGATATATACATATTTAGCGACAAAGGTAAATAACATTATTAATTATTTATTTGAAACACAGTTAAGCCAAAATGGCTGGATGGATTTGTATGAATTTTGATACACAGGATTTATAAGTTTTATCAAATATACTGTCCGTGTCTGTAGCTTGATATTTAGTTTTGTTTGTTGCATTGATATTAGGCGTTAACGGAGCATGTCGGAGTATCGAACTCTATAATATTACCACAAAAGTGATAGTATTTCTAGATAACAAAGGAAAGCAATAATAACATTGCGCGAAACTAAAACAAAGATTGACCGGATATTTGTAATCCGAATAAAATATTATAATTTTCGTTCAGCCAACACTACATCGGATAGGTATTTTCCTAAAGAATTTGATATTTTCCTACAGATACACAGTATAGGAATATAATTAGTGTCGTCTTGCGACGAAGCATACATAAACGTATTGTAAACCAATTAGTTTATGTATTGAAGTTTAAATTAAAAACCTTACAAAACAACAAAATAAGGTATAACAAATACATCGTTGTTATTAACAAATAGGAAATATCTATTACCTCGCACCAGTTAAATACACCTATGTGTCTGTAGAACAAAAAACTGGCCAGTCAATCGTCACTAGAGTACTCAATGTCTTTGCGATTTTTTTAATATTTTGTATTAACTAGTACGAGTATAGTGCGATTGCCGGTATAAATATGTGTAAATAAATAGCACGGAGATTTAGAACGTGTGCGTGTAGAAATATTTTGTGAGTAGTGTAACTTTTAATATTAATGACGTAGACACTGACATTGACATTTGAGCATGTATCAGTTGAGCCATAAGATGGCGCCACCAGTGCCACCAAACAAAGCCACCAATAATTTCTTTAAAACTCAGTTATGTTTGTGAATTTGCTTTAATTTAAAAGTGCAAAATTCAAGTTTTTAATAATAAGAATACTAAAGCTTGAACATTTAACTGTCGATTCTCTGTTTTAGGTTAGTAAGTGTTTAAGAGAATGAGATTGTATGAAAAAGAAAAAAGTATGTTTTATTTTCATGCATTATTTTGAGAAAAGCACTATATATGCCTCATCGGCAATGGCAATTGCGTGTCTCGTATTAGTGTAGTCCTCGCCTTCGGCTCGGCCTTCAAACTCATACTCGTCCTGCAATTGCCTATTTCACGGCCTTTGCAATAATGTACTATTTCATCCTCTGCTTTTCTGAAGGGCCTTTTCTAAAAACTTTGAGAGTGGCCCTGTACGCACAATTCTATAAATAATGTGATCTATGAAAAAAATAAAATAAAAATTACATAATTTATTTAAATTTAAGTATAATTTTACTATTTTTCAGAAAAGAAAATCAGCTGCATTTAAAAGATAATATCTCTATTTGCTGAATTTCCACAGAAAATTATACCGTACCTTAATTGCGAGAAGACCAGACAATGGTCAAACTTACATTGGTGTTGGTTAGTTACCTTGAGATCACGTCTATCTGTTTCAGTTCTGTTAAACCCGATACAGGCTACATACATAAACTACAATGTAAGGAATTCAATGCTTAAGGAACTTATCACTATCAGTACCAAAAAAATTAGTAGACTGAGATATCTCATCCTCAGTCCATCAAAATCAGTCCGGTAGTTTTGAGTAATAGTATGGCAGACAACGATGACTTCGGATGGTGATTGGTTGTCTAAAGATTAGCTATTAATGGAAACGAGCGTCAGCGAGTTATGGTGGACTTGGCTTTAAGACAATGTCAGTTATGTATGTAAGCTCTCAGCTGACGGTCTTACCTATATGGAAATAATATCTGACGATCTGATTAATATTTTAATAACATAGAAGTTCACTATATGTATCAATGAAATCAAAACTACAAGGTGGACAGAAGGCACGCGGGCGGCTGGGTTTGACCTTTATTTCGTAAGCGGGACCAAATTATGGTTGACAAAATGTAAAGCATAGAGTCTGTTAATCAGTTATGTATAGATCTCGGTATTTTATTACTAAATTATTTATTTAATGATCGGTTAATAACACTCACAACTTAATCCGGTTAGAATAAAATTCCCAGACATCACTTTTCACAAATTACAATAATTTGGGTTAAAATTGACGCAACAGGAAAAGTTTTAAATATTAATAATGAAGTGCTTATCGTTGCGTCAGGTGGACAAATCCATGTAAAATATCATTATATATATAGGTACGTAATGCAATACGAGCATACAGAATAACGAAGTAAATAAATGAGATCTGATCCTATTACTTAAATGTTAAATTTAAGACTTAGTGTCAAAATGTGGAACGTTTTTTGTTCGATCTTTCTATGTGTTGTTTCGTTGAATTTCGTCAGTAAGTTTCACAACAATTTCTTTAGGGATTTTTACACAAATTTTTGTCTTCTTGTGAATCGGAACTACGACGGTCGGAGTCACTAACTATTAGACAAACAGGCCAGTCAAAAGTCAAAATTCTTTAATTTAAATATTTAAATTCAGTTTCAGAACACTGTGTTACACCTTTCGGTAGGCGTGGCAGCTGTGTGCCTTTGTATAGCTGTACAGCTTTAACATTACTTATAAAGAAGATACCAGTGACAAACTATGTGGTAAGCTTTCTTAAGCAGTCACATTGTGGATTCCAGGGCAATATTCCTAAAGTCTGTTGCGATCCAGTTATATGTTGTCAGCCGGACAAGGTAAGAAAACAAATTTTAATTTTAAACACCCAAGAACACTATAGTGTATTTTATCTCAACTTTATTAGCAGCCCTAAGCCCTATGATGTACCCGGTGTTGATGTAATTTAAAGATTGCAACAAAACTAAAACGATTAAAATTATTGGGTTGTATATTGGTTGTATGTTAGTTTGTAATAATGAACCGCTGCATAGGGTTCAAGTAACCAGAATGGTGAAATGCCTGATAGTATTTTACCCTTTAAATGGTTGAGCAATAATGGTAGAACCGAGAGCTCATGGACAATTTAAATTTGATAGCCATCTGGTGATATTACTGCATTTTGGATTTTTATTAGCACTGTTCATTGCTTTGTAGTTAAGTAATCAAAAACTTACTAAGATTAAATTTTCTTGATGATGTTAATACAATTGTTTGATTCGAAAATATTTCAACGACAGCTATGATAAATAGTGTCGTTGTTGTAGTTTTCTTTATATACACAAAATGTTTATGTTAATTATTTCAAAAGAGTTTTTAGGTTTTTGAGATTCCTAATCAATATGAATTTAAATAGTGTTTTCTTTATGGGATAGGAGGCAAACGAGCAGACGGGTCACCTGATGGTAATTGACTACCGCCGCCCATGGACTTGCCCATGGAAAAAGCTTTTGGAGAAGCGCACAGTGGTGGACTGCCAATGATGGACGATGGTGGAAACCTGTGGCCAGTATAAGTCTGAACAATTCCTCTAGACACTCCCCATGATAAAAGCGATAGAGAATGCAGAGTGAAGCTACACTATACTTTACTCTATGCAACGCGAAGGTATGCAGCTGACCAGAAATATTCTGGCAATCGATGATGCGAGTCCCTCTCCATTAAATACGGTTAAGAGAGAAAAGCTGGCACTGGGGTGCACGTGCATAGAAATGGGAACAGTATTCTATGTGTATTCCGATCCTGCGCATTATAAAATTGCAGGTGGTGGCCCGGAGTGAAATACTTTCTCGATCTGTTTGCACATAGCACATAGCACATAGCACATCAAGCTTATTTGAGGCTAAATTAACCTTACCTTCTAATTTACCGCGAAAATAGACTATATTAGAAGTATTGTACGACTCAAATAAATACTTTTTTATTATCAGTCTGCAGCTCTTGTAAGTAAAGTTAGAGCAGAATGGTCTGATGAAGATTCCGTACCAGCTAGTCGTGACCAGTATGGCATTGATAGGGACGGAGACAAGATCTACGGCGGTGAAGTGGCCGGTATTGACGACTATCCTTGGATGGCTTTGTTGGGATATAAAATATGTATGTAGCAGATACTTACAGTATAATATAATATTTATACTACAATTTTCCATTTATATAATAGTTACATCACATTTTTTTTCTATATTCGATATCATCTGTCTTTCTTTCATACCAGCGAAAGGTGTTATACAATACAGATGTGGAGGGTCATTGATCAATCGGCGGTATGTACTGACTGCTGGTCACTGCATCGGTGGATACGATAAAATAAAATATGGACTTTTGTAAGTAATATTGTTTTTTTTTTCGTGTAATAATGTTTCATGGTCAGCTGTATTTTTTATTTGTAATTTAAGCCTTTAAATTTATTATCATAATCGTTATAATAATTAAGATAAGTTAAAGTATAGAATGATCATATTTATAAGTCTGGTGCCTACAGAATTTATAACTATTTTATATTTTATATTACCTACCTGTTATCCAGAAATACAGGCTTAGAGCTTACTTTAGGCACCAGTCTACCACAATATATGCTAATAATCTATAACTAATAGATAATTGTAAAGTATATGTTTATTCTTATTACCTGCCATATAAACATATATATAATTTGAAAAAAAGGTAAGCCTAGAGAAGATGACCCATAATTTATAACATTGTCATTATTTTGTCACAGAACTTCGGTTCGCTTAGGTGAGCACGACAGGTCAGCTAAACCAAACGCGAATTGTAAGTACACGTCATGTGAAAGTCGCCTTCAAGAAATCACTGTAGCCTCTGCGTATGCGCACCCTGACTATAAAATGACCGACATGAGCAGAGCTTACGATATAGGTATTGTTAGGTTAGCGAAGAGGGCTACTTACACATGTGAGTATCTACTTATTAAATACATTTAGGTTTGTTTTTAATATTGGGGTGTTCCATATGAAGCCTGTATTACTCGAAAATATTTTGGAGCATATCAGAATTTTCAGAAATTATGAAATAATAAAAAAAAAAATATTTCCTTTCATATTCATTTAAGTGTCTATATATAGTGTAGTACTAGATGATCTAGATATATATATATTTTAAAAATTGTACATTCGAACTACGAAAACTGATGATATTTTTGTTTTATACAGACTACGTACAGCCTATTTGTCTAGCAGACAATAATAAGAAGCTATTAACCGGCGTAGATGCCTTTGTTGCTGGATGGGGTAAAACCCTTGAAGGTAAGTTAATTCATATTTTTTGTAAATACTACAGTACGAATATAATTTAAATAAAAAGAAAGAAGAATAGATAAACGAGCGACTTGAGCTTAAATTTTGTTTTTCGTTACCTGTTAGACCTGTTTGTCTTAGAAAGTCAACAGATCACGGGCACAGTATCTATTTTAGTGGACCATAGTATGGTGCTAAAGCGGTATTAAAGGGATTGGTATTTACAATAAACTAGATCTTTCGTGAATTAGATTCAAATTTATTTAAATATACGGTTTTGCTCACGTGTGTTTTTCGGGGATGCACACGTGAGTAAATACGTATATTCAAATAAATTGGTCAATTTGTAATAGAATATAGTATATTATGATATTAATAATGATATGTGGTCCATAGTAGATTTCAAGATCAACTTTATTACATGACTGCTCAAATTGAAGGGTTATGTTTTAGGGTTTATATGTGGATATGTGAGTGTCTTTATTCGTCTATGACTTCTACATGCCTAAACAAATTTGGAGATATCATTAGAATGTTAACGGTCATCCCGAATAGAACTAACTATTTTTTTTGTATTAAAAAATCCTGTATCTATTGCATTTTGATTTTATAATAATTACTTTCATCATTTTGTTTTCAAAACTTGAAAATAAAATACAAAATTGGTAACAACAGAATACGTCGTTACTTTCAGGATCTTTCAGCGTTGTAAAGAGGAAACTGAAGATGACCATATTTGATAAAGACAAGTGCTTTAGACTGTTTCTAAGATTGGTTGTCTCTTTAAATGATAAACAGATTTGTGCTGGCGGGATCTTAAGAGAAGATTCGTGTATCGGAGATTCAGGTGGTCCTTTAATGATTAAGAGCCCTGAACACAAGTGGCAAGCCGCCGGAATAATTTCCTTTGGAAATGGTTGCGGAAAGCAGGGATGGCCAGGAGTTTACACGTCTGTAGGTGGATTCCTGGATTGGATTAGTGCAACGCTGGTTTCTACTAATCATCAGTGACCGTAATATTTTTTATTCCTATTTCTATTTCTTCAATTATGAGAAGTGATTCATGATAATTAATTTTTTTTTTGTAATAATTTGATTAAGTTTCCCTATATATTTTGTAAATCTTGCATTTGAAGGAAATAAATAAATGAAGCTGTGCAATATATGTATATATTTGTTTTTTATTTTACGATCGTTCTTTTCAAATTGCAAAAACAAACGTTATGTTAAATTTAAATTTTATTTCAGTATTTTGAGTATATTTATGTCACAGGTATTTTATTATAACATTCGTGAGTTACATTCATAATTGTCAAGGAATGCGGTTTTACTTACCTGTGTTTTTTGGTGGGGGGGGGTCAAGGAGTGACTATTCCTTTTTTTCATGTGGAATCCCCCTCGGGCCGTCATTCCATCCGTCCATTCCAGAAAATAGCTTTCGATAGTCTTTAGAGTCGGCAACTTAGTGTTTTTTTATTATAGCTGTGGTATTTCAACCTTTTCATTTGATACCCATATAATGTGAGTTTACAAAAATATCGATTCACAAACGACGAAATAAGAAATCGCGTAACATGTATTTTTTATATGTTAGTTTGCTACCTTAGAGGTGATGAATGGGCTTCAAATTTAAATTCGACCAACCTTGAGTATAAAAAATCAATAAAAAAGAATAATTTATATTTAACTTGTTCACCAATGTCGAAGTTATCGCGTAATATGTGCATATAGCAATAATAAGGCTGTCTAATGTATGTTATGTTCATTCCTCATTTTACCACCACATCGAATCCATCAAGTCGAGTGTGTCGAAGAAACATCATACATACATACGTACTTGTGACTCTTGAGTTGCGGGTGTCCATGGGCGGCGGTAGTCATTTACCATCAGGTGACCCGTCTGTTCGTTTGCCCCCTATCGTATAAAAAAAAAACGTACACATACTTACACACTCAAAAACATAACCCTCCTTCTTGCACAGTCGGTTAACATCCTTCTTGCACGGTCTATTTCGGGAATCGATCTTTAAATAATAATACTTTTATTTGTCAGAATATTGTGTAAAAGTTGATACAGAATGTTTCAGTTCATAAATATTCTGGTGTTCCCAGCGTACAAATATTTTAGTTACACTAAGTGGGTATATATAATATTGCAATCCAAATACATGCAAACCATTAATTATAGCTGTCAAATTTGAATAATAATAAATATAAATACAACAAGCAAAATACTAAAGGAATAATAATGCCAGGTATAAGTTAAAGCTAAGTGTACCTTTTTATTGAAGTCATTCATTTAGGAATTCTTTTACAGAATAGTACGCTTAACACTTTTCTTACACTTTTAATATTTGGGATGTCACTGACATGTTTTCGGTCATTGCATTCTTTTCTAATTTATGTTGTTTCAGTGCATATTTTTTGTTTGAAACTGAATGTCTATAGTTGGAATATAGGCGCCGCTTATTTATACAACATCTTTTTATACCTTTAGTAATCCATCTATTTTTCAAAGGTTTATTTGTAATTTTTACTTTTAACACAGGGAAGCATATATTATAAAATAAAGTTAGTAGGTCGTGAAAAAAATTATGAGGTCTATACAGGAGAGTTTTCTAGTTGGGGTGCGGGCTAGAAAACCTCCACGTGGTGCACCCTGGGCAACGTTGGCGACGACTCAGCCTTCTCCTCCTCTACTTTTGAGGAGGGCGTTGTCGCCAACGGCTAATCTTCTGGCGGGAAGAGTGGTATGCTGATTCCTCTGTTGGCTCTTCGCTCTTCGGAGCTGTGAGGAAGGAAACCTCAATAAAAAATCACCAAGTGGGACCCCTCCATGGGGAGGAGTTTCTCCGCTGTCCACAGTGGAGAAAGAGGACGGGCTCGGCGTGCACTCGCACTGCTACCGAGCAGGCATTTGGAGATTCGTCTCGATGCCACCGTTGGCATATCGTAATCCCGAAAGGAGTGTCGTGGTTAAGTCTCGCGGCTCTGATCGGGGGCGAGGGTCTTGGCTTCACCGCCCGGACTGTGAGGAAGAATACCTCTATAAAAAATTACCCCGAATCCCGTGTTCTGGTGCGTGACCATGGGATGCATGGCTGATGGGTGGTTCAGTCGCGAGCGCACTCCCAGCCATGCCTGGCATCCCAGCCTGCGGACCCCTCGGTTGGGCATAAATCTACGCTTACCCGGGTATTAGGGATATCTGCCCGGGTGGACCTTTAGTTCTCCCCCTCTCGCGGGATATACAATGGATAATCTAAATAAAATCAAGAAAACTAAAGACGAAGAAAAGAAGGAGAAAGTGAAGGAGAAGACTAGTAAGGCGGGCCATATCTCATCTAAAAACGAGGATATTCTACTCGGAACGTCTATATCGCAGGAGCACCCAGAAGTCACTCCATCTTCTGGGAGCAGAAGGGTATCATAACGAGTTCATTCCAGGGAGGCCAGTTCAGTGGCTGACTCGTCTGAAGAGATGGAGCTAGAACCCCGTGACATAGAAAGTCGCAAGAGAGGGCGAGATGAGGAGGGCGACACGTCGCAAGAAATGTTGCCACCGAAGGCGAGCAGAAGACGTGGGAGGTCACGCACGCCGATCTCGGCCGCCTCCGGTTCCGTCTTTTATAGGGCGCAAGATTACGCTCGGACGCGTGCCGAGGGCGAAGTTGTTGCGGAGGAGGAGATCGCGGATCTCCTTTGAAGGTAAGTCCTGAAGGGCTCTTTTATTAGGGCCCTGGAGGACTCCTCTTCCGCTGTGTCGGGGGCAATGGAAAGCCTCTTGGAGGACGTATTACGCCTTTAAGAATCGAACGACCGACTCACTGATGCAAACAAACGCCTGACGGAGCAGGTTGCAGAGCTGAGTGCTCAATTCGCCCAATTTTGGGCAGGAGCTCGCACTAATAGCCCTCAGCAGTCGAATCCGGATGCACAGCTATCTGGCTTAACCCCCACCCACACCCCCGTTTCTGATGCTCACTTGCGGCATATTACTGATGCCGTGTGGCGTCTGATGGACGGGCGCCTGGCGGGACTTGATTCAAGGCTGCCCACGATTCGGCCGCCACTGGCAGTGAATAAGCCAAAGGCCGCATCAGAGCCGCTCCCTGTTTCTGGTGGCCGCGTCACTGCATGTTATGCGGCAGCAACGTCGGCGCCAGCACGAAAGGCCGGGAAACCCTCTAGGGCCCCAACCAAAGTGGCGGAAAACTTTCCTCCACTTCCCTCTCTGGCACCTAAAGGGACAAGAGCATCTCAACTCCGTACAAATGTTGGACCTGAGCCAGGCTCCTCGGAATCTGTTCCCTCTACTTCTGGCCCTTCTAATGACGGTTGGAAAAAAGTGGAGGGTAGTAAAAAGAAGTCCCGGGCAAGAAAGAAGAAGGCTGAGAGCACTTTTTCAACGCCCCAAGCCCCGTCAGGATCAGTATCCACCAAAAAGACCCGGAAGCTCCAACTGCCAACTCCAACTCCAACTGAAATCAGTAACTGTATTTGTTACGGTGCTGCCAGAGGCGGCAAATAGGGGAGTCTCTTACGCTGCCGTCTTCAAAAAGGCCCGAGACTGCCTTACCTCTGAATTCGGGAGCGCAGGTGTTCGCTTACGCCTTGCCCAGAAAGGGTGTACGAGGATCGAGAGGGAAATTTGAGTCGTCGGCCCATGTTGTGTGTGTTCCGCAGGGGTCTGTCCTTGGAACACTCCTGTGGAACATGGGGACGACTGGGCCCTTTTAGGTGACTTCCCCCCTGGGCTGGGCGTAATCTGTTACGCCGATGACACTCTGGTCACAGCCCGGGGGTCAAACTTTCAAGAGGCGGCACGCTTGGCCACCTGAGGAGCCTCACTGGTCGAGCGGATCGAGGCGCTAGGCTTGCGGGTGGCCCTGGATAAGACGGAAGCCCTTCTATTTCATGAGCCCCGTCGAGGTCCACCCCCTGATGCCTGCATAATGGTCAACTCGATCCTCGTACCGGTTCGGGCCCACATACGATATCTGGGCCTGATCCTCGACGGAAGATGGCGCTTCGACGAGCATTTTCTGCAGCTGGCTCCAAAGTTGGTCGGCGCTGCGTCCGTCCTTGGGCGACTCTTCCCCAATTTGGTGGGCCCAGCATCGCCATAAGACGACTGTACACGGGGGTTGTCCCCTCAATGGCACTATACGGTGCACCGGTGATGGCGGAGGCTCTGACCGCCCAGAATAGGGCACGCCTCTGGCACCCTCAGAGGGTCATGGCAGTTAGAGCCATACGTGGCTACCGCACGGTACTCCCCCGTGGGACTTAGAGGCGGAAGTGCTCGCCGACGTTTATCGGTGGATGACTGATTTCCGGGCGGGTAGCGGCAATCGGCCCAATCGGTACGCGAGTGGCGTGAGACTGACGCAGGTTCTCTCCGGGCACGGCTGCTTCGGAAAGTACTTGCACTCGGTCGCTAGGAGGGAGTTGAGTCCCGTCTGCCACCACTGCGACTGCAGTGAGGACTCGGCCCAGCATACGCTCGCGGATTGCCCGTCTTGGGCGGTGCAGCGTCGGGCCCTCACTGCAGTAATGGGAGAGGATCTGTCACTACCGGCCGTCATACGCTCCATGGCCAGTAGTGACAGGAATTTTACCGCGGTCGCAACCTTCTGTGAGGATGTCATCTCGCAGAAGGAGGCGGCGGGAGGACAAGATCGTCCTCCCGCCACCTCCTTCTGCTGAGATCCACTCGGACCCAATTCGCCGCCGGCGAACTGGGCGGCGTAGACAGTAATTGTGTCCCCCCAATTCCCCGCCAATAATTGCGATAATAATTGAGAGTTGAAAGAAGGTGGTGCCCGTGATTGGCAGGCGCTAGGAAGGCTCCGGATGTCTACACACCCTGTGGTTTTAGTCGGTCCGATTCGGACACACCGTCTCATCGAAAACCCCGGTGGGATGACAGTCCAAGGGGGTTTCCACACGTAAAAACAAAAAAAAGGAGAGTTTTCTAGTTGGTTTTATTATATGATTGTAAATGTTATAATTGTGTAAGACAGACTCTAGTTCCTTGTAATTCCTTTCTGCCTTTTTGGCGTCTATATTCCAGTCACCACAAAGTGTTATATTGATTTTTTTTGCCCAGTTTTTTTAAAAGGAGTTGAATATTTTCCAAGAATATCTTAGAGCAGGCATACTTATTTGATGTTAATATCCTCATGATACCCCCGTCACGGAGAAAAGGGACCTTGACAGACAGACAGACTGGCTGACAGACCGACAGACAGATAGATGAACAACGGAGTGATCATATCAGAGTTACTTTTTTTCCTTTTGAGTAACGGAACCTTATAAACGCAAAACTGTATTTTGTAATGTGTTTTAATTAAAGCAAAGCACGTATTGCACCGTATGCACAGCTCTGCGCATCCCTGAATTTTAAGAAATATAAACACTTTTGTGTAATTTTCATGTTTTTTATCTTTTTCGTCAGTGAATAATACTAACGAAGAGATTTGGGCATAAAATAAAGAAAATTTTAGGAACAAAAACACACAAATAAAGAATGCCTCCACTCCCCTGTTGTGACCATGGTGTTCATGGGCGACGTAAGTCTTAGCTAGCTTAGCTTAGCTTTAGGTGACGCGTCTGTTCGTTTGCCCTCCATACAGTAAAAAAGTGCATTGACGTGAGAGGATCAGAGTTATGATCAGAATGTATTAGTTACATTTGGGTATATACTGTGTAATATACAGAACACCCCAATATTTAAAACGTCTCATCATTCGAAGCTATTACAATCTAACATAAGTAACTTATAAAATTAGAACAAGTCTATAATTTAAATCCAATCTATTTCTGTTCTGTGCTATCACAACGTGTATTTAGTAAATAATGAACTATTTTCTCAGCTAACGAGTGTATAATCAAATGTAAGGGACGGAAGCGGGGCCCCAACGCGATTAGCCGAGACGAGCCCTGAAAGTTAATGTTGTTAATAGGTTAGCGAATCGGGAGGAAATTGCGTCCCACTTGGGCATGAATTTGGTTGATTGGGCACTGGGTTAGTCGAAGATTTTTCGTTTATTTTTATGATGTACAAGCTGCCCCCGCACCTACTTAGTGTAATGTGAAAAACACAATACGTATTTGGCTTACAAGCAAATAGGCAAGCAATAGATTAAATTATCAAATTATCAAACAATAGGTTAAATCATACACAAAAACCGTATCCACAAAAATATTTTTATAATTATTTAAAAACAACTTACTCTCACTTCGAAAACAAACGGCGTAGACTAACTAAAATCGTCTGTTGTGAGTAAATGGTCGGTACTTAAACATTATGGCCTAAAATGTTAACAAAATGGCTGGTCCATGGCAACCCCGCAGAAGGCTCAACTGTAAGTCAAGAATGTGAAACCAGTCCACTTTTACGGTAGCACGAGTTCACCGCCCAGGGCGTCATGGAGGCCTTACTACCAAAATCGCAAAAAAACTCGCGATGTTTCTATAATCTTCTCTCAAAAGCACCGTATTTTCTTCCATCGGGCGGTCATATATTGCTTTGAGTTCCATCGCACTATCGCACCATAGCACTGGGTTTCAGAATCGTGTGTTGGGACGTAGTACTCTCAGTCAGTTTACCTCGCTTACCAAAGTATTGTACCGAAACGTAGTCGCATTTACTGAATTGAAGTCCTATAGTATATAAGTATGACTAATTTCAGTAAGTCGGTCACCCGTTAGTGCGTTCCCATATACGATTAAAAATTGCCAGAACATAATTAATTCAGTACAACTATATAGGTACAAATAATGTTGCAGCCCATTAGACAACACAGAAAATAGAACACCATATCCAAGTTAATTTAAAGAAATATACATGCGTAAATATTTTGCATATAATGTAAACACACGCACACAAAAATTAATACTTTATTCTTCAATGGAAAATAAACACGTTTGCTTCATAAGGAAAATATAATATTATTATTTCATAGAACATGAGTATGTACACATACAGAAAGTACAGAAGTCTAATAATAAAATCTGGTATACAACCATTTATTTACCAAATACCTTAATCACACTTGCAACAGTACCTAACACTCATATTTTCATGTCCAAATTTAGTATAATAAAACATATTTTTCAAGTCCTTAAAGCAATTATTGCAACTCAACTATTTGTAGAAGTCTCACAATTTCTGATATATTTGTTTTAGTAATCTTATCAATAAAATAAACCGCCAATATATATATATATGTATATATATATATATATAACCTAACTACCTACCTACACAGGATACGGACAACCACAGACAACTTTTAAATTCTTTTTGTTGAGCACCCATTAGGGTGTGATAGGATTAGGAAAGTTTTGTTATTATATGGTTTAAGAAAGTGTTAGGAACATAATATCGTCGTTTTTATTTCAGAATTTCAAAATGATGTATTGCATTGTTCTCACATTTATTTACAGTACTAGCACACCTGTTGACAGCCCGGCAACACCCCTTTGGCGTGAAATTTCGTAAAATCCGTTCTTAGCTGACCTCTACTCGGCGAAAGGAATATTCCTAACAAATTTCAAGTCTCTATGCCTTATGATTCCAGAGATTTCGTGATGAGTCAATATATCGGTGGAAATTTCTTATATATATACAGATGATATAACGAGAAAATTGTATAAAATATTTGAAAAGGGGTGTACTTGCCGTTTCATGCTTGCTCGTCTCTGTAGGATCTACGCGTTAAAAGAGGCAACTAGCTTCAAGACTGACTGATTCCTTCTCTTCTATTCAAAGATACCTATGGTTGATTTAATTTAAGTAACAGTGGTAGTGCCATACTTAGGCACGAATGGGCCGGCTCGACCGGTGCAAAATCACGGCCTCACAGTAAACCGGTTTTGAAGCAACGCTTGCTTTGCATTTCCCGGAAATTAGTGAAGTTTCCGGAGGCCCAACTCCTCCTCTCCTCTTTCCTTCCCTCAACTCTTTTCCACCTAATCATCCCTCTTCTCTTTTTTCCCTCCCTGCAACCCCCATCCCTCATCACCTTTAAAGGCGGGCAGCGCACCTTGCGACTCTTGAGTTACAGGTGTCCATGGACGGCGGTTTTCACTTACCATCAGGTGACCCGTCTGTTCGTCTGTCCCCCTATAGTATATTAAAAAAGTAATTTTAATTTTGATAGTACGAGGCATGCCTTTTAAGTTCTTTGAACTGATCTATATTCGAATTTGTTTAAATTTTGAATCTGAAACAGTTGAAAGTATTAGGATTAATGCTATTGTTTAGTCACAGCGTCGATTGGAATCTATCAGGTTACGTACGAAAATGAATCTTTCTAAGGAAAATGTTCGTGCGATAATTTTCTACAAGTTTAGCAGAGGCCTGACACGGCTTCAGTGTTTTGAAGAGTTAACATATGTGTTCAGTGATGAAGCCCTATGTCTGCGGACTGTCGAACGCTGGTATTTAGAATTCCAGCGTGGACATACTAGTGTTAGTGACAAATCTCGCGAAGGACGTCCAAAATCCGCCTTCACTGAAGATAACATCATTGCTGTGAGACAACTAATTCTCGAAGATCGTCATGTGACGTATCGAGAGATAGAGGCTCTATTAGGCATCTCAGGGGGAAGCGCTTGGTGTGAGAAAGCTAGTTTGCCGTTGGATACCGCATCTGCTTTCCGACGACCACAAGGCGGCCCCCGTCAGATGGTGTAAGAAAACTCTGCAAAGGTTCAACCAAGGACAGTCAAATTACGTCTACGACATCATCAGTGGTGACGAATCTTGGATCTATGCCTACAATCTGGGTCTTGTGTTGCGACTATTGCACTTAAAGATCGTAGAACGGTTAACGCAGAGTGGTATACCAGTTTGTTTACCACAAGTCATCGCCGAACTTCGAAAATCTAACTCAAAACGACGCATCATCCTGCACCACGAAAACGCAAGCAGCAGAAAAAGTAGAAATTCTTGACCATCCTCCATACAGTCCCGACCTAAGCCCTAACGATTTCTTTACATTTCTTAAAATTAAGAAAAGTTTTCGTGGTCAAAGGTTTACGTGGAGAATACTTTGAAAAACAATAAAAAGTACTATAAGGTACTCGTTGTGTTTTTTTCTTCAAACGACAAAACTTAAAAGGCATGCCTCGTAGTAGCTATGTAGCTGTAACTATTTGATGTCCGAATTAATATAATAATGTATTATCTATATGTCGGCATCGGAACATGTTTTATCGGTTTCTTTTTATAATTGTAGATGTCTCACAGTTCCCGATATATTTGTTTTAGTAATCTTATCAACAAAACAAATCTCCATTATACCCAACAACCTACCTACAGAAAATACTTAATTATTGCTAAAAGCAATAAAGTAAACTTTAGGATTGCCCAAAATGTTTTTTTTTATTGGATTGAGATCCCGGCAAATATCAATATATATACCTATACATACATACATACCCAGGATGCTAAGCCTATCCTGCAGTTGAGTGTTCTGAAGCAGCAAAATGGTGCATTTCTATTTGAAAACGACTACTAATAAACATTAAATATACGAATATTCTGTATATTTAGTAAAACTAATCTACATAAATATCTACCTATACATACATATAATAGTTTATACATATATATAACGTACATCAAATTAAATATATCTACTTACTTAAGTAGGTATATTTGTATTTATTTATTTATATCTCTTTTTACACCATTATATTATAAGATAAAACACATTTGAACAAAACGTTTAGACATACCAGCAGGTAGGTGGCTTCATCGCTCACAGCTATCTCTTCCAGGCAACCTTTTTACGGGAGTTATAACAGATTGAGGGAAGTCAATGGTGTATAGGAATTACCATACCTACATATGTGATATATACATGTTTAATATACCTCAATACGGCAATAATTTAGTTAATATGATAAACCAAGTTTGTGAACCATTTTCTTCTTTTAACTACTAAAAAGATAAATCTCTAGTATGCAGTTGCAAAAATAAATGGTGAAAAGAACAACCCGTCTAAATGGTATGACCGTTTGAATTTTCAGTTATTATCACAGTATATTAGTGGCATGTGTAAAGTTAAAGATTGCAAATCTTACGCATTTTTTTTTGTTTTCCAATTATTCAATCCGCTATAGAGAAAATACATTAAAAAGTTTTATACAGATTAGGATTTTCGAAATCCTACTAAGATAAAATATATATAAAAAGATATTGCTTTTCGTTAACATTGACAAATAAATGAAAATAATTTATGAAAACCATATAATCATACGATTTAGGTTAATGCTAAAAAGACTTCTAAGCCCCTCTGGCTTCCATGAACAAATCGTCCCATGAACAAAAAGAGAAAACTCCTTACTAGGAATTATTCTCAGTAGGCAGTTGTCTTGGCGCTTGACTTCCATCTCGCCCGATAGTGAACTTTGATTTTGATTTTCAATTAGACTGTACTTTTAAAAGTTGCTGAAGTAATTAACTAGGTATATTTGGCTAAAACTTTACAGATGCAGTTTGCAGATGCAGTTCATTCCAGACTTGAACTAGAAAGGAGCACTCAGCAGTCAAAGCGTTTTACATAACTTTGTGAAGGCATTTTAGTAAACACTACAATCGTAATATTTCATCAATTATCAATAATTATTTAGTAATTGGCATAAAGTGGCAAAAGTGGTATTGGTAAAATATCAGAATAGTTTCGGGATATATGAATGAAACTTGTATATGAATTGCAAAATTATGTTACGAGTAAATTCAATAGGTAAAAGTACGTTATGAAATTTTTGATATTTTTAGATGCCCTAAGAAAAGAGTACATACATATACTCACGTCTACAGGCATAGGTATATCTAACCCCTCACCCAGAAGATGGCTCTCTTCTACACCACTGAGAAGAAGCACGGCAAGACAAAGTTAATACCTTTTTTTATACTATGGGGGGACAGACAGATGGGTCACCTGATGGTAAGTGACATCTGCAACTCAAGAGTCGTAAGTGTGCTGCCCGCCTTTGGGGGTGATGAGGGATGAGCGGAAGCGAGGAGGGGAAAGAAGAGAGGGGACGAGGAGATATGAAAGAGGAGATGGGGGATGAGGGGAGAGGAAAGAGGAGAAGGCGAGTTAGGCCTCCGGAAACCTCACTCATTTTGGGAAAATGCAACGCAAGTATTACTTGACAACTGGCTTTTTGGGAGGCCCTGGTATCGCACCGGTCAAGCCGGCCCATTATTGCCTAAGCATGGCTCTACAGTGTTAGAAAATTTGATTTCATATTAAGGCGGAATGTACGACAACTCTATGTATATTTATTCCGCTTAGGGTGTTGCTGTTTTAACTTTTTTGCTATACTGTTTTGAACAGGCTCTTCCTAAACTATTTTTTTGTTACATTAAAAGTAAATACTTATAGCATACAATCACCGAGTAAACGTGGAGGCAGTTAAGTAGTAGGTATTATGTTATTTACGCGTTGTATGTAAATCCGTGACTCATCTCAGCAAAAGTATAACTTGATATCTTATTTTCATATCTAAAAGTACACCAAAAAACTACTCTATCTAGTTATTGAATGTGACCAGAATACATTATTCTCCTTTTTTATTTTTTAGGTTCTTTCATCATATCGTATTTTTTTTTTATTTTTTACTGTGTTTAGCTAAAGAAATTAGTTGAATAAAGAAACATGAATAATCGTTTATTATTTTTATCATTCCTTTTGCCTGTAATCATTTCAAAATAATCTAAACCATTTTGGCGACTGACTGACTTAATGGCTAAATGAAGACACGTAAAAAGAAGAGTAAGTATTAAGTAAATGTTTTTGTGGAATGTGGTAATAATTATAAAACAAGAAAGGAAAATAGATTTTAATGTTTTAGGATGATTACAAAAAATACGTCCTATAGAAATTAAATAAATAGAAACTATTTACTGTCCTGTTATCTGATAGTACACGCATAGTTTAAAAGCACGAAAATAAATAGGAAAAAATATTCTAAATAAATAATATTTTTGCAAACATATTAACTATATTCATTTTAAGAACCTGTCGCCTGCAGTCGTTTTTCTGATGACTAATGATAAACTAACGTAACCGTATATAGGCTTAGCGGCAGTCATATCTCTCTACAAGTTTGTGACACTAAGGGATTTTAAATGATATTAACATTTCAAAGTTTTAAGAATGTACATGACCTAAGGTAGTAAGATTCTAATACGAAGATATTATCTATACAAATGTTACTAATCTCGATGTGACCAACTTCTGGGTTAAAGTACTTCCCAGTTAGATTCAAGATGTTTCCGTAAATTTATATTGTTTGTTAATAAATTAACATTTTCTAATTTTATACGCAATAAACAGCATAGTCAAAACAATTATGATTCAAAGTGCTAGCGACTAATCATATGATACACAAGTTTATAAAAATCTGGTTAGATAATCTCATTTTAGTATAAAAATAAACTGAAAACGCAACATACGTCATACTTAGGGCCTAGTTGCAAAAACGTCATTCTTCTTAATAATTTTAGTGGCGTACAACAGCAGTTATTAAAATGTATTTACAAATCAATTATAATGTTGATGCAAACGCTACTTGTAGGAACAACAAAACTACGTATTCAAGTATTTAATGAACGGACTTGACCTCCAAGATCCAGTATAGCGAAGCGGACCATTCCGATCTGGTCGCATCGGCCAACTGATAGCTAATATTTAAATTCAATTATTTATTTAATAATTCATTTATTTATTAAAACATTTGTACAATAGTGATGGTAGATTATTTTAAGTGATAAAAAGTGATAATTTGGTAACAAAATGTGGAAACGTGTTTATGTGTTTTTTGTGTCAACACTTTTTTGGAAGTATGTTCGTAAGTATTCTATACATTTATAAAATTCAAGTGATTTTGAACTTAAATCACATTAGCGAATGGTTGAAATAAAGTATTTGATTGTAATGTTGTTGATCTTATAATACTATATTAATATTTAAGTGCAGTTACAAATCGTATAATGAAATAAGTCACGTTGCTTATGGATTTACAACGTGAGTTATTAGTTTATTACGAGGGTAGGATTAACATAGAAGCTGTGCTATAATGAAACTCATAGATTACATATCAACATAAGATAATATTCTCTATGACCGGTAAACAAAAAGTTTGTATTAGTCATGTGATTAAGACAGATTTGCATTTTATATATTTATATATTTTAGTATAACTTAATCTAGTCGTGATACTTTGAATACGTTTTTGAACAGGTTTTGCACCTTAAATGAAAACAAGGTGCGGTAAATTGTTGTTTTGCACATCCGTGGCTATTTACATTATGAAAAAATCTGTCTGATTTCTTACAGTCTCTATTATTAACATATAATATATATAAAGGTCATCACAAACCACATCTGTATCATAACTCTGTGCATAACTGTTCGCAGTTGACTATACAGTACACGTCACTTTGTCAGAATCTATTATGAGATTTCTTCATGAAATAGGTAGTGTTTATTGATATAAATCCTGGTTAGTATGCGAGTAGCGGTAGACACTCGATTTGTAGTCAGTAGTTGTTGAATACAAATGAAAAATCCTTTGACTTAGATTGAATGACTTATTTCTATCCCTAAGCCAATACATGATATTTAACATAAAAAGAAAAGAGTAAGATATAGATGTAGGACGAAAAGTTTCACAATTTTTTAAAATTTTAAAGATTCAACTGAAGTTGTCTTTTGAAGTATCCAATTAAAAACATAACAAAATTTTATACACTTATTTAACATAAAATTTGGTCTTTAAGGAAGCGGTATCATTTAGTATGACTCAGCGAGCTCTTACATCGGAATCAAATAGGTAAATATTCAAGAGTGGCTGGCGGAACTAGGACATGATGGACTTAAAAATTAAAACCTTCACGTCCCCATTGTGTAATCCTTTATATTGTGAGAGATTAGGGCTACCAATAATATAAATTAAAAATATATTAAACAATGATATTTACTTATATTCAAATATGCATTATACACCTAATTCGAGTCTGTACGTTGGTGTAGTGTATTGTCGAGCAATTGTCATTATCGACTAACTAAAGTTTTAAGAAGAAGGTGACCAGTTATTCTGGTATTTGACCTCGTATGAGTAAACCCTACACCACCCATTACTTGGGGTTTTCCCAATATGGGGAATAATCAAATAGCAATCAGATTGTTAAAATTCCTAACCACTTGTATGTACATATACTATATGTGTACTAAAACCTATTGAGGATAATGTATGATTGTTTTATGATATTCAATTTTTTTTTTAAATAATGAACATACTTTTTAAATTATAAAATTTGTGGATAACATACTGGTGGTAAGGGCTCCAGGTTTATGTGTAAAGTACATATATAAAATAATTAATAGGTATTTTACACCAAGCCTTGACCCAAATAATAATATATTTTCTTATGTGTTCAGAGATCTATGTTAAATGTTATTTTAAAAAGTCTATTAAGTTCATAACTGTTAGTTATCAAAGCTTGTATTTGTCTCAATTTGATTTCAAATTAGTTTTATTATAATAACAAACGTCGACGTCGATTGAGATAACAGTCATAAGAAACATGTTTCCTCGTGTAGCTGTCATATCAGTTTGTAAACTGTTAATATATCGCTAATTAAAGTGCAAACTGTTACATACGTTTTAAATAATAACAACGAATTTTCTATTATGAATTACATTTTTGACGCATATTCTGGTTAAAATTTCAGTGTAAGCAAGGCACTACAGTTGGCAGTGCATTTATTCTGATGTAATTAAAGGTCAATACACGAGGATGTTGCGAGTGCTATCACCTTATTAGGATATGGTTCAACTATTGACATTTATCATAACGAAGTTTCAATTACAAATATTGGAATCTCCTCGGAATCAAACCATTATACTCTAATGGAATCCGTATTTATATGATGATTAAGGTTTCCAAAGACTTTTAAAAAATACTGCAATAAACTTCGTGTGTAAAAAACAAACTTTTTATTTCAGTAATTGTAAATTATATAGTAACTTAGTATTATAAAAATAGAAACTCATTTGATACCCAATATGTACCAGCGGACACCGACGAAGATTTATATATATATATATATATATATATATATATATGTATATATGTACATATATATGTATATGTATATTATTTCTCAGTGTTTAACGAGACAATGGTTTACAGTTTCAGACGAATGCATCACACCGTTGGGCAGAAGAAGTAACTGCATTTCTTTATACGACTGCCCAGCTCTTTTAACCGCCTTCGAGCAAAGGCCTCTGCCGACACATGTAGTCAGTTTTCTTAGACAATCACAATGTGGCTTTGAGGGCTATTCGCCGAGAGTATGCTGTGGTCCTATCTCCTCACAGGTAGCGACGCCACGGCCAACGGTAAGGGTAATTTCTTTATATATATATGTATATGATTCCAATCTTTCTTCTTAAAACACTTAATAATAATATAATTTATCTTAGTCTCTTAAGAGTTAACTTTCTTGGAGGAGGTCAAGGTTCTCAGTTCAGGTTTCTGTGTTTAAAGAAATAACAAAATTAACAAAATATAATAATTGTGTTTTGTTAAACATTTACTTAAGTATTAATATTATTTTCTTATTGGTAACTGTACATACAAGTTGTACTGTATATGCTTTTTTACGATTTTACGAACAGATGGGTCACCTGACGGAAAGTGACAACCGCTGTTAATACACACCTGCAGCTCAAGAGTAGCTAGTTCGCTGTCCGCCTTTGAGGGTGATGAGGGATGGGGGATGCGGGGAAGCGAAAGGAGAGAGGGGGGATGAAGAGAAGGTATAGAGAGAGAAGGGATGAGGCAGAGGAGAGGGAAGAGGGGGAGTTGGGCCTCCGGAAACCTCACTAATTGAGGGGAAATTGCTTCACAACCGGTTTTCTGTTAGGCCGTGGTATCGCACCAGTCGAGCCAGCCCATTCGAGCCTAAGCATGCTCCTTACTTTATGATATCTATGTACATGTATTAAGAATCGAATATCTAACCAATTCTCGTAGCTTCGCAAGGCAATATAACTAGGAAAACCGTCAAGGTATTTTGAGTCAGCTAGACTGGAGGATATCAAAGTTCGTTTTTAGTGTATCTTAATTTTGCCTTATAAGGAGTCACATTGATTCTTTGACATTGACAAGAAAAACTGGAACTACCCGTAAATATGAAGTAGAAACATTAAAATTTAGGTTTTTTATAACTTTATTTAAGTCCGGTAAATCCTTCCGACTATAACGACATACACTATTGTATACATAACTTTGGAATTGCCTTGTGCCGTGGTTGAGAGTAGTAGCGAGTTCATATTCGTACTGAGACGGTGATGCAATCCGATATCAATATTTTGTGATTTTCTACGATCTTTTCTCAGACCGTAAGTATATGTAATATTTATTGATATTTGCGATTCACCGTCATTATTTTTGATGTATGTGGTGACATCCAATATATTTCATCGTCATTAATCGAATATGGTGGAACTACGTAGACATAACTGAATAGCTCCGAAGTCGCTATCCTTCGACTGCTGATGCAGTCTATATATTTGCGCTTTTTTTCCCGATTTTATTGGTTGTTTATTTTATCACGATTTTATTTAAAATGTGTGGTTTTTTACACAGTTCTATAAACGCGTAATAATAACGATCCTTGATTGCAACAAAATATCTAAGAGTCTTAAACGTCATTTACTTTCTATGATTCATGATCATAAGATTAGTAATGATTTTGTCTTCTCTTCCCGTTTGTATTTCCTAGAAAAAGTAAGAGTTTATTTAAATTATCACAGTATTGTGTCGATTATAAAATAAAAACAATGTATAAGTCATTTACTATAAGTGTACATAGTACACAAGTATAATCACTTGTCAAAGTTCAAGGTCGTATTATTTGATTCTTATCCCATCTTTAGTGCCTTAGCAAGGTCAGACCTAAAGAGATATAAAGTTTTATAGTTCGCAATTATATTTGGATCAAATATGAACCTTAATAGGATAATTGATTAATTGATTATTATTATAACAATTTTAAAAATCTTCTCGAATTTGTTTAAAAAACAATAATAATTTCAGTCTTAGGACTGAATGCTGACAGACTTGTGCACTAAGACAAATAAATATATTAATAATGTAATATTTCGGTGCAGACAAAAACAAATCAAATCAATCTGTCAAATCAAATCTGTCTGTATCAAAATATTAAGTCTCTCGGTAACCGCTAACTATTAGTTCGATAAAATAATAAGAAACGATTTTTACAGCATTCTGCCACGTCTCGGCCAACAGTGTCGAGCGGTGGTACCGATGACTATAATCCTGAAGATTCGTCACCAGCTCCTCGGAACCAGTGTGGAGTCGACACGAATGGTGACAGGATCTATGGAGGCCAATTCACAGACCTCGACGAGTTCCCTTGGATGGCCTTGATGGGATATAGAACTCGTGAGTTTTCGCATATGCTCATAAAGATTATAATACATTGTTATCATGTCACAGCTTATTTGGACAGTAAATATTTCTTTCATCATCATCATTCAGCCTATTGCAATTGACTGATCGAAAAAGAGACCTCTCTTAACGTGTGCCATTGCAGTCGGTCCACCGCCTTTCATCCAAGTTATTCATGATACCTTCTTCAGGTCGTCAGTAGATATATTTGGCTGGGAGATGTTCCAACTTCCTTTTACTAATTCGCGTTCTCCACTCTAGGACCCTTTTGGTCCAACGGTCATCGGTTCCTAGACAGGTGTGGCTAGTTATATCGGAATATTTGTATGCCACTTATAGAAACATAGCTTAAATTAGGAGTACCCCGAAGCAAGAAACAAAGAAACTGTGCTCTTATTTATCAACTCTCACTATCAAGTTGTTACAGTAGATAGAATTATATATACATATACATAACATACATATACATATGTAAATAATTATGATTCCATCACTTGTATGTCCGTTACATGTCATCACATCAAATTACAAAATTTAATGAGCAGGATAAGTATATTCCACAGTCAGAGATCCCTAGAAGATAATGATAGAATAAAAAACGATGATCATTCGCTTTATAATTGTATTAAGGAGAACAAAAAAATAGTCAACATTCTTTATAAACACTGGTCACCTACGTCTGAACTTGTCTGAACTTTTGGATTCTTTGGCTAGCATTTCTGTTTAAAACTGGTTTAGTTTCTTGTTTGACAAGTCATTATAATACCTACATCAAAGAGTGCAAATTATATTTGCTACTTTAAAGTAGAAACGTCATGCATTAGCGTAGCGTTCTTAATCCAATCAATACATTTTCAATTTGCAACGTAAGGAAGCATACGCTCACACCTGTTTGACGTTAGTGGAAGCAAATTAAGACAAACACTCGAAGAAATGATCTGGCCCTATTCTACTCCGATGTGAACCCCATCACCAACTTCAAAAATTTGACCCATTGTCTCGCGCCATACGGAATATTAACGTAATGGTTACAAACATATAAGACATTTGTAACTATAGCCTGCCAAAATTTACAGAAGTAAAGTTCACAGAAGTTCTTGATTAGTTTAGAAAAACAATATAATACATTTCAATGGACTGTAATTGACTACTAAGTATAAACTGTTGGTAGAAACAATAAAAGCTTACTGTAAAAAAGAAAATGAGAAGTTAAATAAGTTCTTAGAATACTGATATTTAATAATATTGTTTCTTGAATAATCAGACTCACAGTAATTTATTAGTCATATCAGTATTGAATAGCTACCCAAGGTTTTAACATCATTCGATGTATCGCTAGAATAAGTTGCAACACAAGTTTAAAATTGATGTTATATATGACAGCCTTGTAGTTTAAAGTACCAGTTTACATACAATTGTATTGCATGCATTGAGGGCAAGTACTTATAAACAAGTTTTACTTCATTAAAGGCATTGACGCGCTAGAAAACCAATCCTCGTGACTGTCGAACCATAAAAGGTTTTGAGATTCGTCGCAGGTAGTCAAAGTTAAGTTATTATAATAAGAATAGACGACCACGAAATTATCAAAGATATATACTAAATAGACTTAAAGAACAAGATTTTATTTTAAAATTTTAATAGCAGTTTGTATTTCAATCCATTAATTAGCCCACTAGAGTAGATGTATTTAATTAAGAATCTGATCAATAATATCATATAAGATAACTTGTTTACTACAATTACCTGTTTTTTTAATGACAATGTAACCCTTAATGATCAAACCCATCATTTTATTATTATAACTATTTTGTTTATCATCACTAACTAAAATTACATGACTCATTACTGGAATTCCCCTACACCAATTCAGAGTTTATACATATACATATGTTCAGGTACGACTTATTTCACAGAAATCGTCATAAAAACATAACTGTACAGTCAGCAAAATAAAAAACAGTGTACAGTGAAGATTACGGAGATTATTCTTGTTAATTCGGTTGTTTTATCGGTTGTAGTTGTTTTACACTAATCGAATCAACCCATCTGTCTGATTTTCTATTTAGTTTATGGCTGTACATTTACTAATTTCTACGGATAACGTAGTGTTGTGAGCGAAGGAGCGCAATAGTTCTTGTCTTGCAGCTCATAACGCGTCGACATCGCAGAGAGAAAAGGTCTGATGTCTTATCGTCTGCTAACGTCACAGCTACTAAATTATACAATAAACAGTCCTTCGAAGCTATCTTTGATTAATCCAACACCCTTATATTCTGTTATATGTTTTGTATACGCATGTATGTAATATGTAATAATAAACATCTAAATTGGTTGGTGCTCACAAACGCTGTCTCTGGGCTAAATCTTGATTTCTGTTCCTAATTCTTTCATAATGAGGTTGTACAATTTAATGGAGACGATATGCGTATGAGTTTGTTAATGATTTTTTTTATTCTTTACCAGGCAAGGGTACAATAACATATAGCTGTGGAGGTGTGCTGATCAATCACCGATACGTGCTAACTGCTGCTCATTGTATAACAGGATCGGTGGAGCAAGAAGTTGGGATTCTGTAAGTTTTACTTTTTGCAAATTAAGTTAAAACATATAAATTATGTAATTAGGCCGGCAGCGTGCTTGCAAGTCTGAGGCGGTAGTCACTTACCATCACCTGATGGTCTGCTCGTTTGCACCATACAACATAAAAAAGCAAGACCTCTAATAATATAATTTTTCGTAGAAACCGATTACAATTTATGAGTCTAAGAAAATTCTACATATTGTATTGTATGTATTTTTGTATTTTTAAGGGAAATGGCATAGTACCTATTGTTAATAAAAATGCATGTCACCTACGAATAATTGACTTTTAAAAAAGTAGATAACCGCCTTCGATGCGCCTTTGCAATTAGTTTGCGTAATACTTTCAATCGTATAAACTTTATTCGTTATTTTAATGATATATTCCATGTCCCATGATCAAATTCTGATTTAGATTCAATGGAACAGTGCAGGTATAATTTTTATTAAGCATGTATATTCGTCCTTTTGTCGCGCACATACTTAATGCAAATTTCAGACTTATATGGATGCAATTGTCAGAACTGGGCCCAATTGAAATGACACCACCAGCAACCAATGGGAAGCACTAGCTTTCAAATAAAAAAAATATTAAAATCGAGTTCTGAGGTAACAAACAATACAAGAAAATATATACAGTCGAATTGAGAACCTCTTCCTTTTTTGAAGTCGGTTGATAACCGATGTTCTATTCTTATTAGGTTTCTTCGTAAAGTCTTAGTTGTACTGACATAGTGATATTCATAAGAAAATTTCATCAAATGAATTCTTTTTATTACTTTACAAGGTTTTTTACCTACATATGAAACTTATGTGAATCAGTAGAATAATTACCTCCTAGTTTTATTAATTTACTATATTTATATTCATTTTTTTTGTGTCTTAACACAGGTTACTAATTCTATTATACAATTACCGTCAGTTTCTCTAAATATAGACCCACAGTAATCGGCTTACATATTTTCACCCCATAAACCTTGCTACCTCTCTTAATAAATTTTCAAGTCTTTATGGAAACGTTCATTATGTTCATCACTTACGCTATCAGGTTCTAAGGAAAAAAAAAACACGTGTGAATGTAACAATTGTCTTTGGGTTATAAAAAAAATGTAAAGTAGAGTTATACCTATACATCCAGATTGAGAAGATGATTAAGCCTCTTAACAACACCATGGACACCACCCATGACCAAGAATGGTCCTCTCAGCAAGACTCAGCATCGGGTCCTAAAGCTCGATCCACCCAAGCATGGTTGGAAAACATTTCTGATTTCATTGGAGTTGAAGACTGGCAGTCATCTAGTCCTTATCTTGATTCGTTGGATTGTGGTTATGCTTAGTTTTAGAGTATGGCATGCTCTAAACGCCATGATGATTTGGAAGGCCTAAAACAATCCATAACATTGGCAGTAAAAAGAAATCCCATGGAGAGAGTGCGCATTTCTTTTGATAGCTGGCCTCAGCGTTTAACGTTTAACTGTGTTAAAGCCAACGTACATCATTTTGAATGAACTACATATATTTTAATGCTATTAAATGAATATATAAACTAATACACATTACAGTCATAAATGTTTTATGCCATAAAAAAAGATTTTTCCTTGTAACTATATTAATTGCAAAACTAGGTAGAGATAGATCAAGTTAATCTTTTCTCCTTATCTACACGTCCTTGTTGTAAAAAAAAGGATTTAAAATTTCATACGATTGAACTCTCGTTGGTTTGACAATTCATTTTTTTTTTATTATGACAACAAAGAATGAAACTACTTAGGAGCATTTCTTGGAAATGGAACTTAATATGATAAATACTTATAAAATTAGTATAGTATATAAACTCATTAAACAAGAAACTTGACTCAGCATGAGAATAAAAGTGCATATTATATTAATTTCTAAAAATACTTTATTAAAAATAAATAAAAATAACTAATGGAAAAACGTCAAGATAATATAGAAAGATTTTTTAGATTCATTGCCTAGAAATACGATTTATTTATGTTTATGTAATTTATTTCTTTTTTTGGGGGATGTTAAGATATTTAAACACAATACTGCTTCTTGCGATACAGAAATACCTTAAGTGTGTTTATTTTTGGATATAGGGTGACAGACGTTTAAACGGTTCACCTGATAGTCTAAAGTCGATGCATTAGTAACTACATAGCGTTATAATATCGATATTATCTGTTACATATCGTGTATTATTATACTGTAAATTAAAGAATTTCTCCTAAACTGATATTTTCTATTTTAGATCAACTGTGCGCCTAGGCGAGTACGACACTCAATCAGAAGTAGATTGTTTAGACGACACTTGCGCTGAACGTCCTCAAGATATCCCAGTTGCTGGTGCTTATGCCCATCCCGGATTCATAAACAAGGATAAGAGTAGACTGAACGACATTGGTATTGTGCGGCTAGCGAGAAGGGCGACCTATTCATGTATGTATCATTGATTTTAATTTATTCATTCATTCATTGATAATAAAATTTTAAAGAGGTGAAGCCGCCTTTGAAGGTGATGAGGGGTGGGGGTTGCGGGGAGGGGAAAAAAGAGAGGAGGGATTAAGAGACGGGATATGGGAAAGAGGAGAGTGGGGTGACAGGAGAGGAAAGTGGAGAGGAGGATGTGGGCCTCCGGAAACCTTACTCATTTCAGAGAAATGCACCGCAAGCGTTGCTTCACAACCGGTTTTCTGTGAGGCCGTGGTATGGCACCGGACGAACCGGCCCATTCGTGCCTAAGCATGGCTTTACCACTGTTAAAATAAATAAATTAAATAAATTTGTGAAGTTATATTATATCTGCTATATTTGAAATCACATAAATACTACACACTCAAAATATCAAATATAAAAATTAAATAAATATAAGATGAAGGCGCCGGTGAGCACAAAACGATCTCCGGCGTCCATGAGCGCTGGTCTGGTTAACGTAACGGGTAGGGCTGCCCTTACACTAGCAGAAGCAGGCCTGAGACGGTTGTGCGATGTGTTCTCTCAAACATGAGGGGGGCTAGGTCCCCCGTATTCAATGGTGGTGGTGGCTCTTGCAATTGAGGCGGCCAAGGTCTGCAGGGTTCCTGGAAGCATTCCTCCTAGGTTATACTCAGGTCCCTTGCATTAGACCCACTTGTGTCAGAATACCGTGTGGTTTTAGTCGGTTCGAGTCCGTCATACCAATTCACCGTCAGCTCCGGTGAGGTGGTGGCATGGATGACCCTTGGGTGTTTCCACACGAAAAAAAAGAAGTGTTAAGTATTACTTTTATCATGTTTTTTTTGAGAAGAAGTTATTATTTGTATAAATGAATCAATATTGAATGAAAGCATTATCTTAGAAAGATAAGGTTTTTTACTAACAATCCAAAAACCATCCACCGAAGTGTAAAAAAAGGGGTTAAACAGAATTCAAGATGCATTTTTAAGGTTTAAGCATTATTTAATAGAAATGCTATTACAAATCATTTCTTTTTTTTTTAATTATTTCTTTGAATTATTAAAAATTTACAATTATTTAAAAATACACAAATTATTAAAAATACTCAATATTTAGAGAAGTTAGGTGACATTCAGAATTAGAATTTAATTTTATAACAATGTGGCTTAAGGCCTTGTTTGCAAACACCATTTATGGAGATAACTAGTACCAAGTTATAAAATAACTTATTCAAATAATGTGAAAATCTTATTAGGAGAACATTTGCGACCGTAGTACTATAGCTGTTGTTTTAAAATAGCAAATAATGGTATTTGCTACAGCTATCGTACTACGGTCGCAAATGATCGATATAAGAACATAAATTGAGAACTAGTTTTGACAGCTATTAACGTACACAATGGTCATTCAAATGATTTAAAGTCAGCAAATATTGGTGTTATACGCGTCTGCCTACTCCTTTGATAAGGACGTGAGTAAATGTTTGTTATTTTTAAAATAATAAATAACTTGTTGCTTCTTTACAGATTACGTACAACCTATCTGCTTAGTGGATACTAGACAACGCTTGGTTCCCGGTAACGATGTGTTCGTTGCTGGATGGGGAAAAACCCTGGAAGGTACGTCAGTAATAACTATTGATTTTATACCAACTACCACGTCCGTCCATGAATTAAAGCCAGTAGAGCAAGAGCCTACAGATGCTGACTTTACCAGCTTTAATTCATTCATAAAACATAAAAAGCGCCATTTTCGGTTAACTTTTCTATTTGATTTATCTGTATTTTACAACTTCATAGTTTACACTGACATAGCTGAATAAATAACTCAACAGAATAACTATAAAATACAGGTCTCAAAAATATTTTTCAAATATGTATGACAGTGTTACATGCATCACAAACCTAACATGTTAATCTAACGTGTTCAATAAATATTAATAGATATATGTAGGTTCATACTCGAAGTCATAGATTTTTACTATTGTTTGACTCTAAATAACTAAATTAATTTATACTTGGCCGCCATGCGTACACACACATGGCTTTTGCACAGGCATAATATACGTATATACATATAACGTACGTTTGTGCGCTGCTTAAAATGACGCCATCTGATGATTTCACTGGTACTGAGTCGTAATGGGCGTTTTTCTCTTGTTGCGTAAGCATAAACGTTTTTTAATTTTCTATAAGATGTGATCTCGTAACTTGCATACATTTTATGAAGATATTATGCACACATATTCATGGACACTTGCAACTCAAGAGTCGTCAGTGTAATGCCCGCCTTTGAGGTTAACGATAGATGGGGTATGCGGATGGGGAAGGTTAAAGAGGAGAGTTGGGATGAGAGAGACCACACTAATTTAGAGGAAATGCAACTCAAGCGTTGCTTGGCTACTAACTGGCAAATAACACTATATTTGTGTCTTCGAAGCGATCGTTTGGAATATGTGCATCGGTACCTTTAATTTATTAGCTTTTATTATAATTTATTTAATAGGTTCCAATGCACATATTGAAAAAGATAAATTAAAAGAGTAACAGGAAATAGCATAAATTCACAAAGTTATTTTTTTTTGTAGGTCGCAGCAGTCCAGTGAAACTAAAATTAGGATTACCTATTTACAACAAAAATGAATGTGTCAGTAAATACAGTACGCTAGGTGCTAACCTTGGCGACAAGCAACTCTGCGCCGGTGGAGTATTTTCACAAGATGCCTGTCGGGGTGATTCAGGGGGTCCTCTAATGAAGAAAAAACCTGAGGGTATCTGGGAAGCCGTTGGAATCGTTTCATTTGGGTATGGCTGTGGAAGAGATGGTTGGCCAGGAGTGTACACCTCTGTAGCCGGGTATATAGACTGGATAACGCAGACGCTACAATCTACGAATCAGTGATTCCGTATACTAGTCCTATTACATCAATAGAAAACTGAGAATTTTTGCCATTTTTGTTCAGCATTTTTGGTACATTGTCCAGTGTTTTGATGATATACCTAATTAATGTGATGTTGTTAATAGTTTATTGAAATATATTTACTTTTAAGGATTTTTGTGGTAGTTTTATTGCTTTGTAAACACAATAATTACTAAAATAGTTGCGCACAAATTCAACATCTCGCTCTTTGTGACCTTACTGTATTTTCAACCTTAAAGCCATCATGGTACAGGCTACAGGGGCAAGGCTACCAAATAGTGACTATTGGGCGTTGCTGTACCGGACCTATTTTTATAGTTTTCAGATTTCTTTTCCTCGGAACCTTAAAAATATTTAGACAAGTTTAATGTTGAAGTCAAAACCGTTTACAACGAGTAGCTTACGATTTTCTACTTTGTTGTAATTGAATAGGATTTATAATGTTTTTTCGCAAATGTCCACTCAGTGTGAGTAGACCCTTATCGTAATCATCTGAAAGGGAAAGATGTTTGGCCAGCTAGTGTGGCCTATGTTTATCCCTACATTAGTTGTATAAGTTTTGCGTAAGGTTACGTAACTTTCTGCCGACTTCAATTAGGGCCGCACTTGCCCAGGCACTTCTTTTTTCAATTCTCGACTATGCCGTTGTCAGCTATCTACATCTTATCGAAGCGCAACTTGATAAGCTTGAGCGACTTCAAAGAATTCTGAATTTTATCAAAACCTCAAATGGCTTCCAATTCGTTTTCGCTGGAGTACTCATATCCTCATTTTTTTTAGAACATCTTATTCAACCTTAAGTCTCCTTTTTATCTCAAACAACTTTTCAAGTTCCTAAATGACACACATGAAAAAAGTCTAAGGTCAAGCAGATGCGAGACTGGAGATGTCTTCGCATTCCACAAAATTTTACGATCTACCTTTGCTTTGTCACTCAATATTAGGCCAGCTAGAACAATTACTAATTTTAAGAAAATAGTTTATTATTATTTTTATCATATTAGTTTGATACTTTCCGTATGCCGTAGGTAGATATATGTATGTATATAGTTGTATGTGTATACTCGTTATTTAATATATTTAAGTAGATATAGGTATATTTTTATATTGTTAATGTATATTTTGTACTTATATATCAAAGTATACTAAAGGACGAATGAACAGAATATCTGTATACTTTTATATTTATTCGGTAACCGTAGGATTTCTTTGAAATGCACTTCCAAGTAAAGTCCTTATATCTACGTCTCTCCGAATCATTTTGTTCAATCCTAAGGTTGCCTGGAAAAGATTGCATTTAGCAATAAGGCTTTCTTTTGTACAATATGTGTTTAACACACACTGACTTCGCAGTATAATTCTTATTCTTATAATGTTCAAAGTTTTTATCTATCTTCCTATCTATCTATAAAAACAAAATAAAAATGTTGCAAACTAAATACAATTTCGAGATAAATAAAATGTTAAGATTTGTGATCAATATAAATGGCTGAAATACGTAATGCATTACTAATGTTCTGTCAACCTCTCCAATTAGCTGGTCATACTCTCAGAGTGCACTCCCCTTGCTTGTTTAAGTTCTGAGCTGAACTCACGACCTTTTCAATCATGCATTTATTTAAAAAAAAGTATTTATATTACTACGAAGCTAACACATTAAACACACAACATACTTACATAATAAAACTTTACTAAAACTTCCTGGTAGGCAGTTAGCAGCTACTGTTATTTGTAAATAATTTTGTAAAAAAAAAAGAGGTACTCAGAGCAGAGACGAAACGACTAAATATTTTCAGACTATTTCGCTCGAGTTCCTTCGATTCCACCAATGAGAGTGCTTGTTTCAATTTCAAGTGTTGTTTTCTAGTCTTTGTGCCATCGTCTGCTAATGAGCATTAATGAAGGGTTTTTGCTCACTAGCACTTGCTCTTTGCAGTCCATTACCCCTCGTCGCCCCTTCGGTACAAAGAGCTAGAGGGCCAGCCAGACCCTAATGGTTCAATGCCCGAAGATAATAATTAATCCTAGTCACCTTCTCGATATTTAAATACCATATTCATTTTTGAATTTCACACTCCAAATTTACTTGTCAGAGAAAAATATTTTTACCTTAACTCAACATCAAATCACAAAATATGTAATGTTCAGTACATAACAATGGGGTGCAATGAAATATGAATAAAAATAATATATTAAGGAGCTGCTCATTATTAATTAATTATCTCACAATCCTTAATTTTTATAACTTTTAATTGATGTTACAATCGTGTCAGCGATTCCCTAATTGTCCGTCCGTGCCCCTAATTTATATAATTTTTATTAATGTTTCGTGCGTTTGAGCGTCACATATTTCATATTTCTTCACATTTTTACCATTTTTTGGAAATATTATGAACACTTTCTACTCAAGTGCCCAAAAAGGAGGGTTATGTTTTTTTGAGTGTATTTACGTATGTATGAGATTTCTTAGTAACGCAGTAAAGCCTAGAGCCATCTAGGCTCTACTGCGTGACACAGCATACAACATGGATTTCAAAATGTGAGGTCATTCGAATCGTCTTAATAGAGAGAGTAGCATAAGATAGCTTTAGGTCACCTCCGTAAAAAAAATGTTAATGAGTAAATTATTTATATAGTGAGGTCGGAATGCCATATTTTTAACAAACCTCAAACTTTTCTTTCTAGATGTGAGTATCTTTATTGAACGAGAACTTTTTAATGCCTGAACAGATTTGGATATATGGGGTATCGTTTCTTACATCATACCGAGTGCAATTTGTAATTATAAAAGAAAAACAACATGACTTCTGTATTTCGCGTGATTCATTTGTGCAGAGTAGTTAGCAGCACAAGTATAATTAATGAAAGATGGAATGCAAGATCACTGATAAAAATGGGAATTTAATTTTTATCCCTGTCTTATTCCCTCCATTCTCCCAAAGTTGCGTGATAATTGAAGAAATTTAAGATAATTGTAATATCTTCTGAGGAAAGACATCTCACACACGGCCTTCTGATCCTACCTATGAGATGTACTATGGTAACTAGACTGCTAATATATGTATGTATGCAAATATCTATATATTTCTAAATACATAAATGTCATAGATAAAATACACCCAGACACAGAACATATACTTCGTACTCATTACACTTGTCCTGGTGGGAATCGAATCCATTACCTCTGGCTTAGCAGTCAGGATCAATAACCATAAACTAGACCAACAGGCCAGTTATGTGAATGTCTCTCCTTAAACGCTTATAGTATTGAGATGGAAGTTGAATTAGATTTGAATGTTTTAAGCAAAAGGCTGGCAACCTTAAAAGTCATCGAGATGCTCCCCAAACATTCTGAACAAAGATATTCAATTAGTCGTAACGTATCATTTGCATATAGGTGTCGCCAGCTATCAAATTAAGTGGCGCGCTGACACTTCGGTGCGCATAATTAAATCATTTACCCTTTTCAAGTTATGCACTCCTGTTACCCAAATGGGGTATGCAAATTATTCGTATACAATAAAATCACAAGTTTTTGAAAAAAGTTTTACAGAAGACAGTGCAATATTTTCTTTTATCTATCATAAAATACGAACACCAATTAGAATATACTTTCTCGGTATTATAATAATGATAGTCTCGAGCAATCAGAATTACGAAAACAAAAAATTAATTTAATCGTTAGTTGTAAAGTACTTTTATATATAATCAATTAATGTATACGTAGTTACGCCTTAGATAATTATCCAAATTGCTTCAATTAAATAATTAATTAAACGAACATATAAACCCATTTCAACACACAAGCTTATATAAATATTTTAAAGAATAAAAAGTAGTTATAGCTAACAAACGATCATAATAAGTCTCACTCACAAGACACAATAGCATTATACAGTATTTAGGATAAGTATAATGTAGGTTCGTATATCTCTATATTATTTCAACCTATATTAAATATTAATTATAAGGGGATTTTTATATTTAATATTTGCCCCTATAAGCGTTGTAATATAATGAAATAGTTCAGACTAGTCTTACTCATAGAAGTATCTATATTACTTATGTATTACTATTTGCTATAATTTAACAAGGCTACATCACATTGTGACGTTTTAATATGATGTCTATATTAGCGAGTCATTTGTTATTGTGAATGTCGTATATATAATTAACTACCTATATTAATACATATGTGTACTAATTGGTAAGTTTGGTTTGCTTTGTATGTTTGTTGCTTTAGTATAAAATTTGCACAATGCAAATTAGTAGATGTTTAATATTTCGCTCCGTGTTCCGGGTAAGATAATATTAAGTTGATAAATTACGTATGTAAACTAATATAATCAGTTTTCCTTATGCTGGAAAACCCATATGAAAATCTTAGAATACACATATTAGGTATAATTGGTTGTGGAAATACATTCCATGTGATTTATATTGAGTGTTTACTTATTATCAAATGACTATAACAGTAAAAACCAAGGTAAGGGTTTTTAAATTCGTGTTTTATTGCAACCGCACTTGTCATTACACTGTTGTTTTGATAAAAAAAACTTGTTTCTTGTATATAATTCTTTGAGTTACCTTGTACACTACTGGATAATACATAATCAATATCAAGATCAAGATAATGCATAATATAAGGTCGTATCAATCCGGAAATACGACAGGCGACAATTTGTTCCACAGGCTGGTTGTGCGAGGCAAAATGCTTCTGGAGAAGCGCACAGTGGTGGAATGCCAAACATCCAAGAGATGGGGATGGATTTTTATTTCTGTCACACAGAAATTGTCATCTATTTAATTCCCTTTAGTTCGTACATAGTAAGATAAATTATAAGGTAATCAGTTTATATATATCACGTTTTTTTGGCTGCAACAAGTCGGTAAGTTTAAAAGTATCTGTCATAAATGAGTACCTTTTTCAATGTATCTTAAGTTATTAACATAAAATAGCATAGTAAACTAGAACTGTTATTTCCTATATTTTTTTTTGAGTAGAGATTCCCAATGGGCAATCACCTTATTTGAGCTTTGAATGTCGAAATTGAATTGACTAAAACCACACGGTGTTGTGTCGTTATTGCTAGGGAATACCCTAATAAGTAAGCTTCCGGGAACTTAGAGAGCTTTATAAGCAGACGGCCACATCCTGGTGTACAGGGGCCTTGCCCCGAGCGCCCCCATCTCAGGCCTACTTTTGCAATGGTAACACGATGCTATCTGTATTCAAACTTAAATGCATAATTTTACGATGGTTGGATGTAAGATATGGCACGCATAAAATATAACAAATATTGATTATTATGAATAAAATTGTTTTTACTTTTGAATCAATAGCTAGTAAATTTTCGCGTGAAAGCAGAGCATATATTTTCATGGTTCGATATTCTTGAAAATATCATGAACATGTGCTATCCTGCTGCGGCCATTTGAGGCGAAAATGAAATATTTTTTCCTGTTCCACGTTTAATAAGAACGGGTAATAATAATATCTACATTTACTTACTTTCTTAGTATGTACATTTCGATATTAATATTAGCGTTTTTATTTTGTTTTACATGTATAATCTGATTAAAGTGACTCATACACCCTTATAAAGTGTTGTATGTATATTATTCTAAATAAATAAACATAGAAAGTATAAGGAGTGAGTAGAGGTGCGTTAAACACCTACCATATTTTAACGAAGTTCTACCGAATTTGATCCCTCTAATGTATTAGCGGGTAAGCGTATTGCCGTCCACCGAGATGAAACATGGGAGAATTTAATATACAAGGAAAATTATGTATACCTATTTATATATTATATATATTATGTATATAACATGTATATGATGTACATGTGCACATATTTCTTCTTTCTCAAGCTGTGTCTATATATGTACATTCAAGTAAATTTTCAATATTCTACAGTATGGGTTAAGATACGCATTATTTTTCAAACAGTTTTCTATTTTGTACGTGACTATTAGTTTGTCAGAGGTGTAGAAAGTAACTACTGGCATTCATGCAGTACTACATAATGAAATAGTCAGCTAATTCAATGTCTTCTAAAATAATAATGCTACCACAGATTTTTATCGTTGACTCCAAGAATGAGCAGCTAAAATTATAGCTATCTATGTAGGTGTAAAACTGAAAAAATATCAAATTATATTACTTCTAGTAAGCAATATTACCTATGTTATGATAATTTTACTCATTATTTAATCAGTATTCGTTTATAGAATATTTAATATTAATATTAAGTATATTAATAATATTAAGTACTATACAGAAATACTAAAACTTAAATACTCTTTCACGGCATGAAATGTTTTATTATTTAGCCAGTCTCTCAGGGCTGGAATATACTTCTTCAAAGGGAGTACTTTGAAGCATTACGAAATTTTATTAAATACTTTAACAAACATAGAATATCAATTGTACCATATTCAACTGAAGTTTATTTTGAATTCTGACGTAATTTCTGTTGGTTACATCTTTAGATTGTTTAAATAGCCTCTAAATATTGTCGTGTTGTTAGATACATTACATAGTATATATGTAAATATGTAAACTTTAACCTAAGGATAAAAAGCCGATTAATAATTAAAAATAAAAAAAATATTTGACTGTCTATAGTGGGAATACTATATTATTTATGCTGTTACGTTTGCATATTTTAGACTGAATGGTGAAGAAACCCTAAAATGTTAACTCATAATAAAGAAGTTTACTCTAACGGACGGGATATTTGCGAAGCATTTAATAATTTCTTTTATAGCGTATTTGGAGTTCAATCCTCTCAGGATAATTCTGAGAAAAGCTCTAACACTGGCGACATCTGTTCCGATATCATATGTAAATTGAGAGTGAGTGCCAGCACTGTAGAAAAAGCAATTGGTGCTCTAAATACTGACAAGGGTCCTGGATGCGATGGCATTCCCCCTATGTTCTGGAAAAGCTGTGCCAGATCTTTAGCGGCTCCTATTTCAACTATTTATAATTGCTCTTTGGAGGCAGGAGTTTTTCCAGATATGTGGAAAAAAGCTCATATTGTTCCTATACATAAAAAAGGTTCACGGGTTAAGATAGAAAATTACAGAGGCATCTCTATACTTAACACCTTGGGCAAAGTTTTCGAAAAACTCGTATATAATGCTATATACCCTCAGATACTGGCTGGGATTCCAAACTCGCAGCACGGATTTTTAAAAAAACGTTCTGCGGTCACAAATTTGGCTTGTTTTTCTAATTATGTCTTTAAAAATGTGGATGGTGGGGGGCAGGTTGACGTGGTGTATACGGATTTTGAAAAAGCATTTGACCGGGTGGATCACGTCATCTTGCTTAACAAATTATTCAGACTCGGTATACGTGGTGATCTGTTGAGGTGGATTCAGTCTTACCTAGCCAAAAGGTCACAAGCAGTAGTGATGGGAGGGTACCGTTCCAATTTCTGTGAAATCCCCAGTGGTGTGCCACAAGGTTCACATTTGGGACCGCTATTATATAACGCATATTTATACGACATTAATGATGCCATCAGAAATTCTAAATACTTAATGTATGCTGATGATAAAAAAATATTTTTAAAGATTGGGTGCCTTGCCGATTGCTTGGTACTTCAATCTGACCTAAACCATCTGTATGATTATTACAGTAAGAATAACATTTCTGTAAATATTAATAAATACCAATGTGTCACTTACAGTCGTAAAAAACAACCATTACACTATTTATATAATTTTAACGGCACGCAAATAGAAAGAGTCACTGCTGTACGTGATCTCGGGGTTACATTCGATAGTACACTTTCGTTTTCTGAACATATTGACACTATTTGCTCTAAAGCATATAAAAACCTTGGGTTTGTTTTAAGATCTTGTCAACATTTTAAAACAATTGAATCGCTAAAATCTGTTTATTTTGCTTACGTGCGTAGCACACTCGAGTATAGTTGCCCTATTTGGTCCCCTTATTATCTAATTTATTTGAATCAAATAGAACATATACAAGAAAAACTGGTAGATCACCTTAATTATCGTTTCTGTAAACCAGTTATTACTTACCGTCAAAGTTGTAAAGAGCATGGCTTGTTGACTCTTGAGGACAGACGTATGGTCCTGGACATGTGTTTGTTGTATGATGTCATAAATGGAAATATCGATAGTGCCGAATTGGTTTCACAAATAGTTTTTAACACCCCATCCCGTCGCACCCGACATACGCCTATGCTTCATGTACCCCGTCATGCAACTAACTACGCAAGGAACTGTGTATTTACCCGTATTTCGCGTACATATAATGTTTTTTTCCATGAGGTCTTCTCATGTTCCAAAAAATTGTTTAAATTTAAAATCACCAATGTTTTGAGTGGACAGTGAAAATTTTGAGTTTTAAATTTTAAGTTTATAATATTTATTTATGTTGACTGTATTGAAACTTATGTCATATTTCATGTTCTCGTTCGCATGCTGGATACATAGTTTTTAGTTAACGAGGAAAACCTATTATTGGCCACACTTTCTGTGTATGTTATTATGTTAAAAAATATTGTATCGCTGTTGGTTTTCAATAATAAAAAAAAAAAAAAAAAAAAAAAAAAAAAAAAAAAAAGAATTTCGGTCAAAACAGATCAAAACGAAACAAAGGTATACAGCCAAGAAAAATGTGCTTTACTGATGTTTACCTGACTTTAATTAACCTTAACAGGTATAATCCTATCGACTAGCATTTGTTTTTAAGAAACATAGAATAGAATGTTCTGAATTTTTGTACAAATTTTCTAAAAAAGTTACTCAACAGTTTCTAGCTTATTTCCTTAGTTTATTCTGTTTTACAAACTGAAGCTCTATTGAGATCATATTATAACAATATACCTATCAACATTCAGTCCGATCAGTATTTTTATTTTACTATCATGTGAAATGTTTAAGTATATAAATTAAATATTATATTATTATTACTTAATAAATCCAAGTTCACAACAAAGAAGGCTAGAAGTTCAACGTAAGACATTTCAAAAACAATATTATCCTGTTATATGTGTGAGTTTCATCCAAAACACATTTATATTTCATGAGAGCGACAAATGGGGCGCGTTACACCCTGTTTATCATTTCCAATATAGTAGTTCTATGTAAATGATGCCTACTTTTAAACTGTCGTAATTTTTATATTCCGATTGGAGTTTCCCCTCTAAGTGTTTGTTATCTAACAAGGAAATGAATGAATGTATTCGCAGTTTTGATTTACTGTTTCTATTCCGAGTTTGTTAGTGTTTTATCATTGTTAGTTGTTATTTCTGTGCTATTGTTCGGCATATTTTATAGATAACTTTTGAGCTGAATATGTATTATGCATGTGTGTAAATCACTTGTTTTATCCTTTAAACTAAAAATCATTTGTTTTTGGTTTGTCTAGTGTTTAGTGATCCTGACTGTTCGTCAGGAGTCATGGGTTTGATTCCAACCGAGGGTTAAAAATTGTGTGATACACATGATGATTTGTTCTGAGATAAATTATACAAATTACCAATTAGTTATAAATATATAATACATATTTTGTATATATTTAGATATACATATGTATGTTTATCAACAGTCTGGATTCCAAACTCTGCGTAGTTTGGTTTAGGAAATGGAATGAGAGATTTTGGTATAGTGGTATATTGGAGATTTTGGTATTTACGATATTTTAGAGATATCTAAAAAATTTAAAGTGGATGTTCTCAGTTTCATTTCTAATCTACAATATTATTAAATATTACGACAAATTAACGTATTGTGTTCAAACATTATCGAGACTTTTCGAGTAGACTAATGAAGTTTTTTATATTATTCATATCATTTGATTTTTGAGTCGCAATCATAGTGTAGGTATGGAAATATGTGAAAATAATATTCATTACATAGTGAAATAAACAAGCATCTAACAGGCCTGCGGCACGCAACATATACCTATTTACCTCTCATGCAATCCTAGTACAGTTGATAACGACTATCATTCTCATCGACAATGTTCCTCAACAATATAGATCCATATCTTCCTCGTATATAAGCGAGGATATATAATGTGACTCATTTCCTTTACCAGTGCAGTATTATCGAAGTTTTTTATGGGATCCTGGTAATGGAATTTACAGGAGCGTTATTGTTTTTATTTAATTTCCTATTATTAGGGACGAACTGTGATGATTCTGAATGCGATGTAAGTATTAAAATAGCTTGTGAACTAATGGGACTCGTACTTATGTATTTTTGATTTTTTCATTGGAAGAGGCGTTTGTCGGAAGACAGGTACATGAACATTCACTGTAATCTTAAAGGTTCTTCATCTCCTCATCAGGGTTTTCATTGTTTTTTAAGTAAGCATTCTTAAAACCTCATGGTGATTCTATAAAAAACTAGTAACAACATAAAAATTACTATCTAACCTATCATAAACTCTTATCCTTGGTCGAATGGCGTCTATATCATCACTAACAATAATGGAGTTTTCAATGTATCCTCATGTCTCATTCATGTTTTTAGGTGGGCTATGCCTTAAAGATAACAAGTAGCGTTGTTGGCTGTGAAGACTTCGACAATGATTTCATGGATTGCACCGAATTAATACTTGGCACACAAAAAGGAGATGATGGCAACGTAGCAAAACTCGGCGGCAAAGTGGTTACCGCAGCTGACATCGGTTGTGACTTTGATGTAAGACATCCTATTAGATGGTTCAAAGTAATTTTATTTCTTAAGAAATTTAATTCATAAGTTTTTTTATAGTGCGAAGTAGACATTTGGAAAATGATGGACATGGGTGACGAATACATGTACAATATGAGAGTAAATTTTGGAAATAGTTTGAAGGATAAGGACGCGCCTTGGTATCCAGTTTTCCAGAATTTAAATATTAGTGAATGTCCTGTTCCCAGTGTAAGTACGACGGCGATTTATTTCGAATATAGATTTGATGGTTTTAAATAGTTTTCACTCACCGTCTGCTTAACCCTAATATTTTTGGGGTTGGAGTAATATATTTCATTTTCTTGCTTTAACTGCTTATTAACATTCTAGCTGTATATATGCTGTTTTATTTTATAATTTTTTTCATTATATACTTTTCGTATCTGTCAATATCCATATATACAACTTTCTCTGACACATTTTGCTTATCTTTCAGCATCACAAATTTGAATAGTTTCATTACAATTTAGTTCAATATGTTTTACACGTGAAATAATTAATTGTTTTTCAGAATGTATTCGAGATCGCAGAGTTAAGACTATCCCTAGACTGCGTCAAAGATGTGTTGACTCATGACTTCTGTGGGGATTATAGGATACAATTTAGTTTTGTAGATGTGACGGATAAGATTTCGTGTCATACGCTTGATATCTGTATAATTGAAGTAGAAGGTGATGATTGCTAATATAGTGAAATAATTGTCGCAAAATACAGAATTTTATTACAAAGGTGCATTTTATTTATACAAAGTAATATCATGCCGATATATACATACGATACAATACTCGATTTTACAGTTTAGGAAATGCGTAAGGATGGATGGATGCAGCAGAGTTGCCAAAATATATTCCAAATTGCAATTGACGAGGATGATAATGAAAACCTCTGTCTCTCCGAATGATTATAATCCATTCTAAGGTTGCCTGGAAGAGATTGCATATAGCAATAAGGCCGCCATTTATACGTTATATAGTTGACACTTGTACTGTATCTATTGTATTTAACTGTAAGAATGGTGTACAAATAAAGATTATTGTATCTATCTATCTATCTATCTTTTTTAAGGTGTGAATTTATCAGATCTGAAGAGCAACATGTGGTATATTATGAACCTAATGTACCAGAGTAAATAAGGCCACTGAGTATCTGCATGTATAATTAATCACATAGTTCCTAACGTTTTCATGCTTTTAATTTTGAGCTGAGAAGGGATGAACAGTCTTTTCTTTCCCTATTGGAGAAAAAATAAACAAATAAATAAAACGCGTTCGGGCACCTGTTTAATTATTGCCGAAATGTTAAAGTTCCTCCATAATATCTTAAATTAGAAATATACCTAATCCAGTAATAAGATATTCTGTTCCTTTAATAATATTATTTCAATGTTTTTTGTAGTCTTCTATTTTAGTAACGATGGAGTAAGATGGCTGATTGTTGATTATTACGTATTTATTTATAAAAAATCATTAAACTAAAAGTAATTGCAACTTTATTAATTATGAATTTTAAGTAAACAAAAAAACAGGTGACAGATTCATAAATTAACCTACTATTCCGAACACGATTGGATTCTTCAATTAACTTCACTTTTAAATAAAACTACCTTGAAATATTGTTTTAGGCGTAAAATAGTGCAAATACGAAGATATATACTATAGTCTATAAGTAGGCAAACAAGTTGAGCATAAGAATGTTAGGAAATTAATAAAATATCTACGATAAAAAAAGACAAAAAGTATCCAGAACAGTATTAATTGTCTCACTAAATATTTATGTTGGACTCAATAATTAGAAAAATAAAATAAGGGGGAGTGCAGACGAATAAATTTCTAATTGCTGGGGGCGGGCAGCTTCAGGCATTATTAACTTTTTCCAACGTTCGTCGCGCCGAATGCCTTTCGTCCTTTGGTCAGACCAAAAACTGTTCAACCCTCATTAATTTTATGAACTCTGATGGAATTCTGTTCATTATACTCAAAGGTATAGCAAAAATAAGCTTGTGGTTGCGCTCTTCTCATATTTTCTTTTTTATTACTTTTCCTTGTTTTTTTTTTTTAATTAGGTAATGCTGTGTGTGTAAGTGTTAATTTGATTAGATTATTAACTTGTATTATGAGATGAACAAGTGTCACGTACCACTGGTTGGTATGAAATTCAAATTAGATGATATATGTATAAAACACGCAAGTGCTAATGACAAAATTCACTCAATCTATATAACCCAAAAGCTTAATACATTCTTGATACATGATTGTAATCCATCAAGAGAACAAAATGTAATTATGTGAAATACAAATCAATATATAATGTTATAAAGACTTTAGTTTTTTTCTGTCGAAATACTTGACATTGGTGGAATCTCTGCGTTGAATATACAAGCTTGACAGAGTCCATAAAAAACTAATAATGATAATAACTATCACGAGAATTCGCTTCAACCGCTGTAAATTTCAGAAATTTTGAATGCTGAATGTTAATCATATTATATACTTTTAATGCTTGCGGGCTTTGCAGTATTAATTTAATAATATTTAATAATAACGGCAAGGTTCTACGAGTATAACTCGTCACGTCCTCTGTGGAGTAGCAGTTAGTAAGCAGTAGTTTATTGTACTGAAATACTTCTAAATTCAGATTTAAGTTTTCATAGTGCGCGAAAATCATTCCACTTTAAGCATTCAACGACGACAAATCCGTCTGAGACCAGCTTAACCATAATGCTAATGTAAAAAATGAGCATTATTCAAAACCAAAAGATTTAGCTTGAGTATTCACTGTAAATTTTCCTTCTAACGTTCATAAAGTTAGAAAAACATACGTGAAAACTGCATTATGAAGAGCTGCGGGTCACTAGCTAGTCGAGGAGTGGCTATAAAAACTGCGGGATTAAAAACTTTTTGTGCGAAAATTGTTTCTTTACGAGTGATCTCATACAGCAAGAAAAAACTTAAAGTGCATAATGATTAACATTACTTTTCAGAAACATTTTGACCTGCCGTTACATACTAATATAATCTTATATTAGTATTTAATATTTAATTTATTAAAATTTAGTTTTATTTGATAATTAATTCCTTTAAATATTTGTTCTTGATGTAAATAAATGCAGATTGCAAATATATGTTTATAATTTAGGTGCGAAAATATAAAATAATCAACATTAGCGCATAATTAAAATGAGGATACCAGTTTAGCTTTAATATTCATAGATATTCGCTTACTTTGTTGCCCGATTCTATCCATATGCTAATGTGGGCTCCGCCTCAGTCGACGTTTCAGCGATTCCAAATTGTAATATGATTCAAATAACACTTTTATACGTCATACGGATTTATGTACAGACGGTATTAAAAATTTAATTATGAGCCAAGTTATGGTATTACTTATTTCATTTTTTATCACACATTTTTTTCATGTATTACGACAATTTTATTCTAAATAGACTTCTCATTGCTGCAAGCTTAGTAGTTGAAGTCGACTATTATTATGCTTAGAGCTCATTTTAGCAACTGCATATTTTCTCTGTAAGAATAATTTCAAGAATTTTATTCATAAACTTTACGGAATTAAATAAGTTAACAGGAGATGCGAGGCTGGGTTCAAAAATGTGTAACAATCAATTTATCTTCTCATATTTGTATGGGAATCTGCAGATTGAAGTTTTCTTTAATGTCATGTTCTTGTGTAATATACGCTGGAGATGAAATTGAACACGTTGTGAATCTTGAAGCAAGTGAATATGGAGAATATAGTTAACAATATAATTATGTATAGCTTAAGGTAGAATCTTATCAAGTGTAAACTTGAATACTTTTTTTTTTCTTTCAATTTTTTTTGCAATTGAATTAAATTTAGGTTTGTAGGGGCGTATATTTAGGGACACTTCGGAAAGCAAGATAAACTTTCTCTTGGACTCCCGGAGGCCACGATCGGTGTTTTAAATGGTCACTGATGCTTCTAAAGTATAAAAATATTGATGGAATTAGCAAAACACACTGATCAACAAAAATATTCACGCTGAAGATGCTTGTTAATTGAGATAATAAAACAGATATTATTAACATATTATAAATAACAAAAGTTCATAACATCTTTTGTTCATAGCTTACTAAAATTAAATATAACTATAATATATATATGCCATTTTATTCGATAACTTGTTGCAATCCCGTGAGATGATTAATACATATTATGTATTAATCTGTCGCTGTAGAAATCTTGTGATTTTTGATCAAAACTGTGCAACAAGTAATTTTGACCGTCCTCAGTTGATGTTAACGTAACACTACCTAAAGATTTCTGAAGAGACCATAACAGATTAAAATCTGAGGGTGCAAGGTCAGGACTTTCTGATAGATTCATATATTTCAAAAACAAATTCTCTCAATTTTTGCTGAGTGGCCAAAGATATATGTGGTCTGGCGTTATCGTGATTCAAGACAACTCATTTTCTGTTAGTCGATTCCGGCTGTTTTTTCTCAGTTTCTTGCTTCAGTCTAATTAGTTGCAGTAAAAATCCGAATTGATGGTTTTGCCTGGCGGTAAAAGCTCATACTGAACGATGCCTTTCCAAACCTACCTATACAAAAAGCATCCCCTTATTGCGTGTTAATCCGGGTATTGCTACAGTCTGTGGAGGTTGATTACCCTTTGACCATGATCTTTTCCGCACGTTATTGTCATAGATGATTCTTTAAAACCTTAATCAATCTTTTTAAAAACTAGTGCGCTTCCATTGTGTTTCTATAGAGAATCATAAATGGGTACACGATTAAATTTCTTTAAGTGAGCTCGTGTGGCACCCAAATATCGATTTTTTTGTACAGCCAGACTTATTAAATGGGTCAAAACTGTTTTGTGATTCTTCGGCTATGTCGTAACTACTAATATAGCTTATACTAATAAAACTTCAAAATGTATCGAATTTCTTCGTGAAATGAAATCATTTTTGCGCACAAACAATTAAAAAATGGCGTAAAGTGTTTATTACTTTTTCTTTTTCTTTTTCTTGGTGACCTATACTTATTGATGTTAAAACCAGCCAAATACAAACAATACAATAAAAAAAACATGCTTATTTTTTTTTATACAAATACAAAATGTACAAATACAAAATACGCAAACGCTTTTTCCCCGACCATACAAAGTCCTCAATGCTAAAACCCTCATCAAATGTTTTATTATTTTATTTATTGGATTATGTAATTAGGTGTTTATTATAAATATCGAATAATTAATTTAAAGTAATAAGTGGAACAATAAATTGGTAAGTCAGGATTAGTAAAATTGGTATGTAAATTTCTATATGACCGACAGAACAATAATGAAATAAAATTATATTTTTATTGATTATTGTCAATAAACACAGTCCTGAGTTTTCAGGCACTCAACAAGTTTCGCGACAAAAGTAACTATAAGATTCTTAATGTATCTGTCGTCAAAGAATCTTGTTTGAAAACTATTTACTAAATTGAAAAAGCGTGTCCGCACCGGTGGCCCTTGAAATCCTCGAAAAAGGAAAATCAAAGCGTCCACTTGAGTAAGTTGTTCCTTCGGGCCCAATTCGTGGCGACACGTGTCAAGTGTGTGTACAAGAAACCCTGCCAAGTAATTGTAATAAATCAAGATACTTTTGGTTTGACAATTTTATTGTCAAACCAAAAGTAGTTTTAATTAATATCAACTCCATCCGTCCATACGCCTACACCTGCATACCTTAAGGGGCGAGCAGAGGTGTATTAAACACCCATATGTTGCTAACTAAAATTTTATCCTACTAACGTAATAGGGACAAGCCTATTGCCATGGAATAGGCACTGTATGACTGTATACATACTGTCTGATAGATAACATTCCGATCAACTAGTCGCCTTTTACGATAACACCCGGAAGAGTTGCATGGCCGGGTTGCATGGCAAATATTAACTATGCATATAATATTTTTATAAACTATTAATACCTATAATATTAATAAACGTTATTAGTGCAATATTCTAACTCTATTATATATATTCTAAGAATCTACAGTTATAAGAGAAAGAAGATGAAACAAATAAAATGCAAAAGGCTAATGTGACTTAAGGTTTATATTAATATAAGTATGTTTCTTTTCTTTATTCAAAGAAGCAAAATAAAATGTTTACTATTCATTACCTATTTTAGAAAAGTACTGTAGAAACTTTTTAACTACTGACAACATTCAATTAATTTTATTACTCACAATAAGCACGAAACCAAATTTAGATCTTCAATTAGATACATCACTTGACACCAAAAAAGTTCTGAAAAGGGATTCCAATATGACAGTAAGTAAATACGCAGAAAAAGAGCCCCTCAAGTGGTTTGAAAGGCGCGTGCACATCAAAAAACCTGATAACTAGCGCAGAGGAAAGTGCTAAGGGCCCTCAGAGCACCTCACACTCTTTCAATATACGTTGCGACGTTCGCAATAAAATTGTCATGACGATATCTGATGTCGACGCACTTTCTGATACCCGTTTAAGAACCCCAAATTGTGTTAAACACGAAGTTATGAGATTTATATGGAAAGTTAATCTTAAGTTAATCATTTTTTGTTTAAAAACTGCCTAGTTTATACTTGACGTTTACATTTAGTTGAACATTAGAGTAACATAATAAAAAATAGAATAAAATAACGAAAATTTGTTCAGTTGTCGATATGTTTTAACGTGACAAACTAAATTATAGTTATAGACTCGTTGTTTAAATTAAAATTTTAAGCTAAGTATGTATTCCAATCAAATATGTATATGTTATTGGAATACAAACACAAATCCTAAATTTAATATACCATTTCAATATAAACTCACTCAATCAGAAAATGCAGAGGTATGGATATTTAGGCGTTCCTACCTAATGATTTTTACATTATCATATTTATATAAAAATAAGTGAAATTAATGGAAGATCTATTATATATTATATATACAAGAAACTTATCAGAAAATGTGTGAAATTGTAGATACCCGTTCTAAAAGACCTTCATAAAACTTAAACAGTCAAGGAGCGAATATCTATCTCATAGCGTTCTATGAAAGAGTGGCTCCCCTGAAGCTTTCGAAACTAATTTGTATTTGAACAATAAAATGTCCAATTACATTTTATATGCGGAACCCCATACGACACAGACATTAAGGAAAAAAGTTAATGGTGCTTAAAGCTTGGACGCTGTCCTGTAATTACGAATTAAAAAGTTCGTCCGGCGGACCCCAGTTTTTTCTCATTTATTTGGATGTGAAGAAGATAATATTGCGTCCCAAATCTATCGAAGTAGCAGGGAATTTCGATTCCTATTATTTTTACAGTAAAGCTCATAGTCTATTCAGGGTGATACCTAATTACTTTTAATGTTATCTTCTCATACGACACATTTATATGTATGCATGTATTTATAAAGACACAAAATTAACTTTTACGAGTACGTACTCGGAAACTTCAGGGGTTTTCATATGTAAAATGTTATTAGTTTGTCTCAATAGCACTCGCTTTTCAGAGAAAATATCAGTAAAAGACAAGTCTTAATGTGATTGGATTTTTATAAATAGCTTAAAGCATCGGCGATTACGATACAATTTCCATGTATTTCAATTTCTGAAGCTGATTATACTCGTACATACCTGGGGTTAACGTATTACGTCGAAAAACACTTATTTTATAGGGACAATTAAGACACATAATTATTTTAATTAAAAACATTTACAAAAACTAAAATAAATATTTCAGTTGTGTATTATATTAGTGTTAAATTAAATTAAATTAAAATTAAATTTCTTTATTTCATAAAACTGCTCAACCATTTACAATTATATATACCTGCTTTTGTTGATCTATAACAGCCCGTTTCCAAAAGGTTAAGCCTTATGGGAAGAACAAACTCATGGACACTCTTTTAAATCACCAGATACATATTACAATATTTCGTGTACAACACATAGTATACAATACAACACTATTTTGTCGTGTGCTATTATGTAGCTAAAAGTCAATTAAAATTAGGCTATTAAAATAAGGTAACTGATAAGGATGGAAAAAGAAGTTAAAAAGGAAGAAGAAAGAAACATAATACAATAAGATAGAAAATGAGAAACATATTAGCTCACATTAAATTGTACTGAGTATTTGAAGTAGCCTGTGAATCTCTAAAAGTTCAATCCCAAGCGCTTTATCTCCTATGTGATCCACCACTAAGTAATAATAGCCTTTAAGGCTTTCGTTTTATTGTTGACTTAAATTTATGTATACTGAACATTTGCATATTATCAGGGACATTGACCTAGAAATGACTTGTTAGTGTTTTGGAGCTTGGAGGCAGGTACATCAAATTTATTTTAATTACGTGTCTTATAAGTGTTGTTTTAATAAAGTGATCTTTATTTTTATGAAATGAAATTAAGTTTTCATAGATATACTGACATGCCACCGTCCTTATGTTTATTTCTTTGACTTTATTTCTTCCTCAACGAATAACGATTAACTTTATTTAACTCTTCTGAGACACAAATACCCCACAGTTGAATGACATATGACATTATACTATGAAAATAAGAAATGTAAACTAATTTGTCTATTTCAACGTCAGTCAGTTTACGAATTTATAAATTCATTTCATTCATTCATAAACAAAATCAGATGAGGATTTGCCATTTTTTTCCCTGAATAGAATTCAGTGTCCAGTAATTTAAAAATTATAGTACAGCTTCATGCATTTACAAAGACATTGACTGCGTTATAGGATATTTTATTAAACTCTTTAAAAATTAGTATTGCTCTAACTTGTCGCGGTTTCATGTACTATGATGTACCTGGGGATAATTGAGCAACTATTAGTGGTGCAGAATATTATAAGTTCACAGTGATAACCACCTGCATCAAGATTCAGAACAGTTAGTGCAGAAGATTTGGCTACCACCAATTCTTTCTGAAATATCGAGAGCAGAAATTTATATAAATTTGTTAGTGTTAATGTTGTGTATAATTTGTTTGATAGTACAAATGTACAATAAAAACACCAAAATGTACATGAATGTGACCTCATAGATGAATGGTAAATTCGGTATAATAATAAACCTACAAGAAAAGGCATGGTCGCATAAAATTAAAGCAAATCTTGAAATACAAATTACAAAGGTAAGTATATAGTTTTAAATTAAAGTGTATTCATTAATATATACGTTTAGAGGATTGTATACTCAGATCTCCACAATTTATAAAGAAATAGAATGAAGCGACTTTTCGCAACGGTTTCTTCATAAAACCACGATTAAATCGAATCGTTACTTAACAAATATGAACACACACAAAAGTTTTAGACTAAGTACTCCAGAGGTTTTACAAGGCACTATATATAAGGCAGTTTCAGAAAAATTATAAAATGTTCAGGTAAATTTAAAGTTAAAGTACGTCTGCATTTGATATTGAGGATTCATATTAAACTAAAACTACGTAAGTTGTCCTATCAGTTTTTAAATAGTGAAACGCTAATAAATGTAATTCTATAATTATATTGAATTTCTTTATGGATAGTAAAATCGTCAAGTCATCATCATCATAATCATCATGAATCATAAAATCGTCAAGTGCTTTGCTTGATTAGGTGTATAAAGTCTGTGATTGGATTCTTTATGGGGGTAAATATTTTTCCACCATAAAAATTCCAATTAGTTTTTATTTTTACTTTAGTTTAGTTAAGCAATTTGACAATGTAAACAAAAACGTTAATTTCTTTCGTAAAGTTGTCTTGTTTGTTCAACATTTTTTTTTATAAATATAAAAAAAGGAAACAGTTTCGAACAACATTACTCGGCTACCGAAAATCATTTAACAGTTCAAGTGATACGAGTTTAACATTTAGTTGTCAAAAGTGATTCATAACTCTATAATAAAACTGTCTCATTATGATACTGCGTCGCATTGAGATTACAGGCTCCCATTATTGTCACAGTCTTATTTTGTTGCTTTACGACAGGAAAATAATAAGCGCCGACATTTATGATGCGACAATAAAATTCGTATTAGAAAGGGACGTGATTGTTTATGTTATCTGAAAAAAATGTGGCGGGTTTTAACGAGTCTTATCTGGTCGTAAATATCCACAGACATCTAAAAGATTGGTGTAGGTATGACAATTACATCGGTCCAATATACGTAGGAAATATTGTTTACATTATTTAGATATTTTTTTAGTGCCATGTATAGATCAGGTTTTAGATATTTATAAAATTATTTAGAAAATTTGATTCGTGAATACGATGTAGGTGTACAACCAGTTTTTGAACTTATAAACTTTTTCATATACAAATTAATAGCAGGAAGATAAATTCTTATATCTGCAGTTATAAACAAGCAAGCTCGCTTATTTCACAAAGCAAATAATTAAATATGGATGCATCAAAGTAGAAATTATCTTAGAAGTTGTTGAACTCGAAAAACTTTTTCTCTACTCCTTTAACGTTGATTGACTGATGGTCTGGCTGTAAAAAAAAATATATTTGGCTTCGAAAATTCTTTAGACATCTAACGATGAAATGGCATTCCTCGAAGGTATCGAATTCTTAGTCTATTTGAAATCGTCGGATGGATTATGTAGATTTAAAACGGGGATTTTAATAGCATTTTAGAATTTCGTTTCAGTGAATGGTTTCACAGTTTGGCTAACTTATTTAACATCGAGATATATGTATGTACTTCTTAATATGGGCTGATCTTTTCAATATCCCTACCTACCCTATCCAATGAATTACTACGAAGTACTGTTACCATAACTGTTTCTTTCTGATAATTTAAAGGAACGACATAGTAAAACCTGTTGTTTATGTTTATAATGGTTGTGATGCTTATTTTTTATTCGACTATAAGATACACTGATACATAAGATACAAGATACACAGTTATTATATTAAATAATTTAAAACCTGATCTATACATGAGGTCTATGACTATTAAAAACTTATATAAAGAATATTTCCTAGGTCTATTGGACCGATGTAATTGATCATACCTACACAAATGTTGTCGATGTCTTTGGACTTTTACGACCATATAAGACTCGATAACATAGTCCAATTTATTTTCAGAAAACATAAAGGATATGATATGTGTATGTAGAAATTTTGTTGTCCCTTATACACAAAACATTTTGAACCAACTGTTATCTATCTGTCGGTTAACAGTTTGTTTACTGCTATGAACATTAGCCTAAGGACACATACAATCCAATAAAGAAATAGACACACGGTCGAAAAAATATCAAAATTTCCAGTCGGATTGTAATTTTGCTGGAAACAAAGGGGGTAGTCGTGCTATTTGAGAGATCAATGGGTGGCCGAGGGCTCGCAGGCGATTTATTTACGGCCTACTGCGCTGTAAATTTGCGGATATCTCGCAGTGCCTAGGGCTGCGCATTCATACACCGTGGATGATGGCATAATGCAGGCTAGTTTGGTAGGACCAATGTATCAAATTGTCTATATTTGAAATGATTCTAAGGGTTAGTTTGTTTGGGACTTTGTAACTGTACTGGGACAAGAGTTATATAAACGAATACATTTTTAATGCAATATAATAAATGACACTAGTAATTACATTATTACACAAAATATTCATTTGTTATCTTTCACAAAGAGAGGTTTTAAATAAAAAATGCCTGGGGTAAATTATAGAGAAGACCAGCTGCAATGTTGAGAATAGCACGATACGCTTTTTCTATTTCGCTTGTGGCGGCGGCGGTAAAATCATGGATAAGTACTGCCGTACTTATCCATGATTTTATGCAATAATCAATTAGGAACTGACAAAACGCGTAGTATACCATCAATATAATCATACTTACTTATTTTACACTCTCGTTCCTTTAAAGAGGTTGACAGGAGCAATCAGTATTTTGAGAGCTAACTCGTCACTGAGTCGTTTATTCTGACGTATTCCTTTCTATCAGTAAGGTAGTCCACCAAAAATGTATGGGTATGCCTGTTATGCCAAGTCGTTTTAATTTTGTTAATAGATGAGGTATGGAGACTGTGCACAAGCTCTGCAGGTCTGGGAATAATGTAAGGCATTTTTGCCTGTTATCTACGTTGACTGTAACAAAGTGTACTGATTCAACATCATCATTAGTACATCCACTAGTTCAAAAGCCAAATTGAGCAGGCGACAAATGTTTGTTCGTTTAAAAATATTATATAAGACGTTTATTTAGGAGCCGTTCTTTTGATAATGCAGTTAGAATTAAGATGGGATGGCACTTACTAATACAGTCTCGATGTCCAGTTTCATAAATAGGTTTGATAACAGCCATTTTGTACGCTCTTGGGAAAACACCTTAGAGACAGGTTGCAGATGTGTGTCATAGGTGTGGTAAGAGAGTTGACATACCTCTTAATAATTTTGTTACTAATCTGATCGATTCCGACTATTATACTAAATTAATTGTGATTTATAAACTTGGTTTGTCACTTCCAAAATAAAGATAGAAAAATGCAAGTTCTGAGTTAGTTGTCCTATGAGAGCTTAAAGGGTAAGTATTAAGTAAGTAAGTATTAAGTATTCTAATTTTATAAATCGTTTAATACTTATCTGTTCATTACTTTACATGTTTATTCATGACTTTCCAATTTGTAATAATATGCTGACTTTACTAACCTTGTTCACATTCTGGTTAACTTGTTCTGGTTGGTAGTATCTTTGGTTAGATTCAGATTAATACATGGTTTAAAAACCGCTGATGCGTTCAAAGATAAGATTGATGGTTTCAAGGAAGATCAATTCATGGTTTCAGAATTGCTCATGCATTTAAAGATAAGATAGGGATACCAGAAAATGTTTTCAACATTTTATATATAGTATATTGTGATATTACTTTGAACCATCAGAAAATTATAATTCATTAGCTCATTGATATATTCATATGTGGGTACAATATACCATAAGGAGCCAAGAAATTCTAACATTATGCAGTGAGATCAAAAAAACTTAGTCTGTTCAAACAGTTCTCGCCCTAACAGTCTCTCCACACTAAATTCTAGCGCCGAGATTAAACAGTAACAGATCTATTAATTCTAAAAACAAAGGCAACAAGACGAAACGAATTGCGAGATGCAACCTTAAAGTACTTTGTTCAGCAACGCTTCGCTGTTGGGATTGCAGCAATGTCTCACTAATTGTGAATAAGAACACTCGCCACCGTTCTCTTTTGTTAACTAAATTAAATTAATTGTCAGGAAATATTTAAATAGAAGTCTCTGTGGTACAATTGGCAGCAAACCCTACAGGCTCCTTTGTCTAGACTAACTAGTCGAGACGACTGTTTTGAATGTACTTATGTTACGTAATGAGATTTTTTTGCTGCGCTCAATCAATCACTGTAGGCAGGAGTATAGGGCGTACTGCTTATTACGAAAACTAGGTGCTAGTGAGGCACCATAATTTGATCTAAGAGTGGGGTCTTACTATTAATTTATGTATATATATAATTTATATAGTATGGGGGATTACGAACACATATAGAAAGATGAAGTGTTGTATAGATACATGAGGCGTCGGGGAATTATGACCAGCCCCCCAAATACTGGCTTACTGTGTAGAATGAGATCACATATATAATATAATTTGGTTCAGGAGTTCAGGCTTGTACATGTATGCATGTTGTTTACCATTTTCAAAACCTACAAAAGCGCAAATTACACAAGTTATAGAGGCACGGTTTTTAGAAATAATTATTTAAATTTAAAGGTTTCTTTTTTCCTGTTTGAACCCCGACAGGTCATTTGTCACTGTGTGTCTATAGCTGGGGACTCGGGATACCCTAATTAACAAGCCTATCCTTAAGAACTTATACATTAGGCGTTAGTGGGAAAGTAGTGTTTATTTTGTTTGATTTTTATCAATAAGTTCCTAGAAGTCAGTCTAAGTTTCTAGTCTCTATTTTATGACCTTTCAAAGGGCCTTGTCATTATTGTAATTAAATAAGAATGTATAAGCTTGGCTAGAACAATTTGCCGTGTGGTTCACGGTGGAATAGAATGGGGCCACCCCATCTCTTCCCGTGGGTAACGTAAAAGGCGACTAAAGGTTAGACTATTATTTATCAGACAGTATGTATACAGTCCTATGATTGTTGACAAAATTTGAAGAAATTCCAACGGGCAAAATGTGGGTTATTAATATAGATCTGTCTACCCTAGGGGATCCCGTTACGTATGTACCTATGTATACATGTAGAACAAAACTACGAATAAATTGTGATAACTGTATATAGTATATATCGTTCTAAATTTACTGGTATGTACTGTTCAACGTGTCTGCCGGATTCTTCTTCAATCATTATTAATCTCCATCTAATTCGGGTGCAATCACAAAATTGCCCTGTAAATTGAATGCTGAAAAGTACACTTATTAAAAAAAGCTTATATTTTTGGTGGTTAGCAATGCACATGCAAAACATCTTATTAAGTCTAAATTGGACACCCCATATTATAAATACCAATTTATGTTTTTGATCGAACATTTTGCTACGACAGAAGAATATCAAACAGTGCAAATCTTTTCACAATCATGGAAACTGATAAAACAATAAGTACTATTTATAGGCTATCTACACTTCTTAAATCTGTAAAAAATAGATAGATGAACACACAATCTTACAAAATGCTAAGTGTTGGTAATAACTATTTATACTGATGATTGTTGGCACTTGGTGGAATTTGCTACAAATTTTCAGTAAAATTACTGGTCTGTTCCACAATATTTATTTGATAAACCTGCCCGGATTCACCTTGCGGCATTTTAAAGGATTTCAGAGGTTTCAGGTTTATAAAATAAATAATGTAGAAGAGTACAAGTGATTTTAGACAAGACATTGGTAATAAAGGCTAAACATAATACATATTTGAAAATAAAATAAATAATTTGTTGAAATTTATTTGTGAGCAGCATTCGAACTTCAGTTTAATAATTATACATGAGCGGTCATATAATCCTAGTATCAAGATCCCTGATCTTGTATTTATTTCCGAAACATTTATAAAAGAAGTTATGAACACAATATACATACACAATATACACAATACAATTTAGCGGCAACGTACAGTAGCTAAAAACAACTATGACTAATTTTATTTCTATTTATTTTTCTATTTTTTTTTTTTAAAAAGACAACTCCCGCACTAGGATTAATTCCTGTGTAGCGGGGGACTTCACAAAAATTCAAACAATGAATACAAAGTACATCCAGACTCAGAACAACAATTTGAGGATTACACAAAGTGTTGTCCCGTGCGGGGATCGAACCCACAACACTCGAAGCGGTAGTGTAGTGGCGAGGTGACCACTTAAGCCGCTACGCCATCCATGCAGCCAATTAATTTGCAACAATAAAATTTTAAAAACAAATAATTTTGAAAAAAAAAATTGCTTACATAGAACACTAGATTCTTATTATATTCTGCTTCTAACAAAGACCGAAGATATAATGTTTAAAATAACTTATAAACGTAATAAAAAATGGTACAAACCTAAATGTGATTACGCTAAAATCAAATATAATAAATATTCTGCACTCATTCGCCGTTGTCTTAACCAATTCATAAAATTTATAAACAAAAAGCAACTTTCAAGGCCAAACACAGTCAAAACATCGTGACAGGTTATAAAACAAGATTCAGGTACCTTTAAACAGACGGAATTCACGGAAAATATTAAAAAAGGTTATCTTACGCTTAGGCATCTCAAATAACAGAATTTTCCTTCCATGAATAGATAGAAAATTCACAATTTCAAACATTTCCCATGATATCTTACCAACTTTATGAGACAAAATTTTATGTGATCCGCAAATAGTTGACCAGTGCTATTCTTTGTGTTCGTCGTATGTATGCTTGTTAAGTACCCCGCGACACATGAATAATTCCTAGTTCGAAATTTGTCTTTTTAGAAGCAGAAAGCTAATTCAAATTAGTCATAAGATAGAACTGAAACAATATATTGTTATTCTTATTGTTTGTCTGACAATCAGATAAAAACGTAATATTGAAGAATAGGCTATATTTAATTAAAATAGAACTTAATATTACTACTTAATACATATATAATACAGACAATAGTTGACATTTCTCAAAAAAAAAATAACTACGACACTTAAAGTAAGACGTACAGGTTATCGAACTCGACCTTTTTAAATAAAAATGACCACGACATTACGATGTGATTAGGCAGTCTGCTTATCTGATTGCACCTGGAGTGCCTTGGACAAATTTTGTCCCCACCTGCACAACTTTTACAGCCCGGACTGAACTCGAATACAAATTGTTCTATGTTTGGCGCGCATCGTAAAATGCTAACACGGTACCTAGCCATTTGTTATCCCTAAATAAATATTGCTTTAGCAAGTATTCATTTTGTAAAGGACGAAACAATTTCAGAGTTGTGGTGGAGTTAGTTTTTAAATACGTGATGGGAATGTATCGAGATTTTTCTGAGATAAACACAATTATTGCTGATTCGAAAGCTTATGAATGCGTTATATGTATTTGAACTCTAAAAATAGACGTACCTACCTTTGATAGCTAGTCAGTTCTAGGTAGAAAGTTATTTTTATGCAAATAGAGAAGGGTATTAATATTTGTATGTAATAATGACATATTTTGAAACATTTAAAACACACACAAATTTTATGAACTATTTTACATAGGTCTGAATTATAGTTTCATAATATTATTACCTCACGTTCTGAATAAATATTCCCCTTTTCAGCTATTTGATGGTATTAATCAAACTTTTATAAGGTGGATATTCTGTAGGTAACAAAGTAGTTCAAAGGTTTCTGATTGGCCCTACGAGTGTCAACGTAATCCTGTCGTGCGCGAAGCGGCGAAAAAATCACTCTTCAACTCTTTTGAGAGCGTTCCGGTGTATTTTCGTTGAGCTGAAAACTTTTGCAATACCAGTGAACGGCTCAAGTTTAAACTCCTGTGGAAAGAGGGGATTCAACGATCATCTGGCCCTGTCTAATAAAAGGCCCGACGTTCCTGAAATATGTTGTCACTGCATAAACTTTATGACTTTAGTTTCGTCTAGCAACGCGAGAACTTTCTCTTTTCGTTATGAAGCAGCTTTAAAGCACTCCTTTTGTTATATATCAACTGTAGTGTACTAAAACATAATAAATATAAGCACATTAAGCTACAAAGTATAATAACGAAGATACTATATAACAAAGAAATAAAAAAAAACATAAACACACTGTACCTCAGTATATATATATATATAACTATAAGAATTTATTTCCAATAGGTTGATATTAACCAAATTTTATCGAAACCAATTTTGATAGCGCAGTGTAATGTGACTTAAGCGAGATAAAATACGAACAAAGGCTATAATTCCTCGATTCTTGAATGGAATTTCCATAATTCGGCTCATATTTGCGTAGTCGTTTGTCAATAGCAGGCTCCTACGCCCCAATACACGAACCGATATTTTATTTCAACTTGTTTAATGGAGAACCTTTTTAATTTATTTACATATTTTTATTACTCCGCGATAAATAACAATTTAGCGTAAAGTAATAACGGTGAAAACAGAATAATAGTTTATATAATGCATATATTTGAATATGTATGTACCTATTGTAGTGAACTTTATTTGATTTCTAATCGATGAATAATTATTGTACAGAATTATTTTATGCAGTTAGGCTGTGGAATAATATACCAGTGTAAATTAGACAAGCCAAATCCTTACCTAAATTTAAAAAAATAATGGGTAAACTACTTCTTGTCATTATATATATACATATTAATGTATATATATATACACAAATAAACTCTTTATAATGTCGTTCGTTACAACGAAATCTATAACGTAGAAATTAGTTCAATTTCGTTGGTTTACCACAAAACCCATACATTAATTTACTCTTTATACCATAACAGCCATTCTCTATTACGAAGAAATATTTTCATATTAAAATGTAAAAAACATACGAAAATATAGATCAGAACCTGGCCACAATCGCTTCTCTTACTGATGAAGACATTATTACTTCAGTGTCAAAAAGTAAACAGAAAAAACATTCTTATTGTTTCATGAAGATGACTCCACCACATCCCAAGACATGTACAAAATACTTTTAAAAATACAAAACAAATATTAGCCTAGCAAAACACGTCAGGCAAAGTTAACAGAATGTAAGTAGTACCTATTGATAGTAATAAAATTAGAAATTATTGTCATTGGTTAAATTTGGTTATTTTTTTCTCTTCTCTCCGTATAACGAAAACTCTTTTTAACAAAAAAAAAAAAAAAGCTCGATCCCTTGAAATTCATTATAAAGAGTTTACACTGCATATTTATTTATTTATATGCAAGTATAACAATATAACTAATAATAGTAAAAAAAATACACCTTAAACTAATTAAAAAAAATACACCTTAATTTTTTTTTATGTAACAATATCCGTATAAAGGTTGTCTGTAAGAAATCACCGTGAGTGATAAGACCGCTACTTGCTAAACCGTAATACATGCAATCATGTCTGTATATTTTTTTTTACATTACCTTTATGGTGTACAGTAAAGAGATAAATAAATAAATAAATAAAATTATATAAATAGAAATATAGTCTATAAAAATAAAGAACTGGAAATGTTTCCATATAATTTGTAAATATCCGACTTATTTTGTGTGTGTAAAGTATTGTATTATTATATCTTTGATTGTAAATAGTAAAGTAAACAGTTCTTTTTTCTATATTTCGCGCGTTACCATTCAACAACTTTACTTCTCAATTACAACATTAAATTGCCTGCAGGATATTGTTCCTTAGCAGCAAGAACAGAAAAGTTCACTCACAGTTGTACAATATTCAAAATACGTAATTTACCATCTCAATACGAATTCCAATTTCGAATCAATAGCGGTGATTTAAGTATTTCCTGTATCATTTGTTTCTTTCCCATTCCAATATAGCGTTTTTATTTTTGTTAAATTGCTTTCCTTTGTAGGCTATCCCCCTTCATAAGTACAACACGTGTGTGAGTCGATGCTTCTAACACAGATTTGTTTTTAAGGATTGACGTTTATTTGTTCTTAGCTTACGGCGAAATTGATCATTTTTTGTTTACTGCGCGGGTTGTATTATGCTTCGAATGTATCTTTCAAAATTGATTGATGCCTGTCTACGATTTTGATAAGACTATTATTGGTTTAGTTAAAGAAAAGATACTGTTATTGTTAGAAATATTTTACTACGAAGTGAATATATGCACATACATTTGTCTATCTGGAAATGTTGCAGATTGGACTGAATATACAATCATTATTATTGTTAATTTTAATTTAAATTCATAAAGAAGTTTAATTTAAATTAATTAATTATAAGTAATACAATAATTTAAGAGGTGAGGTGAGGTGAATAAGTAATTTTAGGATACACTGTCGTTTATCAACAACGTCGTAAGAGGATGTTTACTACCTCAGTTCATTCAATGTCTACACAGATATCGTGATACTCATAATCGTAACATCTCCGACCGAGGCCGACCCAATTTATTATGTACCCGTGAAAAATTTGTTCAGGAAGATATACTTTTCAACATAAACATTAGACTAAACAAATGAATTACGGTTTTATAAATACCTAAGTATAGTATATAAAACGTGTTTCTTGTGTTAGTTAGTGAAAGCAAAGCGTTAAAAGTAACATGGGTACAAAGGTATACTTTGTAAAATTAAATTAATAGTAAAAGTGTATCAAACCAAAGCTATGGCATCAACCATTAACACTGACCTGCTTGATCTTTTAGCTTCACTCCCAAATCCATCCCTATAAGTAATAAACCACTACCATCTACCTTCCATTGATTTAAATGATTAACTACTTTTCTCTTCTTTATATTAGCAAAGTTCCTCTTTTGATTGGTATGTTTACTTTGTCTTTGTGTGTCACGGCAATGAAGTTAATAATGCCTAGTAACGCCTATAATTTATAATAATGTTTTAAGCTTTACTGTGCTAAGGTTTATGAAGCCACCAAAAAAAACCAATATTTTCACTTTTATCAGATGCAGTAATCCCTGTAAATCTCTTAATGCAAACTCATATTTGATTGCTTACTCACATGGAAAGCGATGTTATTTCCGGGATGCCTTTTAACAAGTACAAAACACTCGCTTTGCCAGCCATGCAAAACATCATTCATTACTCGCTGGCTGACAATAAATAGATTATATGACGAAAAAAATTGCACAACACGGGGTTTCTTTGCCCACGTTTCGTAATACAATAATCAAAGGAATATGGGGGATCAGCGGAATCAAATGTCTACATATGGAGCGATAAAAGAAGTAACTTAAAGATTGGGGTCGCAACAGGGCTGTGTTTTTATTTTTCTTATTTCAATTATCAGTAATTGAAGAAAAAGGAAAATAATATCAATGTGTTTATTTTATTGCTGACAGTGTGAAAATAAACGGATACCGCACAGGTTTCATGAGATAATAATATATGACAAATCCGAGTCATTATTTCTTCTACCAAGGCTAAGTAAGAGAGTAAACCCACACATCTTCTTCTTTCAATTCCATTGCCAAGAGTCTATTATATTAGCAAATGAAAGTTAATTATTAATTTTAAATAATAATAGCAATGTTTTATGATCATCCTATTGACCCCCATTCATTGATGAAATACATTGAGAACAGCACAGTAAATGCCGCATAGTGTAAGTTCCGTTATGAAATGGATGCATAACTATCATGATATCATCGCATACTTATCAAAATATATAAGTCAAATGTTGTAAATAAAGTAAGTAATAAGTACTTCTTCCGTATGCTACTTGAATGTCCGTTGTTTGAGTACTAGGAATGTAGCGACCCCGAGCAGATGTCACGAGTGAGATAATATACCGACAAAACGAGGAAAGGTACCCTCAGCGAATTGTGACTCCGCAACGATCCCCTGGCCCCTGCCAGGCACACATGATAATACGAAAAGTAATTTTTATATTAAACCTTTGCCAAAACATAAAAGAGAGATTTCCTCAAGCATCTTGCTAGGGCCCCAGTGAATTCACCGCATAAATTAGTTTTGCCGGAGATTGTTTGCTCAGTCGATGCTTTTTTATTTATTTTACTTTAACGTACACGACACGTTTATGAGTTTTTCACTGTCGGAGTTGCTGTTTAACAGTTGCTTTACTCACATTATACTAGTGGAATAACTAACAGGCGTATATGGCTAAGGGTTCTTCACCTGGGAATTGTTTTAAAATGTTTAATTACAACGTTCCGCTCATGTGTGTTCTTTTTTTTGGCTGGCGATGTAAAATGCAAATTGAATAAAAAAGTCGATGAGTATGTTCATATGCCGTTGAAACTTCCCGGTATTTGGCCGGTAATTAATTAAAAGCTTAGGTGGTGCCATTATGGGTTTTATGCTAATAGGTGGCGGTTAATATGGGAGCCTTCAAAGGGTCTGTACACGGGCGAAACATTAAATTTCAGCGAAGCGTATGGCACAAAGCTTCGCCAGCCGGCTGTACTGCGCTACGTTCGCAGATTAGATTAGCGACCACGTTTTGTATTACTACATTTAGGCCCACCTTCATCACATTTTCAAATATTTAGCTACCAGCCCCTCAGAACATTGGACAACGATAATAAGTATTTTCTTATACCTCTTATTTCTTTAAAAGGGAGCCATACGTATTAACGTCTATTGTATAAAATTATTTGAATTCCTAACTTTAAGCAACTGTATAATCGAAGTTCATAGATCTATTTTCTCTGCAATATCGTCTGTTTCAGCCAATTCGCTTTTAAGTAGGCGAAGTAATAATAATGCAATGTAATGAACTGTCATGTCTTTGTGAATGTTCCTAGCGTGCATATATATGTATGTATATGTACACAATATGCAGGTCTAGGTGGCGGCGGCGACGAGGGCCGGCGCGGAGCGTAGGCGGCGAGGCGGGGTACCAGTTAAATTGAGCACCGCTACGCCCAGACTCTCATTTCCTCCATCCACCATTGTGCGCCACTCACAATACAAAACATTTTTTTACGAATTTCGACAAAAAGTGCTTTGAATTTTTTCCAATCTTCGCCTCTATTCAGCTCGTAAAAACTTATTGTCTCGCCGCAAAAGAGAGTAGGCGTGGCTGTTCGGGAACGTTGGCCTGCATCGCATTAAACTGCAATAATAACATTTCATACAAGTCCAAAAGTATAATTTAGTTCTGTGACATTAAGCTCGGAGTCTCTTAATTTTATCGTTGCGATAATTAGGAGAATGATAACTCTTTAAGAAGAGACATTATTCATTCTAAACTTACAGAGATTTGCTTCTAAAATTGCCGTATTATACTAATTAATTGTCCCAAGAGTGCTTAATGGGCATTTGTATGTCTAGAGATTTGTAGACATCGTCATTTAAGACAAGAATATTAAATTGGTTATACAATAAAGATAGGCAATGTAATGATATAAAGATATAGTTGTAGTATTGACTATAAGAGTATACTTAAAATGATGACTGTGTCTAATGCTTGCACGTAGACGAAAAAAAAAGTAATACGCTTTCGTCAGTTGTTTAAGAAACAAGTATATTAATTTAAAAATGTGTCTATAAAGCCAGATTGCTTGACATATTTGCTAATGATAGATCAATAAAACTCTTTACTTCTTTATGTCATAGGACGAGCAGAGCGTTCACCTGAGAGTTAGTGCTATCCGTTGCCCATGGAGTCCTCAAACACAAGAGCGGCCTTTGTGGATGATGAGAAGGGGGAGGGGGAGATAAGGAGAGGAGGGTTTGGGCCTGTGGTACCCTCGCTCACTCGGTAGGTCACTTTCACTATTATCACTGTTCAAATGATACTTCACACTTCAAAATTGTCTAAGCTGCTTGCAGGTGATACTCGAGGTTAGGTTCAGAGCTATACTTCCATCATGGTACATGCATAGGCTGAGCTGCGGCCTTTTGGACACATCTTGACAGCAGATACTATTTCTCTGTAATATATGTATATGTCAGTTGTACTTGGCTTCTGTTTATAATAAATTTTGTTTTATGTGTATGTATGTATAATAAAAGTATTTTTTTTTTCTTTTCTTTTTGTCTTCTTTTATCGAGACTGTAAGTTTGCGTATAAATGTGACCGATGCAGCTTCTATAACAACAACAACAGATAAAATACACAGTAATCTATACTTGACATTTAACAAAGACTAATTTTAAAGTAAATATTGGGAAATTGATTTCATCTGGATTCAAATGACTTCTATTATGCTATTGTAAATATTAACCGAAAATCATGCGAGGTCAGCTCTGGCTATGGCTTCGTATTGAATACAATTCATTTGAAAAGGCACTGAAAAAGGCTTCTCAAATACATACAGCCTTCAATACAGCTGTTGACATATGAATCTGTAAAGTTAGTATAAGTGGTGAAAACTGACTTCCCAACACGACATGAAAACGCACATCTTGAGTGGTCAATAATGATGCTAATATTTATATTGCTCTAATGAAACTACAAAATAGGAATTAATAAGTAGGTATAGAATATACAGGTGAATAAATTTAAGTAATATCGATTTTTAGTTAAGTAAAATAAAAACATTTGTTTTAAAAATAGTAACATTGTTAAGTAAGTTAGTTTTATGTGAATCTATAAGAATATAATATAGCTGTAGAGTTGTTTGTTTGTTTGTTGAAACGGGCTAATCTTCTGTTTTCTGTTTCTGTTAGCCTACCATAGTGACTCCACTTTGCCTGATGGAAAGCAATAGGTGGAGTCAAAGAGTGGTGGTCACCATCCTCATTGCATCTCTAGTCAATGCAGCATGGTGACCCACACTATGGCGGCCTGGTGAGATGCTTTTTCACGCCCCGCTTAAAAGACCCGGGATCAAAGTGGGAAGGAAACACGTGCGCTGGTAGAGAGTTCCAGGCTTTTACCGATCGGCACAGGAAAGAAGAGCCAAACCGTTTAGTTCGAGTACGTATATTTTCGACGCACAAACGGTGACTCCTCAGGCCAGCACGTGTAGTCCTGTAGAGGAAGGGAGAAGGTGGGACCAATTGGAAGAGCTCATGAGTACTTAGTTACTTAGTTCGAAACGGAGGTGGAACTGCGTTTAATATATTTAATATGCACCAACGAACAGTAGGGCATTTATTTATTTTACACTGTTTAGCAGCTTTATTATAAACATAAAAGAATGTTATTTAGACAGCGACTGCCTGTTAAAATAATTAAAATTTCTAACGAAACGAAGGACATTACTCTTAAGAATTTATAGTGATTGCTATGGCGTCGAATAAAAATGGCATCGGTTTTGATATATGACCAAATCCTCACAAGATTAATTGGGACTCGAAACCCGATGGATACCAGTCGATAAATTTAGACTGTCTTTGTTACTTTTTTTATACATTTGAATTTCTAGAGGAGCAGCATTGTTTTTCACATTTATGAATAGTTCCTTGACACGATGTTAAGCCAGACGCACAACAGTAGTTTTAGTTACCTCTGGCTCCAAAAGGCCCGTACACCAAAAGGCCAGGCCAGTACACAAGCAGCATTGTCAAGTTCGAAGTAATACGATCTCCTCACGTAGCACTATGTATGTATATGCCGAGGTTCAATTTATAAGCGGTTCAGAATGCAAGCATATACATCATATGAATATTTGGAATTGAATGGTATTTACAGTCATGTTAAGGTTTTTAACGTATGGCAATATCGCAAACAGAAGATTCATTTACTCTAAATCATTTATAATAAAGAAACATCAAAATGAAATGCAGAAGTGTCTTTCACTCATAATAGTTTTTCGGTTTACACCTGTCTTCTAAATTATACCTATATATTTACCTAACTAATGTATCTCTCTCGAGCCATATAACTTTTGATAAAAGAAGTCGTACGTGGAGACTCCTCAGTGAATGGCAAGTGCAGGTGTACGGTTCGAATAAATCAGACACCTCGGTAAGGTTATCGACACGCGCTATGTACATATGTGTGTGTATTGAAATGGTAGAGAAAATAAGTTATGAACTATGCATTCGCTGTAAGCGGCTTGAAATAGAATTTGGTTATTGAAAATATTTCATAAATGTATGTTCAGACGTTTCTATTTCTAAGGTATATTATAGATTATCGTAATAGACGTGTCTTTGATATATAGTTTAGCTATAGGCTTAGAAATAAAAGGTAAATAATATTTAAGGCGTTGTCTTTTACAAATAATATAGTAAATTTACTTAAAAAAAAAGTGATTGTATTGAAATTACTATCGTATAATTATAAAATATTATAGTATTAAACTTCTAGAGACTACAACTATCTCACCAATGATTACTGGCCGGTTGGTGTGTTTGAAATAAAAATATTTACTATATTATGGTTAAAAAAAGGAATCTCAGATTTAAATTACTCTAAATACATTCTAATTGCAATTGTCAACTCGAATTGTCTATCAAAGTAAAATAATTTATTTTCAATTAAACATAACACATAAAATATAAATAAATGACAGTACCAGATAACTATGGCTTGGTAAAAATATCGCTATCTTTACCATAGTATGAGTCAAATAAATGTAAATATTTAATACAAAAATTATTAAATAACTAAGTAAGAGCAAAGTCGAATTTTAGTGCCAAATTCTCAGGCAAATTTAATAAATGCGAGTAGTGTTAAAGTTTTCGGTCACGTAGCTTGGCCATTCAAATATTACTACGTATAATATCGTAAACCAATAGTTTATGGTCTTTGAAAGACGAGAACTCATATTTTATAGGTGGACCTTTGAATTGAGTAAAAGGAAACATTTAACATGCTTCCACTGCGTCCATTTTGTGAATGAAAATCTTATCGACGGTCATAAAGTTTAAAATTAAGTTTTATTTTAAAATGATTTAAGTAGTGCATGTCTTGAATCATATATTATAAAGTTACAAGGAAGTTCTCATAATCGTCTTTCTGTGTAATGTAGGTGTGTATAAATTTATATTGGAAGTATAAAAATGTAGATATTTCTAGCATATCGTGCAATCGCTCACGACCTGTAGGAAAGTTTAGTTTCAGATTATTTACTTTCTGTACTCTATTATTTTATTTTATACAAAGTTTACTTTGATTAGTTTGGCTTGCCCTTGGGACTAAATTATGATAAGTATAATGCGGGCCTTTGAAGCGCCTGTAAATACTTCTTCTGTTTGATCTTATAGTGTCTATTTGTTTAAATCAGAATGAATTTATTATGGTTTTGCCACTAACGGTTACTATTATAACCACTAAAGATAAAAACAAATAACAAAAAACAAACACCAAAAAAGCCGTGAAAAAAAGAGATATACACTGACAAATGTAACAAAAGTATACACATGTTTTTGACTTTAAAAAAAAGTAGATAACCACTATCAATGCGCCTTTCCAATTTTTTTGCGCAATTCCTTGATATCGTAAATACGTGCAATTGAAAAACTGATTCACAACATAACGTAGGTAATTATCCTCTAACTCTTAGCCGTTAAGGAGTTGCACCTTAAACCACTTGCTTAACATATTCGATTTCCCTGGGATCTCATGATCACATCTTGATTTGGTAGCAATGAAACTACTGCAGGAATCTTTCGATAAAAAAAAGCATTTTGAAAATCGTTCCAATATTGACGAAGAAATCGAATGACATATATCAAAAGAAAGGATTCAGTTGAATATAGAACTTACTGCTTTTTTGAAGTTGGTTAAAAATTAATGAAACATAATACGAACACTATCAGTTATTCCTTGACGATACTCCGGATTCTATAATTAATTGGACATAAATGAAACGCATTTAAATCTATTTACATAAATGCGACATAAACAAGATCATTACTTAATAAATTTGGTTTAGATTGGGAATTGTTTTAGAAGCGGATTAGGATAACTTGAGTATCCATTATTAGGATTACATGATTTAGTGATTAGTTGTAAACTTACATTTTCACGTAAGTTTTTGTATTCGGTTTTAAATAAAAAGTATGATATTTAATATATTTTATATAGCACTTTCTCCGCTGTTTCTCATTCATAATAAAATACTTTTAAAAATAAGTTCTCGTAATATTCTCTCTGTCAAACGAAGAAATAAAATACAACGCCGTTAAAAAAAAAAACTCAATTTACAAGTAAAAATCAAAATTAACTTTCTAAAAGTTGGAACGTTACTTCAACTTTGAAATTTTTATTCGCAGAATTATTGAAGTCTATAAAAGACTGTCTTTCGAAGCTGTGTAATAAACTTCATTTACGTCGAAGCATCGTAATAAACTTCATCTATCTTCGAAGCATTGTGATAAAATTCTATTTTGAAGCTCAAACTTCAATTAGCACTTTGTTAAGTCGACGGTTTTTTTTCTAACCATAATGAAAGGTTTGCTATCTCTGAACGTTAGAGCAATTTGGTTAATTGCTGGCGATAGGAAGCTATTCCAACTCTTTACGACATTGGACGCCATGATAACGTTACTAATTGTCAAATAAAAAAGGATTACAGCTAATCCTTGTTTAATAAAAATGTTAATGATGAGATTTGGCGTCGCAATATGTAAATTTGATAGTACCCACCCCGTTCGTGATTGGCCGTAGTATGTTAATATCGGTGTATGTATATCATTACAGTGTTCAAACTGGTGGCACTTTATACATTGAACTAAATGAATGCTTTGGTTGGGATAGTTGTTTGTAATGTCTTTATTTACAAATATTTCAATATTGTTTTTTAAGTTGTTCATAAATTATATAGTTGCAATATTTTTTCGATTCGTATTCATTTTTTTGTTATTCGAATTTATTATTCTTATGTAAGTTTTGAAAAAAGGTGGTGGTTATTATTATTATTCACTCATGTTTAGATATAACATTGCAGGAATTATGCCTATTGCGATAGTCTTCTTAAATCATCAAGAACATTTCAACAACAACAAAATGTTAGTAAGGTATCTAGTTATTTGTACCACCACGAGTAGTATTACTCCAACAGCTCTTTTTATAATAAGCCGCTTTTGAGAGCAGAGGATAATTCATATGAATGGACGTATCATTACTGAGAAATTCTTAGGGATTATAAAAGGTCTCCCTATAGCACGTATCTAATTTTTAAAGCGCGGTTTACGATCTGCATACGGAGGTTAGGTACGTTAGGGAAGTTCTTTGTTGAAGAAGAATGTCGATAGTTTTATAGTTATTTTTATTCCTAAATATATGTATATTTAAAAGATTTATATGACAATGAACACAAAGTTTGAGATGCAGTCGTGCAGGCAGAAGATAGAAAAAACAAAGCTTTGATATTAAAAGCATTTAGTCCCTTAACTGTTAAAAAAATATAGTAATGTCCTTGACACCCAAAACCAATTAATTCAAAAAGTGTTGTTGATAAGACTTTAAGAGGAGACTATAAGGAAATAGAATTCATCTTTGCCAAATTATATAAGTTGAATCGAAAAAAAAATTAACGAAGAACGCAATAAACAACATTCTTCTTAAAATTAACATCGATAAATCGGTGTCGTAATCCAGCTCTACCAGTACACGTCTAAAACGAAATTTATTCTTACAATTCATGCGCAGCTCTCCCACAAGTCGGATTATTGTAAATAAGTATCACGAGCGACGCCCGTATTAATCCTCGCCTTTTTAACGAAATGCGAAAAAGTTAGTTAACCAACTTTTTTGACTTTACAAAAACCTCTAGTGAAATATAGTCCTTTCAAACCGAGAATTATTTGTATCAATAGAATGTTTTGCCTGAGCAAATATACTTTGGAATATCCTGGGGGCTTAGTTTAGAAAGGTGTGTTTGACTTCACTAATAAGGGCGCGGTTACACGGATACCGTGAATGTTTTCAACTTTTATGCTTATATTTGGCGATATCGTACCAGAACCCTTACATTGTAAATATTTCCCTCGGTTTAACTAACCGAGCATTTCCTTTTAATAACTTTACACATTTCGATATATAAATTCAATTTGTTTGTTACGTGCCAGCGAACACATCGTGACCTATATCGCGGCAAACGCTATCTTGTTAATTGACTGTTGGAATAATTTAAATATATTGCGGCCAACGGCTATATTTCAACGGGCTATTATAAATCAAAGGATTAGAAGCGAATGAAACTCCGTAAATGGATGCTGGCAATATAGATAATACATGTTTTATTCTGCATACGTTATAGGGCGATAACGACAATATAATCGCGTTGGGGGCTGGGGCCAACGGGGCGCGGCGGGGGCCAGCGGACAAAAAGTACTAAGTGCGAGTTAAATACCCTTTGTGTCACCATGCTCTCCTGGCCATTTATCGACGTATACCGAGGGTCCTCTCATTATTCAGTCGAAATTCGATTATTTTCCCATTTTGTAAAATATCCATATCGTCCCTAGCTTTCATTCTAATTGAAAATGGAGCGATGGCCGCCACCGTACTGATCGCTCTTAATTTATTTACACTCAAATTTCTACTACCTACCTTCCTGACTGAACTTCATTACGTTACGTATACAATATAATTTAGGTAGGCTGTTTGTTACACCGCGGACTATGTTCTTAAAGTGAATTGTTTTAATAAGAGCAGGGAGTTGTCGTATATCAGAAGAACAGACGGAAGTAAATATCCTGTCCGAAAATGATTACTCGACACGCGCAGTTAACCGACGTTATGACCGGCTTATTCCCCATTCCGGGGGTATTAGTCTCGTGGCCACCAATTTCTGTAATTTATTAAGAGTTTCGCTTACATTTTGACCGGTCTTTGGTGGCTTCTCCTTTCTCGCTTGAGGCCGGAAAGAAATATGTATATGCAGTTAGCAACGTGTGATCAAAGGCTTTCATAGGGCGGACTGATCCCTAATATTTCACTCATAATTGGTTTATTCTAAGCTTCGTGCCTTTCCGTATGTGGGTCCTTTGATCCGTTCAGTGTATTAAGTTGTAGCCAGAGATGTATGATTCACATTATTCGTCCAGATCTGAAGATTTACTCAATGGTGCCATTTGCTATTTGAAAACGAAGGTATTGGGGTGCTTAAGGGATTTTGGATTTTATGTTGTTGTTGGTCTTTAATTTTTTTATAGACATCTGTGTACTCTTTGTGAATTGATACCTAATAAGTTATTTGATAATGTGAAGGTGATATAATAAATAAATATTAACTGCTTTACCCGGTACACTAATAAATCACTACAAAGTATATACCTTATACTTATTACCATTATTACTTTTTACTAAAGAGTTTTTCATATTATTGAATTTTTAGTTTTAATATTTTGAACAAACTTTTAAACTTTTGCGTTCCATGAAATATAATGTTCCGACACCGGTCATTACCGTGATATACACATATACGTATATATGTGGTATTACATTATACATTTTAATTTGACGTTTCGGCCAAGTTCCACTGGCCGTGGTTACAGGCTGACTGGCTCTGTGTTGCACGCCCTCTGTCTCTGAAACCGAGAGGCAGTTCGTCTTCCACAGCACATTTCTGTCATTTGTTTCATAATGTTCTGTTACAAACTTCACCAACACTATCCTTATTCTGTATGCAAAGGACGGTTGCCTATTCTGGTGTTTATCCGAATAGACATTAAAGTGAGGTGACTCGTTTTTTTATCACTGGACTTTATAATGTAGATATTATTTTGTTGAATCAAACCTTAGACCGATCGAGACATACGAGAATAGAAAATGAAATTCTTCATATTAATATTTTTCATCAGGAAACTCAGTAAGCTATTTTTTATTTATTTTTTTGTTCTGCCGACACATAGGTGTATTAAACTGGTGTAAGATAATACATATTTCCTATTTGTGAATAACTACGATGTACATATTTGTTATGCCTTGTTTTGTTGTTTTGTAAGGTTTTTAATTTAATATTCAATACATAAATTAATTTGTTTTCAATATGTTAATGTATGCTTCGTCGCAAGACGAAATTAATTATTTCATATACTGTGTATCTCATGTAAGTGAAATGTTAATTGTTCTTATGAGAATAAAGTTTCTTTAAACCTTAATTGTGCCCCGCGATTTGAAACGCGTTAAATTTGTTGACGTTGTTGACTATTTCTTTATATTTATGATTACTGATCCGCCTTCTTCAATACACAGGCTATATAATGCCAAAAGATTTTTACAAATCTGATCAGCAGTTTCTGCAATGAGCGTGTTCAAACGACAAAGACAAAATGAACAAACTCTGATTCTTAATAATATTAGTATAGAGTGCAACTAGTTTTCGTTATTTTGTAAATCCTAACAGTACAGTACTTCACTCTAAATAGTGCAAATGTGAATTTCTTTGATTATATTAGTAACTATAAAACGTATTCAATCCCTAACCATAAAACCGATCACTATAATACAACATTTTGAGAGTAACCGAAAAGGAAGAACGATACTTCAAAAATACTGTTCCTGAGGACAAATGAATTGATTGGCCGCTGACAAAAGACACTACCTTCAATAAAAAAAAACCTGCATCATCAGTTGTTGTTAACACGTATTCCCACTTTCATGATTTACGTGCGTTAATTTCCTTTCTATTAATATAATAAGCCTACTACTTACTTGTTTTTGCTTAGTTGTCACAGTATGGCAACCCTCCGAACCGGAAGCTGTCTGCCCTTGTCCTTTCCATTTCCGACCGCAGACCGTCAAAAGCTCACTGGAGTTATATGTTATCATATTTGTACAATATGGCTTTATTGTTCCTTTATTGTTTGTGAAAAATTTATTTTACTGATACTTGTATTGAGGTATCACATATTTACTTTTCAAAAGTTTTCTAGTATAGAATAGAATAGAATACACTTTAATGCACACCAAAACATAGGACACATAGAAACAAAAAAAAAAATAATTAGTAGTACAATGGGCGGTCTTACCGCAGTCTGCGATCTGTTACAGACAACCGTTGATGAACTATACTGGTGACGGGTAACTTAATATACTACATTAAAAAACCAATATCGTAGATAGAGCACTCGGACTTCCCCACCAGTTAGTTCAGGCTGTAGGTATGCGACCCTGAATTGCTTGAGCTAATCCATCTGTAGAAGCAATTTCCCTTTCCTCCCCTTTCTATCCTCCCTTTCCTGTCAATATACTCCAATTTTTCAAATCTATTCCCAAAAGTGCCCGTATTACGTAAATACGTCCCCTATTACGTAAATGGGACTAAATTTTAATCGGCAAAATGTGGTTATTGACAACGTCTCAGCTGAACCCCTCGGGGTGTGGTAGGGTATGGGTATGGGTATATTTTCTAATTGTAGGAGTAGGTTGGGTTTTAAAAGAAAAAGTTTAGTAACTGCATTATGCGTGGTTGCATGGGAAGCAAATTGTAACCGTATGTTTAAAGTTTCAATTATTTTTAAATGAAATGTTAAGTTACTTATGGGAACGTCCCTGCAAGCTTAATTTGATTTACTTAAATTAACCTTTGAAAAAAAAAAGGGACAGAATACAAGTCTATTTCAAACTAGTCTATACCCAAGCCTTTCTTGGATCTATTTACTGTCGAATAATTTCTACAAGTGTAACACAATTCAAGATTAAATATGTGAAGTAAACGTTCACTTTAATCCGATATATGTTCATAAATAAACGTATACTTACAAGATTCTGTTGCTAACATATTGCATATATTTTAACACCACAAGCACAAAGCTAATTTATTCACAGAAAACACAAACAGAAACTCGCAAATCTAATAAGTTAATCTGAAATGTAATTACAGAAGCTCAATTACAAGAAGATTAAAAGGCACTATGAATAGGTTCTCAAAACGTTGGCTAGACTATAGATAGGAAAACTGTATTGCTCGCTCTATACCGTTAATAGCGTCTGCAAGCGATTTAACGATAATGGATTAATACAGGGATAGTCCGATAGTTTTCATTAAGGATCTTATTTCGTATTTTATCCGCCGCTATTGTTAGAAATGAAAGGCCACGGGTTGATTGGAAGCATTTGTGAAAAGCACGAGTTTTCCACTCACTGAAAGGTCTATTTATTGCGCTGATTAATGTTTGCCGGTACCAGGGTAGTAGAAGTTTTGAAGAGGCAATCTGTAATAGCGGGTAACTTTCAGACGACGGTTGATTAGAGTTTTTTACCTGTTTAGATATTTACAGATCTTAGGAGTTCGATTAAATTTTAAAAATAAGTCAGCCTCACATATTCATATTTCTTGCATGCGTTCCAACTCATGAAAAATAACCAATTAAAACGAAGTATACCAGGAAGGCCGCTTTTTCATTCTAGTGGGGACTATTTACATCTAATGTTATATAAAACGTAGTTAAAATACAAAATTAAATGAATGAAAATATATGTTACGAAGTCTGGTTGTTATTCTGTTTGCAGTTGACTGAATGGGAAGATTATTGACGTAACTCTACTGTCTATAGATTTATATCTTTATAATATAGTGTTAGTGGAAATAATTACAAAGGCATAAATAATTGAGGCAAAAACCCTTGTTCAAGTCGTCCCTTAAATCTGTTTGGGACACTATTGTCCCGACCCATGGTTTCACCAACTGACCGGGAACATTTGAAATTGTACGTAATAAGCTGGTTGATTTGTCGTATTGTCATGTATACTTGAGCTGTTAAAAGGGATTTCAGGAAATTAGACTTCCCTCTAAATAGTTTGATTGTACCCTAAAGAAGATAAAGTAGAAGAATGATTATCTTTTCTTTGCATGAAATCCTTTAAATTGTTTTGTTTAAATTTAACCCTCATTCCTGCAATGTGGTGAAAAAAGTTGTATAACCTGATAGTTTCTAATAGGGTAGCCTATAAAAAATGCTATGGCAATTTTAAGGGTTCCGATCATCAAAAAGAAAAAAAAATCCTAATAGGATCACTCGGTGGTCCGTCGGTCTGTCTGTCTGTCTGCATGATATAACGTGGAAGAGTCATGCTTAGGCACAAATGGGCTCGACTCGACCGGTGCGCTACCACGGCCTTACAGAAAACCGGTTGTGAAGAATTATAAAAAAAACAGCCTACGCCTCTTGAGTTGCAGGTGTCCATAGGTGGCGGTTGACACATGCCACCAGGTGAATCGTCTCTTTGTCTGTTCGCCAATAAATAATTTCTGAATGGATTTAAATATATTTTAAAGTTGAAATAAATATAGTCAAGGTTAGCGAGGTTTAAATTACAAGAAAAATTGAAGAACGGAAAATACAGCTTCTTAAAATTTATCAAGTTAAGCACAGATAAGTGGGTTGTATGTTTTTTTCATCCGTTTTAATACATCTTAGAAGTTCGTCTGGTTACGGAACCCTCTGAGCGTGAGTCAGACTTGCACTTGTCCGGTATTTCAATCAAACTACATAATAAAGGCTCTGCACAAAAATACACGTTGAAATTATGAATGATTGGAAATATGAGCTAAATGACAATTAAATCTATAAATATTAATTTCGAAACTATTCTAGTTTCGCGATTGAAGATATTTTTTTTGTATTTGAGATGAGCTTAATCACTTGCTAATATAAATGGTCCCTGGTTCTGTTATGAGTAGGTACATCATTTTCTAAATGTTTAATAAAGAACACTGATTTTCGTCAAAGAAAACTGATGTATCAAAGAGGTGATCGCAATTAAGGTTTGTGCAGTGTCTAACACGTCACGGTACCGGATTTAACCGTCAATTGGCAACCGAAACTAAACAACATCCTGATTTAATTATAAGAAATTATATTCTACTCATGTTACTTGTTTAATGTATTAGCACTGATGGACTCGAGAAGAGAGAAGGGCAGAGGTCCCGCCGTAGGTAATTCACTTAATTTGAGCCTTAAATCTCATACTGGAGAATGGACGCGGGTAATAATTGTGTTTGTTAAACAATATGGATTGGTTCAGATGATTTTATTAGAGGGGGTTTAGTACGTAAATAGAGTAACACAATACCTATATAAATATATAAACTATTTAGACTCGTTTGCATATATTGTTACCGTCGTTTGCCGCAAAATAATACATATACTCGTATTTATAAGAGTTTGTACTGTATACTGATTGTTAAGTATGTGTAGTAGGGATTTCAAACATAATTTAAGTAACAGCCACAAAAATTTACTTATTTATATGTATTTTTTTAGAAGATCTTGGTATTAAAAACTTTTGTGACTGACCTGATATTTGTTTTATTAATAGACTGTCACTGTTAGTCGATGCACGTGTAAGTTCCGCGGAAGTTCCAAAACTTGTCGATCGTCCCCGAGAAAACCTACATAAATCTTTAATAAACCTTCACTTGTTTAGGTAAACCTTTTTAATTACGTTAATGTTTTTATTTAAAACATAGATGTTTGACTGTGTTGAAAGTTTAAACGATATTAAATTTTATAATTGCCACTATTACCTAATGCGTTCTAAATTAATTATTTAACCCGTATCGCCACTATATTCTGTGGGAAAATGAACACTGAGTATCCATTGGCCAGCTCCACCGGCTTATTGTCGTAATCATATTGGTGCGAAACAAAGGTTACTTTGTATACAATTAACCTCTTGCTGTCTGTTGTCCTGGTACAGTTTATAGTGGCTACTCATTCATGTGACTCTAATTAGAATATTATAGTTAGTTTTTTTTCAGATCAGATGAATTGACTTAAGAAAAAAGTTAAATCGAAAGAAAATTTTCTGACTTTTAGTTGAACGTTTAGGTGAACATTAAAAAGGTGATTTTATTTAAAATGAATTCAGTCGAAACATAAATATCTGACCAGGCGTGTTATTTTATAAATACCTATACTCGTATAGTTATAAAAAATCAGACTCCAAAATAACCTATTCACTGTGAATTCATACATAGCTTTAAAAAGGGGTTTATTTTTTTAAGAGGTCAGAACGGTTCTGGAATGCATCAGAGTCGAATCATTGTTTACTATCTTTGTGGTATAACAAGACTGACACAAAGCACCTTTTGAAACACTTTCTCATAACCTCGGCTTGTGATAAAGCACAGTCGTAAACGAAACACAATTACATTCTCCCCATAACGTTAAATAATAAGAGCATTGTGCATTACATTTGTGACGTCTATTAAACACAGGAGAAAGGAACATTGCTATTATTATTTTCTGCGTGATTGTCCATACATGTTGGCTTGTTATAATATGTGGCAATCCTTATGAGGATCATGTTACTATTAGATAGCATAAGCATATTCATAGGGCTATAATAATATCAGGAAAGGTATTTATCATTATATGACGTAATTCCCGTTTTGCTACAAAGTAAATAAATGTCTTTTTTACTTTATCTTGTGTTTCCCATGCCTAAAGCAGATATTGAATAATGACTGACCTTCTTACTGATCCTGCTATAAATAGGAGTATTCCAGTACTGCTTTAAAAAGAAACTATGTCTAGAAAATTCTGAACTACTAACCGTAATTAGACTACTTGATTTCTGCTTTAAAACATGTCAACGATTTTCTTTTTTATAAAGTAACTAAATGAAAACAACTAAACATATTATAGGGTGTCATTGCGAATATCAGTACGCTATTAAAGACGTGAAATATGAACTAACTACCAGCATATTACTAATTTTGTTCTTGTAACTATCTCCTACTTTAGTCATAACAAGCTATTTTACAATGATATATTGAATGTTAATGGCTGTCAGTTCTCAATATTCTATTGAAACTGTAAATTGACATCTACATGAGTACTGCTCTAAATATAACATGGCAATAGAATGGCCAGGTTTGCCGCGGGGAAAGAGAGCGGGTAGCCAACGTCCATTGCATGTCAAATCACCCTTCGATACAGACCAGACCCGTTCTTAAATATTCATTTGGGAATCTATTACGAGCGCCTACCTTTTAATAGTATAATTTAGCATTTGGACATATTGATTATTTATATTTTTAGAATTTTGTGCCATATACTAAATGTTAATAAGCATTAAAACTAATGAGGTTCTCAATTCTACAGTAGAATTTTGTGAGTAGTTACATGAAAGCAGAAGAAAACTTAAGTGGTGTCTTCCAGAACCCTTCATTACTCACCTGTCAGTTGTTTTTGAGATAAATTTAGAGATCATCCCTATTGTAGATACTGTATATAGCCTTCTTATGATCTTTTTAGTCTACCATGCGTTATTCAAAGTTTTACACATATTATGTTTGTTATTATTGGAAAATAAATCTGTGTCCTACATATCATACAGATGCTACATTGTCCAAGCGAATAGTAAATGAAGCTATAACACTCGGACTCGGAGTCCTGGCATCAGACATTTTAATTTAAAAGTGCAAGTGTATCTGACAACTTGTCCAATACAGAAACAATTAATTTAGGCCATACTACGTACCTTTACTCCTGTGCTGGCATATAAATGCTATTCTATATGTCATGCTGTCGGGTCGTTTGACACCCTTTGATATCGTTGAACTAGTGATGTTGATCGGCGCTGGTCATCTCCGGCCTGCTATTACTAAACAGATATTAATAATTCGCGTAAATGTTCATATTTTAGAATAATGTATAACAATGTCCTCACACTTTATTTAAGCTTATAAACTACACATATAACAAGAAAATTGTGTATAGAAGAAACATGTCCTTGGAGTTTTATTGCTTTTTCTTCAACATAGGATCTACGTATTGGAACATGCAATTAGCTTAAAGACTGACTCAGTCTGACTGACTTCTTCTCCTAGCAATTAAAATATACTTATTATTGGTTTAATTAAAGTAAATGCATTTGATTTTATTCAATTGATGTGAAAGTATGTTGAAGCGTATTTAAGTGGATAAAGTTAACTCTTTGTGTAGTAATCGATAACGTAGTAGCATAATGAGCAGTCTTACTAGGTATTCTGTAATCAATTAAAATTTGTTTAAGTACAAGTAGTTTGCTCTGTTGTAGCACTTTTCGCAATAAAAACTAGTTACTTAATGTCAATGAGGGTATATATTAACATTCCAAAGTCAATAAGAGAACTTACTTTAAGAAATTTTAAATTAAAATGAAAATCATTTTTGCTAGAAAATTGCTAATTAACAATTCACATTATTAATTATTTTGATTATAAGAACGCCAGAGATACAAAAATATAATGTTAAAAACTAATTAAATTAATATTTGCATACCAATGATACCATTATATTGTTGCATACCATTGATATGTATGTTATGTTGATTGATATGGATAACGTAGCATTTAAGACCATTAGTAACCATGTTTAAACGCAAATCAATATTCTATAGTATTTCTGGCTTTTTAGAACAAATCTATTTTTCTTTTACCTCATCTCCGCTTGATTACAAAGAAGACATTTTAAATCACAATGATGTTATATTTTCTTTTTATTCATTGCTTGTATGAAATCAAAATAAACTTTTTCCTCATAACAGAAAAAAATAGATATTTTAAGCTTATTAACGATGTATAAGTTACGATACAAACTGATATGTCAAATACAGAATAACCAATTCGTTCTCATTTTTAAAGTACATTACAATACCCTCTTCAAAAGGCTCACAAAAAGAACCTTATCAAATAATTGTGTCTATTTGCCGAAAATCTCCTGATAAACATTCGAGTGAAGCATATTACCGTTTCGTACACTTAACAATGGCAATCAATGAAACATAAAATCCTCCTAAGCAGATGCGATGATTCTTTGTCATTGCCCAAATACCAGACATAACGATACAACTACAAAATTCATCTTTGTCTTTTTAGCAATAAGATTGTTAATTGGATATAGCGTTGCTGAGTTATAATCTTGTTCGACTAATTCTTAGGGTTGCTTTGTTAAAGCAGAGCCGGGCAATCAGTACCATCACCTCTTGAGAAACCAATGAACCGTGGCTAATGTAGTACGCGAGGGTTAAAGTCTTTACGCGTTTGGTTTTGTCATTTTATCAATATAGGCTTCATCTGTTGCGCTCGGGGTATTTATGAGCAAGATATTGTTTAGTCTATCAATAAACTTTATGATATGGACATTACAGTATTTTAAACTTGTCGAAAATGTTAGGATCTGCTACAGACACGCTTTAAGTTTTCAAAAGAGTCATTTATGTATTTAATTTTAATCAATGAATGAATAATAAAGTTCTCGAAATTGTTATAAGATTTAATTACTTTACATTTTGTATTTTTAATGCATACCTATATTATTAATTTAGTATTTTATAATTGAAATATTCTTATAACTGTTTTCCCTCTTATTGTATTAGAAGCTTGCGTGCCACATACCAGGTAAAACATGATATTGTCGCGACTTTTTTTGTTAAACGTCTGCTCCATATTTAAAGCAAAAAATAATAATTTGGACTTAATTTTCTTCTATTATAATATAGTATTGATATCTATGTTACTAATATAATTATCATTGATGTGAATGATCATTTGGTGATCGTCTGGGTGTAATTTATCTGTAATATGTATGTACTTGGAAATATGTACCTAAGTATGTTTAAAAGCAGTTTGGGATTAGGCAGCCGTATGTGAGATGTGTGTTAAGTTATTTTTATTATTATAATTCATTAAAAACGTTATAGCAATCAATTAGCAGTTATATGTTTTATGGTTTCGCTGTGTGTAACCCTAATATATAAAACATATATAAAACCTGGGTTACTGACTGACTCATAGCTATACAGCAATATGTTAGTAACACCATGACTCAGTTCAGGTAATTGTCTAAAAAGTCACGATGACGTTTTATTATCATGATACCATGATTAAGCGTTGTTGCTGTTTTCAGAAGGCTGCCACGTCATCGGGATACGAAATTCGCTGTAAATCATGTAATGTACGTATACATAACTTATGTTTACTGGGACATGCCTTAAAATGGGGGCAATTAACTACAGTGGGATTACTTTAGTGGTTCGTTGCTTAGTGACGTCACGGGCCCAATGAACGTAATCCGATTAAGGTAATTGCCGAAAATCTTATAGAACAAAGGCTTAGGGATACATAAAGATATATATATATATATTTATGTTACAGACATACAATATGTGGTTTGTGATTCGAATAAAGCTTGCGGTTGATGGGGCAAATTTTTATAAAAAAATGTTGTATGATGTGTTCTGTGATTAACTTTATTGTAAAGGTGTTGTTAATAAAACCGTTTAAAATTTGCAACCAATTGAAAAAATAATACAACATGGCTATAAAGACATATATTGTAGAATCACCAGTACCATTAGCTTTATAATACCTTACCAAATCTGTTTTATTTCTAATTAATTTACCATACTTGCAATGTTATCAAGTCTTTTATGTTATGGAATATACTAGTAGCATCTTGAAGATAAAACTATTAAGTTCTTAGGAATTTTGGTTGATTGGTTTTTGGGTGTGGGCAAAAAATTAAGAAAATAGTTCAACGTGCAAAACATCCTGGTGGAAGTACCATCCTGGTCCTGCCACCCAAACAATTATTATTTTCATCGCCAAACAAGTATGAAGCCTGTTTCCTGATAAAGGATCGCAGATTCCTGAAATTCCTAATGGCAGTCTTTGAAGGACATCATTTAAAGGGCTTTAAAATTTATTATTTATTTTCTATCATTCCGAAATAAAAAAACTGCAAGTCTAGACGTAAAAAAGGAGCATCTGTTTGTATGTATTCCGAAACACTTTTTCAACAAACATTTTGTCTTAATCCCCAATAAATTGAGTTCTTTGTAATGCCACTTTCAAATGGAAAAAAAAAATCTGTCAAGTTTTCCATTTGAAGGTTCTGTTTAGTAAATGCTGATAGGACATTAAACAAAGAGGATTGTGACCACCTGGACAGGTTGTCTAATTGGCAATCAGACGGTTGGTTACCCCTGGCGAGGACACCGTAGCACAGGCGTAGTGTAGTATTGATTGTTTCGCACTTAGATTTATTTGAAGCGAATTGGAGAGTCGGAAAGAGGCCCAACGGGATTCGAAACTAGTCGGGAATCCGAAATACACACGTGAGTGAAAACGTTTATTTCAATAAATATTTCGGTTTTCTTATTTTAGCTGTTAATAAAAAAAAGACGTCAATTTTTTTTTATTTTGTACAAGTTTATGCAGAATGTATTGTTTTAAAGTTTAGTATAAAACAGCTGTACTGCCTTAACAGTCAACCCGTTGTAAGTTTTGGTTTGATAAGGCATATTTTCTTAATCTTTCGTGTAATTGGTATTTGTCTTGATTAGCTAGTGGTTTTACACTTTGCTCTTGATTGTACGATTAGGTACTCGTACTCCATACTTACGATGGTGAGAATGTTCAATATTGTAGGAGTAATATACTGCCATAGTGTTAATGGAGTACTTTATTATTGGTAATGCAACGAATCATTATGACAATTTACTTTGGGTAATAGGGAAACCCCTACTTTTTGCATCCAGCAATTTAGCACTTACGTAATAAAGGACAAGCCTATAATACAGTGACCACATGACTGCATCCAGGCATCGTATGACTGTATAAATACTGTCAGATAGATTACAATCTGATCTAGTCAAAGAGATAGGGTACGGCGGTAGAGGGGGGGGGGGGCGGAAAAAATAGTGAGTGCGATTTAAATTTATACATGTACCAAATGGCAATATACTTAAACTCTAATAAGTAAGTAACAATACTAGTCTGTAATTCTTTACATCTAAATGCATGCATAATTCTATTTCGATAAATCTAAAACCTGAGTGTTTTTTTCTAATGTCTTTTAAGTCATCGAACTTTCTTCAATTATTGGTTAAATCATTGGAAACGACTGTCCTATTAAACATCTAATCATTTAGAAATTAATTTACAAGAACAAGTGTTTATTGAAAAGCTGTAATAAATACCTTTTAGATACTTGACTACGTCTCAAATAACTAAAATATATTTATTGCAAGCTTGGCATTCAATATTTGATGATATTGCCCTCAACTTTAAAGGTAAATAAACTGAGGTAATATGTAGCGGTTAAGGTGTAAGTACTTAAAAGTTTCTGCGTAACATGTGCTTAGGTTTCTTTGCGCAGCATGTAAACTAAGTCTATATAGAGGACACAGCAATGACAAATCAATTATTGGTACTTTCTGTACTACCCATTTGCAAAATATGCTTGCATGAAAAGTGATTGCAAAAATTTTAAAACGGTTCTCGCTCCTGTATAATTAGACTACAATGTGTATATGATGGATATATTGATACTGATATTTATTTAATTTGTAGATAAAATGATATATTTGGTTACGACATAGTCGATATTTGTAAATCTTAAGTTTGGTAAATATCTGCGACACACCGCTCGCTTCGATTAGCACGTCATGTTTGAACTTAATTAAGAGCACACGTTCGCTACAAAATGAACGTCGACTTGAGATCAAAGAGCCCAGTGTTAATATTTGCTAAGGTATATTGAAAGAAGTCATTGACACTGATATAGACTAATACAATGTTTATATATCATTCTACTCTTACAACATACACCTACATTTAAAAAAAAATGAATTAATATTGTATGTTTTCTGTTTGAAAAAAATGTTATGAAAATATATTGCGGTATATTTATTCTGTGTTAGTGATATTACGTCGGTTGTATTTAAGATTAGTAATTAGTATAAAATTGTTCTTTAATCTCAATGCACGTATGTAAACGGTAATTACATGGTATCGCGTAAGGAATACTTTAATTGTAAGCCGCACGACTTCTAAGACTTGTTTCCTAAAAAAAAGGTAAGAATTTTAAGACAGAGAGAGAATTCTATGAAAGTGCGGATATACAGGTCTGTTTTATTAGAAAGAATATTATAATAAAGTGTGTATAGTGTACACGATTCTCACATTAACAAATGGAAGTTTGGAAATAATAGTTTTCCTTTTATTTATTCGGTGGTACCACGTATTGCGTTAATGTCCCTCATATTAATCTTGAAAAATATTTTTGATACCTAGTATACTAAAGTTGACGCGTGCCGACGACGAAATCACATCCTGTGTACCACACCATATTGACTCGATGCTCCTTACTACTTGTCCGGTAATTCAGATCATTGACTTTCGAGTTGCAAGTAGTACTAAAGAGAATCAATGATAAATACAGCATTCAGAAAATTAAGTATTAGCTACAACTAGACCACCTAGATTAAGAATAGATAAAAGTTGTTGTATTTGTAAATCACTACTTATTTACTTTAGACCCTTCCAGAACATTCTAATCAGGTGTCTACAAATCGATTAGGTGCTACTGAAAATTAGACGACTCGCGACATGTAATAAATTTGCTGCTAATCAGGGTTGCCATCGCTATAAAACACATAAATAAATCATTGAAGATAAAGTAAACATTAAACGCTTGTGATGTGTATTTATACAGTGAACTGATAAAAAAAAAATGAGATGAATGTGAGAAACATTGGTATATTATGATGTCAAGTTTCGAAATCTTGCAATAAAACGCAGAAACGGTCCCATACAGCCTGCGGCCACAAGTTTCCAATAAGTAATTAAAATCCGGAGACGCAGGAGATTACGGGCTCGTATGTCTCTAGTGTTTGCTCCAGAGCACTCAAATCTCTCATGATTTCCTGGTATTTCCAATATTGTTAGCCGTCCGCAAATACATGAAGGAAAATGCTCTGTTCAGATTTAAAATAGTGAATGGAACTCACCGTTTAGTTAGAAAGGGCGTTCTATTATATATGTATTTTTTTGTAATTTGTTGAAATTTTGTTAAACAATTCACAATATAAGTTTTCTTAATAACTGTCTGACCCAACAGACATCGTCCTCTCAAAAGCTGTAACACCAAGACAGTTTCATGAAAAAAAAAAAATGTTTTTTTCTTCACAAGAACCTTCTTTTGACTTCAACTTATGTTTGAAAAGAAAAATTATACAAATTGGTCGAGATGTTCTCAAGTTTTGCGCTTCGAATAGAATAGAATTTAATATAATAAACTTTATTGTACACCTTTACAATATTTAATGTGAATAATAAAAAAATTATATGTACAAAGGGTGGCCTTATCGCATAATGCAATATCTGCCAGGCAAGCTTAGCATGGACAGACAAAATACAAAAGAAACTAATGTGTAGTTTAAGTGCAGGAAAGATGAATAGTAAAGGCATTTCATTTCATCAAAACTTCAAATTTAAAACTAGGTACATCATACCTATCAATATTTACAAACTAATTACACAATACAATTCAAGTTAATGTAATTAAATAACCTATGTACATAAATCAACATACTTGTATACAAAATAGATTAGCAACACATTTAGCTACTAATTTTTATTCATATACATTAAGATTAGCTGTATTTTTAATTTATAAAATAATGCTTTTATTTCCACAAAACATGTTATATTACAATAATAGAACTGTTATAGTTACGTCACAGTAATTATTACTAAAATCTCTCTCTTACCACTATTACTATAAATTATAAACACAATAAAGTTTGTCAAGTTTATTTGAAGCCAATAAAATTAGAAAATTTTTATTGAATTCAATTATCAAAAGAAAAGTTTTTCAGTTAGTAAAATCTAATTTTGTTGTGCATGATAAACATCTCTAGTTCTAGGGGAAGTTTAGTAATCATTTAAACAGATTTGAAGCTTGAGAATTGCGAGTAAAATTTAACTTAGAGTAAACTAAAACTATGTATATATTGTCAGCATATCTTTTAAACTATCTGTTTTTGTAATATGTATATAGACAGATATTACTCACAAAGTGTCAGTGTGTGTGTGTATCTAAAAGTTCTTAGAGAGTAAGTTAAATAATAAGTGGTAGTAGTCAATTCCGTTGCTTTTTCGATGATGTATTATGTTTTATGGAACGAACACTTGTATTCATAATACTCGTACAGGATAATCCTGGTTTATTAGGCAAAGTAGAATTAAAATCGGAATGTGCATACATATGTTCTGAAGTAAACTGTAGTTACTCTTATACTATACCACCGGTTTACTCTTGTACCTTCTCATACTTTTTTTTGAGTGAATGATCTTATTTAGGCGCGTTGAGCACTTTTTGGGTGAACAAAAATCATAAAACATCGTCACCGAATGCTTTTTAAGAGCTAGGTATACTGTGGATATATATGTACATTTTGGGTGAATAAAAAGCGTGAAACTCGCGTCATAATCACCGCACGCTTCCCACGATACTGTGTACATAATTGCTCGACGATACAATTCACAAGTTACTAGTTTTCACTTCTACGAGTATCGGCAGTCCCCAAAGACTGTCCGTATATTTTTTTTTATTTGACAACTGCATCACGAGTAAATCCTGTGTTGCTTGGGGCTTTATAAACATTAAATCAACCAGCCAGACTCGGAAAAACTATTTGTGGATTACACAAATATTTTTTCCGAGTGGGAATCAAACCCCCGGTTCAGCAGTCAGGATCAGTAACCACTAGACCAACAGGCTCGTCGAATTTATCAGTCTATCTTATTTATTTTGTAAAATAAATACATACGGGGTAGACAGCTTCAGCAGCCAGCTACTTACTCTATACATACACGTATCTCACGAGCTTCGTTGGCTGTCATCAAACCTTTCATAATCGTCCACCAGCTTGGAGTACTTTATGTTTATTAAAGAAAACGGAAACGGTAGAAGCCAAAAATAGATCGAAGTGGCGTGAAAAACTTCAAAAGTTACACAAACTTATTACCTGTTCATTATAGTTGCTGTTATACATGCAACATCTGCCTGTAAGTAGATGTTACATGTGTAATAATCAAGTATAAACGTAAACAATTTTTGTTAGACCTAAATAAATAAAGAAAAGAGATTACAAGACACCTCAGGCTGTACCAATACCCGTCTAGTATTAAATCAGAACAATTTAAACTTCAAGCACAAAAACTCCTGCAATAAATAACGCGGTGGTAAACCACAGAAAGGATTACACGAGATAACATCGTTGAAACCACGAAATGTTATTAAAGGTTTCCCTTGTTTATTGTGCTTCTGTTCAGGCCATTTTTATGAAGAACTGTGCAAATAGCCGCTCCCAAACATTAATCTGCTTTGAACAACAAGATGTAAAGGGACTGTTCCAGTGTCAATATTATGTTAAGGGGACAAAACTCCGTTTTCTCCTATCTCTTGGTGACAATTAGAGCGTGATATCATTTTTATGTAAACTTAATTTACTTGATTCTGTTTTGTCTTTGCTTCGTTTTCACTTTATGTGTTCTTTGGGGTTTTTTTATACTTTAATGTTACAATAAATACTAGGTGGTCACTGTGGTTTAAATAATTAATATATTTACTATCAATAAAATTATTAGTTATCTGCTGCTATGGCTCCCGTCCTAGCGTAATGCTATTCTTCAATCATTTTTTAAGTAGTGTTAAATCTTGATAGGTGTCATCGTTTTCATACAAGCATACAAACTATTTGACGATAAATCTATTACGTTTCAGCTAGTAATACTTACGTATTTTAATATCGTGGAATATTAGAAACATATAAAACAAAGCAATACGACTTTCAAACATTCAAGAAAAGAGCGCTACCTAAAAGGCCGGCAACTCACTTATGACTCTTGAGTTGCGGTTGTCTATAGGCGGCGGTAGTCACTTACCATTAGGTGACCGGACCGCTCGTTTGAACCCTATCCCTTAAAAAAATACTAGGTATCACACTTTCATATTTGTGAAAGGATTAAAGATACATTTTAAGATAATTTTACTTTGTATTGTAAATGTAAACAGCCACGGCACAACAACATCACAAATCATAACCTGCTAACTTAGAGTAACTAAATCTTTCAACCCTTTAATGCTATCACAGCGCGAAGTAATTCAATTAGACATGTCGTTAAACAATCGATGCGTGTCTTCATTATTAAATTCTGTTGTAGTTTAAAATGTGGTTCACATAACTGTAATTTATAACCGACGTTCGCGGGTTGATTTATAAGCGCCGTGTCAAGGGGTAGAGTTATGGTGACTCCGCGTTTTGTAATTCCTTTAAGTTATGTTTCCTGATTGGTATAGAGGCTGTTCATTAAAGTATACAATGATTTGAGAGTTATTGATCTAGATAATTTGTATTATAAGACTTACTTGGAATGATTTGTTAAAAAAAACATGTCACATCAACTAATCATGTTTGCTCTTTTTTTTTACGTGTAAGAACCCCCTAGGGAAACTATCTTGTCGGGGTATTCAGTGGGATGGTGTCGCCATCGGACTAATTAATACCACACTGTGTGCTCTACTGCGCCTACAATAGGAGGAAACCGGGAACAGCTTTATTAAGACACACGTATCTCTCCCAGCGCCAGATTTCATTCATACAGACTTAGGGCAGAGGCGCATCAAACGCTCACATTTTGCCCACCTTAATATTATTTAGTCCCACTTAAGTGGTTGGAGGCAAGCCTATTGCCGCCAACCGGGCATTGCATACCCTGTGTACTTAGTATCGCTAACAGTCCATATTGTAAATAATATTCAACCCCTTAGTCGCCTTTTAACCATCTACGGGAAGATATGGGCTGGCCATATTCTACTCCACCGAGAACCACAGCTTTTTTTTTTAGATTCAAGGTTCATAAATTCTTATGCTACATAACTTGTATTTTCTAAATTCTAAAGCTTCTGTGCAGATTTTTATTTAATAAAATATCAATATATTTTTAAAGGATTTAACAAGATACTAAGAATGAAGACTTTTCTTTCTCAAGTACATTCATTTTTAACAATTTCAAAGTAAAGCTACGTTATATTACGGTGTGTTTTTTAAATTTGAACATAACTATGTAAAATCCATATTTTAAATCCAAGAAGAGCGTCAAATTATTAAATTTATACTAAATCAACATTCATTAGCTCAAAAATACGAGTAAGAGTTGAAAAGTTACTTATATGTTATAAATTAAACGCAGCCCAAAATTGTGGCTATAATTATTTCAAACTGTGTTCTAAAACGCCTGTGGGTAAATCAAATGCGAGTAGTAAAGTAATTTTGGAAAACTGTTGATGTAAACACCCTGTAAAAAGATTTTAGGGGTCTTCATGCTTCAGAAGCTGTGAAGAAAGTTTGAATTTAAATGAATTTAGCAGATTATTAATTTTGAATAATGAACTTAGTTCTAACCTTTATAGATTCACCGATGAATAAAATTTCAAAAAAGTATTTGACCTGACCGTTAATCATTCTGTATTAGTCTAACTGCATTTAGTTGAACATTTCTTTAATTAAAATTTGAATCTAGCGTTTAAAGTTGGATTTATATTTTTAATTTATTATTCAACGAGTTTGTAAAAACGTGAATTTTAATGTGTAAAATAATAGCTTGATTCAAAGTTTGGCTCCTTACGGATTATATTTATCGACACTATTTTAATTTGTAGGTAAAAGGTTTTAGATTTTTAACTTAAAGTTATGTTAAAACATGCAAGTACATTAATAAGTTTAATACAACAAAAAACGAACTGATATTAAAAAGATCTACGAAAGTCCAAATCTTCTACATCCATTTGCGTATTTAAATTATAAACGGCCAGTTTGCAAGATTACGGGGACTTCGGCAACTAAGGCTAATTGCAGTTGTCGGAGTTAGCGCGGATCTCACGAGATCTGTTAAAGCCCCGAATGAGTGTTAAAAGATTTATATCAGTGGATAACGGTGATTCAAGATCCTAATCCGACAGTCCGCAGTAGGAAATTAAGACATTCAAGTGATCTTAACAACTTTACAGTTCTTAGATAATGTCTGAAAAAACAGTTAAATGTGTTTCGAGTATTGGTGGTTGTTTTGATTAAGTTATTTTCATTAAATGACATTAAAAGTAGACACACACAAGATAACGCTAAATTCGTTGTTAAACTAAACTAGTAATTAATCTACTTTAGTTTAGAGTACAAATACCTTCAAGTATAAATACTCATTTATATTATTATAATTCTTCATTTGTATCTGATATGTATGCTATCTTATGAATACCTATATTATTACTAATACAATCGTGGACACAACATTTTTTTTTTTAAACACGACTTAAAATGTATTGTAACCCAAAGATTTAATATGTGTACATACTGTATATTTGTAGTAAAACCGTTACTAACCCTTAGTTAAGAAAGATTAAACAATAAAATAGTAGTTTACATAGTATTTGAAATAAAACTAAGAATAACTAAAATATTTTCTTTTTATCAAATTTACACCAATTTACCAGTGACTGCATCACTTAACCCCTGTACCGAAACTACAAATGTTTTTACTATTTTATCATAAAATAATGTAAAAGTTTGAGACCTCCACGAATAGTATTTGAAAAGCAATTTTGATTTATTCGAAGTAAGAAAATTCTGGAATCACCAGACTGTTGATAACGAAATGTTTTTATTATCTATTCCATATACGTTTGAGTGCGATTTTATAAAACTAATATTTTACGGACAGAAAAGAATTCATAGATTTTTTAATGTTTGTTCCGAGGAATGGAAAGAATAGTTTAACCAGCATCATATACTTAATAAACAACCTTTCATAACTATCTCTTTGTCTACTCGGTTAATACAATATTTGTATACTCGTTAGTAAGTAAATAAGACAAATTATATATTTACTCGGTAAATATACATACATATGTACGATACGCACAAAACGTAAAAAATAATACCTTAATCTTGTTTAATAGTTTAAATTGTTGCGGTGTTGTATTTAAAAAAGTTAAAACAAAATATCTACTCTAATGGTATCTAATTGGAAAACATGATTACTAATGAAAGTGTAACGACTTATTAATACTAATGGTTTTAACAACTACAATAAAAGCCGTTCATTAAGGTACTTCCTCAACTGGTTGGTTTCAATAATAAGGTAACGAAGTTAGACTACGGAAAGCACATATGTACCTAAACCTCTATCCTTTTTTAGTAATTGCAGTTAATAAAACAGTTTATTATGATGTATAATGATATTATGGAATACAAGGGATCTGATAAGATTAAGACGTTCGCTTTACATTTAATGTTGTAAAGACCGCTGAAGAATAATGAAAAAATACAGTATTAGTAGTAAAAAATAATAACTTTAAATTAAAGTCCTTCCTAAAACAAAGTGCTGTCTATAAATACAATATTCCTTTATAACTATCACGCACACATTAATTTAACCCTACAGCTGCACAAGTACATCTATATTATATATAAACCTAAGCCCGCCCCTGAGAGAAAACCGCTAAAGCGAAACGCTGATTCGATTTCACGTTGAACGCTCATAGTTATCTCACTAAATCTTTAGGTGATGTGATTTACTTTAATTTAATTTTGTATCAGCAAAACCCGTATAAATACACCTTAATTATGTTTTAGATGGATTTACAGCTGGAAGATTATATATATGACGCTGTGCTGAGGTGAATTTAGAGAACTTTAAGCTATATACTTATATAATTAATTATTACACATAGAACTATAGATACATATATGTACATATATATAAATAGATATATAAAACACAAAAATTTACATATATGCATATATAAAATATCTTTGAGGTAAAGTCATGAAGATATTTCTGCTAACTGCTTCAAATAAAATTTGCGAACATTAGTGTCTCGGCTGGTGCACATCCCAATCTCAATAGGAAGTGCATTCCATAATAGAATAGACTGAACAAAAAATGAATAATGAACAACGACAAGGAGCTATGTACTCTCGACTCCAAATTCCAAGTAAAACCACTTCAAAAATCCAATATAAGATATATGTATATATTGCCGTTCGTAACATAATGAATACCTTTCATGAACCCGTCTGTGGCACATACCAAATTATTGAATTAGCGGTATCGCAGCGTTGAAATTAAACACAAAGCACCTACAAATCAACGCCATTTTAGGGTTAAACATTAAATATTAACAAAGTTTCTTAAACATATGTTCTTGACTCATACGCTGTGATTTTATAACACGTGTAAATAACGGTTTCAGTGCTAGCGACAAATGTATCTTGCATTTGCGTATTTCAGTTTTCTACTTAGGAGTGACTTTTTGTATGGGTGCTCAGAACTGAAGCATATTATTGTTTTTATAATCAATATTTCATTATTAATAATATGTATACATATATATCATATATTATTATGGTAAAACTAACTTTATGCGGGAGAAATAGATAAAATTGCTTTAAAAATGAAACAGGTTAACTTATTTTAATTACAACGCCAGAAACATCTTGAGTAGTTATTGTTTCTAATTATAACAAATTATAATCGCTTTTCGCTAACACTTCAACCCCACTTCGTCAAATCCCACCCGTCGTATATCCCTAATTACTAATCGTGATTACACACGCGTCGCGTTACCGTGTTTACCTAGACTATAATTAAAGCAAGTTAATCTAAAATGTTCTCAGCTCATACAAAATGCAGTTGCGTTCGTTTGAAAGACTCAGGGAGTCCTCTTAGAGTCTGGTTCAGTTATTACTAATATCGCGTTTTATTCATCGTTTTGAAAAAAGAAGTAGGTACTTGAGACGGAGCATTGTGAAGAATATTTACTAAATATGAATTAGGATTTGATCGTAGTAGTTAAGACCATGTTCTGAATTATTTTAGCTTCTAAATTAAATGTGTTTTCAATGTTTTTAAAAAGCTTACGTATAAAAGAAATTCTACTTAATTTCAAACAAGTCTACCTTCACGATCCGTGGCCCTCCAATCTGCAATCCAAAAATATTGGCAACCATCTTTTGAGAAAAAAGCCCAATGCTCCACATGAGGACTGGATGGGAAAAAAATTTGTGCTTTTGTCATTTTTCATAAACGAAATACCTATGATATAAATATTATTATTTTTATTATACTTGAATATTTTCGATACGAGAAATGATAAAAAATTACGATATGAATAATTTTAACTAGATTATTTTAGGTTATCTTTAAATATCTGTTAAAGGCAACGAGTAGCTACGAAGAGCTGAATGTGATCATGAGTTTACTTCTCTCGGAACCACCCCTTTTACGAGTTTAGCTGCCACTTAGGAAAGCTTCTTATGAGAGCCAAGTTTTTATTCGAAGGAGAATTGCGAAAAAGGACGAGACTATTGTTTTTGTTTCACTCACGGTTGTTTACCAAGAGTTTTTAAAGTAAATTAATAATTTATAGGGCGTTGTTTTGAACAAAACGAACTCCAAGATAGGTTTTTATGCACGATCAGTTTAAGTAATTTGTACATAAATTATAATATTTCTTAGGATTGGAAAAAAATGTATTAATTTAAGTTTGCTGTATATATTACTATTTTCGAAGGGGAAGGCAGAGGCGTATTTAGCGCACACATTTTGCTGACAATAATCTAGTCAAACTTACGTAATAGGGGCCAAGCTTTTGCCGGCAACCGGACACATTGTAAGGAGTATTTAAAAAAAACGGAAAAGGAGGCTAGAATAGAAGAAGAATAACAAATAGTTTTTTTTTACTAATTTAAATAGATAATAATATTGATTGTACAAATGGATTGGGGAGTGTAAACAATTTCTCGAAGAGGTCAGGCTCATATACCATATAACCCGACCTAACTGATGCCGGGAAATCTAAGCTCTCTAACTAAATAGAATTAAATATAGTTATGTTATTTATCTTACAACTTGTACTCAGTAAATTGTAACTTATATTATGTTGTGCGGGCCGTAGGGGCCGGCTCGACCAGTGCGTTACCACGGCCTCACAGAGAATTGGTTGTGAAGCAACCCTTGTATTGCATTTCGCCGATATTAGAGAGGTTTCCGGAGGCCCAACTCCCCCTCTCTTCTTTCGCCTCCCCCATCCCCATCTCCTCTTTCACATCCTCTTATCCCCTCTCTCCTCTTTCCCCTCTCCTCAAATTTCTTTCTGTCAAATTAGCTGATATCGCAACAAGTGGAGGATGCCTCCGCCTAAACGAGAGAACCATCGTAAACCCACCCCTAACACAAGCATTTAGCTTAGCTGGGGGGGTTCACAAGAATACTAGTAATGTGTGACCTACGTTGCTAGTTAGTGATTCTTAAAAAAAAAACCCATTAAGCATTGGTTAGAGACTTATCCGATAAAGGTGAGAAAAGACACAGGAGTATAATTATAATAAGTTATTTAAGGGTATGGCCTGTTGGTCTAGCGATCCTGACTGCTAAGCCGAGGTCATGGGTTCGATTTCCACCCAGGACAAATATTTGTGTAATGAGCACGAACATTTGTTATGTCTGGGTGTAATTTATCTATAATATGTTTATCAGCAGTCTTGTTACTATAGTACAAGCTCTGCTTAGTTTGGGATCAGACGGCCGTGTGTGAGATGTGTGGAGTATTTATTACTATTAAATAATAAATACTCCACATTATTATTATTACTGTTCTCTTTACTCCACTTAAAATACACATAAATAACATTTTTTCAATATAAAAAACAAAGATAATATATTTAAGAAATTGTGCACCACCGGTATCGGGTACAGGGACCAAGCTACCAGTGGTTAGGGCTCCAGAGACAAAAACCTCCTCACAATGCGTGCCGTATCAAGAAGGACTACCTTCTGCATTAGGCTCTTAACCCAGCTATGTAACGTGAGCCTCTGCAGATGTTGGTCGAGGCTCTTGGTAATCAACCCATGAGCTGATATGACTATCGGCACAATGACTGCAGAACTCACATGCCACATGTCGACGACCTCATGGGCTAAACCCAAATATTTTACCTGTTTATTTTTTTCAACCTTTATGAGATTGTCGTAATGTGGAATGGTAATGTCCACAATCATTGCTTGGCGCTCTAGTCGGTCTATTATCACTATATAAGGTTTATTGGCACATACCTATAATATGGTAACTCGACATCCACAAGGTTATATCTAAGAGCAATTTGCTGATGGACTATCCTGGCCACTTGGTTATGTCTGTGCAAGTACTCATCATTTGCAAGACGAGAGCTGGAACTGGAAATTATATGCTTGAGTGTTTCACCGGGGCCATGACATGCCCGACAATGTCAATAGTGCCATCCTTCAGGATATGTCTCCGATAATTATTCGTCATTACAACTTCATCTGTAATTGCACAGATAAAACCTTCAGTTTCTCCGAAGAGGTCACTGAAACGTAGCCAAGACACAGATGATAATAAATCTACATCGGGCCCGTTTAGGGCCCGGTAAAAACGTCCATGCAGCTCTTTGCTCTTTCATATCTCCCGACGGTCTGTAACATTAAGTACTGCAGGTTTGCGCCAGTTCTCTTTCCCTAGACCAATAGGAGTTAGTCCGTTATCAACTGCCACTACATCCCGGTGTACCTCCACGTTGACAGAGAGAAAGTAATCTCTAAGTTTGCATACTTTGCTATGATGAAGAGTCCTGGCATTTAAGAAACCACAACCCCCACAATATTACATTATACAATCTCATAACTGATGAATGTGGATAGTGCATTCGGTACGCAGCTAGCAGTGTACGGACTCTTCTATTCAGGGTGTCCAATTCCGTCTGAATTCATCAAAGTATGCCAAAAGAATAAGTAAGGACTGGTATGACCCAACCGTTATAGACCTTATTACCGCCCGACAAAAGACTTTTCAGTAGTTAGTTAGTGATTGCTTCATAGTCAATTAATTGATATCCAACGCCTGTGTCATACCTTCGTATGACGTAGGCGTTGGATTTAAATGTACAAGTAGTAGAAATTAAACATACAACTATCTTGATACTTGTACGTTGAATTTGCAGAAAGACGTCTAAAGTGTGTCGAATCTGAAAGTTCAATTCCTTCAGATTCCACAATCCTGCCTTTACATAAATGATTGCACATTTATCTACACCAAATTCCATCTTGATACATTTACTAAAGGTTTCAGTTACCTCTAGTAATGTTATCAACTTATTATTATTATTATTAGTCTAATTTACCTTTGCTGTTACGTTACTACTGTAAAAGAGTTACTTATATAAAAAATATGTATATACATTTATATATAACACTACGACGCTGCCACTAAACAAACTACCACCATACAGTCGCCATATTGATATTTAAAAAAAAGAAAATAATCAGTGTCGCTTGGGATGATGTTAGGTTAGGTTAGGAATAAAAAACTTGGGGTGCTGGCTAGAAAACCTCCACGTGGTGCACCCTGGGCAACGTCGGCGATGACGCCTCCAACTCTGTTTTTTGGAGGAGGGCGTCATCGCCAATGGCTAATATTCTGGCTAGAAGAGGTGCCACCTTTCTTCGGCCACTTGGTCGAAGCCTGGTCCAGCAGAGGGGCTTGTATGGCTATCACTCTGTTGGCTCTTCGCTCCTCGGAGCTGTGAGGAAGGAAAAGAGGACGGGCTCGGCGTGCACTTGCACTGCCACCGAGCAGGCATTTGGAGATTTGTCTCGATGCCACCGTCGGCATATCGCAATTCCGAAAGGAGCGTCTTGGTTAAGTCTCGCGGCTCTGATCGGGGGCGAGGGTCTTGGCTTAACCGCCCGGACCGCGAGGAAGAATACCTCTATAAAAAATTACCCCGAATCCCGTGTTCTGGTGCGTGACCATGGGATGCATGGCTGATGGGTGGTTCAGTCGCAAGCACACTCCCAGCCGGGGTAACTGCGGACCCCTCGGTTGGGCATAAATTTTCGCTTACCCGGGTATTGGGGGATCTCTGCCCGGGTGGACCTTTAGTTCTCCCCCACTCGTGGGACTAATCATGGAATCATACAATAACTTAAATAAAAGAAAGCAGGAGAAGAGCAAGACAAAGGAGCATAACCTAAAGGCGGACAAGACCTCGTCTAACGACGAGGAGGTTTTGACCAAAACGCCTACCTCGGAGATGCTCCCAGAAGTTAACCCGTCTTCTGGGAGCAGAAGAATCTCGGAGCGAGTGCGCTCTAGGACCACCAGTTCCGCAGCTGACTCAGCTGAGGAAATGGAACTAGAGCCCCGCGATTTAGAAAACCGAAAGCGCGGACGGGATGAAGACGCTGAAATCCCTCAAGACATGTTGCCGCCAAAAGTGCCGAGCAGCAGGCGTGGGATATCACGCACGTCAATGTCGGCGCCATCAGGCTCAGTCTTTTCTAGAGCTGGAGGGTACGCCCGGACGCGAGCGGAAGGTGAAATTGTTGCCGAGGAGGAGATCACAGATCTCCTTCTAAAAATCCGACCGCCGGTGGAAAGGGGTTCTGACCCTCTTACTCCGGTGGATTTGAAGGAGAGGACAAATGTGGCGGTGGCCATCATCCAGAAAGTGGCCACCAAGTCCACCAACCTGAAGGGCTCCTTTGTCAGGGCCCTGAAGGACTCCTCCTCGGCCGTGTCAGAGGCCATGGAGGGCCTCATTCAAGGTGTTTCGCATCTCCAAGAGGCAAACGATCGCCTTACGGCGGCTAACGAGCGCCTGACTCAGCAGGTTGCTGAGCTGAGTGCTCAATTCGCCCACTTTCGGGCTGGGGCGAGCGCTGCTAGCCCACAGCAGTCAAATCCCGTTGCAGAGCACCCTGCCACCTCACCCTACCCCGTCTCTGATGCCCACTTGCGTCAAATTACAGACGCAGTGTGGCGGATGATGGACGGGCGGATTGGATTCCAGTTTCGGGTGGCCGCGTCGCGGTTTCTTACGCGGCGGCTGCGTCTGCGTTAGCACCTGCCAAAGCACCGAGGACTAGACAAGCTAGGCTGTTGTAGGGGCAACGGTGGAGTTTCCTCCGCTCTCCTCTCCAACACCTAAAGGTAAGAGCGCACCTAGCGCTCCCTCTGGTGCCCAAGCTGTCCTTGCTCCCTCCACGTCTGCCCCCTCTAATGATGGGTGGCAAAAAGTTCAGGGAGGTAAGGAGAAGCGATCCCGAAAAGGACGGATCCCTAAGGAGAAGGCAGCAAAAAGTGTCGCCTCTGCGCCTCAGAATTCGTCAAAGGCAGATAACGCCTCAAAGAAGCCAAGAAAACTGCAGGCGCCCAAAACCGCGGCTGTGGTTGTTACCGTGTTGCCAGAGGCGGCTAGCAATGGGTTATCCTACGCGGCTGTCTTTAAGAAAGTGCGGGATAGCCTAGGTGGCGAATTCGGGGCCACAGGTGTGAGGCTGCGCCTGGCCCAGACGGGGGCTCGAGTTCTGGAATTCCCCGGTGCAGCAGGTGCAAAGACGGCGGACGTCGTTGCGGAGAAGCTGCGGGGAGTATTTGCAGCGTCGGATGGTGTTAAGGTCGTTAGGCCCACCAAGTGCGCAGAGCTGCGCATTTCGGGCCTGGACGACTCTGTGACGGTGGAGGATGTGCGTGTTGCCATTCGGGAGAAGACAGAGTGCAACGCGGACATCATCAGGGTCGGCACCATCCGCCCCGGTCCGGGTGGTCTTGGCGCGGTGTGGGCCAGTTGTCCCGTGGCATCAGCTAAAATACTGGGTGATGCCGGCAAGATCCTCATCGGTTTCGTGAACGCCAAAGTCACAATTTTGGAGGCGAGACCGATGAGGTGTTTTAAATGCCTGCGGTCAACCGGGGCATAGAGCGGCGGAATGTTCCGCCGCCCCTCACTGCCCGGCCTGTGCAGCGGGTAATCAGCCCGCCAATCACCAGATGGGGCAGGGGGGCTGCAAACCTCCCCGCACATCTCCGCAATCATCGGCGGCTAGCCAATCGGCCCAGGCCGCCTCCGATGCTAATAATGCGTCATCGCCGTTGCCCATGGAGGAGGCTGTAGAGACGATCCAATAATGGACCAAGTCTCCAGCCTCCTTGTCCAGACGAACCTGAATCACTTTTCCTGCAAACCATGGCAGAGTGGTCAATCGGTGTGGCCGTAGTCGCGGAGCCTTACTACGTTCCTCCCAGTCCAAACTGGCTGGGTGACCGGGAAGGCTCCGTGGCAGTCGTCGGCTCCACGGCTGCTCATTCCCCACCCTTGTCGCTAAGAGACAAGGGTACTGGATATGTTGCTGCCGATTGGGGGGGGATCACCATATATGGTGTATACTTCTCCCCTAACCGGAGTCTGAGCGACTTCGAGGTTTTCCTCAACAACCTGGAGACCTCGATACGGCGACTAGCGTCTGGGCACGTCCTAGTGCTGGGGGATTTTAATGCTAAGTCCGTCGCGTGGGGATCCCCCAGAACGGACGCACGGGGTGATGCTGTAGAAGAGTGGGCGACGTCGGTGGGCCTCTGTCTCCTAAACAGAGGCACCACCAACACGTGCGTGCGACAGCAGGGGGGGTCGATAGTGGACCTTTCGTTCGCTACCCCTGCTCTTGCCGCACGAGTAAGGGACTGGCGTGTCCTGGAAGAGGTTGAGACGCTCTCGGATCACCTTTATATCCGATTTGAGCTCTCCCGTACCCTGGACCTCAGAAGGGGTCACATGGCGCGGCGTTTTTCCCGCTTTCCGCGGTCGCAACCTTCTGTGAGGAGGTCATCTCGCAGAAGGAGGCGGCGGAGCGGGCCCGGGAGGACGATCTCCATTCGGACCCAATTCGCCGCCGTCGAACCGGGCGGCGTAGGCGCGCTTACCAGCGCCTCATGCCGCCCTGAGTGTGGCTGCGGGTGGTCGGGACGGGGTTTTCCCCTCCACCCGCTTTAGTGGCCAGCCGCGAGGAGGCGACGTCCTGGTGTGCCTGGACGCCGCCTAATTGAGAGTTACAAGAAGGTGGTGCCCGCGATTGCAGGCAGGCGCTAGGAGGGATCCGGATGTCTTAATAAAGCTGTTCCCGGATTCCTCCTATTTTAGGCGCAGTATGGCACACCGTGTGGTTTTAGTCGGTCCGATTCCGACACACCGTCGCACCGAAAACCCCGGTGGGATGAAGGCCCGAGGGGGTTTCCACACGATAAAAAAAAAAAAAAAAAAAAAAAAAAAAAAAAAAAAAGGAATAAAAAACTTACATTTGACTCACACCAGATATCTGCAGACGCTACTGTCGCTTAAGTACCTGCCTGTACAGTCTTTCTAAAGTCGGTTAGTAATGTTGACTACTGAGCCAGAGTTCGTGGTTCGTGGGTCTGGGATAAATTTAAGTGGAATCAGCAATGAATCGTCAGAGTGGGGTTCTTTGTGTCCGTTGTTTGTATTTTCCGTCAAGTCCCCAATGACAATGAGGTTGTCTATATAAAAAAAGAAAGAAAAATAAAACCTGCCACACGAACACTGTTTAATTTATCTGTAGGTATATACAATATGTAATAACGTTTATTGGCTTCAGTCACTTTCCATCTAGTGGAAGAGTCAATGTTTTGTTTGCCATAAAGTATAGTTATAAATCAAACAATTATCGAATGATTGAACAAACATTACTCACACTTCTTTATTTTTTTTTATAAAAAGACAACTCCCGCACTAGGATTCATTCCTGTGTCATGGTGAACTTTACAAACATTAATAAAAAATCAAAAACGGACATTGAGAACACCCAGGCTAAGAACAACAATTTGAGGATTAGACAAAGAGTTGTCCCGTGCGGGGATCAAACCCACGGGACTCGGCACGGCAGCGTAGTGGCGAGGTGACCACTTTAATCTCTACGCCATCCGTGCAGTCAAACTTTATAATAGTATATTATGAAATATTAAATTCTCGTTAACGAAACTTTAGATGTGTTGACAGTTTGTCCGTCACAAAATCATTGTAAATGCTGAGTTCATTCATAACAATTTTATGGAGAACTGGAATGTGTCAATAAAACCTTTGTATCGAAATATTTTAAAGAAATAAACACCTTGGTGAAATAATAAATTATAAATTTACAAAATACACAACCCATATAATGAAAAGTTATAAAGGGTTACATGGAACGCGAGGGGAACTGAATTCAAGGTCAAATTATTCTATAGAAAGTTGTACAGAGGTGTATGAGCGGACTCCAGCCGAATATATTTAAAACACAATATAACATGATTATCAGACTGTCCCCCTAACACAGACAAAATCAATAGCGTCTGCATGAGCGTATATGCAAAATACTACGATGCAAACGGCGCATTGCAGAAAAGTTCTAATGTACTGTTGTGGCTGTTAAAACTTTTGTTTTTTGTTTTTTTAAAATGGTCTTAAAATGAGTAGGAACTATTAAACCTTAATTTTATCCTTTCATAATCGATACTCCTAAGCCAAAACTCTTAATGTTGCACGATAAAACCGTTGATTGAAAATAAAGATTCGTAAATGACCAATAATTAAATAATTTAAATGTTTAATTTTTCATTATGAGCTTCCGGAATGCTAATGATTCAAGTTGTAAACAATGCAAATGATGGATGGTGTAACACAAGTAAACCATATTTTTTTGAATGTGTACATAGATCGTAAACGATCCTTAATTTTTGATTAATGGTATTTAGAGCATTGTTCTAAATTTATCTAAAATGGGACAATGGCTTCGATTTTCACTATTTGCATGACATCGCAATCGATACCTTCCAGAAATTTTAATATTGCAAATAGTTTATAAACCAAGCTTCAGTTCAAGCTAGATTTCTCTTTCGGTTTGCTGCCATGTAAATAATACATTCATACATGAAGAAGAGCATCGTACGACGACTTTTTGTATGTGTATTCGTGTATAAGTCTGTATACATATTATAGGTTAGATAACAGCCCATAAAATATAGGAATATGTATATATTTATATATATAGTTAATAATAATATTGCGGTGACTGATTCTAATCTCAGGTGATGCATTCTTGTTGAATAAGTAAGTAAATAAAAAAAAGTGTTATTGCTATGCTTTTAAAAATCGTATTGTGTGTGTATCTATTTGTAATAATATTTTTAAAACATATAATTTAAGTACCGGATTTGTTCTTCATTCGTTCCATATACTTAGGCATCAGACAAGCAGATCTACCTGTTTGTATCCAGCGATACAGTGAGTATTTACAGCGATTGCTCCGTAATATTTATGCAGGGCGACGCGAGCCGTGACCGGCCCGGAACGACGCGTTAGTTCAAAGCCGTTTTTACTTGTACTCTACTTCTTTAACTCTCCTCACTGCTGGTATTAAATATAATAAATGTACTTTTGCACAGCTTTAATGCGCAAAAATACTTGTTTAAGCAGAATTGTAAATACTAGGTGTTTCAAAAAGTTTTCATCAAATTTTAGAAGTGTTGTATTAGGTAGCTGCCAAATTGTTAATTTAGCAGAATAATAGAATTAACATTTATAAGCTACCTACTTATTACAACAGTTTTTTTCAACATCAATGATTTTTTTAACCTACTAAAAAGAACAGGTTATATGTCGAGCTAACGACTATATAACGAGCGTATGAAAACTGTATGCTGCTTACTAATTCCTAACAGAAAAAACTTATAAATAAAATAAATTGAATATCGTATGTTCATTAATAAATTGCTGGTAAGGAATATTCGCATTCACATTCGCTGTCGCGAATATTCAAATAAATTTTGCTATATGAATTCGTATTCGCAAGAAAAGGATACTAATATTGCGAATGTATTTCGAAAACGATAAAAATATGTTTAGGTATGGGATCTTAATACTGGTGATAGGATTTATGTTTTTTCCTTTCCTAATATTTGAAAAACAATAATGAAATGATAGGGGGCAAGCCTATTGCCGTCAATCGGGCACTTTTTGACTGTAAAAATACTATCTGATAGATAACAGTCCGATTCCTTAGTCGCCGTTTACGACACCTACGGGAAAAAATGGCTCTATTCTGCTCCACCGGGTACGGGCACACGGCATTCATAGTAAATAAAATTAAAAAATGCCCTAAAGATTTTTGCATTTAAAAGGAAATCCTGATTACCGTCTATTAAGACCAATATTATCCTAATATTTGTTTGTACTTGTGCAGCAGTTTCCTTTTCAAAAAAATAGGGTAATACAAATTGAGTCAAATATGAACTTCTTAAATTTAATTTTTGGTTTCAAATATTTATGTTCAAATGAATGAGTCGTTCTATTTTAATGCTAACACTGTTAGGAAATTTCGATGTTTAAATTAACAAAAAAAGGTAATGCGAGATTTTTGGTAGCTGGCATAAATGGAAATGAGGATTTTTGATAACAATTATGTTGATGAAATATCCAGATTTTTGTGAAAATGTCTTTATAAATATTTAGAAGAAAATCTTGGGTAATTAAAGTGTATCAACCAGGGCTAGGATTTGCCAACTATTAAAATTAATTTCAAAATACTTATTTTCAATTTTTTTTTCAGGTTATTTATATGTAGCAGCTACAAATAATGTACCGCAGATTTGACAACACCTTATTGTAACAAAAAATAATATCTAACTTTAGTAAGTATTTTAAGTAATTCAATATTTATAATATATAAAACTACATGCCTCATTTATGACAAGATGATCTCAAAAAAAAAAAAAATGAACAAAGAGGTGTTAGAAATAGACATCAAGTTATGATAAAGATTTTATAGAAAAGTTACAACAATTTTGACGAAAATGCTTCTATTTTCTGATTATAAGTTTTTCTCATAACTGCCTTTTTTAACTTATTTTAATTTTTGTTCTTGCAACTGTTACGGCCAATACAACTATTTGAGTTTTGATAGTATCTGGGGCACAATAAAAGGAAAATACGTCCAACTGCCTCAAAAATACTTTAAACTGGGCACATAATATCGTGCAGTGTAATAGGCGCTTAAACTTTTGTAAAGCGGTTTAAGCTTACCTTTAAAAAAAAAAAAAACGCAACAACGGACTTATAGGAACCTACGCGACTTGGCAAGTATTTTACTTGATCTTTACTAGAAAAGTCAATATCGCATACGCGAGTATGAAGGCAAATCATCATCATCATTATCATCATTGCACGCCACTTCGATCTATTTTCGGCTTCTCGCATCCAGCTCCTGCCAGCCATCTTGCGCAAATCGTCACTAATAAACAAATATTCATATTCAAATTCGCATTCGTGAAATCAGAAATCCCGCGAACGTCACATCACTACTGTATATACATTATTATTAAAATGAGATACGTGAATGTGTTCGATGTCCCAATATTTCACGCCCTTTACTCTTTTCTCTTCTTAATTATAGAAAAAAATACTATGCTCATTATTTTTATTGGTAATATAAAAACATTCTAGAAAGTCATTGTTCTACAAGTTACGGACATAAAAAATATCAGGCTACAGATTTATTCATTGTAAACGTTAACTTATAAAAATACCTACTTAAATACAATACAACTTCTTAGGATATTTAATTTCATCCAAATGAAATATAATAACTACTGGGAAGCGGTTGCAAACTGGAATATTTTTATCTCTATCTTGTGTGGTGTGGTGTAGTGGTGTATTCTGTTACTTTTGGCGGGACAGATATCGCTACATATGGTATACTCGTATCCTATATTGCTATAGTATTATCATTTAAATTAAGAGTCAGGTAGACAGGAGGCAGGTAGGTGGGGTTATCTATAAATAACCTAGACTACAATACCGCCCGACACAGACGGCATCATTATTCATACAGCTGAAATTTTGTAAAAAGGGTTTTAATTACCGTTTCAGTATAAAAATTGCAATCCATAAAAAAATAAAAGAAAAACGATTTACATGTTTTGTATATTTGTCCCTACTTTGTATTACTTTCAGTCACTTGATCTATAAGTCGGTCAGTATTCCACTTATTTGACAAGTGACTACAGTACACTCTTTTGAGTGATAAAACAAATAAAAAAACTTTCCAAAACTCCTAATGGAATTTTCCTGTCTAAGTTGTTTGGTAATCATTATAACATGTAAAATTAAGACGTTTTTTTTTTAATAAAAAAGGTGGTACACCTTATATAACTCGTAATCAATTGGTTTAATGATATTTTCAATTTATATTTTTTTATATTTTATAGATATGATGAAACTATTCAAAACAGAAAAGTCGTATATCAATTGCTCCCCCAATTGGAACCCCTGCCGACCTTGGCCACCTGCAAGCTAGCTATATGGGGCCTTACGCCCCCCACATCAAATAGGCGCGCGTGGAACGCAACACCGCACGAAATTTCTCGCCAACCATATCCTGCCTGATTCGTATAGAACACGGCTCCATCGCATACTTGCGGCATGGCCTCCTGAAACCAACTTGCTTCGGTATCTACATCTGAAGGCCTATCCGGTGCTGTGACCCAGGCCTGTACGATGGAGGCTTCCAGGAGCCGGTTGGAACCGTCCCGACTGGTGCTTCAGAGGTCTGGGCGGAGACATAAAACCGTATATCGGTGATCGGACAACGGACAACGTCTCAATTCCGACAATTCGCCAGTCTAGAACACGGTGTGCTGTCGCACACACGTGGCAACGGAACCCCGGTTCAAGAGGATTAGGCCAGTTAAGACGGCCCACTCCTCCAGTGCCGCACACCTCACATTAGCGCCTGGGGAACCCCAGGCCGTTTGTTTGTGTAGCCTTGTCACTAAGTCTGAGTCCTGTAAATCACGTCTCTGGAGCATGTCCCGTGCGTGTTGGATTGGGTCAGGACAATACCCGGATTTTTTCCTTTGCCAACTATTCACTTTTTTTGTATCAGGCCTTAACCCGAATCGAGATCATCGCAAAAAAAAATTGTATATCATTGCTCTTAGGTCCATGTTAGGTGGTCCCTACACCATTTATAAAAAACAATTAAAAACTTAAAACTGCAGACATATTGTACAATTGGCGACCTTATCGCAAAAGGCTTACAGGCAACCATAGGATGGAGAGAATATGTCAAAGACAAGAATATATTTATACCATTTTTAAATATGAAACAAATATTATAATATTATATCTTATTGTGGTAATTGAACAAAAGCATCACATAAAATGATAAGTAAACAGCAAGTTTTATTAACCGTCTAGAAAACATATTTTTTATATTAAAAATACTAGAAAGATATTTAGAACTAGAAGTAATATCTGAATAACAAATACACAAATGAGCATTTTATTTAAATTAGCCGTTGAGAGCAAATTAAGAAGTACTGTATACTTACAAAAGAGTTTATCTCAAGTGCGCGATTTCTTCGAACAAACTGTCGTCTGGGGATGTTTTATAAAACCACGTTAAGGTTGAACTATTATATATTTTATACTATCGGTGCACATCTTTGAAAGAAAAGGAGCTTTAATTTCTTTTGTCTTTACCTGGTGGCTATAGCCGCATTAACCTTAACGACCTTGTGAAGCACGAGCATTATTATAGTTAAACTATCATTGAGTGTCTAAGGGTTGGGCAGACATATATCTTCGCGTGTCGTCTGTTGCGAAGTACCTTACTGGAAAATGTTCAAACCATTATGTTTTTTTTGTCTGTTTACATGAAAAAAAAATGTTAATAAAAAAACATAATATTTTGTTGATTATTGCATACTTCTTCTATTGGAACTACAATTTTTGTAGTGTTTATTTATGTAAGTGAACCTAAACTGTAGAGGCAAGGTGCTTAATAAGTTTAGGGTTCAAATAATTGCGAATTATTTACCGACATGGTCACCGTAAACTTTAGATAAACACGTTACGAAACGTCATTTGTATGACCACAATTAAATGGTTTTACTTTAGGTATAAAAATGTTTGGAAAGGGGACAACAATTATCTAATTCACAACAGCAATAGAAGTTTGCTATAAAAACGCTATTTTTCTTATTTCAACTTGTCACTTCACTTTTCCTTTAAAACTAGCCATCAGAAGAAGGCTATGGAGTAGTTATTTTAAACTTCAAGTTGTTAATGAATGTTAAAACTAAGTTATAATGGATTCTGTTTCTACACCAAGCACCGTTAAATTAAATGAAGCTTCAAAAACAACTTATAATATTTCTTTATCGAGTGCTTTGATCCCTCTTTGGGTTCAGCTAGGTTTAATATTGAGGTCATTCGTGTAATATTTAGGCGTCAAACTTTCTTGTTAGGTAATGTTGTTACAGGTTAATAAACTAATTCTGAACTTGTTTTGTGTCATTAGATCCAAATCAATGATCGTGGCTTGTTGTAGGTATCTATTAGGTAAATAGCTTATGTGTGTACAGAACCTATCACTGGCGGACCATTTTTTTTTCCTTTTTAAAAAGACAACTCCTAGTAAAGACAATAACTAGGATTATTTCCTGTGTCGCAGGGGCTTTACAAACATTGAAACAACGGACACAAGGAACACCCAGACTCAGAACAACAACTTGAGGATTACACAAAGTGTTGTCCCGTGCGGCGATCGAACCTACAACACTCGGCGTGGCAGCGTATAGGCCAGGTGACCACTTAAACCGCTACGCCAGTCGTGTAAATATATATATCAGCGTACCATAGTGACTCCACTTTGCAGCATGGAGTTAAATATCCTAAGGTCTATTTGTTAGTTAAGACTGTAATCTATCTATGTGCTAAATTTCATTTAGATCCGTTTTAAAATTCTGGAGTGATTGAGTAACATGCATCCAAACCTTCACATTTATATAAGATAAGTTTTATGATAATGATTCTTAGGTAAACCTGATAAAGTTTCTTTTTTACATGAGATAGGGATAGGCAAACAAACAAACGGGTTCTTAGTTCTTAATTTAACATAAGGAATATTTTTTCAGTAAATTCATTCTTAGCAGGACCATAAATATGACTAAAGTGTATCATCCATATCTTAGGTTTGTAGAACACAAAGTAAAATAATCTTTTAAAGAATATACTTACAAAAACATCCACTTAGGGCACCCGAGTATCAGATTTATACAGCCTTTTAATAGCGTTCGAAAAGACAATAAAAATAGATCCATTATGCGAAATTGGTGCCATAGGACGTGGCCATAACACATCGTCCCTATAACGCTTTAAGACAGGTATAAGCCATTAGGGAATAATAAAATACCGTTATCGAACCATTAGATGCTCGTAAAATAACAGTTAGTCATAATATCATAATGTGATGGATGTTAATATCCGTGTTTTTCCTCTGAGATTGTTGTAGAAGCTTTCGTAGCACCTCTACCAACTTCGTAGACGAATAACGTAAAGTTTTCTTTCTACAGACGTGATTATATTCGATTTTATAAATTTACTTTTTAAATTAATAATTTTTTTATATATATTTATATAAACAATTTTAACGTGAAGAAGTACAATCTGTACATACTTAGTACTTACTTAAAATTAAATAAATTTCCGTATGTAAACAAGAAACTAGCTTATATACGTTTTGGCATTTTATTATATGCGTTAAAAGTTGACTAAAGATAAGTTACACCATAAAGGTAAATAATGAGTAGAAGTTGTCTTAAAATAGAACAGCAGCATCAGGATACTCAAAGATGTTGCCAGCACAAAAACTAATGATCAAAAAGTGTACGTACTTTTTTTTTTCTTATCACATATTTATGTTTACGGTGCATAATTACTTGAAAACAAACATAAGTTTTAAATTGTATAAATTAGTAACTAATGTAACCCTTAATACCTCATCAAAATGTCATCAGATTTAGTTGGATACAAATTTACTCAGTTGGAAAACATGTACGCCCTCAGCAACGACCTAAACTTTGGCCTAAATGGCCTCTTTGACATTTGAAAACAAATTATAAAATACATTTATAAAGTTTATTGAAACTTGTATTGTGTGTTTTAAGTCTATTTGAGGGCAACGCCTTTGTTACCTTCTCTGTATTTGTAGTAAGTACCTTTATTTTCTTGCCACCTGAGAGAACCTTCTTTTATTTGAATCTGGTCAGGACGCCGCGATTTTTTTCTATAACGTTCAAGTATGCACTTACCCTCAAAAAGTTGTAAATGTCTTAATATACCATTGAAATATAAAAAGGTTACATGCAAATACAAATGTTTTTGTGCTATCCATCTTTTGCTCACTGTACATTATAATATATACAATGACAATCTTGACAAGAAACTTCCAACATGAAAATAACTAGCATCAATCACAATGTCACCTGAATCCCAAACAGTTACTTTACCCCTTCCATTTGCAACTTTCGCTTATTTTCCCCTATCCTACCCGTCAGATTTGAGAAAAATCAGGCATGTGATGCAAGGAAAACATATATCAAATGCACAATGCGCCAGTAATACACTGCGATAGGGATTTTAATATGGAAATTCATCCGTTACGCACGCTTCCCGCTTGTAATAACATTGGCGATCGATAAAAGAGTTTAACTTATATTTTTGCGGACTTTTGTGTCATTTGATGGGGAAAATCGGTAGAAGTTTGTTGCGATTGACAATAAGGAATAATAAGGTTTTGTGTATACACAGTACAGATGTATATACATATATATCAATACAAATTCATACTTTTTTTTTCAGGTAAATATAAAAACAGACAGTACAGCCTCTCAGGCTGGACGAGTACATTTGTTGTGTTGTATACATTGTTACTTATTAAAAATTGCTGTTTAAAAGAGACGAGGTGACTTATTTACAAACTTTAGCAAGTTCAGGAACATAAGATATTTCATCATAATCATCATCATTTCAGTTATAGGCCTCCCTCATTAAGCTCCAAGAAGACCTGTGCGAGGCGGGCTGCAATCAGTGTCGACCTTGCGATCTTAACGTGGTCGTCTGTCCACCTTGCTGATGGACGTCCTACGCTGCGCTATCCGCGTTCGTGGTCCCCATTAGAGAACATTTCAGCACCATCGGCCATCTGTTCTTCGTGCTATGTGCCTTGCCCCACTGCCTTGCTACGTGCTATGTTGATAATCTGCGTTCATCTGCGTATCTCCTCATTTCTGTTTTGATCATGCAGAGATACTCCTTTTTTTTTTTTTAACGTGTGGCGGGGCGGTGTGTCGGAATCGAACCGACTAAAACCACACGGTGTGCCACTCTGCGCCTGAGACGGAAGGGATCCGGGAACTGCTGATATTAAGACATCCGGACCCCTCCCAGCGCTTGCCCGCACTGAAGCGGGCACCGTCTGCTGTTAAACTCTCTAATTAGGCGACGTACGGCACACGCGTACGTCACCCCCTCGCGGGTGGCCACTAGAGCGGATGGAGGGGAAAACCCGTCCCGACCATCCGCGGCCACACTCAGGGCGGCATGAGGCGCTGATAGGCGCGCCTACGCCGCCCAGTTCGCCGGCGGCGGATTGGGTCCGAGTGGATATCGTCCTCCCGGGCCTTCTCCGCCGCCTCCTTCTGCGAGATGACATCTTCACACAAGGTTGCGACCGCGGTAAAACTGCTATCGCTACCGGCCATGGAGCGTATGACGGCCGGTAGCGAGAGATCTCCTCCGATGACTGCAGTGAGGGCCCGGCGCTGCGACTCCCAAGCGGGGCAGATCGCCAGCGTGTGCTGGGCCGAGTCTTCACTGCAGTCGCAGTGGTGGCATGCAGAGATACTCCTAGTGTAACCCTCTCTACAGCTCGTTGAGCGGCTCTGCGTTTTCATTGCTTAGATATTTACTGTTCCTGCAATAGGTGTTTTGTTGAAAACACCTTGTAATTTTTTATTGGTTTAATTCTTATAAAGTTAATATATAGTTGTACTAACTATCTAATCGCTAGAATTTTGATCATATGATGTCTGTTTTATAAAGGCATTACAAGTATTGAATCAATAAAATTTATAAATTGTGGATAAGTAACTCCTATGACTTTCTTAAAGTTCTTAGCGAGCTTGTATAAATGTTAACACTGTTCTACCATAAAGGTGTGGTAAAAACTAAAGATAAATAATTTTAAGTGAGAATGCCTAGTATCACCATTTTATGAAAATATCTACACCAAAATGTTCATAAAAATATAGCTATCGTCTCCTCATTAGTGCATAACAGCGATATTGCTTCTAAATGGATTTTCTGCCAATATCCAATTTATTTGCATATTCATGGATCATAATAAATAAGCAATTTTGCTTAGAATGCATTTTAGAGGTTGTTTGCATTATCGAAGAGTAAAAATTCAATTACTTGGCAATACCATAGCGATACTGATTTATTTATATTGTTTATTTTGATCTGCGTAATGTATTGAAATCAGTGGAGTATATACCGGTAAATATGATTAAATTGCATGATTGATAGCGATGGATCCGTCTTATTTAATAAAATACTTTCAAATAATTTATAATATGGAAATGCTTGCACACTATGTTTTTTTTTTTGTATAATGTCTATAAATTAGGGGTATTTATTAGATGAAGTTTTGTTGTTTTAAGGTAGACTTCAAATCAGTTAGAATGTTACGTGGCTTACTGACTTTATTTTTGACCATTGAATGTAATAAATGTTGAAATTTATTTAAATCAATTTATTTAATTTTAATTTTTATCTAAGCTAGTTTTAGTCATAATTTAATGGCTTATAGTCATAATATATAGGTTACATAATTATTAAGGAATAACAGTCTAAATTCTTGTAAAATAAATAATTGCTTAAAAAATCAAGCGTCTTCACCTTGGGATACAGATATCCTTTTTAATTGGGCTGTAAAGGTCGGTCATTGCCGTTGCGAGTAAACAGATTATCTAGACCGCTAGTCACATTAATGTAGACTAGCAGAGCTTTATTTAATATAAATATGTATATCATGGTCAGCTGGGTAACAATTTTGGGTAAAGATAAAATTTTAATGTGTAATATGAAACATGAAGTCATAATATATAGGACACTATTAAACACATGCCTGTTGTTACAAAGCTACTTTTGCCCACTTAGGCATCACTACCTAGCAGATACTTCCTGAGGTTTTAATTTAGGCAGAAATACACTGTTCCCTACCTACTTCAAGACGCCAAGATTTGCTAGTTTTCTTCAAAATAACTTTACACTCATATTTTAGGATTACACCAACAAAGTGCCTGTGAAATAACTTATTCATATATCAGTCAACCCTTCGTCTTCCGAGATAATATCTTATGATTTATGTTGGCATCTTGCCTTAAGTATCGTGTCTTAAAAACTTGTTTAGACTTTTTCGCGACAGAACTACGTTGGCGAATTTATGAGACAACAATAAAAGTAAAAAGGTACTTTATATAAAAATGTTTTAAAAACACTGAATGGTCAACGTAAGCTGAAGATGGTAAAACTAACGTATTTTTATAGTAGTTACAAATGTGTTTCAAAATGAAAGTGAGCGCAAAATAGGGTATTTTTATTTTACACATTTTATATTAAGTGTTGTAGTGATGATTAATGTAGAATGAAATGAATGGAAGGAGAACTGACTGTGTGTTTAGAAAACGAAGTTTAATAAATTACTTCATCTACAAGAAAATGCATAAAGAAATTTACAGTGTTGCTTGATCTGTACCTGTGATTCCCGTATATCTATGATAGTATTGATCTGTCGCAAATATGATTCAAATACGTTCTGCGGCTAAGCCCTTATCTAATAAAAAAAAAAAAATGTAATCATCTTTTATGGTATACGATAAAGAGATATAAATAAATAAAAAAATAATCTAATATATTCTTATTTTAATTATGTATATAACAATAACACAAAGAATACAAATAGATTCAAATCTGAAAGATATTCCGATGAAAAATACAATGTTAATAAACTAAACGATACTCCGACGAATCTCGTTAAAAAAAACATGAATTACCTTATAAAAAAGGTCCTTGTACAAAGAACCATATTATCGAGTGATAACATCGGTCCGGCCGCAAAGGTTTTTCAAATGAGGTATTACGTGTTGTATAAGGCTTCACCGCAGTTTGTATTCAAGCTGAGTGCTTCACTGCCTGCCCTTCGCTATAAAGTCATAATGGATATTACCGAACGGCAACCGTACGTAGGCGATATTTTACAAACGTGCGGTTACGAAAGATGAACAGTATTACTCATTTAGATATTACAGTATTTTGTTGGTATAGTGAAGTTAATCAGTCTAATTGCAGTATTGTTGGAAATGTGTATAATGTATAATGGCCTACCGTATCTGCTGAAGAATCATTCAAACGACTTTGTAACAAAGACTTTTTAATTTGCAGTGTAAACATTTTTTATGTTTCTTTACGTACAAAAAAAAAAATACATAATTGTTCATGTTATAAGAATTAATTTATATTTATTTAACAAATATAACTATTAGATTTCAACAAAACATAAATATTGTATAAAGAAACAAAAAACGTTGACGAACTCATTTCCGTCAAATAGATGCTACTGGTTTATTATTTTTTTTCTTCATTTTAGCTGTAACATTTAAAAAAATATGAAACCGTATCAACTCTTAAAAAATTTGTATAAAGACAAGGCATTTTAAAGAAATAACTAATTAATATCGGAGGTATGTTTACTTAAACCTAGAAAGGGCTAAGTAGCAAGGCATTGTCAACATTACTAATATATCATTCTCAATTATATTATATTAGAAAACCTAGCTCTAAATATATGAAAATGTAATTTTATTTACTATCTGTTACATAAAAATCGTATTTGGATATAATCCAAATTAGTTTTTGTGAAACAAACAAATACGCACATTTAACATTGTGAATTTGTGAAGGTTCTCATTATTCTTTCATTTTTCTTTTTCTTTTAGTGGTCTTTTAATAGCTTCATTAAAAATGAAGAAGCATATTCAGACGTAAAATAACGTATTGTTCAAAAACAATTTATAATGATTTACATAGTCCCACAAAAGACTCAATAACGTTATTCACTGAATTTAAATTTAAATTTCTTAATATTATAATTTTAAAAAAATTCTTACATACTGTCACTTATTGTGTTTACGTTACAAAACCGAAACGTATTTGGCCATACTTCTGTTTAATAAGCGCTCGTCTGTCCAACGAAAAATTAAATAATGAGTTTTTATGAGTTTAGTTCTTGCAAAAAATACAAGCGTAAATAGGCTACGGTTGTTACAATAGCTTTTTTCAAGTTATACATATAAAAAGGATATTCTATTAGGTCCGTTGTAAGAATCATGCTATCAGTAAAAGACATGGAATGTAGGGATTAAGAAAAAAGTACAATTCCCATCTCCTCATTCCCCCTTTCATATTTACCTACACCTTATCCACATTCTCTTTTTCAGTGCACTTACGACTCTTGATTTGCAGGTGTCCGTGAACGACAGTTGTCACTTACCATCAGGAAACCCGTCAGTTCATCAGTAACCCATATTATAAAAAAATAAATATTTACAGATCAAGAGTCAATCAAAGTGCAAATTACTGTGGCAACACTCAACACCATGTATAAAAACTACCGTTTTTACAAGACGACTCCATTTATTCGTACATTTAATTTCAAAATAACCCAACGCATCATGATAATTGACCCCCTAAATAAAAAAGATATGATGTTTTTTGGAGATTTATCTCGTTCTGCGCCCGCTTCAATAGCCCGTTTAGCTTGTAAGTCTAAATTTATGAATGCCGACAATCTGATAGCAATTGTACCGTTGGGTATATTTATCTTTTATTCGTAGTACAGCTTTTTTGCATTTTTAGAAAGCTTCAATTTTTCTGTAGTACCCTCCCCCTTCCTGACCCCTGTGTTTTTTGATGTCGTAAAAACTACAATAACAATTTTTCAGTATCCTGTTTCTTTCACGTCTTCTCTGCCTCTGGATGTTAGGTGATAGGCCATCTTCAGGACAAATTTAAACACATTTTTACCAGAGTTAAAACACATACATATATAAGACAATATATACGTAAGTTTACAACATTCTACAATTATATGAAACAAAAATATTTAAACCTTCAATAAACCACTTTCGTTCTGCTAATACTCGATAAGACAGCTAAGAATACAATCTAACTAAAAATTCTTCGAAAAAACCAAAAAGGTTCAAAGCATTCTAAATTAATTACAGCCTAAAATAAAATATATCTTATTTGAGCTGAAGGTTTGGGAGCATTTTCACGTTTTCTAGGGATTTTCATTGCGGCCCACAGTCTGCGGCTAGGTACGATTGAATTTTTTCGAGTGGAAGCGACAGAGCTTACCTCGAACATGGAATAATATTTACTAGAAGTAAAATAACAATAAATACTCTCACGTCGGTATCCCTAAGGATAGGCTGGGGTGTATTAAACACCAACATTTTGCCAATAAACATTTGGTCCCCCTAACGTAAAATGGGTGGCAAGCCTATTGCCGTCAACCGGGTACTGTATAACTGTTTACATACAGCTGTCGGATAGATAACAGTCCAATCCCATATACGCCTTCGGCACCACCGGGAAGATTCGTGAAATAACATGCAAATATTTTAAACTAAATTTAGAGTTTGACAATCATCAGCTACGAATGCTGCTTATTAGCAGCCTTTGAGCAGGTTTAGGTTCAAATTCAATTTACAGCCCAGGTCATCTACCGATAAACATATACGTCATATTTTAGGAGGATTCCCCTTAACCTCGAAAAACTTTAAGACACTTTCATAAAAATCATTGACACATTTGGCTTTTTACAATGTATACTCTTGGAGCTTTGCACAGTTTAAAAAAAAATCTACCCTCTAACGATTATTGCAACTGTAAAAAAATTTACCAATAATTACACTACAGGTGAGCATTTCACTAATAAAGAAATAAGTTTCTGCCACATCCAGCAAAATACGTTCAGTTAACGCCAGTACTTTAGAGGCTAACACAATAAATATACTGGTGAGACACACCACTGTCTGCAGTGTTACCAATTGAAATTTTATCCCAGCTTTATACCCATCGGTACCAATAAAACGTATAAAATATACAAATACCCACTTCCACTACCCACATTTGTACAGATTTAAATCATAAAAGCTTATGGATATGATACAAGGATTTTGAGTGTCGAACCGATCTGAGCAAATTTATAGTCCCATTTCTTCGTAATACACATGATTTAAATTTAAAAATACAGGATGTGGAATCAAATACACAGATAAATGACTTTGTCTGCACTCGGGCACTTTTGTCAGAGATTTCGTAGTTGGAAGATGTATAGTCATGGAGTGACTTAAGTTCGGTTTACTTCTCTTGCGATTTTTCTCCACTTAGAACGTTGCGAGAGCATATGTAACCAGAGGTTGGTTTGGGTCACTATTGTTATGAGTGGGCAACATCGGTGGGCCTCTGTCTTCTAAACAGAGGCACCACCTACACGTGCGTGCGGCAGCAGGGGGGGTCGATAATGGACCTATCGTTCGCTACCCTTGCTCTTTTTCCCGATTTCAGCTCTCCCGGAACCAGGACATCAGAAGGGGTCACTTGGCGCAGCATCCTTGCCGCTTCCCGCGGTGGGCTATTTCTAAGCTAGACCGGGATCTACTGGAGGAGAAAGCCACAATTTTTTCTTGGGTACCTCCGCAGCCTCCGACCGAGGAGGTCGATATGGGGGCAGGCCGCTTTTGCGATGCGGTGACGCGATCTGCGATGCGGCCATGCCCCGGATTCGTGGTAGTCGGCCTCTAAGGAAGGAGGTCTACTGGTGGTCCCAGGAGTAGGCGGATCTCCGCGTGGCCTGCATTCGTGCCCGGAGGTCCTACACTCGCAGCCGTCTGCGTCACCGCGAAGAAGAAGAAGAGGACCGGCTTCATGAGGAATACTGAAAGGCGCCTAAACTCTGAAACTGGCCATTTGCCGCGCAAAAGAGGAGGATCAGGTGTCCTGTCTACTTAATCGCGCTTATATCATATTTAATATTTTTATGTTGATTAAGTTGTTAGATCCATAAGTAAGACCAATGTTTTGCAGCTATAAAACAATCTCGCGATGTACCTAGTCAAAGGAATTAGTATCTTCAATTTAACAGGAAACGTCTTCCGTGGCTGTTACGTAGTAAGTGTGTAAATTGTGACAAAAAAATATATATAAAACATTTAAAATCTAATGAATTGTGGTCACAGTGCCACTACAACTTGCGTGTTGTTGTGACTATACTTTAGGTCGTTTAGCGCTAAAAAGTTGTTAACCAACGCCACTAATATGTTCGCATACGCTTTGTTAATATACAATGTTTTGAATACGTTTAGAGTTTAATCTTTTGCTAAAAACAGAAAAACATACCAGGAATAATTTACATGGACATAAGACACGGTGAGATAAACTTAATATAACATTTTTTATATTCTCTTCTAAAAAAAAAAAAGAAATATCTTTAGTAAAACTCAAATGTTGTTGAACCAAGTACCGTCTTAAAATTTGATTGAAAGGATTCCTAACTTAGTTTAAACTTGAATTAAATAATCTTTCAATTCAGAAACTTAATGTAAATAGAAGTTATGTATATTCAAAAGTAATAACTATATATTTAGAAAGGTCAATACGTTTAACCGATGAAAACTGAAACGGCTATTGGACGACGTTCATTAATATTTAATTACTTGCTACAAACATATATCATGCCGTACTCGTGCAGAGGTAAGCAGAGAGCTTGCTTGTCTGGCATGCATAAACCATACTTTGATAATAGTACTTTTAATTTGGTTATGCTTTTAGTAGTACTTTTAATTTGGTTATGGGTCGATATTAATATATGGTAGTAGTATATCCATCCCTTTTAATTTTATATGATATACTTTTAATTATTCAAGCTCGAATCAAAAACATGATTAATAATTAAACTGCTTTTATAAAGACTTTTAAGCCAGATTCAAATAGAAAAAGGATGTTCAGTGTACTCAGAAACAGCGTCTTACTTTTTCACAAACTAAAATATACAATGCAAAGCGATAAGTACAGTATAAATTATTCATGCACATACCGAAATATGGGAGACGTGTACAAGGATAATCTCCGGTGATTTACGACTCGATGCAGAGCTAAAACTATTTATATAAGATCAACTTGTATTTACATTGCTGAATTATTTACTGAATGACAGAACTGTTTACAACCAGTTAGGATAATGAGAATCAAGACTTTAGCATGGAAATAGTAGTTTGTCAGCAGAATTGTCGCATAGGTATTATAGTTATAATCATAACCAATAGTTTTCTTAAGGAGTGCTAAGTCAAATAGGTGATTTTTATCAAGAAGCACCAGTCCTGTCATGGCCTCATTAGGCTTTGTATTCTGATATATAACTAGAAATCGTCCATACCACGTGTATTCTATTAACACCTCAAGATTCTTAATTACTGATATCTGTATAGAAAATGAGTTTTATTTGTGAATATAAAATCTAAGATCTGTATGTACCGAGTAACTGTAACTATTACATAATATTAGTTAGAGTATTTAATATTATTTTACTCGTACACTTTACTGCTAGAATATACATACTAAGTGTGTTAAATAAGAGGTACAATTATTTAATTTCAAGTTAATTAAAAACCAGACGACATAGATGGAGCGTTATTACTCCCACAGGGAAGTTCATAATTGAGATATTTATTTTCAATAGAATATACTATTTATAATTTCGCAGATCTTATAAAAGAAAACAAGTTTTTAGAAGAGTCAGCATGCATGAAAACTGTATTTATTGAAAAAAATACATACAAACTGTTTATAAGTACGTCTGTCATGAATTTCTCTGTAATAAAACAGTACAGTTATATATACACTCATAATTAGTATCATATAACATATTAGAAAACTAGAGTTATTAATATATTATGCGAAGGTAGCGTAATGGCTAAAGCATCGGACTTGCGATCAAGTGGTTGCGGGTTCGAACCCCATCTAGTGCACTACCGTCGTGAACCCACCATCCTTTTTTTCGTGTGTAAACCCCCTCGGGTCCTCATTCCACCGGGTTTTTCGGTGGAACGGTGTGTCGGAATCGAACCGACTAAAACTACAACCACATGCTGCGCTTAAAATGAGTCGTTGGACTTGCGATCAAGTGGTTGCGGGTTCGAAGCCCCTCTAGTGCACCACCGTTGTGAACCCACCCCTAATACAAGCATTTTAGCTTAGCGGGGGTTAAACGAGAATACTAGTAATGTGTGACCTACGTTCTAAGGACACTATCCTTACAAAAAAAAAGAGACCACTCAATAAGCTTTCGTTTTCAAACTAAAAGTCTTAGGACATCAAGAGCTAATTACACTAAAGTCTTCCAATAATAATAGTGATTCATCATTCATTTAAAAATATTAAAACAGGATAGTATGTCTTAATCACAATCCATGCATTCTTTATTTGGTTAGTTATTTTAATTATCAAACAAACATTTTATTACCAGCAATATGTGTACAAGGCGAAATAAATATTTAGTTACTGCAGTGATTTATTTCATGATTAATCATTGCCTGTTCGAGAATTTAAACTGCTACCTATATATTATTTATAAGTATACTTCATGATTTTATGCGTGTTATTTCTTTAGGTACACGCTTGTGATACAAATAGGATAATAATTTGACGCGATAGGTATTGTAAAACTTACAGCCTACTGAATTTACCATTATATAATATTTATAAATTAAAACATTCACATCACAACATTATGAATGATGTTTATTTGACATGTGAGGAATGATTTCAATCATCTTAATAGTTAGTGGCAGTGACATAGGGTATAAAATTACAAGGTAAAATTTTTAAATAAAGTTAGGTGTTCATATTTTTAACAATTTAGCTTATGTTAGTATAAGATAGACGCTTAATAAATACCACTAATTAATGGGTAAATATAACGGTTTAAACAAAGTATATAACTCAAACACAAGACTCCCGGGACATATCGTAAACTTACCTTTACATAAATTCAAGAACATTATTTAACCATATTTTAAACAAAGATACGATCTACGATTAATTACTGTTACAATGTTAATAGAAAATGCTGTTGTAGAAGCTCACGTATTATTTTGTACGAGAGTATTGGTAGTTCTTTAGTATCATATAACTATTTGTAATAGTTTCTCGTAACTTTTATTCTTATGATAGCGTGTACTCTATTAATACTTAGGTTCTCAGGATAAAATAAATATTTGATTTCATGATATCTCATATCTTCTCGGATCTACAATAAATTTCAGAACGCTTTTTAATAGCTTTGTTGGCGCAATAGTTATTTGGTGAAACGGACACAGTCGACGGATCTTTTTTTTTTAAATAATACCTATAACATTTTTTTAAATGAATAATACATAGCACCTATAATGATCTGTATAATCAAAGATAATCGTTTTAAATTCGATTCGCTTTTTAGATTGTAGCATTGTATATATTCTTGTCAGTTAAAAATACACGATTGTTATTTTTGTAATCTCTAATTTGAAAAGAAAAAAAAAAGTTGGCTGGTTGGTCTACCAAAACGTGTTAGAGCCAAAATTGAAATTCTAATCTTTTATCTTTTCTCACGTTACCTTCAGCAGCCCATAAGTCTACAATTACTTTGCCAATCCCTGCACGACGCGCCAAGATGGAAAATAAACATTATTACAGGATAATCCAGTGAGGGGTTGAACCAATCTAACGGCTCAGATTTCTTACATTTCACACCGTCTAATAACATACGGTGTCAAAAGGGTTAACCCTTTTGAAAATCTGAATAAGGACGTACCGATTCCTACAGCTGATGATTAGGTTGTGGAATCAGTTCTAGCGACACAAAATTTATATCTACTTACATAATCAACTTCTTGGAATATTTTTGTTAATATTTTTCTCCACGTGCAAGATACGTACATACTTAAATGTATATGTAGATTTTAGTTTTCTTTTAAAAGACAACTCCCGCATTAGGAACAATTCCTGTCTAGTAAATGACAGAAAACGGAAATAAAGAACACCCAATCATGGGGTAATTCTTTATAGGGAGTACCTGATAGTAAGTGACTGCCGCTGCCCATTCCTATTGGCAGCCATGGGGCCCGTCACTTACTTGATAGTAAGTGACTACCACTGCCCATTCCTATTGGCAGCCATGGGGCTCGTCACTTACTTGATAGTAAGTGACTACCGCTGCCCATTCCTATTGGCAGCCATGGGGCCCGTCACTTACTTGATAGTAAGTGGCTACCGCTGCCCATTCCTATTGGCAGCCATGGGGCCCGTCACTTACTTGATAGTAAGTGACTACCGCTGCCCATTCCTATTGGCAGCCATGGGGCCCGTCACTTACTTGATAGTAAGTGACTACCGCTGCCCATTCCTATTGGCAGCCATGGGGCCCGTCACTTACTTGATAGTAAGTGACTACCGCTGCCCATTCCTATTGGCAGCCATGGGGCCCGTCACTTATTTGATAGTTAGTGACTACCGCTGCCCATTCCTATTGGCAGCCATGGGGCCCGTCACTTACTTGATAGTAAGTGACTACCGCTGCCCATTCCTATTGGCAGCCATGGGGCCCGTCACTTACTTGATAGTAAGTGACTACCGCTGCCCATTCCTATTGGCAGCCACGGGGCCCGTCACTTACTTGATAGTAAGTGACTACCGCTGCCCATTCCTATTGGCAGCCATGGGGCCCGTCACTTACTTGATAGTAAGTGACCCGTCTTCTCATTTTCCCCATATCCTATAAAAAAAATCTCAAGAGTAGATCACATAAATATCTGTCCCGTGTGGGACGGAAACATTGACCACTACAGCAAAAGGCCTGTCAAACATACATATGGATAAATTTAAAAGTAAATACGTGTGTAAATTCAGATAAAATATAATGTTTAATATTTTAATATAAAATAAGACGAGGTTGCGATGTCAGCAGTTTCTCCCACTTACAAAATGTATAATTCTTTGTTATATTGTAATATAAATTATACTATGGATTAAGACTTATTAAATCCTAAATTACAAGTCGTATAAGATGTTATTAAATATATACCATAGATCTATATCAAAGGCCCCTTTAATATATCCACCGCCAAAGTCAGAATCAACTATATAGTTTTATATTGCTCATTATTATTTTCATATTTATTGCATAATTTTGAAAGTAGATGGAACCGGCGCAATGCCACTTACACGTTAAGACTAGTGAAACGTTTACTATGACAACCTTATTTCTTATTCACCTATTGTTCAATTAAGAAGGTTTCATATTTGTTTAAAATAATTATCTAAAATCTACTTATGTTGTCACATTATCCGATATAATTATAGTAACACCCTTCACATACGGGATGGCTCTATTGTAATCCTTTTTGGATTTTTCATTTGACTCAGGACCCTAAACCGTATTTAAGCTTCAAAGAAACGACTAGAAGATTGTGTGACGGTGAGCGAAATCATCGGATAACCGAAACTAGTTTTAAAATAGGAAAATGTAAGTGTGTTTATATGAACATATATGTATGTTTATTCGTTCTTTCTCCTTTTCTTGTAAAGGGTGATGATGTGCCGTATTGTGTCAGATTTAAAGGTACTTATATGCTACAACTACAAATTTTGTTCTCACGATAAGATTACATTTATGATATATAATATAACTATTTCTGGCTTAAGAAAAAATCGCGCAAAATACGATAGAATACCTGAATCATGACTTGGTCTTTCATCTGTGCCTTAAAGAAATTTCCTGTGTATAAGCAGTAGAGAAGTACTTTAAACAATAATTTACAGCAAAAGCAAAACGAGGGATAGTTGTATAATTTTGGGAAGAATAAAAGGATCGTTTTAATAATATTAATAACTTCATAGATATTTTGCTTCTCTTTGTTGCAGGATGGATTGCATAATGAGGGATGATAATTTAAAAAAATCTGAGCAAATAATGAGGTACAACTTTCATAACTAAAATAACAACGGTCTTGCAAATTGTAGGGAAATCAGTAAAAAAACTTAAATTTAACTTCTTTATCCAGGAAGAGGTTTAAGCACTATATCACGAACTTCTCCACTTCACATCACTGAGCATTTGATACATGCCTTTCCAGCACTACTTTAACACACACTTTTTGACGAAACAGCAATTTTGTACTAGCAATGATTGGATCGATACCCATGTTGATTACACATTAATTAAAAAAAAAAAATTGTTCCTTTCCGATATTCATGTGTTAAATGTGGGACTAAAGTAGAAGTCAGGATAATAAGGGCTTTCTGCTAAAAATTGACGTTAGTTGCAATAGGCTGCAACGAATGAACTAGGTATGCTGCAGTGTTCCAGTGGCCCAGTGCAGCCGCGCGCAACTGACCCGGAATGAAGGCGAAAGTGAATCAATACACGCTCTTCTTGGTTGTCACCTCTCGTTTTGCCTAGGAATAATTAGCCTGGAATTTAATCTAAGAGTGACATTGCATTTGAAAATTTAGGAACCAGCAATCGTATGTTATGCTTAGGTAAATTACTACCTACGTGGAAACTCTTCAAGTTGTTGCTTAAAAGGAGGCGTAGAAAACTAAACAGAGCTTTTTACTACTTTAGGGGATCGTTAGTTTGGGTGGCGGCGCGGACGCTGCGGAGCGTGCGCGCCCTTGGGGGATAGTTACGGGAAAATTGGGGTTCCCACACAGGAGGGGGCCATCTACAAACCGTAGGTGGCCCGAGGTACGTCGGGGTTCCAGGGTTTTCCTTTCTAGGGTGTACCTGGTTCCCCGGCATCTAGTACCCAAGATGGCGTGCGGTTTTAGTCGGTTCGAGTCCGACATGCCACCAGTAAGTGGTATCCGAGGGGATTACCGCACGGAGGAAAAAAAAAAAAAAAAAGGGGATCGTTAGTGTCAAGTAGAATTACAGTTATATTAGTATTTACTCCAGGGTAAGTGACAGGGCTTTGGACTTTTTTACTGAATACTCTAAAACTGTACTGTGTATTTTTTATACATGTAAATCCAAACTCACTCACTTGGCAATACAATGCAAGCATTGTGTGTCTACCGGATTTCTGTATGGCCATGGTATTATTTCGGTCGAGTCGGCCCATTCGTGAGTAAGCATGTCTTTCCTAAGGTGACGAAAAACGATGATCAAAACCAAAGAACGTCAATAGTAGATAAACTTTATGTTGTATGTAATTTTTGCATACTTATAACATACATATACTTACGCCTATATCCCTTAAGGGGTAGGCAGAAGCGTACCGAAACATTTTATCAAACATTTTGATAAAGTTGTAAATGGCCTTCTAATACTACAATAAGAAATTCTTTTTCAGATATCTAAAATATTAATATAAACGGTATATAATACAAACGCAATGTTTTGAACTTGTTTGAGAAGAATAAAAAAAAAAACTTGTTTAGGAAGAGTGTAAAATCTTAACTTGCATTTTGTTAAGATCGCTTAAATACCAGTTTAATTAAAATACCGTGAGATAATCCTGTTATCTTCAGATCTTTAATTACCAACAATAAAATTGTTGGAGTAACGAAAGAAGTGGAGTGTGAAGGATTATAAGGGTGGACTGGTTCACTAGTTCTCACCCGCCTTTCATCCCATTCTGTCTTCAAAACACAATAGGGAATTAAATACAAATATTAAATATCTATTGTAAGCTTTTTATTAATGAAATCGTTGAAATGTGAACTATTGTATTATAAATATAGACCATGTTCAATTTTATTTTTGTTATAGTATAGGGGGACAGACGAACAGACGGGTCACCTGATAAGGTAAGTGACAACCGCTGACCAGGGTCACCTGCAACTCAAGAGTCGTAAGTGCGCTGCCCGCCTTCGAGAGTGATGAGGGATGAGGGATGCCGGGAGGGGAAAGAAGAGAAGATGAGGAGAGAGGAATGGGGGGATGCGAAAGAGGAGAGTAGGAGTTGGGTCTCCAGAAAACTCACTTACTTCGGGGAAATGAAAAGTTTCACAGCCAGTTTTCTGTGAGGCCGTGGCACTGCACCGCTGGAGCCTGCCCGTTAGTGCCTAAGCATGGCTCTACCACCGTTAAGACGGATTTTGATTTGAGTTTGAAGTTACTATATTACATAGGTAAAATAATAGATAGATAAGTCTAATTAAAACTATTTTACTGTGTAATTTGTTGTGTTACATATGTACATGTTAAATATTATTTTAGGTAAAAAATCTGTTTATATAAGCAAGTACAATGCAAGTACAATAGAGTTTTACTGATAATACACTTCCACAACAACAGGTTAAGATAACAGTTTTATCTCATTTATCCTTATATGTCACCTTAATTTACTAATCACTTAAGTTGCTTTTTCGTACTTCTGCACCTATTGTAATTTTAGAGCGTAGTTCGAAATAATTACTAGTACTTATTTTGAAATTATATTATTTTATAACGGTTTCTCAAAGTAAGTAGGTACACCATACATTAGCAGTACAGTAAAAGTAGTACCTCTTTTTGTACCTAAAATGAGTAGCTGCTAAGAGCTGGGTGGTTATGACTTATAAAAAGAATGAGAAACGCAGACTACACAAATGCAGCAGAATTAACAAAAAGCAGACAAATTAATAGTCAGTGTTTTTTCATAGTGCGCTTTTCTGATATCATTACCATTCTCTTTGATACTCGTATTTTTTTTTACAAAGTAGCATATTTTAATCAAAGGCATGACTATATACGCATCTTCATCTGGCTTTAATTCTTTGGATGCACATCTGTTTTTAATGAAAACAATGCAAATAGTGCAGATACCTTTTTAAAGGATCCAGGGAACTCGTTAAGTAAATGATTATAATAATTTGCTATTTCTATAGTATTAGGATAATAAGTGCAGATTCTGCACTTTCTTCCTAACTAGGAAAAATCCACAAGAGAGAACAGAATAGAGACTACTATTACTACATACGTTATTTTTTTAAACTTATAAATAAAAAAAAATATACAAATTTAATAATTGCTAACTGTGATGACTGTTGTTAACACCTCCGATAGGAATAGAGGACTTTTGTTTCTCTCTCTATACTACGAAGCAAAAATGTCAAGTTTGAATTATAAAGGTTCTCTATATATGAATAGTAAAGTCGATGCAAAAGCCAATCAACAAAATTATATTTTCAATTTTATCTGACTTTAACGTATCCGTTACATTCAAAAGTTGTATAAACCAGGACTTTATAATTTCATTTACAGAAGAATATAGGCTACACAATTGTATTCTGTATTGCATTTTAATAAAGGTTGTTATTGCGTAAACAAAATCACAATATGCATGGTCCGAATCGCCCCGCACAGATCGAATTTGTCTGCAAAGTTTGAATGTTTCTGTACACAGGATGGAGTTTAAAACGACTGTGTATGGCCATTGTGAGGGGATTTATTGACGCAACCTGTATATGAGTTAGATGTTAGTTACATTGCTGTAATTTAAATTTAAATAAAATCTTTGTTTAAATTTGAATTTAAATTGTGATTTGTAGTCATAAAGTTAATTTAAAATTGGAGGCGATCGATTCGTGATTGCAAAAGTTGTGCCCCTTTAGCTGAAGAGTCTTGTAGCCCATTTCTGCTGTATCAAGAGTAAGGGGGGATTTAATATACTGTATAGACATCCACATCAATTTACTGAATGTTATGTGGACATATTGTATAATTATTTTATTTTAGTAAAGTCTGCGACACAAGTGGTGTTTAAACATTGTTTTAAAGTATTTGTAGTATAAACAAGCTCATAAAATTAGATCAACAATAGTATTAACTGAAAAAATAATAATAATCTGTAGTTTTTTATTTGTGTTAATCTCAAGTACGTGATCAGATTCTGTAGACAAGGGCCTAAACGATAGTCTTTATTTTGCAAACAAAACAGTATGCTTATATTATACAAGGATGCAGCTGGCATGTGAGCTTACTGGGTTCTTTTTATTATTTTTTAATATTTTTAAGCAGTTTTAACAGTAGTAGTTTGACTATAAAACGAAATGAAGAAACACTACCAAAAACATGATAGTATTTATTTATTAAAAGAACATGTAACAGGTTTGGTTCGATATATTAAAATGCTGTAGATCAATGAGCATGTGTAGTGCCAAGTTCTTTTTTTTTTTTCGTTTTAAATTGAAAAAAATAATTAGAATTCCTATTTAAAAGTTTTTAACTTATTTGTTAATATACACCTCAATAGGGTATACATAACATTATATCATTGTTAGCATAACTGACTTAAATAAGTTAGGCAATGCAATGAAAAGAATTTAACTTAATAACGCTGTTTTCATTTTCAAAGATAGCCTTGAATTTGAATCTTTACTCCTATACTAAATCCGTGCTTGAATGTAACCTATTACAATATATGAATATAACAATTACGGTCATCGTTATTTTTAGTAAAAACATTTCGATTTTATTATAATTATACCTAAGGTTATCGAAAGGTAATTTTTGTCAAACTATTTGTTGACGCTGATTTTAGTACTTTATTTATTGTACTTTATTGCCAACCTGTGTTCAGGAGAAAAAATTAAAACCGACTGTTAAGCACTGCTTCTATTGTGTGACCGAGTGAGTGAGGTTACCGGTGGCCAAACTCCTTTTCCCTTCCCATCTTTCCTCTCCTCCCTTTACCTTCCCTTTTTCCCTCCTACCTTTCCCTTCACCTTTTTAACCTCCTCCCTTTCCCCTACCCTAAAAGGCGGACAGCACTCCTGCGACTCTTGAGTTGCAAGTGTTCATGGGTGGCTTCAATCACTTACCATCAGGTGACCCGTCTGCTCGTTTTAGTCGAGTAAGTGAGAGTAGACTTTCTGTTAAGCGTTCTTTTAATATTTCAATAACAAATCTTTATATGGCTAAATAATATTCTAATCACTTTGGCTACACTGTAATTTCCAAGAATTATTTACATTATGACTAAAATTGATTGATTGTTTGAATTGCGAAAATCTTTATGTATTAAACAATAAAAGCGCATTACATAAATTAATAAATCAGTAATTTTGAAAATTCTTAATACAAATTAACAATTAACAAAGAGAGGGCAAGGCATGAAATTGGATAAATCGCGTTTAACGGTCGTTGAAGCGTGTGCTTATTGGCTTTGTCTGAAGGAAGTTCTCCTAAGGATAAAGCTTTTAATAAATATCTATTTTATAAATGAATGAATAATTAGATATTTGGCTTTCTTTTGTATTTTTTTAGGATTAATTCCTGTGTCGCGGGGTACTTAACAAACATTAAAACAACGGACACAAAGAATACCCAGACTGAAAACAACAATTTGAGGATTACACAAAGTATTGTTCCGTGCGGGGATCGAACCCACAACACTAGGCGCGGCAGCGTGGTAGCGAGGTGAGTACATAAAAGGCTGCGCCATCCGTGCAATCAAACTAGTAACAATAATTTTAAAGACATAGTAATATGTAAGAATGTTGATAACTAATTGCAATATAAATCGACTTCGAATTCCGTCAATATTCTTTCATTTGGTAACCTGATGGTAGCCTATGTAATATGCATATAAGTTCTTGTAAACTGTAAAGTAAAGCTTCACGTATTGTAAGAACTTATACTTTTTACAAGTAACTATTTTGTCAAACGTTCTGTCTGGTACTATAACCTTCAAGGTTGAAAGTTTAAAACAAAAGTACCAAACTAAAACAAAGAAAATATTACCTTTCCCACCATTAATAATACCTTAAACCCCTTGTTTGACACATTACTATAATGGATCTGTCATCTGAACATATTTCGCGACTTCATGTTGCGGAGGCGGAGCCGACGACAACTTTACTTAGAACTTCGATTTGAGTGCTGCTTCTTACTGTTTAAAGCTTTATTATCGAGACTGTAGGTCTTAGCAAAATGGTCCAGACAGGGTAGAAATGTAGCCGTCAGTCGCAGGTGATAACTGGATCGAGTAATTAGAAACTGACATGGCAGTTAATAACTGAGGATAAGTTTGACGCGCATGCAACGCAGATACTTCGGGAACGTCGCGGGCTTGACATTCCTGTCAAATTCACGACGGTACCTACCGAATTGGTGCTCACAAATATTGCTAAAATAGTCAAAATATCTAAATGATTTGAGTACCCCGAGCTTATTTTAGTCTGTATTGTATTGTATTGTCTGTATTGTTGCAACCTATGGTAGATAACTACCATAGGTTGCAACAATACAGATGAATAATCATATATCGATTAAAAGGACAATATTTTCTTTGCTAAAGGGTTACTTATGTTTTCACTTTGAACAAACTTTAAATACATATTATTTTTTTTTGATTTTCACGAAGGTCTATAAACTTAAAAGATTTATTGTATATATTGTGTATATTAAAGGTCGTAGTTTAAAATGCAAGTAAGTTTCAAAATAAATGAGAACCCTTTCCTGAAGAGTTCAAATATATATTTAATACTTCTCTAACGATCAAATATTCAAAATCAGAGCAATCTAAAATTTCACGAATTCAAAACTTCAAACACAAACAACTAACAAGAATTTCCTTCATTTAAACACACGAATACGTGCTCCAAACATTTGTTTCAAAGTGAACGCCCGTTCGACAACAAATGAGTTAGTACCAAACTAAACTCATGTTACTATTCAGACAGTCATTAATTCCAAGTACGAGGCGAACTCCGGTCTCAAATTAGTGTGGGGTCCAACAAAATCATTTATATCAATTCTGTTATATTGGACGTCGGAAATTATTAAAACCGCACGCGGACCGTGGAGTGCAAAGGCTTCTAATTAACTTCGGTCCACGAACGTAAGCCGAGCAGCAGTTGCTGGTAAATGCTTTCTTGGTTGTATGGTTCCCTGTTACTTGCAGTGCAACGTATACTAGATTATAAGTTCTACTTTAGTTCAATACGGTATTCAAACGGTTTCTGAAAAAACTGAATATAGAATGTATACAGTATACTGAGAGAAATCAGGTTATATCTTGAATAATAACATAGTTAATGTAGCTGCAACCTTCATAGGAGCAACTACGTCCTTAAATATATGTTTAACCTTAACCTCCTTTTTACTCGACTGCCAAAAAACTAGTGTAATGCTTTCATATATGTATGTGTATGTGAGTTTCTTTTTGTCATCATACTCAACTTTTTACACATGACCAGATTGAAATATATGGTGTATCGTTAGAATCCTCATATCATCCCGAGTAATTATTATTATTTTTGAGGATGATGAGGGATGGGGGGATATGGCGAGAGAATAGAAGTGAGGGGGGATGACGAGATGGGAAAGAGAAGGGGAGGGAGGAGGAAAGAGCCACTGTTAAAAATTATGGCTCTGCATATTAGAAAATAAATCATTAAGGCATCTCTATGGAAGCAGGATTGCAGGCAGCCTGGTGAGATGCTTTTTCACGCCCCGCTTAAAAGAATTTTAGAATTTTAGTTTACTAGAATTATAAATATAGGTTAACTAGATGGATGGACGGTGAAAAGTATTTTTTAAAGAAATGGAAACGTAAAATCATGAAATATACATATATGTAATATAAAGTATATATATATATATATATGTATATATAGACTTTATACTACATATATATTTCATATATATATAGCAATATATATATATATATTAGCAATATATATATTGCTAATATAAAGTCTATATATATATATATATATATATATATAGACTTTATATTACATATATATTTCATGATTTTACGTTTCCATTTCTTTAAAAAATACTTTTCACCGTCCATCCATCTAGTTAACCTATATTTATAATTCTAGTACCTATAGATCTTTATCTCGATTGAATAATCTACACGTACATACTTAAAGGAACCGGTGCCAACTGTAGGTGTTGGTGTCAACGCACAGGCGTCGAAGTGATAAAAAAAATTGTTCGCCTTTTTTTTTGTGAATTGTTAACCTTTCGGTTTTTTTATTCAATTATTTTATGTTAACTACTTGCTAATCTTCTCGTTTCAGATTCATCAAATGTAAGAATTCTATTATTGAATATTGTCGCGATAGCCCCTAACAATACTATTAACTATGGGTAAACCAAAACATAATTATGCTCATTAAATATATGTGGTTTTAAAATTTAAAAACAGAATTGTAACAAAAATTTACTTGCAAAAAAAAAACATGATGACCTTTAGTTCGGTACTAGTCGGTGGAAGCCCCTTTAAATTCGGCGCTCGGCCGTCTGGTCCTCAGCCGAATCCCAAATTATACGCTGCGGCTAAATTTTCTCCGGTAGCCAACCTGCTTGCTGTAGAGATGAAAGGCTACCGTCAGCAAAAATGGCAAATTTAACGGGTACAAAAAACAAGCAATATATGTATATGTTTCCCATATGCTCGTTAATCAAACTCGCTTTCGTTCATATCAATCTTTCAAACAATAATATGACGCAACGCACAGTACAGAACAACAGTACGAAACAATATGCCAATTAAATTTCCTGATGGTAAAACCAAACAAAATTATGAAAAATAAAAATAATGCGATAGGATATTTAATTTTAATACCTAATACTTATTGCAAGTTTAAAACTATTTTTAATACGTAATATAAATGTTGTCGGATAAGTAAAATTAGACCATTGAAATATTTTATTACAACGTGAAATAGTCTGCCTACTTTGAAATTGAACAACATTGATACAAAATTTATACATATCTACATGAGTATGAAAAATATATATATATATAAATTTACATGCATAAATTGAGTATGAAATATCCCGTTGAGTATACGGGAGATTTCGTACTTTTCAGAATTTGACGTTTAGAAAATGACAAGCTTGTTAGACGTAAGCTCAAAGAAACGTCGGCTTATATTCCCGACGGTACGTTGGTACGAAGTGTACTCGAAAAGTTAATAATTCGAAACCCGTTCTGTACTTGTCTGATTCCCCATTCATATTCATATTTATTTCGTTTCACCTATTCGCCCCAGGACGCTTCACAAATTTAAATTTAAATCCTTAATTTTAACAAGACACGCGGCATAAAACCGAAGTCTCTTTAGACATATTGCTCGGCGGGTCGGAACCAATCTTCATTGTACAACGATCCAAACGAACGGTGTTTAAGTATAATTATTCGCGAAAATCTCATATTTATGTAAATTAGACGTCAAATGAATGCGATTGTTTCTTTGTTTGGTCTTGGGCGGATGTTTACAATTTTATTAAGATTATGAATGGGTATAGCTGTATGTTTTACATAAATCATTATATTTTTTTTTTTGTTTTTATTTCCTTTTTTTAAATGACAGCTCCCGCATTAGGAATAATTACTGTGTCGCGAGGACTTTACACAAACATTCATATAACGGACCCAAATAACACCCATAACCGGAACAACCAATTGTGGGAATCGCACCCACGATCCGGCTCAGCAATCAGGGTCACTGACCACTGGACCAACAGGCCTTGTCGAAATCCAGTGTTTATCCTTCAATTCCTATTTTTTTATTTATCCTAACCTAACTAAATCCCAATAATATGGATGCAAATTTAAGTAAAATACTTAAATTTTGCATCTCTTTGTAATGTTATTATTTAAATCTGTTTAAGTAACAAAACGTTTTCATCAGAGAAAAAGGCATGTAATTACTACATACTTATAAAGATTTTTTTAATTAAACACCTAGCATCTGGAACAAAGTTTGAAATTTAATAGAATTACTGTTGATTCTATTGTTTATTTTTTAAACAAAGGGAGGTTAAAAGGTATATACACTACATGGTCGAATATCGTATATGAATATTCCTACCATAAGTAGTAATTAACTTATTATTATCAATGAAGGTGATATGCCATAGTTTAATAATTTATATTTGTCTATAACTAAAATAATATCGACACGTCGACACGTCGACATCGTCGCCTACTGGTAGCGTTTAACGGAGGCTTTGACTATTACTACGTTTTATAGCCATGCTTATTCCTGTGCAAGGAAAAGATGCTTCTGGTCACTAGTTTCTTAATGGAACGAGCACCCCATGACCGTCTCAACCCCAAACGGCTCAAAAACATAAAAAAAACAATGAAATTACTATATTTACGTCGTTTGAGGCTTTCTGCGGATGCAGCACACCCAAAAGTACTTGGAAGAAGTAATGGCGAAAGGGTGTCGACGCTTGTTGCGTGCCACACCAAAGGTATACATCTTCCATAGCAGTAATGAGATATCATCTAGTCTCATCCCATATTCTCATACCAGACCATTGGTTTCACGTACAGCCGGAACGCCGGTGTTGATAAGAGTACAATGAGTAATGATATACGGTCAGAGGTTCTGCTACAAGAAAGGCCATGATATCCGAAATCATCATCAACTGCTTCACAGCGACTATGAAAGTGCGTATGTTTCTATGCCAATGGGTCTATAAATCCTGATTGCTATTCTCAAACTACAAAATTGACATCTCGTCCATTTCAATTAAAGTATCATAAAGGTTCTCTCACTTATTTTAAAGGATTTCTAAAAAAAGGTTTAATTTTGCAGTCGTAACAGCGATAAAATAATTATTACCGGAGTTACAGTTTTTCATATACCAAAGTGTAAAAGTAGTCTAGCGTTCTTAATATGCAATCCCTGAACTACTAATTTATTTTAGTTGCAAAGTGTCTCGCTGTTTTCATCATTTTTATATATCAAAATAGTCAAACTGGTTTCGGTATTTGTATTAAGTAAAAAAAATAGAACAAAACAGAAATTTTATGTACATACTAGTAAATTTGAGCCAAGGAATGAATGACATCTTACCCTCTCGTTAATTTATGAAGTCAAATAACTACAGCGACCGCAAGTAAGGAATGCAATCACCATTGGGTTAATTAATAATTCTAGACCGGTCTGAGGACATAAAGTCTGCGGTTGAAGGAGTCCTCCCCCTCCTATTAGTACTCCGTTTTAATACTGCCCACATTCAACGAGAACCACTCTCTACATATTAATTTTACGAGAATACCGCTTATACGGGATCTCGACAATTTTGCGTTTCACAATTGCGGTGCACCGTGGCTAGACGTCCAAGTAGTATCGAATATATACGACTTTACATATTTATTATTTATTAACCTATCATAGAAACTTAGAACCGTCTCGGCTGGACGGTTTACCCCTACAGAAACCGTATATTTAAATAAATACTTTATATGAGTTTATATTTCGTCTGCTTAGTGAATGTTTTTTAAAATATTAACGAATCTTAAAGTTATAGTAAATTCAAACCAAGAGGTCCACGGATAACTGAAACCACGGTTAATCCAAACAACTTTTTATTTGGACTAGTACATAGTAAATTCCAATTTAATCAGATGGAGTTAATGAATCCTACATACTAATAAATAAAGCTAGTTGGTTTCTGTCAGTATTGCGTTAATACTTTAGTTTTGTTTTTAAAATAATTGTACTGGTATTGTATTGGCGATAGAAGTATCACATGACTCATTTTTACTAGATGTAAGTAGTCGATTGAACTGCCTACCTGCCTGCTTGCTGTTCAAAATAAGTAAGATTCCAATGGCTGCTCCAGTTTCAACGAAGGTTATCGGTCTGACGGGTACCACCGCGTTTTCATCATATGCGGGATCATCAAGGCGTAGGGACGCACGGTTAATCCGCTCCCCGGATAACCCTACCCCGGTTAATTGGGGTTATACTGTACATAATATACTCTGCAATACAATGTGGTACTTAGGTGCAATAACATTTACAAATTTTATCCCATAATAAAAATCGGGAAAATTTAATCAAGTAAACAAAAAGTAGAGCACTATTTATTGTTTTTACTGACGTCTACTAAATATTTAAGGAATTTAGTTAAGAGGTTACACTTAGGTTACAAGACGAACAGACAGGTCACCTGATGGTAAGTGACAACCGCCGTCCATGGACACTAGCGAGGGGATCGGAAAGAAGAGAGGGGGGTGAGGATAGCGGAAAAGGGAAGGGGGGACAAGGGTGAAGAGAAAGGAGGAGGGAGTTTGGCTTCCGGAAACCTCACTAATTTCAGGGAAATACAAAGCAGGCGTTGCTTTACGGTCGGTTTTCTGTGAGGCCGTGGTATCCCGCCGGTCGAGCCGGCCCATTCATACTAGGAAAAAAGTGTGTGCAATGGTTTACATTTAATTCCAACCTGCGCGACAAGTAGAGTAAGAGAAAGTATTTCAGAACGGTAGTCAAAAGTGTGATACATAACATTTGATATTAAATTAACTCTTAAAGTTATCCCAAAGTTACAATTTACTTAAAATGGTATTCATTAAGGCACATAAAACATACCAGAATATATTACTAACAATGTATTCAAAAATATTAACATAAGATATTTTTTTAATCCACAATCCTACACAAATGTATTGTAGTATACATAGAAAAGGAAAAATATACCTATAACCATAGAAATCTGTACAATAAACCCGTTAAATATTTATTTAATAAATAATAATTTATCTGAGGGTATTATGAGATACGTCTAGAAAAATATATTAATAATGGTCTCAGGGTAACTATAACAATAAACAATATCGCAACTACACCTTAATAAACTAGTCTCACTTTAATTGGCGTTTATGAACTACTATAAATGTCACAATTTTATTAAATAGCAGTCTTTTTAATAAAAAATGCCGTCGTATTTTTATGATTTTTTAAAATTATATTAGTTCTTTTTACGAACTTTCACTCTAATATGAAATTATTAGCGGGAATCATAACCTCTCTAACTCTCTGAAAAGACAGATAAACATCTGACTTTTCTCTTATTATGTTACATCATACATATTCTATAAAAAATATATGATTGAGATATACTATATGATATAATGGGTACGGTCGGTCGGTCGTCCTTGGCATCAGATAGAGACATCTATTACTCCTTAAAAAAGTTAGCAATAGCTGTTGTTTCTACACAATTTAGTTTTTAACCCTAATTATATTTATTAATAATTAGTTTTCTTTAAGCTTTATTTTTATAAATTTTTATATTATTGATTAATTTTCAAAATTTGCATTATAAAATCATCTAGACAGCCCTGAACCAATGGCTGGCTGAGTAAAATCAGTTTAGTTTTAAGGTGCTGCTCTGTAAAACATAGTAATTTAATACATCAAAATAATATCTATCTAGTAGATGAACTGGTAGCTATCCGAAAACCTTTAAAATTATTATCTAGATGGAGGTTGAGTGTCTCGCCAGACATTTTCCTAAGGCTTTAATGAAACCGCATAATAACGTATCATGTTATGTTATTATGGCGCTGGAATTTCAGCTACCGTTGGTACGTAGACGTGTTGCTACTTGCATAATTATATTTAAAGTTTTGTGAACATCTGGCTTGTTACATTATGATGAATAAGTTACTTAAAGTTTTTATGAGAACATGGAGTCGATAATATCTGTCCGAAGTCAGGTTCTAATTATCCTAATTTTTAATATAACTGTAGTAAAAAATGCTTTGGATGAAAACTGAAAAATAATGGAAATTAGACGAAAGTTTTTAACAGCAGTAACTGACAACGTCCGTCCATGGAAACCAGCAACTCATAGAGTAGTAATGCGCTACCCGCCTTTGAGGCTAATAAGGGATGCGTAGAGGGGAAAGATTACGGGGGTGAGCAGATTGAGGAGAGAAGAGGGAGGATGAGGGAAGGGCAAAGAGTAGGGCGTGAGATGAGCCTCCGGAAACCTCACGCAACGTAAGTGTCGCTTCACAACCGGACTTAATGCTTCCTCAAGGTAACGTCATTATATTCGTGTTTTATCTGAGAATAGACAACACTAGATGGCCCGTACACATGTAACTTATAATGCCCCCTTTAATATGATTTGCTAACAGCTAACTACAAGTTCTTTAAGGACCATTTTGTGCATTTAATTTACTGAAAACTTTGCATATATTTACGCTAGGCTAGGCTTTTCGAGTGTTTTAAGTTTACATTATATTTATTGTTTAAACTATGCAAAACCTCTTCTGGTCCTATCTTACAGCTGTAGCTGTGCCATTAGACTCATCTTAAGTCGAATTAAACAATGAAAATAGACGCAGTTGTCATATGGTCTAGTACTGAGTCGTCATGGACTCGCAACAATATTTGACTACCTGTCAAGAATTACGCTTCTGCTCAGTGTTGTACGCCACCGGCGCTATGTCTTGGGTCGATTACTTTTAATACATTGGAGTGGCTTACTTTTACATTACTTTAACCTACAAATTACACCTACAGCAAAATATTACCATGAAACAAAAATCACTGAATTTATAATAAATTGTAGAGCTTATCGAGTTCAATTATACGCGGAGCGTAATAAAAGAGTATTATAATTTTCACTTTTTAGGGCTCGGACTTCCTAATACTAGTTCGAGTTATAAGTATACGACCCCAACTTTCTTGAGCTATTGCTTATCAATCTTTAAACTTCTCAATCCATTTGTATAAGCTATATTGCTTTCTATTCTCTCTTTCCTGCATAATCTGTTGTCTGCAAATATTTAAATCTGATTCCGCAAGGTGCTCGGGTGGCGCCAATAATCTTGCCCCCGTTACGTAAATATGACTTGATTATAATTGCGATAATTATGAATCTGCCTACCCCTACGGGCATATAGTATGTAGTATGTACATATATGCATATATAATTATCCTGATAATTTAAATCAGTCTCTTTATATTCAACGATAGAAACCGGTCTATCTAACATAAGGTATATTGCATCTTTAAGACAACTGTAGACCGAGCCATTTATTACTTTTGTTCTTGTTCTTGGTGTAATAACCAGAGAATGATTTTAGGCTTTGTGAAAAGAGACGTAGAGTAATCACGCTAGTAAAGTTGTGATTGTTATTACATATTAATGTTGATGAATCACATGACGAACTAAAACTAAATGAGTATCAAGCTATAAACAACTATTGTTTTTATATTTTTTCTCTGCAATCGTTTTATGTGTCTGTATTAATTTAAGTAGTGTCAAGATAATACATTTCTGTTCATTAATGTTATCGATGTTAAATCTTGAATAATAGTGGTACAGCCATGCTTAGCTCGACCGTTACAATACCACAGCCTCACAGATAATCGATTTGCGTTGCATTTCCCGAAATTTATGAGGTTTCTGGAGGCCCAATTCCCCCTCTCCTCTTTCCGTTCCAATCATCCCCCTCTCCTCTTTTCCATCTCCTCACCCCCTATCTCTTATTTCCCCTCCCCGCATCTCTCCCATCCCTCATCACTCTCAAAGGCTAGCAGCGCGCTTACGGCTCTTGAGTTGCAGGTGTCCATGAACGGCGGTTGTCAGATTTTATTTTTTATTTTACCACTGAAAACTAAGCAGGTACTAAGTTACTAAATAGGCAGGAGACTAGTATTGATAAAAAAGCCACAAAAACTTGTTCGTATCGAAAAGCCCTTTCAGGGATAATTACACTTTCTCCCCAAAGAAAAGATTGTCATATCAATATCTATACATAAACGTGTTATTGTTATTTAAGTTTATTTATTTAATACTTTACAATCCTAAAAAATAAGCAAAACATAATAAAAAATAATATAACGAAATGAAAATCGTATCCCCACAGTATTTATATGCGACATGTTGAATGGAAAATCTTTGCATAGACCGTTTCGAGAGCGCGAACTCGCGAACAAGTAAAAATTCTCAATCTCATCGGATATACTGATGTAGAAGGTAAGTAGTTGTACTATTGTATGTATGAATAGTGTACGAAAATGGAGGCTGCAAACAATATAGATAATGAAACAAAGGAGAACTTATTTGTAGTCACCACAGAGTGCGAGCGTTTAAATAATGACATTAAGTTTTAGATACTTTAAACATTAGAGGAGATTGAATCGGACTGTGTAGCACCAAAAAATGTACTATTTAACCGACTTCAAAAGAGGAGGAGTGTATTTCGTGTGAATGTCTTTTTATGTGTTATCACATAACGAAAATAATTTGAAAGAGTATACAATCCGTATTGTCCCATTTAAATTTGAGGTAAATTTTAAACCTCGAAGATGGAAAATGAATGAATGTATGGTACGGTAAAAGCTTTTTTTAATGGCCTTTTTTTTATGCGATAGGGGGCAAACGAGCAGATGGGTCACCTGATGGTAAGTGACTATCGCCGCCCATGGACACCCGCAACTCAAGAGTCACAAATGCGTTGCCGGCCTTGTAGGTAGGAGTACGCTCTTTTCTTGAAGGTTTGAAGGTCGTATCGGTTCGGAAATACGGAAGGTGACAATTTGTTCCATAAGCTGGTTGTGCGAGGCAAAAAGCTTCTGGAGAAGCGCACAGTGGTGGAGTGCGAATGGATATTTTGTCGCATAAGACGATGGCGGAAACCAGCAGCCGGTATAAGTCCGAACAATTCCTCTGAAAACTCCCCATGATACAAGCGATAGAGGATGCAGAGTGAAGCTCTCTGCATCCTCTATCGCGAAACTGGACTTCGCTTGATATATCGACGCCAAGGATTCCGATACTGGCTGATGCAGTTAGGGAAGTGCTCTCAAATTGAGGTGATACGACCAATGGCATCTTTTTAGCGGTGAACGAGCAAACCTGTGTCTTCGTGGGGTTAAGCTGGACTAGGTTAAGTCGACCCCAATCTGAAACTTTTGATAAAGAAGTTTCGATTTCAGACACAAGTTTGGATCGTCTTTCGATGACGTGTACCCGAGAAATGTTAGCGTGGCCGGTGTAACAGGCATCACTCGTGCTATCGTCTGCATAGAACTGGATGCTGCTAATCTGCAGCATGTCATTGATATGCAGAAGAAACAGCGTGGGTGATAGCACACAGCACAGCATGCACCGTCAACAACGACCTTGATGCTTCTGTCTGTAAGAAAACTGGTGAGCCAATTGCGCAGTTTCTCGGGAAGCCCATAGGAAGGAAGCTTCGCAAGGAGCGTTTTGTGCCAGACCCGATCGGAGGCCTTTGCCACGTCCAAACTAACGGCCAACGCTTCCCCCTTGGTCTCGATCGCCTGTGCCCACCGGTGAGTCAAGTAAACAAGAAGATCACCAGCTGAACGACCCCGACGGAAGCTGTAGTGTCGATCTTTGAGGAGCTGGTGGTCTTCTAAGTACCGGAGGAGCTAGCAGTTAACAATGGATTCCATTATATTGGAGAACAAGCAGGTGATGGCTATGGGTCTGTAGTTGGAAGGATCCGAGTGATCTCCTTTTTTAGGGATTGGGTGCACTAGAGCTGTCTTCCATGAGTTCGGGACTACGCCAAGAGAGTAGGAAAGCCGATAAAGGCGCGTTAAAACCGGTGCCAACTCTGGAGCACACGTCTTCAGCACGATGGGAGAGATTCTATCGGGCCCACTCGACATAAGAACGTCGAGGGAAAGAACAGAAGATCGGCTTTTTCTTTAGTCGGGGCCAACGAATTATCTATTGTGTGCAGAGGTAGAAGGGATGGCTAACAAAAGTTCCCCTGGACATCTTTACCAAGAGACCAGAATGCACGAGTTCCGGAAGGGAGACTCACTAGTCTCTCGCCAATTCTGCCGATGTGAGCCGACTTCGACCCAGCAATTACTCTTTTGAGGGACCTGGAGGCAAAGTTGAATTGCTTCTTTAATGTGCTTGTCTTTACATCCCGTGCTGTCGCTGCATTAGCCCATGCTTGGTAACATTCCTGCTTTCGACGGGACGCCGCTTTGCAGGTTCGACCAAACCAGGGCTGGGACTTGCCACCTGTGGGAATCAGGGAGAATGGAATTAAAATTTCCATACCCTGTAGCACAATATCCGCGACATAGTCAGCCACGACATTTGGATCATCCGGCGAGAAGCAAACCTGCCTCCATGGGTAGGATGCAAAGAATGTTCGCATTCCATCCCAGTCTGCTGACCTATAGTGCCATACGCGGCGACTGCCTGTAACTCGCGGCCGCAGCGAGTGAACGAGTGGCACTATACCCCTAATCAGGCAATGGTCCAAAGAGCCAAGAGGGGCCTCAACGGATACTTTGTAGCCGTCAGGATGTGAGGTCAGCAGAAGATCCAACAGTGAAGGCCATACAAGGCGAAATCGTGAATAGATCTTCCCGCATGACCGGTTGTGCGCGAACCAAGCCATTCGGCGTGATGGGCGTTAAAGTCGCCAAGAATCACGATCTCTGCGGATGGGACCTGCTGGAGCACTGAGTCTGTAGCCATTTGGACGTGGTCGATGAGTCGGTCCGTTTCGGCATCACCGCTATGGGACCTGTAGAGGCATACGTAGATGCGGGGATGGTCGTCGCAGTCTACACGAGGTCCCTACCTTCAAGATTGCCGAGGTGGCGAGAACTGATATCATCTCTAACGTACACGCATACACCAGCCTTAGGAACAAAGGAATGTTCCAGTCCGTACCCAGGTACCCGGTAGCAAAGGTAGGATGTGTCCGCTGGAAATGATATCTGCGTCTCGGTTAAAAAGAGCAAGGCCGGCTTTGCTGTCTCAAGGTGGTGGTGGACAGTGTTGAGGTTAGAATGTAAGCCCCTGATGTTACAAAAATCCACGGTAAACGTGACAGGGGGTGCCATGGTATGCCTTCTCTTGCCCCGAGCAGATTTTGAGAGCGCAGTTGAGCCACCCCCAGAGTACGAGGGGCAGCCTAGGCGTCCACGCTCAGGTATAATCCGTACTGAGGATGAACGTCCAGGGGGGATGCTCCAACGCTAGCGCTGGTACCCCCCTGGGGTATCCTTTTTGTTAACAGCGCTATCATTAGGGGGGGTGGGGGATTTTGGGCCTCCGGGACCTCACTCATTTCGGGTAAATGCAACGCAAGCGTTACTTCACAACCGGTTTTCTGTGAGGCCTCCATATAATAATTGCCAGGTATTTACATCTAAAATGGTAATGGGATTTCTTTGATTCATATATTGTAAAGTAAAATTTGGTGTTTATTTGAAAGAAAGAAAGAAGAAAGAAAAAATGTTTATTTGGCACACAAAAAAACACAGGTACATGAACAGTTTTACAAAAAGACTCACTGTCAGTGCCAAAAACAGACCCATTTCAGCGTTGTTGTCAAACGAAAGCCTGACGCTGGTTTTCAATTGGGCCGTTCCAGACCATACCATCACAGGCCAATAGGTACATACATACTAACTAGGCAATAAATAACAATACAAAACAGAAAAGCTCATCACTCCAACATACACAATAATATAAAACCATAACAACACAGTTTGCACACACACCCTTTCACTCTGAAAATGCTCGACAGCATTCACCATTTCGTCTATTCCATTTCTTATATGGACATTCCACTATAGAAAAAAAATCTTACACAACCACTATCAACGAACAGCGTAATGTTAAACTATCACTTATACTTGTTATACTCGTAAGAGTACATGTGACTACGTTGTTACGTTTGAACGTGCAGCGTAAATGCTACGGAAACAGGAATATCGCCTGCGCGATAAGCTACGCCGCACCGCTACGACGATATCTAATATCATTGCTACACAGAGCTGCAGACGAATTTTGTGATAAGAAATAACTAATATTGACTCCTTATTTTTAGGATAATAGAATCTTTTCTTTCACAATGCTGGGGTATAAACCATTTATGTACGATCAATTTTGATGTTTGTAGTGCCACTTGTTGCTTTGGGTGTGTTACATCACAGCTTTACTTAAAATTATATTTAATAAGGATATAGGTTCATAGCGAAAGAGAGCTAAAGAGTCTTACTTAAGACTCTTTAGCTTTCGCTTTAGCTTACGACTCTTCATTTAATTAACTACCAAAATATCACTGTCTTACGAGCTTAAGTTACAGACATGTGACCTCGACCCCCTTGAGCTTACCTTTTGCAGTCCATCCATGTAAACAATATGAACGAACACATGAACACACATGAAAACGAACAAATGAACCTTCTATCGTGAATTATTTATCTACATATATAATATCCACATATTTTTAAGTTTATTGGATCTATGTAAACATAATATTTTTTTATTGACATTAACTATTTATTACACTATTGACATTCCCGAAATACCCTGACCTGCTGACCCTGCATAACTCAAAGCAGCTATATATTCTGCCGAACAAATACCGAATACCAACATACCGCTAACAGTTGCGACACTTCACCTATTCACAAAATAGTATCAGTATCATACAATAAAATATATTTATTATATTATGTTTGATATAGTTATGTAAGTATATGGGTTCCTAGTCTTCCTGACTGACACATGCTGAACTGGGTCCTTTTGGACTTTTTCCTTTTTTTTTGCTTTGTTTACATGACTGTTACTTGTATGTTGTTATTTGTTGTGTTTTACCATCCTTCGTAAGTTTAATTTTGTGTATGTCAAATAAATATGCTTTTTTTTCTTTATTTCTTCTTTTTATTGCCTACCCTCGCCTACTTTTAATATATTCCCAATGTTCTTGTCTTAAGTTTTAAAAGCACCCTGTTGGCGGCAATAGGCAATACGCTAGTTGGAACAATTCTAATTTGCAAAATGCGGGTTTTATATAATACTTACCTCAGGCGTAAGTGTGTGCGTATTAGTTAGTATTATTATTAGCATATTATTGAAAATGGTGAACAGCGATAAGCTAACATTATAACTGTCTTTATTCAAGATAATACATACATATAAATGACATGTTTAAATATACTATATAAATAAAAAATACATTTAAACATATAAAAATAGTAGCACATCTAGTTAGGGATCCAAAGATAATAATCTCCTGAAAATGCAGGCCGTCTCAAGGAGAGCTGACTTCTGCATCAGTCCTTTTTTTTTCGTATGGAAACCCCCTCGGGCCGTCATTCCACCGGGGTTTTCGGTGGAAAGGTGTGTCGGAATCGAACCGACTAAAACCAAACGGTATGCCATTCTGCGCTGAAAGTACTAGGAATCCGGGAACAGCTTTGTTAAGACATCCGGCCCCCTCCTAGCGCCTGACCCCACTATGTGGGCACTACCTATGGGTAACCCATAAGACAGCGTCCAGACACACGCGGATGTCACCCCCTCGCGACTGGCCATATGGCGAATGGAGGGGAAACCCTGTCCCGACCACCCGCGGCCACACTCAGGGCGACATGAGGCGCTGGTCAGCGCGCCTATGCTGACAGGTTCGTCCTCCCGGGCCCGCTCCACCGCCTCCTTGCCATGAAATAAAAGGGCCTCCGTCTTGTCCAGGGCCACCCGTAAGCCCAGCACCTCGATGCGCCTGACCACCAGTGAGGCTCCTCTGGTATGCATCAGTCCCTTAATCCAACCATTTAACGAGAGCCTCTTAAGGTGTTGGTAGAGGCTCTTAGCTATTAATTATTTTATTATTATGACTTGTATAACTTCACATGTATACTTTGTGACTATGCTTTTAGTTTATAGAACATGAAACTAATGATTAAATTACCCAGTATCTATATACTAGATAACAATCACGCAAGCTATCACGACCGTTTCAAGTATAATTACATTGTTAATACAAATTACCAAACTTGTGTTTCGTACCTCACATTAAGTATTATAAGTAGAAAGCCACGTTACTTAATTAAAACTTTGAACGTCTGTTCCTTATCAGATCTTAACTTCATGATGTTTTAATACTGATCTACATCTTATATATACATATCAGGTGTACAAATTAATTCGGTGCTTACTTTAATAAAATTAAAATTTATTTTTTATTGAAATATACATAACTAATCTTCGAAGTAATCACCATTGCTTTCAATCACATTAGTCCATCTTACGGGCAACTGACGAATGCCATCGCGAAAAAAACTTAGCGGTTTTGAGTTGATAAACTCTTTGATGCTCTTACGGACTTCATCGAGCGTTTTAAAGTATTTATCAACCCAATGATTTTGAAGCGATCGAACTAGATGAAAGTCTGAAGGAGCGAGATCTGCCGAACAAGCCGCGTGAGGGAGAATTTCCCAGCCTAAACTCTAAATTACGTCCAGAGTCCCTTTTGCGACATGTGGTCGCGCATTGTCTTGAAGCAAAATCACTTGCCGACTTCCACTGCCAGTAAAAGGCCTTTTTTGTTCTAATGCGTCACTTAAACGAATAAGCTGTTGCTGATAAAGACTCGAAGTAACACTTCGTCCGGGATCTAATAACTCATAATGCACCACACCCTTTTATCCCACCAGATACTCAGCATCACTTGCTTTGCGTTTATATTCGGCTTTGGCATTGATGTTGATGGTTATCCTGGCGATTTTTTCGTTTAGAGTTGTCGCACAATACCCACCTTTCGTCACCTGTAACAATCTTATATAGAAATTCTTTTTTTTTTAAACGGTTTAACAGATAAAGTGCTGTATCAAACCTTCGATACTTATTGTCTAGACTCTGTCCTGGAAGCAATGTGGCACCCATCTACTCGCTTTTAGAATTATTCCAAGTTGGTGTAAACGGTAATAAATGCATTGCTGAGTGACACCAAGTTATGAAGCAAATACTTGTTGAGTTTCTGCTGAATTTTCATTTAAAAGTCGAACCATGAACCAAGCTCGAGAACCATGTCATCAAATTTTTGAGGCTGACCAGGACGTTCTCTGTCCGAAAGAACAAAATCCCCGTCCCGAAATCTTTGATACCACTTTTTACATGTAATATGTGTTACAAAATTCTCCCCCAGTGTAGTACAAATCATTTCCGTTGCTTTAATTACATTTTTATTCAATAATGGAATAAAATGCAGTGTCTTAAATGTAGTTTATGAACAGCCATGGTTTACACTACTGTTTTAAGGTTATGTAACTTTTTAAAAATAAAACATGCGGTGTCTTAAAAATTCAGTGTTGCCAATTTACAAAAATTAAAAAAGGCAGAACTTAATATCAATTTGTAAAGAGATTATAAAGCAAGATTTAAGAGGCACTTTTGCGACGATAGTTCGTAATAATGAAAGCGGTGGACTGTATACATAAAACTTTAATGAGAATATTTAAGTCGCATCTGCAAACGTTACAGTTTGAAATTAGAGAACAATTTTAACTATGTAACGCGTTACGTACGTTACGTGTAGGCGTCTAGGCTTGTGACAGCTGACTGACGACTGGCGCATGTGGCGGCGAACCGATGTCACGCTCCAAACCCCGTCCTCCCGACGACGTTGGACCGGTTGAGTGAATGGAACTCAACATACTCTCCGCGTTGAAGTATCTTCAAGAGTTGATATATGTAGGGGGCAAATAGTATTAAATGCTCGCCGAATTTACCGGATGTCGGCGACTCTTGAGATGCCATCTCTGCCGGACAAAACGCGAATGTGGCCAGAGTAGAGGAGATGAACCCTTGTCCGTGATCATGACTAAGGCTCCTTCCTTAAGTTCACCTGAAGAACGGCACCATTTAGTCCTCTCCTGCAGCCATAAAATATACTCATGAGAGAAGCGAGACCAGAATTGTTGTTTCAGCTGCTCTATTCTGCGAAAACGTTGTAAGCTGGTGATGTTGCGATTCTGAATCTGTGGATGCGTGCATGATTAAAGAACGTCCAATGAGGAAATGAGCAGGGTTAATGGAGTAAGATCTGATGGATCATTGGATAAAGGAGTCCAAGTTCTTGAGTTTGAAATGGATTCAACTTGTATCAAGCACGTGGCCATCTCTTCAAAGGTTAGGTTTGTCAACCCTAGCATACGCCTAAGATGATGTTTTGTTGATTTCACGGCTGACTCCCATAACCCACCAAAGTGCGGGGTGTATGCCGGTCGGTGTCGCTAACGTTTAAAATTAGTGCCATTGTCAGAGAAGATGTTACGCGGATTTCCCCGGCGAGCAATGAATCGATTCATACTGGCAATAAACGCTTCTTTCGTGAGGTCTGAGACAAGTTCGAGGTGGACTTCTCTTGTCGCTAAGCACACAAATACACAAATAAAACACTTGAGCAGCCTTCAACCTCTACCTTTACGGTCAGCTATCATGATAGGGCCAGTGTAATCTACCCCTGTATCTAAAAAGGGAAATTCCAAATGCACCCGTTGCTCAGGAAGGTTACCCATAATAGGCTGTATAGTGCTAGCCCGCGAATTAAGTTGTTCACCTAATACATAATATGAATTAGGAGCGGTGGAAGCGTTCGGCTCAAGTTTACAGATACAAAAAACGAGTTAGGTATTTTTTACTATATTTACTTCTCATGAGGGAAATACAGTAACTAGCCTTGGTTAAAAATACTGTAGTACTTGTGTTAGAGCCTTGAGCCTCAATGAAACCTTGTTTAAACTTGTTCTGTTTCATGATATCATATACTATGTATTTCTCTTATGATTTAAAGTATTAAAACTATAGGCAAAAGATTTTAAGTAACGTTAATAGGTATAAAGTGAGGACATCGCCATGTTAATATCACGTAGACCACTTGTGTCACCTAATTAACGAATTAAACTCTTTATAATTTCTGTTTATATAAGAATAATTGACGTAAAATTTTCATGATTATCGTAAGTAGGATATCGGAGCATTATTTAGATATATTAAAATCAATTTTTTTTAGAAATTGGTTTTTCTTCGTGTCTGTTTATTAACTATCCCCAAATGTAATCGTATTTTTTTTTAATTTTGGTTTAAGTACACCATTACCAGTTGTAGTAGGAACAATGGTGTTATAAATATTTTTACCATCGTAATTTCAAAGACTGCAAAAATAGAATAAGTTCATCAAGCATTCCAAATAGCTCCTCAATTTCAGCATTAAATGCAAATTAAAACTTTAATTCGCATGCTTTTACGATCGAGAGCAACGCCTTGAAACTCATAAATCGCCACAGGGGACAGCAGGACGTTATTAAAATACCGCATCACAGTACTGACACGTTCCTAATTAAATTTCGCACTAGAGAGAGACATCGTAAAATTTTAACAACCCCTTCGAGTTTTCGTCAGTTTATTGATGTGAGCTTGTTAATGTTTAAAGATCTCGTATAACGTTTGCGTATTGTGATGTAATGGTTAATGTTTTACTTAAACTGAATATAAAGTTACATTTTAGTGGTCAAATGTCATGTCAAATTATTTCACTGTTGTTGCTGTTCACTGCGCTAAATATTTCGGTTCAAACAGACTATAAAGTAAACATATATTGCTTTTTATGTATTTGTTTTGAGACGGCATACAAAATATAATTTTATTTCTTTAAGCTGAACAGTCACAATGCAGTAGTTTAGCAGAAAGAGCGTTGCTGCATACTCTATAGGCAATTTTATTTTTTTCATCAACTGACACAAAGAACACCTAGACTCAGAACTACAATTTGAGGAATACACAAAGTGTTGTCCCGTGCGGGGATCAAACCCACAAAGGGCGTCGCGGCAGCGTAGTGGCGAGGTGACTACTTAAACCGCTTCACCATCCGTGCATCTCTTTTGTAAATGTCAAGGTTACTATATTTTAACAAAAATAAAGAAAGTTCTTGAATAAAAAATATTAATATTCGGTCTCAGATTATATGTCAGATAAATTTTAATCCAAGTTATTGTTATATTTATATTTAATTATTTATTCAACCATGACATCTATAAATGCAATTATAATTATTTATTTATAATATTAAATTTAATTCTTAACATTGTTTGATTATTTGATATTATTATCTAACTTGCCATTAACTTCGTGACACTACTAAGGAACTGTTTGTAATAATTTATTATGTGATACCGAATTTGTTAATTAAAAAAAAACCTAATTTATTACTATATTTTAAAATTTTGCACACCTGTAAAAGGGTATAATTCACTGAAATCAAATCTGTACACATACATCATTTCTGTATTATCTGCAAATAATGTTTTTATTGAAGATGACTAGAAACTAAAATAAATATAAATAACTAATTCAATCAATACAAATTAACGATATCACGAACATGAATAAACAATGCTTACTTTCTTAAAACAAAACAGATTGTATGAACTTCGACACAATAACTTATTTGAACAACATAGCAAGCCCATTTGTTATACAATAGAAATACCCATAAATATAGCCGTGTTTGGCTACTAGATTAGACAACAGAGAACGTTGTTATCTTAGTATTAATATAATCTAATACAGTATCAATATATTCGAAACACGCTACACTGCTTTCAACGTGGCACAAGTAATGAATACTCGAGAGAATAATAAGCTAACAAAAGAAATCGTTATTTGTTTTCCGCTTTCTTCTCGGCGGATGACGCTATTGTGCTTCAGTCGTAATGTTTTATTTTTAGGAGTCTGTATGAAATTTGATAATCCAACACTTATTACTGAGCAACTTAAAACAGAAGTTTACTCTAGATCTTATATTAATAGGTATTTTATTTAATCCATTTTCTAACTGGAAACAGCGAAAGGTGTTTTATGATATCCCATAATGGGTTTGCTGGATCTTGGGTCCGTGAAATTGAACTCTTGTTTTAATAACATTGATTAAGGATTTTAGAAGTGTTTACTCACATTTAGATGACTGTAACCAAGAATTCTTAAAAAAAATTAAAGCTATGATATGTTTGCAAAAATATTAGAAAAGATATATATATTTTATTATACCTCTCTACCCACCTCAGGAGATGCTCCGGGCTCATAGATGCCATCGAACAATAGATGGTTCCCCTTTGAATTTCGAAACCAGAGAGGTTGGGTAATCAGCAGTTTTAATTTCCTTTATATGACACTCGAATTTTACAATATATCAGGAATATCAGTCAGGAAATTTAATTATGATGTCCTCAAGGTGAAAGTTTTTTCAAATTGTTAAATAACATTCCAACTGTTATTAGGTAACATACGTTAACTGTTATTAGGCAAAAAAAAAACAGCGTTTAGTACAGGCCCCAGATTATTCCAATTTATTCAACCTTATCTTTTTTAATATCGTTCTCGACTGTGTAGTAATTAAAGGTAAATACAAAACGGTTCACTTTCCACGATCATGTCTCGCTTAGCTTTTGTCTACTAAACGAACTCCTGCAGATAGATTGTCAGCTATTGTTGACTTAATCTCCACGTCGTGAGATATAATAAATGATTTATAAGAAGCTTGTATCAAGAACAATCGGGGGAAATAAAGTAAATATTTTGCGGTGAAAGGCAATGAAGCTTAGTCTTGTACCTGCAATTAAAAACACAATGTCTTTAGTTAGTCTCACTGTCATAAAACTTGGATTTATTTTCACTGTTTCTATATTACCACTTTTAAAGAAAGGTCCTGGTATTTTTTTAAAAGGCTTGATAAAAGAAAGATATGTACCTAGGCTACACGAGGCGTATATACATATGTATGTAGTTGTGTTTTTTATAGAGATCGTCTATTAGTCGATACTAAATAGTCGACCATAATTCATTCAATGTTGAATTACCTGTTTATTTTATTTAATTATCCAGCTTAACTTGAACTGTTATTATGTAGACTTAGTAGCTTTGTTTGATTATAGCTGATGCTTCTCATATAAAGGCAGTTGAAAAGTTTTTTCTTCATAACTCGTTACACCAATAAAGTTTATTTGTTCAGCCTGCCAAATATAAAATTAAATAAAAACAGTTTAACAAAGAAGGAGATAAAGGCCTTTATTACACCTATCTATATTTAAAAAACTCGTAAACTAGTGAAAAAATATCAATTCCCTTTCATTTTTTGTTGAAATTCTTAAGACGATTCAAGTAATATATATGTATGACATATGTGTAAATCATTCAAGCCATCTAGTCTCTAGGGAGTTAATAAAGAAACATATACATATATATATATATATATATATATATATACATATATACATCTGGTGGCTAACATGTATACGTAAAGTTCTGAACTATTTTGTCTTTACAATTGTTTAAAAACAAACATGGTGATGGAGCTGAGAACTTTTTGGGGTAGTTTAGTTTGGTTATGTGTCACACAGACATTTGGTTATAAAGCTGAGAGCTCTATTGTGTCGGAAAGTTGATAGTAGAACTCTTTACAACAAAATGTCTACTCTTGTTATTTGACAATTGAGTAGATATAATCTAATTGTTGTATACGATCATTCAGTTATAGATTCTCCAGGACAATGATTTAGTTTACAACCGCTTTGGGCAGTGAAAGGAATCTTCGACTCAATATTGGAAACTCTTTAATGTGGATACAAAAAACTGTTGCAGTTACTTGAAGAATCACAAAAATAATCCATATATAAAGCCATACTTAAAGAATCTTTGTCCAGAGAATAAAGTAAATTGATATAGCGTTAGACGCGTCAGAAAACTTATAACTGATCTCGATGGTAACCCACACCTGCAAGTTCCCACTGAAGTAGTCATGTTAGACGTTTTCCTGTTTTCTTAATATTCAAAGAAACTTCGTTGTTGTGGCAATTTTATTTTGCTTTGTTAATTTAACAAAGTCGTTAACTTCGAGAGATTTGTTTTAGTTATGTTTATTTAAATGTTTTAAGAATTTAATGTAGGAGATACTATCTAAAGATCTAACTGAGGGCTAGATTCACTAACAATTAATAAATTTTCTTGAGGTATTTTTTTTCAAAAGTGTGTTTTAAAATGGGCGTAAAGAATAATTCCTGTATCGCGGAGGGCTTTACAAACATTTAATCAAGAAACACAAAGAACACTAAGACTCGGGACAACTATGTGTGGATCACACAAATTTTTGGCCCGTGCAGGAATCGAACCTACGACCTCCAGTTCAGCAGTCAGGCTCACTAACCACAGGACCAACAGGCCCCTAAGTAGTCTTTGATCATTTTTACTACTTATCCTTAGTACAAAGCCATTTCAATTTTTATAAGTTTGTATACAATTTATTTTACAGGCCAGGTGGACTGACGGTGGAGTTGCGCAAGATGGCTGGCAGGAGCTGGATGCGAGAAGCCAAATATATATTAAAGTGGCGTGCAATAAGAGGTGCCTACGTCCAGCAGTGGACTGCGATAGGCTGGTGATAATGATGATGATGATGATATCTTTCATGTAAGGTGGTTCGACAAGACATTAGAAGCAAGAGAAGTAAATATAAAGTATTATTGTTTCTGGTTTGATCCGGATTGTCACGTGTGAATGACGCGTTCTTACAAGTTGAATATTTACTCGTAATAACATCTGGTTTGAGACAGTTCGTTTCTAGACATTTCAGATCGTCATAAAAGTGTTTATTTTCAAACGTATAATAAGAGAGACGAAACAACCCGTCACTTGGACGTAAAATAAGCAATTTCCTTTGTATCAACTAAGGTGTTTGGTGTTTATGACCTTCAGTTTACGGTTTGTTTGTGTGAACGCCGCGGAGTAGTTTTAAAATCGAAATTCTAAAGTAGTTTCAATAAAGTTAAAGGTAATAAAATCTAATGCCATATTAAAGTAACTCACAACAACTCTTTCGTGCCGTTCACCATTGATTCACTTGCATGTCTTGTGTACTTTTGCCACCGAAAGCATGTACATTTAATAGGGGCGGGCCTATCCGGCCGGTCATCCGGAAAGTATTATAAATTGGATGGGAAAATTTGGAGTATGTTGACAAGAAAAGGGAGGATAGAAAGGGAAGGAATATGCTTATATTGCTTAAACAGATGGATTGGGATGTATACTTATAACTCAAACGGGCCGGTGCCCAGAAGACCGAGTCTTCAAACTTTATGTTATTAACAACTTTTAAAATATTTTTAAAATTTAGAACATCGCTAACTTTGACATATGTATGTAATGAAATTCGGATGTCTTAATAAAGCTGTTCAAGGATTCCTCCTAGCCGCAGTACAGCACACCGTGAGGTTTTAGTCCGTCTGATTCCGACACACCGTTCCACCGACAACCCCGGTGGGATGTCGACGCTAGGCGATTTTCAACGATAAAAAATAAAATAAAGAAAATGTATCTATGTATGTATGAGGTTCTAAGATAGAGGGCTTGGACCTCCCAGCTACAGCCAGTTTGAGTTGCAGGTTTGACCTCAACGTTCTGAGCTATTGCTTACACTTTCCACTATCAGTACTACAGGGTTGCCCCCTGACACGTTATGGGAACCGGGTTCTGATTGGCGAAATGTGGTTGTTTAATACGCGTTTGTATGTATACATGAAAATCTGTATGTATGAGAAACCACCTACAGTAATTTTAAAGACTAGTGTATCATATGCGATAAAGAATAGACTACTCTATATTAAAATATGTAATATAAATTCAATTAAAGTCAAAGTTTGACAAGGCTATAACAAAACACAGTGGGCGACTAAGTAACAAACTAATACTCTTGCAAGATTCAACCATCTGTTTTGAAACACAAAGATATCGTTTGTACAATTTGTAAGAGTATTAATTTTTCTGGTCCGTATTCTAATACAATCATGAGTATTCTCAACTGCAGTACGAGGAGGCCGCAGACTAATAATAATAAAAAAAAATATTTGATCTATCCCGTTACTCTGGATACGATTGAATTTTATAATTAGTAATTTATGTTCTATAAGGTTACGGCAGTGGACTGTAGCAGCCTAATTAATTGATTGAATGAAAACATTAAATGAAAACAGAAACTTTGTTTTCATTTTCATGTTTGAAATTACTAAAACGATTTTTTATACAAATTAAAATACTATCTGTTCTGCTCGCTAAATTAACTGATTGCGTTAAACTCTTTGGAAAATTACATATTTTCTGGAAGAAAGGAAAATATGTGGTTCTTTTTTCTTTGTACACCTCAGAATCTTGTATGTAAAATTTCGTAATGTGGACAATGTCTACGAACAAACGTATATAATTTTGTTTATATAAATTGTAATCGTTATGCATAATTATTATTTTTGGCTAGTTAATATGCCTAAATATATGAAATCATGTCCGTATTGTTTAATACTGCTATGTGTGTGTGTGTGTGTGTACAATAAAGAAGGAGAATACTGAATCATCTAAGGTAAAAATAATAAACTAACTGATACGACATTACATGCAATGAGTATGGTGACCACCACTCTTGGACTCCATTTATTGCTTACCATCAGGCAAAATAGAGTCATTATGGTAGGCTTACACATAAAAAAAATACATACAAACACTAACGCTTTTATATCCGAAAAACCTACATTTTGCAACAATTTTATAGTCCCACTTACATAATACGGGGCAAGACTAACTTATTTTTTTTTTGACGAAAAAACATTAACATTGTGGACGCAAATTGTAGAATAGTAAAAATTATGTAAATAATATTAAAGTACTGACAACATTGACATTCCTCGCAGAATTCCGATAAAAGACACGAACCAACACAATAGGAGAATCAAAACACCGCCGATGTCACAGGAAAACACTGTAATTTTAGTCTGGGCACATTCGGTGCCCGTTAAAAAGAAAGCATAAACGTGAGGGGAATACAGGGGACTGGATGGACGAATGGACACGGAATATATTAGAAAGCGATTTATATTGGTGTGGAGAGATTTTAAGTAATTTTAGACGTCAGCTTAGATTTGAGGTCCATCTAGATCTAAATACTGCACAAAACGCGTTCAATGAATTTATTTCTAGAAATAATTAGTAATTACTTCACAGGCACTTTACATAAGATCGCAAAATGTATAATGAATTACTGAAATGGAGCTTAAATTGTAATATTATGAATTAGTAGTTATTTCCACACATGTACGAGTACATTGTGCATATGTCGTGGCCAGATCATAAAATTGACCACTTCGTGATAAAGCCAACCATTTAAAATGGTCGTATTTCATGAACAGGTTAACTAATATCGACTATATCGTTATAACATCAACGTTTATAGATATATCAAGCCCCGTCTGGCAGTCTCATTAACATAATAGGATCTCCATATTTTTAAAGATTTAATATAAATTCTAAATGTCAAAGTTTCCTGTTTGAGTTGTAGTACCGATATTTCACTGCTCTTTTATTCATTTTGGAAACAATATAATTAACAGCTGCAATGATTCATCATAAAAACAGTACGATATCATCACCTCTAACAGTGCATAATGAAACTATTTCATGACATGATTTCTTTTTTTTTATAATATAGAGGGACAAACGAGCAGACGGGTCACCTGATGGTAAGTGATTTCCGCCGCCCATGAACACTTAAGAGTCACAAGAGAGCTGTCCGTATTTTAGGGTAGGGAAAGGGAAAAGGGACAGGGAGGGAAAGAGGTGAAGGGAACCGGCAACCTCACTCACTCGGTCACACAATGCAATATTTGTTTAACTACCGGTTTTCGGTGAGCCGGCCCATACGTGGCGAAGCATGACTCTCCTACGGTAAAAACTGTGTGATTACTAACGTTTGACCATTATAAAGTGATCGTGCGGAAATATCATGAAGTGAAGTCAATTCTATGACCTGGGCAGGACAGATTCATGATTTTGACTGTGTGATGTTCGGAGCGAATTACTCTCATTCAAGTTTGAGAAAGGCCTCTTTCACAAATCATGGATTAAAGTTACATAAAGATTTTTTATAAACACACTTAACTGAGATTGGACAAACCACTGTTGTGTAGCTATATAAATATTTATAAAAAATGCACATATAGTGTACGCCATGATAACATCGAAAACTATTTATCTAAAATAATTTTTCAATATTTCTAGCGTATGCGTATTTCAAAACAAACGAAATAAAAATGGCATCTTATCTGGTACAACCTGTGTTTGATCGTTTTAATACTTGCAGGATTAGACTTAAATTACTAAATAATCATAGTAAACACAAACGGCAGTCATGCTACGATATCCTTTATGTTCTACGAGACTCTTTTAACAATATCGTTCCTTATTTCCCGTCTACGATGTATATTATTGAAAAGAAGTTGTGTTCGTTCGTGCGACCAAACCGTATATGTGAGTCTCGGATATCTTTTGTGATGCATTGAGAGGCTTGGCAGCCTTAACGGTACATTTACCCTATGAAATAAGATTTTCGATTAACGTTCTGATTTAAAACACAAAAGTGACATAAATTCGAATGAAAGCTGAAAAGTGTTAGGGTATCTTAAGTTTCATATAAAAGCTTTTATACGGATTATATATTATAAATAAGATTTTGGACAGACGGAAGTTGTTGCTTGAACCACGGCCTCACAGAAAACCGGTTGTGAAGCAACGCTTGCGTTACATTTCCCCGAAATTAGTAAGGTTTCCTTAGGCCCAACTCCCCCTATCCTGTTTCCTTCTCTCCTGCCCCCCTCCCCTTTCTCATCACTGTATCTCCCTCTATTCCTTCCCCTCATCCCTCTTCACCCTCAAAGGCGGGCAGCGCCCTTACGACTCTCGAGTTCTCTCTTGTCATTTACCATCAGGTAACATTTCTGTTCATCTGTCCCCCTATAATATAAAAATACTCATAGGCTTCATCATCACACTCATGTCACCGAGAGTAAAGTATGTATGTGACGCATTTAAACTAACTAAAGTACTCAAAACTCTAAAGGTTTACCATTACCCATAAAAGAGTGACATAACCTACTTCTCGATCCCTTAAAAAGCTGATTGAATGCTATGCGAACGTTATCTGCACTCTGTATAACCTATCTACAAAATTACAGAATGAGTCGAAAAAGGTAGGTCAATCTAAACAAAGTATAAACCTCCGAAATTAGCTTCATATACTTTGAAGGAAAAGTTATAAAGAGGGAATAAATGTCTATAGTATTTATAGGAACAATCCTTCTTTAGTATAAAACTAGTCAAAATTACTTAAAAGAAAAATTAATTGGAAGGTAGTCAAAATTAGCAATTTTTATTCTGTGCCTACAATAACATTAACTATCAAATGATATGTTGTTAAACTATTTCCAAAACAGTCAGTGCGACCAAAATTGAATGTCGAAAAAGGCAATAATCAATAGAACACTTAGTATTCATAGTGAGGGATAGCCCTTTAGGGTATTTTGGCGCAGATGTGAGGGTAGCTTTGAATCTATTCACTACAGTTAGCGGGAAATGTCATTATTAATAGAATGTATTTTTTTTTAGCTAAGTCGTTTAGTATTCGGTTCTTGATAGTAATAGTGTGGTCGCTTGTTAATGAAGAAATTTTGGAAATTATGGAATACGTATAAAGGAAAAGGTCCAGTGAAGAACCTCAAGAACCTCATGTTATAAATGCGAATATAATTCCATCTATTTGTTTGTTACCGATTCATGGCTAATCGACTTAACCAAATTTGAAAACAATTGGTATTGTGCTATTTCGTACCCCGGGGAAGAACATAGGTTAGTTTTTTCAACAAACCACGCAGGCGAAACTGCGGTAAACGTTTGGATATCTATTAACTGAATGGAACTGAACGGTTCTGGATTTAATTTGGTACAGAGATGAAATTAAATATAACAGACTAAAAATTAAGGTTACGATGCAATTCAGCATATATACAAAAATGTATAATCAGCGTCTGTACCTGAAATTCATAGGATCAAATTTGAATGAAACCGTGTACTTAAATGGATTTATTTTACCAATTTTCAACTGCCGCTTGTGCGTCGATTTTTGGTTTGAGTATCGGTTCCACTAACTATATAAACAACTAATCCATATATTTACTAAAGGTTACGATAAATGAAATCCTATAATCAATCATCAAGGATTTTTTCGAATATTTCGATTTAATACAATTTATTAAAATAGTACTTATCTATGTTTTATAAAAAGAATAGTAAATGACAACCCACATTACTAAAACTCTTAAAACAGCAAAAGACGAAACATCTTTAATAATACATTATGTATGAATGCAAATATCCAACTTCCAACAAAAGTGCAATTTAATATCCGTCTAGAAACGCAAATATAATAAGAGTAGAAAACCAAATAATGCAATTAGGAAATGGTAATAAAACTGGTTATTTCGCAAACAAAAGAGAAATGAATTGCTCGATGCGACTGTCTAATCGAATTTAATCTTAAAAGGATTGACTTTTGTATCGGATATTGAAAGTACTCCCGAAGGTAAGAGGTCTATAAAATAGAGACTATAAATTTTATTTTGTCTTTTACATACGGGTACAGTTGAATATACAAATGTTAATATATATACATATATATGTACATACGATAAGATACATTGTAAATATATGTAATATATGAATGCTTTGGAATAAAGCTCTTTTGAGTTGAGTTAAGTTTATTGTTGATAAGCAGCGTTTGTATTTTAGTTAGGGTTTTTAAACTTATGTAGTTCTTTAAGGAACATGTACGAGTATTTTGTATATTTCAAGTATGGTTGCAGTAGACTAATACGGAGTTTGGGTGTTATTTGTGTCCCTTGATTGAATATTTGTAAAGCCCCTCGAGACACAGGAATTATTCCTAATACGGGAAATGTCCTTAAAAAAATAAATTTTGTTTAATACAATGCCAATTACTACTAAATGTGTGTATTTATAAAATTATACATTATACTTTGATTTGACATGCATATCAACGACATTGCAGATAACGTCTTAAGCAATAGGATTCGTATTACGTATGTCCTCATATTTCAGATCTCTAAAGACAGTCTATGTCTTGTACTACGCTTACTTACGTAGCCATCTCGAAAATGCATCCCAACTATGGAATCCGCAATAACAGGTTTATATAATTCGTGTCAAAGGTGAACAACTGCTGCTGAGTGATGAGGCTCCTAATGCCATGCAATCTTTTTGTGTCTATCCCTTTATACATTTAAGATACATGATAATAATATATTTGTATATTATGTTCTGTTTTGTGTTATATTATCATAATAGTTTTTATTCATCATATAATCTTCTAAAGTTCTTTAAATCGTATACTGCAAGTCTTGATGTCATACTTAATCTTTATTTCTATCCAATGGTTGCCTGAAGGAGATTGCAAATAGCAATAATTGTTTATTTAATTTGTTTTAACAGGATTTTCATGTTTAGTGCATATCCTATTCGATATACAATAAAGAATACCCATACCTACCTCTCCATTTAAAATGAAAGTTTCTGCGATCCTTGGATTTTACAGTTAATCAATATTCGGTTGATTATCTAATTTCTTCTATGTTACATTTTTATTTTGTACTACCATACTTACGTACCAAGAAAACGTTATAAAATTTGAAATTCAAATATACTTTGCAACTTTGGAAAAAATCGTTACTAGAAAATCTACAGTTCGTTTTCAAATGCAACGGTAACTTTTCATTTTACCAACTAGACATACTAAGATAAAACTGTATTGTAACAATGTAAGCAGGCACAATCATACTTAAAGGGCCTAATGACAAAATTGTGACCTCTTGAATAAATTTATAACGTAAAGCATTTATTTACACCGGACTAAAATTAGCGTTGGTACAATTTGTTTAAATCCAAGTAATTTTTTTCTTTCCTGTGCGCTGTCACCGTGTTATTTACGAGGGGACCTCTGTGTTTTAATACCTTTTCATTAACAATTTTAAGGTTCACTTTATTGAAGTCGTAAATAACTTGTACAATTGCCCAACTGTACTGTCACAAACGTAATTTGAAAAAAAAAAAAGATTAAATTCACCCATCGACTTTGAAATTTTTCCGTTTTGTAATAAAACTCTAGCTTTTTAATCTTTGAAAATAATACTGTACCTACTTATCAAAACAAAAAGGATGTCTCTCCTGGTGGCGTACGTATCCTACCGACGTTAATTTCAGTACACACCAAGTTGAATTGATTTTATACGCAATCAATTCCGATCCAATCAATGCAGTTTGATCGAATACAATATGAATAGAATACGACAGTAGGCATCAAAATTGAAAGTTTAAAAACCTAGATCAACACAGTACGTAAATCCAGTGAAAAATATTTTGTCACCTCGATTTTATTACACAGTCGTACCATATCTAGAATGGTTAGCGTGTCTTTACATTATTAATTAACCCACCAATGCTGCATAGGGATTTATTGGATTGCGAGGGAGATGGAAAAAATAAATCACATAATGAAATCAGAGCCACCCCGTGGGCTCGACTCGAACACAAACGGTTGCCATTCGAGATCGTGCTCGGCCATGCGTGAAATCGTCATTAATATCGTACGTACGTTTATAAATACTAAACAATAGCTATTGTTGTGTGATTGAGATATACAAACGCATATTTTTTCTTACCTTTATTCTTTAATTATGTATACTTGTTATCACAAGTTCAATGATTTTGTTTATTTATTTTCTAATAAAAAGAAATCCAGATATTAACCACATCTAGTACGTATATAGCTATAATTTATTACTGTAATGTAAATCTAATCGAATTTTAGTTTTTTTTTAAGTTAAATAATATTAATAACATTTAGTTTCAAAATACGTTAGAGGAATTGTAGCATATTTGAAATGCAGGAAATGTGGATTAATACTTGCACATTTAAGTTTTTGTATTGTCAGACGACATACGAAATTAATAAGAACAAAAAAAAAACGCAACGCCATCTATTTGATATTTTTGCTGACAGCTGCACGGTAACGGAACGTGTATTTTGAAAACTTTTTCGGTAATAAAGTTATATATCATTTTAAGATACACATACTTTTCATTGTAGTTGTTCAGTCTGTTTAGTAACTTCATTAGTTTATGTATATGTTATTCTGTTAAAGGATCTAGGTCTTATACTTGACACCAAACTTAACTGGCAAATCCAAGTTACTAGTGTCAGCCAAAGAGTCACAGGAACTCTACGAGCGTTATATCATCTGAAGAAAAAGGTTCAAAGCTATGTTAGTTCAGACTTTAATTATCCCCCTTATCGATTATGGTGATGTATGCTACTACAACCTGAATGCATATCTCCTCAACAAATACGATCGTCTTCTAAATAACTGCATTCGATTCATTTTTAATCTTCAGAAGTTCAAATCTTCAGAATGGCTTCCTATTCGTCAGCACCGTCATCTACACGCCCTCTCCACTCTTTTTTCCATACTCAACTCACCCACTTCTTCGTATCTTACGTCTCTCTTCCAGTTTCTTTGTTCTAACCACAACAGACATCTTCAAACAACCTATTGCTATGCCTAAGTCATTCTTCCGCCTGCATCAACTCTTTTTTTGTTATTCAGTCTGTACTCCTTTCAACTGCAACTTTCTACCGGTGGTAATCAGGATGGCACCTAGTCGCCTGTCATTTTAGTTCGGGCTCTTCTCTTCCATAAACTGGCAGATACAGCTCAACAATAAACTATATATATATATATATATATATATATATATATATATATATATATATATATATACATACATATATGCATGTATGTAAAGCATATGTACGTGTATGATAATATATGTTACATATCTGTAGATATATTTAACATAAGTTTATGTTTATTTCTTGATATAATTATTATACCCGTATCCTATTCCTTTATTTTCTTTAATTTACTTGCTATTATTGTTTAATGCACCTATTTCAGTCATTTCTACATCACCCTAAGGTAGACTGGCAGAGACTGCCTCTGGCATTAAGTCTGACTGTGCGCATTTTGAGCATTAAGTTTTAAATAAATAAATATATGCTTTGATTTTGTGAATATTACTGAAACGAATATAACATAATTTGTAATAAGTACTATGTTTTACTTATATTGAAAATAACCAGCATCCTAAGTAAAATCACGTTTTTGGAGTTTTTAGTTTTGATGTGTGAAAAGGTTGCTAGTTTTTGTTTTGTATGTTATACCATTTTCTAATTGAGGTAACCCGTTTCCACTGCTGCCTATACTCAAAAAACAGACTAATATTCCAAATATGCTGCATTTCCCAATACTAGTGGCAATATGATCCTAAAATATAATAATAATAACTTCAGACACCTCAAACACTACCGTCTGATCCCAAGCTAAGCAGAGTTTATACTATGGTAACCATATTGCTGATAAACATACACTTATATTAGATATTTCTAAATACAAACATATGATAGATAAATAAATTGTATATAAATACGATTACATTTTTCTATAAAACGTATTATAGGTTTCTGATGCAAAAAATGAAATTTTAATTATAAAAACTAATGGATTTTTACTCACTTCTTATACAGGGACCACCAATAATAATTTATAAAACTTTATTACATAGCTTAACTTTTTTTTTAAATAAATACTCTATCTAACACAAAACCAATTTTAGAACCCGCCAGAAAAATCTTTTTTTTTTTTATGTATTAACCCAGATAAAATAACCAATTTAATAAAATCTGTTAAATGAAAAGCATTATGCTCAACAAACATTTTAGTTTGGCGAGATTAATGAGGTTGTTTCTTCTATTTCATTAATACAAATTTCTTAGCAGAGATTACATAATCAAACACACAAAGGGAATCAAAAAATATAGCTCCCGAGCATTTGTTTAAGAGCATGCTCATTTATTTATGCCTTAGCTTATCTACTTCCAGCTGACTTCACAAATGTGTGGTTAGATTTCAGAAGAAAATATCAAGAACTTGTTATAACGTTCACATTTGCGGCATCAAACATCTCCCTGACACAAGAGACCAATATCTAATACAGACTACATGTACGAAATATAAATAAGAGGAGAATTTTAAATGCATTAAATTTATGGGTAAAACGTAGGCACTGCTATCATGAGTACCTAAACCATTTTTAGAGGTGGCAACATGCAAGTTCTAATATCCAATGAGAATGTATTAAACCAAAATACGACATATTCAAATATTTAATATGAGATTAAGCGGCTCAGTAGTAGTAAGTGATATGAGATCAAAATTACTAAAAACTGCTGTGATTTTAGTGTCATAAATAGAGTTGAACTATGTCAGGCATCAAATATGTAATTCGCATTCGCAGTCTAATTCACGTAACTCATACATTCCTTTCTTATCGAAAATCCGCAATCTACGTGTTTCGTAAAATATCTAAAATTGTTTGTACTTCCCAATTTTTTATTGGCCAAAAATAGATTTATCGAATAAATTCGGTACAAATTAAGTTGTATTTTGTAAGTACAACTGAATATTGCCGTCCCATTGCTCTGAAGGGAAAGGATATTGTTTATACGGATGGATGAGGCATAGTTTAAGTTTAAATATCTTTCTTACATAAAATTGTTCAACAATTATTTTAAATTGTGTTTTATAAAAAATATTTAAAATTATGGATCAATACACACAGCGTCACCATAACCTTTGGTTGCCTTGTCAAATGAAATTAATTTTTAAAATGAATAATTAAATATAGTAAGGGGCAAACAATCAGACGGGTCCCCTGATCGTAAGTGACTACCGCCGCCCATGGACAACCGCAACTCAAGAGTCACAAGTGCGTTACCGGCCTTTTAGGTAGGAGTAAGCTCTTTTCTTGAAGGTTTGAAGGTTCGGTCCGAAAATACGGCAGGCGACATCGTTTTCCATAGGCTGGTTGCACGAGGCAAAAAGCTACTGGAAAAGCGCAGTGCTGAAGTTCCAATCATCCAGGTGATGGGGATGGATATTTTGTCGCGTAGGACGATGGCAGAAACCTGCGGCCCGTATATGTCCGAACAATTCCTCTGAACACTCCCCATGATACAAGCGATTGAGAATGAAGAGTGAAGCTATATCTCTATGCAACGCCAAGGTTTCAAGCCAAGCCAGTCGATGATGCGAGTCACTCTCCGCTGAATGCGGTCATGAGGGAGAAGCTGGAGAGAGAGAAGAAGAAGGTACTGGGGTGCACCTGCATAGAAATGAGAACAGCATTCCATGTGCGGCCGAACCTGCGCCTTCTAAAGTTGCAGACGGTGGGCCGGAGTGGTATACTGTCTCGATCTGTTTAGTACACCAAGCTTCTTCTTCACCTGCTGTGTTGATCTGAAACCGCCCGTTTCCAAATGGTTGAGCATTATCAAAAGAAATTGGCAAACAAACTCATGGCCACTCTTTTAAATCACCAGATACCTAGATATTACAATATTTCGTGTACAATTTATGTGTAAAAAAAAGTAAACAAACTATAATCAGGTCATTTAAATAAGGTAACTGAAAAGTAGGGAAAAAGATGTTAAAAAGGTAGAAAAAGAAATATGTATAACAAAAGCTCACGTAATGTGAGCTTCGATTGTAGCTTTTCGATTGTACCGATTATTTAAAAATATACACACACTTTGATTAATCTTATAGCACACATGAGTTTTAAACCAGTTAAATTATTACAAAATATAAAAACACAGACTGTCCTGAGGTCACCCAGTCTCTTGAGCCCCTGCAGTTGCGAAGAGATGTAGCCTCTATGGCAGTTCTCTATCGCCTACATCACGGGGAGTGTTCTGACGAGCTCTTCCAATTGGTCCCACCTTCTCCCTTCCTCTACAGGACTACACGTGCTGGCCTGAGGAGTCACCGTTTGCGAGTCGAAGATATGCGATCCCGAACGAAACGGTTTGGCTCTTCTTTCCTGTGCCGATCAGTGAAAGCCTGGAATTCCCTATCAGCGCACGTGTTTCCTTCCCAATTTGATCCCGGGTCTTTTAAGCGGGGCGTGAAAAAACATCTCACCAGGCCGCCATAGTGTGGGTCACCATGCTGCATTGACTAGACATGCAATGAGGATGGTGACCACCACTCTTGGACTCCATTTATTGCTTACCATCAGGCAAAGTGGAGTCATTATGGTATGCTTACGAATAAAAAAAAAAAAAAAAAAAACATACATGTATACACTCAAAAAAGAAAATCCTCCTTGAAGTCAATGCTCAGCAGGGTAAAACTACAAAAAACTGATACTACACGAGTAATATCGGTTTTATTTAATCATAATTTTCCAAGCTTAACAGGTGCTATCCTAAATGTAAAACTGCATAATTAACTAAGCCTATAAAGAACTAAAAACCACACCGGGACTTCAAACAGTACAAATATTTGTGCCAATAACACGCATGGAAAATGAATCGATTGCAAAGTACATGCTCCCCTCGTAATAATTCGATAGTCTATACATGTATTTATAAAGTTTGACCTTGGGTAGTCTGGTAACCTAGCAACGCCAGTGTACGCACCCCTACCAGCCCAATCTGCAGATAATCATACCTATAGGGTTCCTATAATATGAATGACGTTGAGCTAGAATTTTGGAGTGAGCTCACTTTTAATCGGATCGGCTGTTTGTGATAAACGTGTTCAATTCTTTGTTTTGTATGTGTTTCTAATGCATTGGCTAAGAATCGCTCTCCCTTTTTTCAAAAAAGTGCATTATGGAAGAGTACGCTATAACAAGGTCAAGAGAACAGCATACTAGGTATATTAAGTAAACAAAATATTTTAAATTATACTATATTAGAACCATAAATTATTATGAAAATTTAATTGCGAGGATAAAATGTAAAGTTTAATTTAATAATATTCCAATATGTGCTTGAGTTTATCCACAAAACCTTAGTATTGTTTTCAAGCCATGAAGTTATTACAGAATGGAGAATACTACCAACTTTAGATTCCTACCTGGAAATACACTCTATTACAAAACAAAAAAATAGTGTAAAACTATTTTTGGATACGTAATTTATTTTTGGACATACTTAGTGCTTTAATGGTCGCTAAGAGCATGCAAAAGTGCTTGTATGAACTTTTGGTTTTTTGGTTAAAACTGGGTTCATATATTTATGCCACAAACTGGAAACGTTATTGTGATTAAACAGGAATATTTGTTAACAACGAATGAGTGAAACATTTCAGTGAGAGCGAGTGTTGTAAAGTGACATCACACGTGTATTTCAAAAGAGAAAACTGATATTCTCACAATATTCAAAGTACTTGCTTGATTTGAATGAAACAAAAACAGATATATTTTTAGACAATTAGGCTACACGTTTACGGGTAGTATTAGTTAGTAGTAATATTTAATAGATTAAAAGAACATGTTCACATTCTCCAATAACCTTTAATTGTGCAAACGTCATGTCCATCTACACTTAGGTATTCCCTGTGCAATGCGTCAGCCGGTCCCCACTTGGCAACAGGGTTGCGTCATCCCTCAACCCCAGCACACAATCAAACTGATGAATACTTTCAACACGACATATATCAACCTGTATCGTTGTTTAAAACGTCTGTTAGAATTGTAATGTCAAGAGTAGAGATAATCTTATTGTAGATGAAGGAGCAGAAAACTTTAAGAGTTTAAATATTTGTTGGTGAAAAGTGGTTAAAACTAGTTTATTTATATTATTACAGCACATTTATTAAAACTTTATTCGATTATTCACCTTCATTCATCTCACATATAGATATAACATACACATGAAAATACAGATTTGACAAGTAATAAGGTGGTAGAGCACAGCGTATTTCTGATTGGCTTGTGATCGACCGACCCATTTCGCGAATAGGTATAGCATATAACATATATATAAAACAAACAGAATTCATTAGGATCTATTTTAGGTAAGTCTACACACACATACATACATACATATGCTCTCGCCCTCTTCCCGACCAGGCTAATAAGAGACAGTAGAACACCATTTGACACCATGCTGACACACAATTTTCTAGTCTTTCACATTCATCAGTCCTTTAATACGCGCTCGTCGTTGGTTACGGGTACCTAATGACGTCGCAACATCATATAAGCAACAAAAGTCCACCTGACAGTCTTTCTAATGACTCTGTATTATTATTATTACAGAAACGTTAGTCATTTTTCTTCGATCGCACAGAAACCATGTGGTTTCTGTGTGACATCGAAGCAAAATTGGCGGGCCAAAATTGCTGGGTCCAAAATAATTCCATGATACAATACTTTTCTCGATTTTGGATTGAAATACGAATAACTATCGATAAAATTCCATAGAATGACTGTTCAAGAACAAGTGTAAGACTAGTGGTTGTGATAGATCACATATGCTTTGAACATATTATACACATACATATGTACATATGTTGCAAGCTGTAACAGAGAATATAAACCATGAAGTCCAGTAATTCCTTAGTGCGAAGAACAAAACAAATAAAAACGCAACGCGAGAGATATACTATCAAAACTAGAGCAGAGATCATCATGAAAAAAAGGGAAGAAAAAGAAGAAATTTATTTTTGTATGTTTATTGAAAGTTAAAGTGTTACTTCTGTGTTGGGCGCTTTTCATAGGGTCAAGCTTCCTAATAGAAACATAATGTCAGCATCCTCGCTTCTTGGAACAAAATTTTAACAACGTGCAACGGGAGCTAATGTTCATGCATTTCCTTTAGTTGACTTCATGTGCGTACATACGTATATAAGTTTTACAAAACCTCTTCAAAAGATCAACAGTGACACAGTGAACTGATGCGTAGCGACACACTTACCTTCAATGCAGTCAGCCCTCACATTTTTGTCCTTACAACACAGTCTCCCTGTGACACACTTGATGTTTCCCCTCAGTAATTACTTTCCCTTACCCTCGCCCCTTCCCTAAACCTTAATACCTAGGCTACAACTGAACCTAGGTATAGCTACATTTGGGTGCTCGGCGGGATTTGCAAGGGGGAATGCTAAAAGGGTGTGTCGTGTGATATAAATTCGTATCAGTTATAGTGTAAGTGTACATACATGTTTGTATGAGGGTGAACGCAATACACCATGGTTAAAATGTATTTTATTTAGACAAATAGTTTAAATGAACATGTGCTATTGAATTTCACATGAGGTTGGGATTAAATATATTTTACTTTTAAGGTATATCCATAATCAAAGACAGTTTTCATCAAAGAAATTTGGTTTTCGTTAAAAGGATATCAAGTCAATGGCATTTTAATGAATATTCCAGTCAACCAAATAAATTGGAAGTCACCTAAAAGAGTGTCCATTAAAAGGAAGCTAACATTCAGCCTCAAATTAACTTCGGAGAAAGTTTACCCTCAAAATAATTAAGGATTCACCACAATTATCACCGCAAAATCAAACTTTCCTTTGATCGTTATTTAGAAAAATTATCAGGACGGATATTTACTTTAACATTAATCGAATACGGTCTAAATTCGTGCAATCTTTTGTGCTGAGACGATTTTCTGAAAATTTTAATAACCAGTAGGGCGTAACCAAAGTTTTACACTGCCTTTTTGTGGAACCACCAAAGGGAGCTACAGTGATAATTATAATTATTTACCAATTGTGAATAAAGTTCGGAGCAGGTCCTCCGTAATTGCTCACCGCTTAAAGTATCATTTAATGAATGATGTTCTGATTTCAATGGGGAGATGGTTCGACTCATCTTTGTCAAGAGTGGATAGAAATATCTAGGAGGAGGCGGCAGTATTTCAATTTTTTTCTAAGAAGTCTCGTTGTTAAGTTAAATTAATTCGCATCAGAAAATTCTTTAGAGTTTTACAATTTGCAACTGAATGTATCTGATACTAACGCGATGTTATGAAAATCGGATTTAATAAGGCTGTATCTGGTTGGGGCAGACATTCTTCGGGGCGAACTCATCCAATTAAAGTCGTAGGTACGTACCTACCTTTGACATTTGTTGCCGCTTAGCGTTTAAATCAATCTTGCATAAAATCTCGTAAAATAAAGAGAATTTGAACTTTATTTCTAATATTGACGGTAAACATTTATTGTACAAAATTATTTTTTAATGAACCTAAGTTAAACTGCACTAACCTGAACTAAACTGAATTTCAAAACAATATTTTATTACTTATAAATATTATACTTCAACAATAAACCATGTGACAAAATTAAAAGTGTTTTAAATGCTTAAGACCATTACTTAAAAAATATTAAATTGGCTAAGAAAATCAAATTTCATAGCTTTTACGTATTTGAAAGATATTTAGAACTTACTTTAAAATTAGGATAATGGTAGCAAAACGATATTAAATTACCGCACAGCGACTTGAGAAATGATACTAGATTTCAGTTCAACATTTAATTATTTGATGACAATGAAGTATGTACTTAATCAAAAGCAGAGAAGTGCGTAATTGTGTTTATTTAGTATATACCTACTTATTTACACAACATTAATGTACAGGTTATGATACGTTTGCACCTAAACAACATAACTCGTTACACTGTCATTACGGTTTTACTTCAAAAAAATATTTTTTCACGACATATAAACACTTACTTAAATACAGTCCTAAGTGTGTGCCTATTCGTATTATATTCTAACCCTGCACTTCTCAAGTGGGGATAACCATCAATCAAATGGTATCACCCGGTTATCGTGCATGACTTTATTTAGTAAAAAGCATGAAATGAAGACGTTCAAGGGGGTTCGACTGATCTATCAATCATACGTCGTAGCTTCTAAGCTTGTCAAATCTTATCTGTCGATTCATCCAGCGGAGCGAGTAATAGCTATTTACCTGATACCCCGAGTTATCTTTTAGAAAAGTTTTGATTCTTTTTAGAAATCAAATTGTACTTTTTTGTTACAATAGTTTGACAAGCGTCTCGTGTACACTTCTTAAGTAATAACCCAATGCTACAGACTTTTAGGCAGTACTATAGAATAAAATGTATTTCTATTTATTTAACTTACGGAAACTTTCAGGATATATTCTCAAAATGCTTAAGTATTAAGTGGAGTAGGAGTATAATGTTTACCGCATACAATGCCTTTAAATCCGCAACCGGTTATTAATTGCTTCAGAGACCTGGAAGAGCAATGTTTAGGCACGTATGCATTGTTCGTTATATTTTTTTACATTATGTTACATTTTAAGATTGTTGTAGAAAAACAGAATTTAATCTTTACATAATATGTTTTTTTTTTTTACTTTGAAGTGATATTAATGACTACAGGCTTGATAGTCTTAGGTAGGTAGATCGTAGCGTGTTAGCAACCCTAATGGTATTACACTATTTATCCACACCTATATATAGAAATAGCGTTGGTGTACAATATACGGGCGTTTTGTTGTGCTGTTTATCTCAACACGGAACAAGTTTATTTACTTTTTTTACTACTTTGCAACATAATACAACAAATTAAAACAAAATGTACAAACCTTATAAGGGTATTTCCTATATAGTGTATGGTGGCATTTTTGTTAAATTATTTGTCTTCCCCTAATTGCAAACACATTAAATATTCCAACATATCGCATGCATCACGGACACCATTATCCCAACGGGGCATGTTCTGATTAACACTAATTCTCGCCCCGAATAAAATACAACGGTGTAAAGTTATCAACAAGACTGGAACCTCACAAATAAGCGGACCTCTAATGGGTCACAAGGGACCTCTTCTTTAATGGCCACTCGTAAATTGAACGAAAATAATTAAAATCGCACGTCCACACAGTCGCAGACCAAAACACGGCCATTAGGCGAGTGGCTCATATAGCACAAAAGGGTTTTCCATCCGATAAATATAGAGCTCGGTTTGTAGTTGAGTGTTGAACCAGGGGACGTATCAATTAATTTACTATCACCAGTAGTTCGGTGGTCGCTATTCCATGGCGAAATCATAAAAGAAGAAATACGTGCTCTCTGATAAAATCTATGCATAGTCAAAAGAAGCAAAACGCATTGGGTGTTTGAGTACTTATTTATCAAATTTCTTCAATCAAGTTGTGCGACTAGTGAGAACAAGAAAATGTTTTTCAAAAATCCTTGACTTAGAATAAAACATTATTAGGTTTACTTCAAAATAGCGTGCTAGGATCGACCTACAAGTTTCTTTTTCTCTGTAAGTTATGACCCAGTGAGTGTATGTTTCCCTAGTCTCATATATAAATATTAAGAGCATTCTGCTACGAGTATAATATATTTATTTATTTAAAACTCTTCCTGCATAATACAACGCACGAGGTGGACTTAATGCCACATGGCAATATCTACCAGTCAACCTTTGGATGGTTCAGTGAGGGACATGGCAGGTGTATAAAGATGAAATATTAAGAAACAAAAGAAAACATTATATTCACATACAAATGCATAAATATATACAAATATACTACATACATACCATATACATACATATATACAATATACAATATAGGTTAATATATTAAACATGGTCATAAAGCAAGTCATATTTATAGGGGACAAGTCTTGAACTAGAATATATTTATATTAAATAAATTGATGTATAACTTTTTATTGAATATAAATTAATTACCATACCTTACCTATAAAACCTTCTTCGAAACGTATTAGCAGAATGGCCTGACCATGGTTTTTTTTTTATTTGGGTTCAATATTAATACATGTTCTAAAAATACATGACTACTTCATATAATTGACGTCAAAAAGTCAAAAGTAACCTAGCTACTATTTACAGATCGGACTTCTGTAGGTATTAGATGTTCTTGTCAGTTTTAAAAAATGTCGAGCATTTATTTTCAAATCAGTTGCACTTCAATCATTTACATACCATAACTATATAAAAATAATATATATTTAATACATGTTCCATCCTCAATTTATTAGTCTAGCTGTTATTATTAATGTTCCAAAATTATTTGTAAACATAAATACATATTAACGTCAGAAAAATTCGGTTTTAAATTACGACTACTAATTTAAAAGAATTCAACACCGCAAAGGGGTACAACCCGAAAATGGAATGTCCTGATTGTTGGGACCGATAATAAATATTTCAAAGTGAACTACGACGGTTTTACGAAATAGTAACTGCGGCACTCAGTTAGATTAAAATTGAATGTAGTTATAAAAGAATGATAGTCGCTATTCTGATGAGGGTAACCATTAAAAATTCTGTGAAGAGAACCAGTGGGAACAATCTCGGATAAAATCTTTTTTGTGTGGTTTTTAATGTAATGTAATGTTTGTTACTGTTAACATATTTTAGTCTCAGTGAATGGGAATCAGTTACTGTATGCATAATATTTTTTATTATATAGGGAGACAGAAGAATAGAAGGATCACCTGATGCTAAGTGACAACCGCCGTCCATGGACACTTGAAACTCAAGAGTCGCAACTGCGCTGTACGCCTTTGTGGGTGATGAGGGAGTGGAAAGAGGAGAGGGAGAAATTGGAGAGGAGCAATTAGGGGAGAGGTAAGAGGGAGTCGGGTATCCGGTATCCTCACTCACTCGGCAATACAATGCAAGCATTATTTGTCTACCAGTTTTCTGTGAGGCCATTTTGTGTGACAATTCAAACTATAATGAGGTCATGTGCTGCTAGTTTAAAACAAACACCATCACATCTTCTTACCCTCATCAAGTAGTATAGTATAAACTCTATATTTAAAAAAAAGATAATGCCTTATTAGTGTACATATGTTCATATACCCTACAGAATTTATATAATTGGCGGCCTCATCGCGTTTTGCGACCTCTGCCACGCAAATCTTGGATGTAAAGAGAGTTTATATGGCAAGAGGAGTTGCACCGTTTATTTAGTTAAAAATATGATCGAATTAAGGGTATTACAATATTGAGGCGAAGTATTAACAAATACAAATGCAATGTATACTACTAAGTGGCTAAGTCAGCTTTACGTGATCATTATCATATATATATATACCTAAAAATTGTTTTTATAGCTCATAATATTTCATTAAAATTTTATTCACTTTTTATCGTGGTAGAGCCATGATAATGCACGAATGGGCCGGCTCAAACAGTGCGATACCACTTCATAGAAAACCGGTTGTGAAACAGACTTGTGTTGCATTTCTCCGAAATGAGTGAGATTTCCGGAGGCCCAACTCCCCCTCTCCTCCTTCGCATCTCCTTATCCCCCCTCTCCTCTTTGCCCCTCATCCACCCACCCCTTATCACCCTCAAAGGCGGGCAGCGCACTTACAAATCCTATTTAAAAAAAAAAACGTCTTCTAATAGTTGGAATATGCTTTAAAAAGCGATGCCAATACTATAGGCATTGTTTTAGCTCGAAACATTTGAAAGTATAAATATAAGAGAATCAAATACAAAATGAATGGACATCCCTGCTGTGAAAATTCTGCCACTAAAATTCGGAGAGCTTTATTCAAGTCGGGCGTCACGTCAGTTGGCTATCGTAGTATTGTTTTTATTTTAGTCTCTGCCTGGACAATGATAAAAGGATTGTTAGATTTTTAAAATGGTTGTATAGAAAGAAATAAAAAGCCGGATACTGCATCAAGACTATTAAACCGACTAAACTGGTAGAGGTAGAAAAGCTTATGTAAATAGTGAAAACCAACTTGATACATCACCATATTCACACATCAGCTGGCACTTATGTGTTAGACAATAGATAAGAACTTAAGAATATCAAATAAATGAAATAAATATGTATATTTGAAACTGAGGCATAAGAATCTTACGCAAAGTCATGAGCACTCTATTTAATACAATTTAATATTTTAAGGAAGGTAGTTTTGAATTATTCTTCACCGCCGCAGTGTGTGTGTGTGTGTGAGTTTACCTACTTTGATGTTTACCTACTAATCGAATATTAATGTTAAATAATAATCCTTAATAATTTTGGCGTGTGGATCAAGGCGGAGAGAGTAGGGCCACCCCATCTATTCCTGGAAGTGTCGTAAAAGGCGAATAAGGGATTAGACAACAGTCCAATCCCTTATTCGCCTTTTCAAAACGGATTGTACATACGGTCTGATAGATAACAATCTATCAGACCGTATGTATACAGTCATACAGTGCCCGGTTTATTACGTTTGTGGGACCAAATTGTAATTGGCAATGTGAGTGTTTAATACACCTCTGCCTACCCCTTAGGGGATGCGGGCGTGCGTATCTATGTAGATATGTATAATAACAGACACACATAAGATGTAATTATGTGTCTGTAATGAAAAAAGCCGTCTCAGTGAACTTAGTTAGTTTTGATTTTGAGATTATGTGGCGATAGTTACTTTTGGCAGAAACGTTTATTTACATTGGTGTTTTGTAATTATGACTATGTTTATATATTTTTGTAGTCGTCTGAACACTAGCAAGATCGCCTCCAACAGGTGGCCAAATCTGTCGGGGTTCTCAGGGATGTCCTTTCTAGGGTTCACCTGGGGCCCCGATCAGAAGACTCCGTAAATATGTATACTGTATTTAATATTTCTTTACGATTTTACCTTACACTCTCAAACGTATTTTATCTAAATTAAAGTTAGAATAGTACTAGTTCTACTTATGCTAGATGTGGTTGCCTAGAATTGAATGAGCACAAGACACGTATTCGTATTTTTGTACCTATATATCATGTGTTGGAAATAAAAAAAAAAACTACCATCTTGTCAAGCCCCGGTGAGGTGATGACCCGTGAGGATTTCCTCATAAAAAAAGACGTCTGTACACATTCACACTTAGCATATGAGTAAAACTCTTAATTATATCGTTCAGTTTTCAATGTCAATATCTATTAGTACCAGTTCAATAAGTTCAAAAAACTAATAACATATTATGAGCTTTAATATTAGTTTTGTTGAAATTCTCGTAATTTCATAAAAAATAATTTTATGAAACTAATTAAATGAAAGTAAATAGATTTAATACTAATTATCCGAAAATTATATAAATATTAAAATTCGAAGTGGTTGTAATCTAATATTTATTATTAATAAACCAACCACTCTGCATTCAAAGCCATTTTCAATTTTTATAATATTTTTAAGAATATCGACCTCTAGTCATTGCTGCAGGTCATGATGGGTTCATACACGATGGAAAAATAAATTGAGCAACCTTTGTTTCTTTACAATTTCCTAAAAGTTTTATGTCTGCAGGCATAATAAAATTCTGAAAGGAGGAGGTGATACCGCTTAAGATAACATTTTGAAAAAGTATTTGTTAAAAAGGTTTTTTAAGTCTTTAATTTCATAAGCAGGTTAGGAAATAAGTACCTACAGCGCGTCTCATGACAAAAAACATTTGTAACGACAGTGGTTTCTGACATCACTAATGTCAGTAATAACCTACATAGCATGTACTCACTCGTATTGTAATGTAAAATAGTGCAGTGTAATATTTTAGATTAAGATTACAAAATTATTTTTGCAGTAAATATCTTCTCAAAAATGAAATACAAGGGTTGTTGTCTTAATGTACGCCTCGGCTTTTTGCCATTAGTGTCTGCTAAAGACTAAGTGAAACTTGAATTATATGCGTTTGTCTAGACGACCCATTGTAAGAAAAACAAATTAATTTCCCTTTCTACTGCAAGCTCCCGAAAAGTGCCGTACGAAAAATTTATGTTCTCTATTGAATTATAGTGTTGCCATAAATGAAAAAGAAATTAACTAACGAGTATAGCTGAAAAGAATGTGTACCTTTATGTTTGCTAAGCTCGTTTAAATTCAGAGGCAATAGCTCGTTATGATATAAATATATTTTAATGTGAGAAGAGTGTAATATTTTATAAATGAAATTTTAGATTTATGGTAAGGTATCGTTGAAGGCTTTAGATTTACGTATGTATAAAAGATACAGGACTATCTATGTAATAGGACTGAGACAGCCCGGCAACAGCTAGTTTTAGTTATAAGTATGCAACTCTGAAGAGTTTGAGTTTAATTTAAACTCCTCAAATTAATTTCTATTAATTTCTATTCTTTCTATCCGATATTTCCCTTTCATTGTACTCCATTCCCAAAGTCATCGGTTGAGGGCAATACATTTGCTCCTGCTACGTGAGCGCATCATGTTATAGCTGCCCACTATGTGCACACAGGTGTGAGTGTTTCTGTGTGTGTAAGAGTAGCTAATATTAATATAAGGTCAAACTTTTATCCCCCCCCTGTGGTCCCAGATTGAAAGCCTGCAGTACGACTATATGATCGAGTGTCATAGTTTTCGAACGGAATTTAAGATAGCTATAAATTTGATCATACTAAATATGGTTTTTGTTGTTATACTAGTAATGGTAGTATTAACTCCACACATCTCACACATATAGAGGACTTACGAACAGACGGGTCTACCTGATGATAAGTGACAACCGCAGCCAATGGATACCTGCAACTCAAGGGTCGTATATGCGCTGCGCCTTAGAAGGTGAAGAGTAGATGGGAAAGAGAAGAGGTGGTATGAGGGAAGGGGAAAGAGGAGACGCTGGTTTGGATTTTCAGTACCCTCACTCACTTGGCAATACAATGCAAGCATTGTTTGTCTACCGGTTTTCTGTGAAGCTGTGGTAATACTCCCGTCGATGCAGGTCCATTGTGTCTAAATAAGGTTCTCTCACGGTGAAAATGTACATTACGTTAAAATTTTGTAAAATATTTTTTTTTCCTAATTTGGGCTAATGATTTAGTAGAAGAATGTATGTTGATGAAGTAAGAATGTATGTCAATGTGTATGGCATATTAACATACATTCTTAGATTTATTTTCAAACAAGGAAAAACATTTTAACAAATGCCGGACAAACAGTATGTCAATTGTTTAGCAACTTCGTCTTATTGTATTTTAGCGCAATCTTAGACAGTATTTAGTATTGAAATGTAATACAATTTTGGGGTGACGAGTAGATTTTGAACGTGAGATTTTGAACGTATATTCTGCACATGTAGCATAAATACGATATGTGCAGAATATACATATGCAGAATAATGCGAAGAAAAAAACTAAGTTATTAAAAGCAGGTAAATGCTTACAAATAAAAATAAATGTAAAGAATAAAGGTTGAACCGACCCGACAAGACTACTTATTTTATTTACTTACTAGAAGCTTTAACACAAAAAGGAATAAAGAGTAGGTAAGTATTATGATGCATTATATATTCGTATAAATTATTTAGATACGACTATAATATTTATATAAAGATTTGTGGTAAAATCAATTACAATACTGAATTCAAAAACAAATGAAAATCGTAAAAAACGTAAGTTAGTTAATGTAAGATATTGTTTTAAAAAGTTTTCTCAAGAAATCCATAGCGCGAAGGTTTAATTATAAATGAAAATAAAAACAATAAAATAAAATATCCTATTCACATCAGATAGTTACTGCGGGTTCCAAGAGAAGAACGCATCATAATTTGCAATGTATTATTTTAAGCGTCTTTTAGCACGACAATTATTTTAGAACTCACGAAGCACTTTGTTATTTACGAGAAAAATATACATAAAGTGTAAAACAAGTCCTCAGAGAGTGTCTCCTCACAAAGTCTGCATCGCGTCGCAACGTCGGATTCTAATGTTTATCTGTAACGGTTCGTTGATTTTACTGCCAAAGTTAGTGAGACCTTTTTACTGAGGGCGACACAAAAACTACTATTTTATTTATATTCTATTTATAAACATTGTCTTTGATCTTTGAATAAAGTGTCGGTTTTGTATGAATGGTATCTTAATTTGGTGTTTGTATGTCTTACTCATGTTTAATTACAATAATTATCGATATTTCTCCTTAAGGAAATGTAATCGTGTATGTACTCCACAACGATAATTGTTCTCAAAATTCCCTGTAAATGTCCCTGTCTGTTGAACAGTATCAATTATGACACGTTCTGGCACCGCAACATAGTATAATAAGCGGCCAGACGAGCAGACGGTTCACCTTTTGTTAACTGACTACACCTGCAACTGAAGAGTCATAAGTACAATGCCCACCATGGTGAGGGGGAGAGAGGGGATCCCGATTCCAAAAGGATGATCAATGCTAAAACTAATTAAAAGTATGTAATATCTCCAGTCAAACATATATTGAGATGAGATGGAAAGCACGATTAGGTACTATGATTTGATCATCGGATCACTTAACAGAGCTATAAAAATTTACTGCAGAATCTTATGTCACATGCCATTCGAATTTTTAGTGATCATATGATCTTGATCAATGTTTTAGATACTAGAATTGTCTCATACAACTGACTTGACAGGTATGTTAGTCGAACAATAATATATTTTTTTCAGTTTGTCAGAAACCGCTTGTTAGTGTAACCACACTAATATTTACTAAAATTATTATTAATCCGAAAGTTACTCCATGTGTAACGGTATACGTCTAATCTAATTTTTATTCAATTAAGTAGGTTGATACATCGAACCTTGGGAAAGCTAGTTACATGAGTTTATATATAGTTCTGTTAAGTTAATAGTGAATGGGATACCTACTTTAGCTAAATACATATGTATATATGTATTTAATTACATTTTTAGGTCTGGAGGTAAAGATATCTACCCTATCTGTACAAATATCTGTATAAAAAAATATATTTATATATTTTTTTATATTAGCCTACCATAGTGACTCCACTTTGCCTGATGGAAAGCAGTAAGTGGAGTCAAAGAGTGGTCGTCACCATCCTTATTGCATGTCTAGTCAATGCAGCATGGTGACCCACACTATGGCGGCCTGGTGAGATATATATATGTAGGGCCTGGTTGACGGAAATAGGCTTGCCGCCTGTTAAATTAGTGGGACAAAACAAACGATCACGAAAATGAACTTGGATCAAAATTCTAATTGGCTAAAAATTGTAAAACACTTGATTTTAAGCTTAGGCACGAATCAGGCTCGACTAGTGCAAACCCGGTTGTGTAGCAACGCTTTCGATACATTTTCTTGATATTAGTGAGGTTTTCGGACGACCGGTTCTCACTCTCTTCTTCCCCCTCCCCTCATCCCCACTCTCATCAGGATATGAGAAAGAGGAGAGTGGGTGGGAAGAGAAAAAGGACTTTCCTCCACTCATCACACTCAAAGGCGGCCAGTGCACTTACAACTCTTGAGTTGTAGGTTTCCATGGATTTGTCACTTATCATCAGCTGACCCGTCTGTTCGTCTGTCTCCCCATATAATAAAAAAAGAGATTACCCCTTGAGGGATACAGGTGTGTCACAGTTCTTATTCGCGTGGAATGTTTAATACAATCCAGTTTTATCCAGCTATACATTAGCAAAATACCTATCATAAAATGCAGTCTGTTCTCAACATTTAAGATGCCAAATACAGATATTTGAAATTAATAAAATTAAGTGATATTAGTCTGTCAACACCGAATTAACAAAACCATTACAAAACCCTTTTAATAACCCTGCAAAAATATATTGTGGCGCCTATAATCATTAATATTCGTCGTTAAAACTACAGCTTATAGCAGTTTTAAGTCTTATTAAAGGGTTATAAAATTTTATGTCACTTTCTAACTTGGTCGAGCTTTAATTAAAAACGTTCTTTGAATAAAGATGGTTTTATATGTTAAGCCATTATTTATATCGTGTGATATTAAAATAATCTTATATTATCATAAATTAATGTCTTCTGTTTTGCTTTTTGACTTAAATTATTATATTATTGTAGTTGTTTTTTTTTTGTAATGGATTTAGTAGTATAATAATTTCGTAATATCATAGACTCAAAGGAAAATAAGTTATTTTGAAAATAATATTTCCTCATATGAAATTGTAGATTTATCATTATTTAATTTTAACTGCTTACAATCTAGTTATTTGTAACTGCTTACAAACTCAAAATACAACTCGTAGCGCCATCTATCGCTTAGCCGCTCACTAGATGGATGCTGCACAAGAGTAGTGAGGAGTGTGTTGTGTGTGCTTTAGCGATAAAGGAGTTTATATTCAAACTTTTGAGACTTAATAAATAGGAATATAAATATGACATTATTTTTTTGCCTCTCAGTTTGTTTGCATAACTTATAAGTAATTGGGATTTTTATTTTTTTGTGATAAATGGAAAGATCATCTATAAGTTTTATAACTGCACGGATGGCGTAGCAGTTTAAGTGGTCACCTTGCCACTACGCTGCCGAGCCTAGTATTGTGGGTTCGATACCCGCACTGGACAACACTTTGTGTAATCCTGAAATTGTTGTTTTGAGCCTGGATGTTCATTGTGTCCGTTGTTTATTTGTTTGTAAAGTCCCCCGCGACACAGGAATTAATCCTAATGCGGGAGTTGTCTTTCTTAATAAAAAAAAAATAACAAAACTATTTGTGTTTTTTTTTTCTTTGTAATAATTAAACAGTTACATCAAATTAAAAATACATTTTGAAATCCAGTACCGAAAACAAAACAAACCGAGAACAAACCCGAGCACCTGTGACGCCATTATGTTAGTTTTCACTCATTGCAGTATACAGAGATAATACACAACTTTGACTTTTGATTGTTGTACCTTAGAAGTTATCGTTCTTGTTTCGTACCATTATGTACGAATACAACAAAAACAACTCTCTAAGAATATTTTAAAAAATTCCGCAAGATAAAAAGTGTCGAAATAAATGATTTCAAGCAGTGCGACGAGATAACCTCAAAACAAAATCATTTTTTTTCCATCAGATCATTTCGAGTTAAGTATTTCATAATGATATTGTAACTTTTAACTGGGATTAAAGGGCTGAAGCATTAAGAAATTTTGCTATTGATAATTTAAGATTGTTAAATAATTGGTAATTGAGAATTTAAAACCATTAAATAATTCACTAATGATTATGTATCACCATTAAATAATAAATTTGTATATCTTTATCTAACGACTGGGATTCAACTTTATATTTTTATAATTTTGTAATGTAAATTCAAATTGAATTTTAATTAAAATAAGTTCAAATTGTAAACGCCATTTACTCCATAATTAAATCGATTTCTTAACTCACGTATTTATATTGTAATATTTGGATATATATGTAATCAACAATAAGAAACCATTATACATTTCCGATCGCATAACATATTCCCTTCTCTGTCACACATCCCCGCTTCCGTTTCCCTTGTTTGCTAAAAAAGATGTCAACGCGCACGCTAGATCTCCGCCGTCCGCTGCATAAAAAGTGTTAAAAAGTACAAATGAAACCGCGAAACATACAATAAATAACACGCGAGTGTCCACTATATTCCTATAACTGTCAAAAAACCTCTTGTTGGTGATACGAGTGAAACGGCGACAAAAAAAGGTGGATTGAAGCCACGTGTGCCCAGCCTCCGACGTTGCAGCGGGGACCTTCCTGCCCCTTTAAACCCTCAAGTAAGTCACCTCCAAAAATGATTATTATTTTTTTTTTATATAGGCTATATATCAGACTAAATGAATTTTTTTAAAGTTAATTTTATAATATTATTTTTTAACAAACTTACTTTGATGCCTTTTGGCATTTTGATTTTCGACAGAAATGAAAGGAATGTAATTTTTTTTTAAATTATTTATCATAAATATATCAACATCAAGTATCTACATTTTCAGATTTTTTTATTTTTAATTTATTCTAATTAGTTATAAAAATATATGTTGCATTGAATGTCGATATAACTAATTATAAAGATTTAAAATACATAAAAAAAACCTTTAATTTTTATTTTTAAACCCAATTTTTGCTGACCGCAAATGCTCCCATCATACTTATCGCTGAGCTCTCGTGAATTCATATACATGTCCTTCTAAATGTACTTCTTTGTCTTAACGCAACGCTTTAAATAACATTACACTTTAATTAATTATTATTATTAATTTAAATTAAAAGATAGTGAAGTGCACCCAGCACTTTCGAGAATTAAGAAATTGGATGATTAAATTAAATGTAAGAATGTATCAGATTTTTAAATCGGAATTTAATCTACATAAATGCAATATACCTTATATACATATGTAATTGCGATTATTTCACTGCTCATTGATCTTATGTACATACATGCTGCGAAAGGTTAAACAAAAGTATTATCAGTAAGACTATATATACATATTTATTGATATATTTTATGATGATAATCTTTACGGTCTGACATGAATAAACAAGATATAATATATTGTTTATTCACCTATACAAACTAAAAACGTGCCTATGTCAATAAAAAATATGTAAAGAAATATACAATTTTATGTCAGCTATATATCAATCGAATTTATTTTACTAGTAGGACTAACTTGACAAAATGTTATTGAGATTCTATCGACACTGCAATATGTATGATCCAAAAAAACAAGACTATACACCAAATATATGACTTTCTTGACTATCTTTCAGCACCACATCTCAAAGGCATCCATTACATTTATTTCTATTCCATAAAAATTGAAAAACCTGTGCCCTTACCAGTCTCATCTTAGTTCCATTGGTGACGTTTCTGTTATGATGTCAAATATGGATCAGCGTGCTCATTGTGATCTTAGCCATTTGCATTAGTCACTGTATCTCCCATTCGCTTCCTCTTTGATCAGTAATCAGCAAACCGAGGTAAACGAACAATAAGGAATTCAAATTCTGAGAGTTCTGCAGTCCTGGAGAGTTGGCCGGTTCTGTCTACGTGCATGACCTTGGTCTTCGATTTATGCAATTCCGACGACGCAAAAAACTTTGTATCGTCTGCATATTTCTCCTTACCTTAATTCCAAAGCATTCCTCATAATGTATTCACCATATATATTAAGTAATATTACCAGCTCACCCTTTAAATGAGCCCGAGACTACATCACTAACCATGGAATGTTGGATTGTTGCATCTTGATATAGATGTGCGAAAGGTGATGTAGTTTTGAGGTACTTTCATGTCTCGTAATACATTCCTTAGGCAATCCCACCTCACGCAGTCAAACGCCTTGTTGTAATCGATAAGATACATAAGAATCAGTATATTGGAATATACTTTTGGAATCTTTTAATTATTTAGCTAATAATTATAATGTTCTTTATTGACTTTACCTTTAAGACAAAAAGTGCTTGTACACTGGATATGAGTCGCTGGAGGAAAAACTAACTTCACTACTACGAAAAAAAAAATACAAGATATCTGCTAGCTGCTACTAATGACAGCAACTAATTACTAATTACAATTTTCCGTTAATATAATATTTTACTTTATTTAAATAACGTTTCAATATCTTATCAGGCAGCAGGTCTGAATTAGAGGCAAAGATAATTTATAATACCATAAAAATTATACTATTTAAATAAACAATTTAAATCAATTGTCTGTCAACAAAGAGACAGGTCGGATTGTTTCTGTCAGTGTCAATCTATAAATAAACAACAAAAGACATTATATTGGGCCTTTCCCATAAACCCCAAAAACAAATATAGCTTGCAAAACAATGTTAATACTATAATATTTTCTTAAATATCAAGTTGTACTCAGATTTTACAGTTTCCAGTACAAGCTATGTAATAAGTTGTGTTTGACTATGTATTTATCTAGGTGGGAAATCTGACAAATGTCGGATAGATATATTTAATACATCACTTTAATTATGTTTAAAAAGAATAAAAATTAACAACAATGACTAATAAGTTACACGAATATTACAAAAAAAAAAATATGTACAAAGAGCGGTCCTTAGCGCTAATAGCAATTTTATACAGGCAATCTTTAGATGAAGGCAGTTTTGGTTTAACATTAAAGTTGCAGTAAATCTTCTTAAAATGGGTATTGTACATTTGTGTAGTATTTTGTAAGTTGTTATTAGAATGCAATCGTTACGATACAAACATTTACTAATCAACTATGGAACAGGGTACGTACGGACATTATTGCGTTAAAAATACCATTACAAAACAGAAAATGAAGGTTATTTGCTATATCTTCCAGTGGTTTTAAATAAAGATTTTAAATTCATTACTGACATAATAATTATATTAAATATTATTATTTGTTAAATATTCTTCTCTTTAATACAATTAATACTTTGCTAAGTCACGAACGTACATATCAAAAGTATTATATATTCAGAATTTCAGGTGTCATCTCTGCGTCTATGAGTTAAACTAAAAGTAAGTAAGATTCTTTAAACATCTTATTATCTGAATAGATTTAGATGTATTGTGTTTAGTATGAATCCCTACTCCGTCCAGAGTGAAACTATCTATGATAAAAAAAATCGTGGTATTATTATCTGGTATTTAGAGTTATAGCTTTTTTATTTTGTAAGGTAAGTAATGTTTTGTAATGAATTAATCAGAAACTTGTTTGTTTTAATTACTGTTATAATTGTTAGAAGATAGAAAAACTAAACATTAGTTAAATTTATTAGTTGCAGGGTCGGACTTAAAGGCACGAGCCAGTTCAAGGTACAGTTATGCGACCCTGACCCTGTCTATACAGATGAATTGGGAAGCTTAAACTTTTGCTTATACTCCCCAATCCATCTGTATAAACAAGTTTACTTGCCTTCCCTTTCTACCCGCCCTCCCCTATAATCCCCTTCCTGTCAATATACTTATAATTTAGGCCTCTGCCTACCACTTTGGGGAATACAGGCGTGAGTCTATTTATGTATGTAGATATGTATATATGTATGTATATACATACATATGTATTTAAATTATACGTATACAATAAATATTATCATCTTGTCAAAGTAGTTCTCTACCAATACATACATATATACTGCAATACATACTCAACTACATACATATATCGTAAAAACAAACTTGACTATAAACTACGCATTATAAATAGCTGCATCGTCTGCATTTTAATATTCACTCACCATCATTCTCGTTAAGTAAACAACAAGAGAAGAAATCCGAACTCATCGTTAATTAAACTATACAACTTGCGTTAAATCTTCGAGGCCACTTTATGAACAAAAAGGTTTCTTTATAGACTTTGTTTGGTTTAAAGTTAGTAGAGAAGAGCTGTTCATTAACACTAAATACTATTTCGCGCTTTAAGCACGTACAAAGGAGAGTACATAACATTTGTGACCTTTCATATTCTTAGAAAATGTATTTCTCTAGGATTTCTTGGAATACCCTTTAGTTTGTCTGGTATTTAATTTTACTAAGTATAAACGGTTTTTAGAAAAAGAAAAAGCTTTAAAATAAATTCATTAATATTTCAAATGAAGGAACCCTGGAGGAATGAATAGGACCTTCTTTATTTTAATACAGAGTTGTAAACAAACAATCAAATGACTGCCTATAAAACAAAAAACACTTCAATGACAAGAAAAAACCTTTCAAATTAAACTGATACCCACCCAACGACTACAAAATGTCCAAAATTACGACTCAACTAGAACTACCGGATGCCATCTAGCAAAGTATCGTTTGATGGTCGTAAAAGCATCCCTTAATGGTCGTCCGATCTCAGTCGCCCTTAACCCCGCCCACCCAGTGTACCACCAGTTTTATACCCTGCTCCGTCTTAACCCCAATAATAAAATGTGGGTTGTAAATAGATAATAAGGGTGAATTCGCGGCAGAAGCCATTAAAGGCGCCATCACTGTAGTTTAACTGTCGCTATCTGCGCTCACTAATCGACATCATGTACTATTTTAATAACGTTTTTATTACCGATATGTATCACTCAGTTGCTCAAAATTTTATGTACGATTTTACAAGCTGTTCTGCGGTTAGGCGTGTTAGAGAAAATAGTTTTATTGGAAAATTTAGGAGTCACTCTAGGTATATTGACTATTTCGTAAATCAAATATTAGTTTTGGTACAAAGAGCGTCGTAAAATCAAAATGAACGTTTATATTTGAACAATTACAAATTACAAACAAATTACAACAACTATGTTTAAAGTATAAACCTTTCCCTAAAATTGTTGTAGTTTTTAGTACAGACAGGAAAGGGTATAGATGGATTGAGAAGTATAAGCAATAGCTTAAGCAAAGCAGGGTCGCATGACTCGAACTGGCTGGTGCTGGGATATTCGAGCCCTGTAACTTAATATTAGTATTAGTAGTTATTTATAGTAGTGGCTGAAAATAAACACGCATTCTAAAAGTCTAGACAGCTTTCATATCACATATTTCTTTTTTTTTAAGACATCTTTCGCACTAAGATTAAATCCTGTCCGGCTTAAGTTAAAGAATCCCACTTTGAAAACATTCAAACTACTTATACAAAGAACACCCAGACTCAAAACAAAAATTTCGAACCCACGACACTCAGCGCGGCAGTGTCGGAGCGAGGTGACCACTTAAACTACTGCGCCATCCATGCAGTCAAATTGCTACTTTGATGATTCCATTTAGTTAGGAATGCATTTTGATATTTCATAATCAAGAAGCACGACAGATGCTCGTAAATCTGAATTGAAATATTATTTTCAGTTCTTTTATTACAAAAAGTTTGTTGGAAAACTACATCCATAATTCATTTTGCATGGCATACAGCAATGTATAACAATAATTTATCATTGATATTGGATACAGTTTTTGTATTCTCTTGATTAGATTTTGCCATGAACTTGCTTTATTTTTAACTTTGAATAAAGAAGGATCTCTCACCTCTACAATGTTTTCTAAGAAATCGTTCACAGTGCAAGCCGCACGCATTTAAAATGCATTGCCAGAGGATATCCGACGGGCTCAATCACTAGCTGTCTTTCAGAAGCTCGTCAAGGATAACTACCTATCTCAGTAATAACTATTTATTGCATATGTGTACATGTATTTGTGTATGTGTCTGTAATGTATGTATGTAATGAATGTCTGTGTTTTTAACTTTAAGTTAGTTTTAGTTTAAGAAATCTAAACAAATATTTAAAAAATATGTCAGTGAACCATTCAACGAGTATAATAACAATACTCGTAATAATAGGAAGTCATAAGAAACCAACAAAAGCGATAAGCATGACTGCTATTTATTTCTCATGACGGGCCCATACCTAAAATTATGTCGATTAAGTTTAACATGTTAATGGTAATATTAGAAGGTTAATTAAACTTAACTTTACCCTGGTATAACTAGTATTACCCGGCTTGGGTAATACTAGTTATACCAGGGTAAAGTGATTTTTTGGGTAATGTCCGAAAATTTAATTAACACTACTTCGACCGACAAGTAGACGTGCGGGGGGGGGGTTGTTATTGAATAAAAGTTACTTACAATATAGTCAGTTTTTAATTTCACAAATTATTCTGACATTACCCAGCCAATGTTGGTTAGACCTAGATGTATACGGGTTAACACCGAATACAAATTACAGTTGATTTAATTTGATTTGAGAAGGAATACAAATTAAAGTTGATTTAATTTTCGGACTTTACAAAAGAAGCTTGGGAAATTCTAGATAAACTTAAATTTCCTTACCCTTTTATTATATATATATATATATATATATATATATATATATTAACTTTACCCGTCACATATGTATGTGTATAATAAACATACAAAATAACAGGTTTCTCAATTCACTTAATACCGCATTTCAGTAACACGAAGCAACATCATCTAATAATGTGGAAAAAATAGTGTCTGTGCGATTACAATGCGAGACTCGTGGAAGGTAATCTAGTTAGTGCGGTCGCCCGACGCCGCTCATTACTGTACCGCGCACGATCACGTACGGTAACACAGATATAAAATATGAGTAAATAATGTTCACTATGATTATGATAATAAATATCTGTGCAGTAAATGGTTTAGCTAGTCAGGGTCTATATCCCAAATTTAAACTATTTGCAATTTAACAAATTAGTGGAACGCATTACCTAGTGCCAAAATTTAAGCGCACTACTTAAATATGCTATAACATAATTGTTATTGTCCAATATTATTTCTAATATATAACTGAGTATATATTGTGTATAATCACTGAACAGAGCATCGGTATGTCGTTTGGAATGTTTTGCCCTTGTTTAAAATATACTTTGTTTTTCATGTTCTAATAGACAATGTTTTAAGCGAAAAACACTGAGATAGTCTGATAGCAAGGAGCCTTCTGCTTCATTTTTATTCTTGGTGATATTGCCGATTAACCGAGCTAATTTTTTTATTAATGTGCACAATTCATAGTTGTGCACATTTATTTGAAAATGAAGAGAAGATAGAGATCATTACAATGTCAATTGTTTAACGTACTTATGTTATAAGTAATAAACAAAGTATTTATTAAATAATAAGCTCTTTAACCTTTCCAGCAAAGATAACAACATTGTGGAGATGTCTTAGTGGTGTGTCAGCAGTTTCCACCAATGCCAGATAATTCTGATCGCCATCGAAACGGTTCGGGCGTGTAACCTTGTTATCGAGATACTGATTCCATCATTTCATTTTTCATGAAATGTTTGTGTTATTTAAATATGTTTGTAGGTTTTGGTTTGTAAGTTCTGTTCCAATCAAGCCATTAATATCAATCATTAATCGGTATAATATTTTTAAATATTAAGTCCCCGGGAATCTGCATATAGTATAAAAGTTGCAGTCAGCTATAAATAGAGTATTGGGGTTTCATTACATTTGATTTCCAAAAAAGTTATTATAATACATACATATAATACCTTTTTTCTTGAAGTGAGAACTGAAAAAGTGTGTAGAAAGAAGCCTTCCTAACTGTGGACATTAGAATAATAATGACCTATTCATATACCACAATAAACTTTACCCAATTCAACTGATATGTTTTAGGAATATGAATTTTGCCGTCGCCATTATACGGATTTTACTAACATATAAAGTGATCCTCAAGACATGTGTCCGTATTTTAATATTTTTTTTTTGTTTTTTAGCAAAATGCTCTACGGTAAATGGTGTGACACGAAATTATAATATAAACTGTATTTGTAAACATAGAATAGAATAGAAATAGACTTTATTGTACACCAAAAAAGTAACATGTAGAACAAACATATGTATGCATATATATTTCTACAAGGATTTAAATATAGTTGGCCGCTGGTGTTCTGACATATTACTTTTTTATATAGATAAAAACATTCACGTCTGTTTCTCCACAGGGGTAGGCAGAGGTGTTTTTAACGCCCACATTTCGATGATATATTATACTAATATCGTGACGTATGGCCAGTGACAACTCGAATGATATATTAGCAAGAATGTCAAAACGCATATCCATTATAATAGCATTTCCCGATGCTGTCGGAAACAAATAAATCTGCACAATAACATTAGACGTCAGCAGAATAAATGTAACGTCAATCCACCACCATTTGTTGTCGTTAAATCTTGCGATCTGACACACTGGTGATCTGTTCAGTTCACATTTAAACGAACTTAACTCTTACATTAAGTAAGTATATGAAACATATATGTATATAAAATATTCTAAAAAACTGTCAAGGTCACCTTCACTATGGCATAATAACACAAGTCTAGTAATATCTAGCACAATGGCAATCCTTACAAACTCAGTATTGTAACACTCAAGTCTGAAGTCCTGAATAAATGTCATCCCACGGAAAGTACGTGAAGCAATCGAAATAAGCCGTCGCCAGAACTTCAAGAGAGAACTCTTAAAAAAAACAGCTCCGATTAAAAAAACCGACACGATCAGTTGTTTTTGTACTACAGCGCCTGGGTATAACAGCACCTTAACACATAACGAAACAGCAAAGCAACCGTCTTCGTCCGCTAGGTCCGAAATACATAAAATCAGATGCCAACGTTGATTACTCAGTGTGACGTCCGGTACCGTAGCGGCTGTATGACATACTCCTTGAGAGAGGTCTTCTGTCGAGACCGAAACTAGTCGGGCATCCCCGAAATACACGAGTGAATAAAACCGTATACTTATACAAATCTGGATAAATTTCTACATGACAATTGTTTTGTTGATGACTCGTCCTTGCAGTATGTTAGGAACTATAAGCCGTACATCCAAAGTGTAAGAAGGGGAAAGACAAAAACTTAATGACAAGTGGACAATGAAGGAGATTCGGGATGCTTGTCGCCACGAGATTGTCAGGAAGCGTTCAGTGGAGGGTCCCGCTAACTTTATATAATCCTTAATAGAAATGTACCGATGTTTTTCTTTTTATTTCCAACAAAAGAAAAATTGAAAGAGATTGTTTTCATAACAATTGTTTTTTCTAGTAATAGTGTCTTTTATTCATATTTTCCTGCAATAGTGTTGATTAGATTCATATTAAGTTTATATTTTTATATTTGAGTGTTGAATATTTCTCTCATCTTTACTTCCTAAAGTACCCGGTTGACGGCAATAGGCGTGGTCCATATTACGTTAGTTTAATCAAAATCTAATTGGCAAAATGAGTCATTTCTATACACATCTGCCTACCCGCTCATATATATAGACGTAGGTTTGTGAATCATTATTACTAGTACGTCCAATAGATTCGCAGGTACCTAATATACTTAAGGCACTCGTGATGCACGACAATAGTATGCTAAAACTTGTAATGCGGTTTTTCAAATAGTCTGGGGTCGACCGTGTCAATCTGCGAGTCGAATTCCAATTGGTTTCTTATTATTGTAGAGTTTGCAATAAGATTGACACGACACAAAAAATGTTTGTGATATGTCTACTAGGTGAGGCACAAATGAAATATCAATATAAACTCGTCTTTGCAGCACAGTGTTTAAAAAAAAACTTACTCATACCTCAAGTTATTCAAATTAATAAAGACACGCAATATTGCCATATTTATTATATCTGATATACCTGATTGAGTTTCCCATCACCTACAGTAGTAAAATATCATCACCGCATAAGTCATACTCATACAAACTCTCTCTCACACACACACTCAAACTTACACGCAGTCATTGTGTATCCTATAAATCGTTTAAATCCACAAATAGGCTTCGTCAAAATAAATTCCATAACAAAAGTACTTTCTTCTAAAAGATAAATTAATAATCATGTTCCTTGTTTAGTGAACAATACACTTATTAAATTTATATGTGTATATAAATGGCCAACAACAATATTTAAATTAATAAATTGATAGTTTACCTAGATAGGCATTATTTAGAAGCTAGAGAGATCTCTAGCTTTTAAATTTGTATATCAAAAGTGTATAAACATGATTCAAAATCCCTGTCAATTATGCATATAAATATTCGCAGCACTAATAAAAAATATTGATGGATTCCGATTGCTGTTATGTTCAACGAATATCACTTATGATGTGTTGATACTCTCGGAATACTGGTTATCCAAAATATTCCTTTTTACCTGTCCTTGACGGCTATAAATCATACATGACAGACCATACAAACAAACAATAGTACCATTGAACATGAAGTATATCGACCACACTTTGAAGATGCAAACTGCTTAGTTTGTATTAGTAATGGCAATCTAGTGATAATAGGATTATATAGGTAACCTTCTCATAGAAACACTGAGAAGTTAGAATACTTATTTAAATAGTTTATTTAGGTTTAATAATATAACAATAATGGGCGATTTAAATGTAGATATTAAGATAAATAACTGTGACCCAAACTCAAATGGACACTTAAAGCTTACAGTCTCTCAAGTAATGTTGCCAGCACACTAAATTCCCACCAGATCTGATAACTGTTTAGGCCATGTTATTCTTAAAACAACACTCCAATCTACGACACTCGTTATAGGAACATATTTAACTGATCACTTTCCAGTACTTTTACATTTAAATTTATTGCCCGAATATCACTGAATTAATCGTCATGTTCAAAACACGTTTTTTTCTCAAATAGCATAGAAAACACAGACTTCTCTCAAACTGGGTCCTCATAATATCACATTTGAGAAAAACCTACGAACGCTACAGGAACTTTTGTAACAATCTATTGAAACATGTTAAGAAAGTATTCGAAAGATCTCCATTTGCTAAGGCTAAGAATAGTCCACAAATACAAAATTTTGCCAATCCAATATTAAACCGACTTTGAAGTTATTGACTTACCCAACGAGTTGGTACACTCTCCATCTCATTCTACGCCTGTTCTTGAGACGGATGAAAAGGAAGTACAGGAGATTATAGACAAGTTTCCTGAAGAAAACAATTGTACATCCCATCCATAAGTAAAGTAAGTATTGTATCTAAATTTATTATACATATAAAATGTTTATAGAAAAAAATGAATTATGGTGCAACTCCACCACAATTCATTTTCATTTCTTTAAAAAAGGAATATTTCGTTATTTTGGGGCTATGTTAATACAAGGTTAGGTCTTGTTACGAAAACAGTTATTGTAAAACATGCACTCGAAAATACTGATTTTGAATAAATATCGAGCACTCTATTCGTTAAGAAAACGAAAAAAAAAACCTAATTTTTTATTTAAAATATAATCCTACATGCAAGCAGAATGATTTTTTTTTCAAGTCATTCAAGTAGAACATATTCATTGCAGAACTCAATTGGCTCGACTAGTTGTGAATCCGTATCTAGCAGCTATAAAATATATAGTTTTAAACAATTAATCCATAGAAATACATCAATCAAACGTAGATATATGTAATAGATTTTTCATTTCAAATCGGAAATGAAGAAGGAAAAAGACTTTAACAAAATTCTTGAGGTAATAGTACACTGGACTTGAACTCGGGAAGCGGATTATTTTAGAGAATCTATTTGTTCGACTGCCCAAGAGCCCGCCCTCAACAAAATCAAATCAGACAATCAAGTGGAAAAATCTATGTCCGTTGTGCAAACAATCACGTCTAGTTACTGAGTGCCGAGTGACGTAGGGTCCTCACCTTGCCCATTTATTTGATCTCCTCTCTACTCCACTCCATTCCTTTGGGAACACGCTATTTGTTTTAAAGCTTTATTACTAAGTAATGTGTACATAGGTCAACCCTCTAAAATTTTTAGTAGATGTTGACCAATATTATGGCATTTGGTATGGCGTTTGGTATTTTGGGTTCGAGATTCAATAAATGTGTATGCTGGTGGTTAAATTAAATCGTTGATTGGGATGAAGTTAGATATATTTTATAAATAACAAATAACTTAGAGTTTATGTTGAAACTAATTTATTTGTATTCATATACCTACGTAAGTATCAATTACTTCTTTTGTTAATAAAATAAGTAGCCATCGCTGTTCCTATTTTGTGCGAAAAACACAACAAAACTGAGTCTGGTCTACAGTTTTTACAAGTGTAATTCAGTTTTGTTATGGTGTATACAGTGTCGCAAATCGTTCTAAAAATTACTACTTTTAGAACGATTTTTTGACTGACTTGACTTTACACTTACATTATTGAGTAGCCGGATTCTATGTCAGTAATAAAATTTACGTGACATTATTGGGGCCTAGTTGGAGCTAGTAGCAGCAATTAGAATAATACATACTAAACAAGAAACAAAAATGCGATGTAAAGGAAATAATACAATAACAAAGGTAAGAATACGATATTTTTTTAAATCACATCCCAATATTAAACTACTTTTCAGATATGTGTGCCTCATCAATAAATAAACCACTGATATTAATTCATTAATGTTGCCTATAAATTAAATGAAATCGTTAAGCAACATTCCATTGTGTCCAGTAATTTATTCACCGGAACGAATGCAAAAAACTTGTCTATTGGACGAGGGTGGCAACCCCGGTAAAAAGGTGTCAATTTTTGAAAGATTGTACCGCGTCATGAATATTATATCATCGAATTGAGTTAAGGGTATTTTGCGATAATGTTCGACATCGTTGGATGCTGTCAGCCTATGTCATTTCATATGGATTTGCCCTTTGTTAAAAGTAACACGTAGTGTGTCGAAGGGATGATATCGTGTGGAAAATTTGCCTTCTGAAAGTCGAGCTATGTTTACATAATCGTATGAGGGATAAGTCCTCGTTTGTATCGAGATTATAATTCGATTGAAAATATTTTGAGAGCAAACATGATATTTGGAAGTTCACCGACGTAAATTGTTATTAACGAATGTCCTACATTATATACCCTTGAAGAAAATATGATTTTCATTAAACCGTTAAAAAAATTGTTGGGTCTATTAAAATCTGATACATGATTAATTTTTAGATTTTTTTTTATTATTTTTTTTATGCGATAGGGAGCAAACGAGCAGACGGTTTCAGACCTGATGGTAAATGACTACCGCCGCCCATGGACACCCGCAACTCAAGAGTCACAAGTGCGTTGCCGGCCTTTTAGGTAGGAGTACGCTCTTTTCTTGAAGGTTTGAAGGTCGTATCGGTTCGGAAATACGGCAGGCGACAATTTGTTCCATAAGCTGGTTGTGCGAGGCAAAAAGCTTCTGGAGAAGCGCACAGTGGTGGAGTGCCAATTGTCCAGGTGATGGGGATGAATATTTTGTCGCGTAGGACAATGGCGGAAACTAGCAGCCGGTATAAGTCCGAACAATTCCTCTGAACACTCCCCATGATACAAGCGATAGAGGATACAGAGTGAAGCTACATCTCTACGCAACGCCAAGGTGTCAAGTCGATCAGAAATATCTTGGCAGTCGCTGATGCGAGTCGCTCTCCGTTGAATGCGGTCAAGAGGGAGAAGTTGCCACTGGGGTGCACCTGCATAGAGATGAGAACAGTATTCCATGTGCGGCCGAACCTGCGCCTTATAAAGTTGCAGGTGGTGGGCCGAAGTAAAATACTGTCTCGATCTGTTTAGCACACCAAGCTTCTTCGAGGCTAATATGGCCTTACTCTCTAAGTGACCGCGAAACTGGACTTCGCTTGATATATCGACGCCAAGGATTCCGATACTGGCTGATGCAGTTAGGGAAGTGTTCTCAAATTGAAGTGATACGACCAATGGTATCTTTTTAGCGGTGAACGTGCAAACCTGTGTCTTCGTGGGGTTAAACTGGACTAGGTTAAGTAAGGTTAAGACTCCAATCTGAAACTTTTGATAAAGAAGTTTCGATTTCAGACACAAGTTTGGATCGGCTTTCGATGACGTTTACCCGAGAAATGTTAGCGCGGCCGGTGTAAAGGGCATCACTCGTGCTATCGTCTGCATAGCAATGGATGCTGCTAATCTGCAGCATGTCATTGATATGCAGAAGAAACAGCGTGGGTGATAGCACATAGCCTTGTGGGACACCAGAATTAACAAACTTGGAGTCGGAGCATGCAACGTCAACAACGACCTTGATGCTTCTGTCTCTAAGAAAACTGGTGAGCCAATTGCACAGTTTCTCGGGAAGCCCATAGGAAGGAAGCTTCGCAAGGAGCGCTTTGTGCCAGACCCGATCGAAGGCCTTCGCCACGTCCAAACTAACGGCCAACGCTTCCCCCTTGGTCTCGATCGCCTGTGCCCACCGGTGAGTCAAGTAAACAAGAAGATCACCAGCTGAACGATCCCGACGGAAGACGTATTGTCGATCAATGAGGAGCTGGTGGTCTCCTAAGTACCGGAGGAGCTGGCAGTTAATAATGGATTCCATTATCTTAGAGAACAAGGAGGTGATGGCTATGGGTCTGTAGTTGGACGGATCCGAGTGATCTCCTTTTTTAGGGATTGGGTGCACTAGAGCTGTCTTCCATGAGTTCGGGACTACGCCAAGAGAGTAGGAAAGCCGATAAAGGCTCGTTAAAACCGGTGCCAACTCTGGAGCACACGTCTTTAGCACGATAGGAGAGATTCTATTGGGCCCACTCGACTTATGAACGTCGAGGGAAAGAAGCGCTTTACGCACTGCCCTTTGTGTAAACCGGACTTCCGGCATGCGGCTCTCGCACTGCAGTATGGTCGGCGGTGCGTTTCCCCCGTCGTCCAGGATCGAGTTGGACGCAAAGAGTTTGCCCAGAAGATCGGCTTTTTCTTTAGCTTCGTGGGCCAACGAATTATCTCCTATGCGCAGAAGTGGAAGGGATGGCTTACAAAAGTTCCCCTTAACAGCTTTGGCAAGAGACCAGAATGCACGAGTTCCGAAAGGGATACTCACTAGTCTCTCGCCAATTCTGCTGATGTGGCATGAGGCAAAGTTAAATTGCTTCTTTAATGTGCTGGTCTTTACATCCCGTGCTGTCGCTGCATTAGCCCATGCTTGGTAAAATTCCTGCTTTCGGCGGGACGCCGCTTTGCAGGTTCAACCAAACCAAGGCTGGGACTTGCCACCTGTGGGAATCAGGGAGAATGGAATGAAAAGTTCCATACCCTGAAGCACAACATCCGCGACAGAGTTGTAATGTATTCAGGAACTCCAGGAACAGTCGGGATACGGAATAAATCAGACACCAACTTATGATGACAACGTATAATTGCAGATTGAATGACTTGTCACAAAATACAACAGATGTCTATAACTTACCCACATTTATACATACATATATCACACCTCCACCACAAATACACAAAAAAAAGAATAAATACCAAAATAACAAAAACAGATATAGTTCAGGAAATAATACAATAAGAACATAATTATTATGTAACTTGAAACCAATCTACAGGTTTATGTATTCGCCTGGAATAACGTTTCACGGGTGAATCAGCTGGAGATGGTGGTGTAGGTAATTCACCTTCAGTATGTACTCCACTCTCACCTCCACCAGAGATGTCATCTTGTGATATCTCTTCTTTCTCCTCGTTAGGTAATTCAATGTCAATCCTCTCACCCGTTAAAGACTTACTTGAACCTTCGTCATTAGGAACGGTAACATCAGATAGGCAGGATCACCGGTTGTACTATGTGCAGTATTTCTATAAGCAAGTAGAAATGCTTGCAAAGCAGCGTCAACGTCAACCTTATCTTTGCAAGCCTTTCTAATTGCTCGTTTGCACAATTTTACTGCATTCTCCGCGGCACCGTTTGAAGACGGATGATAAGCAGGTGAAAACCGCTGTTTAATACCATTATTAGATAAGAAGTTTTTAAATTCTATGCTAGTGAACGGTGGACCTTGGTCCGAAACTAACTCTTCAGGTCATCCAAATCTTGCAAAGGTGGACCTTAGTATTTTAATTACATTAGACGCATTAGTACGAGACATTTCAAAAGCTTCAATCCATTTTGATGCCGAATCCAAAATAATTAAATAAGTAACCCCATTGTACGGCCCCAAGAAGTCTATATGTAATCTACTCCACGGCCGGGCCAAATACGGCCACGGTTGTATCGGAGCTCGCGACGCCGCGTCCGCTACAACTGCACACGTTTCGCATTGCTTACATATCGCTTCGACATCCGAGTCGATGTTAGGCCACCATACGTAACTACGAGCTAATCCTTTAGTCTTAACAATTCCCATGTGACTACTATGTAATTGTTTTAATACGTTCTTTCTTAAAAAATTTGGCATCACCATACGATATCCCCACATTATACACCCACATTCGGTATATAACTCATGGCGTCTAACAAAGTAAGGTTTCATTTGATCTTCGAGACATGCCGCGGGCCACCCTGATTGAATATACGCTAAAACTCTGCTGAGGATTTTATCGCGGGCAGTTTCCTGCCTAACATCTTTACTTGTAATCGGTAAGAAGTTTTCAACAAAATTAACGTAAGTATTTTCGTTCGATACCTTTACATTACATTTGCCGTGCGATAAACGGGACAATGCATCCGCACTATTTTTACTCGAAGGACTGATTTATTCCGTATCCCGACTGTTCCTGGAGTTCCTGAATACATTACAGTGGCGACGAGATTGAACAATACGCGTAATAAATAGTGTATTAGTGATTAGTGGAACACATTATAAAGTACATCATGTCGATGTCTCCGAATTCAAAGTAGACAATGACGATTGGCGGTTGTATGTGGAGCGTTTGGAACAATATTTTATTGTTAATAAAATATCGACTGAACTACAAGTGCCTACACTAATTACGGTAATGGGTGCCGAGAGTTATGAACTGTTAGTTAATCTGTGTACACCGTCCAAAACAAAAAGTAAAACTTTTTCGGAAATAACGAACATTATGGAAAAATATCTACAGCCTAAACCAAGTGAATTAGCTGAACGTTATAAGTTTAGAGCTAGAAAACAAATGAACGGTGAGTCTATATCGGCATATACAGCGGTGTTAAAGAAAATATCTAAAACGTGTGAATTTGGGAGTTGGCTCGAGGAAAGCCTGAGGGATCAATTGGTTTGCGGTATATCTAGTGATCTTATACGACAACGGTTGTTTGCAGAGAGTCAGTTAGATTTCTGCAAAGCATTTAAGCTGGCAGTGAGCTTAGAGGCGGCAGAGAAGGACGCGGCAGTGGTTGAAGGTCAGAGAAAGTCAGCGGGCGATACCTGGGTGACGGGAGTCGAATGTCAGGCGTTAGCGGTCAACGTGCGGCGCACCGCTGTCGGAGAACCAAGCGGTCGCGGGCGGCGTGCGGCGCCCCGGCCATCGACAGCGCCGGCTTTTCGGGAGCGTGCGCAGCTACAGCAACAATGTCGTGTGTGCGGAGCGCGCCATGACACAGGCACATGTAAGTATGCACGATATACGTGTCGAGTGTGTAATCGGCGAGGGCATTTGCGGCGTATGTGTCCTAATTTAATGGGTGCGCATCATATAGATGTTGGGCATGGCACGGATGAAAGTGATACAGCAAGCGAGGAGGTAATTTTCATTGATAATTGTTCTTTGTCAGCCTCAATGTGTAAGCCTATTTATATGACATTAAATGTTAACGGTAAAGATTTACAAATGGAATGTGATATGGGTAGTGCCGTATCGTGTATAAGCTGGGAATGCTATAATAAGCTGTTTAGCCAACTGTGTCTCACGTCTAGTCCACTAACATTCCTTTATTATACAGGCGAGTCAATAAAGCCGATAGGGGTGATAAAGCCATTAGTGAGGTATAAAAATGTGTGATTTGTCGCAAGCTTACGCGCAGTTCGAACTGGACCATAGTAAGAAATACACAGTAATTAATACACATAAAGGTCTATTCATGTATAATAGGTTAGTATACGGGCTGTCTTCGAGTCCAGGTATATTTCAAAGACACCAACTTATGATGACAACGTATAATTGCAGATTGAATGACTTGTCACAAAATACAACAGATATCTATAACTTACCCACATTTATACATATATCACAAGAGTCAGCAACTACATTGGGATCATCCGGAGAGAAGCAAACCTGCCTCCATGAGTAGGATGCAAAGAATGTTCGTATTCCATCCCAGTCTGCTGACCTATAGTGCCATACACGGCGACTGCCTGTAACTCGCGGCCGCAGCGAGTGAACGAGTGGCACCATACTCCTAATCAGGCAATGGTCCGAAGAGCCAAAGTGTGAGGTCAGCAGAAGATCCAACAATGAAGGCACGTGGCTTTCTGCTAGCTGCGTCAAGCCATATGCCAAGTCGAAATCGTGAACAGATCTTCCCGCATGATCGGTTTTGCGCGAACCAAGCCATTCGGCGTTATGGGCGTTAAGGTCGCCAAGAATCATGATCTCTGCGGATGGGACCTGCTGGAGCACTGAGTCTGTAGCCATTTGGACGTGGTCGATGAGTCGGTCCGTTTCGCGTTTCGGCATCACCGCTATGGGACCTGTAGAGGCATACGTAGATGCGGGGATGGTCGTCGCAGTCTACACGTAGCCATAAGATGGAGAGGTCCCTACCTTCAAGATTGCCGAGGCGGGGAGAAGTGATATCATCTCTAACTACACGCATACACCAGCCTTAGGAATAAAGGAGTGTTCCAGTCCGTACCCAGGGTAGCAGAGGTAGGATGTGTCCGCTGGAGATGATATCTGCGTCTCGGTTAAAAAGAGCAAGGCCGGCTTTGCTGTCAAAAGGTGGTGGGGGACAGTTTCGAGGTTAGAATGTAAGCCCCTGATGTTACAAAACTCCACGTTAAACGTGACAGGGGGTGCCATGGTACGCCTTCTCTTGCCCCGAGCAGATTTTTAGAGCGCAGTTGAGCCCCCCCCAGAGTACGAGGGGCAGCCTGAGCGTCCACGCTCAGGTATAATCCGTACTGAGGGTGGACGTCCAGGGGGGGATTCTCCAACGCTAGCGCTGGTACCCCCCTGGGGTATCCTTTTTGTTAACAGCGCTATCATTAGGGGGGGTGGGGGATTTTGGGCCTCCGGGGACCTCACTCATTTCGGGTAAATGCAACGCAAGCGTTACTTCACAACCGGTTTTCTGTGAGGCCGTGGTATCGCACCGGTCGAGCCGGCCCATTCGTGCCTAAGCATGGCTCTACCACGTAAGAATTAATGTATAAGTCAACATAGAGATGACTGTAATACAAGGAATTATTAACAAACTATGCAATAAATACACACATCCAGTCCTCCTTATTCGAAACTATGTACCAGTGCTGCTGCTGCTATGTAAAAAGTAGTGGAGTATATACTATTCTGTAAAGCATTACGTAAATTATTACAAAAGTACTTAATTTAATAATGAAGTACAGGCTTTCATAATATCTCACCTACTTATTAATAAATATTTCCAGAAACAACATCTGTGACAGATGACTAAGAACTCTTTGTGGAATTATCAAGGTGAAGCCCAGATTTGAGAGAAGCTGTTTTATATAATTTATTTTCAGTTGTGATTAATTCCTTATAGTGAATAATTTTTGAACAAATTTGTTTTCCCGCTCTAACTTCTAAATTAATTATTTACCTTATGAATGTAACGTTTTATACTTCACTATTTGGGAATGTAAGTGAATAATAAGCAACCTCAAAATAAACCTTTACATTTTGAATGACAAGCATATAAAAGTTAAACGAACAAAGAAAGTGCCCAAAAGAATTGTGTCATATCTGGAGACGGAGGACAATTGCTATGCGCTAATCCTTGCGTGATACAGAAAATACCTTGGCTTGACAAAAACATAATATCATATAAAATAGAAAAGGTTACCATCATCACATATTCTCAAATAATAAAAAAGTTACAATAAATGTAATAAATAAAACATTTCACGGACTAACAGTTTGAAAGTAGAGATATAGCTAACGGAAATCGTAAAATAAGTTTTTCTACGTCGACGCCGCCCCGTCGCGAACGACAGATCTGCTTTCTAATAAATTACTAACGCATTTTCTTTTAGTGTACCTGAGTGTATTGATCTCAACTACAAGGGTAACAAGAAATTAGATACCTAAAAGCTAAAAGTCTAACTAGCTAACAGATACGTGTAATAAAAATTATGGAAAAATGTTTTATACTTTATTGTTCTAAAAATGTACTTTAATAAGTTGGCATGATGTCAAGTTAAGTTAAACCAGATGAGCAGATACAAGAAGTGATTAACACTAATAAAGAAAATATAACGACAATTATGATGAATTAATTGTTGTAACGTATTTAAAAGGCGTATTGTACGCCAATAAGGCAGGAATTTTATGTACTTATTGAAGCACTTTCATCTGCAACACATGAGAAAGGCTAATCTCAAAGTTGATGTTTGCGAATATAAAAAATGTGAATAAAATGTCAATGACCAAATTGGCATTCCTTTTGCAACATAGTTGAGAGAATTCTGTTTAAATTCTTTAAAATTATTCTAATTTTGTAAAGTAATCAGAAATTTTGTAAGCAATAAAGAATAGAATATGATTTCTCTTATTAGGTAAATCTTAATAATCATAACGAACATTTTAATTAATATTTTTACTAAATTTCAATAATAGAACCAATGCAATTACTTGTTTGACGAAATCATTAGGATACAACGTTATTTTCATAGAGCAAACAACGTTAAGAGTATTTGAATATTTCACGTTCGTTTTGCAACGAACTTCTTTTGTCTCTAAAATGTATTTTTAATCACTATTTAAGTTTTTTAATGAAGCGAAAAGTCTTAAGTTTTAATACTTTGATATCATATTAGGTACTTTGAAAATTGCTAATGCTTTAGGGCAACACTTGGTTTTCAGTCATACATAGGTATGAGTGTTCACATTTATATTTTTAATTGAAATTACTTTAAATCTAGAATTCACTATTTCTGCTGACGTACTTTACAGTTGTAAGGCACACGAAATAGGGATTAGTAATACCCACTTTTACAGATCTACTACAGATATTAAAACCATCTTCAACATTTTATAAAAAAACTAAAAGCTGTTTTGAAATGCTATATATTTATATATATATGTATATATATACACATAGCAGTGTTATGTTTTTGCTAGGATAGCATGAGTTTCTTGCGAGGCATAGACTGTCAACGTGCTCTAGACACTGATTCATTGTGATTTTAAAGTGTAGTAGTAAAAAAAAAAGATTATGTTTGTTTGTATCATTGGTGGATTCACCGTTAGGAATAATCTCACATGGAGAGGATATATTCTAATTATATTCAAATCTGGTTTATAAGAAACTAAATATTTCTATGTTTTGGTGAAAGGCAGGCTAATCTTTCACTTAAACTTCATCAGCCAGAGAACGAATAACCTGCTAAAAATATTAATATATTTTACAAATTCAATCGTTGACACTCTTCAAAATCAGTTTTCCAATTTTTATATGAGCCATCACTTGCAACAAACTCAATTTCATCTTATTTTCGTAAATGTTTTCAAACGAACAACGTCTGTGTCAAACACAACGTTGGCGGCAACAATGACGACTGAATCAAATGTCAACTCTGTGACATATACTAAGGTATAATATAGTTCTTTATTTGCTGTATTATATTCTAGGGGTAGGAGTTGATTATATACCTTCGCTTACGTGACAGGCTGTATGTAAAAAATCTATTAACTACTGCAATATAGTTAGAAAGACATAGATTTAAATTACATTAGAGAAAGATTTACGGTATTCAAGTTTTTGTGGCTAGACCACAATAAGCTTACAACTTGTGTAAGTGTGTTAGTCGTCTATTCAAATATTCAATTCCAAATATCGACACGTTGACAAACCCCAAATGAATTCCCTTTCATGTCGTTAAAGCTACAGGAGAGAAATGGGAAATCATTTTACTACGTAGCTCCTTCCCACTTGAAATTCATTAAAACCTGTTCTTAGTCAAATGTAATAATTTATTTAAGCAACAAAAATCCCCAAAAGTAGTATCCATTGAAGTGTATTTAACGCTAAAGCGGAGTGTAGAGTAGTGACGTGACCCCACAAATTTCATCTTTACTATATTTTATGAGACAGTTACGGTGATTTGAACGGCTATTGTCATATTCGTTTTGATTAATGTAATTTTATTGAAAATAAAAGTTGGGACAATGATATAAATTTACTTTGCAGTTTAACGATAATTAAAAACCTGTGGTTACTGGACTACATATAAACATTTATAAGTCTAACAAAGATAGTTTTTTTTATGGTATAGCTTGACAAACGAGTGACGGGTCACGTGATTATAAGAGACTTCTACTGCCGATGAACAATTGCAGCTCAAGCGTCACAAGAGTACTGACCGCCTTTTAGGTTAGGGGGAGGGAGGAGGTTAAAAATTGGGCCTCCGGTAACCTCACTCGCCAGGTCATACAATGCAAGCATTGTTTTTGTTTAATAGCCAATTTTCTGTGAGGCCGTGGTCATACACATACTTCGATCGAGCCGGCTCATACGCATTTCAATATTTTAGGAATTGAGATAATTCGTTAACATACTTACTATTTGAATTATAATTACTTTTTTTTCTTGGAAGACACACAAAACATTTATTAGTTGCCATACTTAATAATATAATTTACAAATTAATTTATTTAATCGAAAATTTCGATGTATTTTGACTGTAAGCATCCATCACTAGTAAGCCCAGACTCACAGGAACGTATTAGCGTATTAATAATTCAGCATATCTTTCTCCGCATTATGTCATTTACGGTGTTACCTTTTAGACGAGTATTTACACAAAAGAAGAGAGAATCAAAAATGATAATTATATGCAAATCTCGGGTTCGTTTGAGGGTCTCTTATAAACGTCTGGCCCTGTTTAATGTTAAGGAGGCTTTTTTAAGGTACGTCAAAATAAGGGTATGAACATCATCTGTTATTTCAGTTGTAAATATTAATGAAGGCGATAAATATACTCAGAACGTTTTATAACATTATTTTAATTTTCTTGACACGAATTTGTAACATACATGACTTATATTTTATATTATATGACACGAATTTGTAACATACATGACTTATATCTTATATTTTATTATTATTTAATTTTCTTATTATTAAGCTAAACCTAATTATTTCACTATAATATATTATACTAATAACTCCCAACGCTGTTGGTAGCGATCGCATAAGCATAAATGATCTAGCCTATTACTTTCCTTACTAGATTTTAGTAATGCCTTAATAGTGTAGATTTCGACATTATTTTAGGTAAGTTACGCTCTAATATCATATCTCCAATATTTATTGGTTTCAAAGTTACCTGTTTGGTCGCAAGCATCATGTACATTTTGAAGAGTACTTTTCTTCCTGGTGTAATACGTCTGCTGGCATACCGTGGGTCGGCGTTTTGTCTCCTTTTCTTTTCACAGGTTTTATAAATTCTGTTTCGATATCATTAGCTTCATCCTACTAGCTTTATTCAGACGACTTTCAAATTTATACGGAAGCATTGTTACACAAATTGATAGAAGCCTTGTCTACTATAAGTAGTGATATTGCGCACGTGTCTAACTGCAGCAAACAATATAGACTGGTGCTTAACCCTTTTAAGACGCAAATTATTGTAGTCGGTAGTCCTAGAATGCTAGGTAGAACAGACTTTGCTTAACTATCGGACATCATATTCAATGGTACTCCACTACCAATAAGCATATATGTGTAAACCTGTGTATTTCTATTGATATCACCTTATTTCGGGGACCCCAGTTGCGTGAGGTCAGTCGCAAGTTATTTGCATAGGCGTGTTCCTTGCGAAGGCTAGTAAATTTTCTGGCGACAGCCACTAATATTACAATTTCGCAATCCCTTCTTTTTCTTATACTTCACTATGTTGTTGCCAGTTATCTCGATATCCAACTTATTCAAAGGAACGCTTTAAATTTTTCAATGATACACATTCAAGATCCATCAGGTCGATTTCATGACTTGCTAATATATTCTTTGTATAATATATTAACATAAGAAATTCTGTCTTCTGTGTATCTACAATCACATCAAGTACCATCACTATTGTATATTTATGTATGTGTGTATACATGTGTATATGTATGAGTAATAATATATATAATAAATTTACAAAACATATACCACCTTATACTATTGCTGACACCAAAACTACCCTTAATTACATCTTATTACTGTTGTCTCTGTCCATCCAAAGTTTGCCTGTAAGAAATCAGCGATTAGCGATTTAGCGATAAGGCCGTTTGTACATATGTACATCTTTATCTGTTTTATCTTTTGTGAATAATTTCTTGTAATTTTTTTATTCTCTCGACGTGTGACCTGATGGTAAGTAACCGCCGTCCATGGACACCTGCAACTCAAGAGTTGCGAGGAAAAAAGGAGTAGGAATTGGACCTCCGGAAACCTCCTCATTTCTGGGAATAAAGTTTGTTGTACATACAATGTACAATAAAGTTTATTTATGTTCTATTATATACTTAAACTTTTTTAATGATGATATAAAACTGATCTAAACTCGTTGTTTAAAGATGTGAATAAAGAGGAGTTGACCGGATCGGTGAGGCACTTTTCGGAGAGACAATGAAATGTTGCTAATAAATTAAAACGTATTTTTGTGCCGGCAAAGAAATGGGTTGTTTAAATTATAATTCACTAAAATGCATATTTTTAATATACATATATGTATATATATATATATTTTATATACTATAGGGGGACAGACGAACAGACGGGTCACCTGATGGTAAGTAACACCGCCGTCCATGGACACTTGCAACTCAAGAGTGGCAAGTGCGCTGCCCGCCTTTGAGGGTGATGATGGGGGATGTAGGGAGAGGAAAGAAGGGAGTAGGGATAAGGAGATGGGAAAGAGGAGAAAGGAGATGAGGGGAGAGAAAACGGGGGAAAATTGGGCCTCCAGAAACCTCACTCAATTCGGGGAAATGCAACGCTAGCGTTACTTCACAACCGGTTTTCTGTGAGGCCGTGGTATTGCACCGGTCGAGCCGGCCCATTCGCATGCATGGCCGCCTAAGCATGGCTCTACCACTGAATAAATATATAACGATTGTTATCGAACTGCACTGGTAGAAAAAATCCTCTCCATATTCATTCGGGTTTCAAATTTTATACTATCAATTAGATTAAAAAAATAACCGCATTATTATCGCTATCTAATTCAACTAAAAAGAAAAAGCCAAAATAACCCTAAGCGAGGAATATGATGTATTCTTAATTGCATGGTTCGACTTACGAATATTAGAGACTGTAGACAGCTTTTGTGGTTAACTTTTTAATATTTCATTCGGATACCACAGACTACCCAGAACTAGATCTAGATCTGTCAATATGAGTAGGAATGTTGTCTGAAGAAAACCACCGCGAGTGATAACACCGCCAATTAGCATACTTGTAAACAAAATCTTAACGTATTACATGGGTATTAAAGTAATGTATTATAAATAAATAAATAAAACAGTGTTTACTAGCGAATACGAAAAAATACGATATTCAAACATTGTTACCTGCTAAGATTTCCTTTGAAGCGTATAGTTGGGTCCAAAACACAAACTGAAAATTCAACTTGGCATCAAGTATTCGAAAAACGAACTGTCTTCGTTAGGGTTGTCCCATACCTGCGCTGCATATGTTACTATGCAGTAAAGTTTTCAAACTTAAATCCCATTCGCATTGTTTATTCTGAACAAGTTGACGCTCGACGAACAAAATCGAATTTCCTTTGATTGTAGATACAAGTTGGTAAAAAAAAAATAAGTTTTGAGAAATAACAGCTAAAGATTATTTAGATTTAGTTGGTTTATTTTATTATGGTCTAGAAAAATACCTATTTTTTTTCTCCCTCATATATTACCTCTTCTCTCTCTCTCTCACTTTCAGATCATATTCAGAATATCTTCCTTTTTCGAACACACACATAAATACACGACTATATCCTCGAAGGGGTAGGCTTGTAAATACCCACATTTTCCCAACCATCATTTAGTCCCCCTTACGTAAAATGGGGTCAGCCTATTACTGTCACGCGGGCATAGGGCACAGACTGTATTAACACTGTCTGATAGATAACAGTCTAATCCCTTAGTCATTCGTCACGACAATCACGGAAAGAGATGGGGTAACCCCATTCTACTCCATCAAGTTTCACGCGTTTATTTGTAAAAGTCGGTTAAAATAAAAAACAATGTAAAAATTGTAAATGATAACCTTACTTTATATCGTATTTGAACTTTTTTATCTCGGATTGAAGTACAAACAAGAAACCTACAATAAATATCCGAAAACAGATTATTTTCATTCAAATTCAGATTACTTTAGGTCCTAAAACTGTCATTATAATTTAAGAAAGGACTGTTCTCGTCGAAAGCTCCATAAATATCAAACAGTATCCCTATAAATACACATTATCTCGAGATGAAGACAAAGCAGTAATATAATATATCCAACCCTTCTAACTAATGTATTTCATTAAGATAATTGCTTAGACCGCAGGGAGTGACCTCTTGAACTATGGGAATCGTTGCTCTTTGAGCATATAATTAATATTACAATAAGAATGGATTGTAAGCATTGGGTTTTAATAATGAAATCGATTTAATTTATTAGTCTTAAGCTTTAAAGAGGAAATGGTGGTGATACATTGTCAAGAGACAAAGCTATTTTTTTTTTGTGTTTGGGAAATACTGTATACACTTTCTCATCTATAAAGGATTTTGAATCATAAAAAAATAAATCTATTGTGTTGTAGTTGTATTACAATAAACATTATTTTACCTAATTAATAATAAAAATAATAACTTAGAATATTCAATAGTATAGGTAAATTAACATACAATTAATAAAAATACATTTTTTTTACAATATGAATAGTTAATAACAATAAAGAAAAATAATGTAGCCTCTTTATTTTCTTTATGAATGACTTACAAAACAATTAATATATCATATAATTATTATCAATGTGAAATGAAAAAAATAAAAATGAAATAATAAAATATTGCAGCAATTAGTATATAAGTGTTAGATTCCAATAACATTAAATAATTTCCTGTTATAAAAAATTCTAAATAATAAAATTCTAATTTTAAATAATTTATATTAATTAAGTTTTTAATTCAATTAAACATTTAATATCAATAAAGATTTGCTTTTGTGATCCAATTTTCACGAGCTTTTCTTATTATCTCATTAACCCATTCTTGTCCTCTTTGCCTTTTGTTTGATAGTCCTTGCCAAGTAGTTACTTTCTTTGTTCATTTTTTCTTCTCCATACGTGATATGTGATCCGCCCATTTCCATTTTAGCTTTAGGGAATGATCCAAAGGGTCTAAAATATTTTTGTCGTTTTTCTTATTTCTGTGTTTCTTTTCTATGTTTTCTTTGTATGTTCGGTGTATTCCTGTCCATCGCTATCTGGTATACATGTATTTTGTTTTTGGTGTTTTATTGTACATCCATGTTTGGCAGCCATATGCCAGACAGGGTAGTAAACATGAGCCTATTTTATTTTTCTTAAGTTTTATTGGGAGTTTTGATTGTAGGGTTTCTTCATTGCTCCATAATTTATTCCACGTTATGTTAACTCATCTTTCAACCTCATCTTCGTATCTTGTCTTAGAGAACGATACTTGTTACCCTAGGTAGACATAACTTTGAACGTAGTTTTGAAAGCATTTAGTTCTAGGCTGATTGTACTTCTTACATCTCTCAGCTCATTAATCATTTCTTGTAACTGGGATGCTGTTTCGGAAAAAATATGATGTCATCAGCAAACCGAAGATCACTAAGAAATTTTCCATTTATATTAATTCCTTTCCTTTCCCAGTTCAGTATTGTATTGTAGTAGATGTCTTTTATAAGATCTATAATCTCCGCTGTTACTTCGCACTCATGTAGAGCCAGTAAATGCCAGGTAGAGTGGTCTGTCGTTTTTTTTTTAAATGTGCTCTATATATTTTTCTTTTATGTAGACTAACAATTGTTTGGTTGTATTAAGGTTTTTAAGACCTTTCTTTAAGCTACCTGGTGATTCGAGGTGTGTTTTGATTTCGTTTAGCCTGCGTTCTGTGCTTTTACATTTCAACAATTTGTAGATTTTGTAGAGATAGGTACGTTCGTTGTTATCTTCTTTATATGAATTATGGATTAGGAAATAGGGATTTTTTATGAACTAATTTGTTCTTACAATAATACCTGTATGTAAGTAAGTAAGTAAGTAAGTACTCTTTATTGTACACCAAATATACATATAAAATACATCTGATATTTTCACATAAAATGTACAGCAATATCTTACAGGCAACCTTTGGATGGACAGGATTTTAATGATCTCTTATGGGTGGCTGTGGTGTACAGTCATGTAATGTATGCTAGTTTAATGGCAAATATATATAAATACCCAATATAAGTGCAAAGATTGATATATATATATAATATAATATAAGATGAATGTCAAAAAAAAGAATACCTAATTTAACGTCTTTTCTAATATTTATATGTATAAAGTTGTTATTATAGTGTAAGCAACCACAGTGCATAGATATAAATACATACATATATATAGAAACATACATACATATACCTACACATACAAGTAAATATATACCTATAGTTATCTTAGACATTACCTTGCAAATAGTAGTCTTTTAACATTTTTTTGAAGGATCCTAATGATTGAGCTCGTCTGATAGGTAAAGGTAGGGCATTCCAGAGCCGTGCTGCTTCAACTGTGTATGATTTGTCAGCAAACTTTGTCGAATGCACTGGTATTTGCAGTTTTAAGCTTTCCGATGATCGCAACAACCTCGAATGTGTGTCACATAGGAAATTAAAACGTTTATGTTAACAGAGAAGGACTCTCGTTTTGTTGATTTTTGTTGAATTGAGTTTAAACTGGTGATTATTGTTTTTTAATTTTATTGTATAAGGAGTCTATATTTTCATTTTTTTCTAGTGTGATTTCGTTTATACTTGTACTTACGGTTTGTAAAAAATGTTCTAGTTTGGTTTATAATTTTTGACTTTTACTCTAATTTCCTTCCAGTGCATTCTGTACTAAGCTTCTCATGAGTCGGTGGCCGCTGGGAAACGTTAGATTTGATATAATTTCTCAGTGTGTGATGTTTTCTTTTCTATTGGTTAGTATATTATCACTTCGATTTTTCTGTTCTTTTATATTTGATCTTTTTAAATAGGCCGCTTGTTACGTACTGTACGTACTGTCATTATTACAGTTTGTAATTCTTCATAACCTTACTACTAATCTGATATTCTACTCATAGAATATCAAATTTTTCTTTCTAGTCTGTTTTTCTAAAAAATATTTTTTTTTGTCGTTGTTTGTTTATTTTTGTTTCTAAGATGCTCTCTGCTTTCCATAATTGTAAATTTGTAATTGATATTGTCAATTATAGATTGGGTAATATTCTCTTGCATCTCTTTTATTTTCTGTTATTGATTATTTAGATCGCCTTGAATTTCTTTTAGAATTTTCATAATATTTTGAATGTTTTGGTTACTTGTTATGTCCTCTTACTTTGAGTAGCTGCACTTTAATGAATAGTTAATATTAAATATTAATACTTAAAAATCAACATTCAAGTATCACTGCATGCATCATTAATTATTAAAAATGTCAATTTAAAAAATCATCAATAGAGTAGAAACACCCATTACCTACCAAAAACATAATATATATAAATATATATTATGTTTTAGACTAGGCTGTGCTGCTGATGTCATACTCGCATGTCACGGTGCTTCTCTATCGACTTGGCTAGTGTTGATTGATCGATGCTATTGTTTCCGTCAGTCTACTTTTTCCGTTGCGATATATGCAATGAATGGTGTATTTAATAATATAATTAAGTATACGTTAATTATATCCTCTCCCATATAAGACTTTTCAATGTTATATCTAAATAGGCACTCATAAATTTTAAACAATTATAATAATAATTCAGCAACAAATAATAAACATAAAAAGACTTATTTATTACAAGAATCAGTCTTATATATATCATTTTAATATCTGAGCTTAAATTAAAATACGTTCTTAGGTACTAACAATCATATGACTCTTGAAATAAACTGTTGTAATCTCAGTTTAGACGATTTCGCAACGCAATAAATTAATGATATAAAGTTAGAATAAATACTAAATATGCGCATAAAACCAAGTAAACACATTGTTTATGAGTTTTGGCTTCTAATTTGTAAATTTTTGTAAGTTATTTATTTAATATGCTATCGTTAAAGGACTCCACTGTAATATGTTTCCAAGTGCATGTTGTTAGTTTGATATTGTATTGGAGAGAGGTAAAAAAACGTGTTGTGGAATTACCAAAGTTATATTAGTGAAATTTTGAAAAAAAGGGCTTGTGGAAGAGCCATGCTACACCGTGGGAGATTAATACTTAGGCACGAATGAGCCGGCTGGACTGAGTAATGCCAATAATAACAGAAAACCGATTGCCAAACAATTCTTGGTTGGTATATACCGAGTGAATGAGGGTACCGGGACCTAAACCACCTCTCTTCTGCCCGTGCCCCCACCTCACACCTCGGCTCGTTGGCCCCCGTATGCCATAAAAAATGATTAACATTTAAAACCGCTCTATGAAAGGTTTATTGATAGTAGATACTATATAGGCAACACTTTTAATAGGTGTTTGTAAGGACAAAAGCAAGTGAATAACTATTGTCTCTACTTCAATAGAAAGAGAAGAGTTTAGGTTAATGTATGTTTGTGTGGTTTTGTCTTTGGTTTTGTCCATGGTCCGGAGCGATACTGCATGGACCGCCGACACTACCTTCTGCGAGTAGATGATGTCCTCAAAGGAAGCGGTGGAACGAGAGAGGGACCACATCACAGATCTCTCTGCCCTCAGAAAGTGCAGCGAGCGCTGGAGGTTATTGATCAATCTCCGGCCACCTTAGAAAACGGCCTACGGGTGACGACTTAGGGGAATTCATCGTCCGCACAATTACAGGCCCGAGAGGCAGCACAGGTGCTGTGTTCTGTGTGTGCTTCTCGACGATGGTTGCAACGGGTGACGAGACCCGTCTTGGGTTGGACGAGTCCCGCCTGTCGGGAATCCAATTGTAATTTTCGCTCCCCCAATCGAGATGTGTATTTTGATCGGTAAAAATCCGACAGACCCCTTCTCCCCCAAAATGGGAAAAGATCCTCCAACACCTTATCAAAAAAAATGTTTGTATTATAATTGTTCACCGCAAAAAAAAATTTCGTCGCTACAACTAACATACATACATACATACGTAATATCACGCCTCTTTCCCATAGAGGTAGGCAGAGACCACTTCCTTCCATTTGCTACGATTCTGACATACCTTTCTCGCTTCTTCAACTTTCATTCCTTTGTACAACTATCAACTACTACAAAATTTCAAATATTTGCAATTTTTTTTTAAATGTTCTGTCTAACTAGATAAAAGTTATAGTTTAATACAAAATAGTCTCTAGTATCAAAAAGTATTCATATTTTTTATGTTCAAGTTACTTAACTGTACTTCAAACAAAGAACAATACAATACATGTTAACATTGACTCAAATTCATATATTATGCAAATATATGGCATCTATCAATGCATTACCAAATACATGAAAAATAAATTTTTAATAACCCGTCTAGACCAAACATTTACAGAAACCGATTCAAGCTTTGCCAATCCCAAGTTTTCTACTTAAGAAACCAATGTTGAACTGTTTTATTGATGGTTTGTTCTCTGCTTACTCAGCATTCATTCATTTATTCATTCATCTTGTTTAGACTCAATCACATCCAATATAATAAAACAGTAAATAAATCCATAATGATCAAAACTTCATTTCACAAATATATTATTCTTGTCGGTACTGAATTAATGAGTAAAAACTTTTTGCAGACTCAAAATAAGCTGTAGCAGCTAATTTATATGTTGGCTCTTAATGAAATTGTTTGCAGTATAACGGTACTAAAAAAATTACAACTGTTTTAGATAAATCGAATTTGAAATTTTATTATTTCAAAGACGATTTATCGAATATCGATCCATATTCTTATTTCTTGTATTGTTATTATTTATTGTATTGTTGTTAATATTGAACAATAAATGTAAATTGCTGAGCATTCATTTGTTTTTTTTTTAAACAAAAATAAAAATAAACAAAAATCTGGTACAAATGTTTTTTGAATTAATCAAAACAATATGGGATGGGTAATAATATGTAAATGAATCCACTTTTGCTTATCTTATTAAAAAAATGCGAGACTTGTTTAATAATCAAGGAAAATATTGAAAATATATTACAGCCGACTAAATTATTGAACTCCTCACTATTTTTTAATTTTCCACATACAATACAAAACAATCTATTAACTCCCTCACTATTAAGTGGATTCAAATGGCACCTGAAAAACCTGAATATGAAAATACAGTAAAAAAAAACATCCTTTCGTTTAAAAACAGAACGACGAGACCAAGCCACATAAGCTTTGATAGTTATTTATATCGAGTCGCTTGCAACTTCTAAATCTAAAGTTTCAAGTTAGAAATAAACAAGTTTTAAAAGAGAGAATATTGAATTACTTTAGACTCTCTTGTTCAAAAGTTTAGTTTATTAGTAAAAGTTTAGTAATATTAAATAAAACTTTACATATTCTTTGCATTCTTTCCACATAATATACACCGCTATTCATCAGTTAACTTCAAATAAACATATAAAATGCTGTCGACCATAAATTGTTGTTTTATTTCTCTTTTAAATTGTTTTTATACTCAGGCTTTTGTGTTATTAATAATATATACACAAATAAAAACCAACTATCGATATTACTGTAGTTTTAAAATAGTAATAGTTTACTTTACATATGAAATGGTACTTCCACTTCATGCACACAACCACCAAAGGATCGCTTTCCTTTTAAAGAAACTTCTTAAATTGGAACTACTATCAAGCCATTAATAATACCACTATAAAATTAGACATTTAAAAGTAATTTGTTGGCTTTTGTTCTTTGTCCTTCTGATTCTTTCTCCTCTCTCTTCTTTAGATTAATAAATGTTTAATAATAGAAGAAATTTCATCACGACTTTTTACGTACTTACCTATACTTAAAAGCACTAGAAGTTAAGGCTTTACACTTATGTAAAATAAAATATGACCGATATTTTAGGAGAGACCAAATCAATTCATTATGTCCTTCACACAATGAATATATTGATTAATTTATATCTAAAAATAATCGGTCACTGAAGCATATGACAAAATAATGATAACCAAATCACATTTAGTTTTCAATATATGAATTCATATACTATAAACAATATATCAGGACCATCCCTTATACAAATACCTTTGTGCAAACTTCTAACGACGCATATTGACTTAAGTCCGTAGTCTTGTTCCCATCAATCTGTTGAAATGGGCGAGGCATTACAAAGTTGGCCCCTAAGCCCAAGAGGTCACTTCCTCTCCTAGTTAATTATAATAATTGGTAAAAGGGGCCATCATGTGCTCTATATTGAATAGCCACTTTGCGAACCGTAACCAACTGTCAAGACAATTTATGTTTTGTAAAATACATATTTGTTTATACCCAGTTTTTGGCAAGGCTTGGACCCTGACAAAAACTGGAATGGTTTACAAAGTACGGTGTGTTAAGTGTAAAGGCGTTTTTGAATTGTGTGAAAATGGATTATTTTTCCAAGTGGCTGTTTACGTCAAAAAGGAAAGAAATGCATCTATTTACTTTAAAATTTAGAATAATCCGCGAAAAACTTTCATAAATACATTAAATGTTAAGCATTACTATTGTATTAAACGCATTGCATTCGTAACTACCAGCTTTACTGCCTCATTTTAAAAGAAGACTATCATTATTGCTATTTCAAAGAAATTTTCATGTTCATCATACAACGAGTACCACCATTGATGCATAAACTAATTACCTGTTCTAGATAGCAAGAGACCCTTCATTTATACTGCGTAACTTAATTACTTACGCTGACAGAGAAGCACCCGTACACCGGCCGCAACGACCATTATATCTCGACCCATGTACGTAGTACAATATTTCCCAAACCAATATATCTAACAAAACAACACTGTTGCGTCACATTTCATTTGAAATGGTTGCGTTATTGCATATTGCTATTATGGTGTATTTCAGAATGTAGATTAGCTATTGCCTCTATACAACAGAGAGGAAAGTCAATTACATTTGAGCATAGTTTGCATATGTGTAAGTTGAAGAGCAATTGTGGCGATATGGAAACTAATAAATTCTCTATATTGCCAAAATAATAGCATCTTTGAAGAGAAATCGAATTTTCAAGGGTTTTAGATGCTCCATTAAGTTTTTGACTATATGAGTGAGTGAGATAAGATGAATACCATGACAATATGACAACCGTTCGCCATGTGATCGGATATTATTATTATTACTTTTACTTAAAAAATATATAATAGTATTTACAAGCTTTTAATAATATCACAAAAACTGGTATGCAAAGACAGGACAAAATTATTCTTATTCTTAATGGCGCATAAAGCTGGACAGTGAGGAATCTAAAAGCGTGCAAAGTGAACACCTTAAAAATGCACGTTGTAAAGGAAGTAAGATTCATTTTGGAGCACCATGAGGTAATGTAATACCTAAGAATAGATTAACGAATAGCTAAATATACCTGTGCAATCAACTTATAATCGGCTACGTACGTAAATTTTTAACAATTTAAATTAATTCCTAATATCTAAAAACATATATGTATATATATAAAATATGTTTCTTAAACAAAACTTGCAACTTTGATTTCAAAAATCCCACCAACAATTCACAATAACAGTTACAAACAGAACTGCAAAATATGATATACGACGAGCAGTTTCATTTAAAATAGAAAACTTTAGAATATCCTTATTCGTACAACTAGCAATATGTTTATACTTTGCCGGTAAACTTTTAATGTATGCCCGTTTCGCTAGTGAATGGGGGTTGGCGGGTGGGGAAGAAACTTGCTCCGTCGATTCCAGAAGCTTGAAGAACTAATTTAACTGCGTCCCCTAACTGCCACTTCAATAAATTCTAAACTAGATATACTCGTATATTTTTTCAATCTGAGTTTCAATCTTTTGAACTTTACTTAAAGAGTATAGTGTATAAAGATGGATCCTAGATAAGACTTCAGATTAGCGACTTGATGTATGCTTACATTTTTAATGAATCAGTACCAGGAATATTATGTATTATATAAATTATAATTTGAAAGAAAATTCCAAACAAATATGTGTATGTAAGCGAACTCTTTTTATAAAACTAAAAATAATCCCAAATTCGTTTAGTAGGTATTATTTCTTTCATAAAAATATTCAAAATAACATTGCCATTAAAAATAACTTTATAAGTTTTATATCATTACATTTCTAGTGTTTGACTGTGTTTTGTTGTTTTACATAGAAGAAATATTGTCTTCTAAGTCAAATGATAGCGTATAAAAAGGCCTTCTCACATGATTCTTAAAAATCCATTTCTAATTCCTGTATACCTTTCCATTTTTTTTTTGTAATTTAACAACACTTGTGTATTCTACCACACAGTGTACAACACTGTGTGATAATAAAGACTTCAAATGACCTCATAGTGAGACAACTATATTTAAATAATAAGGCATAAATGGTATACAATATATTTAATATTCCTTCAACAGCCCTTCAATCAAAATCATCAAAACGCATTTTTTTTAAGTGTTTGTCAACAATATAATTACAAATAATAAGTATATTTTGTAAAAATGTAAAAACAATATATTGATAAAATAAAATTTAAGACGTCATGATATATGTATATATATATATTATTTAATACATAAATTCAGTTAGAAGGCTCGGACTTACCGGCACTAGTCAGTTCGAGTTTTAGGAATACGACTGGTTGGTTGAGCTATTGTTTATTCTCCCCAATCCTTCTGTATAAGCAATATCCCTTTCCTTTCCTTTCTATCCTCCATTTCCTGTTAATATGCTCAAAATGTTCCTATCTAATTTCAAAAAGTGCCCGGATGACGGCTATAGGCTTGCCCCCTATTACGTAAATGGGACTAAATTATAATTGTCCAAATGTGGGCGTTAATGACGCCTCTACCTTCCCCCTTAGGGACACAACAGCGTGTATTGGCAACTACCCGCACTTGATCTTCATATTCATATTCAGTATTCGTCCCGTAATGTGTGCACTCGATACAATATTTTTTTCAAATCTCAAGAGGATAAGAAACGTTGAGTTTACAGAATTAGTTTACAAACGACGAAGATATACATACATACACAGAAAAACTATAATATTTATAGTGTCAGAGAATATTTGCAGAAGTAGTTCCGATGTGCATGAGGGCATTATAGTTACATGACGACTCCCACAAAACTACAAAGCCAAAACACACAAAGTTTTTTTCTTAACATGCTCAATGCAGATAACCTATGATAAAAAAATCATCTAAAATACCCTTAACAATCTTAATCTAAACCAGCTGTGCAAAACGCATTTGTAGATTTTCTTCTCTCTCTCTTTTGCTATGAAACATGATATAAACACTCTCTCTCGCGTTAATATCTAGAAATTTTCATAGCAATTTAGCAAAATGATATCTGGAGTCCTTGTCAAAGTAGTTCTCCTAATTAGACGGCCGACTTCGCGCTATGCATGTTAACGACTGACATTTGCATTTGGATCTCCCGGTTCATGCCTGTTAGAGTACGGTTTCACTCCGGAAACAGATGTCCGTCATGAAATATTTAAAAATACATTTATTTCATTCGTAATTAGTTGTATTCAAGTCTATGATAATTAAGTTTTAAAGGTCAACGTAGTTTAATTTTATTATTGAAATTCAATAGTGTTCGTTTTGATATTTGATTTTATATTAAAAGACAAAAAATATGTGCAGACTCCGTAGGATGTGTATGATGTGTTGGCAGCAAGAAATGAGGCACTTGAATCTTGATATATATTTACAAATTAAATTTAAAATGTCTTTTTTTTTTATAAAAACGCTGTAAACTATCGGTCGTATTGTCACATTGTAATATTATTATTATATTCGTAAACCAATAAACGTTATCCGTTTAATTAATTCTAAAACTCTTATTCTACATGAAAAATTACTACTTTTGCGTTTCAATATTATGATGATAAATATTTAAGATCCCTTTTAACTAGTTTAAATCATTTACTGTATATAAATAATTACTTATATTATTCTCTGCCCACTGTAATCGAAAACTTTCCAGGAGTCTGTCTTGATGTATTTTTGCTTTCGCGAATTATGTAGTAATGATAATTACTACATTTGCGTGAAAACTAGTAAAAGATTATGAACATGAACATCGTCGTAAGTATGAAAGCTTAGATGTAAATCTCTTGACGGCAAATGACAGATAACACCAACATGGCGGACAGCAGTATATTATGCTTGTTAAAAAATTTAATTTAACTTAAAGTTTTGCGTAGTTTAAAATATATTTTTTTCTTTGAATAAGTGTCAACTAGCTTATTTTGTTGTCTCTTTCTAATAAACAAACAATTGTAAACTTAATTCACTTTTGTTACCTTTTCGTAGTTTGTTTAGTAGCTGTTGACACTTTATACTATTGTAGTGTTTGTTATCTCCGTCTCTTCAACAGAGGTAGCGAGGTTACGTTTTTAAAAATGTATAAAAACAACATAATTTGGTTCAGTGCCTTTTACTTTTATTTAGGTACTATCTAATGGACTGTGATCGAAAGTCAATTTGTGGGAGACCCCTAGTAGTAGTATTCATTAAACGATTATAACATTATGACCAAAAAAACGTTTGTATCCCCGAAACCACAGTTTAAATGACAGCGGGCGGCAAAGCCGGGGTAACTGTCAAAATCACCACGTGATCGTTACACCGGGGAATGAGTCGGAAAATGAGCGCTCACGTATAATTGGCGTCCCGGAATGAATTTGTGATTCAGTAATGTGATATTTTGATGAGGTGCGGATGACGTTGTTTTGTACAAATGCGTATTGTTTTGATGATGATATGTAATATATGATGTCTATGTTGTGCGTATGCTCAGACAGTTCAGTGAGATCACATAAACTTAATACCGTACAGGTCTAGATAACGGAGGCACAGCTTAATAAATGTATTTTTCAGAGAGAGACACTTAATAAGGGGCGTTTACCGATGAAGTTAGTTGTTATGTGTTACTTGCATGATTCTGATGAGTGGATTGATTTTGAAGATTCTGCTACCGTGCACTAATGATTTGAATTGACATAGTAAAATTGTTATTTTAAAGTTGCACACTTCTTGAAGTTGTACCCTTGGGTGTGCAAGTGCGTAAAACAGAGACATACTTGCGTTATGCAAAACATTACATTATGTTGTATTATATGAACATATTTAATAATCAGGATGAACCAATATAATATATATAATTTCTTGCAAAATTCTTGGTTCAAAGTATATGTTTTAACCAAACAACTATGCTGCTTATACTACGAAAAGGGTACCATAATAAACTAAGTATAATTACATAATACGCATGTACCGTAGCTATTATTTTATAATGCCTCCAGAATATCGACAAATACCAGTTTGTTTGTTGTCGATGGATAAGTATAGGATTTTCCATTTTATAGTTACATCACTACCTAAAACCACAAAGGTTCTACTGTTGAATTTCCGACTGCAATTATTGTGACTAATTATAATTATAATAATTAAAAAAATATATATACTTCGTTAAAAAAAAATGTTAAGACAATGCTAGTTATGCTTTAACAATTAAGATCTAAAAATATTGTCGGTTAAATTAAGCAGTATATATGCTATGGAAACCCCTTCGGGCCGTCACCCCACCGGGGTTTTCGGTGGAACGGTGTGTCGGAATCGGACCGACTGAAACCACACGGTGTGCCATCCTGCGCCTGACATAGGACGAATCCAGGAACAGCTTTGGTAAGACATCCGGACCCCTCCTAGCGCCTGTTGCGGGCAACAGGCGCTAGGAGGTAAGGCATAGGATAAGTACTAGCAATGTCTGACAGTTTCAGTCACCTTAAATTTATATAGCTATTGGATCACTCCTTAAAATTTTAGTGTGATAGTTTTTGTCTATAAACTTCCTTTTTTAGGAGCCCTCTTATAGTAGAGTACTTTAATTTTCAAATAACTAAATCCTTGGTTAGCTGTACAAATATTATAGGGAAAAGCTTTAAAAACATTATAATACAAGTAAAGTGCATTTTCGTAAAAACTTATAATCATATTTTACTTAACACTGCCTGATCCATAAACAAATTGAATAAAAGTCAACAATTTTCTAATAAAAATGTGGTGTTGCGTTGGTAAGAGCTAAAACTGCAGCATCCAAGCCAGTGCGAACTAACATTAAATTGTTATAGCGCTATTTACAGTAAACCATTATAAGTGGTGTCTGGCGCTGTAGCTGTAGTGTACACAATGCTTTACGATTAGGGTGAACGTACCAGTTATTGGAATTTTAGGTTTTATATGTACAATTATATCTATGATAAATTAAGAAACGATATTTACAGTGGTAGAGCTGTGCCTAAGCACAAATGGGCCGGCTCGACCGGTGCGATACCTCGGCCCCACAGAAAACCGGTTGTGAAGCAAGGCTAGTGTTGCATTTCCCCGAAATGAGTGAGGTTTCCGGAGGCCATATACCCCTTTCCTTTCTCCTCATGCATATTCTCCTCCCCTTTTAGGATATCCTCATTACCCCTCTCTACTTTCCAATCCTCTTATCCCCTCAAAGGCGGGCAGCGCACTTGCGACTCTCGAGTTTCAGGTGTCCATAGACGGCGGTTGTCACTTACCATCAGGTGACCTATCTGTTCGCCTGTCCCCCTATAATATGAAAAAAAGATATATTATTTACAGAGTCTCTATTACAGGTAGAATACCTACCTACTTTTACTGGCTTACACAGATATTTTATATGATCCTGGGCATTAACTTAATTTTACCGGTACTGGAAGTATCTACTCATACTAAATAACACGAATCATATATACTATGCATCGCATATTTTTTTAACTTTGATTTAAGAGTAACATCAGCTTAAAAAAGTCAGTATGTTTATCTAGCAGTTAAAAATAGTTTTGAAGGTAGGTCTTAAGCCCCAGTGAGGTTCGACTATATTTATTTTGCCATGTTTTATTATGTATATCTCGCAGCGTATTTTTACTGTACGTCAATATCAAAACTTTCTATTTAGAACAAGTATTTTCTACTACTAATGCAAAAAAAATACTCATCGTTTATCACCGTATCAAAAGTTATGTGTGGTTGTATCCTGTAGTAGTATCCTTCGTATTTTCTTTACAAAATATGTGCACCGATTTCCTTCATTTTTTCTACCAACGGCCATCAACAAAATGAGCTACCCTACCTGTTTATAATATTTTTGCACGTTTACGAACTTGATAGTAGTGAAATTGCTGTACATTCCCGTGGGATATTAGTTTCGCTTCCTGGGCATGTAAAGCGTAGGTTTCTGTTTACTCCTGTTTATCGAAACACTGTGGACTTGATGCTATTACCTTGTATTTACGTTTTGTTGACATTGGATTTCGGCTCCCAAAGGAAGGTTTATGAGAACATCATGTCATGTGATATTACATGTAGTCTTCCTTAAGAATACAAATTTCAGTGTTTGTAGTTTTTGAAAGTGTTATTGCTGTATTACACACTCGATGAGAGATCGCAGTTATACTACCCTTTTGGTATGTTTCTATTTTCGAAACCAAATTACCCATTAAATTAATAAGAGCACTTGGATAACAATACTCAACATTCAATTTTGCTGGGCTTACAGCAACAGTTTTAACTCTCCTGTCAAGTTGATATGCTTAAAAATCTTCATCGTACGCTTCTTCCCTTAAGACAATAATTTCAGTTAAAATAGTAAAGCTTACTGGGCAAACGTTTAAATTAATTACTATACATTAATATTGATGGTACTTTTTAAAAGTTAGTTATCTTGTAATTAAATATAGCCGTAATGTTGACGGTTTGCAATTCTATTACAATATAAATGTAATATATTTAGATGTGGGTAATCGAGAAGTCAACAAATAATTTAGAGCTCCAGTTAATTAAATGATTTATAAATACTAACTTATAATTTTATATACTTTTAATGATTGAAATAAGTTTTTGACTTTAAATTTTATTTAATACCATTTTATCTTATATATAAATATATATTTATAACTTTGTTATTATTGTTATTATTAATTTAATACCTATTCACTATTTATCATTTTATAAGTTCTGACTTAAAACAGTGATAAAGTTTAGTTTTTACTCTAGAATTAGCCTTAAGGAAAAGTTTGTTAGCATACCTTCACTCCAAGACAATTTCCAGTGCCAGTTTTTTGATGTTCCAAGGAATTTTAATGTAGTCCATATCAATGCCCAGAGTATTTCAGCTCATTTTGCTGATATGCTGGCTGCCTTTAACTATAGGAATATACATGCTATCTTAGTTTCTAAGACCTGGTTAAAACTTTGTTCTTCTCTTTCTTGGTGGCGGGAGTGGTGTTGGTATACCTTCGAGCTCACATTCCTTTCACTATTCTAAGTATGTCTTCATAGCCACCACCAACGGGGGATCGTTTTTTTTTGAAAATAGAACTAAATCATGTGAAAGTTATACTCGGTGTTTATTATTCACCCTCATTACGTAATAACTTCTTACTTTTCTCCGATTTTTTTTTTACAAAACTTTACTCCCCCCTATATACAATTTTAATGGGAGACTAACACCTGTATTAAAAAAAATCTGTTCTCCCATTTCTTGCACAGTATATTACAGTCTAATAATCTATCAGCAATGCAATACATCTTTTCCCAAACTGTACGTCTTCTCTTCTCGACCTTATTTTTGTCTCCTCTGCTGAGCATGTAATTAAACATAGTCAATACTCAACTGATGCTTTTTCTAATCATGATTCGATATTTCTATCTAACTATATATCTAGATAACCGCCCACCCAAGACACAGTCTAGAATTGTTTTGCAATGCAATTGTAATGGAAAGGACACTGACAAACTTAGAGAAGACAACTTTGACATTTTGTGGATAGATCTGATAAACACGCAACTTGTTATTGATTTTCTCTCACATTTCATTACAATATATAACTTTCATGCGCCCTTGCTAATGCTTTACTTTGATGGAGCTGGAGCCTACGTCAGTGAGTCATGGAGCTGATAAATACCAGCTCCATAAATACAAGCGTCAACCCACGGACACTAAATGGTAAAATGCCTTGTCCATTCACAACTAAGCATCTTTCTTTCCAGGATTTCCCTACTAAATCACTTGCAATCTGGATTTAGACCTAATGATAGCACGCAACATGCACTGGTTCGTATTAAAGACAATATTAGCTAGGCTAGGCTAGATAGACTCACCTCACTTGATTTTAGCAACGCATTTAATACAGTAGATTTTCACATCCTGCTTGGTATACTGCAATCTCTATATCTTGAAAGGCAATGGATTGGTTTTACAGTTACCTGTCTGGTCGTCGACAGTGTATACGCGTTGAAGACTCGTTGTCTTCACGGTGCAGTGTTTCGACCGGCGTACCGCAGGGTAGCGTTTTATCTGTCTTTCTTTTCGTTGTTTTTATAAACACCATCTCTAAACAATTACGTTCAAACTATCATCTTTGTGCAGATGATTCACAGATTTATACACAATCACTCCTTGGTACCTTATCGCAGGCAATTGACGCAGTTAATTTGAAATTTAATTTAATAGATTAACTGTAAATCTATAAGAGAGCTAATCAGCTAAAAACTTAAGTATGTGTTATTGGTAGCCCTGGTTTCGTTTCAAAAATTAACTGGTTACAACTACCCCTTATTCAATTTGAGTGCACCACATTAGAGTTCAGAACTGTGGTTTTAGTTACAGACTAGCGTCAAGAACCTTGGAATTAATATGGATAGTACCTTATCTTGGGGCAAACAGATAGAGGAGATCAGTTAAATTTTTTTAGGCTCAGCAGTGTCCCTCCGAAGGTAACGTTTCTTCTTACACCATCCACTAAGACTGCACTTGCACAAGCACTTCTCTTTATAATTATTATGCTGATGTCAGCTATTTGAACCTCACTGAAGCACATCTTGATAGAACTTGGCAATTTCAAAATTTCTGTCTAAGATTTATATTTAGTTACGAATATTTGTTCACGTTTCCAAATTCTTTCAAAAGCTCAAGTGGCTTCCAATTCAATTTCCTGTGTCATCTCAGAATTTGACACTGGACTAATATACTATACACTATATTCATCAAATTTTTTTGGTCAATTCTTTGTTGTCGAAGCTGTGCGTTTATATACTTATTTGAAGAGCTCGTCAGAACATTCTCCATATATAGGACAGAGCAATGCAGAGTTTTGACACTCGGTGGCCTCAGAGCAATCATAAACGATCATGACCGATAAGCAAATGCATAATAATATATAATATAAATACATATAATAGGCTGGGTATATAAATTACTTAAAGTTTTTCATTGTAATAATCTTGTGTCCTGTGAATGTCACAATAAATGATTTTGTTTCTTTCTTTCCTCACTGTTAAACTTAAGCACTTACCAGCTCCACTATTCACTGACGAGATTCGGCAGATTATGTCACAAACATCTGCGGCTAAAAATCTCTGCAATAATGTACCGCTGAGTATATTTTCGCAAGCAATTAACAAAATCAATGCAGACCTATCGTACATTTATTATTGAAGTCTTAATTATAGACTTAAAGTAAAGTATGTGGCAGTTATGGGTTAGTTTCAGGAATTGATTGGTCACAACTGCCCCAAATTCAATCCACTGGCACTTTTTTGAAGTACAAGTGTGTTAAGAATTTTAACTGACAGTAGTACCCTTTCTCGATTGTATAATTTCTACACATCTATATATTCACTGATTGGCGCGCTAATGAGAAAATACAATTCTAACGATTAAGTATTTTATTTGATTATCATCCTTTGGTTGGGTAAATCATCCCGGCTGCCGCTTGCGCCACCGCTTGCCTTGCCCACGCCCAGCGCCAAGTCAGTCCGGTTCCTGTCGCGCTAATGATGACACGTATATCTCTCACAATTAGTACTTGTCCTAAGAATGTCAGATTTTAAATTCCAACGTAACGTTGTTTTTTTTTACTGTAACAATATTTATAGCCAAAATAAATTAAGTAGTTATACATATATATTAAGTGTATGTACGTTTAGTAGTTTGGTATATTTTCATAAGTAGAGTAAATGTATACAGTATTGCTATATCATTATAGTTAACCATTACTAGAACATTACTAGAATAAAAAAATTAAGAATTAGATTCATATTTATTTAAATATACGGTTTTACTCACGTGTGTATTTCGGGGATGCCCGACTAGTTTCGGTTTCGAGAGGAGGCCTTATTGAAGGAGGAACTGGTCCAGCCGCGATGGTGCCGGACGATGCACAGTATACATACAGTATTTAAATAAATATTAACAAGTACTACTTCATTATACATAGTTTTCTTATATTTGATATTCACTTACAGCTACCATGTCTTGAAAGGGAGAGGACAAGTACTCTCCCATCACGCAGAAGAAGCACCAGTCGTCGGAGAGCAAACACTGATCTCCGACCTCCATAAGCGCTGGCTTGGGGGTATCGGACTGGGCTGACCATTACCCCAGCAGAAGCAGGCCTGAGACGGTGGCGTGACGTACGTTTTCCACGCGCGCCTATTTGATGTGGGGGGCGTAAGGCCCCCATATTCCAAAGTGTGGTCACCTGCTAGCTTGCAGGTGGCCAAGGTCTGCTGGGGTTCCCGGATGTTTCCTTCTGAGGGTATCCTGGGTCCCTAGCAATAAACGCTCTCATGACGGAACACCGTGTGGCTTTAGTCGGTTCGAGTCCGACATACCACCTCACCGTCAGCTCTGGTGAGGTGATGACCCGTGAAGGTTTCCGCACAAAAAAAATAAAAATACACTAACAAGCCATACACTTATAGTCTAAAATAAACAAATCTTAACTACGCATTTAAAAAACCTAATACATACAAAGAAGCCCGAAATAATTACTCAGACACGGGTACTCGTATTTATTAAGAACAGCGGGGGTTATACTGCGTATGCCTGCCGAAAGTATTTTAAAAAGGCTTTTGTGTATCTACCCTTTCAGAACGCGAACGTTTCGGTATGAAATGCTATTTTATCCTACAAAAGACGCACGTATAATGGCGTCGGAAACACGCAGCCCCTACAGAAACAGATATTCTCTAAAACAATATGCGTTTTGATAATATAATGCTTTTTGATTAGGGTTTCAAATGAAAGACAAGAGGTTCTGCACAGTTGCTATTGTATAGTATTTTTTAAGATTTCTGCTACTGTGACTATACCGAATTGTATTTATTTTATATCATATTTTTACGCATCGTTTACTTTGTTGATTTGTTGTTATTAAAATTGATAAACACAGAACTGTTTTCATTACCAGCTTAGAAGCTATTCTATTTGTTTCATGAAAATGTATGATTATTCATGATGATTTATCTTAGCTCTTACTTCTATAGAATAGCTAACCTATAGTTTGAATAAATCCAGAGTAGACAGTTTTGACAATACTCAGCAGTAAAAAATTTTACAATCTGAACTTCTTCCGTTGACTAATTCGGTATCTAAAATATATTTTTTATATTTGTGTGTGTTTTGTGATTACAATCACAGAAATGTATTTCATTTGTTTTAGTGAGGAGACAGATTACTGCATACCCTAATAATGTATGCAGTTTGTTCAGTAAACTGTAAATAAAATAACAAAAAACGTAGCGATTTGATTCAGCGCTGTATATACAGTATAAAACTGTATCATTAATACACACGCTTTCAGTACATGAACGAGGTTTAGTTTCTGATCGATTGCGATTGCATTGAGCCTCAGTGATTTTTATAAATTTTTAAAAACAATTAGCTCTACTTAGTTACTACTAGATTACTAATTCGCTAAGTCAAAAAATACATATAGCTATAATCTCGGAATTTAAGTAAATGGTAGTGCCGCTAATAATAAGTAGGTACTAATAAACTTTTTAATAATGAAAAATGAAATAAAAACATATAGAGAACATGTTGTGTCTCTTCATTTGAATTGAAACCACTAACAATCCTCCCACCAGTTTTGTCAGGGGATTTCACTGGCCCCTTACATATTACTTTAGTGCAGACGTTCCCCATGGGATTTCTATTGACATGACCCACCATGATGGCACTTGGTAACAAACACGATTTTAATCAATACATCAAACAAAACTTAGCCACTACCAATAATAATTAAAACCGAATGATTATATGGAATATTTGTTAAGGACCAAAGGGGACGTTTGCCCGCGAGCGAGACGGCTATTGCATAAGTAAGACGTAGTTTTAGGGTTGTCTATGTTCATTTAACAAGAAGTGATGTTTTACCTTAGCTTAAGACTAATAAAGTCTTTTGAAGATTTTTTGTTAACTGTGGTGTAAATCCTGTTCACGTCAACATTAATTGTCTCAAGAATATGGACTTCACATCAGATCACCACAACTTGTATTAACATTAGTAACGGTGCAGCGCAAGTGGTCATACGTCACTCTCTGATTAGTTATAGACAGATGTTTGTTTTAGTATGGGTATCTACTCTCAAGGATTAAATAAACTGATCATTATATTATACTTATACAATGTTGAAAAAGGATAAAAGAAACTTGAAAAGACTTAAAACTTTTAAAATTGTATGATAAGATATTAAAGATTTTCTGATTTAAAAGCCACTTGTCCCCCCCTCGTTCACATTCACGAACATAGAAAGATCATATGCTTATGTGACAGCCCTGTTTCATAATCCTACGCCCCCATGTAATCCTGGTCCGCAAGATGATGATTGCGTCCCATTTTAGTTTACAAAAGGTAATCCTTTAAGAGAAACTATTGGGGAATTTTGATAGCAGTTAGTGTTTACGATGTAAATTCTACTATAATATCATAAACCTGCTTGATTGGTGCCGAGGAACTTTCAAAGGGATGAAGAGAATTCAGAAGATTATTACGCAGGAGTTACTATAAGTATAATAACGGTGAACCTACTCCAAAGTTGTCTTTATCTACCCTAGTAAATATGTTATGGTTAACTTATTGCTATTACGAAATTACTAGTCGCCCAAAGCTATACCTAGTTACAAAAAGAATTGAATTGCAAAATACGTGAATTCGGCGCTCACTGTTGAGCATCAATTTTTATTGCAACTTCTTCTACAATGAAGTATTTTGAATATCCTTTTTCCGTATACCAGTACCACGAATGCATGCAGTAACATGTTCCTAAAACCTTAACATAAAAAACCTTTAATTCGTAAACTATAACGAAGGCAGTAAATTCTTACAGCTTCCACAGGACTTCTTTACCTCATACTATATAGGTATATAGTATAAATACGTTATTATTCATAGATAACACAGGTCATACAGGTGTCGTTGATACTTGGTTGATATTTATTCTACTTACTATGAATAAAAATCATATTAAGCTATATTTTACATCATGTTACAAACCAACATTTACCAACTACGTTCGTAATTAAAACCGTTCTTTTAAATTACAAAACCATCTACTAACTATTAAATACTGTTATCAACAATGTGCAATGGCAATAAATACGAATGTACAATCGTTACATTGAAATTTTCATATATGAGACATAAACACATTCGCACAACATTGTCACTAAACGACTAGACTTTACGACCACATAAACATAAAAAACTCATCGGCAAAAATATGAAAGTACACCTAACATGTGTGGGAATAAAAGTTTTTCCATCTAGTTGGTATATTTCCCTATAGAAGTCATAAACATGTTGTTAGCGGACAGCCTCCCCGTCTAACCCCCGACTGTACTTCTATTTTATTTTGGTCTTTAGCACCGGTCTGTGTAAGAGAAAAATGTTTAGCTTCTGTCTACATTAGCTTGTACGTACGAGTTTATCTTCTACGAGAATTACCAGGTTCGCGCCTTTCGCAGGTAACGGTAGCTTTTCAAATAATAATAATAACTTAAGACATCTCACACACAGCCGTCTGATCCCAAACTAAGCGTAGCTTTTACTACGTTAACCAGACTGCTATTAGGCTGGCAACTAATAAACCCGCCATCTTTGTACACAAATTTATTTAATATTTTAAGTATACAAAATCAAATTATTTCTCACCTATATAAGCACCGTCCTTTTTTCAATCTTTTGGTCAAAAAAAGGAGATGAGGGTTTTTTTAAGCTGGACTTCATTTTTAAATTTATTATCTGCTAAGTAGTGGGCTAGAGAACAACTTAATAGATGATAATCTGAGGGCATAATGTCTGGAGAGTACGGTTGGTGAAGAAGGACAGCCCAGCTAAGCGAAAGTAATTTTTACTAGTCGCTTTTGCTACATGTGGTCGAGCATTATCGTGCAAAAAGTGTACTTTATTTAGATTTTTCGGTAATCTCACTGCTACTGCTACTTTATCCAGTTGGTCACTATAAATATTGGCCGTGATTGTAGTGTTAGATGGCAACAGTTCCCAGTATATAATTCCGTTTATTCCCCACCACACACTTAAAAGAACTTTTTTACTCCTGCTTCTCCAGGTCCAAGCCATACATAACCCACTTTTCATCCCCCGTAATTACATCAATCAGCCACTCATTGGTAGGATGATAACTAAGTAGTTCCATGCACACGTTAGCTCTCTTCTGAAGTTGAAACGGCGTCAACTCATGTGGCAACCGAATTGAATATTTCCAGGTCTTTTCTAAAGCGTGGAGTTGTTTTTCTACTGCAGTATGAGATCACTGAAGCAGCTCTGCCAGATAACGTGAAGTGAACCTGGGATCCATTTCTATGAGTCTTTTTAACTCATCTACATCCATTGTAGGATGTCGTCCTGGATGAGGTTCATCAGATAGGTCATAATTTCTTTCCTTAAATTTTCTGAACCAATGTTTGGTGATATTGTAAGAGAGCACGCCTTCGCCCATCATTGTACATACATATATTGCGCACTGCTTCAAACGCTTTTCGACCTAAGCGAAATCGTGACGTAAAAGCAGTCGAAGTCTACGTCTCTATGAGAAATATCCATAATTTACTGTAGTTTTACTATTCGAGATCCAGTTGTTAACTGATCTGACATACAACTCTTGCTTTATTTATATACTACTGCAAGAAATTCGAGATAGTTCTATAACGTTTTAGAAAAAAGTGGCGGGTTTATTAGTTGCCAACCTAATAACAAACATACTTTATGCGGAATGCCCAAAAAGGAAATAGTTGGCACTCCTTGGGGATGCCTACGTCCAACAATGAAAGGCGATAGGCTAAAGGTGATACGTATATTAAAGATAAATTAAACCCAGACACGTAACACATGATTATTTCGTCACAAAATAATTTGTCCTATAGGGGAACCGAACACTGGACATCGAAATTGGGAATACAGTATATATTTCTAGTTGTTATTTGAAAACATAGGACTAAGAATCACATTAAATTATGCCTAATTAAAATAAACACAGCACAGAGTTTTTTTAGTGGGCACTTCGCCATCCATTATGAACCAAATGCACTGAACATACATGTGTACAGTACGTATATACATATGTATATATATATATATATATATATATATATATATATATATATATATATATATATATATATGTATATATATATTTCCACGTTAGGCTATACATTAGCCTTTTGCCTTTAGCTGTAAGAAGGTACATGATATTTTTTTCATATTTTTAATTCATTTTTATGCATTTATTACTTTTTAATTCATTCGTTTAAGTCCACTTTCAATGACATTCCCTATACATATTTGTATTACGTTTGGTGGACATTTTCGGTTGATATTTTTGTATCTTTTTCTTTCCTTACCTCTGATATACGACAACAATTAAAATAAAGGTACGTGCCATAGTAATTTTCTTAGCTTTATTTTATTTAAAAGCACACCAAGATCCTAAATACAAACCATTATCATGAAACTCCGCAATAAAGTTGATCGCAACAAGATTTTCCTCAAAATTAACCATGCTTTGAAAAATGTACACTCATAAAAACCATTTCCCTGTAAATAAAAGCAATTTTTAATAATTACGTTACATTCGAAGCTGAGTCTATCAGTAGCCGTGCCGTTAGGGGCATCAAGAGGCTTCGTACAAAGCCGCCAGAGCAAATAAAGTTATGCTCAAACGCAGCATAATGAGAGTTCATTGGATTACTGTGGCTTACATAAGCCCCAATAATAATAACCCAAAAACGCACGTGGACTTTCTGTATTAAATAACTGACTAAATAATGTCTAATTTCGTATCGCAGACCCGCGCGAATTCTTGCCCGGGGGTAAGGGTTTGTGGTTCTGTATTTACGGTTATCTCTCATTATATAAAACGTTTGAGTCTCCCATGTTTATTTTTAAACATTATTCCTTTCTAATAAGGTAGGTAAGTGGTTAACAATATATTTAGTGGAACTTTGTAGATTTATTCAATGTCTATGTATAACCCTAACAATTGAGCTTGTTTTATGATAATAATAAGTGTATGAGTAACAATACAAGGTAAACTATATTTATCATTGTTATAATTTGCATGTGTATATTTCCTTGCAACAAGATAATTAACTGTGCAGATGTGAGGACGAACAATGTGTAATCGAAATCCACACTGTAAAATATTTAAAGCCACAAGAACTACACTTTCCTTCCTTCCTTAAGCTAAGTCAGACTGAGATTTCCGAACTCACTAAGTCTATTCGATGGCCTCGAATAGACTTAGTGAGTAGAAAGAAAATAGGCAAACAATCAAAAGATCATTTATCTATAAAGCTATAGAAAAGACGCCGCTGTTGCACACGTGTAGCGGATAGTGAGGTACCACCGATTTTAGTTTATTTACTGTTTTAGTAGATATTTTTGAACAAATTGTTCAGTAATGAATTCGTACTTTGTGAGAATTATTGAACTAGGTGAGTTTAGAAAAAGAGATTTGATATTCATATTTGTCATTTCAAAAGCTTTTTTTTTTAATTTTTATTAATCTAGAATTTACATGTTTTTACTTTCTCATCATCAATATCAATGATAAAATACCCTTTTTGAAATGATCAGTGTTTTGAATCCAGCGCTTTAAATCCAATAATATGTACTCTATTTTCCCCTCACTATGACGCAGGTGTTATATCTGAACAATTCACTCACTCGTCCCTTTCCACGGCGCGATGCAATAATGCTCCATTTGCACTAGCAGCAATTTGTTAAAGATTCAAATGCATTTTTAGTGTTTTAGCGTTTTGCTATCTTAAAATAATTTTACTTTAAAAGCATTTTACTGCACTGCATTAAAATAAGCATTTTCTGAAGACACTGCAATTTATGTGTCGAGTATTGTGATTAATGTACATTAATCACATTATTGTGTTGTCGATTCCCACGTGGGATAACGTATTTATAAGTATGTGTTAGACCTATGTCTAACTTCACTAGGACTCAAAACAACTATTTGTTTTGAGTCCTAGTAAACTTCGACTCGGTCTTCGTCTGCCTCCTATTATCACAAAATACATATTATTGCAGATATTTAACAATATTTAAGATTTATTTAGTACGAAGCGCTCTACAAACCATGGATATCTGCACAACTTTGGATTTCTGTCTTGTCTATACAGTTTTGTTAATTTATCATTTTTTCCTTAAGTATTACAAATATTTTTATATAAGAGCAATATTCAGAACGTTTGTCCGTTCTGTTGTCGTTTATTCTTTTTCAACAGACTCAGTGTCAGGTCAGTCACATACAACAGGTCGACACAGTACAAACATTTTGGTACGAATGGACTGGTTCGACCAGAATAATACCACGGCCTCATTCACTCGGCAATACAATGTAAGCTTTGTTTGTCTACCAGTATTCTGTGAGGCCGTGGTATTACTCTGGTCGAGCCAGTCAATTCGTACATAAGCATGGCTCTCCGACTTAACCGACTGAAGTACTGTACCGAAGGCCTAACCGGTCTTCCTCTTTCCCATCCAAACATCCTTTCCCCCCTCATCACCTTGAAAGGCGGATAGCGCACTTACAACTCTTGAGTTGCAGGTGTCCCTTACTATATGTCACTTACTATCAGATGACCCGTCGGTTCGTCAATCCCTCATATCATAAAAAAAGCACTTCCTGCCTACTTATATGTCTCTCTACATACACCCTCAGCTTTTCTATTATCAAAATACACACCTAAAGTTATTGCAGATATAAAGACAATTGATGGCATACTTAATAATTGAAATGCCTATTTCCCTGTCTGAAGTTATGCAAACCGAACACAACAAACGAAACTGAAATACCAATACAAAACACTGGCAACATTAATATAGAAAAAGATATTCAGTACCACGTCGTTGCTTTATATCTTTTATTTCCGTTTTGTAAAATTTCGCCCCATAACATTATGTTGATAGCGGCAATAACGTTTGAAATATTTACGAATATCCTAACAAACGAGGCGGGTGTTGATAAATAGACGTTGCCGTGCCGGATTGACCGTGCCAGAATAAAGATTAGCTCAGGACCGCGGACATTTTTCACGCGACAACAATTTGTTCTAGACTCGGCGGTCTGTGAAATAAAAGAGCGTTTTATCGTTTATTTTTTACATGGTTGATCTGATTTGTAAGTTTCTTGGAATTCCGTTTTAATTTGCTTTTATTTGATCATCAGTTACCCACTTACATTCGTTTATCAATCATATTTTTTAAATTGACGTATGTATGTAGCCATGCTTAGGCATAGGCTTAGTATACTTACATTGTATGTACGTTAGTGTTTTGTTAAGCAGACTATTTTAATGTTTTGTTTAATTTCGTATACTAATCTAATATATTCAACAACAACAAGTTAAATTTACCACTGCACGTGAAAACAAAATGTTTCATATTTGAGCTAACATCGCCACTCCTCTAATTAGTTTTTGCTAGTGCACACACATTAAATATATAAAAAATTGAGATACAAATATTTATTCGTGAAAGAAAAGAGTAATGTTGTAACAACTCAGGCTTGCGTTGTCCAAGTTAAAATTACTTTTCATATACTATTCTATAAGAGTAGCAATTGATTGAATAGTTATATTTTTAGACTTTTAAAAAAAATCCAGCCAAATTTTTTTTATACAATTTTTAATTTGCTATCGGAACTAAACGACGTACACACATAAATTCACGCCAGTATCCCCGAAGTGGTATGCAAAACCGTAATGAATGCCCACATTTTGCTTAATGCATTCGAGCACTTTTGGGAATTGTATGAGAAAATTTAAAGAGGAAGAAAGATAGGATGAAAGGCTCAGGAAAGGGATATTGCTTATAGTGATGGATTTGGGAGTATAATCAATAACTCGACCTGGCTCGTGCCGGGCAGTCCGAGCCCTCTAACTACATAGTTAAATGAGTTTATATTATGTTCAAGTCAAACTAGTCAAAGCTAATAATCCAAAAGAAATATTACCGAAATTATTTTTGTGTACATTTTCTTTTATTTGATAGCAGGCATGTGATCAGGTGGGTCACGTGATGGTAAGCGACTACCTGCAACATAAGAGTCTCAAGTACGGTACGCGGCAGCCTTTTGAGGGTGGACGAGGGTTTGAAGATCGTATTGGTCCGTAAATACAACAGGCGACAATTTGTTGCACATTCTGGTTGCGCGAGACAAAAATATTCTGGATTATTTTTGTTTAATAATCTAATGTTATTTTATTTTGAAATTGTTTTTATTCTAAGTTACGACGGGCAGTTGTGGTTACTTCATCTTGTGCTACTCACTCAGGAAAAACCGCACTAATGTCAATAGATAATAAATACAACACAATAAATAAATATAAGGAAGTCATTCACAATTAAAATATTGATGTTTCCACGTAATTCAGTATTCAAGGAACCGTCACAATGAAGACACTTATTTTATCTTTTACGGGACTAAGTCTAATAACATTAAATGAAGCTTTCTATGATGGTTTTGTGCGTGATAGATTTGGGTTAAAAGAATATAAATTAGATCTATCGAGCGTAAATATAAGCCAGCAGTGTGGTGATAAAGAAAAATGTATTTGGAAATGTTGTCCTGATGGTCAAATAATGGGCATATTTAAAATGTGTGTTAACTCGGATATCAAGATTTCTAATATTACAGTGTACGATAAGAATCATATGAGGACTAATAAATCGTTGCAAAGTGTATTCAAATTAGTACCAAATGTCATGAAGGATGACATATTTGCGAAAAATGCGCTTTGGTGGTACAAGGCGTATCTGACAGATGTAAGTGATTGTTTTTAGAAGTCATATCAGAGTAAGCATTAACAGAGAGGTATGAGAAGTAAGCATTAAAAAAAGTGGTGCAATTCGAAAGAAAGCCAACATTTTTCTAGCCATCTTATCACTATCGTAACATATAAATGAATATCATTGATTAAAGCTTAAATATTAAAATAAATACATACACTTTAGTATGGAACTGTTTTACTGTATACAGAAATAATAATAATATAACCATATTCATTAGCAAGTATAAGGTTCGAATATCGCATCTACTTTACTGAGAGAGCTCTCTTCTGTGATACATAAAGGGTAGGCAGTGGCGAGACGTGTGACGTGTTTCTCTCCCACTTTAATCACGGGTCTTTTAAGTGGGGCGTATAAAAGCATCTCACCAGGTCGCCATAGTGTAGGTCATCATGCTGCATAGATTACATTTGCAATGAGGATGGTGACCACTCTACCACTCTAGGACTCCACTGTTGCTTTCCATCAGGCAGAGTGCAGTCATTATGGTAAACAAATATAAAAAAATAGGCGTGAATGTACGTAAATATTGTTTAAGCAAAACAAACTTTTTTCTTTGAGAAAAATACAATATAAAGTATACAAGATTCACAAAATAAAAACATTGAATAATTTTAGTACTACGGTAGTTAAATATTGAAAAGTGAAATTAATATAAGTAAATTAAATTAATATAAGTAAATTAAATTAATATAAGTAAGTAAATTAATATAATAATTAATATAAAAACTTTCAATACATTGAATACATATAGAATAGAAAATTGTTTCAAAAATCCCATTGTATAAATACAGGCAATAACACCATACCATACATATGTATACCATATTATGAAATTCCTCCATAATGTTTGCTACAGGCTATCGGCCGATGGTGATCAACTTATCACGAACTCGTTCAACTGATTATCCTGTTTATTACATATATATATATATACATTAGCAGTTATATTAATAGGCACAAGTAATAATAATTATGATTTTTTATGATTGTAATATTATTATGATGTTTTTTTTATTTTTATATTACGCTACCTTTTCTGTATATATTTTTTATTGTATTTAGTTAAATATTATGTTTGTTCCCCTTTTCTCAGGCGCCACATGAAGCTCTGCACATTGCACAACACGTGTATGTGCAATGTGCAGATGTAGCATTATGCTAAGATGGCGACCTTTTCAAGTCTTTACTTAAGTAGCTACTGTTTGGCTTGAATAAATGTAGTGTTTTTTCTATCTTTCGTTCATATATAAATTATTATAATTATCATTTACTTTGTACGGGCGAATTCATATAGTTATTATTTTTTGGATTTTTTAGATAGAGGTGAAAAAAATTAAAAATAAATCGAACAATCTAGCACTTTGTTTATGAAAAGGCTGTACTTCAAAGTTAAGTTTATAACGATAGATTAACAAAATAATGGCTTGTGTAAATGAGTTTTAAGTCAAACATGTGTATGTTTCTAGGATGGAAAACTATTTTTAAAATTGCCAAATGTATACAATAGATGGAAAGAAATACAGACTAATCATTTTTGTGTTGAAATGAAAGGAAATAACACTAGACCTGTGTTCATGGTGGAATATGAAATTGATCTGCCTAGGAATACGAGCACCTATAAAAAGTTGGGTAAATATTTTTATACTACGAAATTAATATATTTGTAGCATAGGGAGTAAGTGGCTTTGACAATTTTGCCACTAATATTTTAACCACATTATTTTACAAGTAGCATTAAACAAATACATATAAAGCCTGATTTCATCTTGCTATTTGATTATGCTGGAGTTATCTTAAAATGTTCAACCTTGTGTTACTCACACATTAAGACGATTGAAATGACACCTCATTCATTGAAAGCCTTCAAGTCGTCCTGTCTATGTATACTTACTACCTACTGCTAATAATACATATCATCAGCGATAGCACACAAATTTATTGGTAAGACTGATACCCTGATATCTTCTAATACTGTGAGGGTAGAACTTGTTTTCTTAAAACATTTTTTTTGGCTAGTCATAGTACAACTTGCCTATTTAAATATATAGGCTGGCTTTTTCTAAAGCATTTTATTGACTTCCGAATTGTCCAATAAATATACCCAGTTAACCTTTAAAGCAGAGAATATATCGATTTCATTTTTATCACATAATTAAATTACCTAATAAAAAATTACAGCTCTGGTCATATCTGCCATATTCCTGATCATGACACTAGTAGTATACTCCGTGGTACGAGAATTGAGGGATTTAAATGGTATCATTTTGATGATACATTTCTGCTGTCTCATCATCACCTTCATCACACATTGTATTCTGGAGAGCTTTAACACGATGACTTTATGGATGTCGGAGATTCTAAGCGTATGTAAGTATTGCCAACAGGTTGGAATGTTTAAGTTGTGAAAAATGATATGTAAAAGTGTACATGCACATTTACAACTCGCCATAATAGATTACCTAAAAAGAAACATTGATATGTTTCTTTTCCTATAGATTACCTGAAAAGAAACATATCAATGTTTCTTTTTAGGTAATCTATTATGGCTACTTTTATATTTTAGTAACTTTTACTTTACTACTGCACTAAAAATAATGTATAAAAGTGTATATGCACATTTACAACTCGCCATAATAGATTACCTGAAAAGAAACATTGATGTTTCTTTTCATTTTTTATGCATTAGTAAAGTAAAAGTTACTATTTATAAATAAATAAGCAATCTGATTTTCATGGAATGCAATAAAGATACTCGTACATTAATTTTCTGGCGCAGTCAATAAAAAGTAATCAAAGAAATTGTGCAAGATTAAAAATATCTATTAAATAAAAACACTGAGGTGACTAGTATATACTAGGTATATCCAATAGCTGTACATTGTGACAGTTGATATTATTTGGAAGCTAATGTTTTTGTTTTGGTACATGTCTTTGGTAACATCAATCGCTTGTTAGTTACCGACTACCAACTGTCAACCTTCTAGTTAATTTTTAAAGAAGTAACTATTATATCATCTATGGCATTGAGTATATATCAAAATTGGCTTTTGAATGTATAGCTATGTTGTTATTTAATATATAGAGGTAATGAAGAAAATTTTGGGGTAAGCAAAAACACGCGATCGAGACCAAGGGGGAAACGTTGGCAGTTAGTTTGGATGTAGAGAAGGCCTTCGATCGGGTCTGGTACAAAGCGCTTCTTGCGAAGCTTCCTAATTATGGGCTTCCAGAGAAACTGTGCAACTGGCTCAACAGTTTTGTTACAGACAGCATCAAGGTCGTTGTTGACGGTGCATGCTCTGATTCCAAATCTGTGAATTCTGGTGTCCCACAAGCCTGTGTGCTACTACCTACTACCTATGCTGTTTCTTCTGCATATCAATGACATGCTGCAGATTAGCAGCAGTGGCGTGCGGTCACTAGCGGTCAGTCAGACAATTAATTTTCAAAAAGCTTTTACCCACTTGCACTTCTTCATCTGCCGCGCTGCATTTTAATAGTAAGTTTTAGTTTGTTTTTTATTATATGTGCCACGGAAAATATGAACAAAATCGGCTACCCCCTTCGTAGTTAAAGATCCCAGGGCCGCCAGACATAACTCATTTTCTGATGGACAAAATGTGTACGATAGAGTAGTGTTAGTATATACCTAAATTAAACAAACAGCGAGCTCGATGGTAGCGATTTCAGCAACTGCACGAGTTGGATGTCAAGTACTCTTTTCTCACACCAACTAACTTACTGGACTCAGAATACAAGTGTAATTTGTAGTAAGGATCGCTTAAGCTTTTAGAATTTACTCAGCAATGCAACTATGGTATTTTTTTTTTATGCTATAGAGGGACAGACGAACAGACGGGTCACCTGATGGTAAGTGACACCACCGTCCATGGACACTTGCAACTCAAGAGTCGCAAGCGCGCTGCCCGCCCTTGAGGGTGATGAGGGTTGGGGGATGCAGGGAGCGGAAAGAAGAGAGGGGGGATGAGGAGATGTGAAAGAGGAGAAAGGATATGAGGGGGAGAAAAGGGGGGAGGGGGAATTGGGCCTCCGGAAACCTCACTCAATTCGGGGAAATGCAATCCAAGCGTTACTTCACAACCGGTTTTCTGTGAGGCCGAGGTGTCGCACCGGTCGAGCCGGCCCATTCGTGCCTAAGCATGGCTCTACCACTATAAATATCTGCCTAATATCGTAATAATGCTTCGATTTTTTTTATCTATAGCTATCAGTGTTGCTTCATGTGAACGTAGCTTCTCAAAGCTGAAATTAACACAAAAATTCTTGAAGTCTACCATGAGCTCCGTAAGATGGAGTAATTTGGCCATTTTGTCTATAGACCATAGTGTGACAGATGATCTTAACTTTGACGAAGTTATAAATGATTTCGCTGCGCGTAAGTCCCGAAAAGAAGAATTTTAGACTGTTCAGACTTTATTAAAGGTTATTTTATAGTATAAATTGTTTACGTTTTAACACAGTCATGTTACTTACACACTTACATGGTTTTAAAATAAGTTTTCTTGCTCAATTCTTTCATTTCGTTACGTTTTTTCTCACCAACACCAAAATTATTATTTTTACGACGTCAAAAGGGCGGCAAATTATGACTCCGCCCCGCGCGACAGTGACTCACGCTACGCCACTGATTAGCAGCATTCATTGCTATGCGGACGACAGCACGAGTGATGCCCTTTACATCGGCCGCGCTAACATTTTTAAAAGTAAACGTCATCGAGAGTCGATCCAAACTTGTGTCTGAAATCGAAACCTCTTTAGTATAAGTTTCAGATGGGGTCGACTTAACCTAGTTCACTTTAATCCCACGAAGACAGGTTTGCAAAAAGATGATATTGGTTGGATCACCTCGCTTTGAGAGCACTTCCCTAAATGCATCAGATAGCATCGGAATCCTTGGCGTCGATATATAAAGCGAAGTCCAGTTTCGCGGTCACTTAAAGGGTAAGGCTATATTAGCCTCGAAGAAGCTTGGTGTGCTAAACAGATCGAGACAGTATTTCAATCCAGCCCACCGCCTGCAACTTTATAAGGCGCAGGTTCGGCCGCACATGGAATACTTTCCTCATCTTTATGTAGGTGCACCCCAGTACCAACTTCTCCCTCTTGACCGAATTCAACGGAAAGCGACTCAGTCATCTATTGCCAAGATATTTCTGATCGGCTTGACACATTGGCATTGCGTAGAGATGTAGCTTCACTCAGCATTCTCTATCGCTTGTATCTTGGGGAGTGTTCAGGGGCATTGTTCGGACTTATACCGGTCGTAGGTTTCCGCCATCGTCCTACGCGACAAAATATCCATCCTCATCACCTGGATGAATGGCACTCCACCACTATGCGACGACGATATATACGACCTTCAAACCCTCAAGAAAAGAGCGTACTCCTGACTAAAAGGTCGGCAACGCACTTGTGATTCTTGAGTTGCGTGTGTTCATGGGCGGCGGTAGTCACTTACCATCAGGTGATGGGGTGGATCCGTCTGCTCGTATGCCCATCGTATAAAATAAAATATTGATTTAGATGTACATCATAATTATTAATTTATATATGTTACAATGGAGAAAGCCTGTTTCTTAGGTTTGCGATAAGAAAAACAGTAGCAGGTATGCAATTTTTTTAATAATTTTGTTTTGAATTTTCAGCATTTTTCCACTACTTCTTCAAAGTATCCAGTTTTTCTTGGACAAACGTAATGTTTTACTGCCTACTAATGTCAAGGTAAATCGAATATTTACGATGTTTTAGCTACCCATGTGGAGGCTTATTTACAAAAGAGTTATTTCAGTTAATGATTGTTTACGACTGTCCCTATTTATTAACCAGTTTTACACAATTGTGTTGACAATGTGGTAACGTAAAAGGATTCTCTTTTAAAATATGCAGTGTTGAATTTAATTTTAGAAATGCATACACACTAGACGTATTGGTAATCTAATGACGCGAAATCGCTGTTTACGTTAGCGGAGTACGTACAAGTACATATAATCATGAAACATTGTTCCATGTCTATGGTAAGGGAAACTCGGTATATAAAATAGGCTGTCATTTGTTCAACTTGAATTTTACTAGAGACTTCTTTGTTCACAAGTTTCCTTGTTTTATTCCTTCTTTCCTTATATTATACTAGCTATGCCTGCGATTATTGAAAACCTACAGACACATTTTTTTTTAATGTTGAAGTAGCAATGAGCTTAGCCTTTAGCTTACACAAAAATATTGTTTTGTAGGTTAAAAGCGAAACACGACATTTGATATCAGCCCTAATGATAAACCGGTCAGGTTTAGTCATTAGTGCAATTAATTTCTTCTTAATATATATTGTAATACCTAGTTAGATACAAAAACTTTAATAATTAGCTTTTGTTTGTTATTAGCTGTTATTACTTACGACAAGCTAGCCGTATTCTTCATGCACATACGTACATACATGTAGACAATATTTTTTCTACAAGAATTTTCCTTATTCATATTGAGAATTAATATTGTACAAAATCCCTGATGTGGCCAAAATTTGATTTTGACTTCTGTCAAGCATGGTTGGAATAGAACGTTTCTGACTTCATCAGAGCTGAAGACTGGCCGTCATCTAGTACCGATCTTATTTTGCTATATCATGATTTATGATCAGTTTAAAAGAGTATTATGCAGATGAGTATGCTCTAAATGCCATGATAATTTGGAGTCCCCAAAAAATCCATAAGATTGGCAGTAAATAATTTTACCATGAAGAGTGTGCGCGTTTCTATTGATAACTGGCCTCAACTTTTAAGGGACAGTATTAGAGCCAATGTAGATCATTCTGAATTCACTTAATATATTATTATATTAATGTATAAAGAAAAACACACATTATAGTAATAAATGTTTATGCAATAGAAAAATTAAGTTTCTTTCCTTGTAACAATATTTATGGCAACACTAGGTATATGATCAGTTAACACTTAAAAGAAATCACAATTAAACACAGCCTAAATGTTACACGAAATTACACACAACATTCTTGAAAAAATAGTGTCTACGTTTCATTTGTGCAGTTCAAGCGATTCGCGTTCAAAAAACATGTTATCAGATTTATAATACATACAGATAGCAATAAAATACTACTAATAAAAAGAAATAAATATTGTCTGTGTAGACAGAACAATAATTTTATTATTTTAATGCAAATTGAAAATAAAATCATTGGAAGAGATTTAACATGTTATTTATTTTATAAATAAATGCAAAATTAAACAAGCTACATATTCGATAGTAATAAGCAAAAATCCAAATAAATCATCTAAGGAAGATACAAACACTTTAAAATGAAAAAAATAACGATTCCTCTAGTGATTCGTAAAGGCAGCCATTTCAAATTAGTGTCACAAACAAATATTATTTTAAGTGTACATTTATGCTTAAAAATATTTCCAAAGATTTAAAGAAAATGGGTAAACTAGTGGAAAAATAAGAATCTATAAATACTTTCAGTTGCAACTTTTTCGTCGTTATTTATTATAAATTACAAGCGAGATGCTAAAGCACTAGAAGTAATTTAAAGAGAAGGTGTATCTAAAGCGGTGTAATATTTATTTAACTTATGATTAATCACCTCTTATACGTCACTTAAAAAGAGTCTTATGTCTCATTGCATAATATACCTATAACTATCCTATTTTATTTCAGTTATCGAACCAAAGAAGTCCCAGTATCTTGGATAAAACAGTTGACCAAATACGCCGCAAACGCATTCGGTTTACCATTCATCATGACCATCTTTACCGCTACAATTGAGTTAAGCGACATGACTGATACTCCGTCATTTGTAACGCCTCAAGTACAGGATAGGGGTAACTTCAGTTTTCAAGGTAAGAGGTATTTATGTAGTATTGCAAAAGATCTCATCCGTCATTAGATTATAATTATTTTTCGCACCTCCTCAGAACATTACTTATAGTTATACTTGTGAAACAATAAAACACAAAACACTCTCAACAAGAGTTGTAGTATGTTATCTGGAGAAGTCGACAGGAAAACTAGAACTGTTACTAGTATATATACAGATACCTACTAGTCTTGCCGTAAATATTGTTACAAGAAAAATCCTTTTTTTTTCTGTCATAACACATTTATTACTGTAATATTTGTTAGTTCATACTTTCAAAATATATTTAGCAAATTCAATAATCTCCAATGGCTTTAATACAGTCCTTTAAATGTTGAGGCCAGTTATTGATTGAAACATGCATCTTCGCAATCTTACGGATTGTTTTAGGTAAAATAGTAATTTTTTTTTTAATAAGTTATATTTGCAGCACAGGAGCTTTGTTAGTAATCGGTTTCTTGTTTTTAATTTAACATTGCAGTTAGTATCATTTGCATAGCTATCTATCTACAAAGCTGTCTATCTCCGCCGTCGTTCTTCAACCTTTGATAATATAATAATGTTATTGTTTTCAGAAATGGAATCATTATACTACTTGTATTTTCCACTAATGGTACTGCTTGCGTTCAATTGGATAGTTTGCTTCATAAAAGTGATCGATTTTTGCAAAAAATCTAAACAATTTTCAGCAGTTGCTAATCCACGTCAACCCGAAAATGAGGAATTTAACAGGTACATATATATTAACAAGAAGAAAAATCACTCTGTAAAGCTTGTAATGTCTTCTAATCTACCTATGAAATAAGAAACTAGCTAGAGTTGTAACAAATGCCAGGCCTTGGTATTATTATCACAACCATGTCTCAATAATGCCCGCGACACGGGGTTGTTGTAAATTCCTTACTTAGAGTTTCTATAAAGAGTATCATTTTATTATTTTTTAAATGTAATAAGGGGAACAGACGAGCAGACGGGATACCCGATGGTAAGTAATAACCGCCATATATGGACACCTGCAACACTAGAGTCGTAAGTGCACTATCCACCTTTGAAGGTGATGAGGGATGGGGAAATGCGGAGAGGGGAAAGAAAAGAGGGGGATGAGAGAAGGGGAAAGAGGATATGGGGAAGTGGGCCTCCGGAGACCTCACTAATTTCGGTGAAATGCAACGCAAGCCTTCTTCACGGCTGGATTTCTGTAAGGCCGTGGTATCATTGATAAAACTGGTTACTGCCATTAAAAGAAATAATCTAATATAAATTTACAATGAAATATTCTCGTTTGTTTTCAGACCGATGCAATTGGTGAAGCTTAACACATTACTGACTGCCTACGCTTTAGTTGAAATGCTAACAGTTATTTATCTAAAAGGTAGCCACGATACTCAGACCGCATACACCATGTGTATCGGACCAATTGTCTTTTTTATATTTGTATGGAACAAGAATGTAAAATCACTACTTTCAGTACATCTCAGGAAATACAAAATACAGACATCCAATTCTAATCAACTGGTAACTTTTTTCCGTAACAAATAAAGTATAGTAAGGAAGTATATGTATTACATCTGTAAATCAGGTTCTAATTGTGGTTTTATTAATATGGTACTTACTGTATCTTCTAGACTCGACTTTTAATATCTCAATAGTAATTAGTGTAGAGAATTATTTGTCTGCATTTTAAGACAAAGTTGGCAATAACTATTTAGCGAAATAATCAGCAATTTGACTAGTACAGATGGCGTAGTAGTTTAAATGGTTACCTCGCCACTAAGCTACCGCGTAGATTGTTGTGGGTTCGATCCCCACAAGCGGCAACACATTGTATAATCCATAAAAAAGTTTGTTCTGAGTCTGGGTGTTCTTAATGTTCGTTACTTAATATCTTTAAAGTCCCCCCTAATACTGATCTAATCCTAGTCACGAGTTGCTTCTTTTCTTTAAAGTAGAGTATATAGGAAGTTTAGAAGATATTTTTTTTTATTGAATGTATCATAATTTAAAAAATACGATCACACCGAAATGAAACTATACTCGTACCTGTCCAGTAAATAGGGCGTACCTGTCACGGGATAGAAAGTTATACATTGACAGTTCAAATTATACCAGTATGTAAAGTATTAAAAAAATGAATTATGGTCGAGATTCGATCACCTAGCAATCTACATTTATCCATTGATAAAAAACATCTCTGGTACTTATATAATACTCATTACTAAGTCCCGATTTACATATCTAACAAGAACATTAACTACAAACTATAATAAGTCAGTAATAATGTTATGAAAGTATTTCGCCAGAGTATCAAAGAACTTGATTGATTTCAATTTTCATTTTTGTATTGGTTGTGCAATATTTGTACAAGCATACTTTTACATATAGATATAATAAGTAAGTAAGTTAAGGTATAGTAAATGTAAGTTTATGCTTTGAAGATGAGTTTTCTAAACGCTTCACGTAGGAAGCGCATTGATGTTTACCATAAATACCATAACAGTTTCATACTTACAGACTCAGTCATACACACAGTCTTCAGTCTTTCTTCAGTATTAATCATGTCAGGCTAATGGATTGTGTTTAGGAAACGATCTTAAAGGATTATTTGACCTTTTGTTTTCAAACTTTTTGTGAATTTAAACCTTTTGTTTATGTAAATTAAATGCGATAAAACATTGCATCTAAAAGAACTAAACGACCATAGGCACGTAAAACTAGTGATACAAGACAATAAGTTTGAAGTGGCTTAAATAAAATTATTGATTGTCCCCTTTAGCATAAAAATAATTAGAATATAATATTAGCTATTATGGCTGTGTAATTCACTAAAAAAATATTATTTTTTAATTTTTTTATTTAATTACATCTATTACAAATTAATTTATTTTATTATTTTGCTTTCAAAGACACAAACATTACATACAACATCAGCAAAGTTTAATTTGTAATAATTAAAATTAAAAAAGTACGACTAAAAGATATGTCTCAGTCAAATGTATAAATACTGCTGTTACTGCTTACTTTATCATTTCCTCTTTACTTTGCGTATAACACTTTCACAAAAAAAAATCTCAATAAGAAACATCATATTCTTATTGGCATCCCCAATTCATTAACAATGAATATGATGGCGGCGGCGTGAAGACCCTTCATCTCAGATTACAGCAGGACCCAGATCTAAATCCCTGACGTAACTATACCGTCCGAGACCACTTGCCTGCCGCTACCCGTTTTACAATATGTGATACATACGGGAATAAAACTCACAAAACACGAATGTTGTATATCTAAATTACTCTTATTAAATCCCTGGAAAAAATCTGCCAATGATTCTTTTAGTTCCTTTTGTATGTAATGTAAACACACAAGTCTTCTATAATACAGATAACCGCGAAGAAAACTCTTGCTTGAGCTTTTGCTTATACTCCCCAATCCAACTGTATAAATAATATCCCTTTCCTGTCCATATACCCCAAACTTTCCCATCTTATTCATGAAAGTGTTCGGATGAGGTCAACACGCTTGGCCTCTATTTCGTAAATGGGACAAAATTATTACCAGCAAAATGTAGACTCTGCCTACCCCTTCGGGGTCTCAGGCGTGAGTGTTCGTATGTAAGTAAATCAAATTTGGGTTACAGGACCCGGGCTTCCGGGAATCCGGTTGATATTCCATCCCTATGAGCCATATCTCTGTCCCTTTTATTTTTGGTTTAATATACTCAACATTTTCTCGTTCAATTATTATATTGTTTATTTATTATATACGTCAAAATAATTACCCCCTATAAGGTAAGAGACTATATATATTTATGGTCTACAAAGTATGGTCATATACATATTTATAAATAAAGTTAATTAGCGAAAAAAATGCTTTTTTAAAATTAATTTCACAACAGTATTGAAGTTTGCTCTGAAAGTAAAATTGTATTTTATTTATTCGTTCAGAATTATTGTCAAACATTTATGTGTGTATGTATAGTGGTCATCTCCAATAAACTCGCGTCAATATCAACCCCTAATTAGGCTGGATCACCCCTAACAACACACCCAATTAAAATACACATTTTGGGTAGTTACACTAATTGGAAGCTCGCTCTTTAAAATACTTGTAAAATCTTTCAGGTACTACGCTACTTTACATGTGATATTATAACAATTATAAATATCAAAAACAATGTTTGTTCATGTTTGTTTTGTTACGATACCATACCATAACAAATAAAGAAGTTTGACGGTTCTAGTATAACATTAACTAAACCACTTTTGTAACTTTGAAGTTTAATTTAATTATATGGTAACACAGTGTCAGATAAAATGTTGGTTATGGGTTCTCTTTAGTAGTGATGATTGACAAACAAGCAGTAATGTTCTGTTTCTAAAAAGAATCAGTATCTAAAAACACAATCAGTCTCTAAAAAACTCTCAAGATATTAATTTTTTTCTACATGTTATTGACAAAGATAAAACTGTTATTGAGGCAATTATAAAAGCCTAACTTTCTTTTGGAGAAATCTCCAATTTGGATTAAGAAAATATTTAAAACTAAAATTTAATATGCTTATCTATCTAATGATTATCATTTCTTTTGTTTGTTGTTTTTTTAGACAACAGCCGCAATAGAAATTAATCATATGTTTATAACAGGCGACTTTACATACATACAAACAAAGGACACAAAGAACACCGACAATTTTTTGTCCCGTGTGGAAATCGAACCCATGACCTCAGTCTCAGCTTTCAGGGTCACTAAAAAACAGGTGCAGAAAACATGCAGTCCGGAATGCAGAACACCATAATTAATTCTAATTTATAAGAATATAGTTCTATACATAAGTCTATTCAGCTATTGAATTCAACGCCAATCACCTTTGATCACATATTCAGAACCTTGGTTAGTTAACAAGTAAATTGAGAGACCCAGCTTATCTCTCTTAATTCATGCAATGTCACGATGTCTATCCAACCTGATACAATTTCCCCGCGGACCTCAACAAGATGAAGACATCTAATTACGAATTCGATGTTGCCAATAAATATTCCAATAGAAATTTACATAGAGTCGAGTTTATTATATCTCCAGCAAATGTACTTGAAATGAATAGTATATCTGATCAGAAAGTAAACAATTGTGTATCAAACAAAGCAGAAAGAAAATCAAATAGGATAATACTATGCAGACGACATCAAAGACTACAAAGTATAGACTCAATTACAATTTCAAATTGATAGTTCCAGAAAACCCTTATTAGGTAGACCACGAAATAAGGCAATTTCGTGGACAAAAGGCTGCCCCTCATAGTACGATGGACGCTGTCGGCGATTCAAAAGTTTTCAACTGACGGGTAGGGATGAGTCCACCCACCCTAGCTGTCCGAATTTATTGAATTGCATCTAAAGAAGGATGACCACACGTTTATTGTTCTCTCGAAACGTTGATTAGGGTACGATATTGTAGCAGGTATATCGATCATGTATGATTTAATGATGTTGGGGATCGTCACTGCCAGAATTTGTAGGTCTTTTATTTAATTGCAACACGAACAGACAGTGTTTGAAGGGTAATCTATTTATTTTTTTATAATGAAATTATTTTACTTTATTAATATTATTAATTATATAGGCCGAAAATGATTCAGACTTTTAGAGATACTAGTGTAGAAATTGGTGCACATAAAAAAATTGCCTTTGGAGTTTCTTTGATTTAAATAAAAAATTAAGCTTGCCATTATGACCATTACTTTTTCTATATTAAAAACTTCGATTTGAGCTCATATGATAGACAAAGGAGAAATCTAATACAGTTGTGACTCAATTTCCACCTAGTATTAATCTATTCCTAATAAATTTAAATAAGAAATCCATTGAATACGTTAGACTCGTTACAACAATTAAAAGTTATAAGTAATGGCCCACGGTGTATTTCAACTATATAATAACTGTATAGTAAGCACTAAACCATCGTGTCCGTCCGTATACAGTAGCCATCGCGCGTCGCCTCGACAACGGGACAATTTGTATCGGGTGGGGGAGCTTTTCAATAATAATTCCACCATAAATTCTGTCAGTGACCGCGGCCTAAGGGATAGTGGTCCTACAATTAATTATTATATTGCCTTTTTGACTGCAAGCTCCGAATAGTTTCTTTATTGAGTTGCGGTTGTTATTTAGGTGGTATTTTGTGTTTATTTGTTACGTTGATAATAATTTAAGGAGCAAGTTGTATTGTTACGGGGCAATGCAAAATTGTTGACTAGTATAAGGTATGAAATTTTATGCTAGTTTAAATAGATCAAATAAATCAAACTTAACTGTTTTAGAGCCATGCTTAGACACGAATGGGCTGGCTCAAGGCCTCACGGAAAACCGGTTGTGAAAAAATGCTTGCATTGCATTTCTCCGAAATTTGTAAGGTTTCCGGAGGACCAACTCCCCCTCTCCACTTTCCTCTCCCCTCATCCTCCCTCTTTTATTTTCCCTACCCGCATTTTCCCGTACCTTATAACCCTCAAAGGCCAGCAGCGCACTTACGACTCTTAAGTTGCAGGTGTCCATGGACAGCGGTTGTGACTTACTTTCAGGTGACGTGTCTGATCGTCTGTCTACCTGTAACATAAAAAAACCTTAATACTTTACTGGTACATACAAAAAGAACTCATGAATCAATTGCTTTTTTTCACTCCTTCACTAGGATTTTGATGCCGGGGTCTTTAACACAGAACACCTACACTCGAAACGATTGGTAGATCACACAAATTTTTGTCTCGTGTGGGAATCAACCAAAAGGCTTGTCAATTCTTAGTGTTCATCCTTAATTATGTTTCCCTATTTTTCCAACCCATCACTACTACAAATTATCTTAGCCGATGCCTCATTAGTTGAAGGGAGGAAGAAAGCAAAATTTTGGGATTAGGATGACATGGTTCATCGGAAAAAAAAACAAAGTGATATTTCTGTTTTCTTTTTATGGGATAGGGGCAAATGAGCAAATGAGTCGGGTGATGGTAAAACTACCGCCGCTCATGGACACCTGCAATTCAAGAGAGTTTTATACTTGCACCAACACATTTACAGCATGTTTAGCGTTCTAAGACAGAGCTCTCCGCTTTCTTTTAAAGCTCTGTATTTTAACTAAACGAACTAAATGAATGGAATAAAATGTTAACGATAAGACGTAATCATATTTTTTTGTTATTTTGATTTTATTATATGTCCATAAATAAACTTATTATAACCGGAAGTTCAAAAAATATTTATTTTCGTTACTTTCGGAATAATATTCATAAACATTTTAAATACCATAATTTTGAGGATTATTGGTACATGAAATTTACACAGGTAGGTATAGTTAACTACACATTTAGAAAAACACTGAATTAGTTACAATGTAAAACTGAATATGGTATTTCAAATTTCGATTGCTGTAATATTATGAAACAATATTATTCTAAGTTCATCCACCTTCCTCGCCAGTGTCTAGTGCAATTTGTTACAATAATGCTAGCCATCTGTCGCTCAACTACCAACATAACTCAGACAAGTTACACTCAGCCCGTTATAACCACTATGATATCATATAATGGCTGTTTTGTTAGCCGTTTATTGTTATTGCACTGCATGAAGCCTCAATTGTCATGGAAGAAACGGATTGATGCTATTAATTTTGTCAAGTTGCGCCTTGCTTTAATGGACGGGAAAAATCGAGATTTAGACTCAAGAATCGACTTCAAGAAAGAAGAAGGTTCTATATTCAATTGTATGTACGCTAAGTGATTTCTCCGCTAATTGACTATCGTTTGTTTTTTAAGAAATTACTAATAAGTATTGAAATTGCATTTTATTACAATTTAAAGTTTTATAATCCCTCATTTGTTTTCTTTTTGTGTAGAAACCCCACCTCATCACCGGAGCCAACGGTGATGTACTATGTCGCAATGGAACCGATTAACATAGCATTATGGAATCTTATAATAATCGAAAAGCATAAATTCCCTAAAGCCGTAAAGCAGTTGGTTAAACCAGTTTCATTCGTGACTCGTTTCACCAATATATCTGTAAGCCAAACTAAGGGAAAATTGTAAAATTGCTATCGTTACTCATATAGTGCATGGAGACCTTATTAAAGTTTAAGGCCCCACACATTATTCATGAGCAGGATACGGTCTCAGTTGATTCCCTACACGTAATGGTTGCTATAAATTTGGTGAACTTTATTGGCTATTAAAATAAGTAATGAAACAGTTTTGTTTTAAATGTTGTGCTGTATTGCAATAAAGGTTTACCTAAACATTTGTGCAATTATATAGGTTATGACTAGAAAACATCTTGATTAAAATATAGTGAAAGTTTTAACGATTACTATAGTGAAGGAATTTGTATATCAGGAACAAGAAGCATTCTGAAATAATACAGGCAGTCTGACTAAATGTAGTTAAATATTTAATTCAAATTTTTTGGTAAATATCTATTTTCCAGTTTTTTTTTTTATTCTGTTAAAGTCACCAGTAACTGAAATCATAGCAGAACATAAAACATGGTGAAGTAAACTGTATTCAACAAAATGAAACGCCAGACAGTCGCTCACAGAAATAACGGGCTCATTAAATATAAAGAAATCTTGCTCGACAAATTATTCAAGTATCTCCTTTCCTTTAGAAAACAACTAATTTGTAACTTTATTTACTGAAAATGTGTAGTGTTTCTACGAAATTCTGTGTAATACCTCCCTAGCTCTCGGTACAGACTATTTTAATTAGTACAATGTGCATAGTTATCGTTTGGTGAAGCTTTAAATAAGTGCTTGTGTTCAGAGGCACTTACACACTTAAGAGTTCTTTGTTTACATTTCATTCAACTGTTATACTACTGAAAAATGCAGAGGACTCCATTGTGTTTGTAGTTTTATACAGCTAATTGACGGCTCTTTAAATAAACTATTCCATGGAGAAGATTTGAGAATTTTTTTGTCTTGTAATATGGGACAATGTTGACTTTTCTGACGTTGTTATATATGTTTGTATATATATATATCTTTATATATATATAATTCTTCTGTGAGTGTGTATGTCACTGAACTACTCTCAAACGACTGGACGGAGTTTGATGAAATTTTTTGTGTGTGTTCAAGGGGATCTGGGAATGGTTTAGATTCACAAATCAGCCCGGCAGATGGCGCTGCAGTCGGTATCTAGGTTATTTATCTATACTGCAACTTCAGGACAACGTCTGTCGGGCGCAGCTAGTATATGTATATTTAACTACACAGCCATATGTTATATTAGAAAGATAAAATATCTTTGCTGTTGAAGATAGAGTTTTTTTTATTGCCACAGTATATAATAACCATTCCTTTTAATTATATAATCAAAATATTTATGTAATGCTTTAACCGGCTATATGGCACGAATGTCTACCTTTTTAATTTTCTAACTTTAACTTCTTATTTTTAAGGCACCTACATTTTCTCTCTTCCTCATCCAGCCCGGGCATTCTCAATCATCATTCAAAACACTAAATTACTGGCGCCCCCTTATAGTACAATAATTTACAATATCACATCTTAACAATATCATCTATTAATTATTGTTTTCTATTAGAAGGCTACTGAAGCTTCAAATAAAAGGAATAAACTCCAAAACATTCCTTTTTACTTGAATTGAAGCTAGATTCTAAAAAGGATCCCCATTTTATCTTTGAAATAGAAACTACGATCTATATTGACCGTCATGAGTGTGTAAAAACAACATTAACCACACACAACTACAATGGCATTGTTTCACAGACTGCTCAAAATCAAATCAAGATTCATTTCCGACTTAATCCGAACCTTAATCAAGTGAATCGCAATTAAATCAAATATCCATTCACCAACTTCACTTTGACTTTACATCTCCAAGATACGGATTTCCATTAAATTAAACACCGTCTTTGCACAACTATTTATAAAGATTCCGTGGTAAGGGGTAAACTCTATTCAGGATGTGAAATTTGACGTGTGAGACCTTAACGGTTCAAATAAAGCGTGCTCTGAGAACCCATTGTGTACGATTGAAAGGTGAACATATATATCTCATAACCATCGCAGTACCTTATTATTCTTTGTGATTTCTTCATTTTGATGTAAAGATTGGAACTCTATAGAGCAGTTTTAGTACCGTCATATTTTATATTTATAGACAATAAACAATTATATTGTGAACCTAAATGTAATCATAACACAGGGTAACGTAAGAACATCATTAGATAAATAAAGTTGATAAGTTAAAAAACTAATTAATATAATAATTGTATAATTATAGGTAGTCAGCGAATGGTTAGCAGAATTGACAAGTCAATACTGCCAGCAGTGATTTATAACGGCTCCATTTAGCCTATCAACTCTTCTGTGAAAGACCTCGGCCTGTTTATTAATTCCACTCTAACATGGCAACCTCAAATAGCGAACGTCAGTCAGAAAGTCATCGGGACCTTGAGATCACTCTATCGACTTAAGAACCTTCTCCCTACCAGCATTAAGTTGATGCTTGTACAGGCAGTAATCTTTCCAATCATTAGTTATGGAAATGTATGCTACCTCGACCTGAATACAGATCTGCTGAACAAACTTGACCGACTTCTCAATAGTTGCATTCGTTTTATTTTCAATTTTCGTAAGTACGACCATGTGTCTAGTTATCGTACCCAACTGTCGTGGTTACCTATACGTCAGCGTCGTAGCCTTCGTGCCTTAACTACTCTTTTTTCTCTTCTCCATATCCCCACAGTCCCCAATCATCTTAATTCACAGCTTAGTCTTCTAGGTTCTACCCATGACAGAGATCTCCGCTCCACAAATAATTTGTTACTCCTATGCCTACACCTCTTCATGCATGCATACTCACACCTCTTCTCTCGTTCATTCTTCTTTTGCTGTCCAATCCATTTTATTTTGGAATGCGCTCCCTCCTGAGATTAGGATGACTACCAACCGCGACACGTTTAAAGTCCGTGAATTCTATTTGAGACAGTTGACTGAGATACCCCCATGACTAAAACTATAACTAAAGTTTGTATCTATGTATTTTTTTGTGTGTATGTATATATATGTATGTATATTGTATGTATATAATATATTTGTACATATTTGTGCATTTGTATGTGAATATAATGTTTTTTTTTTGTTTCTTAATATTTCATATTTATTTTTTATTCTTTATTCACCTGCCATGTCCCTCACTGAACCACCCAAAGGTTAACTGGTAGATAATGAAATGTGGCATTAAGCCCACCTCGAGCGTTGAGAGGAAGGAAGGAAGAGTTTTAAATAAATAAATGTATTTTTTTTTCCAAAACTTTATTCCGACTTCCAACTTAAGAGACTTAAGTTTATTTTCAAAAAGCTCGTAAAAACTTACTTACAATATTTTTCAAACAAAGAATATTAAATTATATTAACTTATTACAATGTTTAATTGATTGCTATTGCTGTTACCTATAGAGTTTTTATAATAAATGTGCTCGAAGGTCGAGGTAGAGGCTCTGCCCGCTGAAATACAGGTCCAGGTATCAGCAACGGATGCTAATACGCATAGTGAAAAAATGTGCCACTTAAAACGAATGAATAATTATTGTTTATTGTTTGTTTAATAATAGGTATATATGTAGCATACACATGTGATCAGGTTTAATATTTGAACCTAAACTAACTATATAAATAAATAAAAATTAAATCAACTAATAGCAGACATATGGTATATAAGTAAATATAAAGAAATTTATCATATTAAAGAGACCCCACGTTGTTTAAAATACTCTAACATTCTGGCATGAGATTATGGCTACACTATTATATTTACCATATTATTCTAATAATATTTACAATATTATTAGAACTTTCAATAGTTACGAATAACAATTTAGGAATGACAGAAAACTATAACTTTTTAAATCATACATTTTCAAAGTTACTAAATTTATTTGGGCTGAGGGTTATATCTCCTCACAATAAATATTCATCTACGGTATGCAAACGTATCCCATTGCGTGTGAATAAGAATATACGAAGAGAGCTCGAAAAAGGCTCACGTGTATAACACGCCCAATATCTTACGGCCCGCTTAACTTTATTTACGTATTCCTCTTTTTCCATTCCTCCATAAGATAGAAGGGTCCAAGTATACTGGTTGTCTTTGAAGATGATCGTGAAGCGTGTAACTTCGCATTTATAAAGATTTCAAACGCATTCCACAAATGAACACAATTTAAAGACGAATGCGTTTTCGAATTCGAATTTTGAATGAACACGTTTTTCTATTTGACCATAATGACATCATATTTCACTACCCCGTTACGGAGTAATGATATGAAAGAAACCACTTAACGACTTAGCACTATTTTTAGTCTATAGCATTTTATTGCTGAGAGATAATGATAGAAAGGAAAAGAAACCTTTGAAAATTCCTCGGAAAAGTATCATTAATTTTCATTTGTGACCATAAAAAGAAGTGATACGATTTCTGAAAACGTAAATTTCCTTTACACGATACATAAAGTGATTGTGGCAAGATAACATCACTTCCACCCGTATACATTCATATTAAAACCTATATGTATATACGTAAAAACATTAAAAGCCCGAGAGTTTGTATATCTGAACGCTCTACGCGATTATTTCAGTGTATGAGTGAGTCCAATTTATCTGGCAAGGGTTTATATAATAAATATGTATATAGATCGACTTAACCACAGCAGTAAACGTAAAGGTAGAAAACTGTTACCTAGTACAGGAAGCAAGTGTATATCCAAATACTAAGCATTCAAAATAGTAGTTAATAACTATATAGTAGTTAGTTTAATAACTATTAAAGGGCAGTCATTTTCAACAGTTTGATCGGCTAATTGCAAGTAGCCAAATCCGCACAAATGTCAGATGTCAGAGAGATCAAATTACAACCGTAAGTATGCGTTGGCTCTAAGGTTCACCTTCTTTGCCCGAAGATACAAGCTGTTACGTTGGAACAGAAATAATTTTATCTTATAACAATGCTAAATGCGAAGGTTTTTATGGGGGGCTGGATAAAATTTGGCAGACATATAGATTATAACATAGAATGCTATTTTTAGATTGTATTTTTTATAGCGTTTTTATACAGAAAATGGTAGAATTTTTGTGTTACTATCTCTGGTTTATTTTATGCGCTATAAATTCACCCAGTTGAAACAATGTACATAGGTAACCCTATTCTTACTCTTCAATTCTCATCATAACAATATTACTCACTATTTGAGTGCTGATCAAATTTCAATATTTGCTTCGCAAATAACCTGAGGGACTTGCAAAGCCATACTCGTACGGCATTAGCATAGAGTGGATGACATACTCAACGACTTAATCCACATTATACATGCATCAAAGACTTCAGAATAGTATGGAGAACCCCTACTGTGATTTGGGGAACAATACGAATTATTATGAGCGATCGCTACGTTTGAGAGATCCTTGACCCATTTAAGTAAGTATTATAATACACTACACCAGATTTGTTTGACTTTGAACCTTAAGTTGTCATGTTAAGAATATAAATGGTTGATCAACAAAAGAGATTATAATTTATTTGTTACATCTAATTGGTAGTCTGATTTGACGTACGCATATGAAGAGACTTTGGTCGCAATTAACGTTTATAGGAGTACATTCGTGTAATTGTGAAAACCTCAATTGTAAGTGATTAACTTCAAAGTCACCAACAATTAAAATTTGTAGGATTATAATTACTATACATGTATACCTTAGGTGGAAATACACCCACATTTTTTTGGTCCACTGTCGTAATAAAAGTATTAGCCTATTGCCATCAACTGCTAGTGGTAGAGCCATGCTTGCTTAAGCACGAATAGGCCGGCTCGACCGGTGCGATACCACGGCCTCACAGAAAACCGGTTGTGAAGTAACGCTTGCGTTGCATTTCCCCGAAATGAGTGAGGTCTCCGGAGGCCCAAAATCCCCCACCCCCCTAATGATAGCGCTGTTAACGAAAAGGATACCCCAGGGGGGTACCAGCGCTAGCGTTGGAGAATCCCCCCCTGGACGTCCACCCTCAGTACGGATTATGCCTGAGCGTGGACGCCCAGGCTGCCCCTCGTACTCTGGGGGGGGCTCAACTGCGCTCTCAAAATCTGCTCGGGGCAAGAGAAGGCATACCATGGCACCCCCTGTCACGTTTACCGTGGATTTTTGTAACATCAGGGGCTTACATTCGAACCTCGACACTGTCCACCACCACCTCGAGACAGCAAAGCCGGCCTTGCTCTTTTTAACCGAGACGCAGATATCATCTCCAGCGGACACATCCTACCTCTGCTACCCTGGGTACGGACTGGAACACTCCTTTGTTCCTAAGGCTGGTGTATGCGTGTACGTTAGAGATGATATCACTTCTCGCCGCCTCGGTAATCTTGAAGGTAGGGACCTCTCCATCTTATGGCTACGTGTAGACTGCGACGACCATCCCCGCATCTACCTATGCCTCTACAGGTCCCATAGCGGTGATGCCGAAACGGACCGACTCATCGACCACGTCCAAATGGCTACAGACTCAGTGCTCCAGCAGGTCCCATCCGCAGAGATCGTGATTCTTGGCGACTTTAACGCCCATCACGCCGAATGGCTTGGTTCGCGCAAAACCGATCATGCGGGAAGATCTGTTCACGATTTCGCCTTGGCATATGGCTTGACGCAGCTGGTAGCAACGCCTACGCGAATCCCAGATGCAGAAAGCCACGTGCCTTCACTGTTGGATCTTCTGCTGACCTCACATCCTGACGGCTACAAAGTATCCGTTGAGGCCCCTCTTGGCTCTTCGGACCATTGCCTGATTAGGAGTATGGTGCCACTCGTTCACTCGCTGCGGCCGCGAGTTACAGGCAGTCGCCGCGTATGGCACTATAGGTCAGCAGACTGGGATGGAATGAGAACATTCTTTGCATCCTACCCATGGAGGCAGGTTTGCTTCTCGCCGGATGATCCCAATGTCGTTGCTGACTCTGTCGCAGATGTTGTGCTTCAGGGTATGGAACTTTTCATTCCATTCTCCCTGATTCCCACAGGTGGCAAGTCCCAGCCTTGGTTTGGTCGAACCTGCAAAGCGGCGTCCCGCCGAAAGCAGGAATGTTACCAAGCATGGGCTAATGCAGCGACAGCACGGGATGTAAAGACCAGCACATTAAAGAAGCAATTTAACTTTGCCTCCAGGTCCCTCAAAAGAGTAATTGCTGGGGCGAAGTCGGCTCACATCGGCAGAATTGGCGAGAGACTAGTTAGTCTCCCCTCCGGAACTCGTGCATTCTGGTCTCTTGCCAAAGCTGTCCAGGGGAACTTTTGTAAGCCATCCCTTCCACCTCTGCGCATAGAGGATAATTCGTTGGCCCACGACGCTAAAGAAAAAGCCGATCTTCTGGGCAAACTCTTTGCGTCCAACTCGACCCTGGACGACGGGGGAAACGCACCGCCGACCATACCGCAGTGCGAGACCCGCATGCCGGAAGTCCGGTTTACACAAAGGGCAGTGCGTAAAGCGCTTCTTTCCCTCGACGTTCATAAGTCGAGTGGGCCCGATAGAATCTCTCCTATCGTGCTGAAGACGTGTGCTCCAGAGTTAGCACCGGTTTTAACGCGCCTTTATCGGCTTTCCTACTCTCTTGGCGTAGTCCCGAACTCATGGAAGACAGCTCTAGTGCACCCAATCCCTAAAAAAGGAGATCGCTCGGATCCGTCCAACTACAGACCCATAGCCATCACCTCCTTGTTCTCCAAGATAATGGAATCCATTGTTAACTGCCAGCTCCTCCGGTACTTAGAAGACCACCAGCTCCTCAATGATCGACAATACGGCTTCCGTCGGGGTCGTTCAGCTGGTGATCTTCTCGTATACTTGACTCACCGGTGGGCACAGGCGATCGAGACCAAGGGGGAAGCGTTGGCCGTTAGTTTGGACGTGGCGAAGGCCTTCGATCGGGTCTGGCATAAAGCGCTCCTTGCGAAGCTTCCTTCCTATGGGCTTCCCGAGAAACTGTGCAATTGGCTCACCAGTTTTCTTACAGACAGAAGCATCAAGGTCGTTGTTGACGGTGCATGCTCCGACTCGAAGTCTGTTAATTCTGGTGTCCCACAAGGCTGTGTGCTATCACCCACGCTGTTTCTTCTGCATATCAACGACATGCTGCAGATTAGCAGCATCCATTGCTATGCAGACGATAGCACGAGTGATGCCCTTTACACCGGCCGCGCTAACATTTCTCGGGTAAACGTCATCGAAAGCCGATCCAAACTTGTGTCTGAAATCGAAACTTCTTTATCAAAAGTTTCAGATTGGGGTCGACTTAACCTAGTCCAATTTAACCCCACGAAGACACAGGTTTGCGCGTTCACCGCTAAAAAGATGCCATTGGTCGTATCACCTCAATTTGAGAGCACTTCCCTAACTGCATCAGCCAGTGTCGGAATCCTTGGCGTCGATATATCAAGCGAAGTCCAGTTTCGCGGTCACTTAGAGAGTAAGGCCATATTAGCCTCGAAGAAGCTTGGTGTGCTAAACAGATCGAGACAGTATTTTACTCCGGCCCACCGCCTGCAACTTTATAAGGCGCAGGTTCGGCCGCACATGGAATACTGTTCTCATCTCTATGCAGGTGCACCCCAGTACCAACTTCTGCCTCTTGACCGCATTCAACGGAGAGCGACTCGCATCATCGACTGCCAAGATATTTCTGATCGACTTGACACCTTGGCGTTGCGTAGAGATGTAGCTTCACTCTGCATCCTCTATCGCTTGTATCATGGGGAGTGTTCAGAGGAATTGTTCGGACTTATACCGGCTGCTGGTTTCCGCCATCGTCCTACGCGACAAAATATCCATCCCCATCACCTGGACGATTGGCACTCCACCACTGTGCGCTTCTCCAGAAGCTTTTTGCCTCGCACAACCAGCTTATGGAACAAATTGTCGCCTGCCGTATTTCCGAACCGATACGACCTTCAAACCTTCAAGAAGAGAGCGTACCTCTACCTAAAAGGCCGGCAACGCACTTGTGACTCTTGAGTTGCGGGTGTCCATGGGCGGCGGTAGTCACTTACCATCAGGTGACCCGTCTGCTCGTTTGCCCCCTATCGCATAAAAAAAAAAAAAAAAAAAATCAACCGAACACTATATATATACTATATATATATATATATATTAGGGTGTTTCAAAAAAATGAATTTTTTTTTTTTTTTTCCAAACGGGCTTAAAAGTTTCCTTTTGATGTCATATTATGTATATATAATGTGTATGTACATATTAAGTATGTCCTCATCGCATTTTTTTAATTCTCATAAGAATAACACGGGAAAAATTATTTTTGTCTCTTCTAATTTTTGTACTGTTCAAACGACTAACCAACTAATGAATCGCTGCTATAGTTATTGTAGGGAATTGAACGCTCTACAAAATGGGACTGATAAGATTTTCGATTAGTCCACGTGTTTAAGAGTTTTTTACGATCAAAATTCAATTTTTTTTTAATTTGATCGAAAACTATAAATTTCACTAAAATTGTTAGCTTTATGGGAAAAATAGGGATCAAATTTTTTGTTAAAGATGAATTTACCTTGTAATAAACGTTTACCAATCATTTTTTTCCACAAATTGGAAAAACATGATGCTTAAAAATATTTTTTTTAGAATTCGTTTCAAATAATTTGAATCGTGGCCTGATAATGAAAGCTACAAAGTTTGTTTGGAATTTTTTAAAACCTTAAAAGTGACCAACGACGTTGCTGAACGAGGAATTGCGTTGATCGAAGAATATAACTGCTGCCTAACCAAAGATGAAGACCAGTTACAGTATCTATTACAGGTTGTTCGCAATCATCGACAACAATTTCCCGATTGTAGTAAAAAATCTCTCCAGTAACAGATATTTGATGTAATTAGATTAGTACATATTTTAAAAAACTTTAATAATAAAGAAATCAAAGATATCAACGTTTATGAGAGAATTAATTCATGTTTAACAAAAAATTTGATCCCTATTTTTTCCATAAAGCTCACAATTTTAGTCAAATTTAGAGATTTTGATCAAATTTAAGAGTTTTTTAGAATCAAAATTCAATTTTTTTTAAATACGTGGACTAATCGAAAATCTTATCAGTCCCATTTTGTAGAGCGTTCAATTCCCTACAACAATTATAGCAGCGATTCATTAGGTGATTCGTCGTTTGAACAGTACAAAAATCAGAAGAAACAAAAATAATTTTTCCCGTGTTATTCTTATGGGAATTAAAAAAGTGCGATGAGGACACACTTAATATTAATATTAAGAGCTCCGGTTTTCACTGGCGGTTCGTGACATCAAAAGGAAACTTTTAAGCCTGTTTGGAAAAAAAAATAAAAATTTTTCATTTTTTTGAAACACCCTAATATATATATATATAATATCAAAATATATAATATAATGTATAGTCCTACCATAATGACTCCACTCTGCCTGATGGAAAGAAATAAGTGGAGTCCAGGAGTGGTGTTCACAATCCTTATCGCAAATGTAGCCAATAAAATCATCTTGGTGACCCACACTATGGCAGCCTGTATTATGTATCACTTGGGTCTAAAGAATATGATGATATTATAAATATGATTGGTTGTTAAGGCGTGTAAATATGTCTAAAATTTGATTTTTTTATTCATGTTGCCTGTATGATGTAGTTTTATGTTAGTAAGCCCAATCTTTCATTTATTTAAATATAAAATATGAATTTCGTTAAACTGGATTAATTGCAATCATAAAATGTTGTGCTTTTTATAATGTTTTTGTTAGTATGACGTTTAAGGGTCGCAGATTATGAATAGTATGAATTTGTTCAAAACAATGTTTAAAGACTTTTAGGACGTTTTCAACGTATGTTAAACACCATGTTCTGTAAAACAAAACTTTTAGAGTGTCCACTTGATATCATGTGAAACGCATGCTTCTTAACAGGCATAAGCAATAAATAAGAATAATATTGATGAATTCACTTTGATCCAAAAGTACACGTTTGTAAAACATTTAACAATGATTTAATTAACAAATACATTCGAAGAGTGGCTTATAAAGCAGAAGGAAAAATGACAGCTGAAAAGCTCTTGAAAACCGCTAAGCCTTTATAAACGATCTAACGACTGACTGATTTTTATTGAAAGACGCAAATGAGAGTATGCGGGGAGCGGGATGAGGAGATGGGAAAAGGGGCGGGGAGAGAAAAGGAAAGTTGGGCCCCCGGAAACCTCACTAATTTTGGAGAAATGAACCGGTTTTCTGTGAGTATCGGACTGGTCGAGCCGGCCCATTCGTGTCTAAGCATGGCTCAACCACGTAAAATTTAAGAAAGTTAGTTATAGACAAATCAGTAGCAAAATAAAATTATTTCAAAACGTACCTTTAAAACCCATATTTTTTATTAAACATGAAAATAAAATCACGTTTTTTTAAATACTTCTAAAGTCATGATTAGGTTATAAAAAAATATCATGTTCATAAACTAAAATGTATGTTATAAATGTAATTTAAATCGTTTTTGTAGTTTATATAAGCTGAAAACTTGATATCTTTAAGTAGTCCGGATCATAATAGGCAAGATGAATTTGAAACATTTAAATGTATTTATGATATTGTTATTTTATTTGACTTCTGACTTCGGAGAAACGAGAGGTATGTTTATATAGCTATATAAAGCTGAAATAAAATTTATAAAAATAATCATTACATGTTTTAATGGCGTTAATAAATAGAAAATACCTAAGCAGAGTAACAATAAATTAACAATCATAATTATGAGTACTAATAATAAAACCCAATATAATAAAAAAATAAATAGCTTAGAATTTATGAGAAATAAGATTAGACTTATACTTCGGAAGTCATCATAATCATTGCTGGATAAAAATTTAGTCAATCTTTTTATAAGAGTACTATTTTGTTCTTATTAATTATTAAGCTTATTACTTAAGTATTAATTATAATTGAATCTTTTGACATTTAGTTGCAGTGTAGCTGAGCGCAAAGTTCATCTTAACCATTTATTCTGTGTGATTTTTTAAATTCAAGCGATTTTTCTATCGCTGCATTCACTTTAGTAGTAGGTAGGATTAAAAAGCACAGCTTTTTGGATAGCAAGTCTGAAGTTAGCTAGAATCAACTTTAGTTTATAGTATAAATCAGCTCTGATCCAATAAAGGTTAGTCAATGTTTTTCCACATAAACACATTTATGAAATCAATTGTTAAATCTGTTTTAATGATATAAATAAACTTGTATCATTTTGTAATATTTAAGCACTCTGATCACAAACCTTCTTTAAAGCTTGATATTTAAAGCTATTTAACAATTTTCTTTTCTGATTTCAGATGTTGGTGCGGTTCTAGGTAATAGCGTAAAATCAATAGAAGATGGTGCAGTGAAAACAGTGACATCAATAGTAAATGGCGCTGGCTTAGGTGCAATAGTTCCGGGTGTAAGGGGTGTAGTTAAATCTGTAGGAAAATTGGTCTGTGATGTAGGTCAATCAGTGATTGATTTGTCGCAAGCGGGTGAGGGATCGATTGGGGAAAAACCTTTTAGCGGAAGAGGTTGCAGAGTTGCTGAAAGTAACTCTGGCAGTTATGAGGATTCTGGCAGCTATGAAGAAACTGATGGTGGTGCATTTGACAGAGGTGGCAGCGGTGAGAATACAGGCTATGGTGGATATATTGGCAGCAGTTGGCGTCTTGGAAGTGGAGGACACCGAAGAATGGGATCAGGAAGTAGAGGTTGGTCAGGTGGCATGGGTGGTTCAGGGGGCAGGAGTGGATCAAATGGTTGGGGTGGAAGTGGTAGTTACGGTGGATCTGGAGGCTATGGTGGTTTAGGTGGCATGGGTGGATCAGGCCGCTGGGGTGGACCTGGCAGTAAAGGTAGATCGGGAGGAAATGATGGTTCAGGTGCCATGGGTGAATCAGTCAGCTGGGGTAGCTCTGAATCAAATTTGGAATCACAGGAAGACAGGCATAGCAGTGGTTCCGAGAGCAGCGATGGATCTAGTAGCAGCCGAGAAGTATAACAAAATGCAAAGATATGCTCTCATTGTTAACTAAGTAACCTATAGTATACTAAACTATAGCGGTTGCAAATTAATCAGTTTATTTGTTTCAATGACTCGTAACAGCTTGAAAACTAATCTAATATTCTACTACTGATCTATACTCATCCTTGAAAAAACAAGCTATTACATTATACACTAGTTTAATGCAAAAATAGTATATAATGTAATAGTTAAATTTAATAATACAAAACATCAATTTCGCCGATAAGCACATGGCATTAAATTAACTTTCAATACATAATCGGTTGTATTTACATATCATAAATAGCATAAGACGTAACCATTTCAGCATTTGCGGTTTAGCAAAGTCTACCGCCTAAACATACACAGTTGTAAAATTTCATTGTTGATGGTTACCAAACAAAAAAAAAAAAAAAATGAGCGTGTACAAATTAAATTAAGGCTGTGGTTTTGTTTGCAAGCATTTGGTCGTGAATAAATATTTTAGAAGCTATTTCATTAGTGTATAATTTATGTATGGTGTTCATTACAAACAAACAAAATGTTTCAGAAATAATTTTAGTATTTTTTTTCTTTGATTAGCAAAATAACGGTATAATAAATTATATTAAATTCACATATATAGATGGCGATGTATCACTGGGATTAAAAAGAACCATTGTAACAATATCAAGGGTCTCATTAAAAATCAAAAACAAATCATCACATAACAACAGTTCCGTTTCGACACATGAAGTCAGAGTGACATTACATTATTACTCATTTATACAAAGTACCTAACAGATTCGACAACGAATCAAGAAAAACAATATGTGAAGTCATAATCGGATCAAAAATTAATTTTGGTTACAGGTTCTTCGTACAATATGTCATTAGTTTCCTAGATAGAATAGACGTTATAATTATAATTGAAATATAGCCCTGTGTAATGAAAATCCAATTCATTGTTAAGTCATCTTCATATTCATATTAAAAAGGTATTTATAGTAGATCGGTCAATGCATTTCTTCATGCAATAATAGATTAGCTTAGCTTCATTTGTACATCAACAAACTGCCGTATGAACTGATCCACCGCACTTGTAAACTACAAAGGATGTATGGAAAAAATCACAGCTAGCGATAAGACCGCCGATTGTACAAGCAATCTATATATTATTATTTGTTTTTATGTTATATCTTATCTGTGGTGTACAATAAAAAAACATAGGTTTGTAGTGTATTGTATCTTTTTATCTACTTTATATAATAATTTATCTATTTTATGTAAGATATTTTATAACGTACATAATATTACAATGTATTGAATTAGCAGTTATATTGGCATTATGAGTGATTATAGAGTAGTGTGATCATTACTTATAGAGCGCATTACTCGTAAGAGGTAAAGGTAATATTAATATTCGAAGCCTTTAAGTCAAAGATAGCAACCGGTTAGATAATCGGTTAGATAATGACTCTTTATTAACTGACATCATTTTTATACACTACGATTTGTAATATTTTTATATCGAATATGTTTTCATCTGTGTATATGACATTGTAAAGAAAAGATTCTTTGAATCCGACACGCCTAGTGGTAAAATTTGGTCAAGTTTTTAGTTTATTATTTTGTTACCTAAAAATTTCAGTAAATTTACAAAATCTATTCAGCAGTAACATCGGACATCGATTAAAACCTAGCTTGCAGTGTTACTATAGTCCTAACCGTTGGTGATATCAGTAATCAAAATAAATATTGTAGGTGAATCATCCTATAATATATTTTTTTACTTAGTTAAACTTCTTATGCACTTACCGTACAAAAGCGGACTCAATGCCTAGGGCGCTCAACCTTCGGCTGGTACAGAGAAAGCAGGATGTTTGTACATTTAAATATTAAACATAAAAGAAAAACACTATAATCACAAAGTACGTAATAGATAGTTCAATATAGTGGTTATACTGCATGATGTGATATGATATATACACACAATGCAAAATTACTTGCAGATATATAAAAAAATACACATGAAAAACATTTAGATTTATACATTCTTATAAAAAAGTCTAAAGTATAAATAAATATTATTATATAATTACACACATATTACATACACGAATACGTACATATGTGCATAGAAATTAGAAACATATAATTACAGAAAACAAAAGATGCTAAGCTACGGGCAAGTTGATTCTGCCCATGGTATGAAAAGTTACTCCTTTACCTTCACTCTATATGAGTAACGATTAGGTGGCATCCACTATTTTCCACTAGTTCCGAGAAAAACGGACTAAACGAAGAAAGTAGAGCCGACAAAAACCGAATTGTAAGGAAGACAAAGAACAAGGAAGCTGCTTGCGGAGCGAATGTGTATATATATAGTGATTTCTACTTAAAAGTTGAATAAATGGAGTTAAAGACGGGGAATTAAGAATAGTGAATAAAACAGTGATATCTCGCAACTTACAAATAACTAACGAGTAAGCTACCAATTAAGATGAGTAAGCAAAGATGACACATGATCATATTTACGAACATAAAAATATAAATTGATTGTAGTTATTAAGAAAACAGTAAAAATCTACATGCAGGTCATAACGGCACACGCTTTTCGCAAGGAGATTTTTTTTATCGCTAGGGTCACCCTCAGACAGAGCTTGGTGATAGGTTGTGACAAGCAACAAGAGCATGTTACAAGAACGTCACAATGTCTCCTCTGTTAATCAATCTGTGGCCACCAATGAAGCCTGACACTTTGTAGGGTTTGTAATGGGCCAAACCTCAGAGACCATACTTATATAGATTCGAGATCTCTGTTAACCGTCTCATTCGACGATGTTATGTTGCATGCAGGTTTATAAAATTAATGAGCTGACGAAATAGTAAAGGATAAATAAAACTGATTTTTAGAGAATACCTGAGAATACCTTGAGCCAGATTGAAGCTCACATCATATAACTGAAATATTAAAAAGTAACTAACTTTATGCAGTCGTCAAAAGAAGTGGCAGTCAACAAAAACAGATAAAGATTTGTGGAGTAATTAGTGTCGTGACTCTAAAACACAAGCGAGGATCCTCTGACCAAGCGTGATGATCATACCTGAAGGAACTTAGCCCTTGATTTTGAGAAACTGCATATATACTTATCGATGCGAGAACTTTCATATCACGATTAAGGATATTACTAAGTAGTTATAATAGTTGCTACGTTGCTAGTTCATCTTTTCTATTAGATATATCTAAATTTTATTTAACTGCAGTGGGTTTTCAGATTGTCCCTCTCAAGTACGAACATAATTGCACAATTAGGCATAGTAACTATATAGGTAATAAAGTTAGGACAGTTAGAACTACCAACATTTGAGAATCACGATTTAATTTATTTAACACTTGTTTATAACCTTAATCAGTCGTTTATTCTAAATTTGGCTGTTATTAATTTCACTGCACACTTACATTACGTATTATAATTGATGTACATATGTGTTTAGTATGTTTATATCTCACAATAGTCCTAATAACTTCATACTCAGAGAACTTCGATGTGCAAATTGCAACTTCCCATCTCACTATTAATCTCTATTTCCATCCAGTGGTTGCCTAGAAGAGATCGCTAATCGCGATAAGGCCGCCAATTGTACAACTTATATATTTAATTTTATTTATTTCACCTTTCTAATTTCTGTTTCCTTTTATTGGCCGAACAGGATTATGGATATACTGTTTCCATTTTACTTCATTCCTTATACTCCTAAAATCTACGCAATTGATCTTGACTCTTTGTTCAAGAGCGATCAATGACTGGTTTGAGATCGTCAATTTCGCCCCAAACCTTAGTCTGTCTTATAATACTTATTGCCACTTTCCACATGACTAGTGGGATCTTGTTTTTAATTCTGATGAATATGCGTATATTAATCTGCTACTCACAAACAACAGATATTATATTTAATTTCAGGTATATCATGCAGTGGGTACAATTATTATTGTTCATTCTCTTCCTACGCTCATCGTGTTTTATGAAACTAATCTAGCAGGCAAAGAGAAGCAGTACTTGTATCGACGCTGCAGCAGTGCTTAATGACGACTGTCGTGATATCGCTTTTTTATTCGTTAACATGCTCTACATTTTCATCACGAGAAGCATCATTATGAAACTGAAATTTCTTGTCAAAATAATGGAAGGTATAATTGGTGAAAAAGAAGCAAGAAAAATAAAAGTATGACTTTTTTTATTAGTCTAATTAGTTAGTCGTAACAACCCATACAATTAACAATGTTTTTCTTCAGAATAACCTGTGAAATGGATTCTGTTATTGAAGACGGAATGTTGCTAATGTATTTATTTGGATCAATATTCATTTGTCTCGCGGTGTTCTCTACTACAGTATCTATTTATTTATTTATTTTAGGTTAGCCAACAATTGTTTACACATTACATTTACTATTAACAACTAAACAACATTTGCTGGTGTAACAATTACTTATAGGCTGACACCGCAGGCACAACAAACGGTAGAAATTAAAAATAATAACAACAATAGTAATACTTAATAATAAAAATTATAACAATTCTAATATTATAATAAAAAATATGGAAGATAAAATACTTAAGATAGTGGCAGTAGAACATACAATTAAATCAAAACAAGACATTAACTAAATCAGTACAACACATTTATGGTGCGTTTGTGTGTATTATTTCGTAAGTACAACGAAATAAATTAAATGAAATTGAAACACATTAAAGTATAATCAGACATTTAATTTTAAATTCATTAAATTACACAGGTCCACAAAAAAAAAAGTGGTTTGTGCTGGGTGTGCGACATATATTTTCTGGCGTATTTTTTACCGCTGAACTCAAATCTGAAGTCAAAATTGGTCAAACTGCAAAAAACGGAGAAACATAAAAAAACCGGGCCAGGTATTCTAGCGTGCGGGGTTTGTTTATTTTAATGGATTGTAATGCTTCTTCAACTCAAAATTTAGCTGGATCTTCTAGTACTCATGGCGATCATGAATGTTCTAAGAATCCTAATTTCTTTTGCTACGTTTGTGCAAAATACATTGGTATGAACAATACAAAGAAACTGACAGATAGGGTTGTGACTTTGTATAAAAAGTGTTTCAATATGTCACACATCCAGCACAGAAAACATTTTTTGTGTGGACCTGTGTAATTATCAATGGACTAGACGTTATTGTTACTTATAAATATATTTTAAATAAATTACGAATCTTGTCATGGTGTACGTCTATCAAGTCGCTACAACTGTTAATGAGCTTGCTTAACCTGGCTGTAGGTGAATGTGAACCGAATATAGTTCGGCGCAAAGGTGGGCACAATGGTGTAATGCTATTCTTTGGATATCTAGACGGAGCTCAAAATCTGATGAGACTTAATAAATTGCGACAGTCAAATTAATGTCTCAGTAATTTGTATAATATTTCTCACGTGTGGATAAAAGTTGGACTTTGAAGTACTGCAGACGAGTATTGTTGGATGGCAAGCTCTTATATTTACCTTCACTGAACGCTAGCCCCATAAATCGTTTCTGTGCACGTTCTAAAAGCAGCATGTGACTAGCATAGTGAGGTCTCCACACAACGCTGCAGTATTCCAAGACACTACGCACGAGACCGTTATAGAGCTTATACCGTTAGACCGTTATAGTTTGGTCTTACTCTTTCTAAAGCCCTTACTATTACGAAGTACAAACCCCAACATTTTTGAAGATTTTTTTATTATATGCTCTATATGAGCAACAAAAGTGACTTTTCTGTCAAATATAAGTCTTTGATTGCTTTTGCATTTTTTCATGATTAATGTGGTATTCGGATTTGATATAGTTAATGTTTTTTGTAAATTTCATATGGTAGCACTTTTTAGAGTTTAGCTGCATTTTGTTATTTTTACACCAAATGATAACCCGTTCAAGATCATATTGTGACAGTTCGGTGTCTCTTAGAGATTAAATTTTTCGAGAAGAGCGGAAACATTGAGGGAGATCGTTAATAAAAATGTTAAACAAAATTGGAGCCAAATGTGAACCTTGAGGAGCACCTGAGTTGATTCTGTACGCTGGGGATTGGAAGCCATTTACAACGATGTAGAACTCACGCTTAGACAGGTATGACCTAAACCATTCCAAAAAAGCGCCCGTTATACCGTAAGCAGATAACTTGTTATTTAGTACGAAATAGGACATTTTGTCAAAGGCCTTGCTGAAATCCGTGTATATCACATCAAATTGTTCGCGTCCACAGCCTAGATCAATGATTCTGTGAATATCACTAAGTTCGTGGTTGCAGATATCGATGCCACAAAACCGTGCTGGTGTTCGCTAAGGTATGTCGTTCGTAATGTATTCTTTATCGTTATCGGATGTATATACGGACGGGAAGTAATTGGCAAATATATTACAGATTTCAGAGCCTTCGGATGTCACAGTCTGTACGTTTGTCATAGTTAATGGGTAAGCACTGAACCCGCAACGCTTGGCTTTTACGTAGCTCCAGAACATGTTCGGATTATCTGTAATGTTTTCCTCCAAGTTCTTTATATAATCATTGTTTAGGTTCATTGCAAATTTTTCACATCGCTTTGAAACCAATTTCAATTCAATCTCATCCAAGGGATTTTTGTATTTTTTGCATCGTATTGCCTATTTTTCTCTTTTAAAGAGTTGATTAATGATTTATTGAACCATGGCGGTCAACAACAGTTCTTTGATTTTCGAAAAGGCACGTATTTCCTAATAACATTACCCAAATCATTGCAAAATTTTGCAACCGTTTCATTCACATCCCTAGCAGTATTGAAAATTTCTCTCCAGTTTAAATCATTCAAATACTGGTTAATTTTCACATAGTTGGCTTTGTAAAAAATTGGCCTACAGGTCAGCTTATTATATGGCAGCTTAGAATCCCTAGTCAATGAAAGTGATATATCAAGGGCAGAATGAAACTTATCGATAACAGTAAGGAATGAACTTGACTCGATCACTGAGCATGAGGGCACGTTGATAGCACTAGATCACGATATGAATACTTCCAGTAGCCCGTATATTATATATATAATATCTATCAAATTATTCAGTAAAGTTTAAAGTCCATTAATTTGTGTGTTTGTGTCATAAAGGGCTGTTATGCTTTTTTGTGTTGGCTTTATCTAAAGGATTAAGTAAAGATACACTATAACTTATAGCTTAATATCGATAAATATTATAATTATTTATTTACTAGCCCTCGCTCCGGCTTAGTACGGGTAGTGTACGCAATGAAATAAATGCCTTTTCTTTCTGTTTTTCTTCTTTCATATATAGAGTATACTACAATATTGTATTATCACATGGGGTGGTGCCGGGACGACGACACTACTGCTCTTAGAAAGAGGTATACTGAAAGTTATACTTGGCAAAACAAGGAGATATGGTACTGATCTCCTTTACAGCGAGTGCCCCGTACTCACAGTGAGGCAACTTTTTATCAAGTGTGTACTAATCCGTAAGCATAAAAGCACTAATTTGAAGCTGATTTTAAAACGCAATAAAACCAAAATTTATTCTGTATCGCCACACAGAACGGCGGCAATATTATGTCCTTGGCAATTTCCTATACAATGCTGCAAATGCTAAGAATAACATATATCCACTATCGATAAACAAATTCAAAACAGTTATCATACTCTGGCTGAAAACACTTAATTACGATAAAACGGAAGAACTTGTATGTAATCAAAGATTTTAAGTGATTTGTAATATAAATAAAAACACACACACACATACACATACACCCACACACACCCACGCGCGCGCGCACGGATGCACACACACTCAAACACATACAATCAAATCTTTTCATTCTTACTGGTAGTAATTAATATATAAAAAAAAAACATTTGTTGTTATTTAATGACTTTATTAGAAACACGCATTTTATAATATGTACATAACATTGTAATCGTAAACTCGAGTTTAATTTGTATTAATTTTTTTATTTTTTATTATTATTACAAGAAAATATATATATTTTTTTATTATAATTAATCACCAAATCAAAATCAAATTATATTATTAATTTATAATTTTGCTATAAATCAATTGTTTTGCATGATATTCCTATAATGTTTTTCTTAGCAATTTATTGTTAAGATATTTTTTAGATATATGTTTTGCATTGTAAAACAAACACCAATAAATTTGTATATTTTCTCTGGGTGGAAGGCGCTGACGACTGTAACACAATTTATATTAGTACGGTCGTCACCGGCAACCTCATACATTTACTAAAACATTTACTAATAGAACTTTAAGTTAAGCAATTTTAATCAATAAATATGTTCTATATTGTAAGTTAACTTATATCAAATTACTTTTTCTGTCAGTAATGGATTTAGACATAAGATCATATAGCAATGCAATGTAATATATTATCTATTCTTAAGTACCTATGGATGGCTACACTTATTGCATTACGTATATAAAACCTGTAAAGATAGTTGTATTCTGTGTGAAATAAATTATTATTATTTAAAAAAATATATATATATATATATACTTGCTATATTATACTAGTATATACCTCAGAACACAAATAATCTAACTTTCTTGTCAGAACTGGACGCCATACAGAAAAATATCCTTTCAGATGGAATAGTTGTAATCGGTGATGTGAACATTTATATATCCCTAGACTAAAATACATGTATAGCTGCCTAAAATGTGGACTGTGAAAGTGGCCTGCAAAGTGCAATAGCTACGGCAAGGGATCGTGGCAATGAACCTGTGCCTACGACCGAGTCGCGGCAGGCCACTTGTGGTGCGACTGCACCTGCTCATCTGTACTTTATCAGATCACTATATGATCGCAATTGATTGCTTGATATAAGCCTGTAATGAACACAACAGTAATAATAACGGTATAATACAAACTATTTTAGAAAATAACACTGTATGCGAGCATTTAAAATTGAACTCCACCACTCCAAAATTCTTTATGATGTGACTACTGTCCCTGATCACTAATCACACATAAATTTATTTTTTTCTTTAAAACTGCTCCTAGAAAACTCTGGTCCCATTCACAACCAACCAATAATTGTTGTTGATTTCAACACCCCACATTTCAGTCCACGGTTCAATCTAACACTTTATCCAGTCTTCCTTCAAACGCTAATCATCACTTTCTGAAAAGCACACTTGCCCTACTTGATCTCATTCTTGTCTCATCTCTAAATCGTATAGTGAACTACGAACAGTGGCCTGCTGGCGCACTCTCGTACCACAATTACTATACCTATCCTTCAGACTCCGCCCACCTAAACCCAACCACAAACTAAAGTCCAACTGCCACGCAATTTTCGTGGTATATAGCTTGATAACCTTTGTAGAGATGCCTGCTATATAGATTGGAGTCGGCTCATAGACTCTCGTTCCATTGAAGAAAAACTTCAGTTGTTCACGGATGATTTGCATATCTTATATGACGTACATGCCCCTATTAATTAATTAATTAAGGTAAAACAACATCCCTCGCCGTGTACCGTGGAACTACCGAAATTAAAACGCTCCTTTCGAAGAAAACTGCAGCCAACTCAAAATATAAAAGACGTCAGAGTGATTCACATATGCATATGACCACAAATATAGAGCTAATAATCTCATTTCATTTTTCTGCCTTTTGTAATTGTAAATTAATTATTTATTATTGCTATATTGGTAGGCTATTTAGACTTACTAGTTCTGAAACTACAGAAGGCAAGCTAAGGCTTTACGTATCTTATATACGGTGATGCACTAATCCTTCCAAACTTCCAACCTTCCAAACACAAGTTGTCCATAGCGTAGCACTATAATGAATTGCACCTACCCGCAACAAACCCTATAAGAACAAAGGGTGTAACAGAGAAATTACTAATAAGAACATTTAGCCATGCTTTTAGACGCATGCTTATTGCATCAATATACATAATCACATAGCACATGATCATAATTTAATTTATTTTTTTCTAAAACGAAGCTGGAAACTTCACCATACAGTAATTATACTGGCATACATACCAGTGTGTAGATAACAATAAAAATTCAACTATAACAGGGAAAATATGTGATACCAACAATAAAAAACTATTATGAAAAAAGAACTAGACAATACGTAACTCCAACAATATTTAACGGGATAGATAAGAAACAACCAAAGACATTTGTTCATCCACTTTAAAAGACCGAAAAATAAATTATTATAAGTTAGTAATAATACTGCTTTAAGGCAAATGTATAATACTTTAGGATAAATATTAGTTACGTAGATTCCTAAGTACAAGTAAGTTCATAATGTTAGATGTTCATATTTTAAGTTAAATGTATATTGGCAAAATAAAATGGGCAAAGTAAGTAGCTTACTAAATACTACTAAACATATGTCAACAGTGTAAATATACATATGTAAACAGTGTTTTTTTTTTTTATACTATAGGGGGACAGACGAACAGACGGGCCTGCCTTTGAGGGCGATGAGGGATGGGGGATGCAGAGAGCGGAAAGAAGAGAGGAGGGATGAGTGATGCAACGCAAGCGTTACTTCACAACCGGTTTTCTGTGAGGCCGGATGTAAATCCATTTTTTACAAAAAAAAAATTGTATTTTTTCTTTTGTGTTTTCTTCTCTGTGAAAATCGGAATCACACTTTTATCTTATCTTTACAGTTTCTAATAAACTTAAATATCGCTCTTCGAAAAGAGAGATGATCACAGTCCCCTTTATCATTCTTGTACAACTGCCAGGCATCGCTCAGTTACACGTCGAACAGTGTGCAATCAAGGAAAAATACTTTTTTTTTCTTTGTAAGGAAGTACGATATAGGCCAATGTTTTAATCAGAACAATCAACACCTCCCATACATTAGGCGTTTTTAGGTGGTAGCATTGAAATAGCCTTCGGAAGAGGAACGTCGTCTTCAGCCACCTCCAATGCATCTAATATTTCGTTCAACTGTACATTTTTACTTCGTTGCAATCTGGAATGCGATAGTATAATAGTCGCCCATACTCCTAAAGGGCGTTATAGCGCCCATGATATATTTAGATAAAAAAATCAGGTTACTTGTAATTTATTTCTCGTTGCGTTCAACGCCCGGTAGGAGTAAGTGAGTGATAAAGAAAAAAAAAAGCAACATTTTTGAAGACCCGCAAAATAAACAAAATAAATCAATCACTTGAATATATTAAACTTTTTGACAAGAAAACACGAATAAGCACTTGAAAACAAGTAGGACTAGCATTTATAGTTGATACATAACGTTAATGTCATTCTATACTTTGAATGAAAACACAAAGATATTTTTACATAATATCATATTCTTATGCAAAACTGAAACTATTATGAATGAATATCAGAATAACAGTGTGCACACTATGCCGAAAACGTGAAAATCGGAGCAGACAATGGCATTGTATATTGAAATCGGCCCACGCTCGCAGTCGTAAATGCAAGATGTCTACATTCATATCGAAAGTCTACTTGAAAAATAGGCATATTGAGACAATATTGACTCTGTACATTTTGCACCCCACATTTTATAACTTTGTTTAATAGAATCGTAGAGTATTTATATAGAAGAATGCCCATATTTTGTAATACTCAACGCTTTGTTTAATTATACGATGAAACGGCTTTTAATTGCTGCGTTACAAAATATTGTATTGTAGGTGAACATATTGAACATTTACCCATTCAAAGGCTTATTTATTTCTCAGAACGACTGAAATACAAATTTATATATATATATATATATATATATGTATATATAAATTTGTATTTCAGTCGTTACCTATTTCCTTATAAGAGTGCAAACTGAGTAGTACTGACAGACCTATAAGTTTAAACATGTACTTCTGACATTGTATGTAATTTATACCTACAAATATTTACTAACCTTTTTTTTTTTTTCGTGTGGAAACCCCCTCGGACCGTCATTCCACCGGGGTTTTCGATGGAACGGTGTGTCGGAATCGAACCGACTAAAACCACACGGTGTGCGATGCTGCGCTTAAAATAGGAGGAATCCGGGAACAGCTTTATTAAGACATCCGGACCCCTCCTAGCGTTTGCCCGTACTATGCGGGCACCACCTACGGGTAACCTATCTATGTGGGGGCGTCCTGATACACTCGGACGTCACCTCCTCGCGGCTGGCCTGAAGCGGATGGAGGGGAAAACCCGTCCCGACCACCCGCGGCCACACTCAGGGCGGCATGAGGCGCTGCTAGGCGCGTCTCCGCTGCCCGGTTCGCCAGCGTCGAATTGGGTCCAAGTGGAGGTCATCCTCCCGGGCCCGCTCCGCCGCCTCCTTCCGCGAAATGACGTCTTCGCAGAAGGTTGCAATCGCGGTAAAATTCCGCGTATGGCTCTAACCGTCATAACTCTTTGAAGATGCCAGAGGCGTGCCCTATTCTGGGTGGTCAGAGCCTCCGCCCACACCGGTGCACCGTATAAAGCCATTGACCGGACAACCCCTGTGTACAGCCGTCTTGTTGCGACGCTGGGTCCTCCCAAGTTGGGTAAAAGTCGCCCAAGGGTGGACGCAGCGCCGACCAGCTTCGGAGCAAGCTGCCGTAAGTGCTCGTCGAAGAGCCACCTGCCGTCAAGGATCAGGCCCAGATATTTTATGTGGGCCCGAACCGGTACGAGAACTGCGTTGACCATGATGGAGGCGCCAGGGGCGGACCACGACGGGGCCCATGGAATAGAAGGGCCTCCGTCTTGTCCAGGGCCACCCGCAAGCCCAGCGCCTCGAAGCCCCTGACCACCAGTGAGGCTAAATATTTACTAACCTGCAGTAACCCCTACTAAATTTCTTCTCTATTTAATGCAGGCTCATTGGGTACTAAACATGATGAATTTTTGGTTGCTATGCATCTGCATTTAGTTGACATCATGACTATTAATGAAGCATGGTTAAGGCCAGGTGAAGAGGGGATGGTACCTAAGGTGCCGGGTTTAAGTTTGAGTTTGAGACACATACCAAGACCTATCTCCATTTGAGGTGGACAGGGTGGTGGAGTGGCTCTCTACATAAAAAGTGTAAGTGAAGTTAAAGTTCATACCAGAACCCACACAACACACAGTTAAGTGGAGCAGTATTGGTTATCATTAACCATAGCCGGTTAAAATGTATTAATTGGCCCGAAGCTCTAAAGAACTTTCCTTAGTTCTGAATCCAGTAATATTCAAGTTATTATGTAATAAAAGGCTCATCCAGAGTATAGAACATGACAACCCAGCAATTACTATAAACAGGCAACGAATTGAAATTGTAAATGAGACCAATAATTTGGGACTGGTGACATGCTCTAGAGTTGCGTTTTGAAAAAACACATAAATAATGTTGTCAGAAATTGTTTCTACAGGTTAAAAAGTTTATATAACATCTGTGACTATCTCAGTGTACAGAGGTATATAAGAAAACAACTGGTCAACACTCTTGTGTTATCTAGATTTAGTAAGTAAGTACTATTTATTGTACACCAAATATACATGTAAAATATATCTGATAATTTCACATAAAATGTACAATGGGCGGCCTTATCACAAGAAGCAATATCTTACAGGCAACCTTTGGATGGACAGGATTTTAATGATCTCGTATGGGTGGCTGTGGTGTACAGTCATGTAATGTGTGCTAGTGCAAATATATATAAATACCCGATATAAGTACATAGATATAAATACATATATATACAAACATACATACATATACCTACACATACAAGTAAATATATACCTATAGTTATCTTAGACATTACCTTGCAAATAGTAGTCTTTTAACATTTTTTTGAAGGATCGTAATGATTGAGCTCGTCGGATAGATAAAGGTAGGGCATTCCAGAGCCGTGCTGCTTCAACTGTGTATGATTTGTCAGCAAACTTTGTCGAATGCACTGGTATTTGCAGTTTTAAGTTTTCCGATGATCGCAACAACCTCGAATGTGTGTCACATAGGAAATTAAAACTTTGCTTGAGATAAGGTGGGGTAAGGGGGGAGGTCCTACACTCACAGCCGGCGGCGTCACCGCGGAGACGGTGAGGGGGACCAGCTTCACGAGGAGTACCGCGAAGCGCGGAAAACTCTGAAGCTGGCCATTTGCCGCGCCAAGGACGCAAAGAGAAAGGAGATGCTGGAGAGTCTCGACCGTGACCCCTGGGGTCGCCCATACCATGCGGTGCGTCAGAAGCTCCGCACGTCGGGCCCCCCCCTTACCGAGACTCTCCAGCCCAGCTTCCTGCAGGAAGGGCCTTTTCCCGCAGCGGGCGGAGCACACACCCCCGTCGATGGCCTACGCGGTCGGAGACGACGGGGGTAGAGAGGACGATGTGCCGCCCGTTAGGGAATCGGAGGTTGGGGCGGCTGTTCTACGGATCCGTTCCAAGAACACCGCCCCCGGGCCGGACGGGGTACCAGCCCGAGTGATGGCCCGAGCCCTCGACCATATGTCGGACCGCCTCAGGGAAGTATTAGACGCTAGCCTGGCGTCCGGACGCTTCCCAGAGTGCTGGAAATGCGGGAAGCTGGTCCTGTTGAGGAAGCCGGGATGACCTGCCGATTCGGCCGCGGCCTATAGGCCCATCGTGTTGCTGGACGAGGCGGGTAAACTTTTTGAGAGGATACTCTCTGCCCGCATCGTCCGGCACCTCAGCGAGGTGGGCCCCGACCTGTCGGACGCCCAATTCGGGTTCCGGGAGGGGCGTTCGACGGTCGATGCCGTGATGCGCCTTAGGGCCGTGACCGGAGAGGCAGTGAGCGGTGGCGGCGTGCTGTTGGCGGTGTCTCTGGACATCGCCAACGCATTCAATAGTCTGCCATTCAGCTGCATCAGGGAAGCACTCCAATACCACGGGGTGCCAGAGTACCTGAGGCGGCTGGTGGCAGACTATTTAGAGGAGCGTACCGTCGTGTACGAGGACCGAGAGGGCGTCTTGAGACGGCGACCCATGTCGTGCGGCGTTCCGCAGGGGTCTGTCCTTGGACCACTCCTGTGGAACGTGGGGTACGACTGGGTCCTACGAGGTCGCCTCCCCCCCGGGCTGAGCGTAATTTGCTACGCTGATGACACATTGGTCACAGCCCGGGGGGCGAACTTCCAAGAGGCGGCGCGCCTGGCCACCAGGGGTGTTTCTTTGGTGGTCGGGCGCATCGAGGCACTGGGCTTACGGGTGGCCCTGGACAAGACGGAGGCCCTTTTGTTCCATGGGCCCCGTCGTGGTCCACCCGCCGGTGCCTTAATCGAGGTCAACTCGGTCCTCGTCCCGGTTCGGGCCCAGATGAGGTATCTGGGCCTGATACTCGACGGTAGGTGGCTCTTCGACGAGCACTTCCGACAGCTTGGTCCGAAGCTGGTCGAAGCTGCCTCTGCCCTTGGGCGACTTTTGCCCAACTTGGGTGGAGCCAGCGTCGCAACGCGACACCTCTACACGGGGGTGGTCCGGTCGATGGCGCTGTATGGGGCACCGGTGTGGGTGGCGGCTCTGACCGCCCAGAATAAGGCGCGTTCGCCCTCCGCCCGAAGAGGTACGCGAGTGGCGTGAAGCCGCCCGTCGAGCCACGATGGCTAGTTGGTCGTTCCGGCTGGAGACTCCGCGCGCTGGCTTTGCCGCCGTGGAGGCTCTCCAGCCGGTCATCCTCGAGTGGGCAGGGCGGCAGCACGGGACCCTTTCCTTCCGGCTGACGCAGGTGCTTTCCGGGCATGGTTGCTTCGGGAAGTACCTGCACTCGGTCGCCAGGAGGGAACTGAGTCCCGCCTGCCACCACTGCGACTGCAGTGAAGACTCGGCCCAGCACACGCTGGCGATCTGCCCCGCTTGGGAGTCGCAGCGCCGGGCCCTCACTGCAGTCATCGGGGGAGATCTCTCGCTGCCGGCCGTCATACGCTCCATGGCCGGTAGCGATAGCAGTTTTACCGCGGTCGCAACCTTCTGTGAAGATGTCATCTCGCAGAAGGAGGCGGCGGAGAAGGCCCGGGAGGACGATATCCACTCGGACCCAATCCGCCGCAAGCGAACTGGGCGGCGTAGGCGCGCCTATCAGCGCCTCATGCCGCCCTGAGTGTGGCCGCGGATGGTCGGGACGGGTTTTCCCCTCCATCCGCTCTAGTAGCCACCCGCGAGGGGGTGACGTACGCGTGTGCCGTACGTCGCCTAATTAGAGAGTTTAACAGCAGACGGTACCCGCTTCAGTGCGGGCAAGCGCTGGGAGGGGTCCGGATGTCTTAATATCAGCAGTTCCCGGATCCCTTCCGTCTCAGGCGCAGAGTGGCACACCGTGTGGTTTTAGTCGGTTGGATTCCGACACACCGCCCCGCCGCAAACCCCGGCGGGGTGACGGTCCGGGGGATTTCCACACGTTAAAAAAAAAAAAAAAAAAAAAAGGTGGGGTAAGGGGATTGAACAAAATGTTATAAAGTAGAGAACGAATATGAGTATTCCGACGAAGGCGAATCGGGAGCCACTTGAGCAAATTGCGGTAGTCGGATACGTGGTCATATTTGCGTAGGCCAAATATAAACCTTATACAAAAATTTTGAAGGCCCTCAAGCTTATTGAGTTGCTCCTCTGTGAGATCAAGATAGCTGGCATCGGCGTAGTCCAGTATTGGGGGCAGGAGCGGTTAGTAGATTTAATTATTGTGACAGAGTGTACGGTCCGTGCTTACTATGTAGCACAAACAACGAACCTAATACAAAGACTTCAAATTGCCTGTATATGTTACTGCATTAAAGTTTCTAGGCGACATCATATAACACCTTACACAAAGGACTACATTATTATGAAAATAGAATCCAGAAGAAAGCTGCACCTGGCCAACTTACTGTACGGAGTTGTTAATAAACATACCCCTACCTATTTGTATGAGAAAATATACTGGAGACGTGACCATTCATCTATGGTATTAGGTATTAGGTAGGTATTCAGCTATGGTATTAAGTATTCCAGGACAGAGGACAGCTCCATCTATGGTAATTTTAAGTATGCTACTACACGATGCTGGAATTCCATACCACAATCTATTAGGAACCTGAAAACCATTTTCTCCTTTAAAAAGTATCTTCTTCAGCTACAAAAGCAAAAGTAACTGAGTTACCTTTAATATATGCATATTGTGTTTAAGTTAGGTCTTACCATGTTTAAGTTTAACCACAACACAGGAACAGAATGCCACTTCACAAGTATAGCGTGACTAATAGCGTTGAATGATTATTATCAATGCATGCAAAGTGTACAACAGGATTCCACTAATTTTATAAATACCTCAAATCAAAAAATGATTTTTTTTTATTTACCTACGGACCTGTACCTATTTCAATAAGAATCAATGAAGATTGCAAATTACGTAATAGAAAGGTGGACAAAAGACACGTTGTCGTCAACAAACATATAAACAATTTGTGTGTAAGAAGTGAGTTATAAAAATAGATTTATTTGCATATCACGATCACTATTAAGAAAATATGAGTAATTAGTAATAAAACTAAATAAATAATTTGATTATTTCCTCACGACTGTTGATAAGAATAATCTTTTTTTATAGTTTTTTTTATATAAAACGCTGGTGGTCTTTTCAGATCGTCAGTCAGATGGCCTATTCAAAATGGGTAGACTAGTACACTGGGCTCTATTTGCCCTTGTATTTACCTTGCCGCCGAGGCTTTCAGCTTTAGGTGGTGGTAAGTATTTTTTTTACCTATGTTTAATTGCTTCGCTGTAATAATGCTCTGTGGTTCACAAATAAACCTATGGTCACAATAAGTAAACAATAGTAATATATTTTTTAATAAAAGTGTATTAAGTTATTGTAACATTAATTATAAATTTTAATACATACTACCGCCAGTAGAAGTCTAACTAAAAACTTGTATGCATAAAAACACAAATTAATCGATAATAAGTTCGATTGTTGGATTGAATGCTGGCCGAATGATTTGAATACGTTGCGAAGCCGAATGATTTCGGGACGAAAGCACTAAGCAGGCAAACTCAATAACTTTTCTTGTTTTGATATTAGCACGAGTGAGTATATGTGTTTTTTTTAATCTACACAAATTATGTGTATTTTTGGTAGGTGGGTTATGTGTGGTGTGTGTGTTTACAGAACATAGAATTATTGTCTTTATTATCAAGGATTACACTGCTACCTCTAGGAAATTTTCTGTTTTCGAATAGTTTAGATTGAGTTTAAACTTTGCATTCTATCTTGGAACAGTTTGCTACGGGTATTAATTTGTTTATTTTATTGAACAACTTAGATCCTCGGAACAAGTAAAATCTTTGTGCAAAAGCAGTATTAGTTGGTGTTGGCTCACATACTGCAGAGCACATATTGTATATTTGTATTTTATTTGATCATTGCTTAATTTTTTGAAAGAAAATGACCTATGAGAGCAATATAGGCAAAAAAATATTTATTTGTCATACATCACAATGCCGGCTATAGATCAAAGCTTATTTTATTATTTCGCTCTTTTATATTACCTTTAGCGTTAATCGTTTAAAAAAACAGAAAAGTGTAATCATGCGTCCATTCTACATATCTTCAAATATTTTTGAAGGATGATTTTATTAAAAAAAACTCGATAGTAGTAACTATCTTGTTTAATTTTTTTTCACTGACGTTATAAGATATTTTATTGAAAGACTAACATTACTATTTACTGTATAGAAGGCGGCATTGATGGCGCAGAATCACAGTCACTAGCCGAAGCCGAAAGCTGTAAGTTTAGTGTTTAGTTGCATTCATTTTCTTGAAACTTATTGAAACTCATTGACAGTTCTTACGAATAATTATAAAATTTATATACCATACCATAAACTGGTTAATATTGAAAGACAAAGGTAATTATGAACAGACTGCAATCTAAAGGAAAGGAAATAGAACCCACAAATAATAGTTTTTCCAAATACGTGTAATTTTCTTACCTCAAGGCAAACAAAACCAAAAACAGCTTATTAAAAAATCATTAAGGATTCAGGAGACAAAATAAACTACTACATATTATAATGTTTACTTTGTTAATATTATTAAATATTGTGTATTTTTTGTCTTACTACTAGTGGACTATTTGATAAAGGGTAACATATCTATTTGAATGACACCGGGCTGAGCTCCACCAGCTCTTGGTGGCGGAGTGGGAGCAACGGCTTGCGCGACCCAGTGCAGGGCACGCTGCCATAGGGGCGGTAAGACCCGTCCTACGAGAGTGGCTGGAGAGGAAACACGGAGTCCTCACCTTCCGGATGATGCATTTCGGACACGGTTGCTTCGGCAAGTAGTAGCCCTGACGACACGGCGCTTGACACACTGGCTGTATGACCAGAGGCAGCACGCAGTGTTCCGTACGTTCTTCTTAGAGGACTGCGACCGAAGGGTGATGGTCACACCGGGTGACGAGATCCGTCTTGGGTCTCACCCAAGGGACCCTGGGGAGCGGAAGAATACAATTGTGATTCTCGCCCCCCCCCCCCCTAATCATTGGCAAGAAGATAAACACCGGGGTGATTTTTAGTCGGTAAGAGACAGACCCAGAAGGACATCCATGAGGATCTTCCACCCCGTAAACAAAAAAAAATATGTATTCCAGTGATCGCTTGTAAGAACTGTTAATAATATGAATGACCGACAACTGTTAATGAATGAATATGATAAAACCACTTTGACGTCACCAAGTCAAGCAAAGCCTTAGTCATAAATAAATAAAATAGAAAAATTGCATCCAAAGTAACAAAAACTGATTTAAAAAAAAAAAAAAAAAACTGATTCAAAATCGTTTCAAGCTAATTAGTGCTTAGTTAGCTTGAATATGCAATCTTGTGTATATCTATGTATGTATATTGGGTTCTCTTCAGCTCAAATATCACGTTCGTCTATCGACACCCATTTTCAGGCTATTTAAATTATTTTATTAATCGTGCGATCAATATTTTAGTTGGTGCTGGTGATGGCTCCCAGGCAGAAGCTATGACCCAAACAGATAGTTGTAAGTATAACTTTGAATTATTCTCTTGTTATTAACTATTGAGGATGGTCTAAAATTAAGAGATTTTTTGACGTGTAGATGGGGGAGGGGATGGAGGAATGTCTCAAGCTATGTCTGAAGCCCAAACAAGTAAGTATTAATATATGAACATATACATACGCCTACTTTCGCCCAGCTATTCAGATCAAACAGTCAATGCTACTCGTAATATTCGCGACGAGCATAACGTATGCCTGCTTTCGCTTATCATTTAACTTATAACGCTATTGTGTCTTGTGCTTTGCCTTACACCCGCCGCGTACGGGTTATACTCGTAAGTGCTGGATGGATGGAGTGGACTATCTTTTATTTACTCTCACCTGTACCTATTATACTTACAAAACAAAATGGCTGCCATTTATGCCCGGGACCTTTAGCTTGTTAGTCCAATATTTTATTTTCTATTAGCGACCAATTCACAAAAATGACTTACGGCTAGCTTTAAGTCGAAATATCCGTATGTGCATCGATTACGGGTACTTAATTTGGCTCTACTTTATTAAAAAGTGTACTGGACAGCCGGGCTCGGGGCTTAGAGAACTTGTGTTAAAAGAAACAAGTAGATTTGTGTTCGACTAGAAACCTGTGACTTTCTGTATTATGAAACCTGTTGACTGACGTTCTTGACGTTCTCAGGATCGAGCCGCTTATACTCTGTACCTATAGGTTCTGGGATGGGATGAAGTTCAGGGACTATTCTTGATGCTCCTGTGGTGTTCAACGGGAGCTTGACGCAAATAAAATAAAGTTTGAAATTATAAGGCGAGCTTGAGGCTTCTGCTAAGGTCCGTAAATAAAACAAGGCAAGCTCGAGGCTTCTGTTTATATCATTTACTTTGTTGAGAATCTTGAGACCCGTTGGCTGTTGATGTCCGCTCCCGAGCGATCGATCGCGCTTGCTTAGCTACTTCACAACTCTACCGTAACGAGGACCGGCGCATCGTCTCAAACTCAGTACATTTTATTTAATAATTTTTACAATCGTTTCTGTACATTTTCGTCTATTACTAAGGAACTACGTTATATAGAAACTACGTATATTTCCACGGGATAAACGGTAACAGGTAGGTCCTGTGGTCACCTATCCGATGGTTATTTAGTTTTCTTAGTATGTATTTCTAAATTTAGATCTCAACCTAGGCAATTTTTATATTTTTTTCAATTATATCGGCTAATTGTACTAAAATGGCTATATCTATACGGTAAAAAAAACACAATTAAAGCAAATTTTATTCAAAATCTGAAGAGGGCTATCACACAATTTTGAATCATGTTGGCGCGAACAAAAAGTATTAATATGATTGTAAAATTAGTTATAATTTAAACGCCAATACTAACATTGTGGTTTTGTATTTAGATGATTCTGGGGGTGGATCGCGATCTGGAGCTATGTCTGAAGCAGAAAGTTGTAAATATTCATATATATAATTATTTGTTAAGTATATAGTTATTCTTATTACTTATAACATACCAATACCTGTTTACTTCTATTATTACAGATGGTGCTGCCGGCTTCGGTGAGTAAATATACTTTTTTTTTTAGTTTTTTTTATATACTCTAGGGGGACAGACCTGTAAACAAAAAAGAGACGGGGGATTAGGGTATGGAAAAAAGGAGAGGGGGATTAGGATATAGGAAAGAGGAGAGGAAGGATGATAGGAAAGGAAAGAGGAGGGGGTATTTGAGGCTCTGGAAACCTGGTCGAGCCAGCCCATTCGTGCCTAAGCATGAATCAACCACTGTATGTATGTATGTACAATCAATCAGGGTATTTATGTTGCACTGAGCAAATGTTTTGTACAGATTGTCTCCATTTTACCGAATAGTACGTATTTTTAATATTACTTTTTTTAACGGTTTCCAAGTGTTTATTAATTAGTATTATATTATTATATATAAGAGTAGAATGCGAATCAAACAAAACTGTTAAAAATGTAAACGAAATGTTATTCTTTTTTATAATAATTCAGTTGTATTTTTTATCGATGCAGTATCAGTTTAAGTGTATTTAAAAGTAAACAACTTAGGTAGTAGAAGAAATTATACTAATTTGTATCACCTTGGAATATAAAAAGTAAGTCAAAAAATATTATTTTTACTGTAGTTTATTGTTATTTAATTAACGTTTGTTCTTAATAGGTGAACCAGATTTTGGAAAAGGTTTTGGTAAGTAAGTTGTACTTTTGGATCTTTCGTACGATCTTTCGTATCGTATATTGTTATATACGATAAAAAAGATATACTTTATGAACTAGCCTCGAGTTAACAAGTAAAGATTTTTCATAATAATGACCCTAATCCCTACGCGTAGCGGTTAAAGTTGTCACTGCGCCATTACGCTGTCGCACCGAGTGTTGTGGGTTTGATCCTCAAATTGTTATTCTGAGTCTGGGTGTTAAATCGTGTCCGTTGTTTGTAAAGCCCCCCGCTACACAGGAATAAATCCTAGTGCGGAAGTGGTCTATTAAAATATATATATATATATATGTATATATTATAAATACTAATGTAAGTTGGTTTGTTTTACTTGTTACACGCCGAAGCTACTCAAGCGATTATCATGAAGCGAGCGATTATCATGAAACCTTGTACACATATTCTCAAAGGTATTAGGAACTGCATATACATATATGTAGGATAGTTTTTTTTAAAAAAAATTCAGGGAGGGCAAACATAAAATATTTTGGCAGACGGTTATTTAAAAAAAACAATTAAAATCTAGAAACTTCTATGCCATCAATATTTAAGGGATTCAATACGAGTGAAGCCGCGGGTAAAAGCTAGTACTAGATCATTTAAAGGTCAGTGCCAGGTGACAGTATGCCCACCAATGTAAATAACATATACTGTAACGAACTATTTTTATGAGGATAAAAGTTTTTTTTAATGGTATATTTACAGGATTTGGATATGGAGGTGGTGAATCGGGAGCCACCGCTCTAGCCGAAAGTGGTAAGAATTGTGTATGCTCTGCTTTATTGCCATAAACTTGGAAGTTTAAAAATACATACATATATTACAACTACTAAAACACATGATACTGATGATACTGATGATATGAACTCGCTAAGGAGGACCAACAATTTTTTTCACAAAATTTCTTATGCTGGTCAGAAGGTAAATTACATTTTAATAACATCATTATTTTGTTTAAGAATCATCTGCGGGAGGAAGTTCAGCTAGATCATGTAAGTTATAGTAAAGTGGATTTGTAACCTACATATAACCTAAATACTGTGTGAGCATCTCTATATGTTATAAGTAGTATTAAATAGTTTAAAAAAGATACAAGTTAACTGAATGGCTATTGTTAGTAAAATCTAAGGTTTTTTTTTGAACACTGTATCTGTCGGCTCAGCTAATTACTCTTCAGAACGGAAGTAATTAAGTATGCACCCAAATAAAATGAGTGTTATCAACAGATCTTTCGATTTTCAGCATCGTTGGCGTACAGCGAAAGCAAGGGTGAATCCGAAGGGTCTGGTGGATCAGGAGGTAAACCGGGTGGGACAAGCGCTAAGCCTGGAGGATCAGGTGATAAACCCGGTGGAACGGGCGGTAAACCGGGTGGACCAGGTCATAAACCTGGTGGACCAGGTTTGAAGCCCGGTGAATCTTCAGAAGAGGAAGGATCTGGTGGATCGGGAGGTAAACCGGGTGGAACAGGTGGTAAACCTGGTGGACCAGGTTCGAAGCCTGGTGAATATTCAGAGGAGGAAGGATCTGGTGGATCAGGTGGTAAACCGGGTGGAACTGGTCATAAACCTGGAGGACCAGGGCACAAACCTGGTGGACCAGGTTCGAAGCCTGGGGAATCTTCAGAGGAGGAAGGATCTGGTGGACCAGGAGGTAAACCGGGAGGACCAGGTCATAAACCTGGTGGACCAGGTTGGAAGCCTGGTGAATCTTCAGAGGAGGAAGGATCTGGTGGATCGGGAGGTAAACCGGGAGGAACAGGTGCTAAACCAGGAGGGTCAGGTGGTAAACCGGGTGGAACAGGCGGTAAACCGGGTGGACCAGGGCACAAACCTGGTGGACCAGGTTCGAAGCCTGGTGAATCTTCAGAGGAGGAAGGATCTGGTGGATCAGGTGGTAAACCGGGTGGAACAGGCGGTAAACCCAGTGGACCAGGTCATAAACCTGGCGGACCAGGGCACAAACCTGGTGGACCAGGTTCGAAGCCTGGTGAATCTTCAGAGGAGGAAGGATCTGGTGGATCAGGAGGTAAACCGGGAGGATCAGGTGGTAAACCGGGTGGACCAGGTCATAAACCTGGTGGACCAGGTTGGAAGCCTGGTGAATCTTCAGAGGAGGAAGGATCTGGTGGATCAGGTGGTAAACCGGGTGGAACAGGCGGTAAACCCAGTGGACCAGGTCATAAACCGGGAGGACCAGGTCATAAACCTGGTGGACCAGGTTCGAAGCCTGGTGAATCTTCAGAGGAGGAAGGATCTGGTGGATCAGGAGGTAAACCGGGAGGATCAGGTGGTAAACCGGGTGGAACAGGCGGTAAACCCAGTGGACCAGGATATAAACCTGGTGGACCAGGGCACAAACCTGGTGGACCAGGTTCGAAGCCTGGTGAATCTTCAGAGGAGGAAGGATCTGGTGGATCAGGAGGTAAACCGGGAGGATCAGGTGGTAAACCGGGTGGAACAGGCGGTAAACCGGGTGAACCAGGTCATAAACCTGGTGGACCAGGACACAGACCTGGTGGACCAGGTTCGAAGCCTGGTGAATCTTCAGAGGAGGAAGGATCTGGTGGATCAGGAGGTAAACCGGGAGGAACAGGTGCTAAACCAGGAGGGTCAGGTGGTAAACCGGGTGGAACAGGCGGTAAACCGGGTGGACCAGGGCACAAACCTGGTGGACCAGGTTCGAAGCCTGGTGAATCTTCAGAGGAGGAAGGATCTGGTGGATCAGGAGGTAAACCGGGAGGAACAGGCGGTAAACCAGGAGGGTCAGGTGGTAAACCGGGTGGAACAGGCGGTAAACCCAGTGAACCAGGTCATAAACCTGGTGGACCAGGACACAAACCTGGTGGACCAGGTTCGAAGCCTGGTGAATCTTCAGAGGAGGAAGGATCTGGTGGATCGGGAGGTAAACCGGGAGGAACAGGTGCTAAACCAGGAGGATCAGGCGGTAAACCAGGTGGACCAGGTCACAAACCTGGTGGACCAGGGCACAAACCTGATGGACCAAGTTGGAAGCCTGGTGAATCTTCAGAGGAGGAAGGATCTGGTGGATCAGGAGGTAAACCGGGTGGAACAGGCGGTAAACCGGGTAGACCAGGTCATAAACCTGGTGGACCAGGTCATAAACCTGGTGGACCAGGTTGGAAGCCTGGTGAATCTTCAGAGGAGGAAGGATCTGGTGGATCAGGAGGTAAACCGGGTGGAACAGGTGCTAAACCAGGAGGATCAGGTGGTAAACCGGGTGGAACAGGTGATAAACCGGGTGGACCAGGTGCTAAACCAGGAGGGTCAGGTGGTAAACCGGGTGAAACAGGCGGTAAACCGGGTGGACCAGGTCATAAACCTGGTGGACCAGGTTGGAAGCCTGGTGAATCTTCAGAGGAGGAAGGATCTGGTGGATCAGGTGGTAAACCGGGTGGAACAGGCGGTAAACCCAGTGGACCAGGTCATAAACCGGGAGGACCAGGTCATAAACCTGGTGGACCAGGTTCGAAGCCTGGTGAATCTTCAGAGGAGGAAGGATCTGGTGGATCAGGAGGTAAACCGGGAGGATCAGGTGGTAAACCGGGTGGAACAGGCGGTAAACCCAGTGGACCAGGATATAAACCTGGTGGACCAGGGCACAAACCTGGTGGACCAGGTTCGAAGCCTGGTGAATCTTCAGAGGAGGAAGGATCTGGTGGATCAGGAGGTAAACCGGGAGGATCAGGTGGTAAACCGGGTGGAACAGGCGGTAAACCGGGTGGACCAGGTCATAAACCTGGTGGACCAGGTCATAAACCTGGTGGACCAGGTTGGAAGCCTGGTGAATCTTCAGAGGAGGAAGGATCTGGTGGATCAGGAGGTAAACCGGGTGGAACAGGTGGTAAACCGGGTGGACCAGGTCATAAACCTGGTGGACCAGGTCATAAACCTGGTGGACCAGGTTGGAAGCCTGGTGAATCTTCAGAGGAGGAAGGATCTGGTGGATCAGGAGGTAAAGCGGGTGGAACAGGTGCTAAGCCAGGAGGATCAGGTGGTAAACCGGGTGGAACAGGCGATAAACCTGGTGGACCAGGTGCTAAACCAGGAGGGTCAGGTGGTAAACCGGGTGAAACAGGCGGTAAACCGGGTGGACCAGGTCATAAACCTGGTGGACCAGGTTGGAAGCCTGGTGAATCTTCAGAGGAGGAAGGATCTGGTGGATCAGGTGGTAAACCGGGTGGAACAGGCGGTAAACCCAGTGGACCAGGTCATAAACCTGGTGGACCAGGGCACAAACCTGGTGGACCAGGTTCGAAGCCTGGTGAATCTTCAGAGGAGGAAGGATCTGGTGGATCAGGAGGTAAACCGGGAGGATCAGGTGGTAAACCGGGTGGAACAGGCGGTAAACCCAGTGGACCAGGATATAAACCTGGTGGACCAGGGCACAAACCTGGTGGACCAGGTTCGAAGCCTGGTGAATCTTCAGAGGAGGAAGGATCTGGTGGATCAGGAGGTAAACCGGGAGGATCAGGTGATAAACCGGGTGGAACAGGCGGTAAACCGGGTGGAACAGGCGGTAAACCGGGTGGACCAGGTCATAAACCTGGTGGACCAGGTCATAAACCTGGTGGACCAGGTTGGAAGCCTGGTGAATCTTCAGAGGAGGAAGGATCTGGTGGATCAGGAGGTAAACCGGGAGGAACAGGTGCTAAACCAGGAGGATCAGGCGGTAAACCAGGTGGACCAGGTCACAAACCTGGTGGACCAGGGCACAAACCTGGTGGACCAAGTTGGAAGCCTGGTGAATCTTCAGAGGAGGAAGGATCTGGTGGATCAGGAGGTAAACCGGGTGGAACAGGTGGTAAACCGGGAGGGTCAGGTGGTAAACCGGGTGGAACAGGCGGTAAACCCAGTGAACCAGGTCATAAACCTGGTGGACCAGGACACAAACCTGGTGGACCAGGTTCGAAGCCTGGTGAATCTTCAGAGGAGGAAGGATCTGGTGGATCAGGAGGTAAACCGGGAGGATCAGGTGGTAAACCGGGTGGAACAGGCGGTAAACCGGGTGGACCAGGTCATAAACCTGGTGGACCAGGTTGGAAGCCTGGTGAATCTTCAGAGGAGGAAGGATCTGGTGGATCAGGAGGTAAACCGGGAGGAACAGGTGGTAAACCAGGAGGGTCAGGTGGTAAACCGGGTGGAACAGGTGGTAAACCGGGTGGACCAGGTCATAAACCTGGTGGACCAGGTTATAAACCTGGTAGACCAGGGCATAAACCTGGAGGACCAGGTTGGATGCCTGGTGAATCTTCAGAAGAGGAAGGATCTGGTGGATCAGAAGGTAAACCGGGTGGAACAGGTGTAAAACCGGGTGGACCAGGTGTAAAACCGGGTGGGTCAGGTGGCAAACCGGGTGGATCAGGACATAAACCTGGTAGATCAGGTTGGAAGCCTGGTGAATCTTCAGAAGAGGAAGGATCTGGTGGTAAACCGCGTGAACCAGGAGGTAAACCGGGAGAATCAAATCAGAAACCAGGGGATCATAAGTCTGGTGAGTCTGGCGGGAGGCCTGGTGGATCATCTCAAGAGTCAGAAGGTATACCCGGTGCATCAGGTGGTAAACCCAGTGCATCGGATAGTAAGCCTGGGAAACAGGAGGGCAAGCCTAATGAATCAATTGGGAGGCCTAGTGAATCATCTGATGAAAAATCTGCAGGGTCTGGGGGAAAACAAAATGAGTCTGGTGGGTGGAAGAACGGATCTATCGAAAACGGTGGATCAAGCGGAGAGCCTGGTTTATTCTCTGAAGAAGGATCAGGAGAATCTAATGCATCAGGTGGACAGCCTGATGGATCAGGTAGTAAACCTAGTGCATCAGGTGGTAAGCCCGGAGATTCAGGTGGCAGACCTGCTGAATCCAGTGGGAGGCCCAGTTTATCATCTGAAGAAGGACCTGAAGGAGTTAGTGAATCAAGTGAAAAGACTGACGGATCAGGTCGTAAACCTGGTGGATCAAGGGGAAAACCCGGAGATTCGGGTGGCAACTCTGGCGATTCGGGTGTTAAATCTAGTGAATCAGATAAAAAACCAGGTGGATCAGATGGAGAGCCCGGTGGATCAGGTGTCAAGCCAAGTGGATCAGGTAGAAAACCTGGTGGATCAGGTGGTACGCCTGGTGTTTCAAAGGGTGAAAGTGAAGGCCCCGGAGGGTCCTGTGGATCTGAAGAATCCGGTTCATCAAGTTGTGAATCAGGAAAATCTTCTAATGAAGACACCAGAGAATCAGGTGAATCATCTGAAGGGAAGGGATCTGAAGAAAGTAGCACATCAGGTAGCTCTAGCAGGAAACGTTGTTTGAAACTGCCACCATTAGTGAAAAAAATTATCAACCTCATCAAACAAGGCAACTACAAGGAATTTCCTTACTCTGAAATACTAAGCCTTATCAGAAAAGGTGTGTACTCGTATTTTTATTTGTTTTCGTTTGTATTATATGGAATATGGCATTACACAAACCTCAAAAGTTTACATATTTTGGAAAATAAGTAGCAAAATATTTGATGTAACAATACTAAATGGTTTAGTATGTCTGTACGATGTGTTCGAAATATTTGATTGGTTAAAAGAAAAGGTAAATAAATTTTTAAGAAAATAATGTTACGGAAGTGGGTACAGGGATTGGAAGGAAACTAATGTCACTGCCGAGAGTAACGATTTATTTGCGTTTCACAATATTCCGAACGCGTAACACTCACAGCACAGAACGAGTTGTACTGCACGAACCGCGTAGCACTGTTCCACACTGTTCCCGCGGACTACACTTAACTCTGTCCAACGGTAGCACTGCACTACTCACTATTCACTATCACTGTTCACTTCACTTCACTGTACTACTTTTTCACTTCTTCTCCTTATTCTTCACTTGATAGCACTTTCCACTGAACTGCCCTGTAGCTCTTTATATACCCCTAATTTCGATCGTAATTTGTTGAATTTCGACTGTCATTTTGTTATTCTTTTCGATTGTCTTCTACAACTTAATTTATTTATTCATTTTGCTTGATCTAGTACTTTCCATTATATTCGAATTTTGTAAAGAATCATCCCCATTTACTAGAATTTTCTATAAAACACCGAAATCACAAACAAAAACCCATGGAGTTCGTCGGGGCTTGAACTCACGGCATCCGGATCGCAGCCGTAGCCACTACCGCTCGGCTACCGTGACTTGTCAATCTTCATATGAAAAACTATTGTTTGTCTGTGCGGTGACGTAGGCATGGCGTCACAATAATTTTGCGTAACACTAACGAAACTATATGTTATAACTATATTACTCAGTTGCCTTAAAAAAGAAGGATTGAAATAGTAGTAGTAGGCTATGGCGGAGGAAGCAGTTTCTCGGGGCGAGGTGATGGTGGCGGTGTCTCTTGACATCGCCAACGCTTTCAACGCCTTGCCCTGGAGGTGCATTATAGAGGCACTCGTCTATCACGGAATATCTTTAATGATCTACCCGACTCGAGCAGGATACGGTCGGCGAAACATGTCGTGCGGTGTTCCACAGGGGTCGGTGCTGGGCCTTCTTTTGTGGAACATCGGCTACGACTGGGTGCTACCCGATGTACTCTTGCCAGGTATCGTAGTAACCTGCTATGCTGACGACACTCTCGTGACGGCGAGGGGCAAGACGCATCGCGATGCGACCATAAATGCCACGGTCCGGGTCTTTCAAGTCGTTACAAGAATTCGACAGCTGGGTCTACAAGTAGCTCTCTACAAATCTTAGGCCCTCTGTTTTCACGGTCCCAGAAAGGGGTAGTCCCGCTAGGAGATCCAGCCTTGTTGTGGGAGGTATTCGCATTGGCATCGAGTCCTCGATGAAATATCTGGGACTCGTGCTTGACAGCCGATGGGACTTCGGACTTACTTCCGGAGTCTGGCTTCCAATCTCATGGGAGTAGCGGCCAAACTTTCACGGCTCCTTCCCAACTTGGGGAGGCCCGAAACCTCCTGTAGGTGACTCTACGTTAGAATCGTGCCGTCCATGGCCCTATATGGGGCCCCAAATTGGGCGGATACCCTGACGGCCCAAAATGTCGCAATATTACGACGGCCTCAAAGGGTTATTGCTGTCAGGGTTATAAGAGGTTACCGCACGGTCTCCTTTGAAGCGGTGAGTCTCCTAGCCGGAACTCCGCCATGAGACCTGGAAGCGAAATGCCTTGCGACACGGTATCAGTGGTACTCATTTCTCAGTGAAAAGAAAGAAAGAACTTGAGCGACCGAGTGTAGGGCACGTCACTATTGTGGCGGTAAGAATCGTCATGGAGGGTTGGCTGGAGAGGCCATATGGCGCTCTCTCCTATCGGATGACGCAGGTACTCACCGGACACGGCTGCTTCGAAAAGTACCTGTGTCGTATAGGTCGGGAGCCAACGTCTGTGTGCCAGCACTGCGGGGGCTGCCGCGAGGCTACCGCACTCCATACGTTGATGGAAATCTCTGCATGGGTGCAGGAGCGTGCCAACCTCGTGACGGCTATAGGTGTGGGTAGCCTCTCGCTGGAGACAATGGTTATGCACATGGTCCAACGCGAGAGTGCATAGGATTCCGCCGCCTCATTCTATGATGCAGACCAAGGAAGCGGCGGATAGGGAACTGGAGAGAAGTAGCACTCTTCCGTCCCGCAGTAGACGCACCAGGCGCCGGTGAGCTCAAAACGATCTCCGGTCTCCAAGAGCGCTAGCCTGGGGGCGATGGGCATGGCTATCCGTAGTCAAAGCAAAAGCAGGCCCGAGATGCTGGCGCGACATGTTCTGCGCGCGCCTCTGTAAATCAGAGCATTAAATCATAGCGGGGTCGCCTCCAACAGGCGGCCAAGGCTGTTGGGGTTCACAGGGATTTCCTTTGTAGGGTACACCTGAGGCCCCGGCCAGAAAACCTGATGCCGGAACACTGTGTGGTTTTAGTCGGTTCAAGTCCGACATATAATCTCACCGAAAAACCCAGGTGAGATGATGACCCGTGGGGGTTTCCAACAAAAAAAAAAGTAGTATTGTTACGGAAGTGGGTACAGGGATTGGAAGGAAACTAATGTCACTGTCGAAAGTAACAATTTATTTGCGTTTCACAGTCTGAACGCGTAACAATATTCCGAACGCGTAACACTCACTGAACGAGTTGTACTGCACGAACCGCGTAACACTGTTCCACACTGTCCCCGCGGACTAACTTAGCTCAGTCCAACGGGAGCACTACACCACTATTCACTTTCACTTCACACTTCACATTACTACTTTTTCACTTCTTCTTATTCTTCACTTGAGAGCACTTTCCACTGAACTGCCCTGCAGGCGCGTCTGGAGCTCTTTATATACCCCTAATTTCAATCGTAATTTGTTGAATGTCGACTGTCATTTCGTTATTCTTTTCGATTGTATTCTATAACTTTATTTATTTATTCATTTTGCTTGATCTAGTACTTTCCATTATATTCGAATTTTCTAAAGAAACATGTCCATTTACTAGAATTTTCTATAAAACACCGAAATCATAAATAAAAACCCATAGAGTAGTCCGCCGGGGCTTGAACTCACGGAATTCGGCTCTCAGTACGCAGTCCCAGTCAGCACTCATCATTTGGAAATTACAAAAACTGCTACCACTATGGATAGGTTTGGAAAACAAATTTAGGAATTCCAAGTCCTCAAGCTGTTCACACAGCACTGCACTGCACTGCACTTGATTTTAAGGTTTCTACAGAGCTGCCACTACTAATCACCCCACTAAAGTTCTAATTCACGTAAATTATGTAAATAAATAAATAATTAATGATTGTCTTTCAGCTCGTTCTAATGCAGGTAGCGAAAGATATTATAACTATTATAAAAGACTGATTAAGAGTTCCAGGCGTTATCTCTGCTACTGCGGCAAATAATGATATGAAACAACACGTAAGTTAGAAAGACATCAACTCATTACAACCTCATTACTAATGCTTTAGTATTTTCTATGAATGAGAGCTATTAAAATTATGTTTATTAGATTCCAATAAATTAAAAGCCTTGTACAGGGATCTGTCAGAGCTAAATTAAATATATACATAATACAGGAAAACTGATTGATTTGTGCAAAGAAATAAAAAGAATAAAGAAAATTTCGATTTAATATTTTTTTAATACAATTAAATTTCATTTTCAGGTAACGGGAGAAGGAAAAGACACCCACACATACACAGACAGCGGCTATTTCAATGGACTCCGAAGTATAAATTTAACCCTATTCATTACAATGAATTCAGTAATGATTATTTAACCATAATAAACATACGCAAGCATAAATAAAACCCAGAATGTTTTTATTTTATCAAAAAGCAAAGTTTTGTAATAGAAAACCGATTTTGAAGTATTTTAAAGTCATACTGTAAATAGAAATGCTAAGTATTCTACTACTCTAACTGGACGTTATGCGTCATGTAGTGACGTTTGGTAGCAGAATTCATCGATATTGTACAATACACATTATAATCAGAATAATGCCAGCTTATTCTATACAGTCTAGGTATAAAAATACACTTTAGGTAGAGTTTAAGTGTAATTTCAGGAAAATGCCCCCGACCTAAGATGATTCTCTTTTTTTTTTGACATTAGTTAAATACTTGTTTAAAATTCTTTGTACCACAACCTACTCCTCTTTGAAACAGACTTCTTGAACGGGGCCAGCACCATCCCTAGCCGTTGATCAGGGTAGAACGACGTACCCTATATGTACGCCTACAATGCTTACTATTATGCTATAATAACCTTCATTTTGGAAAACGCTTTTATCAAAATTTTATTATGGAATTCTAATTTAAATTCTACAAGAAATTGACACATCTTACTTTTAAATATTGAAAAAGAATATGCATCCCTAAAATAAACAACGATGCTTTAGGCAGATACGAGAAGTCAACTAAAATAGCTTAGCAGCGTTTTTAGCTGACTTCTCGTATCTACAAATATATAACAAATACAATTCCCAAAAGAAGCAGTTTTCAGCTACTTCAAATTTGGCTTAACACCCTTTGCGGCCCAGACAAAGGATATGTTAAATTTGAAATACTTAAAGTTAGTAATATTATATAAAAAATATGGCTACAAATTCTACAACTAACAGCCGATCTCTACTATGAAAAAACACGTGATAAAATTCTCTATAGACCCAAACAAGATGTATGTTTTATCCACACATCATATATTACTTTATTCGCGGTAACCGTATAATCCGTATCTGATTTGAATATCAAAGAAACTTGTGAAAAAATTCGCCGTGAGAGAATCCGCCCTAATGGCATGTACGGAAAATGGGCCCAAACAAAATCCAATTTAAAAATAAATAACCATTGAACACACCAATATTATAGGGTTAGTTCAGACAACGTATTTTGGGCTATAAGTTTTTATTTGTAAAATGGTCTTTTTTGTTCATGTTTTATTGACGGGAGGCAATTATTTCATGACAAAATTGGTTCCATTTGGAACACATTTTTTAAATTTAGATCTAATAATGCGTTGCCTGTGTATACATGTGTTATAGATTGGTCTATGCTTCGTAGGTTTGTTTACACAAAGCTCCTGAGAGATGCCGTTAGTGTCCGCTGATGGTCAGGATTATATATTGACGAGTCAAATAAAACAACACGATAACATATGTTAAATCATTAGTAGTCTCAAAAAGCAGAGAGAGAATCATCCCTCCCGATGACGTTAAAAATTATTTGAGATATGTAACAAAAAGTTCGTAGCCCTGTTTGACATATTCACCCTAGTACGAACGAATTCCGTTTAAGAGATGAAATGAGCCATGCGAGCAGATGGAAGTGGCTGTTCACTACATCTGCGAACGCAAATCTCATTTACCTTTACTACATATTTCCAATAATTCTTTTGAGGCACGAAATACCTGTTTGCAAATTTTCTTCGGTTTTGATTGTGTGATTGGAGCCAAAGGATGAGTTATATTGTATTTCTAGCGTTTTTTGTATATTTGGCAGATATAATCTAACTATTAAACATCTGTATTTAATAATTAATATCAGAATTCGCTTGTTGTTCGAATTTCGATCATAATTATTCAGTATACGTCATCATCATCATCATCATCATCAGTCTATCGCAGTCTACTGCTAGACATGGCCTCTCCCATTGCACGCTACTTCGATCTATTTTCGGCTTCGCGCATCCAGCTCCTGCCAGTCATCCTGCGCAAATCGTCTAGCATTAAGTAATAAAATGTGTAAATGAACACTAAATCGGGATAACTTTATTTATAAGATTAAATTTCAATCGTTGTCAAGTTTGAATTCCATGCAATGCCATCCATCCATTCCTTCCGCATCCATCCATTCCAATGCATTCCATCGAAAAGTCTTGTAAATAAAAAGGCATTTACTTATCAGCAAACAGACACTACAGATATTTTATTATATTACCTACGTTTAGAATGAGTGAATTACCTGATATTTAATTCTAAATATCTTCTTATGCCTATTTGAATTTATTATAAAAAGTATTTAAGTATCTTTCAATATTCTATAATGAGTAATCTAGTTTCACAAAATGTCAACACGAAATGTTATACCAAACTTTAACGTCACGTTTTGCTGTTATCTGCGACTTTTATACATATTAGATGTTATAGTCATTAATAACATCTAATATGTATAAATGTCGCAAACAAGTACTAAATCGTGTAATTGAAAAAAAAATACAAAAATATTACACATATTTTATTTACTAATCACAATTTAAAATTGTAAAATTCCACACTCTGCACATACATACATATAATTATACACCGTGACAACAACGCTTATCATCATACGTTCGTTAACGTGCAGGTAACCATTACATTGCTATCACAGTTTTTAAAATAATATTATTTATTTACATTTACGAACGTGAAATGTTAGTCATGTTCCATCATTTTTTTTGGTAGTATAATTAATAGCTGCGAATAATTAGGCATGACAATAAATAAGGTAACATGTTCCAGTCTTAACTTCTTTATTTGTTAATAAGTTTCTAAAATCGTAAAAGGTATCGAAAAAGTAACTCTTTTGATAATATGTATTTATTTATATTTACTTTTCTGTGTTTAATTTTTTTAATTTTCTCAAGACCTTTCGTTATGGAAAGTTTCTTCTATGGATATGTGGATATGTCATTATAAGGAGCGTATCCTATAGATTACTTATTTTGATCTTGTATATGCCTACTTCTAGTAGTTTTCTTTCGAAACAGATGACATTCTATGTGTATGGTGACGTGTTTTATGCACAAATCAACTGGATTTGGGTTTCGAATGTATGTACATATGAACCCAGACAATAGGTACACATAACGAAAATTAGGTAATGGATCTCTGCCAGAGAAATATAAATAAATTAAATTAATAATAGTATTATTAATAATTATCTAGAAATCATCTGAACGAGGGCGATATAATTTGAAGTGAACGTTAAACGAATTTACAAAACTTATATGCTTATTGAGCACGATGCGAGTGAAAGCGAAATTTGTGTAGATGAAATAATGGAAGCAATGAAGAGTTTGAAAGTAGGAAAGGCTGCGGGGTGTGACCGAATTACAACCGAGATGCTCAAAGCTGGAAAAGGTGTAATTATAAACCAGCTGTACCGCCTTTTCAACCTTTGTTGGAGGAACGGCCGAGTGCCGAGTGACTGGTGTAAGGCTGTAATCGTGCCGTTGTTTAAGGGAAAAGGGTCACAGCAGGATTGCAAAAACAACCGAGGCATCAGCCTCCTAAGCGTGGTAGGAAAATTGTATGCAAAGGTATTAATTGAAAGGGTAATGAAAGGAACTGATGAAAGGATGTGGGATGTGCAAGGAGGATTTAGAAAAGGAATGGGATGTACGGACCAGGTTTTCTCCTTGCGAGGCATAACCGAAAAGTTTTTGGCGAAAAGTCAAAAAGTTCACTGCGTATTCGTGGATTTCGAGAAAGCTTACGAGTGGAGAGTAATGAATTGTGGAGGGTTTTATCGGTGAATGGGGTGAACAGTGAACTGGTCCGAGCACTGAAATCTCTATATGAGAACTCCAGTGCTTGTATCAGGGTGAAGGCCAGGTCAAAAGTACCTTTAACCGACGAGCCTGTATGCGGAACGGAATGAAAGTTGAAGAAGCGAGAAAGGTATGTCAAAATCGTTGCAAATGGAAGGAAGTGGTCTCTGCCTACCCCTATGAGCAAGAGGCGTGATAATATGTATGTATGTATATGCTTAAAAACAGCATTGCCAAAAATCATAAACAAATAATTGTAATGGCTACTAAATATAATGGTAACGTAAATTTTTACTAATAAGTATTTGTAGTTACAAATAATCGCTTACTTCTAGGTATAGAATTTAAATTACAAGAAAGTTTACTTAATACATAAACATTGAAGTAAGTAAATGTTTAGCAGAACAATAACGATTTAAATAAATCGTAAGATATTAAATAAATTTACATTTTGATGTGAACTACCAAGGACAGTAAAATTAGAAAATATATTATTTATCTTCCTTTACGTTCATAAAAAAATCTTACAATCTTATTTCGACAAACATTGAACTATAAACATAACGTATTAGTGCCGACCCTTCAACTGGCATGCCATTTACACTTAAATATTTAGAGACAAACACGCACTTATTTAGATTTTCAAATTACATTTATTGATGTAGGTAATATAATATAAAGATAATTTGACATCTACTGTTTACTATAAAACATCATAAAGTTTGATTGACTAAACGATAAATGTAGATTTAAATTTGATATCTTGAACTAAAATTATTTATTCTTATTTTCATGAATTTATATCTATTGTTGTTTGTGATTTTAACTACCAACCTTTAAAATGAGATTTGATTGTGCGGACTTAGACACTAACGGTGTGTTTGTGTAAATGTTATTCAAGTGTTACTAAAATGTTTATGCTAACTAAACTGAAACATTAGTATAACAAAACAGTAGAAAATTAAATATTAAGATAACACTGCATACATTTCACATTCGTAATAAATTTTATACAAGAAAAGGTACTCAGGTAATAATTAAATAATAATTTTGTACAAGTATCGTTGACACCATGTCGTGTTTTATTTTGACTAAATTGTTCTACCTTCGTAGATAGAGGCGCCTTCTGTAATAAAAGCGCGGTATCGCAGGGCCTGCAAAAATGAAATAAAAAAACACATATAAAAAGTTCTTAAAATATTAATTAAATTTCTAAACTCTGAGTTGTAATACAAATAACAAAAACACTGTATAAAATTATTAAAATAGGAATACTGCTTCCTCATATATTAGTTTTTTAGTAGTTTAGTAGTAGTATTTTCAGTGGTAGAGCCATGCTTAGGCACGAATGGGCCGGCTCGACCGGTGCAATACCACGGCCTCACATAAAACCGGTTGTGAAGTAACGCTTGCGTTGCATTTCCCCGAATTGAGTGAGGTTTCCGGAGGCCCAATTCCCCCTTTCCCCTTTTCTCTCCCCTCATCTCCTTTCTCCTTTTTTCCATCTGCTCATCCCTCCTCTCTTCTTTCCGCTCCCTGTATCCCCCATCTCTCATCACCCTCAAAGGCGGGCAGCGCACTTGCGACTCTTGAGTTGCAAGTGTCCATGGACGGCGGTGTCACTTCCCATCAGGTGACCCGTCTGTTCGTCTGTCCCCCTATAGTATAAAAAAAAAAAAACAAAAGGAGAGTTATGTTTTTCGAGTATGACGTTTTTTGTCACGTCCTAAAACCTAGACGGACTGATGGACTTCGACAAAAGAGTTGTCATATGTGCAAATCGCCTTAAAATGGGGTGTAATATAGGGTCCTACACATTTTGAGATAAAGTAGAAAAAACTTGTACAATAATTCAGTCGGAACAACAGGGAACTTATTTTTTTTTCTATAATAATACAAATATGAATTAATAGTATTGATTCATATTACAGTATAGTAAAAACAATTTGTATATAACTTTTATTTTACCTAAAAAACAAAAAAAACATGACAATTTAGTAAGAATAAATAAAAAATAATAGGTCTAACTGATGTAAATTGTAACATGCATAAGTAAAAAAAAAGATTTTCTTCATTTGATTGATTAACAAATAAAAACCCAGGTCCTTCCAAATCTTTCATAGAGCTTAAGAAATCTGTGTATGTAATTGATTCTCTCATATATGGGCCATCGTAAACCACTGTTTTTATCCTTTCGCTGCTCAGACCAGAATATTTAATATAAATTATCATATTCTGCTTTCCCATCTCCGCCGTTCACGTACGGGCCAATCTTTTTCTGAACACCGTGTATGAATCTACATATCCTACTACTCGCACACTCCAGGACATCTGATAGTAAATGGTCGCATCCACTTAGTTGAATTAGTGTTGTTTTAGAATGGCACTAGTGATATGTCTATATATATATTTATATATATGTGTATCATTACTGCTGATTTTTATAATATGTATGAGTCCATGATATTTCTACGAATGTCCCACTATAACTGCCAAACTCCGTGATGTGACTCGCATAACTAAATGATCCTCAAACTTTGAGTCCTCTCGATCGACAAAACAAGCTAGTTTTTTTTTTTGTTTTTTATGCGATAGGCGCCAAACAAGCGGACGGGTCACCTGATGGTAAGTGATTACCGCTGCCTATGGACACCCTCTACTCAAGAGTCACAAGTGCGTTTAAGGCCTTTTAGGTAGGTGAGTACGTTTTTTTCTTGAAGATTTGAAGGTCGCATCGGTCCGGAAATACGGCAGGAGACAATTCGATACACAGGCTGGTTGAGCGAGACAAAAAGTTTCTGAAGAAGCGCACAGTGGTGAATGATGTGATGGTAGAGCATTTTTCTTCTAAATTTAATATAAGTTGAGAGAAAAAAAAAACAATTAAATTAGTGATCTAAAATAATCACCAATATAATATTGTAACAATTCAGTTAGGTTCTACTTATTGCACAAATCTCACAGGCACAAAATCTCTCTAAAGTCATCTTTCTGTAATAATCTATACACATATAATAAGCTGAAGAGTTGTTGTTTGATCGCTTTAATCTCAGGAACTACTGATTCAATTTGAAAAAATATTTGCTTCATAAAGCCCTTTTATTGATATAGGCTATAAATAATCAAGCTGCTAATCTTAGACTGCTCACTGCGGGGAATGGTATCACAATAAAATAGCTGTAATTAGGCATAAACTGATAATTCTACTTTGCAAAACATTACAAATGCGAATTTAAAATATGTTAGTCTAACTGTTTTACCTGTTCAAATCATTGTTGTATTTTATAGATATAGGTTTATTAAGATTTATAGACGAAATTAAAGGAAAATTAAAAATATCTCAAACAAACAAATCTCTCAAACAAATCAAAACAAATCTAGTGTAGTGCGAGGCAAAAAGCGCACAGTGGTGGAGTGCCAATCGTCCAGGTGGTGGGGAATATTTAGTCGCGTAGGACGATGGCGGAAACCTGCAGCCGGTATAAGTCCGAATAATTCCTCTGAACACTCCCCATAATAAAAGCGATAGAAGATGCAGAGTGAATCTATATCTCAACGCAACGCCAAGGTGTCAAGCCGATCATAAATATCTTGGCAGTCGATGATACTTTCTATAGGTGCTAGTATATTGAGTGTACCTGTTATGTAAACTAATTTACATAACAGAAAGAAAACACACAATAAAATGTATTTATTTTATGTTTGTCTTATTGTTGCTCATATAAACGATATATCTTTTAAAGGTTTATAATAAAGTTTTTTGAGGATTTGAGGAGTTGAGGATACAACTAGAAGCCACGTGTATTTCAAGATTTGTAAAGTCGTACTTTTGCATAAGACCGAATAGTGGCTAAAATAAAATAATTTGGTGAATTATCTTATAGTAGTCGAAACAAATCAAGACGCGGCCAAAGCCTATAGAGGCCACAGGCTTCCTTCTTAGCGGGTCCCCGGAGCATCGTTTGGTTTTAGTCGGTTTTGGATCGGGGCCCCGGTGGTGGTGATTGAAACGTTTTGAAACAAAGCAAGTAATCGATTATATAATTCATAAGGTCATAAATTGATAAAGAAATATAAATTAGTCGTTTGTGTAAGTTCAACAATTTCAAATGATGTTGTGGACAAAAACTAAGCAACATTTAATTGGTTTAGAATATTTTAACTGCACGAGGTTAGTAATCAAATAAAAGTTCACTCACTATTCCTTTTTAATATCTATTTAAGTTCTATTACTTCATTGAAAGTATTTCAAATGCGTATTATTCCAATAAAAACTTTCGTGAGTTTTTTTTTCTTTTTTTTTTATGCGATAGGGGGCAAACGAGCAGACGGGTCACCTGATGGTAAGTGACTACCGCCGCCCATGGACACCCGCAACTCAAGAGTCACAAGTGCGTTGCCGGCCTTTTAGGTAGAGGTACGCTCTCTTCTTGAAGGTTTGAAGGTCGTATCGGTTCGGAAATACGGCAGGCGACAATTTGTTCCATAAGCTGGTTGTGCGTGTTCCATAAGCGCACAGTGGTGGAGTGCCAATTGTCCAGGTGATGGGGATGGATATTTTGTCGCGTAGGACGATGGCGGAAACCAGCAGCCGGTATAAGTCCGAACAATTCCTCTGAACACTCCCCATGATACAAGCGATAGAGGATGCAGAGTGAAGCTACATCTCTACGCAACGCCAAGGTGTCAAGTCGATCAGAAATATCTTGGCAGTCGATGATGCGAGTCGCTCTCCGTTGAATGTTGTCAAGAGGCAGAAGTTGGTACTGGGGTGCACCTGCATAGAGATGAGAACAGTATTCCATGTGCGGCCGAACCTGCGCCTTATAAAGTTGCAGGCGGTGGGCCGGAGTAAAATACTGTCTCGATCTGTTTAGCACACCAAGCTTCTTCGAGGCTAATATGGCCTTACTCTCTAAGTGACCGCGAAACTGGACTTCGCTTGATATATCGACGCCAAGGATTCCGATACTGGCTGATGCAGTTAGGGAAGTGCTCTCAAATTGAGGTGATACGACCAATGGCATCTTTTTAGCGGTGAACGCGCAAACCTGTGTCTTCGTGGGGTTAAATTGGACTAGGTTAAGTCGACCCCAATCTGAAACTTTTGATAAAGAAGTTTCGTTTTCAGACACAAGTTTGGATCGGCTTTCGATGACGTTTGAAACGGTGACGTTGCCGGTGTAAAGGGCATCACTCGTGCTATCGTCTGCATAGCAATGGATGTGGCTAATCTGCAGCATGTCGTTGATATGCAGAAGAAACAGCGTGGGTGATAGCACACAGCCTTGTGGGACACCAGAATTAACAGACTTCAAGTCGGAGCATGCACCGTCAACAACGACCTTGATGCTTCTGTCTGTAAGAAAACTGATGAGCCAATTGCACAGTTTCTCGGGAAGCCCATAGGAAGGAAGCTTCGCAAGGAGCGCTTTGTGCCAGACCCGATCGAAGGCCTTCGCCACGTCCAAACTAACGGCCAACGCTTCCCCCTTGGTCTCGATCGCCTGTGCCCACCGGTGAGTCAAGTATACGAGAAGATCACCAGCTGAACGACCCTGACGGAAGCCGTATTGTCGATCATTGAGGAGCTGGTGGTCTTCTAAGTACCGGAGGAGCTGGCAGTTAACAATGGATTCCATTATCTTGGAGAACAAGGAGGTGATGGCTATGGGTCTGTAGTTGGACGGATCCGAGCGATCTCCTTTTTTAGGGATTGGGTGCACTAGAGCTGTCTTCCATGAGTTCGGGACTACGCCAAGAGAGTACATTAGAGAGTTACATTATTATTTATTTAAATATACAGTTTGAGTGTGACGATGAGTTTTAAGGGACATTTAAGTAGGACTGAAATAGAGCCTACTCTTTCAGTATAATAATTAACACATTCACTCTCAAAACACTACAATAATAACGTTTATTGATTTGTTTTCCTGTTAGAATAATACATATATCTAAAAGCTGTACGTATTATGACTAACTGACTGACTGACTTGCTAGGGTAAGCCTCCTTTATTTAAGAGTAGAGGAAACATAAAAAAAAGTAACATTTGCAGCTATATTTTGTGGAAATCAGGATACAAAACTCAAGGTCAATACTTAGGCCCACCCTGAGTCAACGGCCATAGATTTGGCGTAGGTACCTTCTGGAGGTATTATATCATCATCATCATTGTTAAGCCTATTGCAGTCTACTCCTGGACATAAGGTCCACAAAAGGTACATAATTTAAGGTACACCCAATACAAATGCGATTATTATCTTCTGAATTATTACAGTCGTTGTGTTATTGGATATTATTGGAGCAGTATTATTGGAACAGAACTGGAACATTATTAGAGCGAGTTGCATGGACAACGAGGCATGCTGGAGTGTTGAAATTGTCATTTTCAATACCGATGCCTTTTGAAAAAGAGCATTTTTTCTTTGAAGACTAACGGAACATGTATACTCACATTACAATTGTTTAAATATTTTTTAGTTGCCTAAGGAAATATATATTTTTTTCTGTTTCCTAATTGTATTTTGTTTTACTATGAGTATTTTTGTTGGTTCTCCATTGGCGAAAACGTAAATGGCTTTGTTTCTATACCATAGGGGGAAAGACGAACAGACGGGTCACCTGGTGGTAATTGACTATGGCCTGTGTGTGCTGCCAGCCTTTGATGGTGATGAGGGATGGGGGATGCGGGGCGGGGAAAGAAGATTTTTTTTGTTTTCTTTTTTATAATAGCCTACCATTGTAACTCCACTTTGCCTGATGGAAAGCAATAAGTGGAGTCCAAAAGTGGTGGTCACCACCTTCATTCCATGTCTAGCCAATGCAGCATGGTGACCCACACTATGCGGCCTGGTCAGATGCTTTTTTACGCCCCGCTTAAAATAAGATGAGGAGATGGGTAAGATGAGAGGGGGGATGAGGGGAGAGAAAAGAGGTGGAGTTGGGCCTCCGGAAACCTCACTTATTACGAGGAAATGTGTTATTATTGTGATGTAACGCTTACGTTGGTAAGCGTTACATCACAACCGCTTTTCTGTAAGGCCGGTATCGCACCGGTCGAGCCGGCCCATTCGTGTCTAAGCATGACCACCACCACTACCTACCTGTTCTTCTATTAACCATTTTGCTTTACTTTCATTACTAGCTGTAAGTTTTCCGTATTTTTAAATAAAATAATTAAAATAAAACAAGCCTCTCCCCACATGCGGCATAGACCTCGGTGGTACAAATTTTAATTAAATAGGTTTTGTAATATATTTTTCAAATTAGTACATTTTCGTCATCTCAATTGTTTTACGCATCAAACATCTCAAGTCCCCGTTTATATCTAATACACACCAATCTTGATAGTTTATAAGAAAATTGTTTAGTCTTTTTTGAAGCTACAGATCACTGGAGAGTCCTGAGAGAACCTAGATCAATGATAACGCCAATATGTACATATATAAATAGAAATTAATCACCGAAATGTACATATGTACGCGTGTGTCTTCCAAACGATGGAACGGACGGTTTTTTGTTGTGTTATTTAAAACGTAAGGAAAAGTTTTAAAAATCTCTGACTATGAAAAGTGAGTGAGTGGGTGAATGATTGAGACAAAAGATAAGGGATCTCTACATAACATAAAAATCATGAATGTTTCAGAAAGCCCGAAAATAAAATAATTAAAGTACCAACCACCTCTCTGCCTATATACATATGTTTATTATTACTAATGTTATTATTATATTTTCTTGCTTTTGTATAACTTTAAATATTAAACAGCGGAGGATACTACAGATTTCAGATTAAATTATAGCGACACGATTGGGTAAATATCTATATCCATCAAATTTTTAGAGGTTAGCCATTAACATTAAAATAATATTATGGCAATCAGGTGATGGTTTCATTTTTCAAACATGTTTTTAAGAAATTATCGAAGAGGACATTAGAGTTTCATCGGATCCCGCAAATAGAAAGACATACATAAGTGCATGCTCTTTAAAAACTCGAGTTCGATATACATATGTTTCCATTGTATTCGATACTAAGACAATTAAACTTCTAGCAAAGTTATAATTACAATACTTTCTTGCCTTCATCGTATTGAGAGCTCCTCTTGTGGTTTATCCGCGCTAACAGTTTAATACAAAGTGTAACAAACATTCAATATAACCAAGAATAATCACTCAAGTAAAGTTATATCAGTATTGAAGAGCACTTCAAATTTAGAAACAAACGATACTGTTGTCTACTGTGTAAAATTTAAGGTTGACATTTGGGTGTGTCATTTTGTGTCGGATTTCACGCTCGTCGGTTCGGAAATGCACAAAGTTTCCTTTTGTGGCGTTTCTCATAACTTGATTTGTGACGGCGCAACCCTTTAGCCAGGTTCCGGCATGGCGCCGCAGCGGCGAGACGCGTCACTTCCGGCATATGGTTAGAACTTACACATAGGAGAAAGCGAGTCTTTTATACATTTACCAGGTTAATGTACTACGACTATCGTTAAAAACAAACAAATGCACATGATAAGAAGTTTTGAAGCTTTCGACACAAGGAAATACACAAACAATATTATCAAAGTCAGGTCACGCATATCATAAAAATGAATTGTCATAGGTTCAGAAGGTAGGCAGATACGGTGCCTGGTGGACGACAATAGGCTTGCCCCCTATTATGCCGGTGGAACCAAATCTGATTGGAAATCTGATTGACACAATGCGGGTGTTTCATAAGAGTAAGATGTATGAAAAATTTCTGCTCAATCGGTTACCAAAGAAACTGGTCAAATTTAATGTCCAAGATTTGACCCGAACAAAAATACATTGAAAGAACATACGAGAACCGTAATATACCTAATTCTTTTTAAAAGTATAAATAGCAATTCTCTAATTTTAACTGACTCACTGATAACCCACGAAAGCTCTACGTTTGCAGTCGCTGACAAACACTAAGTATGAAGCTGGATTTTTGAAGACTTCGTTAATTTCTTCACTCCTAATTTTTACCCTACTGTGAAAGAAGGAGGGTTATTTAAGATTTGTTGATTACCATTGTCATGTTCTATGATGGTTACCAGACCATATTTAAAAAAATATTTATTTGGAGATAACCTTTTATGATAATTAGATATTTTAAAAGTTATTAGAAAGTGTTTAAATAAACTGTTTTAATATAAAATGGAGTCGTGTTTCACCACTTTCTCGTTTAACGATACTGATTACGACCAATCACGCTATAAGATATATTTGCAACAGGTTGTGAAATAACAGGTTTTTTTAAATATTTACAAATTAATACAGACTAATCTGATACACAACAATATTTAGCCACATTTTATTAATTTGGCACCATTTATAATAAAAATATAGAAAACAATTTTAGATTTAAAAAAATATAAATCGTTTTGTAAAGAGAGAAATCATAAAAAATTTAAGGAGTTAAACACGTGTCCATGATATTTATTTTATTTTATTAAAACAAAAGAAAACTAAAATTAATAAGTGTGACTACCAGGAGATCTCTAGTTTCTACTATTTGTTTTTACAGCGGCAATAAAAATGAAGACTCAAAATAATTTTAATCTAACCTGTTAAATGATTTTTAAGGGTAAATAAAAAATATAAAATAACTATCGAAGCTATAAATGAGCTTTATAATCGATTTATAACCTGTCCTGAGTTCTAACTAGACCTATAACTATGACACCCCCTGGCATCGAAGCTGGATTCACCCCTGACAAGAATCTTAATGATATATTAACAATCACTTTTCCTACTCTCCACGATACGTAATACTAATTCTTTGTAATAATTAGCCATTTGTATTTAGGCCGAAATTTATTTTAATATTTGGTAACCACACTAACGTTTTACACACAACAAACACATAACGTAGTTGAATTAAAAACCTTTTTTTTTTATTTGTTTAAAAAAGTGCCTTTGGTCAATAAACACTCACCGCTGTTCTTATGACTATATCATAACTCTAATATAGAACAAGCGATGCACGTATTACAGACGTGCAAGTTTAAAGTCAGACAAGAACTCGTGTTCATTAAGAACAAACCTGAAATTTAATTCGTATTACAATTTTAACAAGCTAAAGTGCATGTACACTACTTGCTTCTCACTATCGTATGCTCAAATAATGTTTTATTAAGCAGCTCCTTCAATGAGTATAATGTATAAAGTAGGTGTTTGACGAACTAAACAATGCCATATACTAAAGAATACTAGTGTAACCTGTCTTAGTTAACAATAAGTTAGATAGATGGCATTTCTTGTTGCGGTACGCTGTATAGTACTTGTACGGTCCAGATTAAAAAAGCAGCACCGTTATACAGCTCTTGTTTCTTATTTTGAGGAATCACTTATTCTATGTTATTAATGCAATTAAAACATTTAAGATGTAATCACGTTTTAAATAATACCAACTTTGTAAGGGATGTCGTTTTATTTTGTGTGGTATCATCGTGTATCGTTCTAGTGGGAAGAGAAGTGTCCACTTCTGAAGACTGCAGAACAGTCGGTAGCACTTCGCTTATTGCATCTGTATCTAAGAATTGTAACGGAGATTAAAAAAACTTCTTATTTACAATTTTAATTAATCTTAAATAAATATGTACAAAGTACTTATCAATAATACATGAATACAGAAGACCTACTATCAGAAAATTAGAGAAATCTTTGCACTTAAACATCCTTAGAATCATTAGAAATAACATTCTTATAAAATGATGACCAATAAATATAAAAAAAAATCCTATTGAGACTAACTTATCAATCACGTTAAATAAAATAATAAATTATCGGATTATCACGATTAGAAAAGAGCTGGTGACCTTCAAAGAGCTGAACCGATTTTCATGATATCGCACCTTCAAAATATATTATTAAAAGAAAAAGTATAGAATTATCTATGGTCGTATGTAAAGCATACTTCAGCCAGTTACAGCAAAATACTTCAAAGCTAAAATTAATTATGCAACTTATCTTGTTTCTTGTTTCTCTTTCCTTATCTTTTGCTTTTCTTATTTAATTCTTTGTTCATAGTTTAGTTATAAGCAGGGTACCACATCAGTGTAACTGGGTAAATAAATATCAAATTATACGACGGCTGGAGGCTGAAGGGGGATGAGGGTATGCGAAAAAAACTTTGAAGTTGACAAAATTTCTAATGATGTTGTTTAGAAAAGTGCACAACCCATATCATGCTAAATCAAATATTTAACACCAGTATCGCCTCTTTAAATTTATCACACCTTTTTGTAAGACTTTGTCCATAAAACGAACTTAGTAAATAAACTTCTGTACTACTTTCTTACCTATCGAATAAAAAGTAACTAAAAACATTATTATGAAAAGAAACATGTCTCAATTAAAGTTGTCCCTACCGCAAATCTTATAAATACGGGTATGTTCAGAACACGGACAAAGCAAAACAAACAATTTCTTCATAAAATAAAATGCATGTCTAAGCTGTCACCACAAAAAAGCTTATGAAACTGTCTCAAGTTGCCAACTGCGGGGGAAGTTCAAAGATATATTCGTTTTCTGTTCCTTGTTTAAAACAATCGCTATCTTTCAAGAAGTGCTTAAAAACTATTCCGAGTAACAATCTCTTTCCGAAGATTAAAAAAAAATGTTTATCATGAAACACTGGTCTGTTTTCAAAACCACATAACAATTGTTATATTTACAGTACTAAGAATATTCTACAAACACTCTACAACTGTCCTGTATTTTTGTGTGAGCAAACATATAAATATGCATTAGATAAATAGCAAGAGTCTGGGACAGAAATGGCGGGGGCGAGGTTTAGGGTTCAATTAATTTTGTAAGTCTCAACTCTTTTATTAAATCATAAAATGTGCGCGCCGCTGCTCACTACCCGTCCATGGACTGTGATATGTCAATTTCATAATTAAAATGCGTTTGACCGTAGTCCGAAGGGCCCACGAGATTAAGAGTGGACGCAAATTGAATATTCCAGCGAACGACGGGTTGAAACTGAACCCCAAAAATATAAATGAAGTCATCGAGAAATTTCCTCAAACACAATTAAAAAGGTCCGTTATGAATAATTTCATCTCATAACTGTTTGGTGTTATTAATTTGATGAAAATTTCTTAATTTGCAACGAACTGAAATTATTACGTAGGTTTAGATATTAATTAAAATCCATGTTTTCTAATAAAATTCTGAAGTGTGGTAATTTAAAAGTAGTTTTTTTTTTTTTTTTAATAACTTTTACCGTCTTTGAGCTACAAGATAATCTAGATAGATACACGATGTTCAATTTTCTTTAGCTGAACAGTTGAGTAAACGTAATCAAATCAAAAATAAAGAGGCCTAACTGGGTGAATATTTACTATGATCGACAGCGTTTTTAGCGTGAGTATAGCTCAAACACCTGGGTTCGATTCCCACCAATGAAAAATATTTGTATAATGAGCACGAGTTTTAAATTTGTTCTGTGTCGGTGTTCGGTATAATTTGTCTATAGATGTTTTGTCTATATATATAAGTATGTTTATCGGCTGCCTGGTTACAGACGGCCGTGTGTGAGATGTCTCAAGTTATTATTATTATTATCTTTATTCATATTAAGTAACATATAAATTACATTTTTAATATACCTATCTACAAAAACAAAATGTATTAAAAAATATAAAAAATAGTAGACCACCGACATCGGGTACGGGTGGTTAGGGCTCCAAAGACAGAAACCTCCTCACAATACGGGCCGTGTCGAGGAGAACTGCCTTCTGCATCAGTCCCTTGATCCAGTTATCTAACTAGAACTTCTTATTATTATTGTTATTGTCGCGGCACCAGCCAGTTCCGAGTTATAGGTATGCGACCCTCACTTGTCCCATATCCATTTTTATAAGCAATATTCATTTCCATCCCTTTCTATCATCCTATTTCCTTCAATATTCTCCAAATTTTCATATCTCATTCCCATAATTGCCCGTAAATTCCCATAAAATACTAGGACCTAATATAACCCAAATCAACGATTCTAGTCTAATTTGTAAACGTCTTCTATGATTATCCTAAAATTATAAATACATTTTCATAATAATTTATTATCAAGGGAATAAAATACACGCAATATGCATTGTTGTCTATGAAAAACCGCAGACAATGACATGAATGACTCAGCAAATTGTTTGATCAAGCTAAATCGCTCGCAGCATTTCCTACTACAAGTCGTTACAGCATAACTCATATTTAATTGATAGAATATAATTTGAAGTGTCAAAATGTAATACCCTCAGGTCAATTTCACTTCTTTTTTTATTTATAAGGCCTTTAACATACCGCACATGTAAGTCGACCGTGACTTAAACACGCCTCGATAACTACTCTGCATGTGTTGCTGAACTCGGCACACACTCGATCCTCGGCTTACATAATACCTTATATCCAATTTCATTCGGAGTTTACGTTAAGAGATTTTTAAGGATATACTTCATAATAATGTTTAATACACTATTATAACCATCTTAAACAAAAATCTTACATAAAAGTTTCTGTGAAACTTTCTTGCCTCAACTGTTGATTGGATTTTCTCTAGTTAATTATGTGCTTCTATTTTTATTTCATTTGTAAGTTACATGAACAATCATGTTTTTTGTATGAGTATCAAGTAGATATAACTCTCGCTGAGCTTTTTGAACATTATACCTTATTCAATATAAACACAGTTGTACATGGCTTGTTCCTTAATCATCAGAATAAATCTCATCCTACTTCAATTAATCCGAAAGTCATTCTGAACTGATAAATTAATTTAATGTTCTTAACTCTATTTTATTGACTAGTAATTGAAAATTAAACCTAAATCTATCAATGTGTTTTGTCACAATATTGCCCCCTACTAAATTATGTCTCACTTATCAAGTAATTAAAAAAAATCTGAACAGCAATGATTATATACGAACTGCCGTGTGCCGCGTGGTTCACGGTGGAATAGAATCTGGCCACCCCATCTCTTCCCGGTGGAGGCGTATAAGGCGATTGTTATCTATCAGATGTAGCAATAAAGTCTTTCATACATTGCCCAGTTGACGGCAATGGGCTGCCCCCTATTACGTCCAAACTCTAATAGGCAAAATAGGGGTCTTTAATACACCTCTGCCTATACAGGCGTGATATGTTGATAGGATTAACACGGTATGTGTTTGCACATTTATATATGTATATACAAACTTCGTCCTTACAGTAATGATCACAATAAAAATGGAATTATCATATATGTTCATTTCGACGATTAAATTTTATTAATAGGTTTCCATCATATGTTTTTCAACCCTGTATAACTAAATTAACTAATAATAACCTTAACTATATACCTGATCTATGTAATGATGTTTTTAATGATTGATGATGATGACTGATGTTGATTTATGTGTCTAGATTGAATCGTCATTGTTTATTGTGATTATTGATATATCCATAACTACATTCAACATTTTCAAAAAAAAAAAAAAGTATTTCCTGCCATAAAATTCAACGTCTGACGTCACCTTTTATTAAACAGTAGAGGAATTCCTATCCTCATGTTCAAATAATTTATGGTCATATCTTACTCGTGCACAAATGAGTGACCTTCGTAATACCGGATCGGAAAGCAACACTCTATTTCCCTATTAAGTTTATTTATAATTATTTTCTTTTGTTAGCTATTGTACAATCAATCACGACTTTCGATATGGTTTGATTGACTCAAACCTCTTTTTTAATTATAAATATAAGTTAGTAATTCATTTCGTTACAACTCACCCAGCTTTTTAGAATATTGACGCACTTCTAGTTTTTAAGTTAAATTTACTATAGATCTTACAACCTTCATTAAAAATAAACTCATAATAAAATGCCGGCTCTTACATACATCGTTGATTAGCTTATGTATGGCACAGTCACAGTCTGACTTGTACTTCCACTACTCATCCTTTTTTTTATAAGTAAAGGTAAAAAACATTTACTGATAACAGTTCTAAAGCAGCCCGTTGCTTTTAAACATCAACTAATCATCAAGTGCCATCTACGTCAAGAACCATTGTCAGTAAACATCAACTAATCATCAAGTGCCATCTACGTCAAGAACCATTGTCAGTAAACATCAACTAATCATCAAGTGCCATCTACGTCAAGAACCATTGTCAGTAAACATCAACTAATCATCAAGTGCCATCTACGTCAAGAACCATTGTCAGTAAACAATAGTCCGATAAATTGCGACATATTATAATATTACCCTACTAACACTTCCTTATATTATTCACTGTTTTATGCAATACAGACTCTTTAAGTAATTTACAATGGCTTTAGTTATGCACACCACTAGAATTATTTTTAAGTACTTTATCTGTTTTTTAGACAAAAAAAAACTACTGGACTGTAAGTAAAACTATGTAAAGATAAGGGTAACCAAGGTACAAAACCGCAATTTTAAGTAGGGAAGTAGTTCAGAAAATCAATTAAATAAAAGTAAACACCTTTTCATATCATTGCATAATATTTTGACTCATGTACCGGTATCTTTGTGAAACTGTAAATAATTTCTAACTATTACTTTGAATCGCCTGATATCGTCTCTATAACAAGTACCCTCCAGCTTCTACAGGATTATACAGGGTATGAGCATTGACATTTCTACGTCTGATCTTCCAGTGCAAGACCCGTTCCTTCCTGTTTTTTTTATTCGTTACACACTCAGCATGCAGCTGCATCGTATCGACGGGATATAGCCAATATAGGAACATAGCAAACTCTCCTTCACCTTCTTTTCGGAGTATGGCTGCCTCAGGAAAAGCTTGTTTCGCTTTCGAGCAGAGTTGACACCACTAGGGGTCTTTGTGATGGAAGGCGCTGAAAGATCCAGCCTCTATGAACGTTAGCTTGGTAAGTACGGGTAGGACAGCTTGTCGTTGAAGCAGCTCCCAGACGGTGGAGCAAAGTTTTCCATGCGAATCTTTCCAACCTGAAGAGCGCTAAGTCCCCTCCCCACACACTACACTAAGGCTCCTTGTTTGATGACAGATGGCGTAATCTGATTCTATGGCATTGGAGATTTTCACGCACAAGCTCCGTGTTAAAAGTAGCCGCGTAGTTTTAATCAATTGATTTCAACATCGTAATTTTTTTTTAAATTTTAGTTAGTCACGAAAAAATATATAAATATATAAAAAATGCAAAGAAACATAGAACATGCTGGAAAAATCACATTATATTTGATCATCGGAATACTCAAATCCAGACACCTGGTGCGGCCGTTAGGCCAAAGCTATAAGTGCTGAGTATGCCTAATCAATAAACCAACTACAAAATAGACCATAAACCCGTTCATCAAACATCTGTGCATGGCAGAGGTGAACGATTCCTATACAGAATCAAATATAAATAGTGGATTTAAGCAGGGTACTAATCTACTCTCTTACTAAACAGTTAACCAGAAACATTGTAGTACAGTAACAATAAAAGCACTAATTATCACACTTAATTAATATTATAATTACAACAGTAGATATCTATCTACGTAATATTGGTACTGGCAGTGCAGACATGCATAATTATTGTGCAACGCAGGTAATAAATAAAACAGATAAAATTTCATTAAATTTATTTTATAAATTATAACTAACATGGGCTCTATTTACAGCTTCATTCACAACATTTTACAATTAAAACAAAGAGAACAATAAATAATGTATCATAAAAACAATGTACATTATTACAGAAATCAACTTAAACAACATTAAAAAACCATTTTCCCGCCATTACATTGGCATAATACCAAATTCCAATATTCTAAGGGGAAAACAGTTAGTTGGCAATTACTCATGCAAAAACTACCCATGCAATTAAATTTCACTACGGCAGTATTTAACAAAAAAAAAATAATTTACCCTCAATATGCTATTCTCCAATTAATCGTTTTTGGTAGAATAACATATTAAAATAGTTACAGTTAAATACACAAAGCTGTAACACGAAGTTTTTTTTTATTCTAAGTAGAGGCATTTTTATAATAGACGTATTTCAACCACTGAAACTGTTGATTTATCAAAATGTTATTATATTCCATTAATAAGTAATTTAGTTACGTAACCTAAATTTAACCTCGTGTTACACTTTGTGTTGGCATTATTAGAACTAACTACGTATTGACTAGTTACTCATCGGCCGTAGGCTTTACCTTGCGAGCCGGGGGGTACGAAGCCGTAGCCTGAAGCACCCACCACAACACCACTGGACTGACCAGGATCACCACTGGGAGATGGTGGGAACAGAACTGGACCTGAAGAGTAAAATTATAAATGTATGAGTTCTTATTCCTATAGTGTATAACGAGCTGGGTCAATATATATATAATAATATTGATGATAATAAATAATAACTTTAAGGTAATAAATGACTCGCACGAATTAAGTTTATAAGAAATGACGCAATCAAGAAAAGGAAGAAGGCCGTTACCTAAAAAACTGCGAAAATATTTTAATAACTGGTAATTTGATATGCTTACAGTGCCTTAATTCGTGCATTTTACATCAACCCAATACAACAATTTGAAGATGATGAAAAGCTTTAGTTCGAGTCAAAACATGTCATGAACACATACATTTAGTAAAGCTATTATTAAATTAACAATAAAGATAATTTTGAAATCCCTTTCCAATTCACAGAAGTTTTTTTCGATAATTGAAGAAAGTAAATACATTTATTTATAAACGGAAGCATAGTGAAATAGTTAACATACAGTGTACGTTTATGATGACAGCACGCATTTTAATAAAAATATAAATAAATATTTAAATTGCAATAATAAACCCACAACCTATTATTAGCATACAATTGTAATAAGCGCATACTTTCAGTCACGGCTCCAAAAAATAAAACTAGAAACGGTAATCGGTCAAAGACATTATTATTTTTTATCGTGACGAACAATGAGATTAAAATCAGTCTGTCACTTTACACAGCAACTAACGACTGCTATAAAATTTGTCAGCAGTTCTGACTAAAGTGAATTCATAAACCGTTAATCAATTGTCAAGATTTTATCAATTAGGTAAACGGATTTGACAATGGAAAAAAAGAACATTGACACTTCGTCGCTTGATAATTTTTGACGGATATGGCCTTTAGATCAAGTAGAAGGGCGAGAGTTTCATATCATTAGAACGATCAAACTATTAAATCGCCGTTATATACGTGTGATATGAATTATTTTCTTACGATTTATATATTTTATAGGCCTTTCAATGAGTTAAATGAGTTTTAATGACTGAAGGGCAGTTGAGAAGGACTAATTGCGGCCGGCTGAGAACAAGAGCTACGGGAAGAGGCTTTTGTCGAATAAAAGACTGCAATAGAACTTTTTTATTGGGTGGTGGCATAGGCAAAGTATATATGTCAATCCTTTAACACTAGAGACAATTCTAGCGTTAAAGGATTAACTTATACATTTCAACATATTTTGTTTGTACAGGTTAAGATTTTTTTGATAAGGTGCTCCGAATGACTGTCCCGTCAGTAAACTGAATGATTTGCTAGCTTTAAAGTGCTATTTTCCTACAATTAAATGTAATTGTATACGAAACTAAATATGCCATAATAATATAATTTTACTTAAATATAATAATGTTAGTTTTTATTTGATTGTAACAATTATCTGCTGTCCTATGAATGTCAGAATAAATGCTTTGTTTCTGTATTCTTACTTTCTTTCTTTCTTTTTTTGTAAATTAACATTTAATTAAATAAGATTGTTTATTTAACAACCGCCATATAAATTTAATTTCATATACCTTTGTATAAAAATAAAATATAATTTACACTTCACATAGTAATGAATATTTAACGATAATTTTGCTTATCATTCGATTATTATGCAATAAAATCTTATTACGTGATCAGGCATGTCAAAAAATGAACCGGATTGAGATTACATCGACGATGACACACGTGTTTTCTTTAAGTTAAATAAACACATTGTACAAATATATGTATATAGCAAGTCTTTGTAAGATACGAATGTCGCCTTTTAAACGAATAATATGATGATTAATTTTGAGCAGTCACATAACTCATAAAATAAACTTAATTAGCCTTTCCTTTTAATAAGCCATTAATATAGTAAATCAATTAAAAACACATTTTATATCTTAATTTAGGACATCTGCTTAAGATAAACCAGAAATGAGAAGGAAACTCACTTTCGCAATAGTTATCATAAATTTAATTCGGCAATAATGTAATTATAAATTGAATATTAGCATGTGTCTTGGATATATTTACGTAATTCTCGTTTATAATTTAGTCCTGATTATAATCAATGCGGGCTTACGGTTTTCTAATTAATTTCTATTGAGAACGATAGACTAAATACATAAAGATAAGACTTGTTTAAATATTTTGACACAATTTAGACATGAATTTATAAAAAGTGCAGACGATGATGATGATAAAAACGTTGATCAACTTTTCATATAATATTAAAAATATTTCTTAAGACTACTAACAGAGAGTAGCCAGAAGATGTCTCTGATCTAGGAGCCTCTTTAGTCACAGAAAGTACAGGACATACGGATTCAGACAGTCTCGTTTCCTCATCCGAGACTTGCGGTAAGGGATACCGCCAGGTTTAAGTCCTTTTCAAGTTTCTTTTAAAAATCTTAAACCTCTTCTGTCCCGTCCAAAAAGGACTATTTTCCCAAGGAAGGTTGGCGTCAGGCTGGCTGCCGGCCGTGATATAAAATAGCCAAAACTATCTTGCAACGTACATACACATTACAAATAAATTTGGAACAAGGGTAGGAAGATTGTGAAACTAATGGAGACGATGAAATGAATTTCAGCAAAAAGATACTATCATAAATTTCTGTAACTCTGTAGAATATTAATAATTACAGGAAATGGTTTAGACACGACAATTTCAAACTAGGTTTATAAAGTTCCTCATGACCTTAAACTTTTTAAAATAATAAAATACGTCGAAAAGATATCTCTCAAACCGTGCAAGTACACAGAAACCAACATTCTTTAGTAACTTACGCCACCTACGGGAAGTCGAGCTTATTAGCGACCAAGACCATATAATAATACTTAATTATTATATCAACCGTCGACAATCATTTTAAATAAGCGTAATGTCCCTGTAATCATTAATAAACCTTTCCAAATATACTGACATACAATTATTACCTAATCAATCCGCAACTGTTTTCAATTATGGGACAATACACTTTCGTTAACCTCTAAACAACAGCTAATGTCACCGTTAATTATTCTCAAATAAAATTATAATGTTCCGAATGTAGGTCTATGATAAATAAGATGTTACTTCACTATAATGACAGCCTTAAAGTGGACAATTACGCCATAATATGCAAACTCAAGGATATTTGGAATAGTTAACCTATTGGCTACTATGTATTACGTTTTTGCTGTAACAAATTAGTATCAATTGTTTTTGCTTCAGTAATAATATAGTATAAAAATGGAAATCCATATTAGTAGGCGGAAATTGTGAGATCTTGATTCAACGTCTATATAATAAACAAAGTCGATCTAAAACACTCATATTTTTATATAATATGGAGGTAATTGGGTCTAATTCGATATAATATTTTCATCACAAATACCTTTGTCCATAATAATACAATATTTGAATTTTAGTACAATACTCGTAAACTTAGTCCGAATACAAGCATTTAGATATTTTGAAGGGAGTAATGAGCATGAATTTAATGTGTTATCGACCATATGTTACATATTAAACACATACATACATTATTTAAAACAGATCACAAACTATAAAATATTCAATTATTTTCTTAAAAATATTAATAATTTGTTACAATACAACTTTTAAATGTCTGAATCCATCTTCTTATCCATGTCTATTCCCACCCAAGAATAATAATTGTGTCAAGAACATTTGTAATATATTAATATGTGTGTATTTATATACATATAGTTATCATAGAATATGCTTTGTCTAGTTTGGGATCAGAAGTTATTACTATTATATTTTTGCACCCAATACTTTCCTGAAGTTCTCTTCCTAGGTTATAATTTCGTTATGGTCATGGTAAGGTGATTGTGTTTTTATAGTTATGTCTAGTTTATGGGTTTTAGTACTTTTTGCAGGACTTTTTTCATTATAACCATACTGATTATGAACGTTGTAGGTAACAATGACGCACTCGTTTTCATAGACCTCTAATCATCTACTCGCAAAAAATGTTTATTGTATACGCCATTTACTACCAATTAAAGCGGATGGTCTTCATGCAATAAAAGCGACCTTTGGACGAATTTAGCATTTATAAGGAACATTTAAAAGGATTTATATATATATATATATGTGTATGTATATAGGTATATCCAGCACTATAACTACCTGCTGTTGTTTGTTCAGGGCCAAACATGTTTAGTCCTGAGTGTTCTAATTATTCAATGACACAAGACCCATCGTCCCGACATTGCCGCTTCCTCTTAATAATATTTTAACTAATGTGCTATTGTTTTATCTTGGCATTCTCATCCAACTTGTGCCTTTGCCGTAGTCTTCATTATACCCATACGTATTTTATTCATATACATATATACTAAAGGCTTCTAAATCATCATCTTGCACTGACATCTGGAGAGAGCCTGATGTTTTCTTGAATCTATATTCTTGTATCACTAATATTGCGTTCTAGGTTTTCATTTACATATATTTGAAAGTAATATGATGTTTTAATACAGAATAGATCATAATATATTTGTATAGTATATAATTATCTTTGAATGATAAACATGTATACCTATAGTATACTGTAAATATATTGTCTGCAGTAACACCTACAATGAACCAAATTAAGGTCACAGAAATTTAATATGCACACATAATTCTTCAGTTCGCCGCTTCTCGAATCTGATATCTGTAATATTACTGCAGATCGTATACTATAATCCTTATTGTTTCCTTTCATGTATTTCTCAACGTTGGAATACACTTAAGTTAAGAAAATGTAGAGGTACTTGCTACTTGCTTGATCCAAAATCAGTTTATTTGGAATCGGCACAGCGTTCGAAAGATTGTAACGTCCTTTTAAAAATGGTAACACAGTCGCTTTCTCTGCGAAACAGTTAACGATAATCATTATCAAAAGTCCTGAAATCTAAATATTTACAATCGCTTGCGCATACGATAAACTTAGTGAATGCAATCTTGATTTGAGATTACAAGTTTGAGATCTCGCGAGATCCCCGCATTGTCGAAATATCGTAAAGTTTTCAAAATATCGTATAGTTTAAATTCAGATCACTATAAAACTATGAAGACTGCCTGCTTTTGAACTTTTGATTATGAGGAACTTAAATAAAATATTAATTAAAAGATCAAAAAGAATATTCTGAAATTATTTACCCGTATTTTTTGAAAATGTGTATTAAACACCCACATATTGCTAATAGCATTTTGTCCCACTAACCTAATAGGGGGCAAGCAAAAATAAAGAGTATCGAGAGTATCGCTATATACCCAGCAGCTAAAAATTACCTCTCTGATTCAATACTGTTTTAAATATAAATAAAAAAAATGAGTTAAGAATTATAAGCGAACTTTATAAAACTACCCCTTGTTTCTCCACACTCTTATTCATCTCTTTCCTTATGAGTGACTATAACCTATCTAAACTTGTCGTAGGTACACGCAAAAAAAGACTTTTAGATGCTCTCAGAGTTTCTTCTAATTCTTCTTGAAAAGTCATGTTAGTTTTTGCAGCAGCAGTTCAAACTCAAATCCTCTGCAATCCTTGAAAGAGGCAACTCATGTTCGTTTTCTATATTTGTTACTGTGGTATTAATAGGAATCGGGATAGTTCGTTTTCGCCGTTTGGCGCTTTCTGCCATCATTCAGCGCATCGCTCCCGAACCGAGTGAAAGTGTACAGCGTCGTTGACTACTCCCGCCCAATCCCGTCAGTCTCGAGTGAGATCTCGTTATATTATGCTTCGAGATTGATCTCGAAAAAGACATGAGATCGAGATCCCGCTGGATCGGTATTGCATTCCCTAGTACTTGTACTGTACTTAACTGTATTTACTATCTATTTTATATTATTATTTTATTTATTGATATAGAATTTATGCTAACTACTACTGGTTTTTAACATTACAGAAAGTATTTAGAAAAAAAAAAGATTCTGAAGTGAGTAACACAATAAAGTTATTTTTATGTCGTTCACATGTAATGTTCGTAAGGGAAACTTACCTTGAGGAGATAAAAATATGTATAAACATTTATTATCTAAATCCCAGGCCTTCTCATATTATCTAAGCTAGCACGAATATTGTTAAATGTAAAATCATATAATTTGCAAGAAATTAATGCAAATCAAAATTAGAACTGAACTATAAATATGTACATAATGTAGCTACATAGTTATATATTTTACAATTACTACTATAACCAGCAACACGATGATTTATTACTAATTATCACATTATTATTGTATTTGTATGTACCTTTTAATTTTTTGGTCTGAAATAATATAAATCAAAACTACTCAATATATTCCTATTATGCCTTAGTTCTATTAATAATAATAAAGGATTTATAACCTTAGCGAAAAAAACAGGCTAACTGTGATTAAAAAGTTAAAAACACATTTAAGCTTGCATTGTATTTAAATTATTTATTTAAATCCTTATCTGACCACGCATTAAGCTGTAAAAATATTTAACGCAATTCTATGCTCTAATTACTAAACGAAGAATCGCCATGACATTGTAACCACGAAACAGAGCGAATGAACATTGGCAAACGCGACTTCGTGACTTCAACACGCAGCAATTAAATCAAACATATTTAGGCCTGATACTCACTCACTACTGCTATTTACGAACCTCTCTGACTTGCATATGATACTTTGTAAATTTAATTAAACTGAGCCATCAATCATGGTTAGGTGTAGTAGTATATCAGTATAAAAGTCTAGTGAACTCTTAGGTAGTCTCCAGTGATTTAACAAACGTAGATCACGCATTATACTTAAAAACTGACCTACAACGGCCAAGCGAAAAGTATTTAAATTAAGTAAATTTATTAAAATTTATTATTGTATCACACACAGTGTGTATCTAGTCTAAAATCACACACATTTACTTACCCGATAATATCAGTTTTTATAATAGTAAGTTAATTAAAATTCTAGACTAAACCACGTTCCAGCTGTCACAATAAGGTGATATTATCAACGAAATAAATTTTAAAATTATCTGTTATAAGACTTAATTATATTACATGCTATGCAATTAATATATCGAATAAAAATGTTATATTAATTTCATCAAAAGCTTTGCAAGAGACTTTATAAATGTTTAAAAAGCAAGCCGGGAAGCACAAAAGCAGATCTTATTAATATTAATTCTTGTTATTGTTAGGGGTCTCTGTAACCCGATGTAATGACGATTTATTTATTATTTCTTCCTTAGTAGTAAGTTGTTAAATGCGAAACCTTGCCAGGGATTATTGTTTCATGCATGTTAAAAAATATTCAGTGCAAAACAATACCTGTTCCTTTTACAGCAATGTGAAAAGGGGACATGCAACAAACAAAACAAACGTTGAAACTAAAATACAAAGGTAAAGTTTAAGAATTTTAGTCTTAAACGCTAAGTCCTAAAGTGTTCCTTTTTTAATATTAATCAGACTTTTAGAAATTATGAATATGTATTAATTTTCATGGGTAATAATGAATATTATACAATATTATTCTTACACACTTTAAACATAAAGAGTCAAACATATTAATAGTGATTAAGAACGTGCAACAACAATTTACATATATATATATATAAGGGAACGACATTTTCACTGCAGCCTGCATAGATTTGATAAATAATAAATCTGTGAAGCTTTGTAGGCAAGACACATTCGGTAAATATTTCTGTCATCGTATAACGTTGTCATTTTACGACAATAGAGATGTAACAATATTTTTTCATTAGATCTGTACAGCTACGATAAATTATTTCTATTTCTTTTAGTTAAGACGTGAATTGGAAGTTCTTTTATTATACATACACACACACACATATTTACTAAGAAATCAAAAACATATAATGCCTTAAAACGCTATATGGTTGACTTCTTAATAGTACACGTTAATATTTATGATTATTTAGTTATCCTTATGCTTCATTCAGTTTCATACTAATTTCATGAAGCTATATCATTATTTGATTTGCCCTGGTAACATATTATTTTTCGCTATAATTGTGTCTAAATACCGCATAAAAAGTTAATTAACTCTATAGTCCACTTTATAATGATCGAAAATAAATATTCAAGTAGAAATTATGGGTTACTGGAATCTTACTTATATCACACACAAACATACACACATCAGCCTATCGCCTTCGATTTCTAGACGAAGGTCTCCGCCAAGAAGGTCTCGCCTCCCCCTGTGACTATGGCGAATAAATGCTACATATGCATTGAAAACTAACAACAGAGCACAGTGGGGAGGACCAAGAAGGAAATATATTTTTTTTCTTAAAATTTTACATAAAAAATATTTTGTATTGAAAGTACAAAGAGTAGGTAGTTATTATTCCATGTTTGTTAATGTAGACTAACTGACAACAACGAGCTTTAAAAACAATACCGAATTAACTCTACAAAAGCATACACATCACAATACGAAATGAAAGTTATATTTATTTAGGTGCCATGCTGTGGGCAGCTGTAATTAATTTATTCTGATTGAGGGATGCGTTTGTCAAAAGCGGTTGCTTGCTTGCGCTATGTCCTCGGTTTTTGCTCGGCCAAGCATGATTTTGTCGTTAGCAGACCCTTCTAAGACTAAGTCATACTGTGGTTATGCGTACGAACAATATTGAACGGAAAATATGCCATGGCTAACCAAGCTGTCAACATGACTTAACTTGCTTCGGAATTTGCAATTCTTCATTGATAACTTCTAGGTCATTTTTAAATGTCACCGTATTGTGAAGACTATATATCAGATTAATAAATTCATATTTTAGGGTGTGAACGTGCCTAAAAATTGATAAAAGCTTTTAAGGTAATAAGAGGCTTAAACTGTACAATAATACACTATTATAAATTAGACCCGCGCGTTTAAGCAAAAAGTGAAGTTAAAGTTGTAAAGTTGGAAAATATTTATTTTTAATTTTGTTACAAAAGTTTGTTAAAAATAGCACTTAAAATATAATTATAAATGTATATTCCTAGGCAGTCTATTTTACTTCCACTTATAAAACGGCCATTAAAAATACATACACCTTACTTTACTGGCTTTTTCGTTCCAAGTAATCGTAAAACGCAGTTTATCTATTTACATTTTCTATTTTCATTTAATCTACACTTTTGTCTGCAAAACATAGACAAAGCAATGTGACGTAATTTCACAATTGTTTTGTAAAGGCAAACAAACAATTCATGTAACACGCGGATCAAATCTCAACTCCAATAAAATGTGCCGTTACACAACTACATATATTTTTTATAAGATTCAGTTTCTTGAGAACTTTTTAAGAACTGCTAAAAACGTAACGGGGATCAAAAATAGAAAAAAACTGATTAACAATTTGAACATTTTAATTCAAACATTTGAACATTTTATTACATTAGCCAGTAGCATCAGTATTATCAGAGAAAGTTATTACAATCGTTTCATTATCCAGTGAATATTTATTATCTTTTTTAATCATCGAAAAAGTTACCAAGGGTAGCAAGATATCACAAAACGTCCACATATGTATGTACATGTGAAATTTGTCATCCTATAATGTCGACCTTTTTGTGACAATGTTTTAACATCGATTATTTATGCTTTAAAATACATTGCAAGATATTTAAGGAATTTGTAACTACAGCATTTAAGTCTTAGTTAGATTTAACCTCATATTTCTTAAAATAAGGGTTTTAAATAAATTAACCACAGAATATGAATAGTTTTACTAACAAGGTCTGTTATTGGCCTTGTTAATAAATTAAGCGTAAAATAGTTGTTTTACATATAAAATTTAAGTAGAGCTATTATATTACCTATATCTTTACTAAGTCAATAAATATATAATTAAATTTATATATTTGTAAACTTTATTTTATTCTTATAATATATTAGTGGAAAGAGCGCGTTGGGACAAAAATTGAAAACGGTGTGCTCATGTGTAAAGGAGAATAAGAAAGTGGGATAGGGGTCGACAGCGTAGAACATACTCAATCGGTAATGTTCTGAAGATAGGGAACTAGCCTGAGTGTATGTTGCATTAGTGGTCCAGTAGTGGTAGTGCAGTGGTGGTAATATTTTTTTAGGGTGACGAAGAATTTAATTTTACGTTGGGATTAAATCTGACATGACGGTATTATTGCAACGCATACAACGCACACGATATCTACGTACCTACCTCTTCCACGTATTCTGTGCTATTATGTAAGTATTGAAATGAATTCTTTATTCTACTGACTGTAAATGATTCTAAAATTAAAGCGGCATATATACAGCCTATCCTGCTGTGAATAGTGACAGAAGTTCATTATAAATTAATATAAATAATTGTACTTTAATATTTACATCATTAGATCAAGAGCCAAGTGCTCTAGATCAATATTAAAAACAAGGAGTGATCCCTGTCAGGAAAATTTGCTCAAAAAGTACTATTTGCTAATCTGTTTGTCATTATTCAATAAAAAATCACTGTTTAACATTGATCAAATAATGAGAGAAAATAATTTGAAATAAATAATACGTGCCGTAAATATATTACTCACTATAATAATAGTTCATACCGATCTTTGTTTAATTCGGTTTCTAGAAGAGCCAAATTAAATGTTAAATATTTTACCACCCTTTTACTCCCAAGTTAATTATATTATCAATGATTGCCGTAGGGTAAAATTGAGATCGCTTACATAACAATATGCAAATAGGCCAAAGTCGTTTGTTCAACGTAGAAAAGCATTGGCTCTAGTTAATTGTGTTTAGTTACCATACTGCCGTACCTTATACCAATGTACCAACATTCCGTAACAAAACATTGTTGTCGCTAGTATAAATTGCATAAAAACTTAACAAACATTAGTTACGATATTCAGATTAGGAATAAATAAAAATAAATATTCATTATGCAACTTTCACGACAGATAGAACCCATTCTCTTATTTTCTTTTCCTATTTCATGTTATAGAGTAATAATGAAATACGCTAATAATAGCTGTTTGCCTAGATATTAGATACATATATTAATCAAAGTTATGTTACAGCGTATAAGTACATGTATAAATAATTAAGTATTATAAGTAGAACGTTTTGATTTATTATGAAATTAACTACTTTCAAGAACATATTATGAAACATGATAAAATATTAATTTTATAATCTTTGTATAAAACTCTTTGTCAATTTGTAAATAATAAATCTACCTATCTAAGAGTTAAATAATGGGAGTAATTCAAGGGAGCTCGTCGTAAATGAAAATCCTGAGGTGATACGTATATTTTATGAACTACCTCGAGATTACAGAAGTGGAAATTATCAATTTTCCTTAAATTGTCAGTATTTTAATAATTAAGACGAAAGATTGATTTATGTATTTTCAATAGCAATAATTTTTATATCAAATCAAATTTTAAAGAAGTTTAAGATTGATATTATCATTGATGTGCTAATGATGCTATTGACTGTAGCTATTGGTTTGGAAACTGTACGAACATATGTAGGTATATACTGTACAAACGAGAGAACATTTACCTCCAAACGGGGTAAAAATTATACCGGAATAATAAATTATGTATTTGTTAAGTCTTGTATCAAAATATTTGTTTAATTATACATACTTGGTATTGTCTACTTGGATTTAATGTTAGTTTTAGTAAAAGAGACATTAGTAAAAAAATATTTTCGAGTAAGATTTTGGTTAAACCTTCAATCGCTTAGTGCCTATTGCACTTTTTTGGTATTCACTTAACTTTATTCACTAAAGTATATAAGTTCATTAGTATATATCCTTACATACGCATGGAAATTTTAACTTTTTTATGTTTTAATATAAGATTCTAAGTGGATAGTAAATGATCTCGGTATAATAAAAATAACTAAGGTGTTTTTAATGAACACTCTTATGTTGGATTGCATTATATATTTAAGATAAATTGAACGTTTTACTTCCGATGACAATCGATTACTCTACACATTCTCACTGTTGTAAGCATAAGGACTTTTCGTAACATTAAAATGCAAAGATATCCATCAGCGTCATGGCCGAGAGACTTATCAGCTATACGTTTTTGACTAACATTGAAATGTTGTGATCAGATATAATGATTGAATTAATCACTGATCTTCAAAAACTTTTACACTAAATTCTATGTGTGTATACATCTTCAGCACAGTTTTCAGAACACAGCAGTTTTCAGAAACCAGTTTTAATATACTTTTGTAAATATTCTTGCAAGGCATTTACGCATGTACATACAAACGCGCACACACACACACACACACACACACAAACACGCGCGCGCGCGCGCGCACACACACACACACACACATATAACACAGTTCAATACCAATGTAATATTATCTAAACTGTCTTTCGCACAAGGCAGCAATAACGTTAATCTCCAGAGCTATCGAGTAGATTAACCTTAGAAATAAGTCTATTTAGCCGTTTCAGCTTACTAGGTACTAAGTTGGCATACTGAAGCGTACAACACATCCTAAGACAATTACTATTGTGAAGACCTAATTTAAAATTCCTAAGACAATAAATATATAATAAAATATTTTACAAAAAAAGTTATAGTTGTAGTTAGTTACAATATTGTAAAGCGTGAGCAAGAATTTTGCAACATTTTGATAAACATCAACATGAAACAATTGTTCTTCTCATGACCTTGAGACTGCGGTATTTATGTCTGAATACACAATTATACATTAGGGTGATCGTTATGTATGACATTGTAATAAACGAGTTCACCGTTGACATTATTTAACAGCATTTTAAACAACTTTAAAAGGTTACTTGGTACTCTTTGTCTTTTATAATGCTGGTAAGATAATAAAATTATTGTTGCACATATCACAAGGAACGCTTAGATTAATCGGCCACTTAGTAAGACGTGCGAAGTGTAAAATGTAATTAACAAAGCAATGTTACTCTAATAATTAGTACTAAAATATTTAACTCTTTTACATTTGACATTTATATCATCTGCATTTGAGAATTTGTAATATAATGTGCAAAGTAATTTACAAAACATGTTTTCCCTGCATTGTGTATAAAGCTCACTAAAGCATATCTATAAGTGGGGACTACTTTACTAAGCTGAAACATATTGTTTATTTCATTTCCGTGTAAACTAATTGTAATGGGTGTGCAAAAAAGTTTATTTCTATTCTTCTATTCTACTTTGTTATGTGAGGCTATCATTCCACTAGGACTTTGTTCCATGCTACATTCTGCACCCAAAATATGACGCACGCTTACTGTTTGCCAACAGTGCTAAGTGAAATATAGCTGAATTACTTTAACGACTTCCGAATGAACCACACATGTGACAGAGCATTGTAATAAGTTTCAAAAAAAAGGTTAAACTCCTTTCTAAATAAACATAGACTGAAGACCTCTGTAAAATGCTGATTTCGAGTCTGGTCAGGGCTTGCGAATGTATTATATTTACAGATTTGATAATTATTTCAACTTTAATTGATACTAATTTTAGAAAACTAACCGGTGTTCGCTCTAGGATCTCTGCCTGCAGCTGCTGATAATCCAGAATAACCGGAATATCCAGAAAAGCTTGGTTCCCCAAAGCTAGATCCAAAGTCCGAGAAGTGAATACCGAAGTGGCCGAATTGTGCTGACGTGAGCGCTAAACACGCACACAAGACTAGTGCCTGTAGACAAGAGAAAATGAAAACAAATAAATAAATGGTTAGTTTCAGTCACGAAAGGTAGCGGGGCAATTATTTATCTTAAATATCGTTTAACAAAGCTTTCTTTTTACTCCCAAAAAACTTCATTTTATTTTCCTTCTTTAAATTGTAGAAAAACTAAAAATTACAGTATTTTTTAGAATCAGATACTTAGAAAAGGATCTATGAGTACCGTTTGTAAAATATATAATAAAAGGCAAAACAAAATATAACACTGGTTTAAATTATTCTGTTTAAGATATTCACGCCGATATTTCCTGCATGATTAATTATACTGCAAAATAATATATGACCATGTTTTGGCTTAATTATACTTTTAACTCAAGGACTTAGGTGTTTTATTAAAATAATAAGTTGTTAAGGCTATATCAATTCATATTTATCATTTAGTATTATGAGATCTACACTTGCATTTAAATCGAATACACCTTTAAGAAATAACTTAAAAAGTTCATGTTTGTTTCAATTTATTAACTTTAATACAGATCAAATAATTGATATCCAGGACTGATATATTAAAACTAAAATTGTATTATACATATTTGATTGACCAATCGTGAATTATAAAGGTCATAATATTGATATTTGCATCTTCATTATAATTAAGAGATTGTGTTTCAAGATAGAGTGACTTGAATTATGTATAAACATAACACTAAACATCAAAATTCAGATGTATAATTAGATTGTATAACTCGACAATACATTTTTATGTTCCATACATATGACCCAAATTCGCCATATTTATCAAGCGAACAAAGAACCTTTTAATCGAAACATTATAACAATTAAGTAACATGTACATACTAACATATCATTTATTTAATCACATCAATCTATCAATCGCCTTAGGTAGGTCGCGGTAGTTCTTCCGCGGTACGATTTCGAAATTTCAATTTATTTGTATGTGTAATAATAACTCTAATTACACCTCCAACCTACGTGCCCCAGTTGTCATTCATAAAAATAATATCACCTTATGCTGTTTTTAGCTTCTCAAAGTAAAGTCACCTTCGGCTTTCAGGCTAGCAGCAAGCAACAATATGGGAAATCTCAACATCCATAAATTCCGGGTTAAAATAATAACAGTAGTGAAGTCGGTGGGATTAATCCAGAATGTAGTCTCAATATTGATTGAACTTCTGATTCTATAGTAAAAGATATATCTATTGTAATAGACGAGTATATCACGGAAACGTAAGTTGAATCGTTATACAAGCGATACATAAAGTCATACAGTAACAGGTTTAGATACCAAACAGGTATGTGAACTTGATATGTGACCTCAGTGAGACGGTAAGCGTGTGTGAACTCTGAGCAGCTGATACGTGCACACGTGGTTAAGGAACAGACCGGCTACAGAAACATTTCTGTTCATTTTCGTTTGTATAGTAACTTATCGATGAACTTTTTAAAAGCAAATCTGCCTAAGTTTCTAGTAAACGAATGATACCAGTTTGCTTTGCCATTAACTCTCAAAACCAGACCACTAAAAAGACCGGGGTCCCTCTAAGGTAACGCACTCTATAAAATAGTAATACTATAAATGTTATACTATGTTGTTGTACTCTGTTATATCAGAGGTTTACCTACATATATATATATAAATGTTTTAAACACCTACTGTAATAAGAATGTAGCAAAATAACTATCTAACTTATAAATACATACAGGTTTACAAGGTCTAACTATTTAGGTAAAATTTTATTCCCCTTCAAGGTCACATTCACATCATTACAAGTCTCAAATGTTTTTCCAACCAACAAATACCCTGAATACTTCAGGAAATTAGATTTCTGTTAGTCTTAATATTGAACAGTACATTTAAAATGTCTATATAAAATCTAAGTTTATAAAACCAAACAATTCCTTTAGAAAATCAAAATGCAAGGTTAAAATTTAAAGCCTTTAGGTAAGCCATTAGATATCTAGCACAATAAACCTTCACTTTTGAACGACTTAATAAAGCATTATATAGAAATTTTGTTATAAATCTATTGCTTCTGTATCTTAAAACAACTTATCTAGTCCGAGAGAGTTTTCGCAACGACCTAGTGGGCACTAGGGGCCAGTTAAGTCGCCCGTCTGCATAGTCCTACGCAACCTACCTATTACGTTTTAAGGAAGGTTGTAAATGCTTTCTGAATTCAATATGGTAATTAGTTCAATACACTTACAGTATTGCGACAAATTTTGTTACCGGTTTGTAGCCTTTCAGCGTTAGACTGGATTAATCGTTTTGAAACCTAGTGTTGCCGTCGATATTTAATATTTCCGCATATTGGTTTGAATATCCGGTTTGCTTACAGTTACTTTACTATAAGTAGATCTTTGTATATTTGAAACAACCGACTGATTATTAGAATAATATACTTAAATGCAAAAAAGACATCTGAGAGTGTCATATTGCAGAAAACTACTCCTCTTTTGAATCTGATCAAGAACTTTTTTTTTAGTCTAATGTTTAGCGGAAAACGTTCATCCAAGGTATGTATTATATTTTAGTTAGCTTCATTTTCTCAAGTTTGCCATCAGACATGGTTTTGTCAACCTTGACACTATAACACCCTGTCACAAAAAGCAAAGAAAACTAAATAACTACATAATTACTTCTTGCATAGTACCGTGTTATTTGTCATAGCCTAGATATTTTCAAGAAATAAAAATGTTTAATTCTAAAAAAAACTATTTTTTTTATTTAATTTAAACAATTCATCCACATGATTTACAAAATGATTCATATAATACACATAAACAAATTCTCATTCACACTCATAACCACATTACATGTACATTAAATATAAAATTAAAGAACCAACAAAGTCTGACATTTTAAAACCTATATTATTGCTGAAAACAAATTAGAAAATGCTAGATAAACAACCTATTCTTACGTATAATAACTAGACTCAAGTGAATATAAGTTACGATATCACTTAAGTTATTTTTTAATTAACTGCAGCGCAATAGCGCAGTTGATTTATACGTTTTGTACTACCGTTAGCAAACGGTAGCGATAGCGGAAACACCCCGCCCGAGCCGGCGTGTATAACTACCGGCCCTTAGAAAGGTTATGTTTCGTTGCAGTAATATCTTAAATATTCGTAGTAACAAGTGAAGCAACGGTTAGTTTTAAAACGATGTAGGAAGTTCAGTAACTGTCTATGAAACAGCTCACGATAAAACTATAGCGATAATTATATACTATGCGTTATACAATACTATTCACAGCTGTTAGCTGTTAATAATTTGCTTGTATATTCACAAAAGCTAACTTGATGTTCTTTATTAATTTTAATTGGATTAATTCAAAACCCAGAGATTCTTACACACGTGTACACATGTATGTCACACGGTTTGATGACTTTTAGAATACTAATAAACATATACATGATATCTATAATCTCAAGACGTTAGATTTAAAATATGTATGTATCATTAATATAATATAGTTAATAAAATTCATATAAAACACAAGGTAACGCTGAAATTATGATAAAGCCTTTAAGCAAGCAAGCTTCAAGCAACACCTATTCTGAACTAAAAATATTTCTGTTCTGTTATGAGCTCATTAATATATATGTATATATAGGATACTAGCGGACCCGACAGACGTTGTCCTGCATGATATTTCAAGCGATTAGGATCAATATAGACAAATAACCTAGATACCGACTGCAGCGCCATCTGCCGGGCTGATTTGTGAATCTAAACCATTCCCAGATCCCCTTGAACACACACAAAAAATTTCATTAAAATCCGTCCAGTCGTTTGAGAGAAGTTCAGTGACATACACACTCACAGAAGAATTATATACATATATAAAGATAGTACAAATTCAGAACAATCGAAGTACAAATCGTTTGAAGTTTTAATACATACATTCTTACACTAACTACTCTTCTCAATCTAACTGTCGCACGTTGTTAAAAAAAATATATCATGTAGTTTTTTACATATTCTTTATAAGCAAAACGGGTTCCCGCGTCCAGTCCAGACCCTGTAAAATATTTCAGATATGCGAGTAATCAATGGTGAAAAAATAAACAAGTGCAACAACAATGCAAAGTATTTGCTTACTGACGTAGAAAAGCATACTTCGATTAGAACAAAGATAGAAAATTTCTTAATTGTATACGCAAACAGCGTACATTTAAATACATATTTTATTCATACTTGTATGGATAGCTAAAATTTGTATAATAATTATAAATTTTATATATTTGTTTGTTCAAATGTAATCATTTGTAATAGATAATCATTCTTTATCAATTGTTCTCACATCATCTTCCAACGCTAATCCGAAATTAATTTTTGGTTAGTGTAATGCCAATCAACAATTAATTTATTTATTTTTGAACATTGCATAAGAGAGCTGGTTTTATAGGCGGCTGCCTGCGTCAGGCCAACCATCCTGGGAAATATAGTCGATTAAGACCGGAGATGAGGAATAAAGTGAGAAGAACTTAAGGTAAAGGATACCGCATGGCTCATGTGAGGAAACGGAACTGAGACGCGACTCAAATATTCTTAACCTCCTATTACTGAAGAGGCCACTAGCTAACTAGCAGGTGTCTGGTAGCTGTATTAATGTACCATTATGTAACTGATGCACATTTCTTATATTTTTATATTCCGGAATAGGCCGTCACGGGAACTGAAACTGAGGATGAAGAAAACGAGCGAAACCCGTGGGGCAAAACTTAATATAAAATAATATATATATTTGCCTGCATGGCTATAAATAGAGGCTGTGCAGGTATTTCATTACGATTGTTGTCATTGCAAGCAGAATTTTCTCCGATAAATTGATACCTGTCGCAATGTCCATTATTTGCGAAACAAGTAGTGTTATTTGGTAAAACTCTGAACAAGGTTTCTAAAATTAGCCTTTTGTTGTGATGATTCAAGGAGACACGTGTTGGCCCATAAAGCAGATAATGTGAAATCGAAATTAAACGAGTTCCCTAGACCTCGCTCAAAACAATTCAAAGCAACTGAAAGTTATGAGGTAAACTTGCGAACATATAGAAATAGCAACTGTGTTCTCTAAAAGTAAATAACAAATAATAATTACAACTAACATATGTACATATAAGGCCCTTCTGTTAGATAGGTAGTTGGCTATAAATACTCGCAAAACCATTGATCTTTATGGATTGAAAATTCAGTAGTCACACATAGACAAACGTATTTAAATTCAATAATATGAGACAAACGTATTTTAATCAAAAATAAAAATACAATACTATATGTATAAGGTTTTAAATTTCGTTTTCATAATGTGCATTTTTGTTACACTTTACATGAATAGGATTGTTATATGAAGAACATAGGCCTCTTTTCGGCACTAAGAATTACAGAAAAATCAAGCATCTAAATTCATACAGAAACAATACTTATTGCTTAATTATTCTTTATAACCTGTTTAGTTCTCATTGCAGAAGCGTATATTTCCAAGCAAGGTCCCTTACAAAAGCCTACGTGTTGGACTTGAGTCGGTTATGTGATTCAAACCGACGCACTTATTTAGTACCATTTTAGATAACAAACGAGACTAAATACCGGCCATATATTGAAGTCACACGAATTGGAACGCATGCTTAAACATTGTCGCTTGGTAATATTTCGATTTCGGTCCGACATTGCCATCTAAACAAATTTCATTAATGTTAGTCATTTGTTTTAGTGACATTCTAATTCTAGTCAATGAAATGATTTTTTTAACCTTATTAAAGTTAATTTATTCTGAAAGAAAAAAAATACTGACTTTCTTTCCGATTCGATTTTGATAGGGGTAAGGCCATATTCCCGTCCCTCTTAACACCATTGTTGTAATTTTAATAACATAAAAAAATGGAAGCTCGTATATCAATTTCTATTCTTTAACAATATAAATAGGCAGGAAGGATGTGGATATGTATGTGATGTTGCGATTCTACGTCAACAGCCTTCTGCAAATGGAACAAACTATTTAACGCATAATTCGATGCATCCAATATTATCCATGAATCATTTCAGTTTCAGTGTGAATCATTGGAATTTGAAATACTTGTGCAATAATATGTATTTTCTTTTTCAATATCCCGTTCTAGGAAGAGTTCCTGTGTGGAATTTACAAACATTTGTAAATTGTACAGTAAGATTTGTGATAGTGATAGCTATCTAACTATAATATAATAAATACTAACATATACATACAACATATAAATAATATACTAACAGTGATAACTTGAAGATAATAATTGTAGCACAAAAAGAAATATTTATGTGAAGTAAATATTCTCATTTCTCAAAGGTAAACAATAAAAAATAGATTTTCTTATCAAGGTTTTCATATGTACATTTTTATCTGTGAAAACGCTGTTTGTTGGTAATAACACAACTAGAGAAGCCCGGTATGGATTTTTTTATTCTTTAAAATGTTAGTACACATAGGTACGAAGGGCTGTTGCAAGGTTTAAAAGAATATTATGAATATAAAAAACCTTACCACGTTTGGCTGTTAAACCACTTATCTGAAGGCCAGCATATTAATTTTAGAAGCATTAGCGCAATTGGGTGTGGTTAACAAATCATCCGTAGCAGTTTTAACATATCGTATCACGCATTCTTTTGTATTCGCACACCACCATTTCGTTTATTTTAGTTCAACACATACAATTTTATTGAATATTAATTACCTGTAATATCCAGAAACAGTTTTGCATTTAAAGCCCTTATACAATAGATAATCTGAGAGAGAGAAATCTGTAGTTAAGAATTAAAACATCAGAATAATCTTCATTATTCATCTACCTAATTGAAGACTTTATGACTGCTAAACCAATGGTCTAAATGAATAAATCGCTGTGTAATTCATTGCAACATACGTAGTCATAAGTAGTCAAGCAGGCAGATAACACAGTTTTTCCTTTTTTTATGTAGGCACACTAATAATTAAAAAACAACGTTTGTCCAATGCTGCTCTTCAATTTAGTGGTGCAATAAATAGTTCATAATTGTGCTAGTAGGACGTCCCTGCTTCAAATATATGTATGTACAATACGCTACAATTCAGAAACCGTGCACACGCGTGCGGTGAAAATGAATCAAGTGTGAACGCACTTAAGCGGTTGCGACATCGTGACGCAACGACGTCCAAGCTATTGTGAGACATTGTTGTAAGCCTATATTTAGTGTTATACTATTTGTAACAATGTGGCACTTAGGATCTCTCTCTTGAGAGCAAAATGGGAATTCTGAATTGTATTGTGCAAAGTCGGCCCCTTAAGAAGTTTGTCCGGCGATTGCCACTTTTGGTTTAAAAAAGAAATGACCAGGGTCATACAAAATTCACCCTTATTTATAAATATATATACGTATTTGTAAAGTATATATGTATTTGTAAAATCCTTATTGTACTGTAGTCTAGCTTACAAGGTCTTTTACGCTTGTAGTTTTTTGTATGTTTTTGCAATTTATTGATGTTTAAAATATTATTCTAACTGCATTAAATGTGACTTTGTGTACTCTGTATGTACTATCTGTTCTCTGTCTGTTTCAACTACCTATAATTATGGTTATTCACTACTGCTGAGTAAAAAAGTAATGTATGATTTATATGTAATATGAATTACGCGATAAAATACCATGGTGAGATGCTGCAGCATAGCGTTGCCTGATACTGAATCCGATCATGTATTTTAACAGATATACCCTGACGTTTTAAGTTATTCTTATTTTCATAAGTTGTATTGAAGTAAAATAAAAGATTATTATATTATGTCAAGGACGCCAGCCTTCGCTAACATTGACAGCTCCTGATTCCAATTATCAGTATTCATTTGTTTGTCTTTAGGTTGCCCATTCCTTACCTCGTTTAAGTATTCCCACCGGTTAATCCTTGTTAGAGAAAGGCTAGTATTCAAGTTGGTACCAAAGTTAATTTGACAGGACAATAGAGTAGATTCGTCGTTCTTAAATGATGAGGCATCTAACATTTATCTAGGAATGTCAGATTATATCAACCGTTCTCTTCAACTGTACAGAGTTAGAGACTCAATTGTGTGAGTATTTCCGCTACCCGACTAGAACAACTGTCCAGCTCATCAGGCCCCCAAATACGTAAGCAAGACTTTCTGAGGAGGAATAATAAATTGGCAATAATAAGTTAGCGAAATGGACCAGAATTACAATCGGCAAAATTTGAGAGCGTCTGCCTCCCCCTAAGGGAACACGGGGTTGAATGCTGTCTGTATTACGATAATACAATATTCTTTTATTTGTCAATATTAAATATACACAATATACTATAATTGAAGTCTTTTCAATAACAGTGCATTAGACGGACACAAGACATAAGTAGGTTTTTTGTATTAAACTGCCTTCGGGTGTATGTAGTGAGACTTTTTTTACAAAATGGAATAGTGTAGACCTTCTCATGAATTTTTCACCATATTTAAGCAGCGACAAACTCTATCCATCGATGTCGGCCATTAACAAAGCACAACTATATTATTCAGGTTTACAACAAGATATTTTTAAATAACTGAAATAAACGTAACCTTCACTATTTAGTTTTAATTACATTAAAGAATAGGAAATAAATCGTTATATATTAGTTAGTTTAGTTATTAAAATTAGATATTTAAGACGTCAATTCTTTATTTATTGCAAGCAAAAAAAATGGCAGACATAAATACTTCCTGGAAGTCGAAACAATGTAATAAATTAATATTATTTTGTACGTCCGTAGTAGATTTGTCGTAGGATTACTTTAATATATTATACAAAATAATAGTAGCTTAAAGCCCGTTCGTGATTTAATGCATAAAAACTTGACAGCTATATATCTCTAATAACAATATGAAATCGGCAGGTCCCTCCCACTCGTACTTTGGACCATGAAATACCTATGATAGAGAAGAAGACACTTGTTTATTGTTTTTTCCCCAAGCTGTTGTCCTTTATTATTATGACCCATCTGCTCGTTTGCCCCCATATCTTATAAAAAAAGGTACTCGACCCTATCGAAGTGTAACGCAAAAACAATCGTAATATAAGAGACATGTTTAGATTCGCTCAAACATGTGGATGGGTCAACTCTTAGATATCTTTTCACTCCAATGTAATAGACATGAAATCGGTGATACCATTTTAGTCTAGTAGAATGATGTGCCTATGTAGTATCTGTAACGATACAGTCGTTACAGATTACTCTTTAAAAAAATCTACGGTATTAAATCCGTACACTAAAAAGCTCACTTACATATTAATAAATATATAACCGCTTCGTCGTGCCAATTGAGCTGATCTTGTACACAAAAATATGGTTTTTATTACAGTATTTTAAAGAGAACCGATACTAAACAAATGACTACTTATTTTTTACATGCAGATGTTTTGGTGGTAAGATAATTATTCATTTTAAAGGATAATTCTTATCACGAATACCGGATGCTTGTCACGGTCAAACATAAAAAAAAATGAAGTGCTCATCAAGAAGTCTAGTTTACCAGTTATATAATAGTAGTAGTATAATAGTATAATTGATTCGTATGCTTTGTGCGAGGTTATGTTCAATTTATTATTTTTTTCACAAAATATTTAATTGTATTTTTAAACTGTTCTTAAACTTTCAAGACATATATCTATTAGGTATAAAAATGTGGACTTCTATGTTTAAGTCATTTAAAATTCCTAAAAACACGAGTAAAGAGGAAATTAAATTTAAAAAATATCTATTGTTATTATTTTTTCACCGTTGCTCGCAAAGGAACCGAGCACGAATTAAGTACTAGGAACACGTTGAACGCTAGCATTAATATTAGGTTGTGTACTTGCAATGGGAACTGCTGGAAGGAAATAGCACATGGCTAGAAAGGGATTAAGCAGAGAAAAGCGGCTTAATATAGTCGATTAAAATATAAAAACACATTGGACCAAACCTATAAAGGAACAAATGATTTTCAGAAAATGATTTTGATCCAGAGACAAAACTTGCTTTGTGTGTTGCCTTTATTTTATATTAAGTGTTATATATATTAAATGTAGAATAAACTGTCTAATACATAGTATCATGAATTCATGATTTATTGAGTAGTTATGGTATATTATTATATGTTCAACTAAGTTTATTAGAGCAACCAATATCACAATAATCAACGCCACTCACGCCACATAAACGTTTAATCCATAATTTCCTTCTCAAACAGATAATAGAGCAGGCTAGTGAGATAAAGAAAATTAATAATGTTTTAAGTACTATCTCTTATTCTGAGTTTAAGTAAATCAAGAATGGAGTAAATCAAATATATCCTTACAAGATTTCTAATTTTTCGCATATAATTGTATTGTGTAAAGTACTTAATTAAATAGTTGCTCCATAAAACCTATATGATCTTTTAATAACTAACGTAACTGTCCATTCCAAGAACAGCAATCAAGAATATTAATTTAGTAGCATGAAAACCTATGCAGTTATTATCTACTTTGAATAATTTACAAATACTAAATGTAGATACATAAATATAGAAGGGAGTATTTAAGGTTTAATACCACATTTCATATTATTGTATAAAATGCAGAATTATTTCAATTATTTAAAGAAGGAAATTGAGTCATTGTCCTATATGCTGCCTTTTCTTTATATTAAAATAACAAGAAGGTCGTTTCCGTTGTTTAAATAATGATATTAATGACATTAACAACCTTACAAACAAATAACCTTTTTGAACTTAAGCATGTTTATCAATTGCGACAGTTAAAGTATTTTAAAAAAAGTTTCTTTATAGACTTAAATGAATGAAATATTTTTCTGTTTACGAACGTAATTTTACTTGATTTATGATGTCTGAAATAATGTAAGTTTTAGTTTTAGTTCAAATTATTAAAATCATTATCAGTCTATCAATCATAAACTGCTGGAAGAAGGTCTTTTTTGGAAATCCCCTAGTGCCGTTATCCCACCGGGGTTTTCGATAACCATTTGGTGTGCCATACTGCGCCTGATTGAAGGAATCCGGGAACAGCTGTCCCGTGCGCAGCCAAGGTAACCTATGTACGTCACTAGTTCAGTTAACCGTTTAACGTTATGCTTAATGCCACACCTCTGAACTACAATAAAAAGGTATGCATTTTTACCTATTACAATATACTTGTTATATTACACAAAACTTAAAAACATTGTAATCTATAATAGGAGAGAGATATATATGTATTAAACATGTAGTTATTTGTAGTTGGTTTTATTTGTAAGGATTCATAATATTATCGACTTGGCGCTTAAAATGTAGATTTAAAATAAAAAAAGGTAACGTTACATTACTAATCACTACGCTAAATGAAATAGGAGTCGTGATGTACATACGTATATAAACTCATCGCTACTTTTCTTGTCTTTGTATATTTGAGTTTGTAAGCACACTTATCTTTTATTACACATACTAGTATAGATGTCTTTTTTATTGACGGGGTGGAAGATCTTCGTGGATGTCCTTCGCCCATGGGGGTAGGCGAAGGAGTCTGTCGGACTCTTACCGACTAAAAACCACCCCGGTGTTCCTCAACTTGTCCATGATCGGGAGAGCGAAAATCGCAATTGCATTCTTTCGCTACATACGAGTATAGATACGCGAACTTAAGGCAACTTCTAGATTTTAGTAAAATATTTATCTAACATAAGATACTATTATGACTCTATGCATTATTATGACCTCTACCAATACATTAGAGGAAACAAAATATTCATTCGTCCTTTCTCATATCCTAAAACATGCATTAATGTCTCGATATATAATTTATCGATTATTATATCGTCAAGGTATACTGATTGGCAGAGAAGTGGCCACTAACAAAGAGATATTAATCAACGTACTGACATGCCCTAACGACCAACACTAGTTTGATATTAACTGAATTATGATACGTTAAATTAATGATTAACCGAAGACATTGTGGTAATATCATGTTAATGATACCATTTCAAAGTAATGACTACCGTGGTAAACAAAACAAAATAACATATATTTAAGATGTATGGTGCAAGAAAGAACAGAAATTGGGATACGTTTCATCACCGTAACTATTTTTCTTTTCAATATTATTTTATCGTAAAAAAATTATTATATTCAATGTGCTGACAAAATATGCTATAATATTTACAGTTTTAAAAGTTTTGTAAGCATCAATCTACCTACTTAGAAAAGAAGAATTCAACAGCTTCCAGAATCAATAAATGCAAAGTAATAATTATGTCGTTCGTGAAGATGGACCGGACCGAGGAACTACCTAAGATAGTCGAGCTAAGATACAGGAAACGCAAAGAACGAAAACTGGTTTCGTCAAAAAACTGAACTAATTCATAATAATGTTAAGAAACCTTTTATACTAGAAGCTAATTAAATATGAGAAATCAAATTTAAATCGATAAACATCAATTCAAATTGATTTGAATAATCTATACACCTCTGAGATGTAATAAAATTAGCAAAACCTATCAAAATCAGTGCAAGTGGTATAATTTACAAATACTTATTACATTGTACATAGTTCCGCATTCCGAAAGACAAGCCTTTACTAACTTACCCGTGCGGTCTACCGACCGGCCGGATTTCATAGATACTCGTATTTCACGGAATTATTATAATATATTGCGGACATGTCTTATTTACCCTGGAAATGACGTACAGTACACAAATAAAGACGGAGGTCCGTAGTATCAAATATATCAAGGATCTTAATCTTCTTTTTTGTAAAGACATCGTGATTAACCACGTTCCATGTGTATTAAATAACTTTAATTTTGTTAACAATAAATGATTATACATATTTTATTACATTTTTTAGATATTTGCTACTATTACTCTTTGTGAGAGCTCCTCTATTGTAGAATCCTGCATAGTAGAAGTGTGCCCTCCTTCCTCCTGCATACTAGAAACAATGTATATTCTTTTACACAATATATGTGTGGCATGATATAAGTTTAAATTTTTACAATCATTATCAGCCTATCAATCATCCACTACTGGACGTAGGTTTCACAAGGGCCGCCAACTATTCCGGTTTTGGTTGTTTTAGTTACTTAATATAATGCCGATATTAAACTATTTAAAAAATCATAAGCGTTACAAAACAAATAAAGTAGCAACAAATAAAGTATCTTGTACAAGTTTATGAAATGCGAAATGTACATATGCTTAATAATGATGTTGTTCTGTTTGGTACCAAAACTACCGACGTTACGTTACACTCCTGTCCATCCAAAGATTGCCAGCTAGAAATTGCCGCCCTTTGTGCATTTTGTGTATTTATTCTTGATTATGTATACTTGTTTGATTCTTTTCTTTTTAGATGCATAATAAATAGTATTTATTATTTACTATTATTGTCATTAGAAGGCAATTCTTTAACTCACAACTCTTATGTTCAAATTATTCTCCTTGTTCTATTCGGTTTCTTCTTAACATGTTATTAGGGTATATAACGGGTATATACCGAAGATAATTGACGAAAAGAATTATTTACAAACGAGCCCTGTGCACACACTGACATCTTATTTATCTCTATTTTGTTCGGTTAATTAACGTCGTCTTTGTAACATTATCGTTTTTCCACTAAAGCAAAAATTATCTAATTTAGTAATTGTTTATATGTAGTTTATGTAAATGTTTGTAGTTGAATAAGTTTTAATGAATAAATAATTCATATACATATGTATGTCTGTAGCTCATTATTACGTCGGGTTATGCATTTCTATTAACATTTTTGTCGATATTAATTTTCCAGTCAAACTAGATATCATTATTCAAGTTAAGTAATCCAAACTGGGTTATGTTCGATAAATACTAATTGAAAAGAACATTAAGTATTACCAAAAACAACGCCTACATATATTAATTTACTCACATTAAAATTAAGGAAGTATGGCTTCAATTGGCTGAATATTAATGACTATCTAAAGTAATCCATAATATTATAAAATTAGACATTCAATTTAGTCATGAAACTGAAGAAACCGTGTAAAGAATATATTATTCTAACACTTAAACACATAACACTTCCCAAATTATATTACAAATACAAATTATACAAATACAATTAATATAACAAATTACCTAATAATAGTGATTTCTACGTCGGTTTCTAGGAATAAGATTTTGAGCGAATAGATAGAAATAGTCTAGTTTATCAGTCGTCAAACCAGTTAGCTTATATCACAAGATAAAAGCCGGCTAAAGCCGTGAATGGGTAGTATACTCGTACCTCACATAGCGGGAAGCGCAATACGCGAGCTCAACTAGACATGTGACCAGGGCTGTCTAATTGTATAATTAGACACAAAATACGTATATTTTGGTTATTAGAATACACATTTAATACACATAGATCTTATAATACTGATGTCAGTACTATATATCGGAACATAACTGGCTTAAAATAGCAATCTCTAAAAGAGTCTTATAGAGCAAGATACAATTTCTGGGATTAAACTTCATTTAATTAATAGATTTTTGAGGACTCAGTGGTTTAAAATAAGTTTTTTCCCTGCTGGGCTGGGCTACACCGGTCCTATAACTTATAACTTCCGACTTCTCTTGTATGAGTTACCATTTATCAATTAAAAGTTACCGATATGAACATTATTTGTTTATTTCAAGTCCGAAGGGTTAAACAACACATAATATAACTTGACCTTTATATCCCCGGACAAGTGGTGCCGATTTATTGATACTAACGAGTTTCTTATTAAAATGGTTGTAATTGGCTTATAGTGTGATTGTAATTGGTAATGTTTCAAGTTACCAATTTTGTAGTACATTAGTCAGTTATCAATACATGATACACACAATCAATCTGTACTTTACTGCTTGTACTTACTTATACGATTAAAGGTCATAATAATGCATTAGTGTAGCATTCCTTATTAGACTGGATTAACACAATTATTTATTCATCGTATTAGTTACACGGTAATCACGATACGTAATCTTATCGCAAAAAAGTATCTCTAAAAATAAATAATTAGATACATGTGAATTTACATTCGTGCAATTTATATGGTAGGGCCTTGCCTGGTGTTTTGTAGATCAGTTTTTTTTACTAACTACAAATAAAGTGGTTACAGCGCCGGCACAGAATCAGTTCACACAGTCACGCAGCGTGACAGGTGCGCTGCCACTACCTGCCTTTCAATTTCTTTTCATACACGGTGTTATTTTCGTTTATTTTTTTTTTTGTCTCTATCAATTTAGTAACACACGGTTAGATAATAATAACCAAAATATTTTTTTATTTTTAAAGAGACACACGCCTATGTCCTACTAAATATATTATCTATATAGTTGTAGGGGACCCAAGATCTAGACAGACACAGCCGCGGGTTAGAATAAAATGTGAAAGTTTCTGAAGATGTTTAGATGTTTGTTACTTAACCACTGAATGAATTTGTATGATATTCGTCACACAGGTTGATTGTGTAGTGTATTAACACAACATACGGAAACTAAGACCAACGGCAGGCGGTTCCGCATAAAGGTGGTAGGTATACAATTACGGAAAAAAAAATATGTCAAGTGTCGTTACACGTATATATTAAATATTTTACTTCCAAGTACATTAATTCTACAATCCTAAAGTCAAAGGAAGAAAGCTTCCACACAATCAACACAACAATGTTAAAAACATCATTAAAATCAATTCCAAAATTGTCGATTAAAATAATTATAGTAATTATAATTTTACGTGTATGACGATTACACCAGTTAGCGTGACAATAAATAATGCCTTAGTTTAGCTCACGAGTACGTGCCGACACATGCCGCTCTCTCCGTTACATCAGTAAAGAAAAATACGAAAATAAATTCACATCAGCTTAAGATGTTGCGAAAAACCTTTACCATGACTTGATTCATGGACAAGTGGTGTAATAAAATGATCATAATATATCGACATGTGATAATCTGTAATATATAATCATACAATATTAATATTTTATTAGTTTTCTATGTACATATATTACTTTAAAATGTATACAGTGTGAATATTATGACACGATAGGGTATATAATTAATATTACCATAATTATCATTTGTATCAGTCATAAACTTTGCATCTGACAATTTCTCATTAGCAACGTTACGTAAAAAATACAATGGAAGAGATATCAAGAACGAAATACTGACTTTAAAAAGCTCTTAAAAGTTGGAAGGATTCGTTTATCTTATAACTTGAGCTATATAACTATACGTAGGTACCATGCAATTAATGAATTGTACCGAAATTGTTATGGGGCCGAATTCGATACAAGTTGGTTAGATAAACTTATAAGAAATAATGAAACAATAGGTAAATAAAAAAATTAAGTATGGAAAGCAAATAATAAACTATATTATAAAGTAAATCCAAAACTCTTAGTAGTAAGCATTATAGTAAAGAGTTACATTTAAAACAAAACAATTAAATTGAAAAGTATTTTTAGTAACGAAACTTAATAGGTGTATAACCTTTTTTCTAAAAGGAATATCTTCAAGTTTTTTATTGTACTAAATAACAAAGCAATTAATCTTTTTTAGAATCTTACAAATAAAAGGTGGACTTTTAATAAATTCAAATGTTTTTCAACACTGCAACCTCTTATTGCTAAGGATTCTTAAAGAAATAAAGTCTTATGCTAAAATCCAGGCAATCCTGAGGAAACTTCAGGGGCACTTGAAAATATATGTAAATAAAATGTCTAACCATAACAACTTTATCCTCCATTATAGTTATACACTAAGCAACGTATACTCTGTGTCCACATGTGTATGTAATATGAGAAATATAATCGTAAGACTCAGTAAATATAAATATATAAAGTTCGGCAGTATTTAAACATTTCCTTTGAAATAGACGAGACAGTTCATTACATACCTATGTAAATGTACAATATACCTACTTAGGTACAATGTTAAATTATTAGAAAAATACTAATGCTGAAGAAAAGTTAAAATAATAACAACAAATTGTAGTCGTGTTATATTGAAAGTGTAAATGTATCTAGCATTGTTATGGGTGTAAACAACATAATAAAAAGATAAATAAATATAACAGTGAACACGCCTAAACAAACAAATAGCACGACTACACTGTATTGGAAGATGTCAATTACAACAACTACTTCGCAAGGCCGCTATTTATGTAAACACACAATGAAGTCTTAAGACGCATTCAGACGATAAGACGTACTTAAATTCGCCTTGACATAAGGCCAGAACAGTTAGATCTAGAAAAAGGAAGTGGACAGATGACCCTACAATGGAAAATTCGTCTATTCACGATTATACTGTCGTTATACGAAGGCCAACGTCATCTGCTGGCATTGACACGCTTCATGGCTATGGTATTAAAATCTCGTTACTGTGTTCCAAGAGGTCTTGTCATCAGAAATGAATATATATATATATACATATAATAAATATGTAAATAATTAGTAGATTTGATAAGTTTTGTACTTCTGGCTATCAGATGAAACTAGTACTGGCAACCTACTAATATATAAAAGGAGAATGAGATTAAAATATGGATGTTATATTGAATTCTCTTAAAAGTTTCAAGAAGATAAGAAGTTAATATCAAACTACAGTGTCATACGTTCTGACTTATATCTGGATATTTATGTATTATTTTATATTCAAGAAATACTAAGGACAAATCTACCTTCCGAACTAGTTTCTAACATTAGCTTGTTCGTATAGCGAGAACTCAATTCTAAACAGCAATCAATGACGGCCGTGCCTTAACAATAAGAGGGATTATATTATGTAGTATAAAAACGTATGTTTTTTATATATAATTAATACACATTACATTACACCACTCATAAATATAATCTATCTCATCTCGTATCTATAGTATCTCTATGGAAACTGAACGGAAGTAAAACCTAACGTTGTAACGGTGCGGTACAATAGCCTTTTCGCCGTCTAACTACATTTTACGAATGCGCTTTCTGTGTTACACAATACTTACAACACAGCTCTAAATACGTCGATAACCCTGTCATTAAAGTCCTATTATTATTGTCACATTTATGAAATGTGGTAACACAGATTTACTGTCTAACAAACCAACTTCTCGTCTTTATAATCATCTATCTACATCACGTTTCAATAACTTTCGAAAATATATAATGTATCATTTACTAAATAATCATTCAATTTTCGTCAATTTCGACGCACAGAAAAACTGACAACCTAGAAATTAGGTCATTCACCCTCCATCCATGCAACGTGAAGGTCGATTTTTAGATATCTCGGTCACGAGCTACCTGATGATATGACGATCATGATTTATAAATAAATATATGCGAATAAGCCACAAAAACTACAGCTGTTATTATAAGAGCCATTGTTTGACGCAACGACACCCTTGGCCGTAATTAATCAAATACTTTTGTTAGATTACCGCAACCGTGTAAGTTTAGTTACACGTTTATTCGTGAACGTGACCGACTTCTTTTACTGTCAGTAAATGGAAACTATGTACCTACTGATGTGATATTAATTAATTGTGTTAGTACAATGTTCTAGTATTTCTTAACAAGGAAGCGTGTTCGCTAACTACGGTATGAGGCAACTAAACATACATATGTATGTTTGTACATGATCTTAACAAAGTGGTTTAGTTAATCAACGCGTATTGAAAAGTACATAGAAATAAAATCGCTTCAACTCATCGAATCATTTAGTAATATGTATATGGTTTGACGGCAAAAAAAACATAAAATAACTTAAAATATTTCAGCATATCAGTTTTATCACCTTTTAAGTAAATATAATATAAACCAAATAAATATCTTTAACATGCTACATTAAAATTTATACCAAGTATGATATATGTTTTAAGGCCTTTTATACAATAATATTTATTAAAAAATATTCAAATTTACTCCAACTTAGTACCAGATTTGTATACTAGAATAGGAATGGTTATTAGACAATATGAGTCACAGGTCAGTGTTGCCATCTATCAAAATTTAAATGTTACACCCATAGAACACATATGTGATAATTTTGATAGATAACGTAATCTGCGGTGTGATTTATTATTACAAACGGTTCGACACACAATCGTTAAATACAACAATCAGACCAACAAAAAAATATCACGTTTACTGAGAGGTCACTATTTGTGTGTTTTTTAATAATTCGTTCGTAATTTGCGATAAATGTTGACTATTAAATTTCCTGTTAGCATTCAAGCAGGTAATAAAGGTAACTAGTCGATCTACTTTCAGTTGGAATGAAATTTGTGCCACAATCAATTTCAATGAACTTATTAGTCACTATTTTTGTCGCTTTTTTTACTCCGTTGTTTCCATACAAAGTTTGTCTGGAAGACATCGCTCTCAACTATAAGACCGCCCATTGTACATACATACATCCGCCTCGTATCAACTTGTAGTGTACAATAAATAATTTTCTATCTATCTATCTGTTGTAAATAAATTACAAGTTTTCCGGATATTCAATTTATGTGATAATTTGAATTCTCGGCTTACTAAGCCGTCTTGTTCACGGTGGAGTAGAATAGAGCCAACACATCTCTTCCCGTAGGCGTCGTAAAAGGCGAGTAAGGGATTGGGCTGTTATCTGTCAGACAGCATATATATACAGTCCAATCCCTTCGTCACCTTTGTTACGTTGGTGGAACCAAATTCAAATTAACAAAATGTAGATGTTAATACACCTTTGCCTACCCCTTAAGGGATACACGTAACTATTTATACTTATTTGCAATACAGGGAAGGTGCAGCAGCTGTAACAGTATTTTTTATGTAAATAACTAAGTAAGCACGTAACCCTAGTATGTAAGATATCGGCAGTCAGAGATTGTGGGTTTGTTGTTGGTGTTGGTGAGATCATAGTTTTAAAGTAATTGATATAATCCTCTTAAATTGTAAATTTAATAAGCTAATAATTAATAAACTAATAAATAGGCTGCTTAGTTTGGGATCAGACGGCCGTGTGTGAAATGTGTCAAGTTATTATTATTTCGTCTATTTCATTAAATATACACGTAAATTATGTATATTTTTAAATACATTCGCATTAAAAAAGACATATATGTATAATTGTGTATGTATATAATAATAATAAATACTCGTAGGTATTAACTGAGCACTCAATCACTCAAACATAATCGCTACTAATATTGGACACCTCATTTAAGTCAGATGTAGCTGCGTGCAATATTCTGCCAAGGATAAAGTCTTGATTACTAGAAGATACAGTAGGTTCGATGTGGGTAGATAATGTATGACACAGACCTCCACTCGGCCCTACCTTGTCCGGAAATGAAACTTCTAGAAAGATGACATTCATAATACAAGCACGCAAGCAGATAGTTAGCAACGGGATGGGTATACCCATACGAATTAAAAGACGCATTTAAAACACGCTGGTCCTAACCCCCTCCAACAGTAAAAATCAACTTTTTTACGATCGTTGATTTTTTTTTTCAAGTCTTTATCGGTTTATGAAACCCTGCATTCCAATGCAGTTATTAAACTTTACAAATTCTTATTATAATTATTATAAATATATTATCTTTTAAAATGTAAAAGTTTAATATTGAGTGAAATATACTTTTTACATACGAGTACAATTGAAGTCTGGCAAAGTTTTGTTTGCATTCAGATACAAACAAAAGAATGAGAATCCAACCCAACATTAGAGGAACCAAACTGATGCAACTCGAAACGAAATCGATTTCTTTAGATTTCTTAAAATATTCATACATTTCGTTTTCAGAAAGAAAATGATATGAACGGAATTGTTCCGCTTTTTTATTGCTAAAAAATACTAAAACTATAAAATAATGCATACCGTAAAAATTGCGATATTAAATATTACTAGACGATTCAGTTTAAAACTATTGTTATAGATAAACGATCTTACATTCTATATTCCTCTGTATAAACACTTCAAGATCACGGTCAAATCGCTGAGCGCGTGAATCAAACAGAGTGAAGTGGTATTTTGATGAAACTAGTATTGTTCCAAAAGACAATTTTTCTTATCATCTAGTATCCCTCTACATTCTACTTGTTACAGATACAGAAACAACACTTGAATTGGTTAAGGCAGTGTTTCGTAAAAAATTGTGTCTCAAAATTTCACCACCAGCCAGGCCGAGTTTCAAGTATGCGACCCTGACTTGCTTCAGCTATTGCTTATACACCCCAATCCATCTTTGTAAGCAATAACCCCTTCCTTCCCCTTCTATCCGCCCTATCCTGTCAATATACTCCATTTTATATGTCCCCTGTTACGTAAATGGAAGTAAATCATATAGTGGTATCTGTGCTAAATTGTGGTGGATAAAAGTAACCTTTATAGACGCTTCTGACAACCCCTTCGCGGATATAGAGGTGAGTCTATATATGTATGGATATTTCTAACATTTTCATATTTGTCTAAAATTCACCTTACATTATCATCAAAGTAGTCTGATGAAACAAAATCTTTTGCATTTTCTCAGGCTTAAAGGACTTTATAAGTTTTAGTTTTTCTGCATAATCAAAATACAGATGTTTATCCTAAGCTTTTCAATAACTGACAGCTTTTTGACCTAATTGAATTAGTAATTCCAACATCTACATCATTTTGAAATTTATTTAAATGCAAATTGGTGTAAACATGTTGTGAAATAATTATACATCGGTCAATATAACAAATTGATGCCTTTGAATTGTTAGACACATATGAAAAGTGTCAATTTGGTGTGAACCATAAAAATAGGTTTCCATTCAGGTCCATTATTTTATAATTTATTCATTATATATATGTACATACATTATAACTTTTAGTTAATGTTGTTAAGTCAAATATGTTTTTACTGACTGATTACCATTATCAGATCTAGATCATATCTAAGATTAGCAAGCAGTGCGTATACAGACAGCCTGACTTCCTTTTTTTTATTAATAACACTAAAACTTGTCATTATACTACCAACTTACAAAATTTCTAAATTCCCAAATTGTTCTCTTAAATGGAATCAAATTAGAGTCTCAGATTACCTCTGCCTACCCTACGAGGATACAGGATTATGCATGAACATGTATGAAAATCTTTGAACCACTTGTTTAATTTCTTACCCTTAAAAATGGACTCATAGGTTAAGGAGAAAGAAATTGCTATTTTAGAATAAGCAGATCAAAAATTGAGTTAAAATTTACGAGGTCAAATAAAATGTTTTGTTCTGATATTTTATTAGACTAGCATTTTATATATGCAAATAGTCTTCACCAGCTTACTTCCACGATAGAAACTACTAGGATATAATATATGGAAATACTAAATCAACAAATTGGTACCAATATTATCACGGAAATCCGTGTTTAGAGTTACAGGTCGAATGAATAATATCACGTTAGTTTAAGTGATTCATAGAAGTCATACAACAATGAAAGTAAGTACTAACTTATAATGACTCTAAACATTATACAGAAATTATATATTTTCATTATAATGTTTGCCGAAAATTTTTTCGTTTGAAAAATAGCATAACTTTAATAGAGATCACAAGGTAAAAAACAAAAACATTATAAACAAAGTATCGATCTTAAAAGCGTCCCATTACTTGGTTTAAATTTCGAAATTTGAAAAACATAGACTTTTACCTAACCTAGATAAAAATAGTTATAAAAGATTTTATCTTACAAGATTTGTATTGTAAACTTACATTATAAAGATCCGAGAGATTGTTATCTGTTCTCTTTATATAAACTAAGTAACTATACGAGTTACTTAATGAAAGGTTTGTTAGGCCGGATTATGTACACAAATTCCGAATGTAAACTAAACTGAGACGAATGTTCTCATACCATAACAAATTATTTAAAATACGAACGGATATAAGTACGATCGTTGATTTCAAAATTTAAAAAAATATTGCTACTCCTTAACTCTGTACTGTAGGTTACATTAGAAATAACCAATACAATTGAACCAGTTAATCTGATAAATTAATAAAATTTAAGCCGACAAATTAACTTGTTTATTCTTTATCTCGAAAATATCTTCCGACATCGAACTTTATGTTTATATTTTCAATTACATCACTTTTAGCTTTAAGTTGAAGATTATTCTTGTCATCGTAACGGGTTGTTATGTAAGACGAGAAACCGAAGCGCACGCGCTCAAGTGGATGCTGTTTAACAGCTTTTCAAAGTGAACACAGTACTTAAATATTGATTTATATACTGTGTTCACTTTAAAAAACTGAGGGGAAGAAGACAATGCCATTTTATAATCATAAATATAAAAATACAACCCTAGAAAGTCTTACTTGTTTTTATTAATTCTATTAAGACTTTATAGGGTTTTATATATAATAATATTTATTACTAAGCTTAACCTAAAATGCTAGTTTTTTTAAACGGGCTAATCTCATGTCCAACCTTCCCGAATCGTAAAATGCTTTTAGCGTGATATGTTTATATTTTATTTGTCGAGGAATATATATAAGTCATGTGTCTGCTCTTACATACTGACCGGGGTCTTAAACAAAGGTGAAAAATCAGAGAAAGGTAAAAGGCAAGATATCTCTATATTTATCTATTAATTTTTTTCAGTTATAAGCGAATGAATATATTATAATACAAATAATTATAAATATTTTATAAAACATACTTTTCGGGAGATGAGATACACTCAAGTATGACAGGGAAACCAAAACTAAATTAACACAGAACATTTTCAAGCTACAGAATTTTTATTTTCAATTTTTAACTGAACTCAACAAATAATATATAATTATTCGGTAAATTAAAATAATTCACACACTATTTGAAATTCGGACGCATATTTCTCACTATTTTATTACACAAATGGCAACGTAAAAAACTACGACTTATTTCATCATTGTTATTCATTATCATCATATAAAGAATTTTTTACCGTCGTGTTAAAGAACTTGACACAATTGCGAGAAAATTGAAACATTGACAGTCAAACACTTACGATTTCGCGTGATAAATTAAAATAATAATTTTATAGTGTGATTGAAAACGGTCCATTACGTGTGTCGATTTAAAATTATTTAATAAACAATTATTGGCATTCTCAGATAACCTGATTGTAAAAAAAAAATGTGTTGACAATGAGAATAACGTACCTTCATATGCTATAATTAAACACGGTCATTATACATTTACTCCACTCCTTCTTAAATCAATGTATGAAACATGTACTTACAATTTTCACGCAGTGGTTCATGGTGAATGTGGTTTATAGGTCTGTCACTGTCACAGAATCACTGAAGTTGCGCGCACTATGTCCGAGTGGCGGGATGCTTTCGACTGACTGTGGCGAAGGCGCAAACGCAGAACTGCAGGACTGGCCGCTCCCGCTGCAAGCAAAGCGGTGGTGGGTCCACAATTACCAACACGATATCCGATAACTGATTTAATTGCGCGTTGTATAAAAATGATTAATACGAATATTGTTTCTCTTGAATCCTTTAAAATTAGATCAGATCAATATTGGATCGTAAAGGAAAGATATCGTTTGTTTTACGTACAGAGTAAAGTTCGGTTGCGGGTGGATGTTGGCAGCGTGCGCGTGAGTCGGGTAGTAAGCGTTGGGGCAATGTGTTCACATTATATAGAACGGTACGACCTCCGACACGCGCTGGAAGTGCGCCTGCACTGCACCACGTGTTTGAACCTCTGTGACAACTTCAACACAGTGCGATTATACAAAAAATACAACGAGACGTTAATTATGCTACAAATCCAAAATAAAAATAACTAATGGCAATAACCAATGTAAAAATTCATCGTTTATAAAAATTATATAACATGTAGTTCAATTCTTCGTTAAAAATAAAATTAACCAGGAATCCCGTTGAACATAAATCTATGGTAGAGATGAGGAGCCATAATGGAGTAAGTAAAGTTATCGCATGTTTTGACCTACCTCAAGCTCCTATGTTAAGTCAACACTTATTTAGTTACCGCTAGTTAGTTTGTTGAAATAAGCACAAAGAGATTTATTAGCAGTATATAGACTTCACTTATAGAGATTGCACTGTTACATTATCATTAAAAGAAAATATCGGCAAAAATCTTGCTACGAGCAGATGAACATCAAATAATTCAAATCTCTCAAACAATTTGCTACTGAATTAGGGAATCACATCTGGGATCTAAAGATTCTTTTTAAAAGAGCATTATTTTTAACTCCCCTTTAACATTTGACAACGATTGTCTTTAAATATTAATTCATTTTAGTTGAATAGATTTAAGGTAAGTAATTTAAGTAAAGCAGTAAAGTTCTTTTTGTCTATTTTTTGTTTATAATCAATTTCATTAAAGTCACAGTCAGACATGTAAATCTATACAGAACCTTGTTCTCCTATCTGTTGACTCGTAAGCCATGAAAATGTCTGAGACAGCGAAACCGTCTTCCCGGTGGCTACGTGAAACATCTAATAGTTTTTTTTTTTTTATATATTAGATTATACCGACCCGACGTGGACGTTTCAGTCGAATTGTACCGACCGCAAATCGATGTGCCACCGATTTATACATCTAAAATATGCCTAAACTTCCGACTCCACTGCTCAATACCGAAAGTGACAGTAGCATCTTATTTATGGGAAAACACATGTGCCTCTTGCTTACTATAGCCTTGTCTTGTCAGCAGAGATAAGAAAACTATAAATGTAGAATAAATTATTTAGTTATAAAACAGATTATTTGTTCAATATAAATTTCGATCCTTTAAATTACGAATAAATTGGCAGATTAAATTTCTCTAAATATGTTAATTTATGCAAATGTACTTAAATGTTTTCTACTAAATTTAGAGAAATCAATTTAGATCTTTGATCTTTAACCTCAGGTTATAGAAATTATATCATTTTTGTTCTACAGGCACGCAACATTTCTTTCATAAAAATGAATATTTTGGGAAATTTCATAATCGAACGAAGGAAGGTGATCACGGTCAATTTCATTTCGAATTTCATAGCTTGTGGACGCTTCCAACAAATTATCTACTTTTACCCAGGCCGTTGACAGATCATAAAAGGGAGGTCATCTCTTTATTTCATAAAAGTTAGAAACAAAATTTAGTTTTTGAAATTTTGTTTCTGAAGAAAATAAATGTAGCTTTGAAGGATATACTAGTGATTAAAATAAAAGAGAGAAAAAATCGATCACGACCTCATTCACGTAAATGGGCGTACAATGTCAGTATCAAATGTGTGTAAGTATGTGACTATATGAGACTTTCGTTGTGTATAAATAAAGTTGTAGTTGAACTTGCCCTTGTTAAAGTTGAAATGGCACAGTAAAATCAATAAGATAATTGGCGAATAAGATAACTTCCGTGTGCGACTGGAAGGTGACTGAACGGTTGGATCCAGGGCAATGTCAGAGAGTGGCACTCTTAAAAATCCTTCTTCTCACAATTTTATTTTAATAGTTAATGGCTGTGTATGATGTACCATTGATAATGTTTTAACGGGCTTTATAGGCAGTGTAATAAATAGTTCGATTAAAATGAGAACATCAATTTAATGCATTATAGTTTTGCGCGTATCGTTTAAATTACTGTGAGATTTTGCAACCATGCATCGCACACCTTTGTCAGACTTAAAAAAGTTATATATTATTAATATCACAAATAATGTTTTGTTCCTTAAAAGCTTCACACCACAGCACTCCACTAGTAATCAAGCTAATTAAACCACACTAAATAAATAAATTACTATCAATTTTGAACAAATGAATTTGAATATTTTTTATCATGAGAAGTGTGTTAATAAGTTCTTAACTTTATTGTTTTACTCAAAAAAAAACATTGAAAAATTGATAAATGTGGTTACTTCATTATGGTTTGATTAAATGAACTCTTTCTCTACATTTAGAGGTTACATAGGTTGAGGCCAAAAATGGCACAGTTTAATCGCGATATTGAAATGTTAAATCTGATAGATACGTGAACGATACATTCTTGCATATCATCTCACACGTCACATGACGTGTTTTTATATGATATAGGTGGACAGACGAACCGATGGCTCACCTAATGGTAAGTGACAACCGCCACCCATCGACTCAAGACTGCAACTCAAGAGTCGTAAGTGGCAGCTCAACGGCAGCGTCAAAAATAAAAGTCAATACATAACTCAGACTACTACTACCTACAACTACAATTCTCAGAATTAACACAGCTGAAGCCGATTACAAATATTAACAATGACACACACCATCTTACAAAAGGGCCAATGCCCGTTTATCGACTTTGACAAGTTAGTTAATGAATGAAAACGAGGAAAATCATCTCGGATTTCCTTTGTACGCAAGTGAGGAAAACCATTAAATGACTTTTTGCTAGGTGTTCTTTTGTATTTAGATTAGATTAAATAATTAAATATTGTAAAAAATACATCATAACCAATTATCTGACATGCAAGGATGTCTACGTGACGTCAGGAGTACAACAAAGAAGAGAACTTCTACAGAAGGTAATTAAATATGTATAAAAGTTAGCCATTGCAGGAAAGCGTGCTTACACAATAGAAAGTCTGTTTAGTACTTGGTCGGGTTTTAGAAACCACGAGGACACATTCCATATCTAAATTTAGACACTTATTTGTAGTAGTTGAATATTATGACGCCTGGGGCAATATTGCGTACAAGTAACGTCAAGAGTGATATTGTGTTAAATTATTATTTCCTTCATGTTTTATGTCAAAAACAGTACAGTACAGTACACAGTACTAACATTTTTCAGTTTACTTCAAGTTAGTATTCTATACTAAATTTTAAATAGAATTTAATAATGATTATGATAGAACATGGTATTATGTATGTTTGGTCAATATTACATATTATATCCTCCGCATGTGCCTCTCTCTGTTGCAATGCATGTCCTCTGTAGAAACAAAACACATGTTTGTTGTATTACATAAGCACGTTTAGATTGACGATGTAAAGTATATACCTAATCACGTAAGCATAATCGCTTAATTAAATTGTTAACCTAGTGCATCCTTTATGGAAAACTTCATCGCTAAGAAAACTATAACAAACTAAGGACGTTTTTTTAGGAAATTACGAAGTTTGACTGAAATTTTCATACTTTAAACTTATATTACCTACCTACATTACTATAGAATCCATTATATTATTGTTGGCTGAAACTGCGTTCTTGACTCGCCTGTTGGTCTCGTTTTTAGTGGTCCTGACTGTCGAACCAGAGGTCGGTGAATCCCGTTACGAGACAAAGCATTCTGTGACCTGTAAATAGTTGTCTAAAATTTGGATGTTCTTTGTGTCTTTGTTTAAATGTGTATGCTGTTGTGTAAAAGTCCCCGCAACACATTTCTAATGCAGTTGTAAAGTTTAAAAAAGTAACATATGAAGGTCTTAAATATTTTGTTTATGTATTTCCTTCTTTTGTAAGGCAGTATATTTTTTGAGAACCTTGATTGGATGATCAATCTACCCTATTATCAGAACAGTTCCATAAATGTTAAACTTGAATTAAAACAGTCTGACATCGTTCTAATTATTTAACCACGGTTCAACGAATGTACCTTCGTCAATGATTTATTCTTCTATTTATTTATAAATACCTTCATATATAGTCAGCCAGTATAGACTTTTACATATATCTGACTTTTCTAATTTGGACAAAGTTATCATAATCTTCTAAGGAGCCGGATCGCTCTTAAATGCCTAGCGCGCTCCCTAATCACAGGATGCAACTGGCTTCTACGAGTTAAAGCAGTCTCAATCCTGTTTGCTCGACCAAGACTTGTAGTATCTATCCCAGATTCCTGTCCCTATCCGTTTAGCACCTAGACATTCCTTCCATCTTGAAACAACTACATTCCAAAGGAAATTGACTTCAGACAGGCGGCCGTTCATAAAAGCTAGCCAAAACTCTCTTGCAACTTACACATTTTTAGGACAAGGATAGAAAGATGATGATGAAGATGATGTCTTAATGTTATTTTAGTGACATGAGATATTTGGCTAAAATAACTTCATAAATGCATGCATGATCTAATGATGAACTATGGAGACGGACAGTACACTCGAGGTACTGTTAGGGATAAGGACTACTTAATCCATGAATGAAAGAATTATTAGAGATGAATTAGATAGATGATGATATTTGATGATGATATATGAGATAGATGATAAAAATTAATAATTATTAGAGATGAATTTCTTAACAGACCCTACTCAATTAAACACAATTCTGTTTAACATAGAGTGTCAATCAAACTATTCGACTCTTTATTACAAATCTACTTAGTAGACTCAGTTTTTTTAATTCATAAATAAAGTAAATAATTTACTAAGTAACATCAAAAATTGTTAAAATTTATAAATGTGATGACAATCTTAAAAATTAAAGTGTTGTATTATGAAAACTGCTCAACTTTGACCCATGTAACTTAACAATAACACAATAACAATAAATTAAACAGTATTGAGCAGTGGACCGTTTGACAGACTATCTTTGTTAGCAAAAGTTATACGGTACACCAAACAAAGTAAGCATACTCTACAAACCTTCACCTTGCAGATCTCCCGACCAAGCGTGACTTCGATAAAAAAACAGTTATTACTTAATAATGACAGTTTTTTTTGTGCCAAGTTCATAGATTGGAGTCGATTGTCTAAAATTAGTCTGACAACAAAGCCGATTGTGGATTAAATAATGTAGTTTCGTGTGACTTTTCAACTGAATAACTTTGCGCGTTCGGCTCGATTGTTTATTGTTACTGTTTTACATTATTTGAATGAGTTAGTTACGTTTAAATGTTGAATACACAATTTTAAGCTGATTCAGACATACATGAAAGCACTATGCAGTAGTCTGGACATACCATGATTTCGGGTTTATTCTTTTGTTTTTTTAAAGGATTTCCTGCAATGTAACTCAGACAAATCAAATTATTTTTCAAAGATTTGTATGAGTCAATAGGAATCGCTATTGCGTCCGCATATTTGTACTAAGCTACTTCCTCCTTTTGCGTGAACTGATTTAAATCTAAATATATGGGTGTGGCCGAACGTACTTATATCCTTACAGAACCAAGTACCTAATAGACCGCAAGGCAAAGACGCTAGGATGCTATTTTCCTGAATATATGTACATCTCGCATCTCTTCCACACTTATCAGACCTTTCATACATGCTCGCTGGTTACGGATGCATTTATACCCTTCTACTCAGTATACTCTGTTTTGTTCAGTAAACAATCTATCAAATCGTTAATTTATTACAACGACCTTCTACTTAGAAGTGATGATAATAATCTAATACATAATACAATTATTTGATATCCTTATTTTACCAGACCATATAAGGACATGCACAGACAATTTTGTAGAGCTGGAAACCTGTTCTGTCTACTAGAAATATCCTTGTTGGATTTGATATTTAGTCTATGGCTGTACACGTCACTAAGTTTAGGTAAATTTCCAAATGGGGTCACCATCACCACCATCTGAAAGGGCCTTTACGATACACAAAGTTAAATGGAAATAGTAGATTGCGAGATAAAAAGTGCAAGAAATATTGGAGCTCAGACGGAGAAATCGCCGCTTGCGCACAAGACAGTCTTAACTGTCTTTCTGTTCCTACTAATATCCGCCTATGTCACAGCCACAAAATTATACGAAATGGTCCTTCGAAGCTTTCTTTAATGAATTAAACATCCTTAATGATGTTTTTAATTAAATTATGTGTATCTTGTATGTACTTTAGAATGATTATCCATACACTATGCCATAATCTTGCTCTAATAGGCTGTAACTCCAGAGATGTTTGGCAGTCTTCACAAGTTACGGATTAACACCTGTGTGTTTTTGCATGAGCGTTGTAATATAATCGATTACAAATAGTCAACAAAATTTGTTTCTTCAATGTATACATTGCAAGAGCGTTTTCGCTAGTTACGCTAGTTCGCCGGCTGTCTGCCTGTTACCACGAAAAATAGTCTTGTAAAGACGGGAAAGAAGGAAGAAAGAATCCACAAATCTTTTATGGATGGAAAATCGGTAGGGAGGAACTTGGCGTAAGAGCAACCGCAAGTCTCGGATAAGGAATCGAGACTGAAGTTGCAGAAGCCAGGGTCGCATACCCAATTATCCTTTACTTTCTATGAGTGGATGGTACATAAATAGAGATAGAGATACAATTTTGATCATGATATAAAATTTGAAACCTAGAAACAGAACAAATGATCATGCTCATCACACAATAATTTGTATTGGGTTGGAATCGAACCTTATATACAAATCTCCGTTAGAAATTTCATAAATTTCATGCCTTTACAAACATTTAATCATCGGACACAAAGAACACCCAGTTTCGGTATTAACGATTTGTGGATCACAGAATTTTTCCATCCCGTGTGGGAATCGAACCCACGATTTCCGGTTCAGCAATCAGGGTCACTAACCACTGGACCAACAGGCCATTCAGTGTATATATTTATATATACTTTCAAAATAAGATTTATATATTCAGCAGGATTGTTTTTTCTAAAACTGCCGCTTTACTTTATTCACGGGGTCTATTATACTCTTAAACATGGCCACACCTTTCTGGAACAACCTGTGTTGTGCTTCCCTAAATTTGTGCATGTGTACAAGTTACCTGATGACATGTTAAGAAATGCGATAAACAAAAATAACAAAGTATCTATGGCAACATTATTGTTAGTCTGTGGAAATGAAAGATGGACGATATGGTAGAAATGTAAATGTGATATTGTGAAAATAAGAAATAAAAGTATTCATGATAAAAGTGTACTTTGTTATTGAAGAAAAGAAATAAAGATGCTTCCAGCAAATTTAAGATGGTAGCAGAACAGTGGTTGTGTCATTTGTAAATTTGATAAAGTTTAAATACACGATGTCCAACGAAAGCTTTGTACCTGTGCCAAAGTTTGATGGCTCGGTAAATTATGATGAATGGCGGTTGCAGTTTATGTATTTGATGAAGTATAAGAATTGCTCCGATGTTATCGAGCATGCAGACCGGCCAGAAAATGTCAAGGAAGAAGACTGGAAGCAGAAAAGTAATAAGGCTATGTACTTTCTATCATTAGCCGTTAAACCGGATAAAATGGTAAATTGCGACACACCAATACAAGTAATTGAAAAATTAGATAAATTGTACTTGTGTAAATCTGAGTCTAAGCAGTTATTAATTGAAAAACAGTTAAGCGGACTGAAATATGCAGATGGTGAAGATCCTGAACAATTCTTTGAAAAATTTGAAAGAAAAGTTATTGAATTGCATCATGCTGGTGGTGACACCAGTAGAAGAAGAAAATTAAGTTATTTAATGATGTGTTTACCTGATAGTTGTCGTCATATTATTGAAACTATTGATATATTACCCGAAAAAGAGAGAACTGTTGACTATATTCGACAGAAATTGATAGAAAGAAAGCAGCTTGGTACGTTCACAGAATCGGTTCAAACATCTCCAGCAGGAACCAGTAATCATCAGGCATTAAAAGCACAAGTTGGTGTTAGAAACCCAAGGAAACCAGAGAGGGAATTTTTGTGTTATCGATGTAATAAACCAGGACATTTGCAAAAAGATTGTCACTCTAATTTCAATGGTAATCAATATGGAAATTATTCTCGAAATTCTGGTGGTAACTTCAGAGGAAACTGGCAAGGAACATACCGTGGTAATGGCAACAGAGGTTATCGTGGATCAAATCATAATAGAGGTAATTTTTATAGAAATAATAGAAGTTTTACTGCTAATACTGAAATATGTAATAATTCTCAAAATCTTGATTCATTTTCTATTTGCATTAATAATTGTAACTCTTGTGAAACAACTAAAAGTGAAAAGAAATGTATTGAATGGCTCTTAGATAGTGGATGTACTGACCATGTAGTAACATCAGATGAATATTTTTATGAGTATGTTAATCTGTCAACACCCGCTAATGTAAAACTAGGTGATAATACAGGAATTATAGCAACAAAAGTTGGTAATATTATGTGTAAATTTTATTCTGAAACTGGTGAGCGCACAATTAGGATTGAAAATGTATTCTATGTGCCTGAATTAAGAAAAAATCTTTTAAGTGTATCTGCCATAACAAAAAGTAATAAGAGTGTTGTTTTTTCAAAAGGTTATTGTGAAATATTCAGTGGCAATGATTTAATGATTTTAATTAAAGAGAAAAACAAGTTGTATCCTTTGAAAGGAGAAATAAGTTTTGTAATTTCAGCGAATTATGTTAGAAATAATATGTTAGAAAAAGAATGTTTGCATAGAATTTTGGGACATGTAAATTTTAAAGATTTAAATATTATGTGCAAAGATAATTATTTAGAAGGTTTGCCAAATTCAGTTGAAAAAGTTTATATGGATTGTGAAATTTGTATTGAGTCAAAATTGTCTAATTTAAAGTATCAAAATAATCGAACCCGAGCTAAATACTGTGGTCAAATAGTTCACACTGATGTAAAATTTTTGGATGTTGAAAGTTATAATGGGGAAAAATATTTTGTAAGTTTCATAGATGATTATTCTCGTGCTGCTCGTGTGTATTGTTTGAAAAATAAGTCAGAAGTATTCGATAAATTTTTGGAATATTATAACTTTATTAACAATTTAACTGATCGACCCATGCAACAATTAAGATGTGATAATGGTACTGAATATTTGAATAATCACTTTTATGAGTTTGCTAAGGTGAAAGGATTTAAGATATTACCATGTACAGCCTACAACCATGAGTTGAATGGAGTAGCGGAGCGATATAATCGTACAATTATGGACAGAGTTAGGTGTTTGAGAAAAGAGTCTAATTTAGAAAAGAAGTATTGGCCTGAACTTGTGTATGCAGCTTGTTATATAGGTAATCGAGTATTGAATAGTTCTACACTTGAGAGGAAGACTCCATATGAGATTTTTATGGGTAAGAAACCAACTGTAAATAATTTGAAGATGTATGGAAGTAATGTTTTTGTAAGAGTACCAGATGTTAAGAGAACTACTCAAGATGATAAAGCAGTGAAAGGAAAGTTAGTTGGATATTTTGAGTTAGGTTATCGTGTGCTGATTGATAGTAAGATTGTTTTAGCCAGAAATGTAAAAGTTGTTGAACCAGGAACAGGTTATGTGATAGTAAGTGAAGAGAATGATGAAAGGAAAAATGAGAATTATAAAGAAAGAATAAATGAAAAAAATGATGAAAGAATAAATGAAAATAGTAAGAAGGATGAAGAAGTGAGTAATGATGAATCTATGACAGGTGTAAATGATGAAACGACGAAAGAGAGAAAGCTTAGACGTGAGAGGAGAGTTCCAAGTAAGTTTGATGATTATGTATTGTATGCGAATTATGTGAAAGCTTGTACTCCAGAAACATATGAAGAAGCAGTTATGAGTGAGGAATGTGAAGATTGGAGGAAAGCCATGAAAAAGGAATTTGATGCATTGAATGATACAGATACATGGGAGCTAGTTGAAAGACCAGAGGATAAGGAAGTTATTAGTGTAAAGTGGTTGTATACTTTGAAGAGTGGAAACCGTCACAAGGCACGTTTAGTTGCGCGAGGTTTCGAACAACAAGAGGAACTTGAAGGTATTTATGCTCCTGTTGCAAAAATGAGTACATTAAGATCAATGTTAGCTATTAGTTGTAGTCGTAGCTACAATATACAGCAAATGGATGTAGAAACTGCATTCCTTAATAGTGAAGTAAAATCAGAAGTGTATGTTGAACAACCTCTAGGTTGTGTAAAAGATCCTAATAAAGTTTATCGTTTAAAGAAATCATTATATGGCCTAAGAGAATCACCGCGTAATTGGTATAATTGTTTTGATAATTTTATAAAGAGTTTGAACTTTGAGCGTAGCAAACATGATAGTTGTCTATATTTTGATCATAGTAGGAAGGTGTATTGTATAATATTTGTTGATGACATTTTAATATGTGGAAAGGAATTTAAGGTAATAAAAGCAATAAAAGAAAAATTTAAGGAAAATTTTAAAATGACTGACATTGGTGAAGTAAAATCTTATTTGGGAATCGAAATTAATTACAATAAAAAAGAAAAGAAAATGACCTTAAGTCAAGCTCAGTATATAGAAACTATTGCAAAAAAGTTTAATGTTATTGAGTCAAAAGTTAAACATACTCCAATGGAACAGAATTTGAAGTTAAATCCAGGCAATATTAATCAAAGCCTTAAGTATAGAAATTTGATTGGAGCTTTACTTTATATAACCTTAAGTACTAGACCTGATGTATCATATTCAGTAAACTATTTAAGCAGATTTCAAAATTGCTGTGATGAAACTCATTACAAGTATGCTTGTCGTATTTTGATTTATCTTTATTATAGTAGAAATTTATGTTTACATTTTAATGGTGATAACTTTAAAAATATAGTAGAATGTTATGTTGATTCAGATTGGGCTAGTGATTTGGTAGATAGTAAGTCTACAACTGGCATAGTAATTAGAGTTAATGGTAATCCTGTGTATTGGAAAACAATAAAACAAAAGACTGTATCTCGTTCATCTACTCATGCAGAGTATTATGCTTTAGCAGATGCAGCTGAAGAAGTTTTATTTATAAAAGGAATTTTGTCTGATTTGAGAGTTAATGAAGAGTATCTCTGTAATATAAAAATTTTTGAAGATAATAGCGGAGCACTTGCGTTAGCCAAGAATGGTAATTTCACAAAGCGATCAAAACACATTGATGTGGCACTTCATTTTGTACATGACTTAGTTGTAGATGGTAAAATTGATATTGTCAAAATTGAAAGTAGTAATAATATTGCAGATATGTTAACTAAGGCTCTTGGCCAAATTAAGTTTAAAGAGTTTCGTTTAAAGTTAAATATTTATTAGATTTTTGTTAATCGCAAGAGAGGGTGTTAAGAAATGCGATAAACAAAAATAACAAAGTATCTATGGCAACATTATTGTTAGTCTGTGGAAATGAAAGATGGACGATATGGTAGAAATGTAAATGTGATATTGTGAAAATAAGAAATAAAAGTATTCATGATAAAAGTGTACTTTGTTATTGAAGAAAAGAAATAAAGATGCTTCCAGCAAATTTAAGATGACAATATTACCAATTTTAGATTTTTAGGTCAACGATGTGATATGATGTGCGATACCCGCTGCTATAACGCCACTTTCCATAGGTCTCTAAGAGCGTGCACTTTTAGTAAAAGTTGCGTTATCATATTGATGCCACAAATTGAAAACGATATTATGATTAAACAGGAATATTCTTTAACAACTAATGAGTGAAACATTGCGTTGAGAGCGACGAGTGTTGTAAAGTGAAGTGTGGTATTTGAAAAAGTGACAATTGAAATTATCATAACATCTAAACTACTTTCTCGATGTCAATGAAACAAAAACAAATATATTTCTAGACAATTAGTCTACACGGTTACGGAGTTTCAATATATTAACCGAACCGAACACTAGAATTTACGTCTTTATTTTCAGTTAATATATTTAATTTATTGAGAGTTACTTATTCAGTTAATATAGTTAAACTATGATGGCATATTATTATGTTAAAATATTATAACATAATATTTTAATTATGCCATCATAATTTTAATTTAAGTAATGCCATACTAATTATTACATAAGATCTTACCTGTACACTATATTAATAAACCTATTAAGTACTTTTTGCTTTAAAAAGTAATGGTCTTTTTTAGTTTGGATAACATAAACTCCGAAAGGTTTTTTTCTATACTTAAAATTGACCAATTGCAAAAAATGCCTTTTAAAAATCAAATTATCATAAAAACAAATACATACTTAGTTCTTCTAATATAAATTATACACACTTATATTAAATTATTCACAACGATCTTTAGTGGTTATAGTCGGTAGTGAAAACCTACTTGAGGGGCCCAGCCCCTCAAGTAGGTTTTGTTTGTTATAAACAGCTCACCTCTTGTTTGCTATAAACAGCTTTATATAGATAAACTATCTTCTAGTAAGGCTTGTAATACTACAAAGCTCAATAGCTACAACGGAATAAATGATTTGTTGAAAAACGAAGAAAAAGGTCCTCTAGCAGATAGGGGTAACAATGACTTGGGCACTTCCAAGAATTTCTCCGTGATTTTACAAGATGAATGTACTACAATAACAAAATAAGCTGTACTACTGTGTTCAACCTGTATTACTCTCTTTTAGGTGTCTTAACTTTATTTGAGATATCATATTCTTATTTTTCACAGAGCAAATTTTACACGATACATTAAGATACCAAGTAGGTAACAACCGTTTATTGTGTCGAAATTCTAAGCAAAGTAGCGGCTGAAGGTTTTATTTAAATATACGCATTACAATAAACTTACTAACATGGTAATGCCCAACTGATATACTTACATAAAATTAAATAGATACACTACCGATAGCAAGAATTTATTCAAGAAATCATTTCTTGAATAAATTCTTGCTATCGGGGGGTGATTAATTATTGCCAATATCAATACTACTGAGTACAGAATTTATACAAAGACTAGGTCCTTCCGTCTTTCGAGATATATGTTTGTAATTTAGCCGTTGAACTTACGATATAATGTTTATTAGACTACTAAATTGTACGTTGTAAACATTGATCCCACAACACTCGGTGCAAGTCTAGTTGAACAGTCTATACTTAAACACTGTCATTTCCTACGGTGGTTCGTGAGACGGGTTACCTACCTTCTGCAGGCGCTACCATCCCTCTAGCAATGATGGATAAGAAAAATGGATAGCAAAACGATGACTGGTTCAAAGTTTTAACTTCATGTTCGTAAACGAGTTTTACTTGATGTCTGATCCATCTAATAAATTTGGTTTCTACGGTCGGCCACTCGTGTTAAATGCTTGTGAATAGCTGATCCAATTGCAATATACAATTAATACGTTACCATAAAAAGAGTTCTATTTCCTACATGACAATCATTCTAGATCCATGAGATTGGATTAGAAACTGAAATTACCTATTGATACTCAACACAATTTTTGGACAACACCTCTGTTTAAACTGTTCAGCTATTACCGGTATTAATAAGACGTGACCAGTCACTAAGTACTTTAAGAAATTAGTGAAAGATCATTATAGATTGTAATAATGTGATGTAGATGTATTATTTGAATTATTGTATGTTTTCGAATGTATATTCTGCATCAAATATGTCAATGTTTTCTTTTTAAATCGGTCCCGAGTTCTTGGTCGAGACATTGGCACAAAGCACATAGACAAATGAAAGAAAATACACCTAGAATTGTAAACCTTGCCCCTTTCAAATCGGTTCTGTCAAATCTGTATTGTATTTTTTTTATTTCATTGTTTTGCATTCGTTACCAGTCAACTTTGGTAATGCGAAGCTTAACCGAAATAGGTGCATTTTAATGAAGTTACAAGACCTATGTCTTAAATAATTACAAAATGTTGGCAGCACCGGTAATTTATTTACTTCAGTAGATAGTTTTATTTAATAAAATATATGCATAGAAATGCTTTATAATTTATGTCATTATTATAATATAGTCCCGTCTAATAATTACATACCTATGACTGAAGATAGAATCCTATGAACAAAATCAGGAATAATAAATATCATCAACATCATCATCATCATAAGCTTCACGAAAAACTGGGTTTCTTGGTTCCGGGTCTGATTGTCGCTGCATATAATAATAGGACAAGGGCTCTTGAACTTCAAGGGCGCTAGTCGACGTGGATTTTATCTTCCCACTGTTCGCGGAGCATTAAGCATATAAGATTTATTTCCAAATACCGTTCAGCGATAAATTAGATCTTGATTATTCAAGTCTGCAAATTGTCTGAATCCTGTCTCGAGCTTCGTATTTCCTATTATGTTTTTTTTTATCATATTCTGACACATATGTACATATACATACATATGTGTCAACTAAACCACAACTTCAAAGGTTACTTGGTGATTGTGGTTTTGGTATAAGTTCATTGATCTGTAATCCTGATTTGAAAAAGTTTCATAAACAAGGTTAATATTTGATCTGTCACGGTGAGCTACTAGGCCTACTTTTGCACGAAGATTAGTTCATTGAATTAAAAAAAGGATGTCTAACTTTACAACTGTCTGAATTATGAACCCAGTCGACACTCAGAGCATAGGATTTTTTACATTTAATATATATAGTATAGTTTAATATAAAATAACAGTAATAACAATAAATTAAAATGACATATGGCTACTATATTATAATTTTATAAATTATAATGAAATTCACAAAAATATTCACGAGCATGCAGTAATATTTCTTGAATTGAAGTTAAAAAGGTATTGCAAGCGCTCTTATTGCATATAATTTTATTGAATTATGTTAATGGCACACTTACATGTAATATAAATAGTAAAAGTATACTCACTGATAACTGAGACACGATAACTGTTATTCCGGAAGGAAGGATGGCGGTGCCACAGACCTTGCACAAACTTCCTATATCGCAATCGGAACTAGTCCAGTTACAACCTCCATATGCGACCTAATGAAATGTATCTATACATACTTAATTATTAAATTCTTATTAAAATGCAATGTCAAGCGATTATACAAATAACAAGTTGACAACATTTTATCTATGGAAAATGATGTCATAAACTTTTTTTCCTTGAAGATGTATTAAGCATACAATGATTACGTAGTCAATGACAAAATGCAGATTTATCAACTAATATATTTTCATCACCGATTTTAGTTTTTTATTCTGTCAATCATATCAGACTCATCCTGGTTGGGGTCTATTAAAAGATTCTATAATTCTCTCACACTAAATTCTCTTTATTTTTGTTATACGACTGACGTTTTCTATGCTTGTATTTCCAAAAGATTTTCAAGGATTAGAGTATCAATCAGATTAGTGAATCAGTTACATTACGTATCGTTTAATTTCAGTTTTTTGTTTTTACTTAATAGATAGGTACTGCCAATAATTTTTCTACTTCATATAATAATTAAAATAAAATTAAGACTTATTACTCTATCTTTTTTAATAAATAGTAGCATGTAACGGGACAAAACATAGTAAATCGATCTTATAGTCTTGTATTAATTTATTCTACCTATCTATTAGTACAAGGCTTTTCTAACTGTGTCAATCTAAAAAAAAGAAAAAATTGGAGAATTCGTCCAATCAGTTTATACAATAGATACTGAGATATTTCGATTGTTCTTATCGAAAACTGTTATCTCCTCGCAGTGCGAAACTGATAAAAAAACTTCCTTCTGTTTTTTGTAGTACAGTATAAAAGGCAAAGGTACGCATGAAACTATCAACTGAAACATCACTCTATACATAATAGTATATAAACTACTACAAGTAATTAATTCATATGTTTAGCAATTAATTAAATAAAAAAGTAGGTATTAATACAACTTTTCAAATTTTAAAAGCAGTTAACCAATTATTTATAAAGTATCACTTATCTTTCTAAGTATATATAAGTTTAGAATACTTTTGTATACATGAACTAATATACGCGATTTTGAGATAAATACCTGATTATAAACAAATGCATTAATGCAGTTTAAGATCTCCATTTGTTTTGCAATAAAGTAAAGGATAGTTGACACTTATTTAAGAGAATCCTATAAGGTTTATTATTGTTCTTTAGTTGTTTTTAGTTTACGAATTGTGTAACGTCATATCAATGCCGATAGCGTTTTCAACGTTTCAAGTTTCAAATAAGAAACAGAAGTTGTATGTTGAATTTACAAAGAAATCTTGAACTTTTGTTTTCGGGTTTCCAGACCAAATACTGTAGGATGAAATAATTTTTGTTGCATAATATTTGATATATGTCAAGTAGCCTATTCAAAGAATTTGTTATTCACTAGCAATAATCATTAAAGAACATGTTGTTGTGTAGTTGTTTATTTATTTACTTATATACGAGTGGCGATCCACATCACACACTGGTAAAAACAAGTAATGGTCAGAGGCACCATTACGTCTGATTACAAATAAAATTGTGAAAATTATCCTTAATAAAAGTATGTATTACAAAAAAAAATACTACTTTATATACATATATTACATTCTTAGATGTGGAACTACAGTTTTATATAGAAAAAGTAAAACGAAAAAATTATTATGAAATAATATATTTAATCAATCGAAATAATTTACCATTATTATCTATGCACTTTCGGCGTTTCATAGGTAGTTTATTGATTCCGTTGCTAGAAAAATTGTTTGAGCGAGAATCGATAAATTCTTTGAAGGCGGTTTGGACTGCCTCATCGGAATTGAACTTTATTCTTGCAAAAAATTGTCAAAATTTCTAAAAAGTGGTAATCTGTTAGAGCAAGGTCTGAGGAAAATGGTGGGTGTCGGAGACATTCCAATTTTTGGATTTTTTTTTTTTTCCATCATGGTTTGCAATTAGAAAACTGTAGTATATGAACCACCAAACCACTGGTCCACCAAACAATCAAAATTACTTTTTTCTGAGGCAACTTTATCTTGAGACAGGATTTGGTTGGTTCTCCTGAGTTCAACCACTGTGCTGAGCGTTATCAGATACGATTCAAAATTCCTTCGTTACTGTGATGGTTGAGTAATGTAACGCAGCACTCATTCCTTGTTTGTTGGTGTGCTTCACTTAACTCATGCGGTACCCAAATCTAGAGCTTTTTTACTTTTCTAATTTGTTTTAAGTAAATTCAAATTGTTTTGTACGATTACCTTCAATTCTTAATTGACAACTAGGGTTTTCGGGCCATCAACAGGGTTTGTTTTGTAGGTCAAAATTTTCAGAACGAAATCGTTGGAACCAAATAGCGTGCATTTTTCTACAGTAGCTTCCCCATACATATTTTTAATCCTTAGAGCTTTTTCATCAGCGCTGGTGCCACAGTGAAACTCGTAATCTTAAATAACGCGATATTTTAGGATTTCCATTTTGTGAACAGAACGGTGTCAAAAAAGAATCAAATGGCGTGAAAACAAATGAATATCTTTATTATACATAGAATATATCTATTTAAATATTAAAATTTTATTATACACCTTGCTTGCCGTTGCAATAGGTATAGATTCTATGTTGTAATAACTGGCAACAAATACCTTACTTTATGCATAAATACTAACTTCCTAAGACTGCCCAATATTTAAAAGCGAACAATATTTAAAAACGCGTTAAGCAATTAAAAAAAACAAATAAGAAAGCAAGGTTGGGCCTAAACAATTATTACAGTAAAATATGCAAAACTTTACCTAGTTGTAACCATAACAAATAGCATATTGTCTTTTTTTTTTTTACGTGTGGAAACCCCCTCGGGCCGTCATCCCACCGGGGTTTCGGTGGAACGGTGTGTCGGAATCGAACCGACTAAAACCACACGGTGTGCCATACTGCGCTTGAAGTAAAAGGGGTCCGGGAACGGCTTTAGTAAGTCATCCGGACCCCTTTTAGCGCCTGCCCGCACTATGCGGGCACCAACTGCGGGTAACCTATCAGTAAGGTGACGTCTAGACACACGCGGACCTCACCCCCTCGCGGCTGGCCATATGGCGGATGGAAGGGAAAACCAAAAAAACACTCAGGGTGGCATGAGGCGCTGGTAAGCGCGCCTCCGCAGCCCGGTTCGCCTGCGACGGATTGGGTCCGAATGGAGATCGTCCTCCCGGGCCATCTCCGCCGCCTCCGAGATGACATCCTCGCAGAAGGTAGCGACCGCAGTAAAACTTCTCTCACTCCCGGCCATGGAGCGTACTACGGCCGGTAGCGAGAGATTCTCTCCGATAACTGCAGTGAGGGCCCGGCGCTGCGTCGCCCACGCAGGGCAATCCTCGAGCGTATGCTGGGCCGAGTCCTCACTGCAGTCGCAGTCGTGGCAGACGGGGCTCAATTCCCTCCTAGCGACCGAGTGCAGGTACCTTCCGAAGCAGCCGTGCCCGGAAAGAACCTGCGTCAGTCGGAAGGAAAGAGCCCCGTGTTGCCGCCCTGCCCATTCGACGATGATTGGCTGGAGAGCCTCCACGGTGGCAAAGCCAGCACGTGGAGCCTCCAGCCGAGAAGACCAATGAGCCATCGTGGCTCGGCGGGCGGCTTCGCGCCACTCGCGAACCTCTTCGGGCGGGGGTTGACCGCCGCTACCAGCCCGGAACTCAGCCGTCCGCCGATACACTTCGGCGAGCACTTCCGCCTCTAAATCCCACGGCGGCCAACGCGCACGCCGCTTCCGTGGATATGGTGCGGTAGCCGCGTATGGCCCTGACCGCCAAGACCCTCTGTGGCCGCCAAAGACGTGCCCTATTCTGGACGGACAGAGCCTCCGCCCACACCGGTGCACCGTACAACCCCAGTGACAGCCGTCGCGTCGCGACACTTGGTCCACCCAAATTGGGCAAGAGACGCCCAAGTGCGGACGCAGTGCCGACCAGCTTCGGAGCTAACTGTAGGAATTGCTCGTCGAAGCGCCACCTACCGTCAATTATCAGGCCCAAATATTTTATATGGGCCCGAATCGGTATGAGGACCGAGTTGACCACAATTGAGGCGCCGGAGGGCGGACCACGACGGGGCCCATGGAATAAGAGGGCTTCGGTCTTATCCAGGGCCACCCGTAAGCCCAGCGCCTCGATGCGCCCGACTACCAGAGATACTCCCCTGATAGCCAGGCACGACGCCTCTTGAAAATTCACCCCTTCAATGTGTCGTCTGCATAGCAGATCACGCCCAGCCCGAGGGGGAAGGTCCCTCGAAGAGCCCAGTCGTACCCGATGTTCCACAGTAGTGGTCCAAGAACAGACCCCTGTGGAACACCGCACGACATGGGCTGACATCTCAAATTTTCGTCTCGGTCCTCATACTTGACGGTACGCTCCTTTAAATAGTCTGCCACTAGCTGCCTCAGATATTTAGGCACCCCGTGATAATGGAGTGCTTTCCTGATGCAGCTGAATGGCAGACTATTGAACGCGTTGGCGATGTCCAGCGACACCGCCAGTACCACACCGCCACAACTCACTACCTCTTCGGTCTCGGCCCTTAGGCGCATTATAGCACCGATGGTCGAACGCCGCGCCGTGTAACCCCTACCGGGGTCCTGGATACGGGAGAGCTCAAATCGGATGTAGAGGTGATCCGAGAGCGTCTCAACCTCTTCCAGGACACGCCAGTTCCTTACTCGTGTGGCGAGAGCAGGGGTAGCGAACGAAAGGTCCACTATCGACCCCCCCTGCTGTCGCACACACGTGTTGGTGGAGCCTCTGTTTAGCAGACAGAGGCCCACCAATGTCGCCCACTCCTCTACCGCATCACCCCGCGCGGCTGTCCTGGGGGAACCCCAAGCAGCGGACTTGGCGTTAAAGTCCCCAAGGATTAGGACGTGCCCAGACGCTAGTCGCCGTATCGAGGTCTCTAGGTTATTTAGGAAAACCTCGAAGTCCTTCAGACTCCGGTTGGGGGAGAAGTAGACACCGTATATGATGATTCCCCCCCATTCGGCAGCAACATATCCAGTATCCTTGTCTCTTAAAGACAAGGGCGGGGAATGAGCAGCCGTGGAGCTGATGACTGCCACGGAGCCGTCTCGGTCACCCACCCAGTTTGGCCGGGAAGGAACATAATAGGGCTCCGCGGCTACGGCCACTCCTATTGACCACTCCGCCATGGTTTGCAGGAAGAGGTCCTGCGCACCGGCGGAATGGTTTAAGTTCGTCTGGACAAGGAGGCTGGAGACGTGGTCCATTATTGGACTGTCTCTACAGCCTCTTCCATAGGTATCGGTGACGCACGGTTGGCATCGGGGACAGCTTGGGTCGACTGGCTGGCCACCAATGTTTGCGGCAATGTGCGAGGAGGCTTGCAACCGCCCTGCCCTATCTGGTGGTTGGCGGGTAGATTGCCCGCCGCACACGCAGGGCAGTGAGGAGCTGAAAGGCATTCAGCTGCCCTGTGCCCTGGTTGACCGCAGCGGAAGCAGAGACCGCTGCAGTCAAAACAGCTGCCACACTTGGCGCGGGTGTGTCCTGACGCCAAGCATTTGAAGCACCTCATCGGTCTTGCAGCCAGAATTGTAATTTTGGCATTCACAAAACCGATGAGGATCCTCCCAGCATCGCTTAGAATCTTGGCGGTTGCAACTGGACAGCTGACCCACACCGCACCAAGGCCACCACGACCGGGGCGGATGGTGCCAACGCTGACGTTGTCCGCGTTGTCCCCTGACTTCTCCCTGATGACAACGCGGACATCCTCCGCAGTCACGGAGTCGTCCAGGCCCGAGATGCGCAGTTCCGCACACTTCGTGGGCCTGGCGACCTTGATACCATCTGTTGCGGTGAATACTCCTCGCAGTTTTTCGGCAAAGGCATCCGCTGTCTTTGCGCCTTCAGCCCCGGGGAATTCTAAAACCCGAGCCCCGGTTTGAGCAAGGCGCAGCCTTACATCTGAGGCCCCGAATTCGTTACCCAGACTATCCCGGAACTTTTTAAACACGGCCGCGTAGGATAGCCCGGTGTTCGCCGCCTCTGGTGACACGGTGTCGACCACAGCCGCCGTTTTGGGCGTCTCTAATTTTCGCGGCCTTTTCGTCGGGGGCACCGCTACCGAAGAAGCCTGTGGCGGAGAAGCTAAACTCTTAGCGGCTTTTTTATTGCGCTTTCGGGACCTCTTTTTGCTTCCATCAACTTTACATATTCATACATATTGTCTATAGTGGTAGAGCCATGCTTGCTTAAGCACGAATGGGCCGGCTCGACCGGTGCGATACCACGGCCTCACAGAAAAACGGTTGTGAAGTAACGCTTGCGTTGCATTTTCCCAAAATGAGTGAGGTCTCCGGAGGCCCAAAATCCCCCACCCCCTAATGATAGCGCTGTTAACGAAAAGGATACCCCAGGGGGGTACCAGCGCTAGCGTTGGAAAATCCCCCCCTGGACGTCCACCCTCAGTACGGATTATGCCTGAGCGTGGACGCCCAGGCGTCCCCTCGTACTCTGGGGGGGGCTCAACTGCGCTCTCAAAATCTGCTCGGGGCAAGAGAAGGCATACCATGGCACCCCCTGTCACGTTTACCGTGGATTTTTGCAACATTAGGGGCTTACATTCGAACCTCGACACTGTCCACCACCACATTGAGACAGCAAAGCCGGCCTTGCTCTTTTTAACCGAGACGCAGATATCATCTCCAGCGGACACATCCTACCTCTGCTACCCTGGGTACGGACTGGAACACTCCTTTGTTCCTAAGGCTGGTGTATGCGTGTACGTTAGAGATGATATCACTTCTCGCCGCCTCGGCAATCTTGAAGGTAGGGACCTCTCCATCTTATGGCTACGTGTAGACTGCGACGACCATCCCCGCATCTACCTATGCCCCTACAGGTCCCATAGCGATGATGCCGAAACGCGAAACGGACCGACTCATCGACCACGTCCAAATGGCTACAGACTCAGTGCTCCAGCAGGTCCCATCCGCAGAGATCGTGATTCTTGGCGACTTTAACGCCCATCACGCCGAATGGCTTGGTTCGCGCAAAACCGATCATGCGGGAAGATCTGTTTACGATTTTGCCTTGGCATATGGCTTGACGCAGCTGGTAGCAACGCCTACGCGAATCCCAGATGCAGAAAGCCACGTGCCTTCACTGTTGGATCTTCTGCTCACCTCACATCCTGACGGCTACAAAGTATCCGTTGAGGCCCCTCTTGGCTCTTCGGACCATTGCCTGATTAGGAGTATGGTGCCACTCGTTCACTCGCTGCGGCCGCGTGTTACAGGCAGTCGCCGCGTATGGCACTATAGGTCAGCAGACTGGGATGGAATGAGAACATTCTTTGCATCCTACCCATGGAGGCAGGTTTGCTTCTCGCCGGATGATCCCAATGTCGTTGCTGACTCTGTCGCGGATGTTGTGCTTCAGGGTATGGAACTTTTCATTCCATTCTCCCTGATTCCCACAGGTGGCAAGTCCCATCCTTGGTTTGGTCGAACCTGCAAAGCGGCGTCCCGCCGAAAGCAGGAATGTTACCAAGCATGGACTAATGCAGCGACAGCACGGGATGTAAAGACCAGCACATTAAAGAAGCAATTTAACTTTGCCTCCAGGTCCCTCAAAAGAGTAATTGCTGGGGCGAAGTCGGCTCACATCGGCAGAATTGGCGAGAGACTAGTGAGTCTCCCCTCCGGAACTCGTGCATTCTGGTCTCTTGCCAAAGCTGTCCAGGGGAACTTTTGTAAGCCATCCCTTCCACCTCTGAGCATAGGAGATAATTCGTTGGCCCACGACGCTAAAGAAAAAGCCGATCTTCTGGGCAAACTCTTTGCGTCCAACTCGACCCTGGACGTCGGGGGAAACGCACCGCCCACCATACCGCAGTGCGAGACCCGCATGCCGGAAGTCCGGTTTACACAAAGGTCAGTGCGTAAAGCGCTTCTTTCCCTCGACGTTCATAAGTCGAGTGGGCCCGATAGAATCTCTCCTATCGTGCTGAAGACGTGTGCTCCAGAGTTAGCACCGGTTTTAACGCGCCTTTATCGGCTTTCCTACTCTCTTGGCGTAGTCCCGAACTCATGGAAGACAGCTCTAGTGCACCCAATCCCTAAAAAAGGAGATCGCTCGGATCCGTCCAACTACAGACCCATAGCCATCACCTCCTTGATCTCCAAGATAATGGAATCCATTGTTAACTGCCAGCTCCTCCGGTACTTAGAAGACCACCAGCTCCTCAATGATCGACAATACGGCTTCCGTCAGGGTCGTTCAGCTGGTGATCTTCTCGTATACTTGACTCACCGGTGTTCACAGGCGATCGAGACCAAGGGGGAAGCGTTGGCCGTTAGTTTGGACGTGGCGAAGGCCTTCGATCGGGTCTGGCACAAAGCGCTCCTTGCGAAACTTCCTTCCTATGGGCTTCCCGAGAAACTGTGCAATTGGCTCACCAGTTTTCTTACAGACAGAAGCATCAAGGTCGTTGTTGACGGTGCATGCTCCGACTCCAAGTCTGTTAATTCTGGTGTCCCACAAGGCTGTGTGCTATCACCCACGCTGTTTCTTCTGCATATCAATGACATGCTGCAGATTAGCAGCATCCATTGCTATGCAGACGATAGCACGAGTGATGCCCTTTACACCGGCCGCGCTAACATTTCTCGGGTAAACGTCATCGAAAGCCGATCCAAACTTGTGTCTGAAATCGAAACTTCTTTATCAAAAGTTTCAGATTGGGGTCGACTTAACCTAGTCCAATTTAACCCCACGAAGACACAGAAGATGCCATTGGTCGTATCACCTCAATTTGAGAGCACTTCCCTAACTGCATCAGCCAGTATCGGAATCCTTGGCGTCGATATATCAAGCGAAGTCCAGTTTCGCGGTCACTTAGAGAGTAAGGCCATATTAGCCTCGAAGAAGCTTGGTGTGCTAAACAGATCGAGACAGTATTTTACTCCGGCCCACCGCCTGCAACTTTATAAGGCGCAGGTTCGGCCGCACATGGAATACTGTTCTCATCTCTATGCAGGTGCACCCCAGTACCAACTTCTGCCTCTTGACCACATTCAACGGAGAGCGACTCGCATCATCGACTGCCAAGATATTTCTGATCGACTTGACACCTTGGCGTTGCGTAGAGATGTAGCTTCACTCTGCATCCTCTATCGCTTGTATCATGGGGAGTGTTCAGAGGAATTGTTCGGACTTATACCGGCTGCTGGTTTCCGCCATCGTCCTACGCAACAAAATATCCATCCCCATCACCTAGACGATTGGCACTCCACCACTGTGCGCTTCTCAAGAAGCTTTTGCCTCGCACAACCAGCTTATGGAACAAATTGTCGCCTGCCGTATTTCCGAACCGATACGACCTTCAAACCTTCAAGAAGAGAGCGTACCTCTACCTAAAAGGCCGGCAACGCACTTGTGACTCTTGAGTTGCGGGTATCCATGGGCGGCGGTAGTCACTTACCATCAGGTGACCCGTCTGCTCGTTTGCCCCCTATCGCATAAAAAAAAAAAAAAAACCTAACCTGCTGTCCCCTCAATGAACTGAAATACATTCATGTAAAGTTCACCGTCATTCCAAATTGATGTTACATTTTCGGGTTTTATTGTAAGCACGGCACAATACCTGATCAACGTAAAATACCATCTAGCACTTAGTATATTCAATGCTGCTCTCAATTTACATTAACGCATATCCGTTATTTTTTCATTTCCATTATTTACTTTGAAGCGGTAAAGACATACGGCACAATTCAGAAAAGTAAGAAAATTGGCATATCCGTAAATCTGTTAGTACCAAAATTATTGCCAACAGGTTTAAATAACCAGGACCTCGATGTAGACACAGTAAACTTCATATCAGCAATTTGACGTCAACGGTAATTAACAACACTGAAAGACCGGACATACTAGAACCCACTGACCTCTAATATAGGTACATACTCTACTTGATTACACAGAGGCCAACTCTTGAACCTAATAATAAACTTTTAAACATATTAAGTTCTGTAAAGTAATAGGAAGTAAGCAATAAGTATTTTTTCTCCTGATTAAGGTGCGAAATGTCTGCCCACAAGCTAATCTGGATTGTAACGTACTTGATCTGGCCGACGTCAATATTACGTACTTTATGGCCTTTAAGAAACTAATTTGGTTGGTATTCATAATTTAATAAACGGCGTGCTTCCTATATAATGTGACTGTTGCCACGAGTACGCCCACTTTTTCAATTTAAATTTAAAAAAACACAAGGCAATAAAGATCTTAAGAAAAATTAGACGTGGGACCGAGAATAGACGTTCAAATGAAAACTGTTTGTTTTCGCCACAAATATTTACATACTAGCTACAGTTATTTGGAGAACTGGTCACTGAAAAAGTTTTTGTTTACTAACGAACTCAATTCGAGTTTCAAAGAATATGAAGATTAAAAAAAACAGTCGCAAATATTGTCTTTGCCGTTTGCTGTAAATAGATTGAGGGTTGCTATAAACCTAAAGTCATTGAACAAAAGTGCAACAATACGCTAAAGGAGCAGTTTCGCATTTCGTCGAAGCTTTTATTAATACAAAAGCTTTCAATTTATCACAATTTATTAAAACGCGTTCTTTATCCATAAATCGCATGGCATGGCAGTTTGGTGAACTTATGGCAGTAGACATGTTGACGTGTGTAACGAAATAAAGAACTAAATTAAAACAATTGTAAGAATCCTAACAATGGTAAAGGTTTTTAAATTGACCTTTTAACGATCTTGCCACTTTGAACTAAAATTAACGCATCAAAGTTTGAGATTCGACATCGAAATAGTTTTAACTCAATAACTATAACATTCAAAATTTGTAAAAAAAAAAAACAAAATCGATTATTTGACTTTCAATCGTTGCTTCTTTCAGCTTTTAAAGTAAGTTCCAACAAGGAACTGACATAGCAGAAACATCTTGAAATATCAAAGCTGTGTTTCGAGGACAAGGCTTCTTGGTTTAATCCCTGTCGTAATGTAAACTTCTACTTGCAGAATGAACCAAGTGGAAGACAAGCCACTAAAGTAAATAACAATGAATTCAATGCGATGGTGGAAGTCGATCCGTATCAAACTACCAAGGAGTTATCGGCATCGTTTGATGTTGACATACGCACAATGTTGACCAATTTACATCAAATGGGTAAGATTAATAACTTGAAAAATGGGTGTCACCCTTGATTTGACTTATTTGCATAGAGCTGTAATGAAATTATTAAAAGTCGAATTGAGACGTGCGATGAAAAGTGGATTTGATACGATAATTATAAGCGAAAAAAGCAATGGCTAAAGGCAGAGCCACCTATAGAAAAGTGATGGTAACTGTTTGGTGATCACTTCATGGTATAATTCACTACAGCTTCTTCAGAACCGGTCAAATAATAGCAGCAGATGTACGGAATTTCAAGCAATGATGAGGCAGTTAAGGCAGCCCGAATCGTCAACCGATCTTCAGCACTATTTCTGAATGATTACATCAGACCTTATACTGCTCGAGAAGCTGTTTTAACACTACAAGTCATACCAGTCCCAACAGACTATTAGAAGAAAAAAACCCTTACCAGGACGCAAGACAACATGCCTTCATACAGTCTGTTGATTCCAGGTTCCTAGAGTTTCACCACAAATTCATACCCAATTCAATTTCATACTTTAAATACTAATATTATAAAAAAGTGTGATTCTTGTTAGGCTTTAATGAATATGAAATTTTACATACACGTTGGCAGGAGAACGGAAAAGGACATTCACTTTTCAACATTTAATAAAAGTACTGTTCTCGATGAAAACACACAATAACTTAAAGAGAGTATAGCCGCGGGCGAAGGTATTATGATAATGGAGAATATTACCAATTTTAGGTGTTTACTTGAAAGTAAACTCTATGTGAAACTAGTTTTTAAGTTTTAGTAAGGCGTACGTGCCCGCTGCCGTGACGTCACTCTCCAACGGTGTCTAAGAGCGTGCACCCGCTCTTGGCTTGCGTCTATGATCTTTTGGTCAAAAATGGTTTAAAATATAAATACCAAAAACTTGAAACGATATTGTGATTAAACATAGACAATATTCGTTAACAATGAATGATTGAAACATATACATATAGTGAGAGCGGCGAGTATTGTAAAGTGGTGAATGTTTTTCGTGTACTGTGGTCACTTGAAGTAGAGATTTACACCGATGTTCCAAATTCATATTATATATGCATTTTGTGCCAAACCGAGCATTATTTGTTTAACTCACGCACTTATACGACTCAGGTAAGTTTGCGAGTTGAATGCTTAATCAATACACCATTACATAACAGATTAGAATTTTTAAATTGCCATGTAAAATGTGTGTAATTGTGTATAGTTAAACGCAATGTTATTTGCATTTAAATATTCAACAGTGTCTCGTGCGACCTCTAGTAGCGTATTGGGCAATTAACATGCACTCTATGTCGAGACGATGTTGAGGTCGAACGAAATAGGACAGAACGTTAAAGTAGTGGTTAGATGGCGGTATATTAACACCTACATCTCGCTAATTATGTGGAAGTACCATATTTTATACAAGGTTATTGTCATGCTATGGGTTTCATGCTTCAAATCTTTCTTTTTAAGTTAAAGCTGAACGATCGCAAAACCATAAGATGAGATTTGAATTAGGTACTGACTGGAATTGCCTGGATATTAGAAAATGACTCCTGGACTGCGAGCACGTACTAATTTTTTTCTTTACATACATACGTTGCTAGTGTGAGAAGCATTGCATGACTTAACCAAGACTATCTAGAAAAAAAAACGGAATTTTCTTTCAATTCATACAATCAACGCCGTTTGCGAAAAATATTTAGTCTGCGGAACAGATTATTTACTAAAAAGCTAAATACACCGCGTATAATACTCAATAGAGAAATAACTGATTAAATCTTAGACGTTGTATTTTCGCAGAATCGTGTCCATCCTGACTAGAGTTGTAAAACAACTGTTTAAAACGGTTTAAAACCATAATCAACGGTTTAAAACCGCAAATAAACCGTTTTAAACGGTTGAATACCCGACTGCGCCATAAAAGAATATGTTCAAATTTTGAACAAAATAGTTGCTAATTTAAGCGTATTATTTTATAAACATTAAGTATTATTTATAAAATCATAACTTTTTAGAATAGGTCCGTTCCACGATTTATGAAAAAATTGTTCTTAGTAAGAACATGCAGAAAACCTCTTCGAATTCTGAACAACGAATAGAAAAATCAAAGTGAGCAAGATCTGCGAATGCGATACGCGAGTGTAATATAACCAAAGTGGCAACGTCGCGTATGGACTCAAACCTTGCATTGCAGAGTCGGTTAGTTCAGAGATACAATCAAAGTGGCAACGTAGCACGCACGCGTGTATGCAAGCGCAACGTTGCCACTTTGGTTGCATCTCGCACGTAGCGTTGTTACAGAATTTGCATTGAAGAGTCGGTATTCACATAACGTAACATAGTAATCAAAATCACCTGTAGTGGACTTGTTTGTTTTAGTGACGTTGAGATCACTCTTCGTGTTTTTTTATACTGCCGCGGACTGTTTTTTCTTAAACTTAAGGATAGAGGCGGCGATACGCCAGCGTAATAGGATCAAAGAGGCAACGTCGCGTATACGCGCGAGACGTTGCCATTTTGACTGTACGTCGCTCGCTCGCGTATCGTACTCACAGATATTGCAGAGTCGGTTAGTTCAGATAGCGCAACTACCAGTTGTGGACGTGTTTGTTTTGTTTAAGTGAAGTGGAGATTACTCTTCGTCGTTTTTTTTATTATGCCGCGTCCTACGAGTGCCGTGTGGGAACATTTTTTGACACTAAATGATAGTGACGGTAAAAAAACATGTTGTTTGTTGCTTTTGTTCTACACAATATAAATATGCAATGGCAAATAAACTAAGACTACATATTTTAAGTTGCAAAAAATCATCATCTCAAAGGTTGACTGTTTCGACATCACCGGCCACCGTCACCGTATCACTTTCTTTAAGCGCACAACAGGCTAACAGCCCACGAAGTTGTCACGAAAATACGAGTGTGTCTTCGTCCGTTCATCCTACTTCTCCGGATCACGATGATATAAATGTTGCTTTAGCTAGGGCAATATATGCTAGTGGTGTGCCATTGTCTCTGCTTGAATCAGAACACTGGAAACACGTATTTCACCTATTCGACCCGACATATGAAGTGCCGACGAGACACGCCTTGAGCAATAGACTTTTAGATGCCGAATACTCAAGAATAAAAGAAGATATTACTGTTAAAATTAATCATTCTTTGGCTCTTGCTCTCATTGTTGACGGCTGGACAAATATTAATGGTAAAGGTGTGATAAATTTTATTGTAACAACCCCAGAACCAATATTTTATCATGCAACATACCCAGAAACTAATAGAGAAACGGGTGAATTTATTGGCGGTCAAATTATAAGTATCATCAATGAAATCGGCCCTGCCAAATTTATAGTGGTTGTTACTGACAACGCCAGAAATATGAAAGCAGCGTGGAGAATTATCAAGAGTGAATTCCCTCATATTTCCTGCGTTGGCTGTGTAAGTCACACTCTAAATTTAATATATAAAGATGTTATTAATGAAATTGATGTTTTCAACAAACAACATTGGATAAAATTATTCAGGTTATTAAATATATCAAGCAGACGCACGTCGTATTGGCAGCGTTCGAAAACTACCAGACAGAAAAATATGAAAATAAAGATTGCACTTGCACCTTAAAACTGTTTTGTAGGACCCGATGGAGTGGAGCCTATATTACCATGGAATCGTATTTAAAAAATAGGGAAGCATTGGAACTTTTGGCTATATCGCATGAAGTCACAATCACACAAGAAATCAAAACTATTATTTTGAATACCGATATATGGGTAAAGCTAGACGAGATTGTAAATATTTTACAGCCACTTGCGACGGCCATTCTTTCAACAGAGAGAGACACATCTGTACTTTCTGATGTTTATTACACTTTTGAAAATTTAAAAAAGGGCCTGTCACAGGTATTGGATGAGTCTGTGTTTTTAGATGCCGAAGACAAAAATCTACTACTAGGTCATGTTAGCAGTCGAAAAGATTTTTGCTTGCAATCTATACATTTTGCTGCCTATCTGTTGGATCCGAGACATTGCGGCAACGGGTTGAGTGATGAAGACATTTCAAAGGCAACTGAATACATTCAGGAATACTGTGTGACTAGCGGCTTAGATGTAACAAATGTTCTGACGAACATGGCAGAGTTTAAAACAAAAACGAATTATTTTCAAGAATCAAAGCCTATTTGGTCTCCAGCGAACCTACAACCCAGAATATGGTGGCAAACATTTGCCTTAAATCAAAGTGTTGGTGCTATAGCTATAAAAAATTTAAGTGTACCGCCATCATCTGCGGCTTCGGAAAGAAACTGGAGTATGTTTGCTCACACACACACAAAATTAAGAAACCGCTTGAAACAATCGAGAGTTCTCAAACTAATAAGTATCAGGTCGAATCTTAATTTATTGAAAAAGAAAGATGAGAAGATTTTATATAATGATTCTGAAGATGAGGATAGTGAAGATGGCGAGATTGAACATGTGACTACAAGTAACACTGATCCCCTTGTTTAAATACAAAAATAATAAAAACGAAGCAATATCTTGTTACATGATCTTAAGGAAATTTTTGAACGTTGATTTTATTGCGTAGTTTTGAATTAATATTTTTGAAATAATTGTTGATTATTATTGATTTTATCTTCTTAGTATATTTCGAATATTATTTTCATTATAGTTAATTATTCTATATCACAAAATTGCCACGTTTCAAAATGATTGTGATTTCATTGTGACAGTAGTTTCTAGTACCAAATTTATTTTTATATATATACTAAATTATTATATATTAGAATAAAAGAAACAATTATCAGTCACTTTATTATTTAACTGATTAAACACTAGTAACTCTTAAAATATGATTTTATTACTCGATCGATTTGTTATGATACACCTAAAAAAAATCTGATAAACCTGAAAAAATACCTTTTGGTTCTTCAGTGTATGGGAAACTTGATGACATAATGAATAATGGGATCATATTAATAAAACATAGTTTTCAACCGTTTTAAACCAAAAATGTTGGTTTAAAATGTTTTAAACGAAAAAAATGGTTTTAAACCGGCTTAACATCTATAATCCTGACACATCTTGGTAATAAAATGTTATCAATTTTACAAAAGTACTTTATGACGGAAAAACTTTACATACCTATGTGCATACATACACAGCCTTTACCTTTGAAGGTGTAGGCAGAGGTGTATGAAAAAAATACATTTAGTCAATTAGAATTTGGTCCCACTAACGTCCTTATTGCCGTCAACCAGTCACTTAATGAATATAATTTGAGTGGTTGGTAATTGAGTGTCATTTTGTTTATTTAGGTGCTTAAACCTTATGAGTGAAAGATAATGATGTGTGTGAGAGAAACGACAATAAGACTTAACTTGCTGCGCTGAGGCGAGACCTCGCGCTCGTCTCACTTATTCTGCGTGTGAGTTGAAATCTAGCCGCTCACGTGTCTAGCAAATCTTCACCTCAAATGAGGTGTGCCTCGTGAGGTAAAATGAGGTACTCACTCATCGTCATCTAAAATTGACGAGTTACCCATTACTAATTGGGAGCATATTGAAAGGAAAAGTAAGAAAATGGGGCAGGCAATGGAGGGAAAGGGATATTGTTAATACAGATGGATTGGGAATTGTAAGCAATAACTCCAAGACGTCGGAATCTAATATCTATATAAGTGTTAAAGTTATTTAATATATAATTAAGATGGAATTAAAATTTGTATCATAAAACTATAAAATTTGATTTACTATCTTTTATATCGACGATTATCTTGAGCTGAATTTTTACAAGTTCAACTACGTAATTAGGGGCGAATCGTCATACTCCTACTACGATTTCGTATTGGTAGGAACATACATACATACATAATATCATTGTGGTCTCTGCCTACCCCTATTTCCCATAGGGGTAGGCAGAGACCACTTCCTTCCATTTTCTACGATTCTGACATACCTTTCTCGCTTCTTCAACTTTCATTCCGTTCCAAATACAAGCTCGTCGGTTATAGGTACTTTTGACCTGGCCTTTGCTTAGATTTTCTTGGACTTGGTCCAAGAACATTCGCCTAGGTCTTCCTCTTCCGACAACTCCATTTACCTCTGCCAAATAAATACCTTTTCTCGACCTTCTTTCATTCATCCTTTCGATATGCCCGAACCAGTACAACATACTTTTTTCTATTTTTCTATCGGACAAAGCGCTCATACCAGTAGATTGTAGTAGGAGCTGGATGAAACACCGTAATTAGCAAGTAACGAGGTATTTTCCTATAAATTTAGTTTTTAAGATAAATTAAAAAACAACAATATACGGTAAAAAACTTGCTTGAAATGAGTTTTTAAAATAACTAGCATTTTCCTATGAGGAATGCAGGATAAAGACGTGAGAGAAACATGCTTAGGCGGGAACGGATACGAGGCAGAGGTCCATATCCCCCTTTTCTCTTGGCCTGCTCCCCCCCTCCAAGGCGGGCACGACTCACAAGTTGCAGGTGTCCATGGGCGGTGGTTTTCACTTACCATCAGATGACCCGTCTGTTCGTCTGTCCCCCTATATCATAAAAAAAAACAATCTTCGAAAAAGAATTTTTATTAAATAACATAAAATAACGAAAGGGTTTGTAGTATGAAGTGAACGCTTTAGTGTTGTGGTCACTTTAGTATGTACATCTGCATACATGATAAGAACTTTTCCATATAACCTGTATATTTAAAAAGATTTCTTAATTATTCGCTTACATTTCATTGGTTTTCAATTTTATGTTAAGCATTGTGTTGACATTGAGATCCTCTTTGAATCGATCTCAATGCCATGAACCAAAACAAAGTTTGATGTGATATACAAAAAATAATTTTACCTACAACGTCAATTTCATGGAGACATCCTAAAGACTCCAAGACTGCGTAGTTATTTTAGAACTTGTTTTGATAGATTATGTTCTCTAATCGGTTCAAGAAAATTGTTATAACTAGACGGAAAGAAACTCATAACATGACCATATATACATATCACAGGGACTGCTCCCACTGTACGCGTAAAAAGAAAGTAAGATATAAAAACACCCTGTATATAATTTATAATCTCTAAACATGCAATTAGGTTTATTTTTAATCCTTTAATAAAGGTATCCATCGCAGCCAAGTTGCGAGTATATGACAAAAATAAAAATTAGATAATAAGCCTGAAACAAAAAAAAACTAGTTTTGAAATACGAAATCTTTTGTAGAGATGAATCCAACAAGAGTGTATAATAATGAATAGCCATTTAATATTTGGCTACTTATTTAGAAAACTATTACTATTGTATTCCTTTCTCTGACATTAGAACTTAACAGTATCAGTGGGTTGTCAAATAGGCTATATCATTATTTACATGACCCTGATTTCAAGGACTGGTATTTGTTCAAAATGTAATATTTTCATCTCTCTATGCACAGAGAAAAGTGACACTAATGGGCATTGTTGTAAACACATTAAACGTGATTTTTTTTGTAAATCATAATAAAAATTACATAATTTTTGGCAAGCCTATTGCAGCACATTCTAATAATTTGGGTATAAACATATATAGTTGAAAAATACAAAGGCGAGACTCAATGTGCTTTGGTTAAGTATAAACTACCAAACCAAGAGAGCATCGAAACGAAATTAAAACTCTTGTTTACAAATGAACATGAAACATAGTCATGAAAAGATAAACTTATGTTGCTAATTAATTATTAACATTATATTTTTTTAACGTTACATTTTAATTTTAAATAATTTAATATAATCAACTTTTTATTAAGGTTGAAAAATATTACGAAATATTCTTATTTTAGACATTACAAGACTTACAATATGTATATTAAATCAACATCCAAAAATAGAAGATTCAAATCGATTACTTTTATATAATTCAAAAATGCCATTTGAATGAAAATGTATGTCTGATATCCTTCATACATGTATATTTTTTTGATAAAACACCATCCTAATTATTTGCTGCTGACCAATACTGAACAGCTAAGAGATCCAATAAATGACTACTTGTACGAATTCTAACATCACTACAATAATACTAAAGAATTATACATTCAGAGTATTACCATAACTATGATGTTAAATATCGAAATTAATTTTAAAAAGGCAGAATACCAGTAACATATTGCTTTTTTTACGTTTTATTTATTATTGTTTATTTTAAACTGTTTTCTATTACGATATACAAGTGTTACATAGTGATACTGAATGTATTTGAGTTTTGGAGAATAGTTTGTTATAAAATCAATCAATAAATAATTCCACAAAAAACAATAATATCATAGCAGGAACCTAATAAAAAACACACTTCATATACATCACTTCAAATAAGCTAAACTTGACAAGTTAAAAATAGGAGAATAACATAGTTTTGCCGATCAGATCGTAATAGCTTATAATCATATACCGTAAGCAAACAGCATTTTGGACAGACTTAAAATTAAAAATAAAACAGTTTTTTGCAAGACAAAGTAAACGTTTAAACAAAGAACATGCGACTGTGTTGGAGCATCTTATCAAGGACGCGAAGGCGTTCAGGCTTCTTTTCCAAGTCCTTGTTGTTAAACTTCTGCCCGCTGAAAGTAGAAAGTCATAATTTAAGTTACCGTTAAAACAATTTTATCATACGCCTATGTAATGTTAGGCTATTAGCGTCTACCTTTCAAACAATGGCTGATTATACTAACTATACTAATTTCGCAACCGAATATAACAATGGGTTATCAAGAGGAATAAACGCTATATTTAGTTATATTTATTTTATTTGAATTAAATTATATTTTAAATTTCCTAATGCAAACGAAACATCGACTTTCGGTTTCGGTTATGAAAATTGGTTTGTCGATATCCGGCAAAACATATCATAATTTGTTTTATTTTATTTTATATAAGTTATAATCATCACTTTTAAGCCGTTAATATTAATAAACGTATGTAAATATATAATACATATTATTATATGTATTATTAAAAATATTTAGTCAAATTATTTTAAAATATACAATTCCTGACTACTTTATCAACTTAATTTCATTTTCTGGCGTTATCTCACTGTCTCAAAACCCTATGTTTTGCCGAAAAGCCGTCTACGATAAATATATACATTCGAAAAACATATCCCTTCTGGAACAGTAAAAATATAGGCCTCTCACCTTCTAATTATCACTAAGTTAGATCTTTAATCTCTTTCATGTAGCCAAATGTGCCTATAAATCAACAACGCGTTCAATTTTGACTATAATTTTTAGTTCACTATCGATTGTTTAAAAGATAAGATTCACTTGAAAATAATGTTCGTTTAATTTTCTGTGTGTTCTATTGCAGACAACGAACCGTCACATTATACTTCAAACCACTATACATACTTGCTGTAACATAATTTTAAGGCACGACTTTAATTGGACAGATTTGTTTACTTTTATGCATAGTAAACTTGACTGGCCGTTTAGTCTAGCGGTTAGTGGTACTGATTGGTCAGTCAGGGGGACAACTATCTGTCGTTTGTGCGATTCACATATATATCTGTCTCGAGCTTGATTGCTCTATGTAAAGTTGTTTGTATGTTTTTCAAGTCCCCTGCGACATAGAGGTTTGTCTAGCTCTTTGACATAAAGGTCATTGTCCGTTTTCCCGCATCAATGGAAACGGACTAGTATAACAGTAAACGTATACGTACTAGGTAAGCGAGCGTGCACGTAGACAGGCAAGGTGCGCGTAGTAGGTGGGCGTGGGGTAGGACACGGAGCGCATGCAGCGCGAGAAAAGATGGCACAGGTAGTACGTGAGCTGCTCCACCTCGTCGTCGGGGATCTTGCCGTCGTTGCACACGGCGTGATAGCGCGTGGGCCGAGCCGTGCCCTTCAGCGCCTGGTGCGACACCTGCCACCACATACATTCATAATTTGTTCTGTTTACGTCAAATTTGTATTTAGACTTGCTCCTTATTACGTAAGTGGAACTAAAGTACATTATGATTAGCAAAATGTAGACGTTTGTTGCGCCTGTACCTTCTCTTTCATATCGGTGTGAGTATATATTTATGTGTATAGATGTGTATTTACTATAAGAAATATGTAATTATTTATAGCAGCAGTCTGGTTACCATAGTACACGATAGTTTACAATCAGACGTCCGCGTGGATGTCGGAAGTTTATATATATATTTTTATTATACATTTAAAAATAATTCACATAGTGCAATGTATTCAATTTGTTTAAACAAAACAAATGAACCCAACTTGATAGGTTCTCTAGTAAGCAGTGAAGAGATCCAATATCAACATACTGGTTTCATCATTTGGGGATGAGGTTTTATAATCTTCGTCAAAAGCGAATGCCATGTTTATCAAGTCTATTGATTAAACTACTTCTCTTTTATTTACTTCAGTATCGGATAACATGCTGAATTTGATCAGCTTACATATAACAATAGCAAATAATATAAACAATATATACAAACCAGATAAAAGTCTAGTTCTGATGAGTGTACAATATCAGAATCGACGACAGTACCGGGCTCCACGTTATACTGGCAATAATCACCCTTGTTGAAGAATCTGAAATCAAGCAATAAGAAAATAAAATCTACGTGTTTAAAGTATACAATGATGTCAACTCCTAATAGAATAGTGTCATTATATATACATATATTTTAATGTTATTGTTTTTGTATTAAACTTTTTTTTCAAGTCGCATCACATTGGCTAACTGGCCATACCATATACATGTCGTAAATCGCCCGATCACTATTAATATTAAAACCTTTCTTTTGTGTTTTGAAAGTAATTAAAAAGTAAGAATAATTTAAAATTGAAGGAAAAACGTCGAACGACACATCGAGAACAGAACATACGTTGTCTTGCAGAATTATGCAGTGTCTATTAATCTGTCGGTTTCTATTTTTGCAAGATCAAATTATTATAAATGTAAATGAATGTGAAAATGTACATAAACCAATGTTGATTTTCATTACAATAACCACTTAGCCTATCTTCAGAAGTCGGATGACTTTTACAATTTTGCTCAGCTGCTTCCGACGTATATATTATAATATCAATAAAATTTAAAATATAAAGGTGAAAGTGAAAAGGACAGGTAGAGTAAGCGGTCGCACGTGCTTTGACCCCAGCGTCAGCTAAAACGATTTTTTTTTCTGCAGGACCGTTTCTTTCGACTCATCATCAAAGGTATTATATTAGCACTATCGTCTGTTTTCGTTGTCGAGAGCGTTTCCCTAACATCGTGCATATCTTAATGACGAAACATTAATTGTACATATTACAATAGGAACACCATCTCCTTCTCTGTTTTTTTTTTATCTATGAAACTCTTAACGTTGAAAACCGTCGAGTTCAGTGAAACCAAAACAATTCTCTTTACCTAGTATGATGCCTTTTCTGCACAAGTAAAAACAATATTTCAGGTTTCCTCGTTGCACCTGCCAATCGCTGATAAGCGGAATGAACAGCAGCTAGTTCGCTGTTCATAACCTGCAAATATACAAACGAAACAAAACATAAAAACCATTTTACATCGAAAAAAGAAATATATAGACAACTTTGTAAAAGGTGTCGCCACCCATGTGCTGTTATAATTTATATTATATACATTTTAAAGCACTGAGGAGCTCATTTCAACTTTTAGAATGTATATACTTTTAATTAATGCATTGGTAAACATACTGATATGACAATTCCAGGCATTATTTTGTTCAAAATTTCAATTATTTTCAATAAAATATCAGGACAATTCTTAGAAAAAATTTGATGAGGACTCTCTTAAGTCTGTCTGTTTTTTATTTAGATATTATTGGAAAGATGAGTTTTCCTGGATCAAACTAAATTAACGTTTTATTCAGTACCAAACTATAATTCAGAATAGTCAACTTCGTACTTCGAGTGGCTACAATAGAATGAATACTGTAGTAAATATGTGTGCTAGATATTAATTATGAACACTATGTAACTAATAATAAAACTGAAGTTTTTATTTGTTTAAGTCTCTCGAACAATCGGTCAAATTCGATTTTCTTTTTATAAGATAGAGTATTTTTAATTAGATATTAAATATATGTAGACTACTGCGACCATTAAGCGGCGGAGCAGTGAGCATAAACGCAAACTTTGGGGAACGGCTAGTAATAATAGCCAATATTTTCAATTTCAGGGCAAATTCAGTACAACACTGTTTTTGTTAATTATGAAAATTACCTGCACAAATTGTCCTTCCGATACACCATCACGAAAAACAAATATTTTCCTCGGTAGCTGATTCATATTTCGCTCCTTGTAAAGCTTTAAGTGATCTAACATCATGTCTTCAAATTCTACAATCATTTCTTTCTGTAAATGTAAAACAAAAATAACTTAGGCTTTTAATTTGTTTTATACTTGTTTATAATCTAACTATTTAGGAGGTGCAAAGACTTTTTTATATATGGTACAATTATTTTTTTCTAAATTGGTGTGTAACGAAGTTTATTTCTTTTAGCTTTGGGTACAAACTAAAACAGACTAAACATACCTAAACAAAAGATTAGTATCGGTTCAGTATTATCTGGTTATCCATAGAACTGCTACAGATAAAAAAACAATAACAAAAAATTACCAGTACTACCATAGGTAAACAAGAATCCCATAACAAAAAAAAAATATGAATATATATAGTCTCCTTTTAGTTGTGCACCGCAAATCGCCCATTAGGTACCTTATAATAAAATCGGTCGGTAAATAAGTGGTTGCCTGTAAGAGATCACAGTGGCAATATTTTATTGTATCCTTCTGACTGCTATTGTAAAACTTGGTGTGCAATAAAGAATATTAAATCCATACTTGCCTTCGGTGTTTGTACACTCAGTTCAATATTGTATATGTAACATTTGGGATCAATGGATGCGGTAACTGCAGCAATACTGGGCACGTTAGACTGCAATAAGACAAAAATATTTATATTATAATAGTAGCATTATTGTCCCGCAAAACTAAAATACATATTTATATTTTTTGAGACTAAACAACCCAAAATTTTAATTCAAAAATCAAGTTTTGACCAACATACGAAACGCTGTACGCTATACGGCATGTTGGTATATAGATTGTCTATCATTTGCTGTCAAACGATATTAAAATATAGTAATTGCCATTATTGCAACATTCGCGAATGCAAAAACATATTGGAAAAAACTCCTGACAAGTTGTGGATTACAGTGGGAGAGATATAAGTAAAATCTCAGGCTTAAAATGGTTATGTGGGGTCCTAAATCTGTTTCACTATAATTTTGATACGCGAAAGTAGCGATTAGATTAGTAGAATAAGTATAATTTATAGTAAATAATAATAATTTTAAAAAATTATGACCATTATTTGATTACGAATTGTGCAACGTCACACAAAAATAAAAACAAAAACTTTAAATTGAATTTGACTCAATTAATGTGAATGTGTTTTAATTTTTTTAATATATTAATAATAATATTAAATATAAATTGATTAATGTAAATTAATAATCCTGTAAGATACAAGAATCAAATAAGAAAATCTATATTAACGTAAGAAAGGCGAGCGCTTAAACCAGTAAAGTCTATATATAATACTGACCTGGTCTGGAGACGGATGTGTCACGTCGGCGCCAACAACCATTACGCCACCGTCTCTCAAACACCGCGGCATAGTTTTGTCGCCCAAAGCTTGATTAATTCCCATTAACTTTGAATTAACCTATGAAAATCAAAATAATTTAAAAATACGTTTGGAACTTATTAGGGCCTATAGACATTGATTTATAACAGAGGGTATAAGGAATAGCATACCGAAAATTGAAATAGTGGATTCAGATCAACATTCTGAGTTGGAAATAGTATAATTGTAGATGTACGACTAGGTCAAAACTATAGGCAAATGATAATTATTGTACTATATTGTACAATAATTGTTACTTTAAATAAATAATTAAAAGAGGGGGGGGGGGGGGGAGGGAGAAACGAGCAGACCGAAATAATATGTAAAATGGTGTTACAATTATAGTCTTTTTTTATTGTATGTTTTCTTGTATGTAGTCTTTTTCATTTTCTGTTTTATTCCAAAAATACATTTTTAAATTTATAAGGTAATTACTTTTTATTTTATGTTAACCAATATATACTAACAAATATAATCTGCTGTCATTTACTGCATTGAGTTTTATTTGCCAGACTGTATTAATTTTATATATACATACAGCTTACATTGCATGTTTGCTTCTAATCAAAATGCTCTCCAAGCTATTCAAGCATATGTTTTTTTGCGGAGTATCTATACTATATTTGGTACATAGTATACATAGATACTGTCTAACATATAAGGTACCTGCAGATTGTGAAGAAAGAAATATCATTATTAGTATGATATACTAATAATGATATTCCTTTCTTGTATGTAAACTCTCCTAACTTGGTATGTAAACTTTTATATTACCAGTAGTTTAATATTAACAGATACATATGTGCCTAAAATATGGTATAAAAAAATTAATGCACCAGCATAATTTTTACATGATACAATTGAAGAATATGTTTATGAAAATGTACAATAAAATATATTGACTAAAATATTTATTTAATTTGTCTATCGCATTATTATATTTATATACTGTGTATCTCATGTAAGTGAACTGTTTATTGTTCTCATGAGAATAAAGTTTCTTTAAACCTATCACATTTGTATGTCATGCCTTCTTGTTACTAAATACAATAATAAATTATAATATCCACGAGTATATAACAATAAAACCTTATGAGATATTGTATCTATGAAAATATGGGTAATAATATTTTAAATTCCTAGACCTATAAATTAAGGTATGAATCATCCTGTTACTTGGGCAATCTCCTTTATAAAAGTAATAATAGTACCTTCAACAGAATATTTTTCGCTGTCATAGCGTTCATGCGGCGCGTGGTAGCCTCCTTAAGGCACTGTGTGAGCATACCCACTTCACGTTCAGCCATTTGCTTTACCTTACAATTAAAAACAATATATATACACATATTCAAGACAATCACATTAATTTAGTAAATCATTATAATTAATTAAAACTTAATTAATCAAATCTATCTCTCATGATTTTTTTAAGTTTCATAAATGACATTAAATCACTTGCTTTAGTAGTAAATAGGATATTATCCAGCAGAGGGAGTTTCTGCAGGGCCAATATTATTATTGTGCAAATACTGAGTTTAATGTTAATATTATAACTTAATTAATATATAAATTTATAATTTTTATTTTATATAAAAAATATAATATACCCTGTGATAATGGTCTCTTCCCCTTGCAGATACAACCACGAAGAGCAACCTGATACCTTGATCCAATGACGAACGTAATACGTTGTTTAGTGACGTAAGTGAAACGTCGAATCTTTTAACTGTTGGGTTTGATATATTCATACCTAACTGTTTGCCTGCACTCATAATCTGTAAAAAAATATTTTATAGGAATGAAAACAGTAAGAGACATTTCTTCGAAGATTTAATCATGTCAGTAAATATTTGCATTTACATTTTTTATTATAAATTTTATACACAGACGAAGACGGGTCAACTAATGGTAAGTGATAACCGGCACTTAAGAAGGTGATGAGGGTAGAGGATGAGTTTCTGTAGTGGTACGGCCATGCTTGCTTAAGCACGAATGGGCCGGCTCGACCGGTGCGATACCACGGCCTCACAGAAAACCGGTTGTGAAGTAACGCTTGCGTTGCATTTCCCCGAAATGAGTGAGGTCTCCGGAGGCCCAAAATCCCCCACCCCCCTAATGATAGCGCTGTTAACGAAAAGGATACCCCAGGGGGGTACCAGCGCTAGCGTTGGAGAATCCCCCCCTGGACGTCCATCCTCAGTACGGATTATGCCTGAGCGTGGACGCCCAGGCTGCCCCTCGTACTCTGGGGGGGGGTCAACTGCGCTCTCAAAATCTGCTCGGGGCAAGAGAAGGCACACCATGGCACCCCCTGTCACGTTTACCGTGGATTTTTGTAACATCAGGGGCTTACATTCGAACCTCGACACTGTCCACCACCACCTTGAGACAGCAAAGCCGGCTTTGCTCTTTTTAACCGAGACGCAGATATCATCTCCAGCGGACACATCCTACCTCTGCTACCCTGGGTACGGACTGGAACACTCCTTTGTTCCTAAGGCTGGTGTATGCGTGTGCGTTAGAGATGATATCACTTCTCGCCGCCTCGGCAATCTTGAAGGTAGGGACCTCTCCATCTTATGGCTACGTGGAGACTGCGACGACCATCCCCGCATCTACCTATGCCTCTACAGGTCCCATAGCGGTGATGCCGAAACGCACCGACTCATCGACCACGTCCAAATGGCTACAGACTCAGTGCTCCAGCAGGTCCCATCCGCAGAGATCGTGATTCTTGGCGACTTTAACGCCCATCACGCCGAATGGCTTGGTTCGCGCAAAACCGATCATGCGGGAAGATCTGTTCACGATTTCGCCTTGGCATATGGCTTGACGCAGCTGGTAGCAACGCCTACGCGAATCCCAGATGCAGAAAGCCACGTGCCTTCACTGTTGGATCTTCTGCTGACCTCACATCCTGACGGCTACAAAGTATCCGTTGAGGCCCCTCTTGGCTCTTCGGACCATTGCCTGATTAGGAGTATGGTGCCACTCGTTCACTCGCTGCGGCCGCGAGTTATAGGCAGTCGCCGCGTATGGCACTATAGGTCAGCAGACTGGGATGGAATGAGAACATTCTTTGCATCCTACCCATGGAGGCAGGTTTGCTTCTCGCCGGATGATCCCAATGTCGTTGCTGACTCTGTCGCGGATGTTGTGCTTCAGGGTATGGAACTTTTCATTCCATTCTCCCTGATTCCCACAGGTGGCAAGTCCCAGCCTTGGTTTGGTCGAACCTGCAAAGCGGCGTCCCGCCGAAAGCAGGAATGTTACCAAGCATGGGCTAATGCAGCGACAGCACGGGATGTAAAGACCAGCACATTAAAGAAGCAATTTAACTTTGCCTCCAGGTCCCTCAAAAGAGTAATTGCTGGGGCGAAGTCGGCTCACATCGGCAGAATTGGCGAGAGACTAGTTAGTCTCCCCTCCGGAACTCGTGCATTCTGGTCTCTTGCCAAAGCTGTCCAGGGGAACTTTTGTAAGCCATCCCTTCCACCTCTGCGCATAGGAGATAATTCGTTGGCCCACGACGCTAAAGAAAAAGCCGATCTTCTGGGCAAACTCTTTGCGTCCAACTCGACCCTGGACGACGGGGGAAACGCACCGCCGACCATACCGCAGTGCGAGACCCACATGCCGGAAGTCCGGTTTACACAAAGGGCAGTGCGTAAAGCGCTTCTTGCCCTCGACGTTCATAAGTCGAGTGGGCCCGATAGAATCTCTCCTATCGTGCTGAAGACGTGTGCTCCAGAGTTAGCACCGGTTTTAACGCGCCTTTATCGGCTTTCCTACTCTCTTGGCGTAGTCCCGAACTCATGGAAGACAGCTCTAGTGCACCCAATCCCTAAAAAAGGAGATCGCTCGGATCCGTCCAACTACAGACCCATAGCTATCACCTCCTTGTTCTCCAAGATAATGGAATCCATTGTTAACTGTCAGCTCCTCCGGTACTTAGAAGACCACCAGCTCCTCAATGATCGACAATACGGCTTCCGTCAGGGTCGTTCAGCTGGTGATCTTCTCGTATACTTGACTCACCGGTGGGCACAGGCGATCGAGACCAAGGGGGAAGCGTTGGCCGTTAGTTTGGACGTGGCGAAGGCCTTCGATCGAGTCTGGCACAAAGCGCTCCTTGCGAAGCTTCCTTCCTATGGGCTTCCCGAGAAACTGTGCAATTGGCTCACCAGTTTTCTTACAGACAGAAGCATCAAGGTCGTTGTTGACGGTGCATGCTCCGACTCGAAGTCTGTTAATTCTGGTGTCCCACAAGGCTGTGTGCTATCACCCACGCTGTTTCTTCTGCATATCAACGACATGCTGCAGATTAGCAGCATCCATTGCTATGCAGACGATAGCACGAGTGATGCCCTTTACACCGGCCGCGCTAACATTTCTCGGGTAAACGTCATCGAAAGCCGATCCAAACTTGTGTCTGAAATCGAAACGTCTTTTTCAAAAGTTTCAGATTGGGGTCGACTTAACCTAGTCCAGTTTAACCCCACGAAGACACAGGTTTGCGCGTTCACCGCTAAAAAGATGCCATTGGTCGTATTACCTCAATTTGAGAGCCCTTCCCTAACTGCATCAGACAGTATCTGAATCCATGGCGTCGATATATCAAGCGAAGTCCAGTTTCGCGGTCACTTAGAGAGTAAAGCCATATTAGCCTCGAAGAAGCTTGGTGTGCTAAACAAATCGAGACAGTATTTTAATCCGGCCCACCGCCTGCAACTTTATAAGGCGCAGGTTCGGCCGCACATGGAATACTGTTCTCATCTCTATGCAGGTGCACCCCAGTACCAGCTTTTCCCTCTTGACCGCATACAACGGAGAGCGACTCGCATCATCGACTGCTAAGATATTTCTGATCGACTTGACACCTTGGCGTTGCGTAGAGATGTAGCTTCACTCTGCATCCTCTATCGCTTGTATCATGGGGAGTATTCAGAGAAATTGTTCCGACTTATACCGGCGGCAGGTCTTCCATCGTCCTACGTGACAAAATATCCATCCCCATCACCTGGACGATTGGCACTCCACCACTGTGCGCTTCTCGAGAAGCTTTTTGCCTCGCACAACCAGCTTATGGAACAAATTGTCGCCTGCCGTATTTCCGAACCGATACGACCTTCAAACCTTCAAGAAGAGAGCGTAACCTCTACCTAAAAGGCCGGCAACGCACTTGTGACTCTTTGAGTTGCGGGTGTCCATGGGCGGGGTAGTCACTTACCATCAGGTGACCCGACTGCTCGTTTGCCCCCTATCGCATAAAAAAAAAAAAAAAAAAAGGAGAGGATCTCTAAATTTCAAAACAACAGTGTAGTATGTTAAAAAATTAAAGCAGTAGACAAGAGCCCGTTATCTATTGTAAATGTTAGTAATATATAAATTGATAATATGTAAACTAATTTACATACCATGTTTATAACATTTTCATAATCGTTATTGTGGCTCGTTTCAACGGCAATGAATCCCCAACTTAAAAGTGCTTCGGGCTTCAACAGCTGATTAGCTTGCCATTGTCCCTTCCTGAAAGAAATATTTGTACTTTATACAAGAAAGTTGGCAATGTTGCTGATGCAGATGTTACGCAAATGTTACGATGTCAGCAAAACCACAGTAATTTAGTGTTGGGCTTTTTCCAGTATAGTAGAAATCTAGTATTCTACAGTAACGTACGTAAATTAAACGCAAGACAACAAATTTTTTAGTCAGTTTTTCAGCCGGGTCAACCATCTACTAGTGAGTATACCTGACGATGAGTTGATGAGATTTGCTGTCGACTATAAAGCATATCTGACGTTTTAAAAGCGGTTAAACGTCTTAAGGCATAGGACCGGACGGTGTACCAACTTGTATTATAAAATACTGTATTTCAAAAACCACTTTTACATATTTTTAACCTGTCTCTGGTAACTGCCACATATCCCGAATTATGGAAGGTAGCACAAGTTACAGTACACTAATTACAGACCAATTGCCGTGCTATCAGCAAAGTATTTGAGTTGAGTGAGATATACTGGATCTACACATTAAAAGACAGATAAAAGCACAGTTGACTGAGTGTCAACATAGGTTTAGAGCCGGCAGATCTACGAGCACTAATTTAATTAGTTTTGTTGATTATTCTGTATTCTGTTGCTGAATTAAAGAAGTAAGTGGACGCGGTATACTTTTTTTTTATTTATTTGGGAAAATAAACAGTATGTATGTATGTATGTAAATAAACATAATGTGTATATTTATACTACATTTTTTCTTGTATTTATACTACTTTTAGACTATTTCCTTTTTTCTCCCTTATTCTTCGCACCTACCACTTTTATTTTTGCAACACCCCAAGGTTGACTGGCAGAGAATGCCTAAGGCATTAGGTCCGCCTTGTACAATATGTGCATAAAGTTAAATAAATAAACAGTCACGAGGATGATTACAATAAAACCTTAAAATAAAGCAATACCTTTGTGAGACCAACAACATTTTCCACGTAATATTTTCCCCATTTTTTTGCAAGTATCATGCGTTGCTTGTACCCTGACGAATTGAAAGTAATTCAAACGAACCTACAAACTTGAAAAATCTAAATGTTCAAATGATTTAATCTTTGTCACAAGCCTTTTAAATGTTCTCGAGGATATGGCAAGCATGTCTATATGTAATATTAATTATTATTAATTCGACGTAAAGGCGCTGGCAGACTAGCATTAGTACGAGAAGTCGACATACGTGGTAGAGCCATGCTTAGGCACGAATGGGCCGGTGAGAGACCACGGCCTCACAGAAAACCGGTTGTGAAGTAACACTTGCGTTGCATTTCCCCGAAATGAGTGAGGTCTCCGTCACGTTTACCATGGATTTTTGTAACATCAGGGGGCTTACATTCTAACATCGACACTGTCCACCACCACCACCTTGAGACAGCAAAGCCAGCCTTGCTCTTTTAAACCGAGAAGCAGATATCATCTCCAGCGGATACATCCTACCTCTGCTACCCTGGGTACGGACTGGAACACTCCTTTATTCTTAAGGCTGGTGTATGCGTGTACGTTAGAGATGATATCACTTCTCGCCGCCTCGGCAATCTTGAAGGTAGGGACCTCTCCATCTTATGGCTACGTGTAGACTGTGACGACCATCCCCACATCTACGTATGCCTCTACAGGTTGGGACCTGTAGATAGCGGTGATGCCGAAACGGACCGACTCATCGACCACGTCCAAATGGCTACAGACTCAGTGCTCCAGCAGGTCCCATCCGCAGAGATCGTGATTCTTCGCGACTTTAACGCCCATCACGCCGAATGGCTTGGTTCGCGCAAAACCGATCATGCGGGAAGATCTGTTCACGCTTTCGCCTTGGCATATGGCTTGACGCAGCTGGTAGCAACGCCTACGCGAGTCCCAGATGCAGAAAGCCACGTGCCTTCACTGTTGGATCTTCTGCTGACCTCACATCCTGACAGCTACAAAGTATCCGTTGAGGCCCCTCTTGGCTCTTCGGACCATTGCCTGATTAGGAGTATAGTGCCACTCGTTCACTCGCTGCGGCCGCGAGTTACAGGCAGTCGCCGCGTATGGCACTATAGGTCAGCAGACTGGGATGGAATGCGAACATTCTTTGCATCCTACCCATGGAGGCAGGTTTGCTTCTCGCCGGATGATCCCAATATCGTTGCCGACTCTGTCGCGGATGTTGTGCTTCAGGGTATGGAACTTTTCATTCCATTCTCCCTGATTCCCACAGGTGGCAAGTCCCAGCCCTGGTTTGGTCGAACCTGCAAAGCGGCGTCCTGCCGAAAGCAGGAATGTTACCAAGCATGGGCTAATGCAGCGACAGCACGGGATGTAAAGACCGGCACATTAAAGAAGCAATTTAACTTTGCCTCCAGGTCCCTCAAAACAGTAATTGCTGGGGCGAAGTCGGCTCACATCGGCAGAATTGGCGAGAGACTAGCTGGTGATCTTCTTGTTTACTTAACTCACCGGTGGGCACAGGCGATCGAGATCAAGGGGGAAGCGTTGGCCGTTAGTTTGGACGTGGCGAAAGCCTTCGATCGGGTCTAGCACAAAGCGCTCCTTGCGAAGCTTCTTTCCTATGGGCTTCCCGAGAAACTGTGCAATTGGCTCACCGTTGACGGTGCATGCTCCGACTCCAAGTCTGTTAATTCTGGTCTGCACAAGGCTGTGTGCTATCACCCACGCTGTTTCTTCTGCATATCAATGACATGCTGCAGATTAGCAGCATCCATTGCTATGCGGATGCTCTTTACACCGGCCGTGCTAACATGTGCAAAACATGTCATGCGGTGTTCCGCAGGGTTCGGTGCTGGGCCCCTGGTGACATGCTATGCCGACGACACTCTCGTGACGGCGAGGGGCAAGACACACCGCGAAGCGACCATAAAGGCCACGGCCGGGGTCGCTCAAGTCGTTACGAAAATTCGGCGGCTGGGTCTTGAGGTGGCTTTACATAAATCGGAGGCCCTCTGTTTCCATGAGCCCCAGACGGGGCCACCTTCGGGATCCAGCATAATTGTGGGAGGTGTTCGCATCGGCATCAAGCCCTCGATGAAGTATCTAGGGCTTGTCCTCGATAGTCTGGCCCTTAAACTCATAGGGACTGCGGCTGCTCTGTCGCGGCTGCTACCTAACTTAAGAGAGCCCGACGGCCCGATCCGAAGCGGCGAGTCTCCTAGCTGGATCTTCACCATTGGACCTGGAAGCGAAAGTCCTTGCGTCGCTAGATAACTGGCGCAAGGAAGCGCTGGAGAGAGGGCTGCGACCCATGCCTTGTGAAGTCGATGCACAACGGTTCCAGCTCCACCAGGTCCTTTTGGTCAGTTGGAAAGAACGACTTGAGCGACCGAGCGCAGGGCACGCCACAATTGCGGCGGTAAGGCCCGTCATGGAGGATTAGCTAGAGAGGCGACATGGCAGCCTCACCTACCGGTTGACACAGATACTCACCGGGCACGGCTGCTTTGGTGAGTATCTGTGTCGTATAGGCCGGGAGCCGTCTGCGTGCCATCACTGCGGAAGCTGTCGCGAGGACACTGCACTTCACACTTTAGTGGAGTGCACAGCGTGGGCGCACCAGCGCGTCAACCTTGCCACGGTTATTGGTTAGGGAAGTCTCTCGCTAGAGACCATGGTTCTGTCCATGGTCCAAGCGCGTGGGATTCCGCCGCCTTATTTTGCGAAGAGGTCATGTTGGCTAAAGAGGCGACGGAGAGGATTCGGGAGAGAGCAAGTACTCTCTCGTCCCGCAGAACACGCAGCAGGCGCCGGAGAGCACGAGCAACGATCTCCGGCGCTGGCCTGGGGGTAACGGGTCGGGCTGCCCTTACCCTAGCAGAAGCAGGCCTGAGACGGTGGTGCGACGTGTTCCACGCTCGCCTCTCAAACTGGAGGAGGGCTAGGCCTCTCGTATTCAATGGTGGTGGTGCCTCGTGCAAAAGAGGTGGCCAAGGTCTGCAGGGTTCCTGGAAACATCTCTTCTAGGGTATACTCAGGTCCCTTGCAATAGACCCACTTGTGCCGGAACACCGTGTGGTTTTAGTCGGTACGAGTCTGACATACCACTTCACCGTCAGCTCCGGTGAGGTGTCATCACCTCACCGGAGCTGACGGTGAGGGTTTTCCACACGAATAAAAAAAAAAAAGGTATTGCAATAGTTTTCAAACGAGACACGGGAAGAAAGTAAATTGGGGTTCGAACAAGAATCAGAAAAAAACATCTAAAATATATACATAAAAAAATATTAATTGAAATATTAAATACATATTTTGCCAAATAATAGATACATAGTATAACAATTAAGATATTTGCTATCTGTTCCTCTATTCAAGCGAAACACCAATCACAGCGCGTGCTGTCTGGACCCAAAAAGTATAAACATATTAACATAGAACCTCCAAGTAAATAATATTATCGTGGTGTTGAGTTGATTTTTCAACAATTAATTGTATATTTATAGGTCAAAAAGTTCAGAATTGCGGGAAAATTGGTAATTTTTAAGATATCTATTATTTTGCACATAATCTTCCTGAGAAAATAGACATCCTTTTTAAAAACCCAAATTTTCGACTAATTTAATTACTTTTCACTTACACTGTCAAAAAAGCTAGGGTTAAGGGATAACGCAAGTCTAGGATGGTGTAACGGGACTTAGACTACAAAAGCTGTCAATTAGACCGTAAATGTGGAGGCTCTACTAGCCGCTCCAATTACAGGGGCATCAAAGGCTGACTACCTAAACTCATAATATATATAAGGGTTTGTCTGAAAATCAGTCTCGAGATATAACAATATAGTGTATAAAGTGTTGAAAAATCTGCCCTTTAGGTAGTTCAGATTTTTTGTACAAATAGTTTTCAATAGTGTATATTACTTTTAAATACTTTTAGTAATCAAATAAATAACCTTGGCACTGTCGTTCCTCGTCCTATGTCCAATAATGGGGGATCAAGTATTCTTGCCTTCACTTCATAAAACTTGTCGGAAATGTCCAATCCAAACTGTTTGAAATCTCTGTTTCTTGAGTATTGCATCTATAAAGTATATTTTTTTTTATTATATAGAATATAATTATACATATTTACATATTTAACAGACATAAGAGACATTGATTCCTAGTTTAAGGTTTGAATATGACCTTTAACCCTCATTGTCTCCTAATCCTAATGTTATCATTTTAAAGGTGAATTTGTTTATGTGGTTGTCAGGCTTCACCCGCTCATGATGACATTTGACATAGATATATCAGAGGTGCAAAAAGAGATTTAGTTTTTTTTTCATTATTATATAGTAACAAACAGACGGGTCAGCTAATGGTAAGTGACTACTGCGGTCCATGGAAACCTCCAACTCAAGAGTCGTAAGTGCGCCGCCCGTATTCGAAAGTGCTGAGAGAGGGGGGGGGGGGGCAGGGGAAAGAGAAAAGGGAATATGAGGAGAGGGGTTGGGTTGTTCGGCCCTCGGTACTCTCACTCACTCACTCAGCAATACAATGCAAACATTGTTTGTCGACTGGTTTTAAATTGGTCGAGCCGGCCCATTCGTGCCTTACTACTCTCCCAAGGTGGATGTACCTATGAACCATAAAAAAGGTATGTTGCCGAAGAGTATTAAAACAAGATTTATGTAAGAGTAGGCGGACAAAAGCAACTTATTATTATGAAAGGTAATCAGTTCATTGTAAGAGCCTAATTTATTCAGGGTTTTATGTATCAACTTGCTATGTAACACGGGGCGCGGGTTGTATGTATCAACTTGCTAGTTGATACATACAACCCGCGCCCCGTGTTCGCACAAGTAGTGCACCCAAATGTGTCAATGTTTTGTCAAAATATTGATCGGGAGTTATTGGATAGATGATATTAATTGATAATAGTATAGAGCAGTAACTTACACTGGAAATAACTTCTGTGATCTTCTTCAGGCGCTGGTCAGGTGGTGTGGCCGCTTCCCTCACCATCTTTGACACTTGAGTCTCATTAAGTTGTCTGGACAGTGGCTATAACACAAAAGGATTTACACTGCTTGTTCATTTTTGGTCGTTTATCAATAATTGCAATTTTTTGATACTAAGCAAGGGCAACCGCAACCATAGAGAGCTAAAGATCTTTAAATGAAATATATGTATAAAATAAATGGGCTTTGAATCTAGATTTTCATTCGGATTGACCTTAATTGCATATTTAATGTCATCTCGCTGACCGTCTAATTAATAATGACAGTTATAAATAATATAAAAGATGTAATAACTATTCATGACTACCGGAAATACTGTGGGGCATTATAACTACCCATTATGTGTTAATGTTGACACACCCCCACACACCATGAGGTGGGATGTTTTGTTAAATACTAGTGCTAAACGAGTAGACACACACAACTTGTCTTGCTGGATTTATTACTAATATAATTATATTTACTAATATTAAATACACGCCTATCTTATAACTCTTGCATCTGATCAACATTACATAAGTAGGAAGCATTCACTTACATACAACACATAAAAGTTTTATTGCATTGTATTCGTACATCTTAAATGTTATAATTTTTGTTTCTTTTTTCTTGGATTTCCCGAGAACTATCTAAGGCCTGGAAATCGTTATGTTCACTGTTCACTTTGAATACTTATAAATGACTAAGTACTGTAACATATTATATATTACCTGCCCATACGCGACATCCAGAAGTTCGACTGGGAAATATATGCTCTTTTCTTTGGGTCCAACCCAAATACAGTTGAAGTGAGGGTATTTAATTCTAAAAAGAAATTAAACAAATCGTCATCACAGATGCTGAAGAAAACAACTATTATGGCCTGAGCTACTTTTACAACTGTCTCACTCGCGCACTGAAGGTTCCGAAAGTAAATAAACTTCTACATATCTAAACAGTATGTATCTAAATAATTCGTCAATCTCAGGGTTCGCTCCGTCGTACTTCAGACTTAAAACCATAAAAATTTGCTAGAACCAAGGTCTCCAAAGCACATACACGTAAAGAAAAAATCTGAAGTTCATAAATTGTTCTCATATAATACACAAAAAATACGAAACAGTACTGCAAGTACAATTTAGGCTAGTACTATTTTCAATGTATGTATATTCCATCTTAATTTCTGCATTTAATCACATTTTATTGCATAAAAATATATATACATTTTTTTTACATAAAAATTTGTCATTGTTAACCAGGTAGTAAACTAAGCTCTGTGACATCCTAGAAACGTGATTTTTCCTAACAAATATGGAAACATAGCCCACGGAAGCCGCCCAAATCGTGGCGTTCCTGGATTTAGGGTATAGTCAGTGTGTTGTTGCTGCTCGATTGCATCATCTGATCCTCTCTGGTATGTTTACTCGCCGTCCACGATCTGGTAGATATCGAGTCACGTCTGAGCAAGATGACCGGTGTAATGCGTCAGTATCTTTAAGAAATCGTCACTTTCAACACTATTCAACTACAGCAGCGGCTACGGGAGGATTCACTGTGAGCGATCCAACTTTATAGGGTAAAAACATACCTGCTGAATAAAATATTATAATAAATAAATTAAATTTTATTTTGAAACATTAATGAAATGAAACATTAATATTCGTTGAACGATACCTTATAATATCCGCAATTAACGGGCATTATTATATTTTTTTTTGTTTAATGTAAAAAAATACACAAACTTCAGAAGTGTTAATTTTTTTATGAGAAGTGTAGTTAGTTTCACATAGGCACCTAGAAAACTTTTGTTATTACAAACTCATATTCATATTATGTAATTAAAAAACGATGTATGAGAGGTACTGCAAATTTAAGTTTGTCGTTCGGAAAACGTGGTGAACATTATTCGAGAATCGAATCCTGAGAAAGATGAACTATTTAGACAAGTAGAAGTTTTTTTTTTAATTGTAGTTAAATACTAAATTTTATATAATTATACAGTTGCTTCATTTTTGTTTAGAGGATTTTAACCTTCTTTATTGTGCTTAATAAAAATCTAACTACAGAAATTTTGTCAACTTAAGGCATACGTACTGGTAACCCTTCTGTGTAGCAAAGTATTCACCGACTGTAATCTGCCGCTGCTTCCCGTCAGCTTCGTTCAACCAGAATTTTAGTTTACCTGGTGGGTCCACCAGTCCATTGCAAATATACTCCCGTTTTTGGCCCGCAGTTGGAGTGGAACCTACCATAGTTGCTACTACCTACACGAAAAAATCATATACTTTACAGATTAAATATAACAGTTATGAAGTTTCCTTTTTTTATTAGCTTGAATACGCTATTTTTAAATATTTTATTGAAATAAACTATTATTGAAATTAAATGCCTGCAAAAAGGTCTGTTGTATATGTATACATACATATTTTTATCTATTTATATATATAATTTTTACAAAATTTTGAAGCTAATACTAATTACATGCATTGTTATAAACCACTGAGGTTTGTCAACACCCATACAAGGAATAGACGGATTTCGATCCCAAACAAGGATTTTTTGAGAAACACTTCGAAAGTCTAAAAATAAAGGTTCATCTGATGAAATTGAATTTATAGGGTCAAGTACGTTTTAAAGTATCGCCGGAATATGATTATTATTTTAACATTTTTGGATGGTAGTTAATTCTTATTATTAAAATAGAAAATCAACTGTCAATCAGGATTCCTATAATAATGTGTTTCTCTATCTAATTTTAAAAAATCATCGATATTGACGGACATCATTAGACACGAGAAAGATGCTGAGAGCGTGGAAAATACTGCTCGACGTGATGGATATGAGGTTCCACACCTCTTCAGGCTTGCTGAAAAGTCACCTAACCATCCACAATCGTTTACATGAAGTGGGTCTGGGTGCTTCCCGAAGGCCGCTGAGTGTCTCACGGCTCACGGGTCCCAGGGCGGGCTATAGCACCCCGCAATTGTAGGACCCGTAAACAATGGACTCGCGAACATTGAAATTGGAATTGGAGGAAGAAGACTGGCGTTGTGTTTGTGTGTTGTGTACGAGTACTTTGTGCCGTGGCCTGCTCAATCGTCACACCTCAACCCAATTCAGACATGGAATATGGTTCAAAGAGGAGCACTGCCTAGTATGGACGCCATGGATACCGCACAAAAAAAAATTGAATTGTTAGAAAGAACGAAGGGAGGCCATTTCTCAGTGTTTTTGATGAACTGATTTTAAGCATTCCGAATGCTGTAATCAATCTTTAAAATAAAAATATGAAATTTCTTATTTTTGCCATTTAATTGACGACATTAACTTGGTTACTTCCCACAATTTGCAAAAATTGGATTTTTTCTTAATTTTTACAAAATATGGGGATAAGTTTCTAACATAGACAAAATGTAAACATAGGAATTAAAGTAAGAAGCCAACCTGGAAGACTAGATTTGGTAAATATTAATTGGATTATTTTATATAGTTAAAAATGTACTTGATCCCTAGACACTTTTGATGTGTGTATTTTCAAACCAGCACAACACAAAGATTATTACTATCATTTTTGCTTTGCTACCGAACGAAACAGACAGGCAACTCATGTAGAAAATTTTAAGTGCGACTATGAAATTTTAAATGCAATAATACGTTCTCTCATTTCAATAAAAATGTATATAGAAAAGTTAAAAGCTTTAAATTTGACTGGCAACAGTGAAGGCAGAACAAGAATGGCATCTTATTGCCTATGTTGCCATTTAATAGAATAAATAACGGCATGGTTTTTTATAGTAAATTTTGCACTCTTAACTGAAAAAAATGTTTTATTTAAAAATACTTTGAAGAGCAATATATACTAAAACTGAATCCTAAAATATTGAGTTGTTCATAAACACCTGACCACAAATCCACATGACGGACGTTCTTCGCATTTGTGGCCAGTTTGAAGAAGGAGGCAATACATTACGACCATATACGTACAACCGACTTCAATGCGTCTATCATAAAATTTAAGACTAATATGGTTTTCTCATGGATGCCATTATCACAACTGGACTAAACTATCATCTAACTACCCTTGAAGTACATCCTTTCCAATAAAAAAATAATCATCGAAATCGGTTGGCGTGATATTCAGTTATTCGTCCGTTTGTCGCGCACATGCTTAATGCAAAAATTTAAAACTTATATGGTTTTCTCATGGGTGCCATTGTCAGAATTGGACCAAATTAAAATGGGACCACACGGGAAGCACCGGCTTTCAAATAAAAAAAAAACTTTGAAATCAGTTCACGCAGTCGAAAGTTCTGAGGTAACAAACATAAAAAAAACACAGTCGAATTGAGAACCTCCTTCTTTTTGAAGGCTGTTAATAAAAAGAAGTTTCTTTATTAGTCTAAAAGGTTTTTTTAAAGGCTGTAGATATAAAATTCGATATAGAATGGATAAATAATTTAGGAAAACTTGAAGAAACGAGATTTCTAATATTGTTTTTTTTTTATAATACATTATAAATTGCGATACACTTATTAAATACTAAATACCTTTTCTAGTTTGTTCAAATACAGAATATATATAGAATAATCTATATCCAGAAGGAGACTTTTTAATAAGTTGTATTCTATGAAGTTAAATTTGTAGTTAAAAAATATTTTTGTTAAAATTAGGAGTTGGAGTTACATAATCCGAAATCCGAACGATAGATGGATAGATAGATAACACTTTACTTGTACAGTAAAAGTATCACACGTACAAATTATGTCGCACGAATATTATACAAAGAATGGCCTTATTGCAAAGTATAATCTCTCTCTCTCTACCTGGCCACTTTAGGATAAAACAAAATGATTTGGAGAGGCAAGAGGGATTTGATTTGTATATAATTTATATACGGCTTTAACAATACAATTAAGGAAGTTTATGTTGACTTCATAGAAAAGTTAATGTTAAAATCCCTTTCACATTTACACAGAATACTAGTTGTAATCGAAATGATCATCCTAAATTGAAATAATAAGAAGTTCCATTTACCTTGAGTCCTTTAATAAAGCTAAGGAAATTATCAATTTCATAACTCCTTTGCCTTTCAATGGGCATATTTACATCGAGACGGAAATCTCGTGTTATCGCATTGATCATAGATTGATGTTTTGGAAAGCCCTTATGGGCAACTGTAATAAGAAAACAAATTAGAGTAATTTAAATTGCGATATACAATACATAGCTTAAGCTCTTGACACCTGTTAGCATGTAGTGTTATCAGAATATACTGTAAATTATTGTTCAATGAACACACTGGTAACTAAAACCACCGATTAAAGACAGGCTACTGTCGCATCACTTAGTTTTTATTAGATTCCACTTTTAGTTAATATTCCCATCTGCACATTTTTTTACTATAAGAGGGGGGGGGGATTGTTATTAATAACTTTCTTATTTAAAATCTCTAGATATGTCGTAAATAAAAAGGCTATGAATTATTGCTGATGTAAGAAAAAAACCATAATCAGAGCCAAACTTTCAAAGCAGAAATAATGATGAATCAATTTATTGAAAGATAAAACAATAACTATCATTATCGCGCATCCTTCCTAGCTTAAGAACAAAAACTAAAAATCTAACTTACTTAGTCATTGCAATTTTCGCACATGAATAAATATACATACGTCAATAAAAAAACATTTTGTAACATACCATCAATATTGATAAAAGCCTTGTTAGTGAATATAGCCGATTGAAATAGTCCAGTCCACATCTCATAACCGTGGCCCAAATCTATAGGCTGCGCGGGGCGTCTGAAAAACTGACGACCTGCCTGAAAATTAAACCAAATATATATATATATATATATATATATTACAAATAAAAAGAACAATATATTATATTGTATGCTGCATCATAAAAAATATTTTATTTTAAGCAAACATTAAATGAAAAAATAATAAAATAGTTGTGATGGCAGTAGAGGAAACTCGTGAGGTATGTAAGGATAGAAGCAAGCGGCGGGCTGCTGTCTGAGTGTTCCCTTATCAAGGGCGCCTTAGGTAGGGGTACTATCTTAGGCAAGGGGACCCTTCGATGGGGGAAGGCCTAAGGGAAAAGGGCGTGAGTTTATGTATGGATGGAATTGTGACAACCATCCAAAGGCTCCTATATAGAATGGATATTGAGCAGATCGAATTACAACTACAACACTTGTGAAGTTTGGTTATGTATGAGTTTTATGTATTTTTTTAATTAAACAAAAAATAATGATAATGCCAGTTAATTGCGGATATTATAAGGTGTCGTTCAACGAATATTAATGTTTTAAATTAAAATTAAATTTGTTTAGCGGTCGTGTTTCGTTCAACAGGTATTATTTACACTTTAAGAATTTGTAAAATTTTAGAAACAAGGACGTAAACAAAAAATATATCAAAAAATGTTTATTCAGTATCTCGTATTTCCTCCCCGGGAACTAATGACTCCTTCGATGCGATTATGATGTAATTCCACACTTCTTGTATAGCTTTATTACGCTGGCTAAGCGTCTTCGGAGCAGAATCTCTCACTCCAACTCGTCTCTTCAACGCATCCCAATTGCCAGCTACTCATTGGCGTATTTTTTTAATGATATCAGTCCTCTCTTATACACTCGAATCGCATGTCAAACCGAATCGCACCTCCCAGAAAATTAGTTATAAAGCCTAATAAGTTGCAAACCAGTACGTTTATCCCATAAGATGATGATATTAATTGAAAGTACATTTAATATGCTTTTATTAAACAACAACTTAATGAATTAATGCCTTAAACTGCCGCATGTACTGTATGTTGTTGTTGTTGTATGTATGTTGAAGAAAATTATATCCAAATACTCGTTACATAGACCACAACTTGCCGCACTTTCGTGGGCTATAAAAAGGGCAGTAAGCATCAAGGGCTCGCAGAACAGCAGTGAGCACATCTACGATTAGAAGAAGGCTGCGAGAAAGGAGTATAGCGGCCCGAAGACCAGCCAAGGGTCCGAAATTAACGCCACAACATCGTAGAGAGCAATTACAGTTCGCTCGAGAACATCTCAACTGGGATCTCGAACAATGGTGGCCCGTACTCTTCTCAGATGAAACGAGAGTATCTCTCTTCGTTAACGATAGGCGAAGGAGAGTCCACAGAAGGCCAAACGAACGGTTTTGCTGAAGCTTGCTAGGAGGAGACAGTGGAATATGGAGGGGGATCTTGCATGTTCTGGGCTGGAATTTCAGTCGACGGCACGACGCAACTCGTTTGCGTATCCCGGACTGGAGGTGCTCGTGGACAGGGATCAGTAACCGCTCATCGGTACATAACCGAGGTACTGGACATGCCTGTAGTCCCTTATGCAGGATATGTTGGCGATGGGTTCACTTTAATGCACGACAACGCTCGTTCCCACACCGCAGTAATCGTGCAGGATTATCTGCACGAGCTTGGGATTCTAGTTTTGCACTGGCCAGCGAGAAGCCCAGACCTGAATCCAATAAAGCATCTCTGGGATGAACTAAAACGACGAGTACGGTTACGTGATCCTGCCTCAGCAACTCTTCAAGACCTCCATGATGCTGTTATCGAAGAATGGAATAAGTTCCTCAAGAAAGTGTTGTACGGCTGATTGGATCCATGAAAGAACGAATGGAAGCTGTTATTAGATCAAAAGGGGGTTGCACTAGGTTTTAAGTAGCAATTTTTATTGATTTCTTCCTTGTTTTTGTAATTTTATTGCCTGTTTTTGGTTGAATATTTTTTTCCTAATAAAGATAATTGTTGTTGTTTTTTAAACGGTTGTAATTGAATGCATATTTCTGTATTTTACTATTATTATACCTACCAACCTTTCAAATAAATAGCATAAAACAACCATACAAAGGATTAACCGCGACATAATTTGAATTGAATTTTTGCAAAGGTGCCGTTTTTTTTGGCGCCGAGTGTATTTAAATGCCGCCTAAATAGTACATGCAGTACTGTTTCGTTTGTTTGGATGAGAAGTGTATTATAGAATACCTTGACATAGGACTCCAAAGTGCCCTGCCGCAATATGACATCAATGCATTGCACCTCTTCAGTAGGGTGCAATACAGATGATCCGCCTTCAGCCATATATCTAGAACAACAAAATTTATTACAATTACCATAAACTATGCACGCCAAAACTCTTCAGATCCCAAGTTCTGATTTATCACATTTAGTTAACCCGTACAAACATGCGACGAGATCAATCAGAAATGTAAGATGACGAAAGTGATAGGAACACACAAACCGTTTAATTTTTGCCAGTTCTACGACACCAGTAGCTTTCAATGAGACCTCAAATCGTATAAGCCTCCCGTTGTTATCTGCTATCTCAATCTGTAAGCAAAATTAATATTAATTTAACTTGAACATGATATACCAAGGTTTTATGGAATGTACATAATATAATGTAGTTTAAAAAAGCAGGTACAGATTTCCATTTCGGGAAAGAAAATAGGTTGGAAATGTGTGAGGCGAATAGGAACACACGGATGCTGTCCAACCTATAGTGATCTTTCAACAACATCACTTTAAAAGCCGAGTCTAGTCAGCTGATATTGCATTTGGAAAATATATTTGCTACTTTCACACAAACACTCAAAAGTTTTATTTTTTTTCAGGAATTGTCTTAGTTTGGATTCCAAAACAGTAATGTTAGTGAATCCTTGTTGATACTACTGGTCCCAACAGTCAAAACAGACACAGTCAAAAGTTTTTTTTTTTTTCAGGAATTGTCTTAGTTTGGATTCCAAAACAGTAAGGTTAGTGAATCCTTGTTGTTACTACTGGTCCCAACAGTGAAATAGTAGGAGGCAAGTAAGGTTAGGTTATTTTGATTGCATTACAATACCATGTCAATAGTACACAATAACAATGTTACTGTTACTAACCATAGTATTAAATCTTTCATTTGGTGGGACGTTTTGTAGAGGCCGGAGCGAATAGCAATTCTTTGTCTGATCAAATGCAAGTAACTCTTTGGGATAGTACTTTTCTTTAAGCTTTTTAAATACAGCTGGAATCATTTTCTTTGGTCTATCTGGATTAAATGAAACATCATACCGCGACTGTAATATAAAATATGATATTAATAGCGCTATTTCAGTAATCGTGTTGTACAACTCATTAAAAAAATTGTAAAAATGATGCCATACTCACAATTGTCAAAGGTTTGAATGTCATTTCCAGATAATTTGAAACAACTGTAATAGGTCTTCCACCAACAAGTCTACCAGGGACTTTGTTTGGTATTTTGTAACGGCAAACAACATTTGCTTGGGAATATTGACCAGGTTTTTGTTGCACAGATCGTTGCTGCGATGGTAAAGCAGACTGAGGTGGTAAAGTAGACTGAGGTGGAAATGTCGACTGAGGTGGTAAAGTAGACTGAGGTGGAAATGTCGACTGAGGTGGTAAAGTAGACTGAGGTGGTACTGGGCGCGGAAATGTAGGTGTTGCTGTTCCTGTGCCCCTACCTCTGCCCCTACCTCTGCCCCAAAGTCCTGAAGGTTCACCACTTTTTTCCATGGGTGCAGAGTGAGGCTTTGTTTGTTGGTTTGAACCACCTATTGGTTGTTGAGCTTGAGCAGCCACTGGCTGTAAAACTGGAGCAGGGACTGCCTGCGGTGCTTGAACTGCCGCTGGCTGCGGTTCTGAAGTCGATGTTGGCGCTCCATCACCTTTTTTCTTTCTCGGTTTCTTTTTCCTTGCACCGCCCAGGCCTAAACCTTCAAGCTCTTCAGTTACTTCTTCAACTTTCACTTCTGGTTCAGCTGTTGGTTTAGGCACATCTGCAGGAGGTTCAGATTTCTCCCTTGCTGGAGTTAGCTCAGATAATGCGGCTACGGCTTGCCTCGACGTCTCCTGTTTCGCTTGTTTTTTCTCCTTCCTTTGTTTGCGTTTAGATCCTAAAGCTCCATCTTCTTCCTCTACTTGTGGTTCCTCGGGAACAGAAGCAGGTTCTGGTTCCTTCGGAACCTCGGTCCTCTGAGCCTCGCTCTTCTGACCTTTCTTTTTTCCTGCAAATAATATAATAATTATACGTATAAATAAGGCAGACCAAAGTCGGCCCAGTGTGAACAGCAGTTTGGTAAACTACTCAAAATAGTGATAGTTTTCTTAAAATACGCAATATCATTATTGCTAAACATAAAAAAAAATCGAAAAATACATGAAAAAAAAATATCCTACGATGGTAGAGGGCCTTTGCTTACATTTCCCAATTCATCCATCTAAGCAATACCCCTCTTTTCTTTTATTACCTTTATTCTCTTACCTTTCAACATACTAACAATTTTCCCCTCTTTAATTCCCAAAATGCGCGGTTGACGACAATAAGTTTGCCCCCAATTTGAATGTATTCTCTTAAACCTCAAATTACAACTAAGAGACTAAGACAATCCACTCGAATTACAAGCCTGGACCTATGTAGACAATTTTGGGCATCATTTTAACAACAACAGCACAACTGCTAAAGTGGACGCTTAAAAAAATTATGGAATCAAATACTGCGTAAAGCAAAACGAGAATATAGCCAGGAAAACATAGGAAAATTCAAGACTTGTATAAGTAGTCTAAACTTTTCGGACATATAATATAGTCTTTAATAGTTTTTTTTTATTATGCGATACCTGATGGTAAGTGACTACCTCCGCCCATGGACACCCGTAACTCAAGAGTCACAAGTGCGTTGCCGGCCTTTTAGGTAGGAGTACGCTCTTCTCTTGAAGGTTTGAAGGTCGTATCGGTTCGGAAATGAGGCAGGCGACAATTTGTTCCATAAGCTGGTTGTGCGAGGCAAAAAGCTTCTGGAAGCGCACAGTGGTGGAGTGCCAATCGTCAAGGTGATGGGGGTGGATATTTTGTCGCGTAGGACGATGGCGGAAACCAGCAGCCGGTATAAGTCCGAACAATTCCTCTGAACACTCCCCATGATACAAGCGATAGAGGATGCAGAGTGAAGCTACATCTCTACGCAACGCCAAGGTGTCAAGTCGATCCGAAATATGCAGGCAGTCGATGATGCGAGTCGCTCTCCGTTGAATGCGGTCAACTGGCTGATGCAGTTAGGGAAGTGCTCTCAAATTGAGGTGATACAACCAAAGGCATCTTTGTAGCGGTGAACGCGCAAACCTGTCTTCGTGGGGTTAAACTGGACTAGGTTAAGTCTACCCCAATCTGAAACTTTTGAATCGGCTTTCAATGACGTTTACCCGAGAAATGTTAGCACCGCCGGTGTAAAGAGCATCCGCATAGCAATGGATGCTGCTAATCTGCAGCATGTCATTGATATGCAGAAGAAACAGCGTGGGTGATAGCACACAGCCTTGTGGGACACCAGAATTAACAGACTTGGAGTCGGAGCATGCACCGTCAACAACGACCTTGATGCTTTTGTCTGTAAGACAACTGGTGAGCCAAAAAATGCAGTTTCTCGGGAAGCCCATTGGAAGGAAGCTTCGCAAGGAGCGCTTTGTGCCAGACCCGATCGAAGGCTTTCGCCACGTCCAAACTAACGGCCAACGCTTCCCCCTTGATCTCGATCGCCTGTGCCCACCGGTGAGTCAAGTAAACGAGAAGATCACCAGCTGAACGACCCCAACGGAAGCCGTATTGTCGATCATTGAGGAGCTGGTGGTCTTCTAAGTACCGGAAGAGCTTGCCAGCTCTTCCATTATTAACTGCCGTTAATAATGGATTCCATTGTCTTGGAGAACAAGGAGGTGATGGTTATGGTTCTGTAGTTGGACGGATCCGAGCGATCTCCTTTTTTAGGGATTGGGTGCACTAGAACTGTCTTCCATGAGTTTGGGACTACGCCTACCTCAGCGGACAGGAACGTGTAGGAGTAGGAAAGCCGATAAAGGCGCGTTAAAACCGGTGCCAACTCTGGAGCACACGTCTTCAGCACAATTGGAGAGATTTTATCGGGCCCACTCGACTTAAGAACGTCGAGGGAAAGGAGCGCTTTACGCACTGCCCTTTGTGTATACCGGACTTCCGGCATGCGGCTCTCGCACTGCGGCATGGTCGGCGGTGCGTTTCCCCCGTCGTCCAGGGTCGAGTTGGACGCAGAGTTTGCCCAGAAGATCGGCTTTTTCTTTAGCGTCGTGGGCCAACGAATTATCTCCTATATGCAGAGGTGGAAGGGATGGCTTACAAAAGTTCCCCTGGACAGCTTTGGCAAGAGACCAGAATGCACGAGTTCCGGAAGGGAGACTCACTAGTCTCTCGCCAATTCTGCCGATGTGAGCCGATTTCGCCCCAGCAATTACTCTTTTGAGGGACTTGCAGGCAAAGTTAAATTGTTTCTTTAATGTGCTGGTCTTTACATCCCGTGCTGTCGCTGCATTAGCCCATGCTTGGTAACATTCCTGCTTTCGGCGGGACGCCGCTTTGCAGGTTTGACCAAACCAGGGCTGGGACTTGCCACCTGTGGGAATCAGGGAGAATGGAAAGAACAGTTCCATACCCTGAAGCACAACATCAGCGACAGAGTCGGCAACGACATTGGAATCATTCGGCGAGAAGCAAACCTGCCTCCATAGGTAGGATGCAAAGAATGTTCGCATTCCATCCCAGTCTGCTGACCTATAGTGCCAAACGCGACGACTGCCTGTAACTCGCGGCCGCAGCGTGTGAACGAGTGGCACTATACTCCTAATCAGGCAATGGTCAGAAGAGCCAAGAGGGGCCTCAACGGATACTTTGTAGCCGTCAGGATGTGAGGTCAGCAGAAGATCCAACAGTGAAGGCACGTGGCTTTCTGCATCTGGGATTCGCGTAGGCGTTGCTACCAGCTGCGTCAAGCCATATGCCAAGGCGAAGTCGTGAACACATCTTCCCGCATGATCGGTTTTGCGCGAACCAAGCCATTCGGCGTGATGGGCTTTAAAGTCGCCAAGAATCACGATCTCTGCGGATAGGACCTGCTGGAGCACTGAGTCTGTAGCCATTTGGACGTGGTCGATGAGTCGGTCCGTTTCGCGTTTCGGCATCACCGCTATGGGACCTGTAGAGGCATACGTAGATGTGGGGATAGTCGTCGCAGTCTATACGTAGCCATAAGATGGAGAGGTCCCTACCTTCAAGATTGCCGAGGCGGCGAGAAGTGATATCATCCCTAACATACACGCGTACACCAGCCTTAGAAACAAATGAGTGTTCCAGTCCTTACCCAGGGTAGCAGAGGTAGGATGTGTCCGCTGGAGATGATATCTGCGTCTCGGTTAAAAAGAACAAGGCCGGCTTTCCTGTCTCCAGGTGGTGGTGGACAGTGTCGAGGTTAGAATGTAAGCCCCTGATGTTACAAAAATCCACGGTAAACGTGACAGGGTGGACAGGGGGTGCCATGGTATGCCTTCTCTTGTCCAGAGCAAATGTTGAGAGCGCAGTTGAGCCCCCCCCAGAGTACGAGGGGCAGCCTGGGCGTCCACGCTCAGGTATATTCCGTACTGAGGGTGGACGTCCAGGGGGGGATTCTCCAACGCTAGCGCTAGTACCCCCTGGGGTACCCTCTTTGTTAACAGCTCTACCATTAGGGGGGGTGGGGGATTTTGGGCCTCCGGAGACCTCACTCATTTCGAGGAAATGCAACGCAAGCGTTATTTCACAACCGGTTTTCTGTGAGGCCGTGGTCTCGCACCGGTCGAGCCAAAACTTTCTTGAAACATTCCAATTATTTTACAAATTATGTATTCCCAATATAATAATCACCATAAAATATTGACGTTACCTTCTCTATATATTTTGGAAACGGTAATGTTCATTATGTCAAATTCTAATCTGTTTCAGCGTTTGTCTGATTCTGTCCCAAATAATAGACGTGACAATTCCAAACTCTGTCTTCATGACTATAATAAACTACCAAATGATGGAAATTACTGAGTACTTCTATTATTACAAGTAAACTTGGAAATTTATTAACTGAAGCTCTTATAATGGTATGCAATGATATATCCCAATTTATGAAAGACGATGGTTTTCTTCGTTTCTGAAGTGATGATGTTGAACATTTTGTTAATCTGCAAAATACTCGTGTAACAGTATCTGATACTTACCTCTATCTTGTTTTATGTATAAAAATAGGTTTCTACTTTGACATGACAATTGGTGAATTAAAATACTATTGTTAATATAATTGATTGGATAGGAAATTATTTTTAATGAATATATTTTGTAAAGCTCTCACTGTATTACTACTAATAACTGACGCGGCCTATGCGCCATCTCCTGAAACATATTTGTATGGCACTAAATGCTGCTGAACATGACTGAAACTTTTTTTAACTTATTTATATCTTGCATACAATGTGTGTACGACATGTTTATACAAATAAATACTACCTTATCTTATCCGCATTTAAGTTAATAAGTCCAAGTAGTACTTGGATTGGCAAAATGTGGGTAATTAATACACATCTGCGTCAAATACATGTACAGGTATATAATATGTTCGAAATTTAGGCAACTGACTGACTTGAACATTTTAATTATTTTGGTATTAAAAAGCTACATTATAAAGAAGTAACATTGTCAATTTTTTTATAAAGAAATCCCCATGAGATCTACGCATGTAAATTAATTTTATTATGTTCACGGGCATAACAAATATTCGTTATTAAAAAAAATATATATAAATGCAACAATTAATAAAAGTGTTGATAGTGATAACTTATATACTTAAATTTGTAAGCCCTGGCCTCTCCAGTTATAGGAAGTGAAGTACGATCGGGTAGGCATCGCTGTGGCTTCAACCAGCTACTGCCGTCTCGGTCCCATTTCCTAGTCCAAGACTTGCGGTAACCTTCTCCCAAAGTTCCCAAAAGCCGGGACGATTAGCTAGTTTTCGATAAAATGACTATGAGAATAACTTGGAGGTATGTCGGACTCGAACCGACTAAAACCACACAGTGTTCTGTCTACCGGTCTCATGGCCAGGGCCTCAGGTGTACCCTAGAAAGGATGTCCCTGTGTACCTCGGCAGACCTAGCCGCCTTTTGAGCAAGGCGACCCCAGATGATGTGTGGGGATTCCCCCCCCCCCCCGCATATTTAGTCAGGCGCGCGTGGAACACTTCGATCCGCCGTCTCGGGCCTGCTTCTGCTATGGCGATAGATAGCCCAGTCTGTCGCCCTCAGGCAAGCGTTCATGGAGGCCGGAGGTCATTTTGCACTCTCCGGCGCCTTGTGCGTCTTCTGCAAGACGGAAGAGTACTAACTCTCTCCCGTTCCCTTCCGCCGCTTCTTTTGCAAGGATCACTGTCTCGCAGTACGAAGCGGCGGAATCCCATGCACACTCGCTCTTGACCATAGCAATAACCATGGTCTCCAGCGAGAGGCACACCAATAGCTGTCACGAGGTCAGCACCCACGCATAGCACTCCACTAATGTGTGGAGTGCGGTATCCTTGTGACAGCTCCCGCAGTGGTGGCACACAGGCGTTGACTCCCAGCCTATGCGATACAGGTACTTACCGAAGCATCCGTGTCCGGTGAGTACCTGCACTAGCCGGTAGGAGAGAGCACCATGTCACCTCTCCAGCCAATCCTTCATGAGGGGTCTTACCGCCACAAATGTGGCGTGCCCCGCGCTCGGAAGCTCAAGTCGTTCTTTCCACTGAGCAATAAGCACCTGGCGGAGCTGGGACCGTTGCGTCTCGATATCACGAGGGCCAGGTCTGAGGTCCAGCTCCTGCAACTCCCGCCGCCACTGGTACAGTGCAGCGAGGGATTTTGCTTCCAGGTCCCTTGGCGGTGTTCCGGCTAAGAGACTCGCCACTTCAAAAGAGAACGTGCGGTATCCTCTTATGACCCTGATGGCCATAACCCGCTGTGGCCGTCGCAAAATAGCAGCGTTACTGGTCATCAGGGTCTCCGCCCAAATTGGGGCCCCATATAGGGCGATGGACCGCACGATCCCAACGTATAGTCTCCTGCAGAAGGCCTCGGGACTATGAGAATAACTTGTTTTGTAAGCAATTACTCACTTTTGTGATAATAACAATGATATGGACATTGTAATGATTGCTTTGGGTATACATGTTAAACCTTATTAACCTTATATTAAAAAAAAAAATGCGGTTCTATGTTAGACTGTATCTTTTTGATTTATGTTAATCGATTTCTCCGCCAATTGTAAACCAATTAAAATTTTCTGTTTTATCCAAAAAGTTCACTCCTTTGGTGGTATCATTATAGCCAAATAAGGATTTTATAGTGGGATCCCAGGGAAATCTAGGGAATCCCTCAAATGTTATAGATACTAACAAGGTCTTTCTAATACTTCAAACTACTTTAAGCTTGCATTTCACGTTGCTGAGTTGATGGTAGATGGTACAACATCTTAACGTCTGGGGGTTAAACAATAATTCTTTAAATTGGGTACGTTACCTTATCAATGAGTCTTTAAATTGTAAAAATTCACGAATTAAAAGGTTATCTACTTTTTTTTTAGTCAAATATTTACTATAGACAAACAAACTAGCAACTAAATATAAACTAGCTAGTTAACTATCTCGTTAAGGTCTTCTTGATGACGATCATAAGCAAATAATGGTTCAAGGTTCCCTTATGTTAAAGTGCTCTGATCCTCCTATCGTTAAGATAGGCAAGACATAAAATTTGCCATTTTGCACCCGTTGAGCGACCATTGAGCGGTGAGGGCAAAAATCATGTTGCTGTTTGCCAATAATTCGGTGCTTAGAAAAGAAATGCCTAATATGTTTAAGTATAATTTTTTCCATGACTTTGCACACCAGACAGGTCAAGCTTATGGGTCTGTAGTTGGATGGCTCTAGTTTACAACTTTTTTTTAAATATTGGGGTTACCATTGCTGTTCTCCACAAAGCTGGTAAGATTCCAGTGTCACACGACATCTACATTGCTATTGCTCGGCTTTTTGAGATAACAATGTCTTAATACTGCTACAGGAATGTCGTCTGGTCCTTGTGTAGAATCTGTTTTAATTTTTTTTATGGTATGTGATTTTTTTTCTTGTTTTTACACATATTGTATATTTTATGGTAACATGCATAACATATGGTTCACTTTATCATAATCGGCTTTGTTAAAATTAAATCTAGATGTTGATTTCTTGATTGTCTCTTTCAATTGTATCTGTATAGTGGCGAATAGACAGGTATGGTCGCTTTTACCAATTGGCACTTGATGATCAACACTGGCTATCAGTGATTTGTCATTAGTTAGGATCAGGTCGAACAAAGACGGCTGATTTCATTGTTGAAACCTAGTGTGTTTATCTATTATCTGCTGAAGATTCCTTTTCTTATACTATTGTATAAAATTATCATCACATATCCGCTATTCTCAAGTGGCCATTTCACTCTACCACCGTATTCAATTTTGAAACTTGATTGAATTGGCTAAGAAATTTGTTATCATGATCTACAGTAGAGTCATGTCCCCTGTATACACACCACCTAGTATAAACATGCCGTTTCCAATTTTGGATATCTCTCCACAATATCTCAGCTTGCTGCAAGCTTCATGCTTCTTATTGTAGACAGCATTTAATTTTGTTATCATAAAGTTAGTTCTGATAGAAGCATACATATATTGATAATTTGCCACTATGTTTGCCAAGCTGTTCATCATGGTATATATATCCTGATATCTTTATTAAAGGTAAAAGTAAAGGTGCAGGCTTGTTGTTATTGTTAAAAATATGTTCTTTTTTAGTCCAAATCTTCTTAATTGTTGGATGTCCTTAAACATATTATATGGTAATATATACATATATAATAGTAAGTTTCTTCTTCACTGATACGCTTATTAAGATCATCTCGCAAGTGTTTGGGGTACTCCTTTTGCATTTGGGTCTGGTCAGAGGTAACATATGTAGTTTCACTCAGCTTGTTTCTGTTATGCAGAACCTGCTGAGCGTCCCTCTGGCTGTGTAGAACAGCCTTAAGGGGCCGCAGCCTAGCGTTTGAACAAGACTTATTGGCGAAAAACCTTTATTCCATCGGTCTTCACTCTATTTGAGACAGGGGAATTTTAGGTTGAATGCACTGGGGCATCCTTAATCTAGGATTTTCTGATAATCATAAAAACCATATAAGACCATTGTGAAGAAACTCAATTCATCATTGTGAAATATTAAAAAAAGTTTTAGGACATATATCTCTTTAAAAAGAATAAAAAATATAGAAGAGCTTGAAGTAAGTAGATATTTCCCATTTTCAGCCTTAGGATATCCCGAAACTTATAACTATGCTAACTACAAGTACTTGAACATAACAAGTATTTATAAGTATGTTTTACTTCAGACTTTATTCTCTTGATGACTTGTGATATTAAATATAATGAAATATCATTGATTTTTAAATGTATATGCAGATCTTGCGATGTACGATCATTTTTGTTCATGGATAAACAAAAATTTCATCATATTGTAAAAATTATTTAGTAATTTTAATTGCTTGAGCTGTGACTAACAAACATTTAACGTAAGTACATACCCGCCATTTCTATTGTAGTTGCACTAATACTGCTATCATATTTATGAGAAGAAATCAAATGATACAATCAGTAAAAGTAAAAAACAACAAATTATAATTATTAGAACTTAGAATTATTGTTAACTTTTTACACGATGCAGTACACTTGTAAGGGTACCTTAGGCACTTTAAAAGTATAAAATTTATTTTGTAAAACACGCAATATACTTTCATAAGGTGCAATAATTCACTTACCTGGTTTGGGCATATTTCAATCTTCACTTTGCCTAACAGTGACGAAGAATGATCGCAAAATAAATCGACACGATTCAGAAAACTTAAATTAGACACTCCAATATTATTAAATAAGGTAGGTAGTCAGTAACTAAGCAATTTTGTCAATTCAGTATTGGCAATAACGTAACTCTGTGATATAGATCAATAGTATTTTCTATTTATATTTTTAACAGGAAACACCCGTCCAGAGTGCAAAATTTTTTGTCAGGCTAATGAAAGCGGCAGCGATGAACAAGACAATTTATTAAGTTGCAACACCGTTATCACTGACGCTATCAACTACTCTTTTATCTCTATGATTGTGCTGTTCGTTTCGTATTATTTTAAATCCGTTTTTCGAGATTTCTAAATGAATAAAGAACAACACGATTAAAATTACGGTGAAGGAGCTCCTTTTTACCATAATAAGTAAAAGCAAACAAAAACAAGAGGAGAAACAAGCCTTGTTCAAGCAGAAAACGGAGTGTTTAGATTAGAGATGAGACATACGTACAAACCTGTGTACCCGGCCTTCAAGGTATGGGTATCGTCAAACAGGTACAGGTAGATACTTTCATCTGTCATACATAAGTAAACGTATGCTTTAAGTATGCCTCCAATACGAGGCTTCCAGTACAAATATGCGTTAAGAGATATGAAATATTTCCTTTCTACTTTAACAGGCTTAGGATCGGATATCTTAGGTTTCATGCATAAAATAAGTAATGTTATACTCACTAGTGGTCGTAGTTAAAAAAATTCAAATCACGTTATTTACATTCATAGTTTATATCTAATTAGTCTCATAATATTTTATTTTTTATTTTAGGCGGATTTTCAGCTTCTATTTTGTTTTATACGATTTTTGAGGCTCTTAGACATTTTAGGCTTTTTATTTTGTTGTAGAAATAGCAGTTGTTGCACTTTCGACTGCCAAGTTGCGATCTCCTCTTATTTTATTTTATTATATATATTCACAATTAGCACTCCACATCTATGTAAACACCTACATACATAAGCACTCGTTTTATTACACTGTTTTTATGAAAATATAAATGGGTGAATTGCGCCAATTTAGAATCACTACTGACGTAAAAAATTGAAACATTGTCAACCTAAGTGGTACACAAAAAAAACCTTAAGTTCCTTATGGGGCATTGCGGAGGGGTACCCTAGCCGGTATAAAACGTCCGTAACGTTAAACAAAAAAAGCGTAAGATTTTTATATTTATTTATAATACTACATCTAGTTTTTCTATTATTAACTGCATAGAAGTTTAGGGATTTTTTAATTGATAACACTGCCATCTAGTGTTTCTATTATAAACTGTAAAGAAGTTTTTTTTTCCTGTAGAAACCCCCATGGGTCATCACCTCACTGGAGGCAACAGTGAAGTGGTATGACGGACTAGAACCGACTAAAAATCTATTAAAAGTATTGCAAACAATGGAAACTTAAACCTTTCCTTGTAATAACGAACTTCGTTCCTATCTTTTGCCCCACGACAGCACACGGTTTTTTTTTTACTGTAACATTCATAAGGTTGTGATTTGGGTATTAAAACTTTTTAATTGAATTAGATGGTCCAATTGGGAAATCCCTATAATATATCTACGACACAACTATCCGAAAGGAACCCAAGGTGTAGTAGGCTACATTTCAGGTAAGCTCTCCAGAAGCTATTTGCCTCGCACAACCAGCTTATGGAACAAATTGTCGCCTGCCTTATTTCCGTACCGATATGACCTTGAAACCTTCAAGGAAACAGCGTACTCCTACCTAAAAGGCCGGCATTATAACAACCATCTTTTCTATCTATATCTTCTTGTACATGCCTTTTTTCATTTCCTATTACAAATTTTATCAATTTACGCATTCTCTATTGTACTTAGAATCACTTAAAACTGTGGGATATTTTTTTTTTAGTATCCCTTATATAGATATATAACCCTATATTTTATGTATGTTGTCGTATTTTTTTATTTCCTTCGGCACGCTTGCTCTTCTTGGCACTAAATCAAAGATAAACAAATACTAGTTATTTTTTTATCTTTGACTGAAATCAATACGCTAACCACAAATAATCTAGACGGGGTGGCAATGGGCAATAATTAATTTTATTTACAAGGTATTTATTATTTCTTATTTTTATAATATTACTATATCAAAAAAATCTATTTTCAAATGTAGACTATAGTTTTGTCTGTGGTGTTGTCTGTCGTTCTGTGGTACATTCTTCATACAACTAATCCATATAATTATTCGTTTCGTTCGTTCATTTCATTTCATTCATTTCATACAATCTTTTTTGTTGATAAGACTGGTGCCAAAGAGTATAGTAATATAGATGGAAACTGGTGCTGTTGTATGTGCAGTTGTCGAAAATTAAATTAAATGCTGAAGAGTTTACTTATTGTATCAGTAAATATATTCAGTGTTTTGATGTGTGTCTTTTGGTCAGCGTTTTAAACGAGTGTAATTTTAGTCATGTGTATTGAAGTGTTTACGACTACGATAGTCGGCAGTTCAATCGTGTCGTTATTTGAATTATGGCTTATTACAATGCCGGCAATGTTGCAAATGTAATCAATTCATCTGGTTGTACTGATGATACTAATAGTACTGATGATCTGACTATAATTCCTTTAGAAAAGGATAGTTTTGGTGAGCATTCTGCGAAGAAAATTCGTGAAAAAACATCTCGCTAGAAAGACTAATATATTTACTGTTTTTAGCGATATGCGAGTTGTGTGGTCGGGTTGGTCGTCGGGGGCAATTTTATACAAGAAACAATAAGTTTTGTTCACTCAGATGCCACGCAAGTAGTACTAGAAGACGTCATTGTAATTGGAGATTTAAATTGATGGAAGGTGCAGAACACATGGCGGGTATGATTCCGCTGGAACCTCTGCCACAGCTGCAGCATTGGCAGGCAGCACTTAACGAATTTCAGGTATAAAACTATACCTTTCAATCAAACTACTATTTGCATTACAGTATGAATGATAACAGTTCATGTACATAGATTTACAACATTTCCTCTTTTTGATTCTTTGAGTGTAATATAATTATTCTTTCTTCTCTGATTTTTTTTAATTTCCCTGATTACTCATGTTCTTGATATATATATACACATATATTTAATTTTATGTTATTTGGAATACCAACAGCATATATAATGTAAAGTAAACATTAAAATAACAAAACAAAGTCTAAGAAAAATTAACTAGTTACATGTATACTTCATTGGCACTATGCAAATGTTTCCAAATAAATACAATTTACAGGAAAAATATTAGTGTTTAGTAGATCTACAATAAAGTCAGCAGTACCACATATCTAACTCTCTTATAATAAACACAGAATAATTAGTAAAAAACATTCTAAATAAAATAAAAAATATGGAATTTATGACATACATTATATGCATTCCTAACATTCCAAAAAAAGTTTCAGCACCACTAACATTTTTATGATAAAATTAGCCCTTTATTACATTTAATTTGGGCTGGTTGTTGAGAAGATAGATAACTTGAAATAAATACATATAAACCAAGACAGAGCTGGCTGCTTGAATTTTATAATAATTTTGTTGTAATATACATATTATGAAATATGCAATATACACATAATCCATGTATGTGTGTGTGCCTATGTTCCCTATGCACTCTGAAATGGCTTTACCAAATTCGATAAAACTTTCAGTGATTCTTCAGATTGGTCGAATAGGAGATCCTGTAAACTTTTTTTTTAACTTACACCCTTGCGAAGCAGGTGCGGTTTTCTAGTTGATTTATAAAATCATCAATTTATATCAGGTTGTTTTAGGAGACAACTGCACTAGCAATATTTCTTCAGTTTATTGACTGTGTACTGTATATTGTTAAATCCTGTAAACTAAAAAAGCGATTACACTATATAAGAACAGGTATATCTTTCAGATCATCATCTAACTACACACCTATAAATTAACTGGTGTATGTAGATCTTTTAGGATGTTTAACATTGTTATTAATATATAAAGATATATTTTAGGCTGGCCCTATAAAGCATTCTGCATCATTAGTAGCCAACAGCTATGAATGGAAGGATGAACTGTTTGGATGTGATTTTCTTGCTGCACCTGTTAGTTTATTTAAACATGCTCCACTTCATGAAATGTGGGATAATACATTTGAAGGCATGAAAGTAGAGGTGAAAAATACAGATTGTGAAAACCATTCAGATAAACTTAGTGACTACTTTTGGGTTGCTACAGTATTAAAGGTGAGTGAAGATACTAATTACTTATTAACGTAAATTCGATATATGTAAAGTTTAACATAATAATACGATTCAACCACCTTCAGTCTTTCAAACTCACAAATAATAATTCCACTTCATTATTTACTAAATTTTGATAGATGTTGCCTTTGATGAGAGTCAGAGTTATGTATTTCTAATGTATGTATGTCACTCCCTGGAGGAGAGACAGTTTAAGGGATTTCAACATGTGCAGTGTCATAGGGTAAAACTTTTCGAGATATTTTCAGCAAAAAAACAATTTTACGTGTTTGTGTCCTGTTAGTCCATACAGTATATTTTACAGGTAAAAGGTTACATGGGACTTCTGCGTTATGAAGGCTTTGGTAGTGATAATTCTAAAGATTTTTGGGTTAATCTTTGCTGTTCAGAAGTGCATCCAGTGGGATGGTGTGCAACTCGTGGCAAGCCCTTAATACCACCGCAAAGTATTGAAGACAAATATACAGATTGGAAAAGGTAAGCTCTAAGAAAACATGTTTATAATTTTTATAATTTAACTTGTTTTGTGCAAAAGTAATTAAGGAATGCTAAGTGTAGTTGGCATGAACAAGAAATGCTTTTCTAATTTTTATTTATGAATTTAAAACTTTTATCTTTAAAGTATTTAGAATCAAAACCTGATGATCTGATTTTGAGATAGGGTGACCACTCAGTAATTTCTATATAATATTTCTCATTTCAGATTTCTAGTGAAGCAACTGACTGGTGCGCGAACATTGCCAGCTAATTTCTATAGTAAACTAAATGACAGCTTAGCATCAAGGTTCTCCATAGGTTCGGTAATGGAAATAGTTGATAAAAATAGGATTTCTCAAGTTAAGGTATGTGCATACTATTTCTTAGGTATCCAACTCTATCTATATAAATAATAGATTTTAAATAAATTTGCAAGGTTTCATCATGTTCTAGTATAGAAAAATAAGCACATGCAGATCGAGAATATCTATACTTTTAAGCCATATGTTTACCAGTAGTAGTCATACACTGTATATGAGCCCACAATATATGAGCCCCCTACTTAGAGAAGTGCGTATATGGCAGCAGAGATGACGATATTGATATTCGTCAGATTAAGCTTGAGCATGTACAAGACAGCAAACTGATCTCTGTATGATATTCTGACTCTCTTAAGTGTACTTACATAAAGGTATGAGCTACGATTTTAAAATAGATGTTTTCTTTTTAGGTAGCTACAGTATGTGAAATAGTAGGAAAACGTTTACACGTAAAGTATTATGACAGTGTGCCTGAAGACAATGGCTTTTGGTGTCATGAAGATTCTCCACTCATACATCCGGTTGGTTGGGCGTTTAGAATCGGTCATCCTTTAGACGCGCCCCAAAATTATTGTCAAAGGGTAGCTGCTGGACGGCTAATACCAAACGACACAATGCCAGACATGTTTTATAAGTATCCAAGCAATGAACCACCTTTGTTTACGGAAGGAATGAAGCTAGAAGCAATAGATCCTTTAAATCTTTCAGCTGTATGTGCAGCGACTGTGATGCAGATATTAAACGAAGGGTATATGATGATAAGAATAGATTGCTATCCAGCGGATGCTTCAGGGGGTGATTGGTTTTGTTACCATCAAAGATCGCCTTGTATATTTCCTGTTGGATTTGCAGCAGCTAACAACATTCCACTTGTTCCTCCCGCGGGGTAAGCTACTCGTAAATAGATGTATATAATAATGTCGGAGATCTGTCGTTAGAAATACCGACACTATACCTCATGTGATCCTCAGTGGTACGACATTATGGAGAGTTTATAGTTTCAAAAATTTTGGCCACATGTACATAACCCCTCATCAACTCAGATATTGAGCGAGAGCAGAGGGTATCGTCTTGAAGAGCAAATATGCTGGCTCGCATTCGCGCAGTGCTCAATTAATGTGAAAATCACCATTCCGTGCATATTGTACTACTTTTACACCTACAGGCTGTTACACTTAAAAGTCGAACAAAACCCTCAGGGTACAGTATAAAAGTGCGTTTTGGATGCTGATGGGGCTGCCCCGCTTCTGTATCCGCATCGGGGATGTTTACGGTCGCACACTTAGACTACTTTTACTAGATGCGGAATAGGTGTGCGTCCCTAATGGGCAGGGTGCGGGCCAGCACTAACAGCAAACTACGCATGTAATTCAGGAAGCTTGATGGTACCTACATATGTTAGTCGCTGTTGTGCTGTCTCTGCCGGGATAATACAGTGGTGACCCACATACTATGTACATAGTACTACTAAAACTGATGACTCATGTCACTTGAATAAGTAAATAAATGAAATAAATTCTTAAAATCCGTCTTGTAAAACAACAAAAAAATAACTATTTTTATTATGTTAGTAGAGATAGATATCAACGCATATAATATTTCTTACAGGTTTACAGTAGCAGAGTTCAGTTGGGAAAAGTATCTGCCCGTCTGCGGCGGTATGGCCGCTGATCGGACTTTGTTCTCGACGCGAGGACACGTGGTATCTCATGGTTTCGTTGCGGGCATGCGGTTAGAGTGCGCAGATCTAATGGACCCAAGACTTGTGTGCGTCGCCACTGTTGCACGAGTAGTCGCTGATTTACTCAAGGTTTGTGGCCTGTTGTATATGCTTTAAGAAAGAGCTCCTCCTTCTTATAAGCCAAGTAACATACTCTAAAAACACCGGGTAAGCTTAACATCACATTCGCAAAAGTAAGATCAATTCTAGAAATCTAATATTTGCTTTCTAATTCGGATAATAAAAAAAGGTGAAGTTACCTCTAGGACAGATTTTCAATACAAATACTGGATGCAATAAATTACTATCTTACATACTTTATAGGTGCATTTCGATGGTTGGGGAATGGAATACGACCAGTGGTTGTGGGCACATAGTACCGATGTGTACCCTGTAGGCTGGTGTCGAGCAGTAGGACACCGGCTCGAAGGACCACTACAACCCCCGCCGAGACCACCACGCAAACACCCTCCGAAACAGCCGAGAAGGCGAAAGAAACAAGGTATCGTAGGTTTTGTATACATAAATAGAAAGACACTTGAAAGTTTTTTATGTACTTATACTTAAAGTCAATAATTGCAACAGCTGGAAATTACGAAAGTCAAAAGTTTACTGACTCTTGTACCAGCCTGGACCAGCTGGACCAGCTGTGGAGGTTGGAGCTTGGAGTTGTTGAAAATATGCTTTTTTTTATAAGTGATTGTCACAGCATCATTCTCTATTGGAACAAAAAAAAAGTATAAATACGTGTATCCTTATATGTTATGATAATGCTGATATCTAAGTGGCCTATCGTGAATATAAGTGCGCGTGTTTATGTGTGCGTGTGTTTGTAACGATGATCATGATGTATGATAAAAATAACTGATCTTAAAAGTTATCTAAAAACTTCAGTCCGAATCTTATTTTAATAAATAATTGTATATTTATGAGAATCGGAAGCTAAAATTTACAAATATATGACATGGTAAAAACTTTATGCTTACAGGATTAAAAGTAACATCGCAACCGCCAAATACAAATGAGGAAAGTTCACAAAACTCCGATATGGGTGATGCGAAAAGCGATACAAAGAGTCTTTCCCCACCAACGAGTGTATCGGAGATTTCAGCTGATGTGGAATCTAAACCCGAACTGAAAGCTGAAGTAGCAGAAGCAACTCCGGTCAAGATGGACGTCGACCCCGAGTCAAAAGACTGTAACGAGCTTTCTCAAGAACGTCTAGCTGATGTTAGTGAAGATATTCCGGTGAGTGACTCCGTTGAATAGGGATGTTGACACAAATAAATTTATGTCATGTAATAACTAAACGTTTTACCTGGTAGAGCCATGCAAAGGCACGTATGAGCCGGCTAAATCGGAAAAATTTTAGGTTCTAACAGAAAACGATTGTTAAGCTTTCCTGTTTAGTGAGGGAGGTTACCGGAGGCCCAAACCCTCTCCTCTTTCCCCTCCCCTGAAAGGCGGGCAGCGTACTTTCGAGTCTTGAGTTGTCTGTCTGCTCCTATGCCCTCTCTATACCATAAAAAGAGAACGATGGTGATGTTTCAAAACCTTTCACCACCTTATTTTTTAAACTTTAATAAATATTTAAATTTGTTTAACCTTTTGACCGCCAAGGACGTCTATCCACTTTAAATGAAAATGTGCTTACTACGCCAACGGCGGCAGGGCACGTTGAAAATAGGACTCTTTTATAGTACAAAATAAACATACAAAACCATGTTTTAGTGTTTCTTTTTTGTATCATTCCTGAGACGTATTTATTACTTTCAAACGTACACAACGATATATAACCATTAGTCACTCTGTAATCGGAAAAAGCTTCAGCTAGTGATGCGTAAGGAAGAAATTGCGAGTAAAGATTTTTTTTATATTTATTAATTTTCATGAGAACAATGACAATGAAATGAAAATATTTTTTGTTCAACTATATTATATGTATATCAGACTAAATTCATAGCCTAATTTATAATAAATCTACTATATGTAGGTCTAAAGTCGTAGGTACAGGTCTACCACTTTCGTAAGTAACATCACCTAATCCATTATACATATACTATACCTGAATCTATAAAAAAAATGTTGTTATAAATGTCAAATGACAGTTTCAGCAAATTTGCATGGAGCCTTAGAATATTCTAAATCATTAAATTTGGTACCTACCAAACATATATTTGAACAATTAACTCTGTGTAATCAACAAAAAAAAAAAAACAAATATATAATACCTCATTATACTATAGTAATATACCTAATATGTGATTATTATATGATAATATTGTAAAAATCACACTGCTACTTTATCTTACTCAAAACGGGCATAGTTCGTAAGTAACGGGCATAGTGCTGGCCACGGCAATGACGACTTTTCACTTCAGTGGATGTCATCACAAACAAGACTGTATGACTGTCATTAAAAAAATTGGAGTTACTTTTTTTATTCGTCGGTGTGATGATTAATTACTAAGCTGGGAAGTAAGATGAAATATGGCTGAAATTTATATTTATGATAACTTTTTTTTATTCGTAAACCACGCACAAGTAAAATGTATGTGTCGATACACTTATGAAACAAGGAATTTGCTGGTGTAGAGAACACATGTTTTCGTTATTGACGTGGCGGTCAAAAGGATATAAATAGTAAAATAGTGACTTACGACCACCAGTGGTCTATGGAGTACTGCCACTTAATCACTTAGTTACGTATTCTAATCTGTTAAGTCGATGAATGTTTTAGCAACAAATTTTATTAATTTATCAATACACTCTTATTTTAGAGGTAAATATCGCGCCTATCTATAAAAAAATTTACTTAAAGTGTCAACATCCCTACGAGGATACAATTTAGTGTGCTAAAGACATCCAAGAAATACCTGTTCTGAACCGATTGTCAGGATATAACATCCTATAGCAAAGACGCATGACGATGAACCCCTGACAAAAACTAAAATTTTATGTCCGAAAGGCTGACTTGTGACAGAAAGTATATGTATTAGCCCTTCCAAAAATAGGTAGCGTAAGGAAGTTATTTTCAATAGTAAACATATTTTATGCTTACTCAAAAGATATTAATCTCAGCCTGAATGGTCTGTTCAGATATATAGTGCATGGTTCAAATCCCCGAATATTGCTCAGGATAAACATTATAACTTTTAATAGTTTTGTATTACAATTTGCTGACTCACAAAGATCACATGATATTTTTAGAGTTTACCAACACCTGCCGACATATTCAATGATTCAAGTCAGAGTGTTGCACAGCTGTCCCCAGATGTACCAGAAGAAGAGGACTCCGATAAGGTGATACCCAGACTAGTCAATACCTCAGTACCCCTAGAGGTACTTAATTCAGTTGATCCAGAGAATTGGACGACTGCAGACGTAGCCAAATTCTTAACAGTTAATGATTGTCAACCATATTGTATTAACTTTTCCAACATAACTGGTGCAATGATGCTACAGCTATCTAAAGATGAAATTATCGAACTATTAGAAATGAAAGTAGGACCCTCCTTGAAAATTTTCGACTTGATACAACAGTTAAAATGTAAAATAAAACAACCTCAATGTAGAATGCTTATCTTTAAATAGCTCCTATTTTAATAGACAGCCAAAATAGATACAAAATGACAACCAATCTGTAGTTTACGTTTCGTACTTTATTATATTGCTTCAGTTCATAGTAGTTTGTTTTAGACATTTTACCACAATCGAGTGTTTTATGGAACGAAAGGAACAAGAATTTGTACTTTGTTCTATGTAGACAGTTTAGTAAATCTCGTTTACGTTTTGCAATTGTTTACTTTATACGTGAATTGTGAATTGATGTAGCTTAAGATAATAAATGGGTTTCCAGTAAAGCATATTGCAATCGTTTCATATACGAGTGTGGATTGAAAAGATCTTGGCCTAAGATCAATCAGTTTATATTGTTATAATACTAACCTTATATTCTTTAGTTGTTACTATAGCTTTGACATTATAAAGTAAGAGAAAGTCAAGTGAGACGAAAAAATGGAGAAAATTAAACAACGTGTTATCAAATACTTGTTTGAAAAGAAAATGAACCCCCGAGAGATTTACAATGACATGAAATCAACGTAGGAGTGTCGGCCCCATCTTATTGACCTGTGATAAAATGTTTTTTTGAATTTAATGTGGACGAGAGAGTATTGACGGTAACCGACGGCCTAAGACGTCTTCAACTGTAGAAAACATAGCCAAAGTGTGTGATCTCATATGACATCATTGTCAATGAACTTAAATTTTCTAAAGTTTCCACTATATGGGTCCCCAGATTACTTTTACTTGAGCAGAAACGAATGCGACTCACAATTTCCCGGGATTATTTAGAGTTGGTTCAGTTTACTGGCACGATTTTTTTTTAAATAGATTTGTATTTGTACAATGGATAAAGCGTGGGTGCTTCAGAGTCAAACCAATAGAAAAAATCTTGTGAAACGACCCCAAAGAAAATGAAGTCTATTTTGTCGGCTGGGCCAGTGATGGTTGGTCAATTTTTCGGGATGATAGGGGTCATCATGGTGTGGTACCTAGAAAAGGGTGAAACGATAAAGTCAGTATTGCACTTCGCCGTTTATATGACGAAATTAAGGAAAAAAAGTCCAGGTTTGCTCAGAAAGAAAGTGTTGTTACATCAGGATAATGCTCGTGTTCACACGTCTGTTGAATCCATGGCCTAAATTCTTGACTGTGGTTTTTAATAACTACCTCACCCGCTTTATTCTGCACATTTGGCATCTTCCGACTTTTACCTATTCCCAAACCTAAAAAAAAAAAAAACACATGGGTGGTATGTCATTGCCTCTTGAACGGGTGGAGAAGCTTTGGAGAGCAGATGGAAGAAGTGCATAGAGCTAGATAGAGATTATGTAGAAAAATAATAATAGTTTTGTATGCATTTTCTCTTGTTTCTTGTCTAAGCCGAGAACTTTTCAATCATTATGTCATTAAAATTTTGTAATAAATTGATTTATCTATCTGTAGTAAAATGCTAGGCTTTATTTCAATACAGCTGAAAATTTAAAAAATAGACAGTATAATTGAGAATCCTTAAATTAACTATTCAATGACATTCATGATTACAAAGAGCAGCTTTTGTTGTGAATAATTATGTTGCTTAATTTTCCTCCGGCCACATTGCTAACTGAGATTCGTACCCAGCTGCCAAAGAAGAAAAAATAGTATTTCTACTCAACCATTTGCCAAAATATATGAAAGATATATGTGAATGAACATTCATTTTGGCAACGTGTGACAAAAACTCGCAATGAAATAATAATCAAAGCGCACACGAATTTGACTGTAAACAAGACTCCGGGAAAAACACAAAAAATCAACGGCATAAAATCTGCTGTTTATAATTAGAGAAATGAAGTTGTTGGGTCCAAAAAAGTCCAGTTTACTCAGGTTATAGACGTTGAAATTCCCATTAAGTATCAACATTTATATTTTTGTGAATATGAAGATGGAAATTTCAGATTTCATTTCAAATTTCATATACTTTTTGCTGCTTACTTTGTAGTCCAAAGGCTTGAAACAATTATATACCATTAACAGCTATAATGAAAATAACAATACCATAACTCTTATTTTTTGCATTTATTGATTTGATTCATTATTAATTTTCAATTATAAGGATAAAGTAATTGTATAACAGTTTTTAACTTTAATTTCCGATTAAGTATAGTGTTTTGGTTGCCCAAATTATTATAGAAATTAACTTTTAAGACTCAGTTGAAAACAAATGGTTTGAGAGAATTATGCAACTGAAAATTATTATTATTTATTAGCAACGCCTAGATGTTAACTACCAATATTTTTTAAATCTGCCGTTTTAAAATTAGTTCATACATATTCTATTGGTTGTAATGTAGAACTCAGTGATGACATGTATGAAGTTTCAGCTGTATCCGAATATATACAAGATCTCAATATCTATTTTGTCTGACCTAATAAGCTTCTTCCCTTCACGTGTTGAAATATGATACATTTAACTCGATTATAATACGTGGATGTCGGGACATGAGTTTGTGAAAAGCATTAATTTGTTTGTTCATCGTGCTGTTTGAGGAATTTCCGATTATTTCACTTAAATATTTTTGTCATAACTATTATGCTGTATGGTAAGGAAATGAAAAATATTTAGTAAACTGTGGCCTTTGACTTTATGAAGAACATTCACATATTGGACTCACTAATTGTGTAGTGGAGCAGCTTATTTTACCTATTAAATAACTTAACATAAATTTGTATCATAATCTACTCCCGCCTATATATAGGTATCGTATAATAGCTGTAAATACGTTATTTTTTAAATATGTATAAATTATTTTTCACAAAAACATATTTGACATCAGATTTGTGTGTAAAAGCAGTGTCGTCTTCATATCTTTGCCATTATGTTATATTTATTAGCTATTGTTTAAGGTTTAAGCAATTTAGCCAATTTGACATGAGTTTGTTAATATGTGATAAAACTAAAGTACATTATGTAGTGAAATAAGGAGCATACATACTAAGTGTATACAATATTTTAAATTATGCAGTAGATGGTCATTCTGAAATTCAATTACATGAGCAAGCTTCATCAATTCAAAATTTATTTATTCAAATATAGATCGTGTGAATAAAGTTAATAAAGTAAAAAATAGACAAACTTTGACTAAAGTTAGATGGGCCATTTGATGGCCTTAGTACTTTAAAATATAATATCTCAGCAAGCCGCCGTTTGCAGTTTGTACTAGTATCTTAATACCGTTATAATTTACTCAAAACTCAGTTACTTTGTATATTCTACAAGCAAAATGTTTGTTGTATTCTCTTCTGACAACTCATAGATACGAGTATATCATTTAATTTATAACTTTGTTTTACATAGGCTTGTATACCTGTGAAACTAACTGCATTGCATTTGTGTTACGTTTGTATCAATGCATTCATTTGTAATATTAGTGTTGAAAGGTTCTAAGTTATAGGTTGGAGTTACTACTTATACAACTTTCAAATGTGTGGTAGCAAGATGAAATAAAAATGTAACGACCATTTATTTAGATCTTTCATATAATTTTGCACAAAATGAAAGGAATGGCGTGTTCTTATAGTAACATATTTGTTTTGTAATATATGTTCATAGAAGTTTCGATGTTTACGCTTATCCTAGCCAGCTTTCTATTATTTTACTTTGAATATCGCGGTTTTTGTATAGAAATCATACTCTCATAACTCAGTTTGAAACTATACTACTACTTTTGATCTCTGAATACAGTGTTTTGCGGTCAAATTAACGTCAATGCATTATTTGTAACTCTTCTAAATTTAAAATTTCATCCTTTTTTGTTAGCAATGTTACAATTTAGTAAACTTGTGAATCGAGTCGCAGAAATTATATTAACTTTTTTTTTTAAATTCCGATCCAATATTGTGTATATAATATAAAATCATGATCTTAGAACTAACCTGACTGTGTTTACTTAATTAATTAATTTAAATTCAAAATCAATGAAATCATCATGCCATTTGAAAAAAAAAACAACAAAAACAAACAACGAAATCATTTAGTTATGATTGGGGACAAAGAGGGATTTCGAACAGATTTACGCTTAGATACAGTATACCCCAGTGATAAAAATGCCTTTTGAAAGTGATCTATATCCATTAGAACCATCGGGTATATTATGAGTAATCGTTCCATTTTTTGATATTAAAAGCTAAAGCATGAATTAAAGAATTTTTATTTTGAGTTTGTGTATTTTTACTTTAATTGTTACAGAAATCAAAATATTTTACTCTTTTACTAATGTTATAAAGGCTACTCGCGCATTGCTGATTCTAACTACACATCCTTGGAGTTTTAGTTCAGGATCCCGTAGAGTTTTTAGCTTGTCGCTGTCGATATCCCATTTCGTTGCAGTGACTTGCCAACCAAAGGTTGTTATCGCGTGGTAATCAGTACATTTTGTAAGTTTTACAGTGAGTAAAACTTGTTATTTTACTCACCAGAATACATCTTTATTGGTACTCAATTCTTGTAATATTTGACTCGTAATAGTCCTGAAATAATAATTAATAAATTTATTGTTAAATTGTTTTGTTTTTTTGGAGATTTATAGGAATAAAGTTCCTATTTGCAAGTAGTCATATTATTAGTGATTGAGAAAATTGTAGTCGTTTTTGGCACTACTTCGTAGTTCCCGCATAGTGTCAGAATAGTTATGTCTTGTATCATTAGTATACGATACATAGATTGATTTTGACATTTTTGACTGAAAACTATTGTTATATATATATATATATATATATATATAATACCTTATCGTGTGTAATTGGACTGAGGAAGAATACAGCGCACAGCACAAAATGTTTCCAGAACGCTGCGCATGACATTTGTGATACTCAGAACACCAATATGTTTCGTTGATATAAACTTCAGAGTCATCTGGAAAATAAGAATACAAATACAAAAATCAGAAAAATAGCAACTTTTATCAGTTACAAAGGTTATTGTCAATTTTTCGGCAACACGAAAGGACCCTTTTTGACCACATCTTTCTGTAACACCTGTACATTTTTTTACCTCTTTTATTAGATTCTTTAGTTCTCAGTTCTGGTGCCAAATCCCTGGCAGACGTAACATAGAATGTTCTGAGAATTTCCATTCGGTGTGCTCCTGACATGCCTCTGCCCTTGGAATTCGACAGGTGTAAGTGACGGGAAAATACAGCTCTCCGCTTAGTGATATTTACTATAAGTATCCTGAAATTTGATTAATCCTGTAGTTTTGTTTTTTACGAAATGGAACATTTGAGGTGTACAAACGGAAAACGTAAATAATTGCTTATGTTTTTAACTCTTATGCAGCGATTTGCAATAAAAGTGCTGCCAATATAATATTTATTATGCTATAAATTTAACTATTAAAAACAAAATGACAGTATTTAAAATAAATATTGCAACTATTGCTAAACATTTTCGTTATAGGTTTTTTAATTTACACATCCAGATAATAAATCACTAATCATATTATAATCACTTCATCAAAATCATAAGTTTCAATATCCTCACGATGACAAATGACAAACACCTTACGATGGCGTTGTATTTAATAAAACATATTTAAATTTCTTGTTCTTAGTTGCCAAAGCATGCCTCTGACTACGCGTAATGTGCATCTTGTCAACGAATACACTGTCGCTACAACTTCTTTTGGGATTAAAAGTATGAAAAATGTTACGATGATCGCCTGAATGGTTAAGGCTGACAAACATTTGCATTTACAATTATGTATTACGGATTTAACGCTCATATAGTAAAATTAAATACCTATTGAAAGCTACTACACGTTATGTTACATACATACCCCAAGACACAAGGTTCAAATGAAAGACTCGTAGGAAAGTTTCGTGGGTATGCAAGTTTAGCTTCTTTTATTGTTTGTGCATATCCTTCCCAGCACTGTAGAACAATTTCGTCTATTTGAGATAATGTTGGAGTGGCTCCACACACCACCAAAATGTATACGTCTGCAAGAAGCTTACATGTAACCGCTCTGAACGCTACCTGCAAAAAAACATTAACAATTTTTTTTATTTTAATAAGGCTCTGAATGTGCTACTCAAGTCAATTTTGAGCGTAGTAAACGTTATAGAATTTTGTTACCAAAGACTTTGTTTTATACGATTATAGATATCACTAACTAATGTACCATACACAAACATCGGTTACATTCATGTCAGTTAGGGAGCTCAGACTTCCCGCATCAGCCAGGTGAGTTACCGTACATATTTTGTTCAAGTTACATTGCTTACACTACCCAATTCATTCACACGTGAGTGCTGTGAGTGTATGGATGGAGTGCTGTGAGTGTATACCATAATATACCTAGAACCTTAATTATTTAAGAATCGACTTCGTTGGGGATTAATAATAGAGATAGGTCAACTTTAAATAATGAAATAGGGCGTGGGTAAGGGTAATATTTAATTCACGATTGAAAAGTTTTCCTGTAACAATCAGAGTTGCATGCATTTGATTCTTCGGTTTGTGCAAACGGTGCCACACCGTACCACGAGTGACGAGCACCATACGACTTAATACTATTCTGAATCCCGATAATAACGTTCTCGCTCTGATTAGTATCGTAGTCCATACTCTGTAAGGTGCTCGAGCGGATCATCCACACCCAATTAATCCGCCACCTAGAGCCATCACTCCTTGTTAAATGATCGGCAATATGGTTTTAGGCCGAACCGATCCACGGGTGATCTTCTAGCACGTACGTAGTACGTTACACACCTTTGGGGTGAGGCTATGGATATGCACGGGGAGTAGTTGGCTATCAGCCTCGACATCGCTCGCTTCTCTCCAAACTTCCTGCATTTGGTCTGCCATCCAAGTTATGCAACTGGGTTGCTGCCTTCCTCCACAAGCGCCGCATTAGGGTTCTCTGTGACGGCGCGCCTCTGACTTCCAGGAGGTTAGCGCTGGTGGACCTCAGGGCTCCGTCCTATCGCCTACATTACACAAAATAAAAATTGATCCGCCAGGCATGATCAGCTGCCTGAATTGGGGATCCTCCCTTTGTGGAGGGACATGACACATATTTCTTTTCACATTTTTCAGGTTTTGGATTAGAAAACACAATTATTTATCTGAATTAAACGGGTTAACAAGGATACTTGCGTACATTGGGGCTCATTTGTGGTAAATATACTGGTGTGTCTCGTAACGGAGCTCCATCCTGAGCAGCTGCAAGTAGAAGCAACAGTCTCGCCTCTCTAGGGTCCAGTTCACAGAAATCAGAACTAGTTGCTACTAAGTGTCCTTGAATAATAAGGCATGCCCATCGACCTGTCACATTTTCTGCATAATAATCTAAAGCTTGCTGTAATTAATAATAATACAAAAATGTTTTGTTAACTGAAATAAAAATAAATTGATACAATTTACTTGTAAAAGAGAAATGTAAGCTCAAGTTTCATACACAATTAACATAATTTCGTAATCTATTTTTTATATAGGTATCTAAAAGCTTGATAGGCAATTAAGTATGTTTTCCTTTTTTTAGTAGCTTTGACAAGCTTCACTGTTTATTTGTGTATAGTTTCAATTATTTTCCGCTAAATCTATATCTGTAGTTTATTCAGTTATGTAGATAAGAATCAAGTAATTGTTTGTTATCATATTACCAAATTAACAAAAGCTATTAGGTGGATTCAGATTAAAAAGAAAACTGGCAAAAAATGAATTTACATAGGTACATTTTATTTTTAAATATTTTGTAGTCAAAAGATAATGATATCACAACAAATAAACATATTATTTTACTTTAAAACAACAATAAATACCACATACGGTCAAAACCTGAAATGAAAACAGAAAGCAACATTAAAACCTAAAAGGCCGGCAACGCACTTGTGACTTTTGAGTTGGGCGGCGGTTGTCACTTACCATCAGGTGACCCGTCTGCTCGTTTGCCCCCTATCGCATAAAAAAAAAACATTTCATATTATCAGCTGCAATAATGTAGGAGCAATTTTGTCATGAACTGACTTTTGTATTATAATATATACATATATCTACAGAGATATTTAATTGTGATTTTTCGGTATGTTGTTACTTACACTGTATACTTATTTTTGAATATAAAGTACCTGTAATTGTTGAGCTTGTGGGCACAATATACTCTGTATTAAATCCAGCACCAATGTTGGAAGTGGACATGACAAGGCATTAGGGTCTAATGACTCTAATAAATAGTCAAATATAGGGTAACATTGTCTTAAGTCTCTCTTTAATTGATCAATGTTTTTAATATTCTCTAGCTCCTTTTTCCCTATGTAGAATATAATAGCATCATGAACACAGGATAAAAGAAGTTCTAGGTCACATTGCAAACCTCCAGTTGCTATTCCAATGAGTGTGACACTAAAATGAAAATAAATTAAGAAACATTTGATTTTACAGATTTTATAATATTTCAGTTGGGTCTCCATATTAATTAAGTATATATGGTGTAACTTATATACAGTCGAATCCGAATATAACGATAGTATCCGGTAGTTTTGTGCTTCGTACTAACCGTACGAAGCACAAAACTACCGGATTGTTGTAACTCCGACGAGTATGCGACCAATGATATTTAAAGAAAGATATGTTACTTTCATACTTGTTATTGTTGCTGTATCACATCACGCACTTATTTATAAGTGTATACATACATTTAAATTGAGAATGCGAAAGATAATTCGGCATGCAGGTAGAGAAAGAGATAGCTATATTTTGTAAGTTGCACTTGAAGTACAAGTAAACTATAGAATATTTGGAGCTGTTACAGATAAAAGATTGAATATCGCAATCTGTTTGTTAATAGCTTCTGATTGGCAATGAGTGTTCCTTAAGAAAATAATTAAAATAATGTAATTGTTTTGTATTAAAAACAAAACAATGAATAAAATTATTATCTATTTGTTTTCAATCAAAATATGTATGTTTCCCATAAACACAGTATGTATTATAAATCTGTAATAAATATGCACAGATAAAGAAGCAAGAAAGCAGTTAGTAGTATTTAAATTAAAATTATTTTATTTCATGAAATCTTACATATTTCGAGCTATACTATTGCTTATACTTCCCGATCACTGCAATATTCTTCCTTCCCTTTCTATCCTACCTTTCTTTTCAAATATACTCAATTTTTTAGCGCGCGCTAGTAAGATATCTACCTTTTTTTATATAATATCATTGTATGCAACCCTGACTTGCTTGAGCTATTGTTTATACTTACTGCCTCATCCATCTGTATAAGCAATATCTCTTTATATAATCCCACCTATGAATATATACCAAAATTTCCCAAAGCCCGGATGACGGCAATAGGCTTGCCCCTATTACGTAAATGGGAATAAATTATAATCGCAAAATGCGAGCGTAAATAATTGAAAATATAAATAAATATCGCATTTTATAACAAAATAGTATTAAATTAGTTATTCTTATTGTAAAAACTTTATGAATAACTTTCATAATATAATTTTGATAGATGAATATAGAGTAATATAAATATTAAAATTAACAAAAAAAAATAATTGTGCAACATTACGTATTAATTATGTACCTAATGTGCATTAGGTACATACGTGGGTCACACTGAAAGTGACTGATGGCGTAGCGGTTTAAGTGGTCACCTCGCCACCATACTGCCACGCCTAGTGTTGTGTTCGATCCCCGCACGGGACAACACTTTGTGTAAACCTCAAATTGTTGTTCTGAGTATGGGTGTTCTTTGTATCCGTTGTTTGGATGTTTGTAAAGTCCACAGGAATTAATCCTATTGCGAGGAGTTGTCTTGTAAAAACGAAAAAAAAAAGTTTTTAGAATAGGCCAGTAAGAAAAGCAGCCTATGAAAAATGTATTTATATTGCGAATTAGGAACTCCGGGAAACTGTAGATGTGTAATGAATTCGTACCTATGTTATTTGTTTTTACAAATTGGCGGCAATTTAAAAAGTATTTGTCGTGAATCGAAATGGATTTGACTAGAGAAAATTTTCAATCAATGATTTATTAAGACTTTGTCTGTCTTTGTGGTTTTACTCAACAACAACGTTACGACGTCGATTTGCATTTCATTAGGAAACCTCATCTTATGCCACTGTTTACAACGATTTTAATGAGTTTAGACGTGATCGAAGTAAACTCACCGATGATTCTCGAGAAGGACGTCCTTCTACGGCGATTACTAAAGAAAAAGTGAGTGCTGTACGCTAACGATAGAAGCTGATAGAAGGGTGACATATCAACAGATTCGGGCAGTTATTGGCATTGGTATGAGACAAGTACAAAAAGTCTTACATGAACATTTAGTCGTCAGAAAGCTTTCTACTTGATGTATACCTCATAATTTGACGGAAGATCAAGAAAGCCGTTTGGAAAAGTTGTTTGGAGCCGTGATTTGTTACGAACCCGAAAGTAAAAATGGCAGAAGTCAGAGAAAACGGGTTATTTCGTCAACAATCATTCGAGAAGATAAAAGGACTGTCACTGCAGGTTGGTACGTCAGTGATTGTGTACCAGTTGCCTTGGAAAATGTTAAGACAACAGCGCCCAAGAAACAGGATCCTCCTCCACAACGACAACGCTCCAGCTCACTCCGCCAGACGAACTATCGAATATTTGTCTACCGAAGGTGGGAGTTAGTGATTCATCCTCCTCACAGTCCTCTGTGAGGAGGATGAATCACTAACACCCCCCACAGGCCAGGAGGCCTGGCACCTTGTGACTTTTATGTATTTCCAAAACTTAGAGGGCTTCGTTTTATGAACCCTGAAGATGGCATGGCTGCATTTGAAAAAGGTGTTGAAGAGATACCTAAAGAGTGGACTCACTGATTCATTCAGTGGTTCCATCCATACGACAGTGCTTAGGAAGAAACTGAGACTACTTTGAAGAGCAATACAAATATTAACAGGCTTCTATATCATTCCGTTTTTTATTTCCTAAAAACTTTCAGTGTGAGTAATTAAGTACATACTATGTTTGATAAAATTCACTTTACTGACATAGAAATTCAGTAACTTGGTTTGTTTGTGACCGATTGATAAATAAGTTGATAGCAACTTATTTAAGTGTTTGTCTATTTTATTTTTTGTGTACAATAAAGATTTTTTTAACTGTCTATCTATCTATAAAAGTAACTTAATATTAAAGCCTAATAGCTGCTGTACATGTTAAATAATATAATAACATTTACAGCAATAAGCTTTCACCCTACCTACTTTTATAAAAAAGTGTGACAGTTGTGTTGGTGTAAGTGTATGATTTAAATAATATTTAGAGTTAGAATCTGTAATTTAAAAAAAAAAATAGTATTTTACCTTTTACAGTATTCTTTCCAAAGTATAGAGCCATTATCAACCAATGTCTCAATCATAGACAGATTGTGACATTTACTAAACATGTTAATGCCATGTAAGGAGGCTATTGTTGAGAATTGTATCTAAAATAAGTAAATAAATAATTGGTTCAAATAAAGTACTCAAAAGTATAAAATGAACTAACCTAGTTACTAACCAATAAAAGCACAATAGTAATGAGTTGGCCAGTCTATTCTACATAAATAATTTTAAAGATTAAACTGCTGCTATTCTTTTTCAAAGGAAACTTTTTGGACAAATACAAAGAAAAATAATCAAACCGTAAATTGCAGGCTACCAAAATTAACTTTTAGACATCTGTTAAAAGCCACTTGGTTAATTTGCTCAACACTACAGCCAGACAAAAGCTTACATTTTCACTATTTCCTCTTTTTCTTGAGAAAATTGGGACACCGCTCTCAGTACCAACTGCGATTACAATAACAGACATATTGTAAGTTAAGTGAAATAAACAAATACAATTAAACAACAAAAAACAATTTTGGAAGTTTTTGGATTAGGTATATAAAATTTATGAAGCGGAGGGAGCTTGGCTAGTTCCTTGAACTTGAACTGTCAGCGAAGACACGTGTGACCAGATTAAATTTTACAAGAAAACCGAAGCTACTTCAAAAAATACTTAAAGATACCAACTTGCACAGGGAAAATATACCAATAAAAATAATGATTTTCAAAACATATTTTTATTTATTAATCATCATCATCATCGCAATAAATATTAGAATTATATTTTAACATTCTGTTTGATGGGTTAAAATTCACACAGCCTCCTTTATCTTTTATACCTTGTTTGGTTTTTAAAATTGCAGATACATTTTTGTTTATGAATCTGTTTCTTTGTTCCGTTTTTATTAAATTAATCTGTGAAAATATGCATTCGCATGCAACATTCGACACTGGTATACATAACAGAGATTTACTGAAACTAGATATATTCTTGTATTTTGATGTACCATCACTGTTATAAATTTTCCCAACTTCCAACCAAAATTGTTCACAAGAAAGGGGTGAGCCAGTACTCGAAGATTGTAATAAATTACTTACTTCGCGATCAAGTATGAGTGTTCTACATTCTTCGTCAATTATCTGCATTTGTTCTGGCTATACTTCGTATGGGAAAGTTTCCATAACATTTCTTAAACTACTAAATTCTTTATTCACGGCAGTGTGTGGGTCAAGAAATTTCAGTTCTCGGAAAATTTGATCTTCAAAAGGCAAACGTGATTTCAATTGAATGCTCAATTCAATTAAAAAAGATTGGCACTTTCTGAAAAAATCAGCAATTTGTTCTTTCATGTTTATGTTTCTCCTATGTTTAATTAATTCTTGACCCACTTGAATCCCTAAGTACATATTATTCAATGGCAAATAATTCACACTGGATTTTGGGTCTAATGTAAATACGTTGTCCGTGCTTTTTATATAATTAGTTTTCATATAGCAACCCAAAATCGACAAGTACATACTAGAAGCATCATCATATAATCTTTCAATGCACGGGTAGTTACTAGAAAAATTATATTAATTTTTTTTACAATTGGCAAAATGTAGTCTAAAAAGTAAAAGTATAATTTGTTTATATAATTATTAAAAGAATTATACAAAAATTCTGATGACATAATGCGATCACTCAAATATTGGTCTAGAAAAAACAACTTCAGTGCCCGATGCAGTGAAGCGATAGCCATCTTATATCATAATGACGCAGTAGTCTATGTTTTTCAGTGTCAGTGAAATTTTGGAGCTCAACAAATTCTCTTTGACGCTTGCTGCTTTGAGAAAAATATCCATATACTTCTTTTACTATCTGTTCTAAATTTCTAGGTAGTATTTTGCAAGCATGACTAACACTTAATGCTACAGAATGACAAACACATTTTATGAATAAGCACTTTGGGTTCACTTCAAAAACTCCGGAATATGTTCCCATTTAGCCAAATAACTTTACTGAAAACTAGACATGTTTTCTGGATTCTGAATTGCGTATCAGATAACAGCGTAATAGCATGAAGTAAAATGACAACAAAAATCGCGCGCTCTTTTTATATTACGACGAAAACGTACAATATAAACTTAGGGAAAATCCCGAATTATTGAAACTTTCAATAATTCGGGAATTTCCCTAAGTTTCAATTTGAAAGTTTGAAACCAAACCTTCAAAGATTAAGCCAAGAGCAGAACAGAAAATCATTTTGTGACTAGATGATTCGATACTATTTGTAATTCTAGGGGGCCCACCTGTCATGTCCTATCTGTAACTTACTGATCTTTGCTTCAAAATGAAATATAGACTAAATCCGGAAATTCCCCTGAACATCAATGTACGCAGTTTTTTTTTTTAATATTTTATGACAGGCTATGGTATTCCATTACTTTTTTTTAAAATATACCCAAAAATACTGGCTTCCGCCAATATACCTTTAAAAATACTGACTCTTGGAAAACTTACTAAAATATACTCAAAAAGTATTAAAATACTGAATCTGGTCATACTGGCGAAGACATTGACATTGTAGTGTTGCCAGATGCGATAGTTTAAACGGAATTAGAATTAGAATTTTTTATGGTGATAACCTTAATATTATATGTATTTTTATTTTCCTAAAAAACAGAGTCTCAACACTGATCTTCACTACCTAATTCATATAATATCGGTTATATCTTTTTTTTTCTTCCAATCCTTGTGTTGACTGACCTGGTAGTCTAGTGGTTAGTAACTTTTAATGCATAGCCAGAGGCTGTAGATTCGATTATGGCACCCAGGATAATAATTATGTGATGAGCAGGAGCACTTGTTCTTTGCCTTGAGGTAATTAATTTCTAATATCTATGTACCTATTTAAAAATATATGTGTACAAGCAGTAATAATAACCTGGTGGCACTGCATGGCAGCGGGCTGGTTTTTAGTAACGCGTCTCTGATATTTTTTTTAGTGTTAAAATAGTTACAATTTAAAATTTTCTTTTACCATTCAGTTAATCTAATATCCTATTTATAAGCAAAAATGCATACAATACCACGAAAAACACGATATAAACCACAAATATAAACAGAAACGATATGACATTCAACGTCATGTCACATCAACCAGATAAATTTAACAAGAGGTAAAATAGTGTTTTTCGACCAACATGGCGATCATATTTTTATAGAATGTTTTTCTCTAGAAATACTTGACATTTTTTTCTTCTTTTTTTATACTATAGGGGGACAGACGAACAGACGGGTCACCTGATGGTAATGACACCGCCGTCCATGGACACTTGCAACTCAAGAGTCGCAAGTGAGCTGCCCGCCTTTGAGGGTGATGAGGGATGGGGGATGCAGGGAGCGGAAAGAAGAGAGGAGGGATGAGGAGATGGAAAAAAGGAGAAAGGAGATGAGGGGAGAGAAAAGGGGGGAGGGGGAATTGGGCCTCCGGAGACCTCACTCAATTCGGGGAAATGCAACGCAAGCGTTACTTCACAACCGGTTTTCCGTGAGGCCGTGGTATCGCACCGGTCGAGCCGGCCCATTCGTGCCTAAGCATGGCTCTACTACTGAAAATTTGCATTGGCAGAATCTCTGCGTTAAATATACACGCGAGAGCGAATCCATATATAAATTATAATAATAAATTTGACAATATAAAACGTTAGCTGCCGAAGAAATGTTGACAAGATCCAAGTTAAAAGCACAAGTCCATTCCCCCGGACTGGTCACTAAGACTCGGACTGATATTACTATCGGTACAATGCCGAATCTACATCCCGCATGTCAACAATCTCACGAACCAAATTCAAAGATTTTCTTTATCTTTATCAGAACATTTTATGAGATTGCCGTCATGGGGTATAGTAATGTCAACACTCATTGCTCGGCTCTCTAATGGGCCTATCACTACTATATAAGGCTTGTTGGCAACAGGTGCACGACTATTTTCAAGAACTGGGTCGGGCACATACAACCTACTCTAAGATGGCATTGTATGTATGTATGTATCCATGTTATGGAGGGCCCTGGCATTTAGGAAACCACGACTCTACATTTCCGCGGAATATACAATATCATCACTGATGAACGTGAATGACGAATTAATGAACGACATGTGGTTAGTAGTGTATGGACTCTTCCAATTTCGTCTGAGTCCATCTAAATATACCAAAAGACTAGATTAGGACTGGTATGACCCAACCGTTATAGACCTTCACCTTATTACCGCCCCATTAAACACTTTTCATTACTTTTCAGGCGTCCAAAGAAGTGTTCCTGTAACGATTGTTTCATAGTCACTTCATTTATAACCAACGCCTGTGACATGCCTAGATACTTGGATGTTTCATTTGAGTAAAGACTTCTAAGGTGTGTAAAATCTGAAAGTGTAATCCCTTCTGATTCCACAATCCTGTTTTTTTACATGTATGACTGGACATTGGTTTACATCCAAATCTAAGTTACCTCTAGAATCTTAATCAATTGGAAATTACTGCAGGCAAACATGTAAAGGAGGTGGAAAAGTACCTGATCACTCTTCCGCAAACGATAGCCTAGCCAGAACCCTCCAAAATAGTACTAAGAAGATTCAAGGCTAAGCAGAACCACAAGGGATTCAAACTGTCACCCTGAAATATACCTCGCCTGATCTTTAAATACTCGGTGTTACCTTGAGATTTTGGATGTCCTGAATACTGACGTAACATGTAAATAACAGATCACGAAATATATATTGTACAATACATACAAACATAAATTATATTTTTAAAGATACCCTATAAATACAAAATAAATAGTATACCACTGACATCGGGTACACGGACCAAGACACCGCTGCTATTATTTTATATGTACACAGGTTATTATTATTTTTACTATTTTATTAACTCTCACTATTAAAACGATTCAAATGTCGGAATCCATAATCAAGTCGTTAAAGATCTAGGGCGTGAAAAATAATAACCCTTCTTCTGGTTCAGTCGGGTAGCATGTAAAAATTGGTTTCCAACTAGCATCGCGTACAAATACAAAGTTATCTGTGGTTAGGGTGCCTTCTGCAGCCGGCGCTTAATTAGCTGCAAAACGTGAGCCCGCTATAGGAGGTGGTCAAGCTCTTAGGAATCAACTTGAATACTTTATTTGTTTACCAACATATTACTTCGTTGGTACTTATTATCGTAAGAATATTAAGGTTTAAATTAAATAGAAATATCCAAATTATTTTAGTATTTTAGTGTATTTTCCCATTATGATTTTAAGTAACGCTAAGTAAGTTCTGTTCATATTATTCATATTGTTCTGTTCTATTCATATTGTCATAACAATAACAAACTGTAAGTACATTTTTATAGTATAGTACAATAAATTAAATATCTACGATTTAATTAATTACATTATATACGGGTTACACTGTCTCCATTTTCTGCATCGTCACTTTGCTTCGCAATTGCTGAAATGGTAATTTTGAGGATTTAGTTTAAATCCAGACACATTTCAGATATCTATAACGCGTTTTATACTTACGATCAGATTTCGTAAGAAGTCTTGGTCCTGTTATAGCTATCATTAATGCTCCCAAGGGAGCTGAAATGACCACGCTGAGTACACTTACAGTTAAAAGTGCTTTCGCGTAAGATTCTTCTACTTCAGTTGAAATACCAGTTGTTTGACCGTTGTGTACCAAATCTAAAGCAGCTGGCCCCAATGCAGCCTAAAACGATAAACTTTGAAACATTTAATCTCATCAGCCGCCGTTTTCATCTAAAATTACCTTTTTAAGAAAATAACTATATCAGGAAACGAAAATCTACCTGCACTGTAGCCTTTGCCATCCACGTAAGCCCAATAAAGACTTTTTCCTTACTGTTGAGGCCGCAACCGAAGCTAACAAAATAAGTAGCTATGGCGCGAAGTACTAGACACGATAAAAGACTAATAGCTCCCATTTTTAAAACTTGAGGATCTAAGGCACTTATCTGTAAAATTTACGGACCACATCTTAGTAACTTCATTGGAAAATGAACTGAGATTTTAATGTACTACACAGACTATTATTGTAAACAAGATATTTACCGTAACTTGTGCTCCTGTAAATGCAAACAAAATCGGCTCGAAGAAAATCCACAATATTCTGAAAATGTTGCTGACAGGATTTTTGTTCACTGGCCAGCCTTGTTTTTCCCAAAAGAATGCAGCTACAAATCCGGACGATACAATAGCAAGAGGGCCTGAAAATAAACGTATTTTCCTAGAATAATCCTCTTTGTTAAAAAATAACTATGCTCTACAGAAGGTCACTTATTATCAGTGATCGGGATAGGTAGAGCGAAAGTACCTAAAGTTCAAGGAACAAAGACGAAAAGCGGAGACTTCCTTACGAATAAACTTTTTTTTTGGAATATTTGTTTCGAGTTTCGGAACATCACTTAAGTCCATTTAATATTAATGTTATTAATCAGTACAGTAAACTAATTGAATTCATTTTCCTTTTTAAGCGACTTCAACAACAAGGAGAAAGTTCTCAAAAAGTCACTAGATACAATTTCTATTGTTATTGATTCAAGTAAAGAACGCGGTGGACTCCATGCCTCATTTTTTTGTTTGTCACTGGTAAACAATGACAAAAGTATTGAGGGGTAGAGGGGTGTTTCGCATTACCAGCCTACTTATTATAAACTAAGTTGTTCTATAGAAAAATGTGTGCTATTTAATTTTTACCTGCACCACTCCAACCAATCATGCTTGAAATGAAATATGAAAATAGTCCGCCAAGAAACAGGGCTAGGAATCGTAGAGAAACTACATAAGTATCTCCTTTCTCAGGCAGAAAGGCTGTGAAAGCTCCCCACAATGAGCCAAGAAGTATTCCAGCCACGATAGACAAAGGACCCTGGAAAAAATAATATTACATCTACTGATCTTGTGAATAGTAAAGGGCTTCAGTTACTAAATATTATTTTGATGATCGCCATAATTTTATCGTAAAATAGTAGCTACATCGACCGATAGTAGTCAAAATAATAAAATCATGAATAGATGAACTAAACTTACCTTAATGATATTTAATGTGACAGATTCGTTTGAGAACATAGCGTTTAATATAATAGCGAATATGGCAACACTGATGGAATCATCTATTGCTGCTGCAGCAAGAACAATTGTTGGGATACCTTTGGACACTCCGTAACCGACGTCACGTAGCTTAAACAAACATGGGACGACTACTGCTGGGGAAACAGAGGCTATCATCGACCCAAGCAAGAAACCTGAAAGGATTATCTTCTATCAGTCGCTTAGTCATTTTTACTAATTGGACAGTTTGATTTTCGAAATTTCTCGGGGTACAATAAAAACTTACCCCAAATCCATGGCAAGTTCAAAAGGTAATGGGTACTAATGCATATTAGTATACATTCAACCAGCCAAGGCAACAGACCAAGTTGCAGAACGGCTGCGTAGTGTTTCTTTAATACCCCAGCATTCAGTCCAAGACCAGCTCGAGTTAATATTATAACTAGAGCTACTTTTCTGTAAATTACGCAGTGGTATGTAATATAAAAAATAGTAAGATTGTTACATTGAAATAACGGAATTATGTTGATATTAAATGCCTTGCTGGGATGCTGTGAACAAGTGAATCTAATAAGTTTTTTTTTGTATTCGATAATGCTTCATTTCAGCCATGTACAGTCTACGTTTATGTTAAAGATGAACGTAATTAAAAATGTGTATAACTAAAAATGTAATTAACTAAAAAGTTGTAATTGATGTGCTCTACACACCCATCATAATTTTAAAACAGTTTTGGAACTAATGATTTTCTAAGGTGCCTTGAGGCATATGTCAATATTAGTCATAAGAAGCTCCTATAAAATTGTTACATCGGTAAGTTGCAGGTTGGATAGAATTATATATATATATATGTATATATACATATTAAAAGATCAATAGCATTTGAAAGTACCTATATAAAGTTTTACCTTAAATCTTGGTTCAATTTCTTATAGTCATCTGTAATATTGACTAATTTTAAATTCTGGAACAATATTCCTGTAAGTAACATGCCTATGAGCGCAGGCAGTGTGGTAACTTTTAACCATACCCAGCCAACTAAGTAAGCAGCTATCACTAGAAGTGTCATACTAAGCAGTTCTCCTTGTAAGTAAATGGCCTCTCCAATTTCCGCATACAGGATACCCCATATGAGAAAAACTAAAAATATAAATTGTCTATATAAACAGAAGAGGATACAATAAATAAATCGGATTTTTTTTTTGGTTTTGTGTACTTACAGAACATAATAATGCAAATTTGTTGCGCTGTCTGTCTATACGTTGGAAATATTGGAAATGGGCAAAATTTTGACCACCACGACGGCTGCCATGAAGGTGTATGATCCTCTTGATGACAACGTAAGCATAAAGTTTCCCACCAACTGAAGTTTTGTGTAAATATAAACTTGTTTGAAAAGGTAAAAATCATCTTTAAATTAGTTAAAGACCAATTATGTAGCATACCAAGTTTGTTTTATGGTAAATTATTTTTGCATCCATTGAATATTTGCATAAAAAATCTTTTGAATATTTTTTTTCGAGAGGTATCATATTTCTAAATGGCATGTCATGCTAATTGTATGATTATCTTTACTACTAGGGACTATACAATATTATACTATAGGAGATCCGGCATAAATGAACACGAGCATGGTGTAGATTTGCTCATTAACAAACATCTCCATAACAATGTAAAGATCATCAACTCAGTCTCAGATAGAATCTTGTATGTGATACTGCTCGAAAAACGTCACTCTGATGGGAAACTATGTTTATGGCAGCAGAAATACGAGGGGAAATATGTTATTAACTTTCTAGAACATCGTCAAATGTATCACATGATTTCATTCTTCAAAAAAAGACCGCCTAGAAAGTGGACGTGGTTATCTCCAGGTGCAAGTTTCCAGGATAAATAGACTATATTGCAAGCATTGTTTAACAACCGGTTTTCTGTGAGGTCGTGGTAATATTCCGGTCCGGCCCGGCCCATACGTGCCGAAGCATGGCTTTCCCACGTTAGCATGGCTCTCCCACTTCTAGAACATTTAAACAGCTCACTTCGTACGCCTGTTACAAAGGTAGCATCAAAGAATATCACAAGTCAAACACACAAACTACAAGAGAATACAAAAGCATTACTGGAAAAAAGGAGGATCGTAATCGATAAAGGAAAAGTCATACGGCCGATTAAAACATTATCAATAAGCACAGATAAAAGCCCTATACTCAACAATTCATAAAGCTTTATGACAACGATGGAAAATAATTTACTGAATAAAATAAACTACTGAAAGTCGTAGAAGTGTAGTATCAAGTAATCTATAGTCCTAGGTATCCTAAACCATCCAATATAGTAATCAGAAATATAACAAATGTTGGATCGGTAGATATACCGCAGATAATTAAAGCTGAAGTACGTACCGCCCTATCCAAGATGGCAAAGCCCCCGGTGAAGATTATATCATTATAGAAATGGTTAAAGAAGATGGGGAAATGGTCTTGCAGCCTATCAGAGAAAATGTCTTAAGTAAAGTCTCGAGTAAAGTGAGCGATGTTATTAACGGATTGCGAAGTTGAAGTTGGAGTGGATGGTGAATGTTGCCGTAAGCAAGGCTCATCGTGCAAGGCAGTGGTGGAGTGGAGACCGTGGGGCGATGAACGTCCACGAGGAAGACCACAGATGCGTTGGTATGACGATATCAAAAGAGTGACGGAGGAGACAAAGTGACTGAAAACTGTCCATGACCGAGAAAGATGGCATAAACTGAAGGGGGCCTACACTTCAGTTTATGATGCGATTATTGCTATGTATTTAATAAAATTTAAGCTTCTACTAAAATATTCAGCGCCTTCCTTCATTTTTGGGATCTACAATAACATTGATAGAAATATCTGTTTATAAAAAGGAATATAGATGTACCTGTAATTGTGTTGACGGTGTTTCTCTTCATTATCACCTGCAAATAAATTATTTTATTTGTTACGCATTCATAATGTTATTCAAGATTTGAAATTGCAAAAATCGTATTCATCAAGCGTATTTGCAATTAACGATAAAAACTTTTTGAGAAAAAAACACAATTGTTAAGAAAAACTATTATGGTGTAAGCGAAAGCGATAAAGTGTGAGTGTATTAGCCCCTATTTATAACTAGAAAACGTTATTAAAGCGTTCCCAACTCTTGTAATGTCTTTATACATTATGTAATACTATTATTATCGCGTATTTACTATTTTTTATTAATAGTAGTAAAAAATACATTGATATACTCCTGTGCAGTGAACCATATGATAAAGAGCCTAAGACACAGCGAGTACGAATAAAAAATACGAGTACATAGTCAGAGAACACACATAAACACAAACACAATAGTTAAATATTACAGTAAATTCTAGATTTCAGTAAAATAGTAAATCAGCCGTCACACATGCTTATAATGATAGATTAGATGCCCTCTTAAACCTAAAAAATTATTAAAAATATTTGCAAAATTGATTTACCTACGAATGTATAGACGCGAACACCTATGAACACACAAATGATTACAAATGAATACAACAAAAATGGTTAGCAAAAAACAAATAAGTACACAAAATAAGAATAAAACCGTATACCTTTTGTGTTTTGATCTTGTTCCATTTCTAAATCTAAGTAATCGTGCCGCTTACCTGAAAACATATTTAACAAAGAAATCATTTTGATATTGTGCACGTATTAGAAAAAAACAAAATAGTGTAATTGTTTTATGCGTATCCGATAATATTGTAAGCGAATTCAGCATGATAACGTTATTGATAACTAGCGCCTGATTACTTGACTTTTAGGGTTAGTCTGCAGCATTCAAAGTGTTTTTTCTTTATTTATTTATAGTTATAATAAAGGTAAACATTATGAAAAATGTTATCCCATGATGTTGATTTATAATCTATAAAAATAAGAAACTAGAAAAACGTTGTACATTATACAAATATTACGTTTTTATCGTTTTTTGTATATGAGAGCAGAGGAGCAGACGGGTCACCTGACCGTAAGTGACAACGTGGACACACCACCAACTCAAGAGTTGTAAGTTCGCTGACCACCTTTGAGACTGATAAGGGGGGGGGGAAAGGGGAGATGGGGAGTTGCATCACTCGGTGATATATAACGCCGGTGTTCTGTAAGGTATTACTCCGGTCTCTCAAATAGGTATTTGATGAAGTACTACTGGAAAACGAACCATGGAAGAACAATGCTGCACAAGACATGCTCTTCTATGGTTAGTTTACACTAGTACTTACTAACTATTAATTATGTATTTTGTGCCTTTGACAAACTGACAAGTAAATTTAAGGTTTACTCACATTGTACACCTACCCACATATTTGTTAAAAAATTTCATACGTAATCACATTATCACTCACGTATAAAAAATAAAACGCCAACACATATGCACACACGCTCACACACAAAAGACTGACGCTCTCGCTTACACACGCACACATATTCAATCACCAATCAGATTTTATCTCGGAAATGAATTTAAAACGATATTTCGAAAAAATAAAAAAAAAGTTTTTTTCTTGTCACAATGTTTATGGCAAGACTAGGTATAGGTATTCATAATCGAATGTCGAATTACCGTTTTCCTTTTTTTTTAATATTTTTTTTTACATTATTTCGGCAATAGAAATCCACGCATACCGAGCTAAATTTATTCCTATACTTATGTTATATTTATTTAAATAAAAAAAATTTGATTCCGCTATGACGGGACTTTCAGTGTTACCGGCTCCCCCGCTATAAGAATCTGTATTTGAATAATTTACACAGCTGTGATAATTTATCTGTAATTTGCGTCCAATGAGCCAAAGGGTAAGGGTGTTTGCCACACTGTTTATACTTTTTTTTTCCTTTTCTTTAAAAAAAGACAACTCCCGCATTAGGAATAACTCCTATGTTACAAACACTCAATCAACGGACGCAAAGACTTACCCCAATTCAAGTCTACTTATGACCTTGTTGGGCACTTATGCTTAAGTTATCGAGTTGAGAATTGAATCAAATCAAATATATCACCGGCAAAATAAAATATTTTAGCTGCATTAGGAAAGTTAAAAAAATGCTTTTAAAAGTTGGCGCGAGTGTTTTACTTCAATTTTGTTTTCATACTGGCTTTAGTTTATTCATTCAGCAAAGATTTACGTAGGAAGGCCGGCTGAAGTCAAAAGTCAACAAGATAAATGAATATGCACACTCAGAACGTTTTGTTGTAACCTAACAAGTTAACAGTGCACGTGATTCAATTTATATTTGCTCTGGCAACACTTTTAAACACACAGATTAGTTTAGACAATTTTAGTTATATAAATAGAAGATAAAGAGGACACAGGAACTTTACATGTTCTTGTTAGTTAAAAAGAAATCTTTTTGGTTTATTGGATAAGATATTGACGTCTTTTGGCTTTATTTGCTTTTTTTTTGTAACAAAAAAATATGATGGTCGAATTTCATCATCATCGATGAACTATTTACATAAAATTGCTTAAGTATGTAAACGTTGAACTTAATTATCTTAACTTCTGTTTATCTTTCTGAGAATTTTGGTGTCGGGACGAAGTAAAGTTTTTTGTAAATATTGTCTATAAATAAATATAAAGACGCTCTTCTTTATAGGTGCCTATGTATGAGTAGGTGTGAATGCGCCAGTTTCCATTGTATGTGTTCGTTTTTTTAGATATAAGATTTTTTGTAGTTTCAATAGACTCAATAGAAAATAAGGATTTATCTACTACTTATTCTTAATGAATTGTTGCTTCCTTGCTTGGATTGCTTAATAATCAAATTGAACGCAACGCGTCTACCTAAAGGTCACCTGTACCTACTCATAAGGCCCCCACTTACTGACAACTTTAATCAGACGATAATTAGAATTTTTACCTTTCAATAGGAAGCTGTGTTTGACTGCGCGCATTCGAAGATTTTAAATAAGTCGATCAAACTATAAACAAATAAATGTGACTGTGGTAGTGAGAATACTACGGATATAAGCCGATTAATATTGACTATCATCATCGAACAAAAAATTGTGTTAAAATATAAAGTAGGGATGTAATAATAATGATTTTAGATATACAACTAAATGCCTAAAATAAAGATTTAAATCTCAATTTTCAAATCACTATTTAGGTAAAAAATGCCTAAAGGTACGTACAATAATGTATATTTTAGTACTAATACTATTAAACATTGCCTGTAAAAGATTAGGTTACATAATTTGTAATAATCAACAATGACAATGACCTTTGATAATTTAATAAGTACATTCTAGGTAGGTTAAATATAAACAACACACATCACTTCTTAAGAACATAACCTTAAAATATAAACTTAACAATAATTAAATTAATGGAAAGTTTCAATGTAAATATCAATAATTACTAATAATTGGAAGTCTTTTAAAACGACATTTTTGAGAAATTTGATATTAATAACAAATAAACTACAAAAAAGTGTACGTACCTAAGTAGATATTTTTCAAACTTGAAATGAATGTAAGCTTGACGTAAATTGAATTTATTCATGTTCCTAATTAAATACTTACGGAAGCAGATATTTACAGATAATTCATATAGTGTATTGTGCTGCACCCATACCACAGAACACTTGTACCCTAGGGGGACCCATTCTATCTAATTACTATAGTCTTACCCATACTGAATGATATTATAACACGAAGCGTCTACACTACAACCAAAAGTGATGTAAAATATGAACAGCGGATTCACAACAAATAGAAAAAACTTCCACTATGTCTCGCTAGATGTCCCTGTAACTAATAATATGTTGAAGAATCATAATAAAGAGCACAATTTTACAGACTCCGTTATAACTTTTTCATTATAGAAATACTCTTCTAAATCATTGTTCAACCTCTTTCAAAAGTATAAGAAGGTTAACCATAGCAGAGTTATGTTTAACTTATAAGGGCCAGCCTTATAAGTTAAACATAACACAACCTTACAAGTTAAACATGACAACACCGAGGTTACTCTTGTTTCTTTGCTGGGGAGTAGGGCTGCCCGATCGCCATGGTATGCCTCAGTGCTTGCTTATCAAAGCAAGCATTACTTTGTTTGATTACAGCTACGTATCGGTAATCCCATACTCTAGAGCAGCTCGTATGCCTATTTTCCAGAAGTGAATAAAAATTACTGAGATAAAGAACGTTTTATGGAAGCTTTTTCATTGAAGCACCTTATTTTTAATTCTCATCATAGTGATTTTTTGGAATTGTGTTACTCTACTGTAATGTTTCTTTGCGATCTCCAACATGTTGATTAAATTTCTTACATTTATCCATAATCCTATAATAATAGTTCATCATAGACTATCCTTAATCAGTGTATCGAGGTGTACATATAAAGGTTGTCTGGAAGAAATCGCCGTGATCGATAAGACCATCACCAATTGCTATGCCGAAATGTATGAAGTCATGTCTGTACTGTTTAGTACTGTAATGGGTAATATAATAACTATAAAACTACAAAAAAAAACGAATAAAATGGCAGCTACCTGTAAATGCGCAGCCCGCCTTTGAGGGAGATAAAGGGGAGGTGAAAAGAGGGTAAAGAAGAGATAGTGGGTTTGGGGTCACTCGGTAAATTCAATGCAAGCATTGTTTGACAACCGTTATTCTGTGTTACTCAGGTCGAGCCAGCTCATATGGGATGAAGCATAGCTCTTCCTATGTTAATGTTCTCGAGATGTATAAATATGGCAGATACTACAGTTGAAATAATATTTCTTTCTTAATACCTCACCTTTATGTTCATATATATTTACATTCAAACTCTTAAAACTATTTTAAGATGTGTCTATATATTACGTGTGTCATGGCTAATTTCACTCAGAAATGTTATGGAATATTTCCATATAATTTTCACCCACTTTCTGACGTGACGTTCGAACTGTTTAAAAGTAGCTTTCGTTGGACGGCTTGCCCTTGTGGTGATCAGATTCTCTTTTTTAGCAAAAATTTCAACTAAACTTAAAAACGAAATCATTTGAATCCGTTGTCGCTTTTAGTGTAATTCAGTTATAAATATCGTCATAAAATTATACTCAAGCACATTTATTTCGTAATAGTATTACTAATGTTTTTGAAGTCGAGATGTATTTTCATAAACTTTTATTTAGTCTTTATACTTTCTAACTGGTCAATATATGACTAAATAAATAAAGTTTCTAGAAATTAGAGAACATTCCATAAAATATGATCAACGGATATACATTGCTATATTCTTAAAGTTATCCGTAATAAGCAAATAATTTATATTTTAAAAACAATTATTTAAACTTGCTTTAATAAAACACAGTCGAAAGTACATCGTTTTGTATAAGTTATAAAGCGATAAAAAGTCTGATACTTTTTATTGCTTTAATTGATATAAATTATACAAATAATTTGGTAACAAATTTATAATTAACAAAATAAATATTTTAATTTGATTTCTCTAAGTTGATGCTTAAGAATAATAAGTAACAGTAACATAAGACTTATAAGTAGCAGTTGATTTGAAATAAAAATAATATAATAATATATAAAAATAGAAAAATGGTAGTTTGTTTTAAAATGTAAAAGGCTTTCTTTTTGTAACAGAACATTACTTTTAACATAAATATTTAAGGTAGGCAAGTGTGCACTTCTATCCTATTTTCTGAAAAGTCTTTAATTTATCTCTACTATCAAACGCTCAGAAGTTATGTTTATAACTATTAACTATAAATCTGTACAACATCATAAAACTCTATAAAACTATAATAATAATAATATATGAAATAATAATAATATACCCGGAATTAGCACGATATATGTATATGTAGGTATTACTTGCCTTTTAACTTGCCAGGCAAATTAGTTTTTATTTAGGCAATCTATAATACTTTACAATTCTTTGAATTTCGGGACTACAAACATACAGACTTAATTCATGCTTGGTATGGTATTTTCAGAGTGGTTATGAATAGGAACAATATAACGAACGAAGTAGAATATATGTTCATACTGTACTACTGTAAAGCCTGTACTACAATCTGTTTAATGTAAGTCCATAATACACACACACTTCCCAAGCGATTCGTATAATCAATATCATTTTTCTCTTCTTTCTTCCCTTGCCTACCTTTACGCAATTTTCCCATCTTGAATTCCCTGAATGCCCGGTTAGTTGAAATTAGCTTGCTGGACCCCTGTAACCTGCAAAATGTGGGGATTCAATTACCCTTTACCTACCGTTTCGGGATTACAGGAGTAAGTGTGTGTATATATGTGTATGTATGACTGCATAGACTAAAACATAACGGGCTTCTAAGAAGTTTCTCTGTTCAATTATAGTGTGTATTTAAGTCAATATGCGCTTATGTTATGTTAATGAGAGTCCTAATGTTTAAATAAAAAAATATAAACCCAAAAATAATGAAACCAGGTTGAAATAAAATGGAAGAGTCACGTGTTTAATACAATAAAATCACTTTAATATATTGCCTAACTTCTATTGTCACTTTTACTATATTGTAACTATTTGTATTCATCTGTTGTTTATCAATGGATACTTACACGGCCATGCCATACAAAGCGTTTTAATAAAACCAGCTTGGTACTGAACTACATCCCACATCGGTAAGGGGGCAAATTTACTTTCCTCGCGGCAGTACATTGTGACTATAACAACGGTTCCATACAGACTGCTAGGCTTCGCCGCACGGATACTTGTTCTTCATTAAAAAGTTAAAAACAAAATAAAGTGTTGCTTGGATGAAAAAAAATCAAAAGTGCGTTGTGTGTTCGTAAGATAATTGTTTATAATGTGTGCAATTAAATGTGGATTCTCAATGTTTTCGTTATTAATGGCTGTAATTTTAGGTAAGTGTAACAAAGCTATTCCTATGAACGGATATAAATATTAACTTCTTAATATAAGCAGTAAGTGATTATTTTTAATGATTGCAAGCAATATATGAATATGATATGTAATTAGTGCAAAATCCAATAAAAAAAAAATGTGAAGTATATTTTATTGAAACGATCTGACGGGTCACCTAGAAAAAAATACTTATTCCTGAAAATTGAAATTTGTTGATACGATTAGGATTCAAATTTATCTAGTAAAATAGAAAAATATAAGATTTCAACGCTAAAACTGTAAACTATAACTTGACTTACAGTTATACTGGCCATAGCTCTGCATTCAGCAGTAGGTTACTAGTATATGTTGTTATAAAGTAAGGTTGCAATCAAATATGAACATAAAAGTACAATTTGTAGGCAGTGGCTGGAACCAGGGCAAAAGAAAATATACATACATAACAACATACACTCACGCCTTCTTAAGGGGAAGTGAGCCGACTGAAACGTCCATTTTCTGCCAACTACAAATTAGTATTACAGGGCAAGCCTATTGGTTGTATATATACTGTATTATAAATATCATCACGATCCCTTCGTCAACTTTTACTAAATCCATGGAAAAATATAGGGTGGCCCTATTCTACTCCTCCGAGAACCACAGGGCCAAAGAAAATCCTAATCGTAAAAAAAATATAAGCATTTTAAAAATATCTTTGTAATAACTAGTTACGTCAATATCCTCATCTACAAATCAATATTATTAAGTAAAATTCAATATAGTGATGTTGTATGTTAGAAATTAATTTCATCAGTGGAATAATGGTAAAAAGGTTTCATTCCGCCATTCCACCTCTTGTTTACCGAAATATGTAATTCAAATACGGATACCATATACCAATACGAAACCAAAGATGTTAAGTTACGGGACGTTTAAAAGACATCAAAAAGTAGAATTGCATTCCATACTAATACCCATATAAATAATATACATAATTAAACAGATCTCGACGAATTAATGTCTCGTCTTTTCTGACTCTATAAATCCCACGGTTTATTAATCTGACTTTAGGTTACTGAAAAAATGCTTCGTATCTTTATTAGCGCACTGTTTTATTAATCTATTCAGACTAGAAGATTAGCTGTTTTTACTTTTAAGCAGATGTAATTTATGAATTAAAGGTACAACGCTTTAGCATTTTGGATTGTAAGTTGCATGTTTATACACGTTGTCGTGTATTTAACAGCAGGAAAAAAAAACCTTTGTTAAGTAATGGTTACACAGAATCTATTATCCACATAACAGTGCTTAGCATTACACAAGGTTCTAAATGTTTAAACGTGCCACGAATTAAAAACTTAGTTACACATAATTATGTACACGTTTATACTATGCTTTGTTTTGTCTGTTTTTCTCATTAGGGGTGTCATGGGGTTCGAGCGCTTGTTTCATTTGTCAGTAACTAGCTAAGCGACTGATCTACACTTCTAGTGACCCAGGTAGCTCGAGCTTGGCCTTTTCTTGAACAGCGAATTAGTATTTCCATTCAACGTGTCATTGGTGCTAGCCTTCTGGAACGCTACCAGTAGGCGGGAATGCGAAAGTATTTTATGAATTTAGTTTGTAAATACGTAATCCATTTTTTTAGTTATATTAAGTTTATAGATCAGTTCTATATGAGATAGTTCAAGTAAAATTATCTATATATATGGGTATACATAGTAGAAAGGAGGCTTTATTATTCATGTACTTGCCTATTTTATACCCTAGTAATTTTGTCACGTTGCGCCTTATTTTATTGTAAATGAGGTAATAGTTTAAATTTAATGGAATTGAAAAAGTCGAGCTAGCTTGCATTGAACTTAACTTCAAGTTCCATTTATAAATTCCAGTGGTGAGATTACTTTAACATACAACATATATACATAATAAATTATTAATTAATTTGGTTGGTCATCAATCTGAAATCTGAACACTTCAATAAATCATTCTGTTTTCTTTTTATTACTGATCTCAAAGCCTAATCTATTCATATATAAATCTATGTTATATAAATATAATGTAAAATATTATAATGTCCTAATATAAATAATTATTTATCATATGTATGCACATGAGATCAATAAACTCCGAAACCGAGCATCATAAAATAATGGCCTTCTGAGTGTTTTTCCATTGAGTATGAGTGATATAGTGTTTTTATGCTTTCTCGCTTCTACAAGTTTCTGTTAGTAATATCTAAAAGACAAATGAAATCAAATTTTGTGAGTTTGTATGTATGGTGAGGTACTACTTACTATTTCCAAATATTATGTAATTCAATATGAGATGCCGGGCCTATATTATGATGCATGAGATCTGCTGGTATAAATTATATATGATATCTTAATTTACACTTCCTGCAGATGCATTGCGTGAAGTGGACTTAATGCCGTAGGCATTGTCTACCATTCAACCTTTGGGTATTACAGAGACGTTTGTTGCAGTTGAGTAATTAAAACAACAAGAATTGTCCTTATAAAAGAGACACTAAGATATAATAAAAGCACAAATATTGGACATCTATTTCAACCTTCGAATTATAGTGTCAAAATGAAACTTTTTATGTGTATGTATTACAATAATATACTTTGGCATCTAGCAACTGATCTGGTAATGGAGCCTAGTAAGCTAGCTAAAGTAATATGGTAGTTTTTGGAGAGGTGTTTTAAAGAAGAATTAAAGTGTAGGAAAATATTTTTTTTACGATCTCACAACGCAAATAAATAAATTCGGTAATTGATGTTTGAAAAATACAAATTTATCTCTATCCGGCTCTTTAACAAATTAGAATACTACGAAACATTCAAATACGCAAACGCAATAGCATGCTTACATTGATTATAACAATAAGGTGTAATAATTTTTAGGTTTAGATCTTTTTAGGTTAGAGAGCTCCAACTTCCCAGCTACAGCCAGTTCAAGTTATAGGTATGCAACCCTGACATGCTGTTACCCTATCAAATCCATATTACCAATATCCTTTTCTTCCTATTGCCCTCCTTGTTGTTTCTTTTTCTGATGGGGGTTTTTATACACATCTGGCTACAGCGATACAGTCGAGAGCGTATGTACCAACATATGTATGTACGTAATAGGTTTATCGCAGTCATTATTTTCTCATTGTAACGTCATCTCTATGGGAGGTTGCATGTTTAGAAGACGTGCATAAAACCACGTTAGTGTCATTAGTGATTTTACTAACACATTGTTTTCCGAACAATAGAACTGTTTGTGAAGTAAAATAATTTTTTTCAACACTAAGATGTCTTCGAATGCACTACTGATAACAATAAAATTATGATCATACGAGGTGAAACCGTTTCACAAACGTTATGTATGTATAGGCGAGGTTAAGCATACAAGCTTAAACATTTTTAACACAATTATAAAATGTGGAAATTTGGAGAAAAGTTCGAGACGTCTACTAAATAGGGATCAATAAAATTACACGTTGACGTACATTATCTTAATATTAAGTCGGAATTGGGAACCATCTCATTTAAAAAAGTTTATGAGAAAACCCGACTGTATCATATTAATTGGCTCTCTATATTTTTCTAATACCCTATGTCATTAATACACATGTCGAAATCCAACAAGCTGTTTTGGCTCCTAGGGTGAGTGACAAAGAAACATACATATATACGTACATAAATACTTATATGTTCGTCCATTTCAAGAATCGATCCTCGCAGATTATTGACCTTTGTTTCTTTGTGAAAAAAACTTAACTTTGTATTTTTTTCCTATACATTGACGTGGTTTTTGACCCCAAAATATAAGTTTGCAATCGTAAAGAGTATTTTTTTATGTAAGTATGTTAAAAAGCACGTTAAAGGTTTTCGGATTTCTTTACTTGTACTGCAAATTTCTTCTTTCCAAATTTCATGATTCTATGACAAGCGAAAAAATTTAAATGTTCAAATTATTTAATAGCAATTTGTGCAAATTGTGAGAAATAAACCTAATGAAAAATGAGGATTACCTGAGTTTTTATTGGAAAGAAAAAAAACGTTGTTTCCACTTTTAACAAGAATCACACAGTCATAGCGATTTTTCATGCTTAAAATCAGTTCATCTAAATCACTTTGAGGAATGGCCGCCCACGTTCTTTCTAAGAAGTCAAAAAGTTGTTGTGTGGTCAAAAAGTATGTAGGCCATACTTGGCAGTGCTCTTCTTTGGACCATATCCTATGCTTGCTCAATTGGGTTGAGGTGAGGCGAGTGAGCAGGCCACGGTTGAACGTTGATGCGAGCATCGGTAAGAGTGCGTGTTACGACTATAGCCGTGTGCATTAGTCGAAACGAATCACCAACCGTTTTCGCAAAAGGATGATCATGTCTGAAACAATCTTCTCCTCATAAATGTGAACATTGAGATTGCCCGTGATCCAAATGAGATTGGTTCTTCCACTGACCGCAAAACCGACCCTATCAATTATTGTTCCCCCTCCATATGAATGAACTTCCTGACAAAATTTCAAACGTTGTTGACGTCCAGTGGTCCTCGACTTGTATAAGGTCTCATACCGGAACGAGATTCATCGGCAAAGCATACACAACGCCAGTTTTCTTCCTGCGAATTTCTGAAAAATAAATAAATCCAATATAAGTGTTTTAAGTACATTGAATGTCTGCTGCATTGAATCATACTACTCTTGACCTTTAAAGTAATAAACAAAACATTATATAAAATAAATCATTATACCAGGAGGGTTGTCCGTTACAACAAGGTTAAGGCCTCACATAAAAAGTATTTTATTTAAAATAAACCTTTCTCCGACTTTCAATGACATTTATATCGATAATAATAATGGTAGCTTTAAAAACTAAAACGTGTTTTATAAATGTATGAATGTTTGTATTACTAAAACATACATGCTTTGTTTGTTCATCAGACATCTTTACCAAACCTAATCTGTTGGATTCGTAGACATTGAACTCAGGCATGGGCACTAATAGTCCTTGAACCACTATCCACCTCCAGGCTTCATAATCAGACTTCATTCATCCACACATACATAACACATAGTTTCAAAGATTCACTTCAATGGAACAATAAAAAAGTACATCTACATTTCGACAGTGGTAGAGTCATGCTTAGGCACGAATGGGCTGGCTCGACTGGTGCGATACCACAGCCTCACAGAAAACCGGTTGTGAAGTAACGTTCCCCGAAATGAGTAAAGTTTCCGGAGGCCCAACTCCCCCTTTCCTCTTTCCCATCTCCTCTCCTCTCTTTCCCCTCTTCGCATCCCCCATCCCTCATCACCCTCAAAGGCAGGCAGTGCACTTACGACTCTTGAGTTGTAGGTGTCCATGGACGACGTTTGTGACTTACCATCAGGGGACCCGTCTGTTCGTCTGTCCTACTATAGTATAAAAAAATAAAAGTTATAAATACGTAGTTGGTTAGAAGTTATGCTAATAAAGATCTACTTCAAAAAGTATCATACATAACGTAACTGAGATACAACCATATTAATCCAGTGTTTTAATAGAACTCCGTAAATATTCGACACATTGAGATTTAAATATACATATTATATCTGTATAAAAATTATACATGTAAAAATATAAGAAAATGAAAGTTATGATGATGAAGATTATAATGAAAGTAATATATTGTTATGATTTCAATCAAAACAACGCCTTTCACCTGACAGATACGATTTTACATTTCTATTTCTGGTTGGTCATCTACTTATATTGCAATAATACTTTTGATGAATGAACCACCTCTTTTTTATATGATTAAAAAATATATTCCTCATAATGAAGTGGCTAATAAATAGTTTATGCGTTTAGATATACTAATCTAAACAAATAAACTGGCTGGTAGCTATGTTGTAAGGAGTAAAACTTGCTATTTTAATTTTGTAAAAAAATATAAATATGTACATGCAAATGAAGCCGTGGCGGTTGCATTAAGTCGATGAACTCTAAGTTCTAAACCGATTTAAATAAATCTTTCGTCGTTCTATAAATTATTATTGTATGTGTCTAGTTTATTTTGCAAATTTTTTTTTGTACTATTAAGTATAACTAAAAAACAGTTAGTAATATTGTTAAAGATGTTAATATCTTTCTTAATATTATAAACTAAGACACTCTTAGCTAAGCACCTTTTATGTCATGTCTTCGTACTTATGTCATTAACTCACTTGAGAAATTGAGAGTGAAATGCATCTACCGTTGCCGCAATAAAAGACCGGTCAAGTGCATACTCGGTGACGCATAAAAGTGGAACAACTTTCAAAGAAATCAAAATAAATGTCCGCACTGACCAATGAGCAGATGAAAAAAACACTTTCGGTTTCACCGTGGCACGATGCAACTATAGTTTATAATACTAATAAAAGAGGAAGATGGGGTATGCACTATTAGTTGATTACAAGAACTTGAATTCATAACAAGTTGTGAATTTCACTTTTTCTTCAAGAATTTTACCGAGCTGCACGTTAATAAACGGATTTACTTTTATTGTGGCACAGTAAGAGTACTATGCAATTGGATTACATTATTTAAAATTTGTGTAAAATATGAAAATTTTTATCTCAATTTGAAAATGATCTTTTACAAACCTATTTATATACTTACTGGATTTTGGCTGAAAGTACGCTCGGATTAATGTGCTCAATAATTTAGGTACAGGGATAAAAGCTACCCCATACCCATTCCTGTACCCGTGACAGCCTGTACATATGCACAATTTAATGATGTTTAGATAAGTACCTTGTTAAGGAAAGCAGCAGAATTATTAGTCTTTTTGAGAACGAAAGTTACAATAAAGCAGCTGTTCAGTCTCATATTAAGATCTTTGAAACGCTCTGCAGGACATTGAATTGAAGAACACCCACAATGTAATAATAAGGGGTAAGGTATAGTTCAAGATATTATGAATATTATAAAAAAAAAAATAATATGTTCAACATTTATATTATATGTCTCATGTATTTCATAAAGTTTCTGTCACTTACGTTTGAAAAAAAGAGAAATCAAAGTAATAATGTTAAATTAAATTATTATTAAATTAAAGCAATGTTAAGGAAGTTATTTTAATAGTCTTTATCTTATCATAACAAAATATTATTTAAGTCATAATTTATTACTGACCGCTATATGGGCAAATTAGTCAACAACGTTAACAACTGAACCAAAAAGTTTATTTAAGTATTTCTAATCAAGTTTGTATATACCCCAAGTGATAGGCAGAGACGTTGGGTATCCACACGTAAAAAAAGGCAGAGACGTAAGTAACGCCCACACTTGACGATTATAATAATTTATTTGGAAATTGGACGGTAATATTTGGCGTATATTGACAGAAAAAGGAGGAAAAAAAAGGGAAATTGCTTAAACGGATATGGATTTGGGAGTACAAGCAATAGCTTAAACAAGTCAGTAATAGCTTGAACGGTCTGATAGCGGAAAGTCCGAGCCTTATAACAAAATACTTTACAGTCAGGGCGACTTGCGTGACATAACTTAAATGCATTTAAGAGGCACTAAACGCGTCTAAAATGGTTAAACACGATTACGCGTCTTGCACAACGATAAATTTGCCGCTAAACATGTTTAAGAAAGTGTCAAAGTTAAGTGCCGAAAATCTGCTATTTAACGGCGCTAAACATGTTGTTCAATGTTGAAACACCTCTAAAAATTCGAGTAACCTAAAAGATATAGATGTATTTGTTGCACCAATACTTAATTATAACACCTTATTTATTGGATACCAACGCGAATATTTGAAGTGACTAACTTTCAACTTATAAAGTGTCGTAATTTATTCGAAGTTTGAACTGCCGCAGATTACAATATATCAAAATTTCAGTCTTGTAGGAGCTGAATCTCAATCTTTTCTTTCACAATTCTGCTATTCGTGTCAAATATTTGAATGGCCTATAAATTTTAGTTTTGGTGATCATTTTCAAATTCTTAGGCACGTAGTATGATAACGGTTAACGGATTAAAGCTAATTTATTACTAGTTAAATATAACCAGTAATAAATTAGCTCAGTATACCATACCTGTTATGTACCAGTTTGGAGAGAAAGTGGCAGTGGAAGTTTGTGTTTTGTTGTTGTTTGTGGTAAAAGTCTATTAAATAACTAAAAACTACTAACTATAACTTATGAGTTAATAAATAATAACCTTGGCAAAATATACTTCGAGATCAGCGTTTTACACTTTGTAAAGATATCGTACATACCTATAAAAAATGCAGACGCTTTAAAATGTTATAAACACAATCAATGAGACGTCTCTTTCAGACAATGTGGTCCATTAGGTATTATCCTGATTAGCTGAATTTTAAATAAACCAATAAATAGTTTAAGTCATATTTTTTTTAAATGACGAATTGTTTTTAGCTATTCGGCTCCACATTATTTGGATTGTGGTAGTTTACTAAATAGTTAATGAAGTTATCATGAGTCTAGATACATACATATCTGTATAATAAGTTGCATCGGGTATCCAGCAAACGCGACTGAGGTAATAGGTAGTGCTCGCTACAATTATCCATTACATATATACAATTCCTTAACACAACAGCTGCATTCAGTAGTTTCTGTTCTAGAAACATGATAAGACAAGGAAACTTCTGAATAATATTAGAAGAGAAGAAAGAATAGAAAGAGAAGAGGCGAAAGACCTATGAAAAATTTCGTTCAACAAATAAAGGAGAAAGTCGGTGTCGGGAATTATCAAGGGGTCAAAGAGATCTTAAGGGACCGTAAAGGTTTTCTGGTTTTTATATTTTTTTATTGCTTGAGCTTATTTTATGGTTCAATGTGTCACTATTGTTTTAATTTTAAGATTGTCTGTAATTGTGTTTTTTCTTTTATGTCTAGGAATAAAAAAAAAACTATTATTGATTTCCTTTTTTTAAATAAATTATTTTCCATTTTTCCCTAAATATCTTATCATAAATGTTGCATTCATATTGTCAGTGGTTTTAAAAGACAAAGGGAACAGAAGAATGAAATTACATACAGTACATAAATTACATACAGAAGAATGAAGTACTGTTTCCGAAGGGTACAAACTAAACATACTCTAAAGAGAAGACACGGGCGAATCTAGTAAAATAATTAAGTAAATTGTTTTTATTGCAGTAACAGAAACAGATGGAGACATGTTGTCAATGGTTGACTTTCGATACTTTCGTTGTGTTATGAAGCGAGAGTGGAAATGTCCCGATAGTGAAATCAACTTCTTTTTGCACACACCGTAAGTAAACTCACATACAAAAATTAACTTAATCAATACTTAATAATAATAATATTCAATAAAATATTGGCCCAAAATAAAATGATCAACGACAAACAACTCACATCTCGATTCTATTATAATATAATATATATGTATAATTATATAATAATATAATATATATGTATATATTTTGTAGTAATAGTAATGTAATAATTTAACAAATTTAGAATTAGTATGTAAATTATCTTTTGAAGCTTATATAATTTAATACACTTATGGGAGTAGAAAAAAGGTAGTTAGTGATAAATTTCTTGAAATATAATTCATTCAAAAACCTTTAGATCTTGATACCTAAAATGTCAAATCCCATAAGCAGAAAAAAAAATTGAATGTCGGAGTAAATGGATAGCATAATATATGTATGTATGTATAATTGGTTTCCAGAGAACATCCTCAAAAGGTTTACATCGATCCTCGCCACCCGAATCTTCTACATGATTTTGGATGGGATCCTACGAGAAAGAACGTGCTTATCATACACGGTTTCAATGGCACTCATACCAAATCACCCATGACTTTTATTCGTGATGGTAAGTATATCATCATTCTCTTATTCGCACTGGATCAGAAAACAACTCTAACTTTTACTGTATGTGACCTATAATCACTAGGTACAATTGGGTTGGGCTATGCTTAAATTAAATTATTTGACTAAGTCGGAAAATAACTTTACTATAAATAATTGATAATTGTCGTTCTCTATTACTGTGACGTGACATGTGATTTATTTACTTTACTAAAAAAAATATGATTTTAATTCTACTACTACTACTACTACTACTAGCCTATTGTCTAAATTTCACAGTTCATTGTTTGACGTATTAAATCACATACTCAAGCTAATATTGCTGCCCATTTCCACCGTTCAATTACAATTATACTAAAAACTAAACATAAAACGGGACACTACCATATTACGAAAAGCGATGACTTTTCTAGAGGGACAGTGTGTTTACAGTGTGTTTACACTGTCCCTCTACATTCCTATACATCCCTAACATTTCTGGCAATATTGTCTTGTAGTGAGTGCATAATATTGTATTGTATTATTCCCTTGTGAGCGAAAGACATGAGGGTGTCGCTGTATTTGTGTCTATAGCTGGATTTAGGATTGCCATTCTCACTTCCAGGGCGAGGAGACAGTTTTATACAAAGACTTTCTTTATCTCAGTCCCAAAGCAGTACTTGCTGCCTACCTAAGAATCTTTCTTTGAATTTGACACTGGAGAATCAAATAGGCGTACGTATGTTATATTAAGGCAAATGAAATTATATATTACAATCTTTAACCAATCTGACAATAAAACATTTATAAATATTGTCATCACGCACCACATTTTTTTCTAATTACACTATTCTTAATTCAATTTTTTTTAAAATTTTTAGTTTAGTTTTCTATAAAAGCCTGTAGTTTAGTTTTTTGCCTTCTGTGTTCTCAAATGATTCAAAGTCGGTAACTTATCCGAGAAATAGGTGATCGGCGCGCCTGGTAGTTACCCTTCTTGATCTTGGCGTAAGGACACTAACAGTTTTAGGAAAACAAAAAATAGCAAATGCTGATTATCCTAGTAAGGATAACGGGTATAACTGTTTAAAATATTGAATTGTCATGGGTCAAAATCATGTTCAAAGTTTCCGTTACATACTAACATACATATGTATGAAGCAAATAAAAGAGTGTTAAAAAGGGCAAAACGCACACGGCCCTCAGGGTGATAAGTAATCCTCTACGATGAAAATATATTTTAACACGGCTTTTCTTTGTCTTCGGAACTTCCTCAGACGACTATTGACAAAAGTCTTTTTATTCTAGGGACTAACAACAAATAATTTGTTACGGACTACATTCTTAATAAAGTGAAACTATCACTGATAGACCTAAAACAGGGTTAGATAGGACCTGAGGTATGTAAGTACTTGAGACTGGCTGAGAATAAACTTTTGACCGTAGTAAAATTACTATTAGTGATCATACGTCATTACTGTACGTAGTACTGTATTACTTGTGTTTAGCGTATGATGTTGCAAGACTGCTGCGGGAAGGTTACTGAGTTACTTATATTTTTGTTTCAGCTTACCTGTCACGTAAGGATTACAACGTGTTTATGGTCGATTGGTCGGTGCTGTCCAGGTTTCCATGTTACCTTTCTTCTCTGTCTAATATGAAGTAAGTAAATTTATACATAGCTAGCTCTAGTACCTACTTAATAATGATAATTATAAATTATAACGAAAAGATTTTAGGATGCACAGGCATGAATTATCCAATTAAAATTGCTTATTCCTATTACAGTTAACATTTTCTGTCTCTGTATTTGGGTGACCTTTCCTAGCACAGGTTCCTATTTGGTTGGAAAGGCTTGGCCTATGATGTCTGAGATATTTTTGTGTATGATGTCTGAAATGTTTACTTTAAACATATAATGTATTTTATATGCATTTATTTCCTAAACGACTGATTGTTTTCCGTTACACTCCGTTTACGAGATTCCATCGATGTTTATAAAACGATTATCGCAATACTATTTAATAATAAAATAAACAGAGTACGATTCGCGTATTCGGTGAAAGCGACTGTTCAATCGACTTTAAAAAAAAGGAAGATGGACGGAGTTCATAATTTTTTATACACACATGCCTTAACCTGGGACAACCTGGGACGAGCTCGGACATCTTAATTTGACCCGAATAAATTCATAATTAGTATATACATATGTTTTTGAAAATGTTTTTAAAAGTTGTTCTGTTTTATTTAGAATTCTTCAAATTAAATGGGACCCAACTTTACCCACAACGTTTATTTTATCTCTTACTTCTCTTATTTGAATTAAATACCATTTAGGCCCATTGAAATCAAATAAACATTAAAAATTTTGGAGGCAAGAAGGTTAAAATAGTTTTGTATAATATCTTCGACGTTTAAAGTTTAAAGAGCTAATTATTGTCAAAATTATTATAATAAATTGTTATTGAGTTATTGTCATGGGAGTGCTCGTAATTATTGTTTGACTTGTACCAGCTGCAGGTTTCCATCCATCCCCATCATTTGAATGATTGTTATTCATCCGCTGTGCGCTTCTTTAGAAAATGTTTGCCTCGCAATATCAATGTATGGGACAAATTGGCAACTGCTTTATTTTCGTCCCGATACGACCTTCAATGTTTCAAGAAAAGAGTGTACCTACTCCCATAGGCTGGCAATGTACTCTAAGAGTTGCATGAGCGTTGAAAGTCTTACCATCGGGTGACCTATCGGCTCGTTTACCGTCTATAATATAAAGATAACTCATATATAATTTGATAATTTTATTGTTTTATATCATGTACATTAACATTCAGTTAATGTATTTATTTTAACAAGATATTGGTGTTTATTTATAGTTATTTTATTATTATATAGTTATTTTATTTACATTTAGCATTAAGATACTGATTGAAGACGACCTGAAGAAGGTACCTGGGATAGACAGTATGCTAAAGGAGGTGGATCGAGTGCTATAGCGCACGTTGGGAGAGGTTTATGTTAAGCAGTGGCCTGCGATAGGCTGAAAGATGACGATGATTAAGATTCTTAAATAATATAATAAAAAAAATGTACTTAATCATAACTTTACTTACATATATAACCGGCATACACTGAAACATAATTTCTAGAAAGGCTGCGCAGTGCACGGCGCAGCTCTATTCTGCAATCACTAGTGCGGGTGCTTTGGCCAAAAAGATCACCTGTGTGGGCCATTCCTTGGGTGCTCACATCTGCGGCATGATGAGCAACCATCTCACAGAGAAGCAGTATAAAATTGTTGGTGAGTAGGTACCCTGTTTTAAACTTGACAGTGCAATTCTTATTTATCGGTTGGCAGTTTCAAATATGTCTGTAAACGTGTTAATAGTGTCGTTAGAAGGGGGGTCGTTCGGCTTCCTGTGATATGATTGAAGTCAATGGCGTCATGCTCGTGAATGAGTGCCGTAGGATATATTGGAACAGGTAATAGTTTAACGACTGACATCTTCTGTTGACAATTTGAAAATACCTAAGCTTGGTTTAATTAAAATAAATTATTTAGATTTTGATTGTTTACGTACAATTTAAATACTCATTCGTAACGTTTTCTAAAGAAAGTTAAGGAAATGGGACTTCCACCACCCGCTCAGCAACACGAGACGCAAATATCTAAATAGCTTTAAAAATAAATAAATAAATATTGTTAGTGAGTATAAATTTTGAGGGTTTTTCTCTATTTCCCTGGGATCCCAATATCAAATCCTGACTTGGTTACAATGAGACCACCCGAGGATTTGAATGGAAATCGGAATCGACTGGATTTAAAACGATACATACAATTGAATATATAACCTCCTTCTGTTTTGAAAGAAATAATACAACTAGTATCAAACATGATTACTTCGCTATTGAGTTATATTCGTACACTGATAAAATTCATTAGTATAATATTAATAAACATACCAAATACAAAATAATAATAAAATAATACAAAAATACTTTTGGATTGCATTATTGACAATAAACAGTATATCTTATAGCTGTGGTTGTTTTGGTAGCGACAGGGTGATTGTTTTGGTTTCCAAGTATGCACTGATGCCGTCCTCGCCCCTGTAAAAAAAAAAACAATTACACTAAGATGTGTTAAGATCAAACTATTAATAAAAAACATAACATGCAGTTGTGCAAGTTCAGCACTTCTACATTCATTCAAGTATAAAATTTGTAGCTGGTCATTGATCAACGCTTTGAGTGTTATCTAAAGATTTCTATAAGAAAAACTACAGTGTATTAATATAATGTTAAATGAGGCTCTTAGAAAATAATATGGATATTCACTTTTACAATAAGATATTTACATTTTATATAGATGACGATAAAAGTCAGTAAATTATAATAGCACTAGTAAAGACAAGAACTGGCAGGAGCTCTAGATCTAGACCCAACAAAAAAATAAACGTATCACTTACACTGCTAAACTAAACAACATTACATTGTGTGTAATTTTGTGTAACATTTAAGCTTAGTTTGCATGTATTTAAGCTGAGCAAAACGATTTTTTTTAGTTATATTTATGTAACGCGTCTATCTGTTGGTCAATATCTAATATTACTTCAAATCAATACTAAGTTGGTATTTTACATCAAAACTACTTAACACCAAGTACTTCTCAGACCAATAACTAATAAGTTGTGAATTATGTGAAATAATGTTAGTTCGATACTTTTCCTCGAATACAATTTTACACAAAATGTTTTAGCCGCTTGTAAGTATAGATAAACTTTTAGTTTTATAAATTTATTATAATGGGCGTAATTTATTAATTTTTTATAGACAACTCCCGCATTAGGAATAAGTACTGTGTCGCGGGGGAATTTACAAACATTCATAAAACCGATACAAATAACACCTAGACACGAGACAGCTAATTGTGGATAACAAAATTTTTTTAACCCACGATCTCCGGCTCAGCAGTATCACTAACCACTAGTCCAACAGGCACGTCATTAAAATTCGTGAAGCCCTTTTTTAGGTATGTGTGTGTAATTAGTGTGTAAGCAAAACAGAACAATATTTTTGTAGTTTCGTTGAGTTTCAGTAATACAGATAAGTAATAATAAGAAGAGATACAGATAAGTAATAATAAGAAGAGATACAGATAAGTAATAATAATTAAGAATAAGAAATCGGACACTTGGTTTGTTAGGTTTCGTTTCTTCTTTTCATTCTAAATATTTTTTTACTTACAATTCTCTGCCAAGACCTGAATCCTTGAAGCCACCAAATGGCGTTTGACTAGTAATATGATCGTACGTATTGATCCTGAAAACAAAGTAATAATGCAATATTTGTTTTTGAAATTAGGGTAGTTTATTTAGCCTTCATAAACGCATGCGCTCAAAAGCTGTGTAATGGTTAATACGAAATCATTCCAAATAGCAAAAGATATAAGAAAGAGAAACGGAAACAAATAATATCTACGGTTACAAATATTGTAAACAAGGATTTTATGCCTGATTTACTCACCAAACTGACCCGGACCTCACTTGCTTGGCAAAGCTCAATGCCGTAGTGATATCATTAGTTATCACGCCAGCTCCAAGACCGTAGTTAGTATCGTTTGCACGATCTACTACTTCTTCAAAAGTGTCAAACTTCAAAATGCTTTGCACTGGACCAAAAATCTATGAAACAAAAAGCCTTTGAAACTTTAAAGAAATGCATACTAACTTTCAATTATTGTTTTTTTATGTAAGGTATGGTATTTTAAAACCACTTGTAAGTAAAATGACAATCAGCCTAAAGTAAACAACAGTAGCTTTCATTAATTGGCACTCTACCCCTCACTCATAAAAGCAGCCTGAAGAACAAATTGTCGCCTGCCGTATTTCCGGACCGATACTAATTTCAAAAAAAGGGCGTATCCTAACTAAAACGCCGGCCACGCATTAATGACTCTTGAGTTGCGGGTATCGATGGGCGGCGATAGTCACTTACCATCAGGTGACCCGTCTACTCGTTTGTCCATATCTCATAAAAAAAGTAAAAAAATCAGTAAAGCCTCAGTGTACAACTATCATAATATACAGGTATAAGTACTTTTGTATCATATAATTTCATCGCTATAGACTGTCAATTTGAGTACCATCAGCAACAGTGGATCATATAAGACCGTTTATGAGTAGATAGTCTTAATCTGTCACTGCCATACTATAAACTTTTTCAAGAAGAACTAACAATTCACAGCAGTTTCTAACCTCTTCCCTAGCAATCTTCATATTGTCGGTTACATCTGAGAATACGGTCGGCTTGATATAGTATCCCTTTCTATCCATCTTGTCACCACCGGCCACGCATTTTGCACCACCTTCCTTCCCAACTGTGATGTATCCCAGGACTTTGTTGTACATTTCTTCGTCAATCTATAAAATTTGAAAAAATAAATTGAATCAAAGGGAATTATATCAATTGTTCCTGTGTATACTAACTACTTAATCTTCTTTTTTCCATAAGGTGGTTCCACACTCTGCGGGAATTTTTGTTGTTGTTGACTCTTAAGATCTTTGTGGAGCTCCCAACAATAATGAGTTGGATAGATTTACAAAAAGCCTATGTGACACACTCCAATCACGGATTCGGACCAAATCCTAATTAATAATGTCAACTGCTTCAGGCGGCTTCTCGAGGGGAGCTTGGGAGTATATCTGAAGATCGTTTGCATAAAGGTTATTGTAAGAGCTAAGATTGTGAAATATTGAATTGAAGTGAAATGAATATTTTCCCTGCAAATACGAAATACAGGTGTGAGCGGTCGTCTACGAAACCAATCAATTACCGTTGAAGGTTTGTTAAGCGATAATGTACTGAGCAGAATGTCGAAATCCACTGTATTAAAGGCGTTCGAGAAATCTAAGACAGCAAGAAGAGTAAGATTTCTATTTTCCATTCGTAATAGTAATTCAACAAGGCTGTGATAGTAGTATGGCAAGGACGGAAACCTAATTGATGGGCCTTAAGAAGTCTGTTTTTAGTAAGGAAAGAATTGAGTTGATTAATTACAAGGCACTCGGTGACTTTAGAAAGGAAGGACAAAATGGATATGGGACGGTAAACAGTGTGTTACGGGTGTTGTTTTTTTGAGTATAAAAGTAACGCATTACAGCAATAAATGTTTTTTGCAATAGAAAAAAAATATTGTAACTATATTTACAACGAGACTAGGTACTAGCTTTTTCGCGACTATGTACTAGATATTAAATATTGCTACTTCAAATCACCATCCGAAATGCAGGTTGCCTCCCGTACTATAACGCCTGGGACCGATTTGGACATGACGTTATAATAGTGATTTAGCTAAATAATGACTCCTCACTTATGTCACAATTTATCCAATTGACCATTCGTTTTTGCGTGCCTGGAGCCATTCCATTTGATGATTTTTTAGTTTAAAATTCAGTGAGAAATTTAACATGGGTACTTGTCGTCAATGGTAATAGTAAATAGCTATCGGTTGACACAAAACTCAACACTAAACACTAGTAATGACAATTGTTCATTACATGAAAAGATATTTTAAACTTACTTGTGGTCCTTGTTGCACATCATCAAAGGGATTACCGACGGATCTTTTATTAGCAATTTCAGCGGCCTTCTTCACAAACTTATCATAAATACCAGACTGTACATAAGTCCTGGTACCAGCGCAGCAACTCTGTCCACCGTTAGCGAAAGCTGCAGCGTGAGCAATTTGAGCCGCTTTTTCGACTGAAAAAGAAAATAACTCAATATCAGCTTGTTTCCTTACACGAAGATGTATAAACTACGTCAGTTAACAGATAATAAAAACTTACTATAATTGTTTAGGTTATATAATTATTAAAACGATACATTTGAGTACAGTACTAAATTTGTATTGAAGTAATTCATGAATGCATTATATGTATATTTCACTAGCTTCACCTACTTGGATGTCGATAAAAAGCAGCCTCTTACATGGTTCGAAGTATAAACTATACATGTAACAGACATATAGTTACTTTCACAATAGAAATATTAGTACAGATGACTATAACTTTAAAATACCCACGTTAGATGATTTATTTCTTACGCAATGACACACAAAAGATATTCAATCACTACCCATACTTGTGCCTATATCTCCGAAGGAAAAGGCAGAGGTGTCTCAATAGTCCACTTTTCATCAACCATAACTTAGTCCTACTTGCGTAATAGGGGCAAGCCTACTTTCATATTCATCTAATATACAAAAAAAGTATCTCCACTTACCATCGGCATCATTAAAAATAACCAAGGGGCTCTTTCCACCGAGCTCTAAAGTTACTCGTTTTAGGTTGACGGCTGATGCTGCACCCAGGATAATGCGGCCAACCTGCAGTGGCAAATTAGGTGTTCATAATATTTATTTCTCAGATTTCCTCATGATATACTAAAAGCTGTAAAAATAAGTTCAAAAACTAAAACCCGACTATTCAAAAACTACGGTCTAAAAAGTGTCAAATAAGAAGTTATTGTTATGATCGTAAAACGTTACGTACAAACTCAAAAAGTCACAATACAAAAACGCATTAGATTCAGAAAATCTGAAGGCTGGCGTAAATACTGCAACAGCATTGAACAACGAGCAAATAGGGTAAAGAAACTTCTCTCTAACCAACCTAGACAAACTTTAGGTTGCCTACGAAAGCTTGACAAGACATTCACGAACTTACTAGAGGAGCGGAGCGAGTCCTTATGGAAACACACTTCCTAGGCTGCGAAATAACTCAAGTAATGGAGTGGGAGGATGAAGATACTACTGCAGAAGAGGCAAACTTGATAACAACCTACAGAGTGGTAACTACAGGAAAAACAAGGGCTCGTTTCAAACTTTTAAAACGGCGGGACCAGATGAGGTCTTTCGAGCTCTATTGCAATGGGGAGGTGACTCTTTTCTCCATGCTGACGTGACATTATATTCAGGGCGTATCTTGCGCATGGATACGTTCCCAGGAAATGGCGGGAGGTGAAAGTAACCTTTATACCTAAACCAGGTAAGAGTTACTACACAAATGCAAAATCTTACAGACCAATAAGCTAAACTTCCTTAGTGGTAAAAGCCTCGGAAAGGATGTGCGAAAGAGAACTGAGGGAGAAATACGTACAAAATATACCCTTGCACCCACAACAAGATGCGTACTGCCAAGGAAAAAGTACTGTATCCGCGCTTCATGCCGTGGTAAGCGTTATAAAAGATCCACTTACAGACAAAGCGCTATGCCTGGGGACCTTTGTGGACATCGAGGGTGCTTTCGATAAAACAAAGTTCACCAAAATTAAAGCTGCTCTATAAAGACATGGGGTATGTACAACTCTGAACACTTGGATAGGGAATATGCTTAGTAACAGGGTAATTATACTAGTTGAAGGTAAACCACAGAAAGCTCTAGTGACAAAAGGCTGCCGAGACGGAAGAGTTATCTGTGGAATTTGGTGGTAAATGACCTAATTACCACCCTCAACGATAACCACTACTACATGGTGGGCTACGCAGACGATCTTGCAATACTAATAAACGGAAAGTTTGCGAATATGGTATGTGAAGTTACAAATGTAGTATTGAGAATCGTGGAGAAATGGTGTAAAAACAACGACCTATCAGTAAACCCAGCAAAAACGGAACTGGTAATGTTTACAAACAAACTCTCCATGGTAAAATTCTTCACTTCCAATCTTATGGATCGTTTTAGGGGCTCCAAATTATCATGGCGCCATATTCTCTAAAGTGACCGTATATTATATTCCAGCGGATTAACATTGGGACTTGCGATGACGAAAATTCTTCAGCTTTGATGAAGTCAGGAACGTTCGTTTTCAACCACGCTTGGCTAGATCAATTTTATGACCTTGTGCTGAGTCTTGCTAAAAGGACTATTAACCACCTTCTCCAAAATAGTATTTTGACACCCTTGTACCGATGTTTTGACAAATTTTTCACAAAAATATGGCCCAGTCACTAATTGATAGCTGACAGCCCACCAAACCACCACTGAAGATGGATAATTCACTGAAGGCGGATAATGCCCACGTCTGCTGACTAATTTCAAAGTTTCCAAAGAGCTTTGAGCATACACTCGGTTATTCTGCTAGTTAAAATATTGCTCAATAGTAAAAAAAATCAGGTTGGTCAATTTATTTTTAGTGTGACCTCCCTTTGCGTACCGCTTAGGTTTTTTTTTATGTTACCACCCTATTCATTTTTAAATTATTAGTTAAATAACTCTAAAAATACGCCACATGGTTCTAGGTGATATATTCACTTCCAGAGTTAAAATATTTTGCTTCCGGGTAGGCTTTCTTCGATTTTTTCCTACATTTTAATTTTTTGTACAAACTTTTCGTTGATTTCATTGTAGCTATCAAAAGGCCGGTACACAAACATTCGACTAATAATGAGCGGATGGAGAGTTTATAAAATAGCATTTGGCTCCATACCTACTTTGCGTAATGCTATAAATGCAATTTGGTTCTCTTTATCACCGCCCTCCATTTTAATATCCCAAAAATATTTGACGCTAATTGGTGCTAAAACGAGAAAATACATTGAATATTCATATGAAAATGACAAAATCCACATTCAAATCTAAAATTATGTTAAATAAATATGAAAATTACCAACCTCTGTGGATCCTGTGAAGGCAATTTTGTCTACATCAGGGTGGTGGGTAAGCGCTGATCCAGCGGTAGGGCCATATCCAGGAACAACATTCACAACTCCAGGAGGAAACCCAGCCTCCTTGATTAAGGCGGCAACAGCAAGAGCTGTCAGGGGAGTTTGCTCAGCTGGCTTGAGTACTATTGTGCAACCTACGCAATGTTTTAAGAGTAGTAAGATCTTTGAAATGTACTACCGTTCGAAATCAGGATGGCCAATTATCGATACGCATTTAAGGTAAAAGTAAAACAGTATTTACACCGACAGCAGAATAAGCTTGTCCATTTTTTTATTTTTTTTTTAACGTGTGGAAACCCCCTCGGGCCGTCATCCCACCGGGGCTTTTAGTGGAACGGTGTGTCGGGATTGGACCGACTAAAACCACACGGTGTGCCATCCTGCGCCTGACATAGGAGGAATCCGGGAACAGCTTTGGTAAGACATCCGGACCCCTCCTAGCGCCTGTTGCCCGCGAAAGCGCGGGCATCACCTTTGGGTAACTCTCAATTATTCAACGTCTAGGCACACCAAGACGTCGCCTCCTCGCGGCTGGCCATATGGCGGATGGAGGGGAAAACCCGTCCCGACCACCCGCGGCCACAATCAGGGCGGCATGAGGCGCTGGTAAGCGCGTCTACGCCGCCCAGTTCGCCGACGGCGAATTGGGTCCGCGTGGAGATCGTCCTCCCGGGCCCGCTCCGCCGCCTCCTTCTGCGAGATGACCTCCTCACAGAAGGTTGCGACCGCGGTAAAATTCCTGTCGCTACCGGCTATGGAGCGTATGACAGCCGGTAGCGAGAGATCCTCGCCGATGACTGCAGTGAGGACCCGACGCTGCGCCCCCCAAGCGGAGCAGTCCGCGAGCGTATGCTGAGCCGAGTCCTCACTGCAGTCGCAGTGGTGGCAGGCGGGACTCAATTCCTTCCTAGCGACCGAGTGCAGGTACTTTCCGAAGCAGCCGTGCACGGAAAGCACCTGCGTCAGTCGGAAAGAAAGAGTCCCGTGCTGCCGCTCTGCCCATTCGACAATAACCGGCTGGAGCGCCTCCACGGTGGCAAAGCCAGCATGTGGAGCCTCCAGCCGGGACGACCAACGAGCCATCGTGGCTCGTCGAGTGACCTCACGCCACTCGCGTACCTCTTCGGGCGGGGGCTGTCTGCCGCTACCTCGATGTGCCTGACCTCCAGTGAGGCTCCTCTGGTGGCCAGGCGCACCGCCTCTTGAAAGTTCACTCCCCGGGCCGTGACCAATGTGTCATCAGCGTAACAAATTACGCCCAGCCCAGGGGGGAAGTCGCTTCGAAGGGCCCAGTCGTACCCCATGTTCCACAAGAGTGGTCCAAGGACAGACCCCTGCGGAACACCGCACGACATGGGCCGACGACCCAAATTTCCCTCTCGATCCTCGTACATGACGGTACGCTCCTCTAAATAGTCTGCCACTAGTCGCACCAGGTACTGTGGCACTCCGTGATAGCGGAGTGCTTCCCTTATGCAGCTGAATGGCAGACTATTGAATGCGATGGCGATGTCCAATGACACCGCCAACAGCACGCCACCACAGCTCACGGCCTCTTCGGTCACGGCTCTCAGACGCAATACAGCACCGATCGTCGAACGACCAGCTCGGAAACCGAATTGGGCGTCCGACAAATCGGGGCCGACCCCGTCCAGGTGCCGGACGATACGGGCAGAGAGTACCCTCTCAAATAGTTTACCCGCCACGTCCAGCAGCACAATGGGTCTGTAGGCCGCGACCGAGTCAGTAGGCCGTCCCGGCTTCCTTAAGAGTACCAGCTTCCCGCTTTTCCAGCAATCAGGAAAGCGCCCTGACGCTAGGCTAGCGTCGAACACCTCCCTGAGGTGGTCTGCCATGTGGTCGAGGGCCAGGGCCAACACTTGGGCAGGAATCCCGTCCGGCCCGGGGGCGGTGTTCTTGGAGCGGATCCGTAGAACAGCCGCCCTTATCTCTGCTTCCACGACGGGTGAAGCATCCTAATCCCCAAACTCCCCGTCGTCTCCAGCCACAGGGGCCATCGACAGGGGTGAGTGCTCCTCTCGTCGCGGAAAAAGACCTTCAACCACTTCCTGCAGGAAGCTGGGCTGGAGAGTCTCCGTAAGGGGGGGGGGGCAACGTGCGACCCCAGGGGTCACGATTGAGACCCTCCAGCATCTCTTTGCTTTTCTCTTCTTTGGCGAGGCAAATGGCCAGCTTCAGAGTTTTCCGGGCCTCTCGGTACTCCTCTTGAAGCCGGTCCTCTTCCCCTTCTTCGCGATGACGCCGACGGCTGCGGGTGTAGGATCTCCGGGCACGAATACAAGCCGCGCGGAGATCCGCCAACTCCTGGGACCACCAGTAGACCTCCTTCCTTGGAGGCCGACGACCTTGAATGCGGGGCATGGCCGCATCGCATATCTGCGTGATCGTATCACGAAAGCGGCCTGCCCCCATATCTACCTCCTCGGTCGGAGTCTGCAGAGACAGCCATGAGTGAATGATGGCTGCCTCCTCCAGTAGATCCCGGTCTAGCTTCGAAATAGCCCACCGCGGAAAGCGGGAAGAGCGCCGCACCATGTGACCCCTTCTGGGGTCCTGGGTCCGGGAAGCTCAAATCGGATATATTAGTGATCCGAGAGCGTCTCAACCTCTTCCAGGACACGCCAGTTCCTTACTCGTGCGGCAAGAGCAGGGGTAGCGAACGAAAGGTCCACTATCGACCCTCCCTGCTGTCGCACGCACGTGTTGGTGGTGCCTCTGTTTAGGAGACAGAGGCCCACCGATGTTGCCCACTCTTCTACAGCGTCACCCCGTGCGTCCGTCCTGGGGGAACCCCACGCAACGGACTTGGCGTTAAAGTCCCCCAGCACTAGAACGTGCCCAGACGCTACTCGCCGTATCGAGGTCTCCAGGTTATTGAGAAAAACCTCGAAATCGCTCAAACTGCGGTTGGGGGAAAAGTAGACACCATAAATGGTGATTCCCCCCCATTTAGCAGCAACATATCCAGTACCCTTGTCACTTAGCGACAAGGGCGGGGAATGGGCCGCAGTGGAGCTGACTACTGCCACGGAGTCGTCCCGGTCACCCAGCCAGTTTGGACGGGGAGGAACGTAATAGGGCTCCGCAGCTACGGCGACACCAATTGACCACTCTGCCATGGTTTGCAGGAAAAGGTCCTGCGCACCAGCACAGTGGTTTAGGTTCGTCTGGACAAAGAGGCTGGAGACTTGGTCCATTACTGAACAGCATATACAGCCTCCTCCATGGGCGACGGCAATGACGTGCGGTTGACATTGGAGGCAGCCTGGGTCGACTGGCTAGCCCCGGATGAACAATCCGCAGCCTTGTGCCCCGGTCGACCGCAGCGGAAGCAGAGTCCGCTGCAGTCAAAACAACTTCCGCACTTAACGCGGGTGTGTCCCGACACCAGGCACTTAAAACACCTCATCGGTCTCGCCGCCAAGACTGTGATTCTAGCGTTCACGAAACCGACGAGGACGCTGCTGGCGTCGCCCATAATCTTGGCTGACGCTACGGGACACCTGACCCAAACCGCGACAAGGCCTCCTGGACCGGGGCGGATGGTGCCGACTCTGATGCTGTCCGCATTGCATCCGGTCTTCTCCTGAATGGCAATACGAACATCCTCCACCGTCACGGAGTCGTCCAGGCCCGAAAAGCGCAGCTCTGCGCACTTGGTGGGCCTGGTGATCTTGACACCATCCGTCGCATGAAACACATTCCGCAGCTTCTCAGCAACAGTATCGGCTACCTTAACACCTTCAACCCCGGGGAACTCGAGGACTCGAGCCCCCGTCTGGGCGAGGCGCAACCTCACACCCGAGGCCTTGAACTCATTGCCTAGGCTATCTCGATCCTTCTTGAAGACGGACGCGTAGGATAGCCCGACGTTTTCCGCCTCCGACGACACTGTCACCACTACGGCTGCCGTTTTAGATGCCTGTAATTTACGCGGCTTATTTTTTGTGGGCACTCCCACCGACGGTGACTGCGGTGTAGAGGCTGATTTCTTTGCAGCCTTCTTACCGCGCTTTCGGGTCTTCTTACCCCTCCCGACTACTTGCCACCCTTCATTGAGGGGAGCAGACGTGGAGGGGCCAGGCACACTTTCGGCACCAGAAGAAACTGTGCTCGTTCTTTTAGGTGCTGGAGTGGGGAGCGGAGGAAATTCCACCGCCGTCTTTGACGCCTTTGCTGGTCGTCTGCCCTTCGATGCTGGAGCTGACGTAGCCGTAGCATAGGACATAGCCACGCGGTCATCCGAAACGGGAACGGGAACTGGTGCCTTCCTTATCTTATCGGCGGCGAGAGGCGGCCGAATGACGGAGGCTGGAGGCAGCCTTGCCTCTAGGCCAGCCAGACGACCGTCCATCATCCTCCACACTGCGTCAATCACTCGACGCAGGTGAGAATCCGGGACTTCCGATGAAGAGGCCTCAACCTGGCTCGCTCGCTCTGGGCAAGCTTGTACCCGAAATTGGGCAAACTGCGCGCTAAGTTCTGCCACCTGCTCCGTGAGGCGGTCATTCGCCGCTTGCAAACGATCTACGTCCCCAATGAGGGTTTCGACGACTCCAGAGACGGCGGAGGAGGAGTCCTTAAGGGCCTTCACGAACCCACCCTTAAGGTTCGTGGATTTGGTGGCCACTTTCTGGATGATGGATACCGCCGCTTTTGCACGCTCCTGCATTGTTGCCGGTGTCTGAGTGACAGAACCTCCGTCCACCGGATCCCGGATCTTCAGCAGGAGATCGGCGATTTCCTCCTCCGCTACAACTTCTCCCTCCACTCTAGCCCGGGCGTACGCTTCTCTCCTGGAGAAAGGGGAGCCTGACTGGAGCGAGACCGGAGTACGCGACCTTCCTGTAGCAGCATATCCTGGTACGTGTCATCAGAGTCCCCAGAGCGTCCGCGTTTGCGACTCTCGGTATCATTGTGCTCCACCTGCATTTCTTCGGCTGAGTGAGCCCTTATACTTGCCGATACACTAGAGGCCCTAGGACGCAATAGTTGCAACATGCTACTGCTCCCAGAAGCCAGTCTGACTTCTGGGAGCTCCACCGAACGAGTAGTAGTAGAGTCTCTTAAGACTTCTTCGTCAGTCGACAATGCTTCTGCCGCAAGCCTTTTGCCTTTTTCCGTCATTTTCATTTCCTTTTCCGTCTTTTTTTCTTCCAGTTGTTTAGATTGTATAATAATTGATTCCATAATTAAACCCACGATTGGGGGAGAAATAAAAGTCCACCCGGGCAGAGATCCCCCAATACCCGGGCAAGCGAAGATTTATGCCCAACCGAGGGTCCGCAGGTGCCCCAGCTGGGAGTACGCTCGCGACTGAACCACCCATCACCCATGCATCCCATGGTCACGCACCAGAACACGCGATTCGGGGTAATTTTTTATAGAGGTTTTCTACCTCACAGTCCGGGCAGCTAAGCCAAGACCCTCACCCCCGATCGGAGCCGCGAGACTTAACCACGACACTCCTTTCGGGATTACGATGTGCCGACGGTGGCTATGAGATTGAATCTACAAATGCCTGCTCAGTGGCAGTGTGAGTGCACGCCGAGCCCGTCCTCATTCCTCCGCTTTTGACACCGGAACTACTCTGAGTGACCCTTGAAAGGGTCCCACAGGGTATCCTGTTTAGTCTGGAGTCTCCCTCTGGGCCAATCCAGCATGAGTGGCCCTACCGGCACAGCCCCAGAGATCATTGACCCTCGCAAGCCCCCCCACGACGACAACGTAAGGATACAGTTGGGGGGGGGGGGGGTAGAATAAGCTTGTCCATAGCTTAACGTCTAATATAGTTACTTGTTTTGTAAAAGTATCTTTTTGTGTAAATATTATTCGTAAGAGTATATTTACGTTCATTTATGTATTTATGTATACATACTTGTGTCATACATATTGTTACAAGGAAACATCTTATATTTTTTCTATAGCGTAAAAAAATGATTACTGTAATGTGTGTTAGTAAACATTAAAAATATATAAAGCTCATTCAAAATGATCTCCATTTGCTTTGAAGAATTAACTGCCAATCTTATGTATTATTTTAGAAACTGCTAATTATCATGACAATGTTAACAATGCACCTACTTCCTGTTTTCTCTGTATCACCCGAAAGTTGACTAACAGAGAATTACTTAGTCATTAAGTGCGCCTATGTACTATGTGTATAAAGCTTAATAAATAAAAATAAATGAAAACCAACTTATTTTATGGGTGTCCGGAATAAAATGTATTGTTTCAATACTTATTTATGTGCAAATAAACAACCCACAATTGATCCAGCATTAATGCTATACCCTAATAATTTTCAAACTTACTTGTTGTAAGTATAATAATAATACTGTTTTGGTAGGTAATTATTCATAATACTAGTTGTAAGAATAAAGAATAAAGATCAAAACAATACTAGCACCATTACTCTGTCGCATTGTTACTAATCAAAGAGGTATTGGTATTTATAGCTTGTATGCGATAGAAACGTTAGGTTCATTATGAACTTTTTATATCTGACCTTACTTTTTGATATTTTTTTCGAGACATACCTGCAGCTAAAGCTGGTGCAATTTTCCATGACATCATGGGAATGGGATAGTTCCATGGTATGATTTGGCCAACAACACCAACCGGTTCCTTCAAAGTAAAGGATAATACTTCACCATCTGCATTTAAGAAGAAAATCTTTCGTTAATAGTTTCACAAGCAAATCTTATATTTATGAAGTAGTAGTATATAAGAAGTATAGATTTATTTTAATTTAAAACTAGTACGGTTGTACATATTATGTTTCCTATTTATTTTTTTAACTGCACGATATGTACACAGCGCGATTCATAATAATTTAATAAATATTTTATTATAAGACTAATAGATGTTTTATATATCCTGTTCCATATTATTTTTTTTTAACGTGTGGAGACACTCTCGGGCCGTCATCCCGCCAGGGCTTTCGGTAGAACGGTGAGTCTCAATCGGTGTGTCACACGGCGTGCCATCATGCTCTTTAAATAGGAGGACGTCCCGGAACAGCTTTAGTAAGACATCCGGACCCATCTTCTTCCATCTTAACACAACTTCCTCACCTTAAAAGGCTGTCAGCACACTTGCGACTCCGGGTGGCGGTAGTCACTTGATGGTCAAGTGACCCATCTGCCAGTTTTCTCGAGAGATATATGAATTTGATAATATCTACATTAGGATGTATTAGCATATGTCGAGACCATAAAGAACACTACATACAACATCAAACACACAGTCATAATAGTTTCATTCTTACATAATCAATATTCATGTGATAAATTTATCTAATTACTGAAATACTGTAGAAAATTCTGAGTTATACACGTTTTATAAATTATGGTAACTTCACATAGGTACGTATAATATTTTTTTTTTATGCGATAGGGGGTAAATGAGCAGACGGGTCACCTGATGGTAAGTGACTACCGCCGCCCATGGACACCCGCAACTCAAGAGTCACAACTCATTTAATTTAAATCTTACGTTGTCCCGTTCCGTTCGTTGTAAGTATATGTCCAGAATCAGGTCACAGAAATCTAGGAAAAGATGAGATGGCTACTCATTCCTTCCTACAGAAAGGGTACAAAGGGAACAACCAAATACAACCTGTTATAAAACTATAATAATATAAAACTACGAGTGGGTGTTTGTAATATATAAGTTTATAATACAATTTTCCTATTAATTCTTAATAGATTATCTAGAAAATTGTCAACAATTGCAACAACAATGCAATTATTGAATAAATAATTAAGATAATCACGCCAAATACTGCGAGTAACATCGTGAATAAGGTCATTACATATGCTCTGGGTATGATAACATTTACAAACTGTAAGTCTGTGTTAGACAGTATGTAGGAAAAATGATTAACATGACTTAGTCTTATTTTTTTTACTCCATTGCTCAATCCTCCTTTTGTTATGTTTTTCGACTATGTGTATGTATATATGTTTCTTTGTGACAGTCTAGGGCCCAAATGGCTTGATGGGTTTCGACATGTGAGGAGTCATTAGCAATGCCGTAATAATATTTATTATATTATTACGGCATATATATATAAATACTTGTTATATTAAGTTTTTTTTCTTTTTTGCTTGATATACTTAGATTATATGTAATTAGAGTATTTATTTTTATGATATAAGTTTGTCCAATCTTTTTTAGTAGTTTTTAATGATCGCTGATGATGATGAAGTATATTTTTCAGCTAATGAATTTTCCGATGCGGATAGTTTTAGTTCGTTAACACCCACTTTGGGTGACCGATTACGGCAGGCTTTTAACAATGACACTCGGTCGAACCTTCACGTATGCCACATAAACGCTCAGAGTGTTCCCAGTCATTATAGTGATTTGACTGAGACTTTCACTGACAGTGACGTCCATGCTATTTTGATATCTGAAACCTGGTTCAAACCAAACCTCCCTTCGACTTCATATCCTCTCACAGGCTTTATTCTCATTCGTAATGATCGACTACACAAAAGAGGTGGCGGAGTCGCTATCTACCTTCGCAGCTTCTTAGCCTATAAAATTCTTTCCTATTCCTCTCCCAGCTCATCTACCACTGCCGAATATTTATTTCTTGAGGTTTGTGTTAAGGGAGCGAATATTATATTGGGTTTAGTGTATTGTCCTCCAGGTGTTAACTACTTCTCCAGTCTGGAAACAGTTCTGGAATCTATAAGGTCTGAATACTCACATCACATCATCATGGGAGCTTTTAACACCGACCTCCTTGCACTCAACTCTTCACGAACACGTAATCTTCTTCAGATCTTTCAATCTACCAGTCTCCATGTCCTGCCCCTCCAAGCAACGCATCACAACATTGAGCATCAGGATACCTGGCTGGACTTGATACTAACCTCTGCTCCTAACCTTATCTCCTCCCATGGCCAATATTCTGCTCCCGGTTTCTCCCATCACGATCTGATCTTCCTTTCCTATGCCCTGAAACCACCTAAACCCCTTCCCAAAATTCTTCATGTCCGGAGTTATCGACGCATGGATGTCAAAAAACTATGTGCTGATGCTTCTGAAATAGATTGGAAGAGTGTAGCAGCAGTCACCAACGTAGATGACAAGGTCAGAATTTTTAATGACAATATTGTTAGGTTGTACGACACACACGCTCCTGTTAGGAAGGTAAAATTAAAGCGTCCACCGGCACCATGGATGACGGAGGAGGTGAGAGTTGCCATGAGACGAAGAGACCAGACTTTTCTGCGGTTCAAGCGGGATCGTTCTGAAAACAATTGGAACCTTTTTAAGGTGGCTAGGAATCGGTGTAATCAGGTGATACGCAACGCAAAACGCCGACACATCTTTTAGGGCTTCATCCCCTACTTGTATCTGGAAGTTTCTAAAAACTCTGGGTATCGGCAAACAACAACATCCAGTAGTTCAAAAGACAATCGGTTTGAATGACATTAATCGACATTTCACATCCACAACTCACCTAGATCATCAAACCAAATGTCAGACCTTAAGCTATATTGGTAGTTTAACAAGTCCCACTACTAACGCATTTACATTTTCTCCAGTTCCTCCTGAGGATATTGAAAAGATTATCCTGTCCATTCGCTCCAATGCCGTGGGCTGTGATGGCATCAGTCGACGCATGGTTGTCCCCATCCTAGATCATATTATCCATGTCATTTCCCATATAATCAACTTTTCCCTTGACTCTGGAACCTTTCCCTGCCTCTGGCGTAAAGCTTATATCATACCTTTGCCCAAAACAAGTAACCCTTCTCTTCCACACCACTTTCGTCCTATTTCTATTCTCCCTTTCCTGTCTAAAGTTCTAGAGGCTTGTGTAAACAAGCAGCTTTCGCAATTTATATTTCGACATAATCTCCTGAGTCCGTTACAATCTGGTTTTAGGCCCGGCCACAGCACCATGTCCGCTCTCCTAAAAGTGACTGGCGATATTAGGGAGGGTATGGATAACACTAAAGTTACCATCTTAGTCCTGGTTGATTTCTCGAATGCCTTCAATGCCGTCAGTCACGAGGTCCTGCTATCCATCCTTTCATATCTTATGATCTCCTCAGAAGCACTGGAATGGTTCTCGTCTTATCTTCAGGGACGTCAGCAGTGCGTTCGGGTGGATGACTCGTCATCAAACTGGAGTGATCTCTGCAGCGGCGTCCCTCAAGGCGGTATATTATCCCCCTTACTATTTTCTTTATTTATTAATCAGTTAACGCCACACCTTCAGTGTCCGTATCACCTGTATGCTGATGACCTGCAGATATACTCCCAGAGTAGGGTTGAAGACTTATCAGAGGCCATTGATAGGGTAAACAATGATTTGGAAACTATAAGATCGTGGTCGTCGAGATTTGGATTATCAGTAAATCCAACCAAATGTCAGGCGATCGTCGTAGGGAGCAAACCAATGATGAGCAGGCTCGACACTGGGTCGATCATACCAATAGTCTTTAATGGTTCACCTATATCTGTGAGTTCAGCAGTTAAAGACCTAGGTTTGTTCATTGACTCGACCCTGGATTGGCGGGCCCAGGTTACACATGTGAGTCAGAGAGTCACTGGTGCTCTCCGAACGTTATACCGTCTAAAAAACTTCCTCCCTATTAAAACCAAAACTTCCTTAATGCATTCCCTAATTATTCCCATGATTGATTATGGCGATGTGTGTTATTTTAACCTGAATGCAGACCTTCTCAACAAACTAGACCGTCTTCTGAATAACTGCATTCGATTAATTATCAATCTTCGCAAGTATGACCATGTCTCTGCTTTACGTTCCCAATTGAAGTGGCTCCCTATTCGGCAACGTCGCAGTTTGCGAGCACTAAATTTTCTATACACCTTCTTGAACTCCCCTTCTTACTTAAGTCCCTACTTTCAATTTTTGTGTTTCACTCATGTCAGGGACCTTCGTTCTTCAAACAATTTGCTCCTCTTATGTCCTCCTCACAGCTCTAACTTTGTCAACTCATCTTTCTTCGTGCAAGCAGTTCTTCTATGGAATGCGCTTCCTCTCGAGCTTAGAATGTCTGAAAGCCGTTTAACGTTTAAGAACAAAGTACGTGAACTTCTCCTCGCTGAATTAGCAGAATAACCATAATGCACTTGACTGTATACCTATTTATATGTGTATGTTAGTATATATATATATATTCTTCCATATATATTTTTTTATGTATGTGTATATTTGTTATGTATTTGTAACTATAGTAAATATATTGTTACGGAAGTGGGTACAGGGATTGGAAGGAAACGAATATATCACTGCCGAGAGTAACGATTTATTTGCGTTTCACAATATTCCGAACGCGTAACACTCACAGCACAGAACGAGTTGTACTGCACGAACCGCGTAGCACTGTTCCACACTGTCCCCGCGGACTACACTTAACTCAGTCCAACGGTAGTACTGCACCACTCACTAATCACTTTCACTTCACTTCACTGTACTTCACTGTACTACTTTTTCACTTCTTCTTCTTATTCTTCACTTGAGAGCACTTTCCACTGAACTGCCATGTAGGCGCGTCTGGAGCTCTTTATATACCCCTAATTTCGATCGTAATTTGTTGAATTTCGACCGTCATTTCGTTATTCTTTTCGATTGTCTTCTACAACTTAATTTATTTATTCATTTTGCTTGATCTAGTACTTTCCATTATATTCGAATTTTGTAAAGAATCATCTCCATTTACTAGAATTTTCTATAAAACACCGAAATCACAAACAAAAACCACTACCGCTCAGCTACCGTGACTTGTCAATCTTCGTTTGAAAAACTTCTATGCATTGTTTGTCTGTGCGGTGACGTAGGCATGGCGTCACATTATCCCCTCCTTAGACGTGCTCGTCCCGAGCATCGTTAGAGCCGTGGTACCGTGCCAACCTATCCACATGAACGACTTTAGCTGTACTTCTTGGCGTTTTCCGAATTCTGTAAGTGACATCATTGATCTTCGTAATTACTTCATAAGGGCCTTCCCAACTTGGTTGTAGTTTTGGAGATTTCCCTTTTCGTCGAACAGGGTTGTGAAGCCATACCGCAGAACCTTCTTCAAAGGACTTGGAGTTAATGCTTCTGTCGTATCGCGTTTTCATTCGCTCACTAGCTTGCAGATTCTCTTCTCTCATGTGCCCGTGAACCTCCTCCATCTTTCTTCTTAATTCTTCTGCGTATTCCGAAATACAGCTGGGCGTATCCGGAGGACAACCTGCGAGTAGATCGGCTGGAAGTCGAAGTTCTCTACCAAAGTTCGCTCGAGCCGGAGTGGTAGAGGTACTTTCGTGAACTGCCGTCCTATATGACAGAAGAAATAGAGGAATGTACTCGTCCCAATTGTCCTGATGGCTATCCACAACTTTCGCCAAATGCCGTTCCAAAGTTTGATTAAATCTTTCTACCATTCCATCAGATTGCGGACGATACGGCGTAGTCCGAGTTTTGTGTATCCCCATAATTTTGCAGGTTTCCTGGAAGACTTGAGACTCGAAATTCCTGCCTTGGTCACTATGGATTTCAAGAGGTAATCCAAATCGGCAGAAAACTTCATTCACAAGTTTATTGGCGACAGTGATAGCTTCTTGATTTGGTAGTGCGAACGCTTCTGGCCACTTCGTAAAGTAGTCCATTACTACTAGAATGTAACGATTTCCACTATTTGTCATTGGAAACGGTCCGGCCACATCCAAAGCTATTCGTTCCCAAGGGGCACCCACATTGTATAGCTTCAATGCTCCACGACTTCTAGTTTGTGGTCCCTTGACAGAAGAACAGCTCGTACATTTCCTGCACCAGTCTTCAACATCTTCCTTGCAGTGCAACCAGTAATAACGTTGACGAATCTTTACTAAAGTCCGCTTTACACCAAGATGACCTCCTGATGTTCCGTCGTGATACGCTCGTAGTATATCAGAAATCTTTGACTTTGGTACAACTGTCTGGAGATGACTGTCTTGCCCAGATGCACTCTCCCATTTTCGACATAAAAGCCCATTATGTAAGAGCAGACTATTCCATTGCGCCCAATAGCTCTTAGTTGTTGCACTCATTCCAGCAACTTCACTCCATCCTGGCCGTGGAGATAAGTCTTTCATCCAACTAAGTATTGGTTTCAAGTCTTCATCTTCTTCTTGTAATTTACGCAAGGCATCATTGCTCCATTCTTCATCAATTGTACCAGTTCTGATAACACGGACCGTAGCTTTTTCTTTATCTTCTTGTTTCGAACAGTGCTTGCAGTCTTCAACACATGGGCGTCTTGACAAAGCATCGGCATTCCCATGAGACTTCCCACTGCGATGTTCAACCTCAAAGTCGTACTCCTGTAATTGTTCTATCCATCTTGCGACTTGTCCTTCAGGATTCTTGAACTGTAATAGCCACTTCAACGCTGCATGATCTGTTCTGACTAGAAATTTCCGGCCCAACAAGTATTTTTTTAAAATGCTGAAGCGTTTTGACCACTGCCAGGAGCTCTCTTCGGGTGACACAATAATTACGTTCTGGTTTCGACAATGATTTACTATAATAGGCTATCACAACTTCTTGATCCTCTTTCTTTTGTGAGAGTGTTCCTCCAATCCCTGTGTTACTTGCATCTGTGTCTACTATAAACTCATTGCTCTGATCCGGATATCCGAGAACGGGCGTTTCACATAACCGACTCTTGAGATCTTCGAAAGCTGTCTTGCATTGTTGATCCCAAATGAAGGGTCGTTTTTCTTCTGTAAGTCGATGTAAAGGCTTCGCTATATCCGAAAAATTCCTGACAAAACGACGATAATAAGAGCAAAGTCCCATAAACGCCCGGACTTGTGTTTTGTCGGTGGGCACAGGCCAATCTTTAACAGCTGAAATCTTTGTTGGATCTGTTTCGACGCCTTTTTCCGAAATTACATGTCCCAAATAATTCACCTGTCGTTTGAAAAATGAACATTTCTTATGACTTAGTTTAAGATTTGCACTTCTCAACTTGTTAAATACGGATTCCAGCTTCTTTAAATGGTCATCAAAGTCTCGCCCCACTATTATAATGTCATCAAGATATACCAAGCAAGTTTCTCCCAGTAGCCCAGTCAGAACACGTTCCATTAATCTCTCAAAAGTAGCCGGGGCATTGCAAAGTCCAAACGGCATCACCTTGAACTGCCAAAGACCTTTTCCTGTGGAAAACGCGGTCTTCTCCTTATCTTTAGGGTCCAGCTCTACTTGCCAATAGCCAGTTTTCAGGTCAAGCGTAGAAAACCATTTCATGCCATTGAGAGTATTCAAAGTGTCATCTATCCTTGGTAATGGATAACTGTCCTTTTTGGTCACGTCGTTCAGTCGGCGATAATCAATGCAGAATTCGACGAGGTCGTTGACGAATAGGTTGTTCATTACCAGTATTAATTTTGTGTTGTACCATACTTGTTCTGCCGATATCACCATCGTTCTTTGAAAAGATATCGGAGAACCGACGTAGCGAAATATGTAACTAAAGTTGTTTTCAAAAACAAGTAAATTCCAGATGTCTGCACCTACCTTATCGCTTTTCTTCACCACCCCAAGGTTGACTGGTAGAGAATGCCCTAGGCATTAAGTCCACCTATGTACACGTGTGCATGAAGTTTATAAATAAAATAAATAAAATAAATAATGGGAGCAATATAATAGTATTAACATTTCGCGATAACGTCAGCAACAAAAATTGATACGAAGTTAATAGGTAATGTAGGATAATATAATTAATAATGTCATTCATGTATAATGTCTTTAAGGTCTACCTATTCATATCTTATTGATCTGATAACTATAGATCTTGGCATTGTTTTTTTATTTTTTTACTGTGAATTACAGAACAGTGTGAGTGTGAGGTAATAAATCGAGTGAAATTGTTTGTTAATAGGAATTATAAAGCAATCACAAACGTTAGGCAATGTTTATTTGGGGTGCGAGGTCCGGAACCTCTACGTGGTGCACCCTGGGGAGACGCTGCCGCCTACGGCCAAGTCCGGCCGAGGTGGGAACAGCCCTCCTGAGGGTTGTTTGGAAGCTTTCTGCGTGTCCCTCCGTTTAGCGGAGGGCACAGTGGAGAGTATCAGGGGGCGGACGGGTCCATCACCGCTGGCTCTGACCAGAGGTTGTGGACATTGGTCTGGTGCAGACCACCGTCCGACCAAGTCGTAAGCCTGACTGATAGCAGTCAGGAACGACGGCTCTACGTGGGCTACGAGGAAGGAAACCTCTATAAAAAACCTCGGGGCGGACGGATCCAGTCTGTTGCAGACCCCGTCCGGCCCAGCCGTAATCCTGAACGGACAGGACCGGTGGCTCTTCGAAGCCGCGAGGACGTAAACCTCTATAAAAAAAAACTCCCAAGCCCACGTTTTGACGCCCAGCAATGAGCTGAGTCGCTGGAGGGAGTCCAGTGCCGAAGGCGTCCTGTTAAAAACTATGGCATGGGTAAACAAAAGGAAAAACCTACCCAGGAGGGTCCCAAACGCACTGCGCCTGGGGAGTCCCTCCCGGAGCCAAACGGCTCCGGCAGCTCCCAGTCGTATTCTGGGGGGAGCAACCACTGCCAAACCCGCCCGTTGCCGAGCGGTAAATCCGGTGACGAAAATATCGCGAAGGACGCGGATAGACGTGGGGCAGTATCAGATACTGACACTGCCTCAGAAATGAGTGGTGTGAGCACCCCGATAGTGTCAGCTGCAGATCGGTATCAACGAGGCTCGCAAAATCGAAAGAGGCCCCAGCCCCTCCCAGTGGACATAAGCACTGCTTCAAGTGACGAGGGCACGAAATCTACGGGGGGTACAAACCGTCGAGGGGCCCGTACTCGTAGCGTAGGCCGCCCTCCTAAGACAAAGGCAGCAAAGAAGGCCAAGGAGGAGCTCTTGCTCAAGGCCCTCCTTGAAAAGGTTGAGTCTGATAAGACGAGCACCTCTGCACGAGGCGCGGTGACTCAACGCTGGAAGAGCTACGCATCAGAGTGCGGAACCCCGTGGAGCCAACGCCTGAGTGCCATCATTGCGATGGCCAGACCGTGGACACGGCGCTTCACACGCTGGCAGAATGTCCGGCGTGGGAGGAGCCGAGGCGTGATCTCGTGGCGGCCATCGGGGTGGTGGTTCTCTCGCTCGGTAACATGATTGCGGCCATGTTGCGGAGCCGTCTCCGCCGTCTCTTTCTGCGAGCAAGTTATGCTTGCCAAGGAGACGGCGGAGCGGGATCGGGAGAGGTTTAGAACTCTTCCGGCCCGCCAGGCCTGGGAACGGGCCAGGTACCACAGGCGACTCAGGCGCCGGAGATCGGAGAATGATCTCCGACCTCCTTAAGCGCAGGCCTGGGGGTGACAGATGAGGCCATCTGTCACCTTAGCAGAAGCAGGCTTGGGTGGCGGCGCGGACGCTGCGGAGCGTGCGCGCCCTTGGGGAATAGTTACGGGAACATTGGGGCTCCCACACAGGAGGGGGCCATCTACAAACCGTAGGTGGCCCGAGGTACGTCGGGGTTCCAGGGTTTTCCTTTCTAGGGTGTACCTGGTTCCCCGGCATCTAGTACCCAAGATGGCGTGCGGTTTTAGTCGGTTCGAGTCCGACATGCCACCAGAAGGTGGTATCCGAGGGGATTTCCGCACGGAGAAAAAAAAAAAAGGCAATGTTTATTTAAGATAAGAAATTATAACCTTTTTTCGTAACGTAAATAAATCGTGGTACTAGTTGACTGTATTGTCAGAGTTCCTAATTATTAAATAAATTCAAAAGTTTTGATGGACGATTGTTACTAACTCACGAATGAAAGGCTGCACGAAATTTGATAAAGATGTTCATTTTTATCTCTTATAAAATATTTTAAAATTTCCAAGCAAACTAAGTAGCGGGTAGCTATTTGGCTATTATTTTAATTAATGTTTAAACTGCTTTCCCTAATTTTAATTTAGTACTTACTATGTTCAACTAAATTCTCTTGGCCTAGAGCAAATGGCTACATAGACTACATCTTAAATGATTAATAGATCACATAATAGTCACAAATTGATAATAGGCCTGGTGTTGAACATCGTTCTTCAAATCACCTCAATTGGCAAACGCCTAAAACTTTAAATAATGTATACAGTCAACACAGTATAAAATAAATACCAATTTTACAAATGCAAGTTCTCAAAACACAACACACCCATATTTATGATAAAATTGTGTAGTATTTGGTACCCATACAAGATAAAGCTCATACAGATTAAGCCACGATTACGAATGTTGTTGTTATAACCATAACAATGTACCTAATAATTGATTTATTGTAATGAGATCCTTTTATAGGATAATAATTTGTTATATATTTACTTACAAACACTGAAGCCTGTGTCCTCAAAGGGGTAGGCAGAAGTACAATTTCGGATATCACTTTCGGAGTCTGGCCCCTAAACTCATAGGGACTGCGGCTGCTCTGTCGCGGCTACTACCTAACTTAAGAGGGCCCGACACCTCTTGTAGGAGACTCTACATCGGAATCGTGCGGTCAATGGCCCTTTACGGGGCTCCTATATGGGCGGAAAAACTAACGGCCCTCAATGCCGCTATATTACGGCGCCCTCAGCCAGGCAGGGCACGCCACAATTGCGGCGGTAAGGCCCGTCATGGAGGATTGGCTAGAGAGGCGACATGGCAGCCTCTCCTACCGGTTGACGCAGATACTCACCGGGCACGGCTGCTTCTTTAAGTATCTGTGTCGTATAGGCCGGGAGAAGAAAAAAAAAAAAAAAGGCAGAAGTACAATTAGCACGCACTTTTGCCGATAACAATAAAATTTAGTCCCACATATGTAATAGGGGCAAGCCTATAGCCGCCATTCTGGGAATAAAAAATGGGGTGCATTGACAGGAAAGGCAGGATAGAAAGGGAAGGAGAAGCATACTGCATCATACAGATACTGTGGAGTGTAAGCTTAAGCAAGTCGCATACCTGTAACTCGAACTGGCTGGTGCCGGGAAGTCCGATTCCTCTCCAACTAATATAAAATCTAAGTAAAAATATTTTTGTAATATATAAAGCGTAATACTTGAAATTGAGAGAGCAGATTTAAAAAGTCTAAAACAATTACCGTACGACACGTAATTAAATTTAATATGAATGAAACTTAAACTAAGAAAAAAAATGAAATGTTACACAGATATCGTACCTGCAGGAATTGTGTTGCCGCATATTTTATCAGCTTTGCCAGCGTAATACCTTAAAACTGTGGCTGAATAATATACCTCTTCTTCAGCTACTTTAACTGGCTTCCCGCAGTCAAGTGTTTCGAGCTCTGCCAAATACCTCGCTTGAGTTACCATTAGTTCGGCTAATTTGAGCATAAGAAGACCTCGTTGAGACGCATCCATTTTACGCCATTCTGAGTAACGGTGAAAAGCCTTTTTGGCTGCGGCTACAGCTAAATCAATGTCAGCCTGATGGAAAAAAATATTTCGTTAAGAAACACTAAGAACTTACGTTAGTACAAATCTCAAACTCTTCCTTGTTAGTACACGGATTTATAAGCAAAATATACTGTATAATACTGACTGTCATAATCTCATCTAAAATCGGATAAATACCTTTGCAGACGCTTAGTACATGACAAACAATCCGAAAACTCATATTGCTGTGTAGGACTATATTTGTACAAAGATAATTTTGATATTTCGTCAAAAAAATCTAGGGCCCTTCCCTAGAAATTTTCCTAATATTGTACTATTTGTACAATTTGTATAATGCTTTTTTGTGTGTTTAATTATGTCTTAACGTAGAAAAATTAGAATACATTTTATTTGTAATTCCAAAATAGATACAAAGTCCTTTAACTGTGTAAGAAAGCAGTGTTTTAAAAGAAAATGAAATAACACCACCATAAATTCAGTATTCTGGACTGTGTTGCGTTGCGCTTACGGGATATTTTCTAAAACGATGTATTTGATCAATACGCATACGTACCAGATAGACTATAGAATAATTATACTACATTCCATTGCACCGATTACAATGCGTAAACAGCTTTTTTAAAGTCACGACTATGTTGTGTGTTAAAGTGACCAGTAGTGGTATTACATTCGAGAGAGATTCTAAAATACTTACTTTGTCTCCTTCAGCCACCTGGATAATAACAGTCTCATCTTGAGGGTTGATCGTGGGGAAGGTTTTCTTGCTGGCGGCGTCAACCCACTCATTGTTGATAAACAACTATGAAAATAGGAAATAAAACCTCATTTGATGAACTTTTGGACTTCTCTTCAGTAGCTAGTTCGAGTTACAGTTATGCGACCCTGACTTGCTCGAGCTATATCACTACATACAACTTACAAATTAATCAACCATTCGTATAAGCAATCTCTTTCTTTATTTTGCACATTATTCCGTATCAACACATTCTCGATTCTCCCACCTTCAATTCGCAGCTCCCGGTGGGCGTCAATAGGTTTGCCTCCTATTACGTGTATAAGATCAAATTATACTTGACAAAATGTGGCTGTTTAATCACATGTGTATGTATATTTAACGTAGCAGAGACATGCTCTGTACGTATGGGCCGATCGACCGGATGTTAAACAATGTTCTCATTGTGTGACCGAGTGAGTGAGGGTACTGAAGGCCCAAACCAATTTCCCCTTTCCCTTTTCCCTCCCCATTTCCCCTGCCCCAAAAGGCGGACAGCACTCTTGTGACTCTTGCGTAGCAAGTATTCATGGGCGCGGAAGTCACTTACCATCAGGTGACCCGTTAGCTCGTTTGTACCCCGTATTAAAAAAATAAATATAAGTTTTGTAGTTTCACGGTGTCCTTAAAGTAGCAATTGCTATAAAACTAAAAATTAAATACCTATTACTTATTTAGGGTATGTTCATTCTTTGATCACACGGTGGATCTTTATATTAAGATCGACCCCGTTAATGTTTTCGGGGTACCTACAACCTATTTATATATTAAGTTGAAAAATAAACATATATAATATAGTTCAAATTAATACATTGTTTGTTTCTAAAAAGTTACTAAAACCGTATGATACAGATACAGATGTTGAGGGCAATTATTTGGTAATACACATTCCTTTTTGAAAACAATAGTAGTTTTTGCAAGAATGTCTTGTAGCCTGTTGCGCAAAGCAGATAAAAGTAGGTATCTTGTCTTACAAATCGGATCGGAAAAGAGGAGATAAATTCTACCTACCTACTAAAATCTAGTTTGTGTGAGTTCTGTTTATGATCTTTGAAAATAAATATTTTATGGGTGTACTTATAAAATTTACTTACATGTTTACGTACATATATTTACAACAACAAAAAAAAAACAACGAATTGATGCTAGCGAGCACATGACACGCATTGAAATTGTAAATCAAAGAAAATCAGTTAACTAGTGTTTACAAAATTGTTCGATACACATGGTGACTGTAAAGAATACATTAATCAACTGGCGTCAAATTAAAGCCACTATCTGAGTTGATGGTACTCTATTTCCCAATAATAAATATCTTTTAGATAAATGTCAGGATACATACCTTGGTATACTTTACGTCTACTTTCACCATTTTTCAAAAATAGAAATCTTATAACTTATCTAATAAAATAACCACAAGAGCGCTCTGAGCCGGCTTTGAGCAAACTGAACTGACAGAATGAATAAAGGTGAGGCGTATATACTGTAACAGGTTTCAACACTAGGTTTTATATAAGAAGTCTCGCGTACGAGTACGTAATGGGAACACAAACACGTATTAAGCGTATTTAGAAGTACCGAGGAGTCCGCGGACGACGATTCTACTGAACGTATACGCGTAGGTACTCAATAGACTACGATACGTACGAGGAGCCCAACCCTAAAATACTCCAACCATAGCAAGACGCGTTCACATACGCGTTCGTTTATGAATGTGTGAGTGAAAAACGTTCCAATGCTGAAAGTAAATTGACTCTGTGACGTTAGAAATAAGACCGATTTTTCAACGCGTTAAAACGTACGTCCTAACTTCTGCAAAGCATATATAGAAGTATGTGTGAGTGAAAGACTGAGTCCCGATTTCGAACAGTAATAGACTAAAAAATATTTATAAAGTTTATTTTTAAAGATCATGCAGTTGAAGCGGGCATAAGACAGTTGAATTGATTTGAATTTTTAATTTACCAAAATGTTCAAATTAAACCTTAGTGTCGTCACAGTTCCGCGAATCGTTTGACTGCGGTGATTGTTATTTTTCTCAATCAGTGTTTTTAAGGTTTATATCAGGCAAAGTGAAGTCACTATGGTAGGCTACTATAAAAACAAAAAAAAAACTGCATTAGTGGTGGTGGTGTAAATAAACTAAACTTGTACAGTAGTAAATGTTTTTGATTATCCTATATCTTCATGAATACCTAGATATACCTAATAATATCAATAACTTTTCTTTATTGATAATTGTCGTGAAAATAAAACTGCATAATTGGTGTTAATATAAATAAATAGGTAGGTATACATATATTTTCTAGGCATTATAAATATTTTTGACCTACGTATATCTTGGTACATAGGTAAACCTAATAATAGTTACCTATTGGTAAAAGTGATAACTGAGGGTGTGAGCTTATAGATTTAATAGATCGTGTATATATTAGTGAATTTGTTATAAAAACTTTTCTTTTTATTAGTTTCATCATGGCTCCTAAGAGCACTTGTTTTTAATTGCCAGGACAAAGTTTGTTTATATACACATTTTTGGAACGAACGATTTTTCATTTTTGAACGCAAACTTCTAAAAACGGAATCAGTCGCTATCAATACTAGTTTTAATATACATACATATACTGTTTGGAATATTCCGTTCTTAGGCATACTTTGACGCGTACTTCTACATACTCGTGGAACTAGTCTTTGGAACGCGTATCTTAGCGTACTCGTACTCGTAAAACTCAGTACGTGTTTTAGCAAGTACGACTCACCTCTAAGAACGAATACTGATTTTTACACTGAAGGTTGCCAGTTTTAAGTTTAAAATTTCCAATACTCTTGTCTTAAAAACTTAAATACTTTTACGGGAAAATAATATATGAAACATAATGTGTAAATGTAAGAATAGGTTAATTATAGCCTATTTAAAAGAGAACTTTCTTATTATAAATCCTTTGCAAAGCTTATGTTTTATGGAATAGGTTTAAAGTATTTTTTCTGTAACTGTAACTATTGTCCTCTGGGGTTTTTGAGAGACAGAAACAGAATAAGTAATGTACCTAGGTTTAATGTAGTGATTTTCGTTAGTTTCATATTTTGTGTTGTGGATGTCGTAAATTATTTGGACATTGGGATATAATTCACTTTAAAACAGTCTAAAGACTGCCATCAGTCATCAACATCTGGTGCATTATTTTAAACTGATATTTGTATTGTTAATAATTTATTTAGATAATGATATTGAATTTAAGTGCATATAATTATAAGGCTAGGTATTTAATTGGTGAAAGCAAAAAGTGTAGTGCCATATAGTTTTAAGCTAGACACAGATGTATTTCATTCATTATAACAGTATGCATAGTTACTAAGGCATGTGACCAAAGTTCTGTACCTGAAGAGACAGTATAATGCGGTAAGTATATACATTTATTATTTAATTATTAATTTCAGCACATGGTTTTAATTGTTCACATTGTTATATTATTTAGTTTTTGTATAACTTATATAATAATTTAAAATTGGCTATCTACATAGAGCTACAACTCTTTACTTTTCGATACAATTTTCAACTCTTTGTCCATTAAGTTTACCTTAAATACAATGAATGTGAACTTGTTACTTATGACTAGGGTTGCCAGGTCTTAACATTGAAAAGCCTGACAGACCAGCTACTTTACGCGGACATTGGACTAAAAAGGCTGGACACCCTTCGTTTTTTAGTCTCAGTATAACACGTTTTTTTTAATATTCCTATTTTTTTTTAAATTATAGAGGGCAGACGACCAGACGGGTCACCTTATGGTAAGTGAAAACCACCATCCATGGACAATTGCAACTCAAGAATCGTAAGTGCGCCGCCCACCTTTGCTTCACAACCGATTTTCTGTGAGACCGTGGTATTGCACCAGTCGATCCGACCCATACTACTAATTTGAGAAGCCTACCAAAGGCCGGACAAGCCCGACACTGTCTACTTTGGCCGAATACGCAACCAAAAAGCCTGACTGTGTCCGGCTTTATGATGATGATATTGGAGTTGCATTAATTGGACTTGTATTTTTTAAATAAGAATTAAAAAAAAAAAAGAAAATGCAATTTTTGCGAATGTAACATTTAATTTGGCTTCACCACTAGCTATTATTATTTTCAACAGTACGCATGATCATAAAAGACTAGCCGTTACCGGTTTATTTTTAAATTTAATGATCAAGTTGTTTAATGAAAATACGAAAATAATTTACATTTATTATTACTTATTCATTTAAAAGTGTACTAATACTTTAAAGGACCCCATTTCAATTACAAGAGTTATCTTATATATTTCTTTAGTCTGAAAAAATTTGAAAATTGAATAAAAACCTAATTTGTGTTCTTTTTAAGTATAACTTTATAAAAGTACTAGCTGTGACCCGCGGTTCCACCCGCGTAGTTCCTGTTTCCGTGGAAATACCGGGATAAAATATTGCCTACCTATAGCCGTCCTCAATAAATGGACTATTATTTCCCGAGATTACCGCGTTAAATAAAACAAACAAACAAACTCTTCAGCTTTATAATATTAAAAATATAGATTACGTTGAATTGACTAAGTCGCAAACAACAGCTATCTATCTGTTGCCTGCGACCTAGTCAATTTCTGTTATTAATCGCAATTAAGAAGTTTCTAAAATAATAAATTTGAAAGTACTTCTGCGTAAATTATATTTTTAGTTTTACTTTCTTGTGGCAGAAAAACATACTAATTTTCTCCGCAACCCGATCTTCACAACGCGACATATAGTTGGCCGTGTGAAAAACAGTCTTGCCGTAAATCTATTCCTACATATTTTAATGTTTACTCCTGTGATTTATTAATTGTTACGGTAAAAGATAACTTAACTGGAAATTGAACTCTTTTAAAATTGAAAGGTGAATCATTCGGAATCATTGGGATCCGAGGTATAAGTACTATTGATTTGTAGATTTCAAGGACAATTGTGTTCACAATGAAATACTCTTAACTCAACAACACATTTATTTCGATAAAGATTAATATTATTATGTTGATAAAACTCTGGCAAATAATTCATTATTAGGTACCAATTCTTTGCGTTTTTATACTCGTGATAATTTCTCAACGAAATGTCCGATTGGAATAAAACCAAAAGTATTTACTTCTACATAAATACCCTTGATAACATAATGCTTAATTTGGATAAGGATTAATATTACGATACACATTTAACGTAGTTTCTTTCTTCAGACGATTGAATATTTTTAATGAACACAAAAGCGGTTATTGTGACTAAACCATGATAGTTAGATATGTGCTCTCAAGGACTTTTTTGTAGACCTTAATAAGACCTACAAACCCGTAGTACATCATTTTGTTCTATTGTCAATAGTTTTTGCAGCGCACGCATAAATAAGTTTTCGATTTTACACCTTGGGTTACAAAATTGCAATTTTCTTACGAATCCCTATTTTTTTTAAATAAAATATAGCCTATAACCTTTCTTGATAAATGGGCTATCCAAAACTGAAAGATTTTTTGAAATCGGATCCGTAGTTCTTGAGATTAGCGCGTTCAAACAAAGAAGCAAACAAACTCTGCAGCTTTATAATATTAGTATAGATAACATTTTAGTAAAACTTTTACCTTAAAAATATTTAGATTTGTTTAAAAATATCTATTATTATAACTTCAATTAATATTTCATTGTTTATATTATAAACTCAATAGATAATTATTTTTGGTTTTTTCCATTTTAATTTCAAATTGTAGCTGATGCCATCTTTGACAAAATAGCTTAACTTAACTTGAAAAGAAATTGACGACCGAACCTGGTTTCTATGCGTAACTTGTTGTGTTACCCGTAATTTGTATGGAACTTTCATCCCCCTTCAAAACATCTCGTCAACTGTCTCTTAAGTTATTATTTACATAGATGTAGTAGCTATTTCTCCAATATAAGGTGATTTTATCAACGATTATATTTTATACATATATTTTTTCGTGCGTGTTTAATGAGCTTCTGCCTACCCTTTAGGGAATTCACGAGTGAGCGTATAAATGTATGTATGTATGTATGTATGTATGTATGTATGTATGTATGCATGTACATATATTTTTTAATTTACAAATATATAACGTGTAAACGACTAACTGTAGTTTTGTATGTATGAAGACGCATAACTTTATAGAGGGTATGATTTCATGCATTCTCTTTTTATCAACCGACTTTAAAAAAGGAGGAAGTTCTGAATTCGACTGCATTTTTTTAAATGTTTGCTACCTCAGAACTTTCGACTGGGTGACAGTTCTGATAATGGCATCCATGAGAAAACCATATAAGTCTTAAATTTTATGATAGAGGCATTGCAGTCGTATGGCTACTTTTTAAAGTGAATTATTAGCTAACCATATCCTTTAATACTTTGAAGCATCTGTAACATTCACTAAAGCAATTTTTGGTAATGTGACTACTCCAATTATTATAATTTTTAAAGACAACTACCGCATTAGGATTAATTTCGGTATCGCAGAGGGACTTAACAAGCAGTTAAACAACAGACACAAAGAATTAATGTTTAAAAAAAGGCTTAAAAGGTGCCCCATTTGGTACTAATATACTCGTATGTATATATTACAGTAAACAACCATTGGACATTAAGACATGTAAACACCGTGGATCTTGTATCTGGGTGAGTACTATACTGGGTGGTGAGTACTATATGAAAACTGGTTTCTGTGTTATACGAAGGCCATCTATTTTTAGAATGGTCTCACTAGAGTAGTAGGTATAAGATTTCACTTAGGGAGCCAGGGAGCCCTCTTAAGAGAGCTATTTTAAGGGATTACGAATCTCGGTGACTACGATATGAGATGGTGGATATGGAATTAAGCTAACGCTGTGCTGAGTGAGGACGAGTAGCTACCTTTTTTAAATGTAGGTTGTACTCGTATATCAGCTTTAATTATCTACCCCTAAACGCTACAGAGGGCGATTACTGATGCCTGTTGTGAACTAGTACTTCTTTAAGAGTTTGGTCGGTATTGGTGTTCTAGCTCTTTACATTCAACTCTGCTCCTGAACTCTTCGTAAACGAGAATGGAGCCTATGTTCAAGTATAGTGTTGAATAATACTCATCGACGTTGTGCCGTTGCCGTAAACTGTTGCTTAACCCATGGAAAATTTGGCAGAGTTAACACTTACCCTCATAACAGTTCCTGGGAGTCGGTGTGTCGGCATCTAGTCAAGTGTATTGTACAGATAAAACAAAACAATATATGTATTTTTAACAATATATTCAACAATATTTGGTATTTGGCGAATTACATGTCATGTACATAAATATAAAAATAATATTGTCATAAAAGTATAATTTGCAAGGAATTTCTTTCAGCTCAGTCCATTTTTGATTTACAGTAGAGGTTTCTTGGGGAGGCTGATAGTGACAGTCTTGTTTTCCAAGTATTGCAGGATGCCGTCTTCACCACTGAAAGCACATTAAATGAAAAAAATACCAAAAACGATGATTGCTTAGTAAGTAATCTTAGTTACATATTAAATGGTGCATACTTTGAAAACCATTATTGGCAGAAATTTCTTTAGTATTTTTTTTTTAAATATACTTTCTGCGCCTTTGCTCAATCAGTCCGTAAGTAAATCAGTGTCTATGCACTGACAACGTTTATACTAAATATCATGGTTACCTACTGACTGACTACTTTATTAAGGAAAGCGTGTTAATGTTACGAAAACCGTAGTGTCATAGTCATAATATAACAAGCGTAATAAGCAAAATTAACGACATTAATGCCATGGATTTTGTAAATGTGATTGCCGTCCCGAGAACTTTAAAATGAAACCCATGTTAATCATTATTCTATTTACCTATATAATGCAAACATATATAACTCTCGCCTTTTCCTGTCGGGATATGGAGAGGCAACAGCCTGCCATTTGCTTCTATCGTTTCATACACTAATATATCACGATCTTCCTGTACTGTCATCAGACATTTCATAGAATCCCGCCGGATACAAGTAGGTACTTTTTTATGATATAGGTGGACAGATGAACAGGCTGGTCACCCGATGGCGAGCGATAAGCGAGTAAGTCGAAATAGGAGAGGGGGGATGAGGGGAGACGAACGAGAAGAAGGGGAGTTGGGTTACCCGTGCCCTCACTCACTCGGCAATATTGCAATGACCTGATTATATACCTCTTTCCGTGATTAAAAGATGGACATCTGAGATTTAAAGGTTACGTTTTTGAAAGAGTATATATGCTATTATGTTTACAGGTGTAATTTACTAGTACTAGTTTAGGAGTACTATTAGTAGATTAGTACTTATTCGATTTCACTATTCTCTCCTTTAGGACTCGTCATTCTTGTTATATTTCTGAAAAACTTCTCTCTCTGTCTGTGGCGGTTCGAGTGTCTGTGTGTTGGTAGGTCAGTCAGTCACAGATTATATAATATATATTTTATGTACATAACTATATGAATATGTATACAGATAAGAAACTTACAGTTCGCGTCCAATGCCAGACTCCTTGAATCCACCGAAAGGTGTTTGTGTGGTCACGTGTTCGTATGTGTTCACCCTGAAACACACCGTAAACTTTGTTACACAATGCTATTCAAATATCTACCTATATTATGTTTCTAAATATACATGCATACATGAAGCCTTCATAAAATCACACTGTATTCCTACAATTCATGAATACATAATACTCTACAGCGTCAAACAAATTTTGCATATATTGTGAGTAATAAAAAGTAAAATGCGTCATTTTTTATGTATATTGCCCTAATAGATTCTTAGAAGAGCTACAGTTTAAAAACGATCAAGGAAGTGTTTATGCAATCTAATAGTGCTCGTGAGACAGACTCAGTTCTTAACATTTGTTGTAGAAATAATGGGTTTAAAAAAAAATTCTTACCACATCGATCCGGCGCGCACGTGCTTCACAAAGGCAAGCGCTGTGGTGATGTCATTTGTGATTACACCGGCACCCAAACCGTAGTTAGAGTTGTTAGCTCTATCTACTACTTCATCGAAGGTGTCGAATTTCAGGATACTCTGAACTGGTCCGAATATCTAGAATAATATGTTCAATATAGGGTACATTATCACATAACAGTTACAAATATTATGAATATCGGATTCTTAAAAAGTAGGCCTGTACGAGTTTTGTGCTGTGATATGATGCCTTTTTTATTTATTTTTTAAAACCCCCACGGGTTTTCACCTCACCGGACTGACGGTGAAGTGATATGTTGGACTTGAACTGACTAAAACCACACGGTGTTCCGTCATAAGTGGATCTATTGAAAGGGACCTGGGTATACCCAAGGAGGGGTGCTTCCAGGAGTCCCTGCAGACCTTGGAATATGGAGGGCCTAGCCCCACTCCGGTTTGTCGCGCCACCATCTCAGGGCTATGATATGATAATGCCTACATTTAAAACGATGGGCTTCAGAGCGTGTAGTGAACGATATCGTTCAATTTAAAAATGGAGCACCTGTTATTGGCAACTTTTTCTACTTTGACTGCTTATCCATATCTGTCGTTTATACTGGGGGTGAGATTATGTGCATTAAATTTTATTTAGCTAACGGTATAGTCACATTTAAAGTACCATCAATAAACGCTTAATATTTTTTTTGACATTTTACCTCCTCCTTGGCAATTTTCATGTCATCTTTCACGTCGGCGAAGACGGTGGGCTGGATAAAGAACCCCTTGACCCCTTGGCGTGCTCCACCAGCTACGCAGCGAGCACCACCTTTCTTACCAGCATCAATGTAGCCCAAGACCTTGTTGAACATGTCCGAATCCACCTGTTTGATAAAACTTTGTTATATTTCTATATCGCATCAATCATATCGAATGTAGTATAAACATAAATAAGTGCAATAAAGTTCGCCTAATTAACATTACGAGGAAATCATTAGGAATCGTTTTATAATTCTTAGATGTATAATTGAAACAAATATTTAATATATAGGTAGGTAGGTTCAATTAAATGAGTGTATTTATAATACATACTTAAATAACGTATACAAAGGTATATTTATAATATACTGGTATTTTCCTAACTAACTTGTATCTATTCCGTTTAACTGTAGCAACCTCAAATTACACTAATAATAATATACATTGGAACAGGTTTATAAATAAATTACACAAAATGCCTTTAAAGCCTTAGTAGCGTTTCCAGTTGTATTATGTAATATAACAAGTACATGCTGATGCCTTTATTGTTTAGAAATGTAAAACTTAAAAATAAGCATATAAACGAGCTTCTTCTAACAGTTTATTAAAGAACTTAGAATGTAGATTGATAAACGCTAGAAAAATATCAATTCTTATTCAATGGAGATGGATTATTTTACTTCCATTACATTTACATAATTATGTGTTTTTTTATCTACAAATTTAAATTTCTTACTCTTTCTATTAAACTACGGATACCTTAATTCAATAATACATGAAACTCATGAATACTTGGATTAGTTACTAGTACTTCTTCATTCTCTATTCAATTCAATAATAGTTGTTGTAACATGACTCTTACCTGAGGTCCTTGAAGGACATCTTCGAAGGGGTTTCCTACAGTCCTCTTCTTAGCAATCTCAGTAGCTTTGGCGACAAACTTGTCATAGATGCCAGATTGTACGTATGTCCTTGTGCCTGCGACACAGCACTGGCCAGCGTTAGCAAAAGCGGCATTGTGAGCGATCTGTGCGGCCTTGTCAACTGTCGATGTTCATAAATTGTTTAGTGTGTGGATTTTGTAATTACAAATGTGTTTAACACTATTGATGGTAGGTTAATCTAATGTACCTAATAGAAATATCTATGTCTCTATTATATTTGAATGTAATTACAGTGAAAAAAATATAATTATAATAAATTATCATTTTATCTTTGTTTAAAACTAAGTGGGCCTAACTACATACTTAGTCTGACCATAAATACTGTTACAATAAAAAAAACATAATATTACATTTAAAATCTGTTTTTTTGTTTTTTAATTTTTTCGCCAATTGGTATTAAATATTTTTATGATATTAAAGTTGAGTGGGGTGATAAAGAGATTTAAACTGCTGTAATAGCATTACACAAAGGGGGCAAGGAGCCAAATGCATTTTTTTACACTCTCCATCACCTCGGTATTAGTCGAATGTTTGTGTACCGGGCTATTGATAGGTGCAATGAAACCTCTGTTTGTGACAGCAAAAGATCTGGCCGTGTATGTATGATCAAAGCAATGAAGGAAAGAATTTGAAGAAATCCTATCCAAAAACAAAATTTTATATCTCGGGAAGTGAATATGGCACCTAGAACCATGTGGCGTATTTTAAGAGACAACTCAGAACTTGCAGCCTGAGTCTCTATTTATTTACATATGTCTATTTATTTAATACATTTTTTAATTAGAATTTATGGCTACAAAGGCTAATTTAAACAGTAACATAAATTAAAATAAGAGAAGAGCACCTCCCACCATCGAATGAGTAGATTTTTAATGTTATTATACCTATTAGGCGTCTAACTTAAATTTGTATACGTGTGTTTAAATTTGTATAGCAGCTATATAATATAGGTATGTATGTGCATAGATACATATATGGGCCTAAACATCTCCTAGTCCTTAATTTAGTTCAATTATTCAAAAGATGAAGGAAAGTATTTTATTGCTGATTAGATAATGTGGTTAGATTATATATTTTAATAATACTGACGAATTTTAGTCAAGGTTGAAACGTAGAGTTGTTTCATCAGCTAAGATATTAATATTTATTAGACCACTTGTTTGTCCCTCGAAATATTCTTCTTCAGAAATTGAATGTAGTGCTTTATTAATTGGAGTAATTGAAACTTCAGCAACAAGCAAGATTTTAAATAGACACTTGTATATGTTTTGCATAGTTTATTAAGTTTTAACTTTGAGCAACAGTAACGTATATTGACGTATATGAACATTTTTTTTGTTATCTGTTTCTAAATTTCTTTATGAAAAAAGTTCTTTAAAGATTTTCACGGTAATATCGTCATTTAAAAGTGTACATTTAGAGAAATACGGTACTTTTCAGGAAGCTCAGCTTTGTATGTTGGTATGGCTATATTATATTTAAAGGTTTAATAGGTTTATATTACCGTCAGCGTCATTGAAGACGACTAGAGCACTCTTGCCTCCGAGTTCCAATGTAACACGTTTTAGATTGACCGCAGATGCTGCGCTCATAATAATCCTGCCCACCTGCAAGTAATTATTAATGTATACTTCACCATATGATTGTGAATATATATATTTTTTTATATAAAAATATTTAGTTTATAAATGATCTCGGCATATTACAAGTACAAGATGTCAAAAAAATGTGATCAGGATCCAATCACGTCATTCATTCCATCAAGTTATTTTTCGTAACACACGTTTACATTCTATCAATTCTAAATAGTCCAACTGTGAAAAAATCTCCTAGAGTTCACAATCTGTCTGGTTTTATCATCAACAGAATTGTATGTCCGAGTGGCGGTAGTTTTTTCTGTAATTTTTTAAATAATATGTGTAATGTTTATTTAAATATATGGTTTGCCTCACGTGTGTATTTCGAGGCCTCCGAGACCTCCTGTCGAGACCGAAACTAGTCGGGCATCCCCGAAATACACACGTGAGTAAAACCGTATATTTAAATAAATATGAATCTAATTCACGAAAGTTTTTATTCTAATATGTGTAATGTTCGTCTGTCCTCCTAGGATAGACGAAGAGACGGTTCATCTGATGGTAAGTGACATCCGCCGACCAGTGGCACCTGCAAGTCAAGGGTGATGAGGGATAGGGGATGTGGAGATGGGAAAGAGAAGAAGGGGATGAGGAGAGGGGAAAGAGGAAGAGTGAGTTGGGCCTCCAAAAACCTCACTAATTTCGGGGACATGCAACGTAATTCAAATGACCCCTCGTATGTCGAAATCCATCAAGCCGTTTGTCTTTAAAATACTATAAACGCTATAAATCATGCGTTATCAAGAAGAACTAGAAAATGGTTGGTTGTTTGATTGTAAATCATATTTTTTATTTACGGGAGGAATTTCTATACATTATACATAATATTATCTAAAGAGTTGGTAGCCAACAAAACTTATATTATTTCTAATGATACTTATATGTGCTACATATCTACTGGATGTAGTGCATATTATGTAAATTACTTTTTAGAAAATGATTTACTCAAAAGAGTATTTATTTAATCGTATATTTTAATCATATCTAGGTGTTTTTAACTTTCCAAAACTTGTTACATTAGTAACGTATACATAAATGTCAGCTTATTTTTCTCGTGTGGAAACCCCCACGGGACATCACCTCACTGGAGCCAACAGTGAAGTGGTTGGTAGGACTTGAACCGACTAAAACCACACGGCGTTCCGTCACGAGGACTATTGTAGAGGACTCGGGTATAACCTAAGAAGAAAGCTTCTGAGAACCCCTGTAGACCTTGGTCGCCTGATGCTCAGGCGATCAAGGTCCAGTGCCTCCTTGCGCCATAGATATATTGACGCAAGGGTTTTCGCCTCCAGGTATACATAATTGCATGCTACTGCTTTAGCACAAAAGTAATTATATGTTTATGGGGAGATGTGGAAAATTTTTATAACCGCATCCTTTTTTTTTCTTTTTTTAAAGGAAAGACAACTCCCGCGTTAGGAATAATTCCTGTGTCGCGGGGGGCTTTACAAACATTCAATAAACGCACACACAGAATACTGGGGACAATTACTTGTGAATCACACAATTTTTTGTCCCGTGTGGGAATCGAACTCACGACTTCCGGTTCGGCAGTCAGGATCAACTAACCACTAGACCAACAGGCTCCTTGGTAGCTTACTACTAAAACTATTTTGTTGTCCAAGTCTATGAAATATCAAGCTATAATCATTTTTCTTACTGCTGTAATTGTTAACTGATAACTTTCATAAAATAATAGATGAGGAGATTAATTATAAGTTTTCGTTCAGAGTAATCAATTTACAGGTACAGAAATGGATATGACCAACACCAGTAACATTATCTTTTTGTATATAATCGTTGTTTTATTTGGGCGTATAATAATTAAACGATGTCAACATGAGAGACATGTTATCTCGTGAAAATAACGAGAGGTTAACAATCGTGTTTAATGTCATTTTTAAAATAGTTAGTTTAGCTCTGAACTTTATACCTACTCTGTACACATACGCATGTATTAATTTAAAAATGTTACTGTTTAACCATTTGAAAAAGAGAATATATTTACTAATTAATTAATTAAACACGATTTACTGCTATTTAGTTTTTTAAATGATGCAACTTTTGTGTGTATGTAGGTGATAACAATAAATAAAGAAAACATTGTACATATATCAGTCAGTCGTCCCATTTAAAAATAAAGTATGTTGTACAGAGTAACAATTAGGATACGACCATAAACATTTATACTATAACTTTTCCCTTGGTAATCGCTATGAAAATAATATGTAAAACTAAGTTTATCAAAAACGTGATTCAAAATATATATTATTAGATCTTACCTCAGTGGAGCCAGTAAAGGCGATTTTGTCAACTTCAGGGTGATGGGTTAAAGCAGCTCCGGCTGTAGGTCCGTATCCAGGTACAACGTTAAGCACTCCGGCTGGGAATCCGGCTTCCTTAGCGAGAGCTGCTACGGCCAGGGCAGTGAGGGGAGTCTGTTCCGCAGGCTTGATGATGACAGTGCAGCCTAAGAGCGTATGAAGGATATATTACAATCCGATTGCATTAGTTTTTATTTAGGTATCAAATATCTATTTTATGTTTTTTTGTTGATCTCCTATTAAGTGTTTTTTTTTTATTTTATTAAACGCTACGTAACGGAAAACTTTTCAACCATAAAGTTTCCTTACAACGTTTTGCCCCAAAATAAAAATCGTATTATAGTACCTATAGTACTCATGAAGAGTGCTATAGTTATTTTTATTTTATATTTTATTACATTATGTTGTTATATTCTACTTAACCCAGTAACACAAGCAAATTTTATTCATTATCTATTATATTGAAAAGAATAATTTCAAACAGCCTGAACTAATCCTGTTTGCAGTTAATATAATTGTTAATATGTATAATATGTATTTTGTGCTTTTCTTACCTAGATAACAGTGACTTACTTCATCTTTTAGGGTAGGGTTGAGTTTAATTTCTTATACGTACCAGCAGCCAAAGAAGGCGCAATTTTCCAGGTGAACATGGGGATGGGATAGTTCCAGGGTAAGATTCCACCACAAACTCCTACAGGCTCCTTTAGAGTGAAGGTCATTACCTCACCATCTGAAAAATCACTTAATTATAGGTAATTTAACACCAGATAAGATAAATCGCTGATTTTGGAGTGTATAAACAGATAGCATATCAATGTTAATGTGATTGATATTTTTAATGTGTATATGATAGATATAAGTATTTTATATATTAGGTTGGCAACTAATAAACCCGCCATCTTTGTACACCAATTTTTTTTTTTTAAGTATACAAAATCAAATTATTTCTCAACTATATAAGCACCGTCGTTTTTTATTCGCCAACCAATGTCGCCAACGCGCTGACAGAGACATAATGCCTTCCTCGTAGAAGTTTTTAGGCTTTTGATCAAAAAGGTGGTAAGGTCACTTTTAAGTTGGTCTTCATTTTTAATTTTTTATCTGCTAAGTAGTGGGCTAGAGAACGAAATAGATGATAATCTGAGGGCATGATGTCTGGAGAGTACGGTGGGTGAGGAAAGAGAGCCCAGCCAAGTGAACGTAATTTTTCACAAGTCGCTTTTGCTACACGTGGTCGAGCATTAATGTGCAAAAAGTATACTTTATTTTGATTTTTCGGTAATTTCGCTGCTACTTTATCCAGTTAGTCACAATAAATATTGGCCTTGATTGTAGTGTTAGATGGCAAGAGCTCTCAGTATATAATACCGTTTATTCCCCACCACACAGATCGATCAGATTTTGGCGTCGGTACTCCTGATTCTCCAGGTCCAAGCCACTGGCGCTTACGCGAAAAATTTATTTACATAACCCACTTTTAATCCGCGTAATTACATCCCTCACCCACTCATTGGTACGATGATAACTAAGTAGTTCCATGCACACGTTAGCTCTCTTCTAAAGTTGAAACGGCGTCAACTCATGTGGCAACCAAAATGAATGAATGAATATTCTATATATTCTAAAGCGTGGAGTTGTTTTTCTACTGCAGTATGAGAACACTGAAGCTGCTCTGCCAGACAACGTGAAGTGAACCTGGGATCCATTTCTATAAGTCTTTTTTCGTCGGTCGGTCGTACTGGATGAGGTTTATCAGATAGGTCATAATTTCCATCCTTAAATCTCCTGAACTAATCGTTGCACATATATTGCGCAGTGCTTCAGTCGCTTTTCGACCTAAGCGAAATTCGTGAAGTAAAAGCAGCCGAAGTTCTCTACGAGAAATATCCACAATTTACTGTAGTTTTACTATTCGAGATCCAGTTGTCAACTGAATTGACACACAGCTCTTGCTTTATTTATATACTACTCCAAGAAATTCTAGATAGTTCTACAACGTTTTAAAAACTGATCGAAAAAAGCGGCTGGCGGGTTTATTAGTTGCTAACCTAATTTATTAATAGTAATGCAGTTGTGTAACGCAACTTTGCTTTCAAGTGAACTGATTTTCTTTTTGCTTTTATGTGAATCTCGATCTTCATTATTTCTTAACGGATTTAAATAAACCTTTTTTAGTAAAAAATGATTGCACTTTTAAGAATATGTACTTCTAAGGGAAAAAAAAAATAAGTATGAAGAACACAGTTTTCCATTATATCAATATGGTGGCGGACCGCATTGATCTGTTTTCTTGTTCAATGAATGAATTCACAAAGACCAGTTATTGCGTAATAACGTTAAATATTAATTAATTAATAGTTTTTTTTTGCTGTATGTGTTGTTAATAAATAAAGATTGTAATTAGTCTTATTTTTATTTTTAGTACTACATTCAATAATGCAAATATTAGATTTAATCTGTAATAATAGTTTACGGTATACAAACAAATAAATAAAAATAAATAAAAAATAAAAAATATATAAGCGCATGAAGCCAGCTTTTGATACTTAAAGAAAAAGTTAATTATTATTTATTGGCACTTTTCGAAAACGAGATTAATGTTTTAAAACAAACATACAAACTCTTCAGCTTTATCATGTTTATCTCATATGCTTATACAGTTATTTGTTATGTACTCATACATTTAAACGTTATGGATGACGATAAGTTCGTAATTAATAATAACTACTGATTGTTATTTGTACTGACATGAGTGCCTGTTTAGAGTTTTCGAGTATAATAGATAATTTGCAGTTTATCAAATTGTTACGTTTCATAAGATTCTATTAATCAAAAGGAGAGAGGAAGGGAACCTTTCAGAATCACTTTTTTGTCCGTCTGTCTGTCTTGTATTGAAAATTTTTATCTCCAGAACGCTTTTAGGTATAAAGTTGAAATCGAGATCAAACATTGATGACTGCCATCTGCTAAAATTTACAATATGATCATTTTTGGTAAATCAAAACCTATATTGAGAACTTCCCATTTACTTGCAACCGTAAAATTCGGTAGGCAGCTTTTTAATATATAGATATAGCAAGAACTAAACTTCAAACAAACCACTAATGACACCCAGAACAGGGCAATAATAATTATTTCACGGACTGCGTTTAAATTTTTATCTAATATCGTGGCTAAGCAATTTATTCTCATCACAAAACATGGGGAAGTTGAGATAAAATAGTAACCGACTTCCAATAGGAGAAGATTTTAAATTCCACCGTTTTCTTTTTTTTATGTGTCTGATATATGAAGATTACGGTAGACCATGATCACCTTCTCGGAAGCTTCCTTCTTAGGGTATACCATGCAATAGACCCACTAGTGACAGAACACCGTGTGGTTTTAGTCGGTTCGAGTCCGACATACCACTTAACTGTTAGCTCCAGTGAGGTGTAGACCCGTATGGGTATGGTATTTTTTTATTCAATGTTCAAGGTTAAATGTAGGGCTGTAAAATACAGCTAATTTTTCTTTACCATGAGTTAGAGGCAATGATGGCTTATATTATTACAGTATAACTCTAAACCATTTAAAAGTACTTTTAAATATCAAAATCAGACGAAAGTATTTCTGAAAGTAAGGTCTCGACAATAATATATATTTCTTTAATGGAATTACAGTCAAAAGGAGTTTTGGAGATCTATAAAAGTACTTTTGGCTAACCGATTCCCTCAAAATTTGTTTTAACTGGTAATGTTAATTAACACTTTTACTACATTTTAGAATATAGATTTCAGTGTGTGCTTGTATTACATTTGTATTACATACATACATAATATTGTATTACATACATACATAATATCAATCTCGCATCTGCAACTTTAATACTGTTCTGCCTACAGGCTCGTCGGTTAAAGGTACTTTGACCTGCCCTTTGCTTAGGTTGTCTTGAACTTGGTCCAAGAACCTTCGCCTAGGCCTTCCTCTTCTGACAACTCCATTTGCCTCTGCCATACCTTTTGTCAATTTTCCTTCATTCATCCTTTCGGTAAGGTATACTCTGCAGTGCTCTCATTTCTATCGCATTAATTCTACTTTCGTGCTTTTCCTGCCATACCTTTCGCTACCATATATAAGTGTTGGCACCAACACACCTCTATGCACAGCCACACGAGCCTTCATTGAGACTCTGCGGCTGATCATAAAAGTATGCAATGCGCCATTGATCGCATTACCTGCACTCACTCTTCGTTCTATATCAGTAGTTTTGTAGTGGTAGAGCCATGCTTAAGCACGAATGGGCCGGCTCGACCGGTGCGATACCACGGCCTTACAGAAAACCGGTTGTGAAGCAACGCTTGCGTTGCATTTCCCCGAAATGAGTGAGGTCTCCGGAGGCCCAAAATCCCCCACCCCCCTAATGATAGCGCTGTTAACGAAAAGGATACCTCAGGGGGGTACCAGCGCTAGCGTTGGAGAATTCCCCCCTGGACGGCCACCCTCAGTACGGATTATGCCTGAGCGTGGACGCCCAGGCTGCCCCTCGTACTCTGGGGGGGGCTCAACTGCGCTCTCAAAATCTGCTCGGGGCAAGAGAAGGCATACCATGGCACCCCCTGTCACGTTTACCATGGATTTTTGTAACATCAGGGGCTTACATTCGAACCTCGACACTGTCCACCACCACCTTGAGACAGCAAAGCCGGCCTTGCTCTTTTTAACCGAGACGCAGATATCATCTCCAGCGGACACATCCTACCTCTGCTACCCTGGGTACGGACTGGAACACTCCTTTGTTCCTAAGGCTGGTGTATGCATGTACGTTAGAGATGATATCACTTCTCGCCGCCTCGGCAATCTTGAAGGTAGGGACCTCTTATGGCTTATGGCTACGTGTAGACTGCGACGACCATCCCCGCATCTACCTATGCCTCTACAGGTCCCATAGCGGTGATGCCGAAACGCGAAACGGACCGACTCATCGACCACGTCCAAATGGCTACAGACTCAGTGCTCCAGCAGGTCCCATCCGCAGAGATTGTGATTCTTGGCGACTTTAACGCCCATCACGCCGAATGGCTTGGTTCGCGCAAAACCGATCATGCGGGAAGATCTGTTCACGATTTCGCCTTGGCATATGGCTTGACGCAGATGGTAGCAACGCCTACGCGAATCCCAGATGCAGAAAGCCACGTGCCTTCACTGTTGGATCTTCTGCTGACTTCACATCCTGACGGCTACAAAGTATCCGTTGAGGCCCCTCTTGGCTCTTCGGACCATTGCCTGATTAGGAGTATGGTGCCACTCGTTCACTCGCTGCGGCCGCGAGTTACAGGCAGTCGCCGCGTATGGCACTATAGGTCAGCAGACTGGGATGGAATGCGAACATTCTTTGCATCCTACCCATGGAGGCAGGTTTGCTTCTCGCCGGATGATCCCAATGTCGTTGCTGACTCTGTCGCGGATGTTGTGCTTCAGGGTATGGAACTTTTCATTCCATTCTCCCTGATTCCCACAGGTGGCAAGTCCCAGCCTTGGTTTGGTCGAACCTGCAAAGCGGCGTCCCGCCGAAAGCAGGAATGTTACCAAGCATGGGCTAATGCAGCGACAGCACGGGATGTAAAGACCAGCACATTAAAGAAGCAATTTAACTTTGCCTCCAGGTCCCTCAAAAGAGTAATTGCTGGGGCGAAGTCGGCTCACATCGGCAGAATTGGCGAGAGACTAGTTAGTCTCCCCTCCGGAACTCGTGCATTCTGGTCTCTTGCCAAAGCTGTCCAGGGGAACTTTTGTAAGCCATCCCTTCCACCTCTGCGCATAGGAGATAATTCGTTGGCCCACGACGCTAAAGAAAAAGCCGTTCTTCTGGGCAAACTCTTTGCGTCCAACTCGACCCTGGACGACGGGGGAAACGCACCGCCGACCATACCGCAGTGCGAGACCCGCATGCCGGAAGTCCGGTTTACACAAAGGTAAAAGCTAAAGTGTGTGAAGTGCGTAAAGCGCTTCTTTCCCTCGACGTTCATAAGTCGAGTGGGCCCGATAGAATCTCTCCTATCGTGCTGAAGACGTGTGCTCCAGAGTTAGCACCGGTTTTAACGCACCTTTATCGGCTTTCCTACTCTCTTGGCGTAGTACCGAACTCATGGAAGACAGCTCTAGTGCACCCAATCCCTAAAAAAGGAGATCGCTCGGATCCGTCCAACTACAGACCGATAGCCATCACCTCCTTGTTCTCCAAGATAATGGAATCCATTGTTAACTGCCAGCTCCTCCGGTACTTAGAAGACCACCAGCTCCTCAATGATAACGACAATACGGCTTCCGTCAGGGTCGTTCAGCTGGTGATCTTCTCGTATACTTGACTCACCGGTGGGCACAGGCGATCGAGACCAAGGGGGAAGCGTTGGCCGTTAGTTTGGACGTGGCGAAAGCCTTCGATCGGGTCTGGCACAAAGCGCTCCTTGCGAAGCTTCTTTCCTATGGGCTTCCCGAGAAACTGTGCAATTGGCTCACCAGTTTTCTTACAGACAGAAGCATCAAGGTCGTTGTTGACGGTGCATGCTCCGACTCCAAGTCTGTTAATTCTGGTGTCCCACAAGGCTGTGTGCTATCACCCACGCTGTTTCTTCTGCATATCAACGACATGCTGCAGATTAGCAGCATCCATTGCTATGCAGACGATAGCACGAGTGATGCCCTTTACACCGGCCGCGCTAACATTTCTCGGGTAAACGTCATCGAAAGCCGATCCAAACTTGTGTCTGAAATTGAAACTTCTTTATCAAAAGTTTCAGATTGGGGTCGACTTAACCTAGTCCAATTTAACCCCACGAAGACACAGGTTTGCGTGTTCACCGCTAAAAAGATGCCATTGGTCGTATCACCTCAATTTGAGAGCACTTCCCTAACTGCATCAGCCAGTATCGGAATCCTTGGCGTCGAAATAACAAGCGAAGTCCAGTTTCGCGGTCGCTTAGAGAGTAAGGCCATATTAGCCTCGAAGAAGCTTGGTGTGCTAAACAAATCGAGACAGTATTTTACTCCGGCCCACCGCCTGCAACTTTATAAGGCGCAGGTTCGGCCGCACATGGAATACTGTTCTCATCTCTATGCAGGTGCACCCCAGTACCAACTTCTGCCTCTTGACCGCATTCAACGGAGAGCAACTCGCATCATCGACTGCCAAGATATTTCTGATCAACTTGACACCTTGGCGTTGCGTAGAGATGTAGCTTCACTCTGCATCCTCTATCGCTTGTATCATGGGGAGTGTTCAGAGGAATTGTTCGGACTTATACCGGCTGCTGGTTTCCGCCATCGTCCTACGCGACAAAATATCCATCCCCATCACCTGGACGATTGGCACTCCACCACTGTGCGCTTCTCCAGAAGCTTTTTGCCTCGCACAACCAGCTTATGGAACAAATTGTCGCCTGCCGTATTTCCGAACTGATACGACCTTCAAACCTTCAAGAAGAGAGCGTACCTCTACCTAAAAGGCCGGCAACGCACTTGTGACTCTTGAGTTGCGGGTGTCCATGGGCGGCGGTAGTCACTTACCATCAGGTGACCCGTCTGCTCGTTTGCCCCCTATAGCATAAAAAAAAAATATATCACCATCACCACCACTCCACACTTTCCGTCCCTAGTAAACTTTGATCCCAGATATACAAATTCATCCACTTGTTCCACTTTTTTACCACCTATCATAATTTCACAAAACTTTCTATTTTAACGTTTTATTTTCAAAAACACTATTAACCAATGAATTACGGACAAAACAATTTTTGACTAACCTGTTTACTCAAAACTACTACTATGCCTGTTTTTGTTTTAGTTAAATGTACTTATGGCCAATTAAGAGTTTTGACATATTCATTTTTAAAACATTTGTGGTTCAGAGTTATGAAATTATATTTGTGATTAATAACAGTCATATCCATTACCTGCAGGAATAGTGTTGCCTAGGATCTTGTCCGCTTTGCCAGCGTAGTATCTGAGAATTGTGGCAGACCAGAGAACTTCTCCATGGGCCTGCTTCACGGGTTTACCACAGTCCAGGGTCTCCAACTCACTCAAGTATTTTGCATCTCTCTCTAAGAGGTCAGCCAACTTAAGTAGTAAAAGCCCTCTTTGGGAGGCATCAAGGGTGCGCCATTCCGAGTAACGGTGGAAGGCTTTCTTGGCAGCGGCTACAGCTAAATCTATGTCAGCCTGTGGAAGTAATATCCAAGTTTATTCAGTGACTAACAATGAAAAAAGTTCAGGAATTCTTCGAATTTTGTTTACAATTAAGGGTTTAAAAATAGATAATGCGACACTATGTACATTTGTTCGTCACTAAGTCACTAGAGCACTTGAATAATAAGCAGCGCGTAGCTTACAAAGTACCTACTCATAGATTTCATAATATACCTTGTCGCCTTCAGCCACTTCCGTGATGACGGTCTCGTCTTGAGGGTTGATAGTGGGGAAGGTCTTTTTGCTGACTGCGTCCACCCACTCATTGTTGATAAACAACTACATAAAAAAAAAAAGAAAATCAATGGAAACATTTATGAATTTGGTCTTAGTATATAGTCTTACTCCAGTGTGACCAACTTAGTCAATTATATGTCTGCTTTCGGGCCTCTTAATGTAATGGACTGCGACGTGGGGCTTATACTACAACCTCCTCCCACCCAAGTAGTAGGGACCTCTCGTCAGGAAAATACTATACTATACTAATTCTACTTGTTGACAGACAGGAACATAAAAGAATGGATTGTTAAATCAGTGAAATATTTTTAACGACCTTATTTCTATAATGTGAGGAGCGTAATATTCACGTCCTTTTCCCAACGGCCTTAGGATGTTATAAAATTCAAAGTTTTTATTATATTATTGTCTAGTATTCCTCAACAACAACCGGTTAATCTTGGTATATTTTTAACGTTCCTATTGGTTTAACAAGATTTAACATGAGTGCAACGGTGAACAAGAAATGAGATTGTGAAAAACAGTACCATTTTATTATTTTTACTGAGTTGCATAATAAAAACCGAAATTTACAATAATGTCATTCCTTAGTGTAGGCATAAAGTTTTTTTCCTGTTATTTTTAGAGCAAACAGTTGTGGCTACACGTACCTACATAGTTATTTGTTGCTTATCATTTTTGCAATGTGTATTCAACTAGAATCACCTATTGTGGTTTTGTAGGAGTCAAACGTATGTTGTTACATTGTTAACTATAAGTACGGAAGTCTGTAATTACAGCTCGTTACTAAGCAGAACGGTTAACTGCACTACGCAGATCTTCGTTGGAGATTTGAAATGAAGATGAATTACACTCAAAAAAATATTGACTTGATACTATTTTAACCTAATTTGAATTGATACTTAGTTTAGTAGATTTATTTGCCTGTGTCAGGTTTTCTTTCTTCTGATAACATTTTATTGGGGCATTAAACTTACTTTTTGTAGGATATTTTAAAACAATTATTTAACAGTTTAAATTTCATATCAAGTGTTTTTTTTTTGTTTTGACAGACACATAACTGATACATAAATAGTTAATTAGATTTTAGAACATGGATTTCAATGTGCATTAGCTACAGCTAAAACAGATTTTGTATATGCGCATCAAAAAAGAAACTACAATATACTTAAAATAAAGTAACATTACAACAAAAGTCTTCTATCAGGAAAACATAAAGAGAACAGAATATTTTTATTCATCGATTTCAGAAATGAGAAGGTTCTATGTTACTGTATTTTTTTTTTTTGGTTTAAAAAAAAATGCTCCTGAGCTGGTCCAATTGTAACCATGTCAAGATTTGATGATGGGACCCTGGAAAATATATCCCCATCCCTCATCTTTGTCCGAGTAAATTATAAAAAAAAAAATAATATAGGCACTAACTATTAAGATATTTGCATCTCATGCTGTTGAGCTGATAGTCGGATTTAACGGTTGGGGATAATTACTTTTACGAATAATTTATTTACTTTTAAAGAAAGTCAATTATATTCTGTAGGTAGCCCCTGCAGTCTAGGCATTCATTGTGTCCGTTGTTTGTATATTTATATAGTCCTCATAATAACAGCAATATTACACAAAAACAAAGAATGATCGATTATCAGGCCATTGGGTCTCGTGTAAAACGTTTATAATAAATTGCTCATTAAAATAAATTAAAAAAATATTAAATTAATTAACACCCTTACACCAATTAAAACGACATTTAAAAAAATATGTAACTCGAGATGATATAAGAACACATCTAAATCAGTTAAGTCATTACGTAGCTATAGTCAAGTAAAGAACATTAATATATTATATACATATATATAATGTTCTTTACTCACTCACACTCCTTTTCTTCGCAGTCGTGGAAAAACTAAAGCGATTTTTTTTTCTTAGTCAGGAGACTCAGTTGTATAAAAAAAGGCAGATCAATACATATCAAATATCAAATAATTAATCATTTTTTCATCATCCTATTTAACTTATATTAAATAACATGAATGGCTACTATTAAATTTTTATTGCATAATGGAACTTTTTTACCAAAAATATAAGAATTTGTTGAATTGTACGTTTAAAATCTGCTCTCTATAATGAATAGTTTAGGTTTATATTAATTTATTAGGCTTATAAGCTTATTTATCATACTACTACTACTACTAGCGGATACCCGGCGTATGGCGCCCACTACGCCAAAACCATTAATAGTCTTTGATTAATATACGTAATATATACATGACTAATGAAACAGGTTTAGGACACATCGATTAGATGGTTTCAGTCTAAAACATTATATTTTGTATGTATTGAAAAACGTGCATAACTCGGGCTATTGGCGGAGCATAGAGAGCATATTATGTGTTTAAATTAAACCTCCAGGAATGCAGCTGTGAAAACCGCATTCTAATTTGTGTAGTAAATGCATCCAGACATATAGACAACAGACAGACAAAAAATACTGTAATTTTTTTTTCTTCTCATGAGTACTCACGTATGTATATTTATTTTTATTTATCACGTGTAATTTTATATCAGGATTATTTTAAACGAGTAGTTATATTTTATTGTCCCTGGACAGCTCAAAGATGTATACCGCTCAAACACCACAGCTAAACATTTCCTAATAAAAACATATACACGATAAGGGAGCGACCTGGCGGCGACAAAAAGCATGTGCCATGATGTTTTCAGGAATTTTGTCTAGATAACAAGACGCCATGGGAATGTACTATGGTGTTTGATCTGTTCATTTTGATATATACCATTTTATTTATTATATTTACATTTAATAACATTTCTTAAATAATTTACATTATTTTATTGTAGGTTGTAAAGTACCACCAAGTTGCAACAGAAATATTGTTCTGGCACAAATTATCGTACAGAGGGTTTTACGTACCGAGGATTGATTGTAGTCACATGACAGAGTGACTGCAGAACCGTGCTCTGTTCTGTTCTATTCTGATCAGATGATCAACAAGTCAGTTTTCATTATAAAAACGCCATATAGTACTACCATTTCAGTATAATATTTCTTTCACAGAGGGTTATTGGCCATTGACATTGATATGTGATACTGCACTATGAAACGCGACAGCGGCTACCTATATTTTCATAAGTCCCTTTTATACTACTAAATTTATTTCGTTTGCTTAGTATAATGTTGAAACATGTTGCCTTATTTCGATAACAATATTTAATGACCCATTTAATGTCTCAGTCAATAAATAAAGTTGTGTAAATAGATGGAAAACAAAAATAAGACGTACCTTAGTATATTTGATGTCTACTTTAACCATTGTAAAGCCGCGTTGTCGTACGTGTATCGCCTCCCGTGGACTAGCAAAACTGCGATGTGTCTGCGTGCCGCGTTGGATCATATATATGTACATCAATAAACTTTACGTCATATCGCGGTGCGATATGGTGACGATAACAACGATTAATGTGCGTAAAACTATCGTTTGTTAATTGTTATTTAGGTTCGTTGCTTTATTTAGTGTCAATTTCTAATTGTTATCACAGGTTAAGCATCGCCGGATACATCAATACTCAAGGAAGAGGATTAGGTTGAGACATGATTAAACAGAAGCCATGATTATTTGCGTAACTAGTTCCCAGACATTTTATCTGAAGCCCAATGTAGGGACGAATCACTCTCTTAGTCTTGAGTCGAAGTAGTGGTGGCTATTCAAAAATTGATAACACCGGGCGAAAGTATTTTGCCACTGAAAGTTATATGCTCGGATTAAAGCGGTGATTGAAAACAATGTAACGATTAAAGGACAGGGCTTAAAACAATTTGTTTCTTAGCGAATTTAAGTAATGTTAAATCAGATTAGTGCGACAAATAGAGTACGATGAATTGAGAAGAACAAGTCAGATATGGAATGGAAGTGGGGTCTGGAATATGGATTACACGCAATATTATGTGCAAGTTTGTAGGATAATATTTGTATTAAATTATTCTAGAAGCAAGAGATAGTGAGGGTGGCCCCGAAAGACCGGACGATCCAGATCAGTGATACACTGGAAGAGGGAAGAATAAAATGTGTGGGTATGAAAGGTGTGCAAACTATGAATATAATTGTGGCAGTTAACATGGTATATTGAAACCAGAACCAGATTTTAATTTACTATGCGTCGCGACGGTGAATTATGCGAAAATAAGTTACGTTAACGTGGAAGACCTTTTTAACGTGGGGAGCCATTCTTCTGCACGTATGGGCCGGCTCGATCGGAGTATTACCAGGGCCTCACAGAAAACCGGCTGTTAAATAATGCTTGCATTGTATGACCGAGTGAGTGAGGTTACCTGAGGCCTAACTCCTTTTCCCTATTTCCCCTTCCTATTTGCCCATCCCCTATTCCCCTGCCCGAAAAGGCGCACAGTACTCTTGTGACTCTTGAGTTGCAAGTGTTCATTTGTAGCGGAAGTCACATACCATCAGGTGACTCGTTTGCTCGTTTGTCCCCCTATACCATAGAAATAAAATTGAAAAATTTCTTTACCTTATTCGATGATTTTCTTATCATTATAATGACATGTTATTTTAGAAATATGTGATTCAGGATTTTGCACAAGAAAAGCGGCATAAGGGATATAAATGGTTTACCCTAACGCGTTAATTTAATATATTTGGGTAATTCGATAAGGCCCATCTTGGAGGATTGGCTGGAGAGGAAACACTGGAACCTCTCCAACTACAGTACGCAGGTACTGACCGGCCACGGCTGCTTCGGGAAGTACCAGTGCCGTATAGGCCGGGAGCCTACCCCTTTGTGCCACCACTGCGGGGGCTGCCACGAGGATACCGCAGCCCACACTGTCGGTGTGCATAGCCTCTCGCTTGAGACCATGGTTCTGTCCATGGTCCAAAGTGAGAGTGCGTGGGATGCCGTCGCTTCATTTTGCGAGAAGGTGATGTTGGCTAAAGAAGCAGCGGAAAGGGTACGGGAGAGAACGAGTACTCTCTAGTCCGGCCGCCGGCCACCAGGCGCCGGAGAGCGCCGAATCATCTCCGGCCTCCATGAGCGCTGGCCCAGGGATAACGAGGGAGCTGAACCTAGACTAGGCCTAAGACGGTGGCGCGACGTGTTCTGCACTTGCCTCTCTAAACTGATAAGGGGGCCAGGCCCCCTTCACGGTGTGGCCACCTATTAAGGTGGCCAAGGTCTGCAGGGGTTCCCGGAGGCTTCCTTGTCAGGGTATTCCCGGGTCCCTTGCAATAGACCCATTTGTGACGGAATACCGTGTGGGGTTTTAGTCAGTTCGAGTCCGACATACCACCTGTCCGTTAGCTCCGGTGAGGTGATGACCCGTGGGGGTTTCCATACGACAACCAAAAATGCTATACTTAGTTTGTTTAAATTACTGTCTATCGTGATGTTTATCAAATAAGGCAATGTACAAAGTCCTGTAACTTATTTGATATTTTTTTATTGTTTTTTTATTGCTTTTAGATTTGTATCTGATTTAAATAAAACCTTAGAATAGGATAGAATAAATCTGTCGTATCTATCTATCGATCTTAACTTTAACGGTAGGAAATCACAACTGTTGTTAAACAACAAGTGTATTTCTAAAATCTAGACATAATCAATATTCTAGAGACAGTTTATTTTTGCAGTATCATATTTGTTTGGTTTAATTCGAGTAATTTAATATCATTTGAAAGTTAAACTTATCATAAATGAAAATATGGACATAATGATTCTCTACTTTTCATATTTACTAGAATACAGCATTTGAAAAATTTATATACTTGATAATGCGCGGATTGAAAATAACACTAGGACAGACTTACAATGCACGTAAAACCAGTTTATCTGTAGATATTTAGCCTACAATCTTCCCGGTTTATATAATGCACACGGCATTAATATTTAAAAAGGAAACATCAAATTTGCAATTTACATATTTTTTTTTGCTATGGTTTTTAGTAATTCCTCTTCAGGGTAAGATTTTATCGACACTAAAATATTAATTGATTTTGAGTACAATCGTTTTTTCGTGTTAATAATAACGGTAACAATATGTATTCTAACTCGTGATTGTTTAACACTGTCTGACTCCCTCTCACGTATATTCTATTCTTGTCGTATGATGACAGCAATGTACGACTACCAAACGACGGGAGAGCATTGAACCCTAAAATAAACTATATGCCATCATTTGTTAAAGTAATATCATTCAGAATCCTAAATACAAACTGTAATCTTTTGCTACTATAAAAAAAGCTACTTTAAAATATTTTATTGTAAATCACTTCTTTTACCGATTAATTATTAGCATTGCCTAATATTATTATTATGAGTCTTTATATGTGTGCACTATGGACTTTTTCTTGGAAGCCCCCACGGGTCATCACCCTACTGGGACCAGTAGGGTGGTATGTCGGACTCGAACCGACTAAAACCACGCGGTTTTCCGTCACATAGTCCTATTGCCGGGGTCTCAGGTGTTCACCCTTGAGAGGAAATCCCTGTGCACCCTGGCTGACCTGGCCGTCTATTGAACAACAGACGACCCCGCTGTGGTGTAGCTTTACTATTCAAAAAGGCGCTTGCGGAACACGGCACCGCCGTCTTGGGCCTGCTTCTGCTAGAGCGGAGGATAGCCCTATTCGTCGCCCTCATGCCAGCGATTAACGAGACCGGAAATCAGCTTGTGCTCTCCAGCGTCTTCTGTGGGATGGGAGAGTCCAAGACCTCTCCCGTTCCTTTTCCGCCACCTCCTTGGCGAGCATCACCTCCTTGCAAAATTCCTTCTTAATTCCTGCTTAAATAAAATAATAAATAAATGGAAGTCCATGGCAGCAGGAAAAATAGAGTACGCGTTTAAAAGTAGAGTCGCCAGCGCTCCATGCATATCTATATATAGTAACACTCCTATTATGAGTATTTATATACCTATTATAGGGGTAATGGCTTTCATACCCCTGTGCCGGCCACTATCCAGCGAATAATAACACTCGTAGTTCAACATTCAAACTCATTATACTGTCATAATAAACTCATTATTTAGATAAAAGTATGAAGTAATTGCAGTTTACCATTGTGTTATGCTTGTCAGTTCCATTATTAATAGTGAATAAAATTCTGATAACACGTACTAAGATCACCCAAGAGTTCTTATCACTTATGGAACCAATTTATTATAAAAATAAGTATTGATACTAGTTAATTGTTTAAGTTTGACCCTTCTTTCTGAAAGTATCAATAGCCTCTTTTTTAATTAAATTTGTTTATCTACCTTCAGTCCTTTTAAGGGTAACAATAGAGTAGATTAGCTTAGTCTATTTACCTTCGTAACTTAGAAGTGAACGTACAGGAATAGGATTAAAACGTCTATTACACAGTCCGAAAAAAATCATAATAACGTATTTTTTTTTCAATTGTGAACAGGTTTAGATCCTGGCAGACCCTTAGTGACAGCGTATGGATCGAAGTTATTCCGTCTTGGCCGAGAAGATGCCCATGTAGTACAAGTAGTTCATACGAATGCCGGTTACCTCGGTGTAAGTGGTCAAGTGGGCCACGCCGACTTCTGTATCAATGGAGGTAGTACACAGCCAGGTTGTAAAGGTCATGCGATGCGTAAGTATCATATTTTTTTTTAAAATCGCTATTAAAAAGTACTCTATTCCAATATACTCACTGTATTCCCATCTTAAATTACTAAAGTACCCAGTTGACGACAATGGTGACCGAATTCTAATTTGAAAAATTTAAAATACCCATAACACTAAAAAACCTCAAAAAAATAAAAAGAGCTGATGGTTTTTTAAAGGCTTATTATATTTTCTTGAAACATAGCTAAGAACACTCTCGATCACGACAGCTTTCAAATAAAAAAACACGTTTGGTGACTACAGATAGACCACAGACAGACACACAAACAGACTTAACACTTTTAACACCCCTCTTTTACATCAGATGTTAAAAGTGTGGATCTTCGTTTTTGATACGCCTCGTTCTACATGACTCAGCGTATGTATGTATGTATATATATTTAGTTAAACAAAAACATTATCATAAGGTGCTCTTTTTTCATACGAAACATTTTTCTACACTTCTGCATACCGGTTCACTGAAGTCATATTTTTATTCTTATTTAGTTCAACCTGTGCTGTTGATACATTGTAAAGAATAACTAGTACGTACTTTATTCTACAGGTATTGCACGATGTAGCCATTTCATGAGTTCGTGCTACTTCGCTGCAAGCGTAATGAAAAGCAAGCGTCTGGTAGGCATACCATGTGATACTACATGCCCCAAGGAGGAAGGACACTGGGGTCTAAGATTTGATAGAAACCCGGTTGTGCTTGGAAATGAAATTCCAGACAGGTTTGTCTCCATTCTTATATAACAGTTATTTTATTTTTATAACTTTGAAAAGAGAATAGATTAAGACGTCATATTTGTGTTCATTAGTTTGTTGAACGCATCTGTGTATCTTTTACATTGTAATAGATCAACTGTATTAAAAAATAAAAATTCTTTGCAACAATAAAGTAACTTAACAACTTATTAGAGTTTGCCGATTCAGAATCGTGAGAGAGAATATTATACCATTAAAATATTCTTGGCAATTTATCAATTATTACTTATCATTTTTATAATTAATCACATCAGTTTTATAATTAATTAATAATAATAATAAATTGACATATTTCACAACTGGAGGTTTCACGATAGTAAAAAAACTGCTGACTGCTATTTCTAAATAGAAATATGTATATTATAGGTAAATTACACCCAAACACAAAACATGCCCATCACACTGGGATTCACTGGGAATCAAAGCTACTCATCAAAGCTCCGGCTTAGCAGTCAGGGTCACTAACCACCACCCCAATAGGCGAGCCAGTTATAAAAAAAATGAATACATCAAACTGATAATTTAATCGGTTGTTGTTTTGAATCAAGCAATCCCGATATGTAATATAAATTTATTACTGGAAATGAATATTAGATCTATTGTATAAACATTTTTGTGAAGTTCAAAACTTCGAAGAACAAAAAAATCAAAGATATGAAATCTTTGTTTTTTTTTTGTCAAACAAGTACTTATTGGAATAATTTTCACTTCAATGTTAAGTAACATTTTCGGATTCCAAACTTTTGTTCTTTACGTTCATGTTGTTGTTCATGTTTAATTAATTAAAAATACACTTAACTGTTGCTTATCTACTGTTTTGTTTTTAGTTAAGTGGGTACTTTAGCAATAAACTAAACACTTAAAAACCTAATCGACCCTTAAACTTGTATCGCCGAAGCGTTTTTAGAATTTAGTCTCTGTTGTTGCAGTAACGTTACATTGATTACATTTCTTGTTCTTGTCTGCTATCGTGTACGAACATTGTTTAATTTGAGTTTTTAGTGTACGATTATTGTTTGTGACTGAAAAAAATGCCACTGCAACTGGTGCTGCTAGGGCAGTGACTTTAGCTGACGCTGGGTATAGCCAACGTCGCATCGCTCGTACGCTTGGTGTACCTCGAACTACAGTGCGGGATGCCATCAGATGCTTTCGGGAGACTGGTTCATACACGAGAAGGCCAGGTCAAGGCCGACATCGGTGCACCTCGGCTCTGGATGACCGCTTTGTTGTCAGTAACGTGCTAAGAAATCGCTTTTGCACCGCTACTAAAGCGCGCACATGTCTGTTTGAGGTGAGAAATGTCACTGTAAGTGAACGTACGATAAGAAGAAGACTGGCTGAAAGGAATCTGAGAGCTTTTCGTCCAGCTCGTGGTCCACAGCTGCTTGCACAGCATCGTAGAGCAAGACTTGCCTTTGCACGAGAATATGCTGACTGGACTACGGAACAATGGAAGAACGTACTGTTCTCAGATGAGAGCAGAATAGCCTTAAGGGGTCCAGATGGACGTCAGCGTGTTTATAGGCGCCAAAATGAACGGTTTGCTCCATGTGCAATAATCGAAACCGTGGGTTATCAGGGAGGATCCATAATGGTTTGGGGAGGTATCTCTTACGAGGCTCGTACCGATCTAGTGGTGTTTGATAGAGGCAGTGTGACTGCTCAAAGATACGTGGAGGAAGTCTTACAAGACCACGTCATACCTTTCGCACCATTTATTGGTGAAAACTTTAAATTAATGCACGACTATGCTCGATGCCATACCGCAAGATCCGTCACTCAATACCTCGATAAGGTCGGGATTCAAGTTTTGCCATGGCCGTCACGCAGTCCCGATCTTAACCCAATTGAGCATATTTGGGACAACCTAAAAAGACGTATTCGAGCAAGAATATCAGCCCCTGCGACCTTACAAGAGCTCAAGACGGCTGCAATAGAGGAGTGGCATAATATCCCTCAGTCGGATATTCAAGACCTCGTAGATGGATTGCCAAACCGACTACAAGAAGTCATCAGGGTAGTAATACTCATTATTAAAATTTAAATAAAAAGAAAGCGGACGATTTTTTCAAAGTTAAAGTCATCACATTTTCATGCAAATTTTTTGAAAAATCGATTTTTGGCATATTTTTTTTTATTAAACGGTTTTGTTTAAAGACTTTGTGATTTTATTTATCCTTAATGGCTGCTTTTAACATAACTTCCATCAAATGTGGTCAAAATTTTCCGACTACTGAAAATTTAAAGAAATAAAAGGTGGGCGGTTAATTGTGCCTGTGAGTGTATATGTATGTTCATATATCTATAAAACTACACCTGATTTCAGGTCACGAGGAATGTACTGCGTCAGCTTTGATCACAACAGCGATTGCCCATTTGATTGATTTTGTTCATTATTACCGAATATACCATGAATCTGAAGATATCTATTTCTCTCGACTATATGAATGATGTGTCTAAATTAAGACTGAAAAATGTTGGTTTAGATTCTCTATGCTTTTTTATTTGTTCTACTTTTGTAGATATTATTCAAAGATAATGTAATATCTACAAATTAAAGGTTGATTTGTAGATATTACATAATCTTTGAGTCTTTGGTCATTGGCGATGTAAAGGTCATTGGCTCCTTTTTGTAAGTGATCTGTTCTATACACCCTGTTGCCAGCAGACTTCTCTGGTTTGGGAAGTGAACCTAGAAATCACAAGTAGGAAGTCCGAAAGCTCCATGTACTTTTTTAAGTTTTGTGTTAACTAGTTTTAAGTTATGTGACAAAGAAAGTTTTTGAGACGAGTATATTTTTGTGTTTTAATTATCCCCTAACAACTTGATAAATATACTTTATTTAAGATTTTCATCTTGCATAATATGGTTAAACAAAACGATTATAGAATCTGCAGTCTTGAGTTGCAAGTGTTCATGGGTGGTGGGAGTCACATACCAACAGGTGACAAAAAAAAATCCCAACAAAGTCATTGTACTCAAAAGTATCAATTCGAAATAGATCTAGCTGCCTAGAGCATACCTTTACTAATATTAAAAATATTAATACTTAAGCTTGGCACTTGTTATCCGATCTATTTATTTTAATTTTATTAAAAATGGTTTTAGGCTACATCGATACGCGATGGAAAAGAAACACTATCTATTAAAAACACGAGGTAAGCTAAGCTCAAAAAAGTTAACCTAACATACACACAAGTCGTTATTCAGTACAGGATGAAAGCAAAAACAGCTTAAATAGGAGATTAAACAGAAGAGAAATAATACATTGATCGTCGGTATCATCCAACTTACAAAATAAACTTTAGTTTCGAATTCGTGCAGTTAGCTATTCTTTTTTGAAAAGGCGCTTTAGGAAATACAGTTAATGTTTAAAGTTAATTTCAGGACATGTGTGTTTTTTTAACTGCTCCTCCCTAAATAAGCTTTTCTATTTTATTTTCTAGAGCAACTGAACCTTACACTCAGGAGATATATAATCTATCCAAAAATATTTTCATGAAAAATGTTGCCCTATGACTTGCACTGTCAAAAAGTTATCAGATCTCATGTAGAGCCAAGTTTCTAACTCTACACGTCCTAACTCTACAACGTCTAACTTCACAAACTCTACACCTTATTCAAAAGTTGTGGCTAGCCTAGTGGTAGCCTTTTAAAGCTCATTTTTAAGCCTAGTTTAAATAACTTCATGCTGGAAAATCTCCTTAAAATCGTTACATGGAGATTAATCCTCAAATAGAAGTAAAATTTGTTTTTGTTTTAATGTACGAGGTTTATAAACGGAGCAGTATGTAGTTTGTTTCATTAAGACTCACTATTTATACTTACTCTTTCTAATCTCAAAAATATTGGGTTCAAAATGCCTAGCTATATAAGGAAGTCTGCACATGTTCTATTGCAATATCACATTAGGAATTCAAGTTTGATATTACCGCTTGTAAATTGTTTTGTTTCAAGTTTCGATTATAATGTAGTACCATTTATGTAACAGGCCTATTGCTGTCAAACTTGGAGTATGTTTATAGCAAAGGGAGGATAGAAAGAGATGGCAGGGATACAGATGGACTGGGGACTATAATCAATGGCTCAAGCAAGTCAGGGTCGCATACCTATAACTGGAACTGGCTGTTGCCGGTAAATCCAAGTCATGTGACTTATGTAGAAAATAAATAAAAAATCTTGTTTTTGTTAATGTAAGTAATTTATTTTTTATTCGAAAACACGATGATATCTATAACGGAGCAATAAAAATTGCAATTATCATTATAAAAGACAGATTTAAAGGTCCAGTTCCCAAACAAGAAACTACTACCCCAGTAGCTCTGCACTATTTTCGCCACATCAGTAGCAATCTGGTAGTGACCCTAGAAAAAGGAGAAGATAGTCTAGAACTGGTACTGATATACTGAATATAAGGAGCAAACAAGAACACCTGAACGTAAGAAAAGCGTCGCAAGTAGCCTTTGAAGGTCTCGATACGGTTGTAATCAAACTCAGTAGGCGAAACACATCACAATCATTGTGTAACAAACAGGTTTCTGGGCGCAATCAGTTTTCGGGAGGTCATATTATTACGATTGAATCGGCCAATATGGCTCTTCTTTCCAAGCATGGCTTTTCCACATTATGCCTATTATTAAGGTTTCATCAATTAAAAGTAAACATGTAATACTGATATACTGAATTATTTATATATAGGCACACTAAAGGACCGTGATCATTTACAAAATCCGTGCTACTACAGAGCGCAGTTATTCCTTACTCAATAATAAAGGCGTATTTTGATATTGGGTATATATAATGAAAACTGTTGAAATTGTAGCAACTTCTGAGCCATTTTATATGTCAACAGAGCTAATTTGTGATGCAAGTTTTAACTAGCTAGACACAGTGAACAGTAAATACTAACCTTCATAACGACGCAATCATTGGTAACGTTCATATAAGCACTAATCATAGATTTGACGAATATGTGATCGCAAGGTTTCTTCATATTAAGTCGCAGAACTTCTGAACCTTTTTTATGGGCTATTATTTTTCCCTGTAATAATTCAATTTAACATATATATGTTAACAACGTTAGGTTTACTCGTAACTTTTACTTGAGTAGTGTAGTTTTTTTTACCACAAACTGTTCCAAGTTACTGGTCCAAAGGTAACGGTTTTTTTTTTTATATGCATGTTATGTGTAATCTATAAACCTTGTTAATAATTCGGCAATCATAAATTTTTCAAATCCGTTTTGGTGTTCCTCGACGTACACGGTTTACACACAAAAAAAGGGTGTTATACTAAACGATTTTATTAGCCATACTGTTGTATAAACACCAAGTAAACTTATCATACATGGCGTACTAGGTATAATACTTACCTTACCCGGGTCCTCCGGAATAGACCCACTCGTGACGGAACACTGTGTGGTTTTAGTCGGTTCAAGTCCGAAACACCACTTCACTGTTAGCTCCAGTGAGGGAATGACCCATGGAGGTTTCCACACGATAAAAAAAAGATATAATACCCACCTTTGTAGGGATGGTATCTTCCAAAACACGTATATCATATTTAATGGTATTGTATCCCTTTACTTCCATGTGCATAGAAGTACAATCCTTGTTTTTGGGTCCTTTGCATGTGTTGAAATTACCTAGACTTACGTTGTATGAACCCTGAAAGAATACGCTTTTAAATAAATATGTCTTTGGGTAGCTCAAACTGAAGGGTGGTTCCTTAAAAAAAAGCTAAAAGTTCCTTTTTAGCTGTCGTTTGAAATAATACCAAAATTAATCTTAATTTTTGGTGAAGTACTTTTCAACAGAGGATCCACGTATTCGCTACAGTATTTTTTTTTAAGGGAGGCAGAGGACATACTTACAAAATCTTTTTCTGTGCTTACAAGAACTGTGCAAATTAGCGTAATGAATAATATGTACATGTTTAGTTCTAATGAAGAAGGAGTGAAGCGTCCTTATTAGTAACTAGAACTTAACAAGAAGGTACAATACGTTATGTAAACACGGAATAATTGACATATTATTATTATTTTTCTATAAATTGTTTTGCGTAATTGTTTAAAATAAACGATGTTAAGAACATTTGTTTGTTAACGTATTTTGATGTGAAATGAATGTAAATATGTATATTTCAATATATTTTTAACCTTCCTTCATACTTTAGTAGCTTGTTTAATAGTAATACATAACAATAGAAAACATTAACGTAAACTACCTAGAATTAAATGTATCGTTTCCGATGACTGTCACTGTGTCGATATTAAATAGAAACCTCTAAATGGGTAGCATTTAAATGAGTGACACTAAATTAAATTTTAAGCATCAAAATTCATGGATTTGGGTTAAAAAATACTAAGTAATATATTTATTCTTACTCAATTTTATATGCTAGTTTAGATTAATTACATATTTCTCACTTTCAGCAGCTCATTTTACTTTTTTCTTGTGATTCATTCACCTTCAAATACCTACATATAAGTATACTTACACTCGAAAAATATAACCCTCCTTCTAATCCTGTTTCAGTCTAATGTCCAGCACTGGAAGCATCAACCGTGGTCCTTGCGTTATCATTCTTTGTTATGCCAGGAGGCCCCCTTAACACCTAATCACCACAATTTAACTGTGGGAGAGTAATGCTAAGGCACGATTGGGCCGGCTCGACTGGAGTAATAAAACGGAGTAATTCCAACAAAAAAATCGGTTATCAAACAGTGCTTAGGTTTTATTTACCGAGTGAGTGAGGGTACCGGAGGCCCAAACCCCACTGTAATTTTTCCTATCCCCTCATCGCCCCTTCATCACCATCAAAAGCATGCAGAGCACTCGTAACTCTGGAGTTGTTGATGTCCATGGGAGGAGGTTGTCACTTGTCATCAGGTGACAAATCTGCTCGTTTACTCCCTATATGTGGGTCACACTGAAGGTTTTTAGAATAGGCCAGTAAGAAAAGCAGACGATTCAAAATTTATTTAAATTTAGAATTAGGAAATGACATATGAATTTATTTACTGAATCTGTAGATATGTAATAAATTCATATGTCATTTGTTTTTATAAATTGGGTTTGACTAGAGATTTCTTTTTTGATTTTGATGATTTCAATCCCATCTTGTGCCACTGTTTACATCTTGTTTAATGAGTTTAAACGTGGCTGAAGCAAACTCACTGATGATTAATGACTACTGAAGAAAACGTGAGTGAAGTGCGGCTAACGATAAAAGCTGATAGAGGGTGGATATATTAACAGATTCGGGCAGTTATAGGCATTGGTATAAGTAGAGTACAAAAAGTCTTACATGAACATTTAGACTTCAAAAAGCCTTATGCTAGATAGATAGCTCATCATTTGACAGAAGCTGAATATAATAAAAAGTTTTAAGCTGAATATAAGTAAAAGTATTGTTAAGAACCAGAAAACAAATGATAATCTGTGCAAATGATGTTTCCATTCGAAGATTTGCCGACAAAAGTAAAGAAGGGCAGATGTCAAGGAAAATGGATGAATTCCTCATTCTTTGGACGGACTACAATGGTTGTTGCGAAAAGACCATTGTAGAAGATAATGGATAATTGGTATGTCAGTCATTGTTTACCAGTTCTCTTAGATAGCAGTAGAAAGCTGCAGAAGCAGGATCCTCCGCCACCACGACAACCACCACCATGATACTCCGCCAGATGAACTATCGAATATTTGTATATGAGGAGAGAAGATGAGGAGTTACTGAGCCATCCTATTTACAGTCCCGACCTGGTACCACAAAAGTGAACCCTGAAGAGGCCGTGCCTGCGTTTGAAAAAGACGTTGAAGAAATCCATAAAGAAGGGTTTGCTTACTGCTTCAGTCAATGGTTTCATGACTGAAGCAGTAAGCAAACCGTGCTAGGAAAGGAAAGGAGACTACTTCGAAAAGCAATAAAAATAATAACAGGCTCGTATACTATACCGTTTATTGTTTTCTAAAAATTTTTGCAGTGTGACCACGTACCATAAAAAATCATCTGTAACTAACTCAACTATGTAAACCAGCTTGTAATATTCTAACGGCTCTCTCCTCTTGTCAAATGATGTTGTCGCTCCATATCGATGCATTGTTTTTCAGTTCCAATGCAAAAATTGTAATGGTTTTGTAAAAACGCTGTTACACACATTTTTTTAGGAATCCTGATTGACAATTGATTTTCTATTTTTAATCAAAATTGAAAAAAAAAAAAAAAAAACTATTCAAATAGTCAAATTCAGTAAAAAATCAATAACGAACCAAAACAATAATAATCCTTGATTGCGGCGATACTCTGACAAAATCATCCGATGTCAGTTAATCACAATGTGTGTATATGAAACAACCAACATGGCCCAGAGAATCAATATGCTGAAGTTGAAGTGGTGGCTAATGCTCGCTAGAGCCAACATGTGTTAGGGTGGAGACCGCGATTAGGCAAACGACGACGACGACGACGACCTAATGAATGTGGCTGGTAGCAAAAGGCAAGACCTGGATGGTTGGTGCTTCTTGTCTGAGATATTTATCCAGCATTGGACGGCGATAGGCTAATGGTGTAAAAAACATCATCATTTGTTATTTCCACCATTTTTTTTATGTACACATATATTATATAACATGACATGACAACATATGACATACACATGAAGTTTCGTCTAGCATAGAAGGCTTTATGGATTTCGACATGTGAGGTGTCATTTTTTTTTTAAATAGAATAATATAGGCTAAGATATAATTTTAAGATACCGAAAGCGAATAAAAGAATGAATACAGGTAATTGATGCGGTCGGGTTTTATATATTTCAAAATAATTTTACTTCTTGATGTCGGCTCTAGGATGATTTATAATACAATAATAATAATAATAATAGTGTTGCCAATAAACCTGACATAGTGGTGATAGAACATTTGGAGTGCCGAGCAATGATTGCTGATATTACCGTTCCCCATGGCGACATTCTCATAAAGGCTGAAAAAGAAAAACAGTTAAATATTTGGATCTGGCCCATGAGGTTGTCGATATGTGGGATGTGGATTCAGCAACCATTGTGCCGATAGTCATATCAGCACATGTGTTGATTGCTAAGAGCCTCGACCAACACCTCCAGAGGCTTTTTTTTTTATTTGTTAGCCTACCATAATGACTCCACTTTGTCTGATGGTAAACAATAAATGGAGTCCAAGAGTGGTGGTCACCATCCTCATTGCATGTCTAGTCAATGTAGTATGGTGACCCACACTATGGCGGCCTGGTGAGATGCTTTTTTACGGTTCGCTTAAAAGACCCAGGATCAAAGTGGGAAGGAAAAACGTGCGCTGGTAGTGAATTCCAATCTTTCACCGATCGGCACAGGAAAGAAGAGCCAAACCGTTTCGTTCGGGATCGCATACCTTCGACTCGCAAACAGTGACTCCTCAGGCCAGCACGTGTAGTCCTGTAGAGGAAGGGAGAAGGTGGGACCAATTGGAAGAGCTCGTCAGAACACTTCCTGTGATGCAGGCGATAGAGAACTGCCATAGAGGCGACATCTCTTCCCGGTCGAGCTCAACGTTCAGCTTGGCAGCAGGATGTTCAAAATATCGCCCGTGTACTGTGCTGTCGTCTGCTTAACAATGTATGCTGCCAAGAGCCAACATGTCATTGATATGCAGAAGGAACAGTGTAGGCGATAGGACGGAACCCTGAGGTACACCAGTGCTTATCTGTTGAAAATCAGAAGCCGCGCCGTTGCAGAGTACTCTAATGCGGCGCTTATTGAGGAAAGCAGTAACCCAGTTACAGAGTCTGGACGGCAGACCGAATGCCGGAAGCTTGGAGAGAAGCGAATGGTGCCAGACCCTATCGAGGCTGATGGCCAAGGACACCCCTATCCATAGCCTCACCCCCAAAGGTGTGTGACGTACGCTAGAAGACCACCTGTGGATCGGTTCGGCCTAAAACCATATTGCAGATCATTTAACAAGGAGTGATCCTCTAGGTGGCGGATTAATTGGGTGTTGATTATCCGCTCGAGCACCTTACAGAGTATAAAGGTGACGGCTATAGGACGGTAATTAGCTGGATCGGAGCGGTCGCCTTTTTTGGTAATGGGTTGGACGTTCGCCTCTCTCCAGGCCTCCGGAAGGTAGTTGGGTTAAGGGCCTGATGCAAAAGGCGGTCCTTCTCGATACGGCACGTATTTTGCGCAGGTTCCTGTCTCTGTAGCCATAACCACCGGTAGCTTGGTCCCTGTACCCGATACCGACGAGACACCATTTTTTATATTATTAGATATATTTTGTTTTTTAAAAATGTAATTTCTATGTTTGTTTAATTGAATAAAGAGTTTAATAATAATAATTTATTTCATAAACAATGCACATATCTACAATAATATATGGAGTTTCCTTTTAAATAAAAGAATACCTGTACCAGGGGACTCCCTCTTATACGGTGTTAGCTTTGTGTATTTAGAAATAAACAATCTAACATGATATGATATATATAAAAAAAAAATATGTTTCATAAATTGGTTAAAATTTAGATTCAAAATATACTTTTGATCAGTAATTCAAATTAAATTACCTTTGTGCAAAGGTTGATATGCATATATTTTAGCAACAGCATAACTTCGACGAATTTCATAATTTCATTTAATTTCATACAGGGTAACATTTTGTGCTGTCTGAGAATAGTATTTGAAATATAAAGTTATCTAATACTTAATAGATTGAATTGGATTGGCAGTTGGATATCGAAATGGTACGAAATACTATACAACAATACACACATAGATATAACACTTAAGTAGACAGCGGGCAGCACCACCCTTTTTCTATTAGGTAAGGAAAATAAACAAGTGTCCAAATACAGCGATAAACATGAAGGTTAGCTTTTGGTTCGTAGCTATTATTTTAAATCCTTAACCGAACCGAATGATTACATACTGATGCATACTAAAAGCGGCTATATTGTACAATTATGTCGTTATTAAACGTTTGTTTATGGTAGACTGAATAATCGATTTATGTATTTTTAAAACGTCCTTTAGAAACTGTTTAAACCATATGAATATCATTGTAACAATAGAAAAATTATTTCCAATATTTTGATTATCATTTCAGACTGATATGTTGAGTCGATAGATTCGTATGATTAGTGTAGTAATGTCAATGGTTAATAAATAGCCAATTTATCTCCTTATTAATTATGTGAATCGTTTGAATATTTTCTTTTTATTTTTGCTTATATTCTTTTCTTTCTCTTTCTTGTCATGTTCTGTAAAATGAGTAAGCCAATTGGCATTTAAAAAGAAAAGAAAAGAAAAACATGATTCAACAAACATTGGCGAAATTAAATTATAGATAAGTTTAATCATAGATTAGTTGAAATGTAGTTAATCTCATAACATTGAACAATATTTAGTATTTCGGTAGATAAAGTACGTTAATTAACATTATCATCAGATCTATGAATCTCATGTTGAGACTAAAGTACTTGAATGAATGTCTAAAAGCTGTGTTTATAACATTAACTTCACTTTTTATTTATATTACTAAATAATTTTGGCAGTTCACAACCTAACATCAATTGTGACCTATTTGTAAATACAAATTAATTGTACAAAATCTTATTGCAATTTTGTTTGACAGTCTATCTCGAATTTCCTCAGCATATACGATGGCGTAGCGAACATAGTGAATACACAAAGTAAAAAAAAATCTTAAAAAGGACAATGCTACTTTTAGTGTCAACTTCGTCTGAATTACACAAACATAATACTTATTAGACCAGCCAAACAAGATATACTTAGTCTGGCCATAAATACTGTTAAAATTAAACAAAAAAGTAATATTATTATATTTTTTTACTTATTAATACATATTGACACAAAAATATACTTTGAATTTGGAATCTGTCATTCTTATATTATGAATATTCATTGTGTTTTCTCATTTTGGGGCCAATCGGTGTTAAATATTTTACTTTATTTTAAATATCTGGCCGTCAACGTAGTACTCATACGAAAAGGCGATAAAAGCAGTGAAAGAAAGAATTGACGAAATCCTGAACAAAAGCAAAAGATTTTATCTCAGAAAATGAATATAGTACCTAGAACTAATTCGCGTATTTTGAAAGATGACTAACGACTTGCAGCCTATTAGTCATTATTTAACTGTTAATTAAAAAAAATAATAGAGTGGTAAAATCAAAACAACTTTTTAAGAAGTACGCAATGGGAGGTCACAGAAAAATATTTTTACGGACTAGATTTTTTTGCTACTAAGCAATATTTTATCAAGCAGAATGACCAAGTTTATACTCAAAGCTCTATAGAACCTTTCCAATTAGTCAGTAGAGTCAACGTGGGCATTAACTGTCTTTAGTGATGGTTTGTTAGGGTGGTAGCTATTAACGAGTGACTGAGCCATATATTTGTAAAAAAGGTGTAAAAACATCGACACAATGTATCAAGATATGATTCTTGAGAAGGTGGTTAAGCCTTTTAAAAAAACCATGTTCCATAACCTAGAATTGTCTTTTCAGCGAGACTCAGCATCGGGTCATAAAGCACGATCCACTGAAGCGAATTGAAACGAGCGAACGTTTCTAACTTCATCAGAGCTGAAGACTGGCCGTCATCTAGTTCCGATCTTAATCCGCTTTTCCCCTTCCCCGCAACCTCCATCCCTCCTCACCTTCAAGTGTGGGTAGCGCACTTACGACTCTTGAGTTGCAGATGTCCACGGACGGCCGTTTTCACTTAACATGTGACCCGTCTGTTCGTCTGTCATAATTAATATAAAATAAAAAAAATATATAATTCATATAGAATAAAAAAATGCCAAAAGAGTTGATTGAGTCTGAACTGAGATTTCATCACTGCCGTCATAGACGCGATGCAGATAATATAAATATTTAGAAAATAAACGATACTCTAACTTATTACATCGTTTGTCAGAAAATCTTCTTTTGGACTTTTCGAGTGATTCTTTTTTTTTTTTTTTTTTTTTTATACTATAGAGGGACAGACGAACAGACGGGTCACCTGATGGTAAGTGACACCGCCGTCCATGGACACTTGCAACTCAAGAGTCGCAAGTGCGCTGCCCGCCTTTGAGGGTGATGAAGGATGGGGGATGCAGGGAGCGGAAAGAAGAGAGGAGGGATGAGGAGATGGAAAAAAGGAGAAAGGAGATGAGGGGAGAGAAAATTGGGGAGGGGGAATTGGGCCTCCGGAAACCTCATTCAATTCGGGGAAATGCAACGCAAGCGTTACTTCACAACCGGTTTTCTGTGAGGCCGTGGTATCGCACCGGTCGAGCCGGCCCATTCGTGCCTAAGCATGGCTCTACCACTGAAAAAATCTCTCCTATTAATTGTTGAGGTATTTCGATAACATGTGTACCAAAGTGAGGGAATTGTGTGGTTTTATAATTACCAATTTTTTTTTAAGAATTCTTCAAATGCTATTTCATTTGATAGAGCCCTACGCTCTCATATTTCGAGTAAACGTAAATTCATACTAACTCGTGACACAATTTGCAATTAAAGTTCCATGTGATTTATGTGGGATAACTGGTAAGATATGCTGAAACTCACCGCACAGAAGTTTCGTTTTTCCTCCTGGTGTTTATTATAATGGTTTATGTTTATTACTTTCATCGCATAGATCCCGCATTAAATCATCGCTTAAATTCATCAATCCACAATCATAACTATAAAAACTTTTGGAATGACATTTCTTATTCGCACATGGACTTAAAACACACATAGTTACCTACACAATGCACATGTTTAAGGAGTAGGTACATATATCATTTCTTCAGGGCCTCTGCTTAATTAAACCTATATCCTATATAATAATCTAAGGCTATGTTATACATAAACCAGATCGATAAAAAAGACAAACTGTTAACTGTATGCATTTTAATTTTATGATATACATTTCTAAAGAAATACATAATATTATACGTGATACTTATTCACTGACTTTTGCTAATGTATTGGAAAAAGCATAACTTGAATCGTAGAACAAGATAAATTGCATTCGTTGCTGTAGAATAAAGACTTGAAAGTCCAATTCCCGAATAAGAATGTGCCTCCAAAATATGTCTGTGCAACATCTTGAATGTCTACCGTGAATTGATAATGACCCTGTAAAAACGTTACAGGTTATTAGAAAAAAAATACATAGCTGTGCAAGAAGGACAGTCTATTTTTAATGCGATTTCTTTAAAAAGTTTTAATTGGTCTGATTTAGTTTTTATGACCTATGATTTTAATTATTACATATTTTTATAGGAAGTATACCTATTATATATTACGTATCATGTAGGTTGTTAGCAAAATGTATTAAAAACAAAGTGTATAAATATTAATATTAATATTTTCCTTCTTCTAAAATGTTTGTCTTATTGGGGCTTTTACATTAGGCCAAAGCTTTATAGAAGATGAATAACAGTAAGATTTATTTAAAGACTATACCTTTTGAACAACGCAGTCATCAGTAATATTCAACATTGCTCCTATTAAGGGCCTCAAAAACAAGTGTTCGCAAGTATTTTTTATTTGTAGCCTCATGAAGTCCTTACCGTTTGCCTTGGCAACAATTTTACCCTGAAATAAAATAATGAATTACCTAATACCTAATCTTCTGGTTAAAAAAATATATGAAAGAGATTTTATCTACATGATGGAAAAAATAGAAGAGACATAAGTAAAGGAAGAAATAAATGATGGATTGTATGTAAACTACGAGTACAATTGACTATCCAACTGCAGACAAAATTCCGTGAAGTGTGAACTTCTTCCAAGCTAGATAGTGGGCTTGCTTGTGTCATTTTAGTCATCAATGATGGTAGCTACTTATTCCATACTTACATGTGTTGGTGAAATATTTTTGTTTACTTCTATTTCGTATAGTAACGTGTAGTAGCTGCTAATACTTGCTGTGGCAACCGCGCAATCTTTTTGCTTGGGTCCTTTACATACGTTGAATCCAATGATTGACAGGTTGAATTTACCCTGAATAAATAAAAATAAGCAAGCTTTTTTTATTCTGTAGTTAACCAAAAATAAGTATGCCATGCAGATAAAATATTTATTACAAGACAAGACATCTCTGTATAATACATACAGATGAATATAAAAAGAAAACCAAATTTAATTAACTGACTGATTTATCATCGCAGAGCTCAAACTGCAAACATTAAATTAAAAAAGCAGATAAAAACAGATATAAACATTTAGAAGATTGAGGATTTTTGAATATTCGAACCCCAAGGGCTGACAAGGCCCTGAACATCGGATCAAAAATATTCAAAAACCAAAAAAAAGAGATGAGTCAATTCGATGATCCGCCAGATTTCACCAGCTATTGCCGGTTCGAGTTACAGGTGCATACCTGTCCTCAACTTACTTGGTACTACTTAGGTTATTGCTACAATACATAAACGTATATATGTATATTCACGCCTTACTCCTGTATATGGTAGGCAGACGTTAGATACTGCTAAACTTTCCAATATATCCGATAAAGATACGCAGCGTTGATTTTTAATTCTTCGTTAATTACAAAAAATCCGGTGAAGACAATATGCTTAAGTGAGACAAAATTATAGTTGGCTAAATGAGGATGTTATTATGACGCGTCTAGCTAAAGGCCCTTTAAGGTTTTAGGCGTTTGCCAATAAATGTACATATGCATATACCCCCATGTTAACAAATATATAAACCCGTGTTTCCAAATCCTTCATAAACCAATACTTCAGTTTGAAGAAGGTAGTGCAAAATCGAGAAGTATTTTATTTTCAGGGATTTTGTCGACAAATCTTTAGAACGTGCTACCTACCTACATATATGTCATTAATTTTGAAATTATAATAAGTACATTTGAACAACAGAACATCAAAAATTGCAAACTCCTTTGAGCCCTGAAGTACATAGGCAAGCTGATGTTAACTACAAAACTGCGAACGATTCAGTCGGTATACATACAGACAACATTACTTGCCGCCCAGTAAACCAAAGGTTCGTTCAGGTACCCATACAGTGCAGACGAAGTCACTGGCAACAGCTATACTTTATAGGTAAAATTTATTACTATTAAAGAAACTATCGTGAGGATGAATAATACCTATGCTTTATTGCACAGTCTTGAAAAAACATTTAAAACTTACATAGTTCTTTAGTGAGGTAGATCTTATATTACCCAGAGAATAAAGAGCATAAATCATAAAAAAAATTAAAGTCTGACGAAACATTCTATTTTTTATATAATATTTAGGACGAGAGAAAATATTTAATCTAGTACTATCTGATACGTGCCTGTAGTTGTTCTGTTAATATCAACTTATTGTGCCGAATAAAACGGTTCGCTGAATTGCAAACTGTTTTTTTTTTGTTATTGGAACGAATTATTTATGTGTGATTGGAATCATTTTATGTATTGAAGGTACTTTGATATTAGATAAACACTTATTAGCTTTTTTGCAAATCCATGCAGGCCTTAAATCTAAAGGAAAAGAGAGCTTTGATAAGTTACTGGTGTAAGCAACTCTTACAATAGAGAGGAAGTGAGTTTAATTACACTTAGTATAATTTACTTTACTAAGCATAAAGAAACAAAATAAAATTAGTAATGTCTATGGAAGATACACGATTGTACATATATGTATGTATGTAGGTGTGTAATACAAGAATGCCCGTTTTTGATTCAATTACATGTTTTGAAACAGTCAGGTAAACCCTCTGTTCGTCTGTCCCCTATATCACTAATAAGAAACTGTTCATAATAAAGCCTGTTAAAGAGGTGAGATGATTACAGTATTCAGATTATTGAGCAGCAGAGAGCCCGACAAAACTTACAAAAAGATAAAAGATTCAGATATTTTATTTTGTGTAAAATTTAGACAATTTGTTGACCTGATGGTAAGTGACTACCGCCGCCCATGGATACCCATAGATAGTCTTAGTGGCAACTCAAGAGTCACAAGTGCGTTGCCGGCCTTACACAACAACAATGTTACGATAGACATCAATTGGCATTTTATTACGAAGCCCTATCTTGTGCCGCTGTTTACAACTGGTTTAATAAATTTAAACGTGGTCAGTGATGACTCTTGATAGAGCGTCATTCAACGGCGACGACCGAAGATAACGTGAGTTCTATGCGGCTAATGATAGAAGCATCAGAGCTGATGCCTAGCGCATTGCACGGTTTGGTCAAGAACTCGTCGCATACCCTACGGGTAGCCGTAAGTTTTGGCGATTGGCCAAAGCCGTGCAATCCAACTACTGCCAGCCTTCGCTGCCACCGCTGAAGTGCCCTGACGGATCACTGGCCCACGAGCCGCAAGAGAAAGCGAAACTACTTGCTGACCTGGCGACCGTGGCGCGCACACGCCCGCCATGGCGACCTGGGACTCCGCAATGCAGGATATTCGCATCCGGCAGAGGGAGGGAGGGATCCGGGAATTGTTCCGGAGGCCTGGAGAGAAGCGAATGTTCAACCCATTCCCAAAACCGCTGTGACCGCTCCGATCCAGCCAATTACCGACCTATAGTGGTCACTTCCATACTATGTAAGGTGCTCGAGCGGATAATCAACAGCCAATTAATCCTCCACCTAGAGGATCACTCCTTGTTAAATGATCGCCAATATGGTTTTAGGCCGAACCGATCCACGGGTGATCTTCTAGCGTACGTCACACACCTTTGGGGTGAGGCTATGGATAGGCATGGGGAGTCCTTGGCTATCAGCCTCGACATCGCTCGCTTCTCTCCAAACTTCCTGCATTTGATCTGCCATCCAAGCTATGCAACTGGGTTGCTGCCTTCCTCCACAAGCGCCGCATTAGGGTTCTCTGTGACGGCGCGCCTCTGACTTCCAGGAGGTTAGCGCTGGTGGACCTCAGGGCTCCGTCCTATCGCCCACGCTGTTCCTTCTGCATATCAATGACATGTTGGCTCTTGGCAACATACATTGTTATGCAGACGACAGCACAGTACACGGGCGATATTTTGGACATCCTGCTGCCAAGCTAGCAGACGTTGAGGGAAAACGACAGGAGCTTATTGCTGAGCTCGACCTGGTTTTGAGCCGCGTCTCTCAATGGAGTTTATTTATTTATTTATTTAAGGTTAGCCAACAATTGTTTACACATTACATTTACTGTTTATCAACTAAACAACATTTGCTAGTGTTACAATTAATTATAGGCTAACACCGCATGCACAAAAAACGGTATAAATTAAAAATAATAACAATAATAGTAATAATTAATAATAAAAATTATAAAACTTCTAATATTATAATAAAAATTACGGAAGATGAACAAATTAAGATAGTATTAATAGTGTCAGTAAAACATACAATTAAATCAAAATAAGACATCAAACAAATCAGTACAACACATTTATGATGCACTTACAACAAGATAAATTAAATGAAATTGAAACACATTACGACAGGAATAACACTTGTTTAAGATTAAATTATATAATATAATAAGACATTTGATTTTGATTGTGAGAATCTGATCAAGTTTAGCGCCAAGAAAACACAGGCGTGCGCGTTTTCAAACAAAAAGTCTCCATTCCTTCCCTTCAGAACACTCAACTGCCACTACAGGATAGACTTAGTATACTGGGTATGGACATCTGTCGGGATCTCAATCCGCGTAATTACATCGAGAGCGTCACTAAGGCGGCCTCGCGGAAGCTCGGTGTATTGAACAAGGTGAGACGGTTCTTTTAGCCCGAGCATCTGTGTCTTTTATACAAGATCCAGGTTCGCTCCTGCGTGGAGTACTGCTCTCATCTTTGGGATGGCTATGCGCAGTATTTGCTTGACGCTCTCGATCGGTTGCAGCGACGCGCAGTCCGCATTATAGACTGTCCTGAGGTCACCCAGTCTCTTGAGCCCCTGCTGTTGCGAAGAGATGTCACCTCTATGGCAGTTCTCTATTGCCTACATCACGGAGAGTGTTCTGACGAGCTCTTCCAAATGGTCCCACCTTCTCCCTTCCTCTACAGGACTACATGTCTCATGCATCATGTTTCGAGGTCTCCGGAGGCCCAAAATCCCCCACCCCCCCCTAATGATAGCGCTGTTAACAAGAAGGATACCCCAGAGGGGTACCAGCGCTAGCGCTGGAGAATCCCCCCCTGGACGTCCACCCTCAGTACGGATTATACCTGAGCGTGGACGCCCAGGGTGCCCCTCGTACTCTGGGGGGGGCTCAACTGCGCTCTCAAAATCTGCTCGGGGCAAGAGAAGGCATACCATGGCACCCCCTGTCACGTTTACCGTGGATTTTTGCAACATCAGGGGATTACATTCTAACCTCGACACTGTCCACCACCACCTTGAGACAGCAAAGCCGGCCTTGCTCTTTTTAACCGAGGCGCAGATATCATCTCCAGCGGACACATCCTACCTCTGCTAAGGCTGGTATATGCGTGTACATTAGAGATGATATCACTTCTCGCCGCCTCGGCAATCTTGAAGGTCGGGACCTCTCCATCTTATGGCTACGTGTAGACTGCGACGACCACCCCCGCATCTACGTATGCCTCTACAGGTCCCATAGCGGTGATGCTGAAACGGACCGACTCATCGACCACGTCCAAATGGCTACAGACTCAGTGCTCCAGCAGGTCTCATCCGCAGAGATCGTGATTCTTGGCGACTGCGACGGCCCATCACGCCGAATGGCTTGGTTCGCGCAAAACCGATCATGCGGGAAGATCTGTTCACGATTTCGCCTTGGCATATGGCTTGACGCAGCTGGTAGCAACGCCTACGCGAATCCCAGATGCAGAAAGCCACGTGCCTTCACTGTTGGATCTTCTGCTGACCTCACATCCTGACGGCTACAAAGTATCCGTTGAGGCCCCTCTTGGCTCTTCGGACCATTGCCTGATTAGGAGTATGGTGCCACTCGTTCACTCGCTGCGGCCGCGAGTTACAGGCAGTCGCCGCGTATGGCATTATAGGTCAGCAGACTGGGATGGAATGCGAACATTCTTTGCATCCTACCCATGGAGGCAGGTTTGCTTCTCGCCGGATGATCTCAATGTCGTTGCCGACTCTGTCGCGGATGTTGTGCTTCAGGGTATGGAACTTTTCATCCCATTCTCCCTGATTCCCACAGGTGGCAAGTCCTAGCCCTGGTTTGGTCGAACCTGCAAAGCGGCGTCCCGCCGAAAGCAGGAATGTTACCAAGCATGGGCTAATGCAGCGACAGCACGGGATGTAAAGACCATTAAAGAAGCAATTTAACTTTGCCTCCAGGTCCCTCAAAAGAGTAATTGCTGGGGCGAAGTCGGCTCACATTGGTAGAATTGGCGAGAGACTAGTGAGTCTCCCTTCCGGAACTCGTGCATTCTGGTCTCTTGCCAAAGCTGTCCAGGGGAACTTTTGTAAGCCATCCCTTTCACCTCTGCACATAGGAGATAATTCGTTGGCCCTCGACGCTAAAGAAAAAGCCGATCTTCTGGGCAAACTCTTTGCGTCCAACTTGACCCTGGACGACGGGGGAAACGCACCGCCGACCATACCGCAGTGCGAGAGCCGCATGCCGGAAGTCCGGTTTACACAAAGGGCAGTGCGTATAGACGTTCTTAAGTCGAGTGGGCCCGATAGAATCTCTCCTATCGTGCTGAAGACGTATGCTCCTGAGTTGGCACCGGTTTTAACGCGCCTTTATCGGCTTTCCTACTCTCTTGGCGTAGTCTCGAACTCATGGAAGACAGCTCTAGTGCACCCAATCCCTAAAAAAGGAGATCGGATCCGTCCAACTACAGACATAGCCATCACCTCCTTGTTCTCCAAGATAATGGAATCCATTATTAACTGCCAGCTCCTCCGGTACTTAGAAGACCACCAGCTCCTCAATGATCGACAATACGGCTTCCGTCGGGGTCGTTCAGCTGGTGATCTTCTTGTTTACTTGACTCACCGGTGGGCACAGGCGATCGAGACCAAGGGGGAAGCGCTGGCCGTTAGTTTGGACGTGGCGAAGGCCTTCGATCGGGTCTGGCAAGCGCTCCTTGCAAAGCTTCCTTCCTATGGGCATCTGTGCAATTGGCTCACCAGTTTTCTTACAGACAGAAGCATCAAGGTCGTTGTTGACGGTGCATGCTCCGACTCCAAGTCTGTTAATTCTGGTGTCCCACAAGGCTGTGTGCTATCACCCACGCTGTTTCTGTCTCTATCAATGACATGCTGCAGATTAGCAGCATCTATTGCTATGCAGACGATAGCACGAGTGATGCCCTTTACACCGGCCGCGCTAACATTTCTCGGGTAAACGTCATCGAAAGCCGATCCAAACTTGTGTCTGAAATCGAAACTTCTTTATCAAAAGTTTCAGATTAGGGTCGACTTAACCTAGTCCAGTTTAACCCCACGAAGACACAGGTTTGCGCGTTCACCCCTAAAAAGATGTCACATGTCGTATCACCTCAATTTGAGAGCATTTCCCTAACTGCATCAGCCAGTATCGGAATCCTTGGCGTCGATATATCAAGCGAAGTCCAGTTTCGCGGTCACTTAGAGAGTAAGGCCATATTAGCCTCGAAGAAGCTTGGTGTGCTAAACAGATCGAGGCAGTATTTTACTCCGGCCCACCGCCTGCAACTTTATAAGTCGCAGGTTTGGCCGCACTGGAATACTGTTCTCATCTCTATGCAGGTGCACCCCATTACCAGCTTTTCCCTCTTGACCGCATTCAACGGAGAGCGACTCGCATCATCGACTGCCAAGATATTTCTGATCGACTTGACACCTTGGCGTTGCGTAGAGATGTAGCTTCACTCTACATCCTCTGTCGCTTGTATCATGGGGAGTGTTCAGAGGAATTGTTCGGACTTATACCGGCTGCAGCTTTGAGCCATCGTCCTATGCGACAAAATATCCATCCCCATCACCTGGACGATTGGCACTCCACCACTGTGCGCTTCTCCAGAAGCTTTTTGCTTCGCACAACCAGCTTTTGGAACAATTGTCGCCTGTCGTATTTCCGAACCGATACGACCTTTAAACCTTCAAGAAAAGAGCGTCCTACCTAAAAGGCCGGCAACGCACTTGTGACTCTTGAGTTGCGGGTGTCCATGGGCGGCGGTAGTCATTTACCATCAGGTGACCCGTCTGCTCGTTTGCCCCCTATCGCATAAAAAAAAAAGTGCTGGCCTGAGGAGTCACCGTTTGACAGTCGAAGATATGCGATCCCGAACGAAACGGTTTGGCTCTTCTTTCCTGTGCCGATTAGTGAAAGATTGGAATTCACTACCAACGCACGTTTTTCCTTCCCACTTCGATCCGGGTCTTTTAAGCGGGGCGTGAAAAAGCATCTCACCAGGCTGCCATAGTGTGGGTCAACATACCACATTGACTAGACATGCAATGAGGATGGTGACCACCACTCTTGGACTCCATTTATTGCTTACCATCAGGCAAAGTGGAGTCATTATGGTAGGCTTACACATAAAAAAAAGGTGATAGAATGGTGATATATCAACAGATTCGGGCAACAGTTTTAGGCATTGACATGAGTCAAGTACGAAAGTTTAGACCTGAACATTTAGGCGTCAGCAAGCTGTTTACTAGGTGGATACTTCATAATTGGTGCCGCTCAATACTTAAAAAGTATGACTAATGTGACTCGAATGCTGTATATATGACATAGACACAGGTGATGAAAGCTGGATATGTTATTATGAACCCGAAACTAAAAGACAATACATGCTTCCTGAAAAAGTAAGTAGACAGTTTTACTTAATTTAGATATATTTTTAGACTAAATAAACTGTCCCGGACTTTTATTCTTATTATACGTTTAGATGGATAGACTTGTAGGATTGTTCGTTCCTAGCGATAAAGTTAAGCAGAGATTATAGAAACACAATTTGTAGCAGAAATAAGTCATGTTCACAAGCACTAGAAGAGTTAACACATACAAGGGAAGGAAGTTCAGAGTACAGAGTAGAAAAGCAAAGCGACAAATTGAAAGTTATGACGAAAATATGAGAATTTTTAAGCAACGTCGTAAAGCAGAGAATCCACTCTTCTTTCGGTTCATTAGCAGGTTGGGATTCTAAGGAGGATGACTCATTAGCTCCTCACCTTTGATAGACAAATATTCGATGGTCTGTTTGGCGGAGTAAGCTGGAGCGTTGGCGTGGTGAAGGAAGATCCTGCTTCTTAGACACTGCTGTCTAACTTTTCCAAGAAAACTGGTTAACGATGACTGATAAGTCAATATGCAGTATCGGTAATTTTATCTTCTAGAATGGTTGTTGCGAAATGACCTGTCCGTCTAAAGAGTGAGACATTCATGTTTTCAGGTAAGGTTGATGTTTTTTATAGGTTTTGGCAACTTATTATGTATTTGTGCACCCTCATACATTATGCCTATTTTTCCGTAATTAGTCCGTGACTTTTGTAAATAATATCATTAGCACTTCCCAATTGAATATTGTGTATCTGATGTTTCTTAGTGAAATTTATTTGTGTATGTATGTCATTATTTAATATTTATTAAAATATGTGTGTCTGCACGATACTCATTACTTTGGTATCTTTATATATTTTTTGAGTTGGGGTCAGGTAGTCATGGTGAAATATTTTTTGACATCTTTGTTTTGTGCTATTTGTAAAGGTTCTAAGTTGTTTTTGCTGTTGTGCCCCATACCTCTATTAAATAATCCACGTGTGGCTTTACAAAAGAATTGTATATGGTATAGCGTATTGGGCGCGGAAGGCACCTGAGAATACCGTGAAGCATGACTGTTAAAGAAGTTAATTTATTTTTAATTTTATGAATTTGTGGTTTCCATGTAAGATGGCTATCCAGAATTAGTCCTAAATATGTTTCTTCGTCTACTTTATTTATTGTTTGATAATTTATACATAAAGATGGAATATGACAAATTTTTTTTATTTCTAGCAGAGAAAATTATGAAATTTGTTTTTGATACATTTGTGAGTGTAAGTGAGTAAATTACATAGAAAATCACACATTCAGCCTATCTAGGTCATGTTGAGCGTCTAACATTACTGTGTCAATTGAGTGACCGAAATAAAATAATAATGATGAATGATCAGCGTACAAAGTCAGGTCACCTTAAAGTCCAAGTTGATATATACTATTAATATAGACGAGGAATAAAAGTGGGCCAAGTATTGAACCTTGTGGTATTCCGAAAATAATGGTTTTAGGGTACCTTTGTGTTTGTCCTATTTTGACGACCTGACGACGTTTGTAAAGATATGATTTTAACATCTCATGTGCTGCCCCTTCTATACCTATATCTTAAAGCTTTCTTAATAGATTATCGTAAATTATTGTATCAAAAACCTTCTTTAGATCTATAAAGATACCAAGGGCTATTTGCTTATTATCTACGTTAGTTTTTATTTTTGTTACTAAATCTATTGTTGCTGAGAGCGTGTTAGACTTTGGCCTGACCATACTGTTTCGGGTAAAAAAAATGTGGTTCAGTTAAGTACTTTTCAAGGCGATTGTATAACACTCTCTCAAAGACCTTTGATAAGCATAGAAATTGGCTGGTAATTGCTAGGATCTATTTTACTACCGGATTTATGAATAGGATTAACTTAAGCTACTTTAAGGCTGTCGAGGAAGAATCCCTGTTTTAAACACTTACTTACATTAATACAGTTTGTTAGTTCTTCTACTATTAAAGGAGCCACATATTTAAGAGATTTATTATTGAAACCGTCTAGCGACGAACTAGTGTTGTTATCCAGTCTGTGAATTATTTTGGTGGTCTCTTTTACGGTGGTTGGTGTAAATTGAGGGAGTGTATGAGTATTGTCACTAGATATTCTTTTCTTTGTTACTGTATTGTATATAGATTTATCATGGTACAGTTTTTGGATTTGAAGTTTGTTAGAAATTGTGGTTTCTTTGTATTTATAGCAGGAGAGGCTATTAATAAGACACCACATCTTTTTGGGTTGTTTTTACACTTGTCAACAGACTTTTTATAATATTAGGATTTATTTTTCTGTATATTATCTGAGACTAACTTTAAAACAAATGACAAAAGAATTCATTACACAACTACATATTCGCAAAGAGTTACTTATTTAAATTAAAAAAAAAAACCATCGGGTGCTTTTCTTACCGGCCTATTCTGAAAACATTCAGTGTAACCAACCTAATATGGGTAATGTCTGTCACAGCCGCCGCACATTTCTCGGGTGAAAGTCATCGAAAGTCAATCCAAACTTGTGTCTGAAATTGAAACTTCTTCATTAAAAGTTTCAGATTGGGGTCGTGAACCTAGTCCAGTTTTACCCCACTAAAACACAGGTTTGCGCGTTCACCGCAGGATGCCATTGGTCGTATAACCTCGATTTGAGAGCACTTCCCTAATTGCATCAGCCAGCCCTTTACGTCGATATATCAAGCGAAGTCCAGTTTCTAGGTCACTTAGAAGGTAAGGCCAAATTAGCCTCAAAGTAGCTGGGTGTGCTAAACAGATCGAGACAGTATCCACCGCCTGCAACTTTATAAGGTGCAGATTCGGCCGCACATGGAATACTGTTCTCATTTCTATGCAGGTGCATCCCAGTACCAGCTTCTCCCTCTTGACCGCATTTAACGGAGAGCGACTCGCATCATCGAATGCCAAGTTATTTCTGATCGGCTTGACACCTTGGCATTGCGTAGAAATGTAGCTTCACTCTGCGTTCTCTATCGCTTGTATCATGGGGAGTGTTCAGAGGAATTGGTCAGACTTATATCGTCCTACGATATCCATCCCCATCACCTGGATGATCTGCACTCCAACACTGTTCGCTTTTCTAGAAGCTTTGTACCTAGCACAACCAGCCTATGGAACAAATTGTTGCCTTCCGCAATTCTGGACCGATACTACCTTCAAACCTTCCAAATGAAATTCCATTTCTCAAACTCGTTTGAGTTGAATAGTAAACCTATGTTTATCTTACAGAATATTGTGATATTGTAGTCACCCGCAACTACTACAACTTTTCGTTGTTTAGAATTAATTGGCCACGGTTTTATAAAACTTTATTTTCATTCTAATAATAGATAGCAATTTTACAAAACATGAGACATCTACTTATTTTGTAATTACATCTCTAATACATATTACATCTCTAGTGCACCAGACTGTCCCGAGAGTTGGACTTTATTTATTACTCAATTGCGCATGAAGGAAGGTTATGGTTTTTGAGTGTATATAGGTTTGTATAATGTTGTAAGGCTTCTTTTTGTCACGCACGTCTTAACGGCGTGATGGATTTCAACGTACGAGCTGTCGTTTGAAGCGCCTTAATGGCGGAAGTGACTTAGGGTTTAGTATTATGAGATAAAGTCCGCATAAAAGTAAAAGTTCATAAATCAGTGGGGTTATTTATTAATTCTACTTGTTAGGTATTTGCAGTAGTTGAAATACCTAAGAGTCAAAAGGAGGTTTCACAGTAAATGTAAAAATAAAAAGTCATCTATGTATTCATTACCTTGAATAACTTATTTAATTTAGATTTCGAAGATATGTATGTATGTATATATGATGTTTCTTAGTTGTGCTCTAAATGAAAAAATCCAAAGAAATAAGTAATACGTGTAACGGATGTAATTAAGCCATATTGACGAACTTTTCAAACTGCATTTTTTTTAAATCATTGTAGTTATTGTATAGTGTAGTACTGACTGGACTCCTGAATAATATAAAAAAAAACCTGACCATTCGTAATTCATTTACAATAACGGCAAACGGAACAGCATAGTTTTTATTATTACAATTATTTCTTGGGAGTTAATTGCACGTGGAGAGCTCCACAATGCACGTTGCAGTAGTCGGAATAAAAATGAATCCTGGTGGTCCAGTTTCCATACATAAACTTGCCACCGTAGAATTTACGTGCCATTGCTGCCATGTCTACAGTGAACATATAGTTGCCCTGAAAAAATATTTAAATTGTGATTATATTGTGGATAGGTTACATAATGTCACGACAAATGACTTTAGTTTTTTTATTATGAATTGTACTTAGTTGGTGTAATAACCTTCTCAAATCCACAACGATCTTTTAACGAGAAATATTTTTGAAGTATTGGCTTTATAAAAACTTGATCGCATAAATCCTTAATCTGCAATCGTAATAGCTCTTGGTTCTTTAGAATGCTGATGATTTTGCCCTGAAAAAAAAACAAAATTGATTACTGGTAGGAGACACAATGGTGGGTTTAATAGCTTTTTATAACTCCGTCTACCTCAGTGAACTTGTTTATCTGCGCTACAATACTATGATGTGTGTAAAAGATAATTGTTATATGTAAAACGTCTTTAAATTTAAACGTATTTATTTTAGCTATTGACTGGACATAACTTCTTCATGTTAGCCTTTGCGTGATTCTAAGTACTAGAAATCGAGCAGCATTTGTGCGCCTTTCTCGTTTGGAAGTAGCGAAACATAAATCAATAAGTCTTAGCGAGCGGGGAAGTGGCATTTTCAAATACGCTACGCTGTGCGAACGACCCAGATTAAATACGGCATATATTATAGGATGGAATGGAATAGGATAGAATAGAATAAGATATAATAAGACGGAACTGGATGAAATAAGATAGATAGATGGATAGAAAATTCCTTATTGTACACCACAAAATTAAATAGACATAAAGTTAAAATCAGTTGATAAGAGGCGGCATGTGTGTATGTACAATGGGCGGTCTTATCGCTAAGAGCGATGTCTGCCAGTTAACCTCTGTGTGGAAACAACAACAAGATAGAATATGATGGAATAGAATGGAATATGACATAATGGGATATAATAGGATAGAGCAAGATATAATAGGAAATAACGTTTATTACTAAACGAATGTGAATTATGTCTAACGAAAATACCAGTCTGTAAGTTATATAACGATACCAAAGTCAAAACATTAAATTTCTTAAATATTGGCCTACAGATGACATAAGGAGCTATTCTAAAACCAACACCTGTGTTCATACAAATATACCTGGTCAAGTTTATTATATTTCTTTTGAACTCCTGAAAGCCAGGTGATCTTTAGTAGACTGAAAGTTAAGATACTAAAGATTGCAAGTCTTTTCGATAGTTTGACCTGCCGATTTATTGTTTAACTAGAGATAGCGGATTGGGCGATCTGGTACTATCTCGTGGCTAACACGCTTACCTGACTTAAACTCATTCCCATCTCACTTAAACTACACTCTTAAAGTTACGACCTTGAAGAAGGCCTTGGGTGCACTAAAATCATTTTTAAAGAAGTAAGAAAAAATTGTTATAAACTGTCTCTTTCCGAAAATAGAATAGTTAGGAAACCCCCACGGGTTACCATCACAATGGGTAAGGTGGTATGTCGGACTATTCATTTTAGGATCCCTATTATAAAGATTTGTTTGTGCAACAGGAATGAAACGTCACATGGTGTCGTTTCATATTATTTCAAAAGACTTGAGACTAAATTATTATCTCAAAATTATTTTTTAGTTTAATGAGTGATAGAGTGTATGTGTGATGTATTATGACTCGGCCCTATCACCAGTGTTCGGCTTGACGTCCACATCGGGGAAAGCCTGTATATACGATGTCTCTGCGATTGTGGTCTACAATTTGTGCATTTTTCATTATACTTATTATACTCCCGCGGTAGTCCGTTGTCACCCAACACAATTAGTATTCGAAAATGCCAGAGAAATTGAGGACAACCCTCAAATCATCACCAGTGCATGGGTCTTAACATAGCCATAATGTAAATTCAATTCTAATTATAGTACATTCGTACGAGTCGAATTGACAAACTCCTATTTTGAAGTCTGTTAAAAGTAATGAGCAAGCAGCAACATTCTCATGATATATTAAACAGCGACATAGTTTTGATATGTAGAGAAGTATTTATACTTACTTTGACAGTTCCGGTATTTTCTATGACAGTAAAATTATACCGTAGATTAGCATCGCCAATGATATCTACTGCTTGCGTCACACAGGTTTTCCGCTTAGGACCTTTGCAAAGTACGTATTCTTTCACTAGTAAGTCAAATTCCCCCTGAAAACATGTTTATTTTTGTTATTTAGAAGTTTTATGCTGCTGCAAGTTTACTTTAAACCATAAACCACTGCGCCATCGGTCGCGAAAGTTTTTATTCTAGTAAGTACTAAGGTTTTGCTATTATATTAGTCAGTTCATAACAGACACGGTTCGGTCAAATTAAAACTATCCTGGACGCCTGCTTGGCACTTGGCCATTTTCAATTTATTTAGTCTTGAACCTCGAGTTTGTTTCCGCGATTCTCCTCTAAGCTAGACATAGGAACATTTATTTTATCAGAAGTAATCGTTTTACATAGGTGTGTAACGATCTTCTTTCAAAATAATTCATTTATTATTTATCTTGGAAAATTCTAAGCTCAAACTTTTATGTTAATTATTTTGTGTATGTAAAATACTCTGTTAAAAGAAAACTATTTAAATCGGAAAGTAAATTGTTTTATTCAAATAGTATTTTTTCGTTTCGGTGATTACATAGTCCTGTCAGCAAATATAAGAACAGGTGTTTCTTCCTTCTTTTTTAAACCTTCAATGAAGTAAATAATCATTCTTTTTATTTTTAGATTTGTATATTAAAAATCAACATGGGCGCCGTTTTAAAGATCTGTCAGACTTGGATAACATGAATGAGTACAATTAAAAGTAACACTATAAAAATAAAATTTATGAACTAAAATCAATCGCACCAAAACGAGCGCATAAAAGCTAGTCTAAAGTAATACAACAGTCGTGTTACAACACTGTGTGACAACTTAATATTCCCAACAGGCAGAACAAAATTACTACAACTTTATGGACAGAAACGCTTAATGTGTGTTTTTCAAGGTACATATTTAACTTTTAGAAAAAGAAGTAGAAAGGAAATATTTACGTAATCCATATTAGAATTCACTACTATTAAATAAAACAGAAAAAAACTGAATAATCTAAACATAGTAGAGCGTATTGTATCCAAAACAATTCTGCTAACAGTGCATAATGGTAAATAAACTCAGTGTAACTAATTACAGTTGATGTTCGAACTGCCTATCGCTCTTCAATCATCATTTGATCATAGTTGATGATATTCTCTAAACTTCCAACTAGGTAGGTATATCAACATTTGTAATTCAACAAGGTCTACTTGAAATAATTATAATATGTAATGAGCATTTAAACCGTTCTGGCCTTGGAAGTGGAATCTGCCTGTATTTATAAACCAATTTCAAAAAGGGGAGGGTAAAAAAAAAATCGATAGTATCATATATATACATATTAAAATCATGGCTATATTCAAATTATTTATATGTATTTATGTGTGTTTTTAAACAAATGTATGTAAATTATTGTATGTGAAAGCCGTCGTGTTTTTGGAAATAAATATGTTTTCTTTCTTTCTTTTCTTTCTATTCTTCAACGGATAAAGTCAGAAAACGGCTGTAGCACTCGAATCGATCGTAAATATCGTTTAGTGGTTTTACATAAAGTAGCTGTTTTATAATATAACTAAAAAAACACCTATTAACCAATCCATCTGAGACATATGCGTTACTATTTTACAAGTTAATAGAGTTCTCTTCGTTTGTTTATTTTTCTTTGACAGATGCTTGAGAGTCTACGAAGTGATGTAAAAAATGTATACAATTTATTTATAAATTGATATCAGTTAATCTAAACCGGTTTAAAAAGCAATAATTAAAGAAAAATTCAAATTAATAATTTATTACTTAAAATTTCTCAACAATTATTTGAAATCAATACACACAGCGTCACCGCAACTATAGGTCGCCTTGTCAAATGTGAAATTAATATTAAAAAGATAAAATAATTAAATATATGTCTCTGTTGATCTATAACATCCCGTTTACAAATGGTTGAGCCTTATGAGACGAAATTGGGCAAACAAACTCATGGCCACTCTTTTAAATTACCAGATAGATATTACAATATTAATATTTATAAAACACCATTTTACCGTGTGATGTGTATTATGTTTCTTAAACTAAAATTAGGCTATTAAAGTAATGTAGTTTGGCAGTAAAAAAGAAGTTATAAAGGAAGAAAAAAGAGATACAAGAAAGAAGATGAGAAACATCTTAGCTCACATTATATTGTACTGATTATTTGAAGTAGCCTGTGAATCTCTAACAGTTAAATCCCAAGCACTTCTATCTTCCATGTAGTCCACCACCGAGAAATTACCTTTAAAAAACAACTTTCGTTTTACAGTGGAGTTACATCTATTTAGACTTAGATATCATAAGGGATTTTTTTATAAAATATGCATTGACCTACAAACGACTTGTGAGTTTTTTGGAGCCTAGAGGCAGGTACAACAAATTTATGTTTATTACAATTAGTGTGTTATAAGAGTGTATATCACTTTTTTTAATAAATTTACCTTTATTTTTATAAAAGTAAATGTAGTCATATGTTTCAGTTTATATATAAGTGAAATGTCATCTGTAAACAACACTATCTCGTGGCTGTTCTTAACAAGATGAAGTATATCGTTAATATAAATGAAGAATAAAAGAGCTCCTAGTACAGAACCCTGTGGAACTCCCATGTTAACCACAGAACATAGTGATATTTTACCATTAATATCGACTTTCTAAATCCTACTACCGCACTGATATAATTTACTGATCAGAGTTCAGAGTTTTAAGTACCATGGAAAAAGTTGCCCTGCCGCTTCCAGCTCGCATAAACCACCATAAGTAAAAGGACGTGACATGTAAAGTGACAGTATTTATCCCTGTTACTGTTGTGGACATAATAGCAAACACTTTCCTGGCCTTCACGAGGCTAACAATTTGCTCGCACACATCTCTAGCCATAACCTGTGTATCATACAATAAAAAGGAGATGGCTTGGACAGGCTCCATCTCCAATTATAAAAATTAGGTTGTGAGGCACCTAGAGAGACCTATCAATTTTCAATAATTGAGTGGTCACAGTGATACGTAACAAATCAAAGTGTTTTCCTAATGTACCTATCTTCTTACACTATGTCAAGGTAAAGAAAAAATAAAAAACAATTTAGAAAAGATTAGAAAATGTAATTGAAGAAAAAAAATACAAAACATTTCCATACAAACTTTCATCACCTATTTTATCTACTTAGAGTTTGAATTCCAAAGATCCAGCCTTATCTCTTGTCTCCATCAGAAAAGGAACTTCTGTGCAAAATTTCAGCTATCTAGGCTGGGCGTTGATGAATCAGTCATGAGTCAAGACTTTTCTTTTATATATTAAGATTTATTTATAACTCTTAATAGAATCAGCAGTGGGTAGGCCATCACTATATCTAAGTGCCAAAAAGAAATTAAATTAAGGGATAGAGTATACTAAATAAGAGAAACGAGATTACTTTGTGCCGTGAGAGCTTAAAATGACGCTTTAAGCTCTCACGGCACAAATGATGGTACATAACATTATGATATTGATGATGATTGATGATGACCATGACGTGCCTTCGGCCTGGTAGTAAAAACAAAATACTCAGTTTAGTCATCTAGATAGGGAGAGAGAGAGTGATGAGAGCCAGCCAGCTTTAGATTGGATATATAAATCAATAGCAATGGCAAAAAATTAAAGCTGAACACTGAGCAACTCAAGGGTTGACTGGAAGTTTTTTTAAAGACAACTCCCGCACTAGGATTAGTTTCTGAGATTCAGACTTCCAGATTTTCCTTACTAGTGTGTTTATATATGATTTAGTTTAAGGATTTAACCAATTTACAGTACGTACATACATACACACATAACACTCACGCCTGTATCCCCGAAGTGGTAGGCAGAGATGTATTAAACAGCCAACTTTGGCAAATACAGGAAGTGTTAAGTATTTTAAAATAAGTAAATCAATTCACTAAAGACGGTGATATTACATATCGTATACCCAAGGTGATGAGAAACAGTCCCAAAAATGGGGCTTGCATTGTATTGCCGAACACGATACGCAAAAATGCTTTGAGAGATATTATGTTTTAATAAAAACAAATGTAATAATTACCATGGAAATGTTATGGGTGGTTAAATACAAACATAGCCTACATGTTTAAATAATACCTTTGTTGGTCCCATTCAAATTATGATTTGATAAACAAAATATAATTACCGTTTGCACAGTTTTGTAAACAAAAGAGATTTACAGGGAAAACATTATCAAAACAAAAGTAAAACTAAGGTTTTTATTACACACTTGGATTTTTTACTTAGAAATTATAATGTGGATGATTTGGCAGCCGATAATGAATGGCTGATACTCGTTAAAGTTGTAAATGGACATAGCACGTCGCGTTGTGTTCATTGCATCCTACTGTTTGCTGTATTTAACTGTAATTATTCAATAAAATATCTATTTATGCAATGCTGTACCAATACATTAATTTCTTGACAGAACTCCTTTAGTTATGTATCAATAAAATATGGAGAAAATATATTGTGGTTTTAATATTTTTATTATTTTATTATACATAAAGTATGTATATATGTATGTATAATAAGTAGATTCTCTTGGACGAACGAATGTCTATGAAATTTTATATCGTACATTAGGGAATAAAATTACATACAAATCCGTTCGGATGTTAGATCGTAATTGTGTTAGAAAAAACTCAACGAAGTTTACATAAATTAGAATTAGTAAGTTATCACCAGTAACTTCGCTATTTATTTCAGCTTATCAGAAAACCGTTACCTTAAATCATCATGCTTAACTAAAGCGCTATGCACAAATACTTTAGACACGTTAAAAAAGGTTCAATATGAATAAAGCATAATCATACTTTTTAATTATTTTTACTTATTTGATGTGAACAAAGCGTCACGTCTTATTTCTCAGTCAAGGTGACAAAATGACAATTTTAAGAAATGATTGCTCAAAAAGCGATTATTTCTAGCCCAAAATGTATGATCTAATTATGATCAAGTGCAAATGATCTTATATATAATCGTGATAACATTGGAATTTACCTGTTTGTGTTCTGTTATATCAGCAGGAGGCCTGTGGGCTGGTTCTAAATTAAGAACGAGACCAAAATATAGAGACGAACAGACACTTATTGGTGGTACGATATGGAGTCAAATAGTAATACCCATTGGCCTATTAATATCGGTGATCGTTGAGGAGCCTCTTGATATATTAGTGCTTGGATATTTCGTGATCACAGGTGTAATACTTATGTCTCTCACTGGTGGTCTACTGGTTAGTAACTATAATTAAATCAGACTTCCATTAACATTAGGCGGGTTGATATTTATTTTAAATTGAATACATCGTTCTAAATTCTATCCTGCTAACCTAAGAAAAAAGTCCATTTTATTCCAGGTTTAAAAAGTTTCATTGTAATTGAAATGTAAAAAAAACACCTTCATAATTAGTGTGATCATGATTATTTCAATAGAGAATTGTTATTAAATTACCTATTGAGCACACCACATTAACTATACGACCTTCAAAGCTTCAAGAAAAGAGCGTACTCCTACCTATAAGGCCGGCAACGCACTTCTGACTCTTGAGTTGCAGGTGTCCATGGGCGGCGTCACTTACCATCAGGTGACCTGTCTGCTCGTTTGCCCCCTGTCGCATATAAATAAAAAATATACCATAACTTCGAAACTTCAATGTTGTAACAATACAAAAGTTTGTTATTATAATAATAAATGTGCTCAGAGGTTAATGTGGAGATCGCTGTTAGCTGTGGAGATACAATTAGTTCAGAAACAGAGGGTCGTACCCGACACTAATTGTTTAAACGTACTATAATTTTAGCAACCCCAAAACATGTAAAAATGTAAACAAGTGTAAGTTTTATGAAAAAAGTAAATATTTCAAATAGTTTAAAATATTCTAATGCTTAAATTTCATTTTTAAACGACGGGCTAAAGTAAACTAGTAATGTTACGTTTCTGTATAACAAAGTGAGATTTTTTTGAGTAGTAACTATCCCATAATAGAAAAAAAAAAGTAGCTGACACAAACACATGGTGCGTGTTGCATTTACCTTGCAATCTTAAGTTTATAATGTTTTTAAACTAAATATGTAGAATAATGGTATATGTTACAGATAGCACGGGAGTGGAGGATGATTAAAATGAGGACCATAGAAACTCCGGAGGTGACTCCTCCTCCTAAAAGATATGACTCTACATATTTAGGAATGGGTCTCTTGCTCTCTGTAGCAGCTCTACTTAAGTTTACCGAATTTATTATAATCTGTGTATGTTAGAAATGTTAATTACTTTAATAAGCAAAGTAAGTGAATCATATAAAACTTCTGCGGTAATGAGGGTCAAAATTATAGCTTCCTTTTGCTAATTTTAATATTTTATATTTTTTGTAATTTTAATATCGATTATATATATTTTTAGTAATTTTAAAGGCAGTTTCATTTTTAATATTACATATAAACATGATTGTTCATTAAAAGTATGTATGTATGTATGTATATATTTATATACATATATTATTTTTTTAATATACAACTTGTAAAGGAGCTTTTACACTTATGGTAGCTTAGGTTTATAGGTTTCTGAAATCATATTAGATTTTTAATTGCATGTCTTGTCTTAAAAATACTGTAAATATCACAAAGAAACTATCTTTATTTATAGAAAAGGATATGATATAACCGACTTCAATTCGCCTAAATTGACCATGACCAGGAATTGTCTGCCCCGCATATTATAAAAACAAACATTGTAAAACTGTTTAATCCTATCCTTTTAATAAAAAAAAAAAATATATTGCAAGGATATATAATAAAATAAAAGGCAGTTCCCACCATATTGTTTTTATTTCAACTAGCACCTGATCCGTAAGTAGTAGTAGTACTAGTATAGGACATTAATATTGAATCCACCTCATCTGCTACCGAGCATACCGCAAAATTTAAATACTCTTATTAATTAGGACTGTCTTGTTTTTACAAATGATCACTCATATACATACATACTTTGTTTCACGCCTGTATTCCTGAATGGGTAGGCAGAGGTGTTCTAAACACCCATATTTTGCCAATCAGAATTTGGTCCTAATAACGTAATAGAGCAAGGAGCAAGCCAACTGCCGTCAACCGTCCACTAGGAATTCAAAAGGAGGAGATTTAGGGAAGAGCCGGGGTGCCCTGGCTCTCTACACACTCCCTGATGACTTACTGGGTTTTGTAGTTAATTTATAATTGTATACTATCATTAACTTACTTCTTATAATTTAACACTATCCTAATATAAGGTGACAGTAAAAACAAAAAAAAAAAACGCTGCTATGTTGAGGGCCATTACTAAAATACCATGATGTATAGGAAGTATGGAAATTTGTAGTCTAAGTACTCCCAAATTTACTACAACATTTTGGTTCCCTTTCTCTAAAACATGCACAAATATGTCGTTTCATTCAAGATATATTGTCATTCTTACTTCTTAAAGTAACTATTCCCCGCGTGGCCTAATATAGGTAAACGTAAAGGTAACATTTATATCTTCAGCGAGGTACCCGAAAACCACTTTTTTTCTCAAATAGAAAGTAGTCAAATACACTCCTTATAACAGAAGTTATCTGCAGTTGAAGTTTCCGCGGGTTGCGGTTTCGGAGCTGGAACATATTAACATAAAAATTACAATTTTTATTAATATATAAAAACTTATATTTTATACTTTTTACATTTTAAACATTCAGATATATTTAGTAGAAAGCTAATGTGTCAGCATAATAGCATATTATTATATTACAAACATATACATAAATGTAATCGATGTGTATAATTATATGTGTACTTAACTGAAGAAGAATAAGTATTTTTCCGTTGTCCTTTATTGCTTAAGTAATTATAATTTTTATGGTAGAGCTATAACATTCTACATGATTGTTGTCTATTCCACACTGTGCAATTATTCGTCATTATAAAATCAATCTAAAGTTAATTTTTAATCCTGCAGGCATAAATCTTATACACTTTCAATATAATCTACCATATATAATATATTATTATTAATACTATAATATATTATTTATTCATATTAAAAAATCATAATTTTATAATAGATGCCTATTAATTTTTATCAAATTTCGAAATTAAAAAATATATGTGGAATAAGTTTTCAGATAGTTATTACTCAAAAACGTAATCAAGTGTGTTGAATAAAAGCGGCAGGTATACTTAATACCATTATGTTTATAAGAACTGAATGAAATGACACCAAAATTGATCAAACAGCTCTAAGTTTATAAACACGCACGTGCGTCAAGATATTACCAAAATGCCGGCTTGTGTTGGTTTTGGCATGAACTACAATTAACTTGGAGATTTACATATCACTGTTTTTTTTTCGAATGTACGCGCCGATGTACCGATATTACGACTGCATGTTTGAAATATTTCGTACCCACATTTGAAGCTAAAGACCCATTCTTGTTGGATAATTGGTACAGTTAATCACTTCTGATGCAGTCATGATACAGTCTGCACATAGAGTTCGTCAATTGATATTTGAATCTTACGGTTCTATTTTTAACGTTCCTATTCTAATTCTGATTGTAAAATGTCAAAGGGATGATGAAAGTGAAGTTATAATTTTAGTAAGTATACAATTAATATGAAAAAAACAAAAATAAATCTGTAAAATATATTTTAGTTAGACTCGGATTTCCTGGCAACATCCAGTTCGAGTTATAGGTATGTGAGCCCAATCCACCTGTATAAGCAATACCACTTTATTTTCTTTTCTATCTTCAATTTCCTGTCAATAAAATACAAATTATTCCATACAATTCCCTTAAATACCGAGATGACAGCAACAGGCTTGCCCCTTTCACGTAAATTGGACTAAATTATTAACAATTATAAGCGTTAATAACGCCTCTGCATACCGCTTCGTGGATAAAGGCGTGAGTGTATGCATATATAGAAAGAGTTGTGTCTAGTCACCAAGGTTTGGAATGTACTGCGTCTTTTGTTTCAGAGAACTATAATGCTAGATGAAATAAGGTTAAGAGTTAATAGGTTTTTTATTGGACAGACGTGTAACATCTTCATCTTCATCGTCACTTCCCAACAAGGGTATTTGAAGACAACCGCCTGCATATACATACAACACAATAACTCGATTATTACTTAAGAAGTATAGAAAGTTACATTATCTGCAAATAGCATATTTTTATATGGCAAAAGTTGATATGCTTAATAACTATCCCGCATCCAATCTAATATTCCGGATAGCCGGGATACTGGATAGTTGCCGGATATCCGTGACTTCTCTACTTATGACCTAAGCTACTATGTTCAGCTTAAATTTGGTGCTAATTTAATATAATATTTACAATTCACAGCGCACTTTTTAATGCAACACGATTAGTGTTTATACAACATTAGGCGGAAAAGTTTAAACCTTGGTGCATACTGAATGCTACTTAATATTGAAGATTATAGTATTATTTACCTTATTCTGTAATAGTAGTAATAGTAATAGTACACTATGTTTACTATAATATTAGTATATGTTCGGCACGTACGGGCCGGCTCGACCGGTGTATTACAACGGCCTCACAGAATACCGGGTGTTAAACAGTGCTTGCATTGTGTGACAGAGTGAGCGAGGTTAACAGGAGCCCAACCCAATTTTCCATCCCCATTTGCCCATCCCCTCTTACCCCTCCTCATTTCCCCTATTTTAAAAGGCGGACAGCACTCTCGTGACTCTTGAGTTGTAAGTGTTCATGGTCGGTGTAACTCACATGAAATCAGGTGACCCGCCTACGCGTTTGTCCCCCTTTACTCAAAAAATAACCTCTTTTATATAAAAGTTTGCTGAGAGTATAGCCTATTTGCTCGTTATTACAAAATATTGTGATCTTGTCTCCCGACAGACAAGCGAGAAGTCATTATTTCCCTCGATGTTCGTCACGTTCTAGCACGCAATACCGCTGACGCTTGCGATCCTGTAACGAGAATAACAAAATTCTATATTTTTTAGTATACCTTATCATTTTACCGATTGTAAAAGGTATTTTTGTTTTGTGTGATATTGTTATTATATTTTTTTTTTCGTGTGGAAAGCCCCACTGGTCGTCACCAAAACAGAACTGACGGTGAGGTGGTATGTCAGACTCGAACGGACAAAATCATACAGCGTTTCAGCCCCGAGAGCGTCTATTGCTAGGGACCCGGGATAAACTCAGAAGGAAGCTTCCGGGTAGCCCAGAAGACCTTTTGCCACCTGCCTAGCAGGTGACCACACTTTGGGGTATTGGGGCCTTACGCCCTTAACATCAGATAGGGGCGCGTGGAACATGTACGCCATGCCACCGTCTCAGGCCTGCTTCTGCTGGGGTAACGGTCAGCCCGGCCCGTAAACCCCAGGCTAGCACTCATGGAGGTCAGAGATGGACAGAACCATGGTCCCTAGCGAGAGGCTTCCAACACCAAATTGTAATATTGTTATGCATATACCTAGTTTAAGTGATTTGATGTCCGTAAGTCACTAAAGTCTGTCACATGTTGAACTGTCACATGCTGTCAAAAGGACAGAGGTCCTTATTGATATTACACAGTTGAATTAGGATTTGACACCGAGACAATTATAAGTAGCAATTTTCCTTAGGTCCAATTAGGTTTTTACAATTTATAAAGTTCAAATAAATTGGTTTTTTATACAATAAGGTTTTCCCAAATAAAATGTCTGCGTTGTTATTTATAATTTAATTTGCTAAGAAAACAAAAAGAATCAGCATAACGATAGAACATTTTGGAATGCGTTTAAGATTTTCCCAAATAAAGTTTTAACAAAATATTGATAAGGACCAAAAGTGTAGGAAATTTAATTTCAAACAAATTTGCAGCTGACCATTTTTTATGTTAAATGGAAAATAAAAGTGATAATGCGTTAACAAAATGTATCTTTTCTCTTCTTCTCTTTTCAGGTATAAATCGAAAACTGCCAGAGTGACCCCCTTAAACAGTTTCCGAAGGACGCGCGTTTTTAATCTAATTCGACTGGGCTACGTTTGTTTTGTTATGTTTACACAATAGGGTACTTTCGGTAGTGAAAAGTAAATTATGAAATTCGATAAAAAGTAATATTTATTTAGAAGTGTACAAGTTGATGTAAATGAAAATGTAAATGTAAATAATAATACTTAAATATTTCGATTTTGGGGCGTAAAAACACATTATTGTTTAATTGTATTCAAATTAAAAGTCTATTGTATATTTTTTTTATCTGTATGTCACGTGACCTAAAACACGAGCCACCATGTTGTGACGCCATATTGGCAAAAACTGTCAGTTCAGTGTAAACAGATATGTACCTATATCTAGCAAATATAACTTCAAGGAGTAACAATTATGTTTTTTCGTCAGTGCATTTTATTTGTACCCATTTATAAAAAGTTCTGGAGAAGAGCACATGGGAGGAGTACCAATCATCCAGATGATGGGAATGGACATTTTGTCGCGTAGGACGATGGCTGAAACCTGCTGCCGGTATTTGGTTATTGGTTATTGTTTCTTATAGTAAACAATCACGACTACACCTTGTGAACTTGGGCATACCAAAGATACGGGGCATGGGGGAAGAGTACTAGAGTTTTTAGATCTTTGACAATCTCGGCCTGATGCGTTAATTTTCTTTAGTGATTCAAAACATTTTTAAGGGGAAGTGACCACAACTGCACATTTTTTAAAGTTAGTTATCATAGATTGTCTCAATAACGGTTTGAAAAATTTCAAAATAATTCGATTCAAAATCATTACCTACACAAACATTTTACCCGCTTATGACAAATTGTTTTTAACAACAACTCTTTTTGCAAGAATAGATTTTTAATAAATTTGTAGGTATTTAAATAAGTGCAATTTCATAATACCATAGAAGTTTCCCGGTGTGACTACGCTTTCGTAACTCCCTATGGTTGTTCCCATACATGATGCCCCTTGCTCGTCTTCTCGCGCGCGTTGTTATCCTCTTGTCAAATATATGGCCGCAGTATTATAACATCAGCTATCTGATAGGGAAAGACCTGTAAAAATTGGTCCTCCCATTTCGGAGGTTAGCCGGAACAAGGAAATTGACAGATAGACAACAATTTTAAATATTTTAGTTTTTGGTTGTCTTTGTCCTTTTGTCATAAAAATCTTTTATGATAATGCAAACAGATACTTACATTTTAAATCTTTTTGAAAATTAAAGGAAATAGATAAATAAAATTTTATTGATATAATTGTTACAATAAAAGTATCGACAGAAAGTATGACGTGGTTGAGCCAAACTTAGGCACGTATGGGCTCGACCGGAGTATTACTACGGCTTTATAAAAAACAGTTTGTGAAGAAATGCTTGCGTTGTGTTCCGACGAATGATGTGGTTACCGGAGGCTTAAACAGGCTTAAGCCCTCTCCTTTGGGGGCACCCTTAAAGCCTGGTTGCAGGTGCTTAAAAGTGGCTGTAATCAGAAACGTTCAGGTAACTACAGGAACAGATATTAGTCATTTAAAACTGCTTGACTTCCTGTACATACCAATCCTTAAATATATACTATACATATATGTATATATACATATATGTATGTATATATACATATATATAAATATACAAACAGAAGCTTAAGTATTATTTCAAAACATACTATACATATGCAGTATACTTGACAAGAAGTAATTATAATCATACTACGTAAGTGATAAATAACAGTCATAGTCCATTTTCTTGAAAATGGTTACTGCTTTCAATTGCCTCAACTACCTGGAAATGCATTCCACAACTATATAGCTTAAACAGTGAAAGGAATATGAAACAATAAAGTAAATCTTGAGATAACCTAAGAAATTTTTATGTGTATAGATTAAGATCGAGTACTGGGAGTTAGAGGCCAATAGTCACCCAAATATCTGTAAAATTAAATGAACGATAGCTATGAAAACGACCACTCTACTGTTTTGTTACATAGCCCTCGCCACTTAATAGATATTGTTAGGAACGACTCGCGCCCGTAACTGACGTCATATCTGACTGATAGCTGCGTTTTTTGCTTTTTTATTCATACTTTAGTGAAGTATAACTATGGAGAAAACACCGAAATAGTCATGTAGTAATTTGAATCTTTTACTATTTCTAAATAAGTCAGTTTAATATATCAGTGTCAGTTACTCAAAATTCAAGTTTTTTTTATCCCACATTTGGTTGTTTTTTTTTTTTAACTGCGATAGGGTGATATGTGTAACGGTAATCAACTAAATACTTAACAAACTTATAACTTGAAACAAAAGTTGACTAAGCCCGTAGTTGATTACCAAGGTGATAAAAACTGATCTGAATAAGTAAGTTATCTTAACAGATACATTTTTATATTCTATTATCATAATACAGATTTTATTTTAATATAATTATTTATTTGATTTCTCGCTTAAGTGAGTCCCATTACTCTTTTTTGCCCTATCATGAAGGAACGTACATCGTGTGATCGTAAAAGAAATGGATTTAGGATTAAATAATATGTTGTAAAGTAAGAAGCAATTACAAATATTATGGCTAAAACAAATTAGAAGCCACTTGAACTTTAGATGGAATTCAGAAATTAGATCATAATTATATTTTTGTGGCTTTAAGTTATGATTATAGTATTAAAAAAAAAATACGTCGCTATAGCACCGCTTACTCTGTGGTGTTGCTTTAGTAAGTGATATGCTATATAAAGTATTCAATGCTACTCAATATTTTAGTTTAAGACTGTCATGTGTGAAGGTTAAGAGTGCAACTAGTTACGATGCCTTTTGGATTGTAAGTATATTGTTGTACATTTTTTTTTGTATAATTACCGAAGGAGCCTGGTGAATGTGTGTGAGTACATCTTGTGTGTGTGTCTTTGACCGTTTTTTTCCGTGAGTAATTTTAGAAATATAGTACACCTATCCACATATAGTATATTTACATAACATATTACATAGTATAATAATAACTTGTACTCAGTACTGTTAATGGTGAAAATTTTAATATTGATTCGAGGTTTCAGACCTCCCTGCAATACCAGCCAGTTCAAGTATGACCCTGACCTGCTTTAAATATTGGTTATACTCCCCAAACCATGAGTATAAGTAACATCGCTTTCCGTCTTTTGTCTTCCACCTTTACCTACTATTTGAGGTTTTTTGAAGTCGTCCCAGAATCTTATTTTCAAATTGCCGATACATACCACAGAATTAACGGAGAAGTCATTTAAAGTGAAAGTTTTTCATCTCTGGAATGAATTACTACTGGCCATCGGAAGTGCACAAACCTTGGTTTATTTTAAGAAATTTTTGGCAGAGCACCATATTTATTTGTGACTTAATCGGTAGGAAGTACCCGTATCTATTTATTATGTTTATTTATATTTTCATTTAAATATTTATGTATGAATATATGTATATGCGTATGCATGTATTTTATATATGCGTTTTGTGTGTCTACGTATATTTGTATACCTATTAAATATAAATTTAGACAAAAGACTCTTATGATGTACATTGTAGCCCTTGTTCTCAATATCTCTCTATCCATGCAATGGATGCCTGGAAGAAATCGCTAATCGCGATAAGGCCGACAATTGTACTTATTATTGGTTACTAAGTAGTTATAAGTAAAATATTGTATCGGACAGTACAAGACGGGTTTGTTAGTCTAGTGGTTAGGGACCCTGACTGCTGAACTGGAGTTCGTGGGTTCGATTCCCACAGGGACCAAACATTTGTGTGATCCACAAATAGTTGTCACGAGTCTGGGTGTTCTTTACGTCTGTTGGTTGAATGTTTGTAAAGCCCCCCGCACAGGAATTATTCCTAATCCAGTAAGCGGACGCATGTAGAATATATTTTCAAAATATTGATAGTATTTTTTTAAAGTACATTTTACTATTAAATGTGAAAATCGTGACAATAAAGTAACTTTTAAAATTTCCCGCTTAAACACGGGCATCGGCAACACGACTTAACGGTTTGATTACGACACTAACAAAGTAACCTGCATAATATTTTTTTAGATATTAATGATTATAATAATTTCTTAGAGTTAGAATATTATCTTCCAATTTAAATTGGACCGACCTTTAGTACAACTCTATCAATAAAAAAAGAAAACGAAATAGTTAAAGTTGTTCATCGTAATTATATGATTATATTATGATTAGGTTGGCGTTTGCATTGCAGTAACTCTTTTTTTTTTTAAATAAGCCTATCATCAGTAGTGACTCTACTTTGCCTGATAGATAGCAATAAATGGAGTCCAATAGTCACCATCCTCATGGCATGTCTAGTCAATGCAAAATGGTGACCAACATTATGGTAGTTTGGGATGCTTTTTCAAGCCCAGCTTAAAAGATCAAAGTGGGAAGGAAACACGTGCGCAGGTAGTAAATTCCAGGCTTTCCGATCGGCACAGGAAGGAAGAACCAAACCCTTTAGTTCGGAATACTAGAGAATAGTTACTGATTTTTTTTTATATTTTTTTTTTGCGATACCCCAAACGAGCAGACGGGTCACCTGATGGTAAGTGACTACCGCCGCTAAATGGGCGTTGCCGGCCTTTTAGGTAGGAGTATATAATATAAGGTCGTATCGGTTCGGAAATACGGCAGGCGACAATTTGTTCCATAAGCTGGTTGTGCGAGGCAAAAAGCTTCTGGAGAAGCACTCAGTGGTGGAGTGCCAATCGTTCAGGTGATGGGGATGGATATTTTGTCGCGTAGGACGATGGCGGAAACCAGCAGCCGGTACAAGTCTGAACAATTCCTCTTAACACTCCCCATGATACAAGCGATAGATGATACAGAGTGAAGCTACATCTCTACGCAACGTCAAGGTATCAAGTCGATCAGAAATATCTTGGCTGTCGATGATGCGAGTCGCTCTCCGTTGAATGCGGTCAAGATTGAGAAGTTGGTACTGGGGTGCACCTGCATAGAGATGAGAACAGTATTCCATGTGCGGCCGAACCTGCGCCTTATAAAATTGCAGGCGGTGGGCCGGAGTAAAATACTGTCTCGATCTGTTTAGCACACCAAGCTTCTTCGAGGCTAATATGGCCTTACTCTATAAGTGAATGCGAAACTGGACTTCGCTTGATATATCGACGCCAAGGATTCCGATACGGGCTGATGCAGTTAGGGAAGTGCTCTCAAATTGAGGTGATACGACCAATGGCATCTTTTTAGCGGTGAACGCGCAAACCTGTGTCTTCGTGGGGTTAAACTGGACTAGGTTAAGTCGACCCCAATCTGAAACTTTTGATAAAGAAGTTTCGATTTCAGACAAAGTTTGGATGATATAGCCCCTTTTCAAGTTTTATATATTTATTATAGTTTTTTAAGTTTAAAAAACTTGTTTAAGTTTAAAACATCACAGTTGATACTCCCAACGTAAGATGTGAGATTAGTATTAACATCTAAATTGTTCACGGTAGTAGGTAGCTCACTACTAGAGACCGGATTATATGAATTTGCATATTTGCCCCATTCTCAGCAGAAATTACATATTGTCTAATGTCTAGTGGTGACGCATATTTTGGTTACCCTAGCGATAAGTGTAATAATAAAATCTTTAACCAAAACCACCGCCAAAACCGCACTCAATTTTTTCTCATAAAAATATTTTGACCTGACCTATCTGATTGTTTACGTTTACAATAATTTTAAACCTACCACTTTTTTCTATTTTCGTTTTCTAAGACTTTAACTTTGTTGCATATTTTACAAATTGACATGCATTTATTACATAGATTTCATGCTTATTTCAATGTTATTAATATATTTTTATGTTGTATATAATTCGGTCCTTATTCATTACCATATTCTGAAATTCTATTTTGAATCTCATTGGCACATCTTACTTTTGACATAAGTAAAGTAACTTGAACAGAGAGAAAGATTCATAGTACAATATACCTTTCATAGTATTGCGTGCGTTAGTGAACAAGAACTAACATTGTGTGTAAGTGTGTTGTATTATGAATTACATAATAACCCACAGATAATATACATATAGAAATTCATACATACAAATACTAAACATATAGTTATAAAAACAAAAGATGTTAAGCTACCGGCAAGAACCGGCAAGTTTGTTTTCGCCAATGGTCTGAAAGGGTGCCTTTACTTTACTCTAAATGAGTGATAACATAATATCCCAATTTTTTTTTCTTTGTTCTAATTACATGTATGACATGCAATATACATATATGTATGTATTAATTTATATTTCAGCATTCTTATTACCGGGCTGTTGGCGTTTGGTGCTTATTGGACGACAAAGTATTTGATGAATATGCCTGAGGGGACTGTCTCGCTCTCGTCTGTGGGCCACGCAGGATCTTCGACGCCCAAATTCTAATTTAAATTACAGTCAAGCACAATATTTGTTTCCGCAATCAAGTAAAATAGCAATAAAATGAATTAAGTTGTTTAGTTGCCTAAATAAAGGCTTTTTTATTTTGTATAATAAAATATGATTTGATGTAACTGTAATGATTTATTTTAATATAAATACAAACTACCAAAACCTCCAACCAAGCAATCCACCACTACTAATTATTATATGAGAGTGATTTCATACAAGCGTCTTCACAAGGGTGTAGACGCTTTGAAACGTATATACTTCTAAAGAGGGTAAATAATTGCATATTTATTTACTATTGACGGTCTGCTACTACTGCTAGTACTAGACCGCAAAAAAACAATACATATCGCCTGCCCCTATGCGGCGATGACGTGCTATCTAGAGACGCAGCACGCACCGTCTGACGGGCCTTCTCCATGAACGGAGAAAGCCGCTCAACGCGCAACCCAACGTCCGCGTGATGCCTCTTATCCCCAGAAACGAGACTTTAGGAGAGATTCGCGGCCACCGCGCACTTGAGTTCTACAGATGGTGAATGGAGATTTTATTTCACTTCCTCCAGAATTAGAAAATTTATGAGTCTGTTCAGAAATCTGAGATCAGTTCTTGGTCTTCCGACACTCATGATAGTTTTTTTTCCCTCTGGTACAATCGATAACAGGATGTTGCATTACAGCTTGGGGTTGCGCTGGCAAAATTGAACTCCTCAGTCTTGAAAGAGCGCATACAGGTGTTTTAAAAGTGATGTCGTTAAGACGGATATGGTTTCCTACCAATTATTTATATAATGACTTGCAAGTGCTCACAGTTATAAAGTATTCTTGCTTTTTTTTTGAACAGCACATTAAAATCCCCTTTAATTTCAATATAAATAAATGCAGAATCGATACGGTGTGTACAATAGAAAAATGTAGATTAGAACTAGCAGAACGTTATTTGTATTATTTTGGATATTTGTATTATAACAAGGTTAACAAAATTTTTAATATTTACCCTAGCACTGTTGTAAAATGTAAATCACGTGTTACTAAATGGTTGATTGGCCTCGTCGTGGTAAATATCAATAAAATACTGAGTACATGTATATGCTCGTAACACACACAATCACTCACATAGACACAAACATTCTCTGCATGATGAAGCATTGTATTTGTATAATGTATTTGTATTATATATGTAATATTAATAAATTCTTAGCTACATCAATAACTTATTCCTGGAACTAATGTCGCTGTTCCCGGATGTGGGCGTTATCGACTCTGCCATAGTTTTAAACTGCTGTAGTGATTATCGAACTCATTGCTGTAATTCTTTTGCTATCTGTTCCAAATTTTTTTTTTATATACTATAGGGGACAGACGAACAGACGGGGCACCTGATGGTAAGTGACACCGCCGTCCAGGGACACTTGCAACTCAAGAGTCGCAAGTGCGCTGCCTGCTTTGAGGGTGATGAGGGATGGGGGATGCAGGGAGCGGAAAAAAGAGAGGAGGGATGAGGAGATGGAAAAAAGGAGAAAGGAGATGAGGGGAGAGAAAAGGGGAAGGGGAAATTGGGCCTTCGGAAACCTCACTCAATTCGGGGAAATGCAACGCAAGCGTTACTTCACAACCGGTTTTCTGTGAGGCCGTGGTATCGCACCGGTCGAGCCGGCCGTAAGCATGGCTCTACCACTAAAAAAAATTATTTACACACAACTACAGCTAGCAGCAGCGACCTTGTGGCAGAACAAAGAGTCGTCAGTTTATTTATTATTGATTTGAAATATTGTACCCTAAAAGAAAGTAAAAAGTAAATTGCGACTATGGTTATGTTTATATCTATATAATTAAAGCTAATCGTGAAAACGTATCCCTACTAAAACGAGCTTATTGTGAAGTAGCAGTTTTTTTTCGCGTCTAGGATGTGTACAAGATTACCAATAAAATCAATAAATATATAAATATTTGACAGTTATTATAATCATAGCCATATTTTATTTTAACGTTTTGTCTATAGCTAGCTTTCTAACAAGGAACTTAGAATACATACTAGACTAAAGTATTATATGAGTATATACTATAATATCTATACTAGTATAAAGAATCTTTTTGTAAGTAGAATGTGGTTAACTTATTTTTATATTATAGCGGGGCACGAGCAGACGGGCCTGATACCTGATGGTAAGTGAGAATTCTGTCCGCCAACACTACTCTCGTCTCATGTGCTTATATAATCTTAAAGAAGAAATGTAAATGTAAGTAATCTCCCAATGCGGTGTATTTATGCAGACGAATTAGAAAATTATAATAAACTGGCATATGATGTAATTAAATCAATGCCTTCTTATAACACCCTAAAAGTTATCTATAGAAACAGATACAAAAAACTGCAAACGGCTACAAATGGACGGCGGTTGTCACTTAACAACAGGTGACCCGTCTGTTCGTCTGTCCGACGACTATATTATTAAAAAAAGTAAATAGAAACAATAGGAAGGAATAAATTCTATTCTTTTTATATTCATGTGTAGATTACGGGACAACCCTTAAAGTATTTTTGTTCCAAACATAAAATAGTGAATGTAGTCGGATTACGTGTTGATGAATTATAGCTTATTCGATCGATCGTATTTAATTCGATCAATTCAAAGGAGGCTGACAGAAGTCGGCCATGGAGCGGACAGTAGTTTTGTAAACAAATGAAAATGTTCATTGTTTTCTTTTATTATGAAATAATATTGGGTACACTTTAGTATCATAAATTTAAAAATATTTTCCTATATTGATTTATGTACTAAAATTCTCGTCTTTATCTTTCTTTCTTTCTTGTGAGCGATATGGCTCGTAAGTGTTGCATACTAAAAAAAGCAACAAAAAAAGTAATCCAAAAATGGGTGGTTTTTGGATTACTTTTTTTGTTGCTTGTTTGCTAATAAATGAAAATCGCATTTACAGATAAAATTTTGGAGTCTGTAATACCTATAAGATATATTAATAAATTTATAACATGGATTTTCCGATTTCGCCTGATAATGGGAAATCTATACATTATTACATCAATAATCAATTGTGGTGCTGATGTGACTCACAGAAGAAGACATATCCATAACCTAGTTGAAGTGCAAAATGTAATTCTAAAATGGATTGCACCGCTAATACTAAGTATTTTGTGTTTCAAATAGCATGAGTAGTGAATGCAAATGCATATACACAAATACTATTTCGAATGCATACTTAACAAATAAAGTCATAAATGCTAACTTTTCACTTTTGTTTGTCAACAGATTAAAGCTCACAATCAGATATTTCATTCTTTTTTTTGTGTATTTGTGTAAAAGTTGTCACATTTTTTTTATTCATACCACAGATTTATTTTTTTATTCATTCGGCTCCGGGCAAGTTGGTTCTGCCAATTGTCTGAAAAGTCACTATACCTCCACTATACACCAAGTCGCTATACCGGCAGTCCAAGATTAGTAACGATTAGTGGCTATCCTACTTTCGTTATTTTATGTTCTAATTACATACGAAATGTAAAACAAATATTTTACCATGTTCCGGGAAAATAAACTGGAGTCGAAATTGTGATAAAATTCAAATGCAAGATATAAGCACGATAGTTGTCACTACGGACACAGGCGAGATCGTTAGAGAGCGATCGAGAATATCGTTTTTTTAGATAAAGGAATTATATGACAAAAAGTCGTAAGTCATAATTAGGTAAGTACGTCTATTAAGTTACATTTAATATTAAGAGTTCTTAATGGAATTAAAGCTTTAATGTTCAAAAATAAAATTTTGACACTCAGAAAATTCAAGTTTACTAGTATCTAACCACTAACTAAAATAATAATCACAAACAGAAAATATTTTTACGCAGGCGGAGCCACAGGCGAAATATTGTTATTAGCTCCCTATAAAAAAATATAATATAATATATAAAATAAATTGTATCGTATCGTAACATATCATATCAAATAATATAACGAGATATAATTATAAGATGGCTTTATTATCAAAATAGCAGACTATTTTGATAATAAAGCCATCTTATAATTATTATATTAATTATTTGTCGATTCACGCATATATAAAGGGAATGACAGATCATTCCCTTTATATATGCGTGAATCGACAATAAAATGCATTGTTATTTTATTTGACTATTTTATTTTTTTAAGTTTGTGGTTTTTTTTTAGTTCCCAGCATATTGCGCGTGTGTTTATTCAACAGAAAACATTGTTCATTTCGGAAAACGTAAAGACTATTGCACATTTACACATGTGGGCGAATTTTTAAAAAAAAATAAACTTTCTTTCTATCCGGTTGGTCAGAACATCTATTAGATATTTATTGACACACATTTTTTGATATAAGGTTACAGGATAATGATTATTTCTCTAACATAATCATTATATTTTTATATTGCATGAACATGTAGTACCCAAATTCATCACATCTTTTGTTGACATTAGTGCAAAATCTAAAACCTTCAATAATCATCACAAGGAGGTAATTGATTTATAAGACCCAACTGTGGCCCAAAGCAGTAGCCCATAATAGAAGTCTAAAATCCATTTTTGCTTAAAATATATATATATATATTTATGCGATAGGGGGCACACGAGCAGACAGTTCACCTGATGGTAAGTGACTACCGCCGCCCATGGACACCTGTAACTCAAGAGTCACAAGTGCGTTGCCGGCTTTTTAGGTAGGAGTACGCTCTTTTCTTGAAGGTTTGAAGGTCGCATCGGTTCGGAAATACGGCAGGCGACAATTTGTTCCATGGGCTGATTGTGCGAGGCAAAAAGCTTCTGGAGAAGCGCACAGTGGTGGAGTCCCAATCGTCCAGGTGGTGGGGATGGATATTTTGTCGCGTAGGACGATGGCGTCTATATATTGTAAATAACTGTTTAAAAATCAATGAATAACCAAATGAGAGGAGAAAGCAGAGGACAAAACATAAGTTAAAATTATTAAGCAACCAAAATAAGTCGATAAAATTAAAATAAGTTATTTTTTTTCTTGTGTGCTAATGATAGGCTTTCAGAACATTATACATATATACAATTTTAATTATAATTACTGCTACATTTATTCAAATTGCTACAAGACTCAAACATTTTCTTTCATATTATTGCTTTTATTTTGTGTAACTAAATGTAATTCAACAGAAATTTAATTTTGAATGAGATAAAGCCTTCTGTTAAAGTGCAAGTAGTTTCCTAATTATCAATATATTGCTTTATATCTAATGTCTAAAATGTTAAAACTATATCATTGAAGCTGATAGTAAAAACGTTTCCTTACTGAAACGAGCCTATTATGAAGTAGCTGGTTTTATTTTCGAATGCGACTCATTTTGTAACGAGGCCTGTCAACGTAAACTGTTAATTGTTAAACTTTAAAGAAGTACATTACTGTCTTGAATATGGTATACGGATTGTAAGTAAATATTATACTGTTCCTATTTTATTTATTCCCGTGCTAGGTGGAACGAGCATTGCAGCATCTGGAGTTTTGAGTTCATGTCATTATTGTAATAAAATTAAGTTTTGCAAGGATTCATACAACAATGCAAATTTTACAAATGTACATGAATTATTTTATAAATGCACAGTGCGGAACTAAGAGACAATGGTGCAACTCTTTATTATCCGTGTTACAAGTTAGTTTTAGCGTGTTATAGGTTCAGTTAAAAATCCCAATACTAGAACTTTTATCCAGTAAAATAAATATACTAGTTTTAAAGTAGAAAATGTATAAATGAAAGAATGTTTTTTTTTTTTATTGATAGTTTATTGGTAGTTAGCCACATCAGCCTCAAAGGTGGGCGGTGCACTTACGACTTTTGAGTTGCAGGTTTCCATGGGCAGCGGTTTTCACTTGCCAACAGGTTACCCAGCTTTTCGTTTGACGCCCTATATCATAGAAAAGAGTGTTGCTCTGAGTACTGTCGGTCTTATTTGATTGGTATATTTGACGGGCCTATTGGTCTAGTGGTTAGTGACCTTCACTGCTGAACCAGAGGTCGTGGGTTCGATTCCCAAATTGCTCTAAATTTACTTATGACTTTAATTTGACAAATAATTTCTCAGTTTGCACGAGAGCCAACTTATTTTTGCTCAAGGTTATGAGGTCTTGAGTTTGATTCTCAGTAGGTTATTTTTGGTTAATATTTGCTGTTTCCGCAAGTCTATGTTACAGCGCGTTTTTAACATTGTAGAGTGTTGGTTTAAGTAATGAGGAAATAGACCGAACTCTACAGCATCGCATCAATACAGGTTGGACAAAGTGGTGATAGATGACAGGAACAATATAAGATCCCAGGTTTCCTCTTAAATTAAAGGGACAAATCTACAAGACTATCATTTGACCTGTCATACGGATCTAAAAGTTGGCCCACAAAGAGAATGGGCGAGAGACGCCTGCATGTCGCTGAAATGCGGTGTTGAGAGGGATGTGCGATATGACTAGGATGGACAAGGTGAGAAATGAATATATTAAAGGGAGCCTGAAAGTATGGATGAAAAGTTGAGGAGCTGTAGATTGTCGTGGTATGAACATGTGATGGGACGGGATGTACAAAATGTAGTGCAGAAAGTTTTATGTATTCAAGTTGACGGATAGAGGAGTAATTGACGACCAAAGAAAAGATGGATGGACTACGTGAAAGAGGATATGGCTAGAAAGGGAATAAAAAATAATCCATCCCTTCCTGAAAACTGCCGTCCAACTTCTATTCTTCCCTTTCTATCAAAAGTTCTTAAGGGGTGTGTTCACAAACAGCTCTCTCAGTTTATCCTCCAAAACAATCTCTTAAGTACTCTGTAATGCGGCTTTAGACCCGGCCCGGTGACTGGCTATATTCGGGAGAGCATGGAAAGCACCAAGGTCTGAACTTTTCTAATGCCATCAATACCTTCAGTCACGACGTCCTATTATCCATCCTGTCTTATTTTATGATCTGATATGACTTCCATCTCACCTGTAGTCTTTAGTTGCTTATTATACCCCTTAGCTCCGTGATTAAAAACCTGGGCCAATGACTTATTATTGTGTATGTATATAATAAGTTTCTAAGTGTATATATGCATGTACATATATGTATATTTATTTATTTTTTTGTCAATGGTACGAAGTTCTTTTTCTTTTTTTTATGTAATAAAACCTTTTTTAGTACATATATCCAATTTTTGGATAATTCTAATTATTGTATAACTTTTTTCACTCTTATTAAGTTTTGCACCTACCACTTTTATTTCTGTAACATCCCAAGGTCGACTGACAGAGAATGCCTTAGGCATTAAGTCCTCCTTTGTATAATATGTGCATGAAGTTCAATAAATAAATAAATTATCAGTATATTAATCTTCTCTTACATCTTCAATATTAAAGGTTCTTGGTAGACGATCTTCATGGTATTTATTAGTTGACTTTGCTAAGTCCTATTACATGAGTTGAATATGTAAGAACTCAACATAAAGGGTTATTCCTTAAAATAAAATGTCACTTTCTTCATCCGTCGCCTTTTGAAATTGAAAAGTAAATTAAAAACCACAAAATTAAAATTATGTTGATTCTGTTTATGAAGTTTAATGAATAAATGATATTGAAACGCTTGCTATCTCGTATACAATTTAGAGTGACAGGACTAGATGTTACGCCAAAACGTATTTGTAACATTATCCCCTGGTAAATGCAAATACACCCACTGATCCGGTTGTGCCCATTCTCGGATAACAAAATATTCTATTACATGTTCGTTGTCTAATAAAGAATTTTGGAAACCTACTGTAGGCCAGCTAGGCAATGAGTCGTTGTTTATTGTCACAAATGAGATTATATTTATTCCAACTTGGTCAAGGGAGTGGTTGTTGAAGCTAGTATAGCAATTCGTTGATTCACTCACACATTATACACATACTCTACAAGGTCTCTTGTGGTGTCTGTGGTTTCTGTAACACCTTACTTTCTGAGTGGTGGTGGAAAAGGAGCTATCTTCTGTCTGCACCGTGTCTTCTTCCCTTTGTCTTGTGCTGTACTCGCAATTCACTATGACTCACGACACGGCGTTTCTACTAGTATGAACTACCACCACGCAGCGTTAAAAATTCAGTGCTGACTTGGCCTTTTACTTGGTTGGAGGTCAGAGTGGCGAATCTCGGTGAACGTAGGTAAGATTGAAGTGGTGAACCCCTCCGACTAACGTGGCAGCAGATCAAGTCACTGGCATTGGATCATTTCCCCCCAAACCAGTTTCAACTCATTCTCTGCGGGACTTTGTGAGGACTATAAAAAAAAAAACTCACAAACCCCGAGTACTGATGTACAGATTAAATAAAAATTCAGACTCTACGACGGTTTCGGAGAGGATATGGCACCATAGACCACATACACACAGCGTGGCAGATTATACAGAAGACCGAAGAATATAATCAGCCCCTGTGTCTAGCATTCGTGAACTATGAGAAGGCCGAAGGCGAGATCTGTGCTGTTATGAAGTCCCTGCAGCTTTGCCAAGTAGATTGGCGATATATCCAAGTGATGAGATGTCTCTATGAAGCGGCCATCATGAAGGCCTATACCATTGCATCAAGTAATCTGACAAGGGGATGTTATATACCCGAAATTGTTCACAAATGCAATGGAGGACATGTTCAAGACGCTTCACTGGAGAGGCGAATACATTCTCACTTGCGATTTGCAGACGCAATCGTCATCACCCCAGAGACGCTGCAAGACCTACAGCAGATGCTGAATGACCTAACTGACTCTTCTGGACGCATCGGCCTACGGATGAACTTGGATAAAACCAAGGTCATGTTCAGTAAATATGTACTACCGGAACCGATTGCGGTACACGAGGCCGTTCTGGAAGTTGTTCAAAAATATTTATACCTTGGGCAGACATTGCAGTTAGGTAGGAAAAACTTCGAGGACGAGGTGAACAGAAGAATTCAGCTGGTTTGGGCAGTGTTTGGGAAGCTACGTCGAGTCTTCTCCTCGTCGATCCCACAGTGCCTTAAGGCAAAAGTCTGCAATGAGTGTGTCCTACCCGTACCTGCATACGGAGTCGAAACGTGGACACTTACGGTACGGCTGGTCCACAATCTCAAAGTTGCTAAGCGTGCTATGTAAAGGGCTATGCTCGGTGTTTCTTTAAGGGATAGCATCAGGAATGAGCTGATTCGGTAGAAAAGCAGAATAATCGACATAGCTCACCGAATCAGCAGGCTGAAGTGGCTGGCCATATTAGCCGCAGAACCGACGACCGTTGGGGAAAAGGAGTTCTTGAGTGGAGACTGCGTCTCAACAAACGTAGCGTAGGACGCCCACAGGCCGGGTGGAGTGACGATTTGCGCAAGATGGCTGGTAGGAGCTGGGTGCGAGAAGCTGAAAATAGATCGAAGTGGAGTGCAATGGGAGAGGCAGTGGACGATGATGATGATGATCAGTTGTGACAAGAATATTGTATAAAATATTTGAAAAGAGTGTCCTTTTAGATTCTAACCTATTCTACTACATAGGATCTACGCATTGGAACAGGCAACTTATTGCACAACTGACTTAGTCTGACTGACATCTTCTCTTGACAATATAAACCGCGGGGGAGCGCTGCTTAGGTACGAATGGGCCGGCTAGACTAGAGTAATACCACGGCCTCACAGAAAGCCTGTGTGACTAAGGATATTGGGGCCCACCTCCTCTCCTCTTTCCCCTCTCTTCTTTCCCATCCCTCATTCCCCTCCTCTTCTTTCCCCTTCATCACTCTCAAAGACGAACAGCGCACTTACGACTCCTGAGTTGCAGGTGTCAATGGGCGGCGGTTGTCACTTACCAGTGCCAACCGCCGCCCATTGACACTTGTTGTGACCCGTTTGCTCGTCGGTCCACCTATGAAAAATTGGTTTAATTATATATATATATAAAGGGTTTTGATTTTCCAATCTAATAAAAAAATCTAAATGGCTTTTATTCTATGGGACAGCGGTAACTTACACAATTCCGTTATTTACAGTTTTATGATAGCATGCATGACGGTTGGAGCAGTTTATTGGATGGCTACATCCAACGATGACGAAAATGTGAAAGATTTGATGTGGTCACCCGGCAGTGGCCTCATAGAGCCAGAACCATGGTTAAAAAGTCCTGACGGGGGATATACTGGCTGGTCACCTGGCCGGACTATTTACAATGGATGGTCTCCGGGTGCATATTTGAATTTGTTTACTCCAGCCATAACCACTGCTCATGTTACAAGCACAACTACTCGGCGTACTACGCGTACTAGGCGAACCAGATTACCACCGACCACTGCTTTACCTGAAAGTTCCCCGCCAGAAGACCTAACACCACCCAGTGAATCATCACCAGGCCAAATTCACCCTCCTTCAGACCAGATGGGTGGAAGGGCCAACATTGCAGGTAATAAATCTTCACAAAGACTTGCAAAAGACGTTTATTTTAAAAACTCTTCCAATTACATTAGACAGCTCTAGTATTTCGATGCCAGTTTAACTTGATTATCATCTACACATTGCCTAACAAAATGCCATAAATCTTATCATAAATATTGTTACAAGGAAAGACCTATTATTTTTCTATTGCATAAAACACTTGTTACTGTAATGTGTATTAGTTAATAAATTTATATAATAGCATTTTAAATATATAAAAAGCTCATCAAAAATTATCATCATTGGCTTTAATATAGTCCTTTAAACGTTGGTTGAGGCCAGTTATCAATAGAAACAGCCACTATCTTCATTGGAAAAAAAATCACAGCCAATCTTATGGATTGTTTTAGGGATGCCAAATTATCACTGCTTTTAGAGTATGCAATACTCTAAAACTGACCATAAATGATAATCCAGCTGATTAAGATCAGGACTAGACAACGGCCGGTCTTCAGCTCCTCCTGACACCTTTTTCGAAAAAATATGGTTCAGTCACTCCTTGATAGCTGACACCCATTAAAACAACAGTGAAGTTGGATAATAATAATGTTGTACACTGCTGAATAATTGGGTAGCTTCTATACAGCTTTGAACATAAACCTAGTCATTCTACTTGTAAAAATATAGCTCAATAGTAAAAAAAAAACTCATAAGTAAATTTTTTTTATGTGACCTCCCTTTACGTGCCGCTTGAGAAGTTATTTGATTTTACTATCCTATTTATTATTAATTTTTTTGAATAATAATGAATAGGCTGCAAGTCAAATCATCTTTTAAAATACGGGATATGGTTCTAGGTGCTGTATACATATATTTCACGATATATAACCTTTTGCTTTCGGACAGGACAGGACAGGATTTTTTCGATTTTTTTCTTTCACAAACAGAGGAGGTTTGATTGTACCTATCAATAGCCCGGTACATAAATATTCCACTAGTACCAAGCTGATGGAGAGTTTTCAAAATAGCATTTGGCTCCATACTTACTTTGTGTAATGCTATCACAGTAATTTGGTTGTCTTTATCATCCCAGTCCATTTTAATATTACAAAAATATTTAACACAGATTGATACATTAACTCAGACTAACTATTGCTATTGCTATTGCTATCAGTATACAAACATACAATTGGTCAAAAGTATTGAGCACCCATAACATCTTTCAGTTTTTCGAGGAGTATCAAATTAAAATTAAATAAAACCTTTTGTGTGGTATTATAGGTATTCATTCATAAAAAATATATATTTTATTGGTCCACCGTTTGCCTTAGATCAGATTTTTTTTTTTCATATACTAACTTATTACAGTCTTCGGTAGTAACGACTGGACAAGCCAGTCTAGAAACTCAATATTGTTTCCCCAAAACTTATGCTGCATGGATGCTGGAATTTTACGGTTGGTACCACACACTCCGTCTTAAATTCTTCGCCTATCCAGCGACGCACAAAGGTCACACCAGGTGTATCAAAAATCTGCAATAAAGAGTGAAATATTGAGAAATAACTATATCATTTACACATTTTGTTCAAACGACTTTATTAAATATTGTTTTTAAATATTGATTAACTAATTCACCTCAAAGTTTGATTTGTCTGACCACATAACATTTGACCAATCATCTGCGGTGAAACTTCGGCTTTTGAATGCCCATTTATACTAAAGAATTTTGCTGTCGACGGAGAGAAGTAGCTTCTTTCTGGATTTACAGCCTCTCAGGCCAGCTTCTTAAAGTCTCCTGCGAGTAGCTCGAGCAGAAATTGTTTTCTTAATTTCTACTGTATTTTTTTCTATTTTTTGAATAATTCTCAGCAAGCGACGATCCTCACGGTAGTGATGCGTGTGCACCCGGTTTGAGGCCTATTTTGATGTGATCCGGAAGTAGAGCATCGCTCAATAGCATATTGCACTACTCGGCGAAAACATTTTAGAAATCTCCACCAGTGATTTCTCTTGATTATACAGAAACTGTATCTGCACGCGTTGTTCTAATGAAAGTTCGTTTATTTTTGGCATATTGCAAGGATTCCACTTGCATCTTACTAAACAAAACACCAAAAGCGCACTAAATCTCTGGAAGTGTCCATAACAAGCGATAGTAGCGAACTGATAAATAGTCACAAAAATTGTGAAATGACAAATTTTATTGTACCAAGGTGTTTTATTGCGGATTATATTTAAACCTTTTTAGATGCCGAAAAAAAACTTTTAACAAAAGACATATTTTTGCCGATATTTAAGTGCACGTGCGAAATATGCTCAATATTTTTGGCCAAGGCTTTATATTATAAATATGTCATAAATATTGACTAGTTTATTCAATTTTTATTTAACTTAATAAACTCTTAAAGTAATTAGCCTTTTTGTACGACTTAAAGAGGGTCCTACGGCATAAACTCGGCTTCTGTACTTGACAGAGCTACTGTTCTTTGCTTTCTTGACTCATAGTATATGCCACACACACAACGATGCATTATTTTTCTTATTTCCTAAACAGTAGTTTTTTCTTCAATAAATAGTTTTAACAATATTTTCAAATGCTTCCAAGGAGTTTCATAAAAACAATTGTTCTATTAATTATAAAGCTTAATTCTCACGCCTTTTTCCTTTATGATTGTTTACTTTTCTATGTGTAATTTTCATATATTTTATTCACTGTGCGCTATAGGAACAACGTAAGTTACGAAGTACTAAAAAACGGAGTACGAAAGAAAATTTAAAACTTCTGGGCTCATTACCCAATAAAACTTTATAATTACTTCCAAAAGACTAAACGACTAAACTCTCACAGCTACAGTACAGGGCATAATAGATGGCGCTAATACTTAACTAAATATTATCCATTTCAACAGACCCTGAAAGGCGTTCAGGAACTTATGCGCCCCCTCGAACGTTATTTCGGTTTGATTACGAAATTTCTCCAATCTGGAGAAGCAAGGACCATAACGAGGAAGCCTATGAAGAAAACCCACAGGACCTAGTGAATACTCGGCCACCAGATAAGCTTCCAGTCGATGGCTGGGGATATGACTACGACAATACGGGTTGAAATATTTTGTAAGATTAAAGAAGTAAATAAAACTAAAAAAAGACTAATAACAATAACGAATTCCATTCATTCAGCGATTTCATCTGTTGGATAGCTCCGTGCTTGAGAGGCTACGCTTCCTTTCGACTTACATCATAACCTTGTTCCTCCTCCTCCATCACAAATAGTGAGTCTTGTTGACTTCAGAGCACCACCGTTTAGTTGAGACAGCGAAGGATAATATTGCTTTATCTGTAAGTACCCAATATAATGATAAAATAAGGAATGATCTCTTTCGGCTACTGAAACCTACAATTATTGGGTTGGGTCCTGCCGGTTCTAATGTATTCCTTTGATATACTCAGATGGACTCAGACTAATTTAGATCTCTACAAAGATATAGAACAAAATAAAAACAGCATCAAAATCAGTAAATTTGTTTAGGAGCTGCGATGCTACAAGTAGACACACAGACACAAGTTCACATAGATAACGTCAAATTTATAAAAAAAAAATCTTGCTGCAGCCATTCGTTATCCTGCGATTAAGAGAGATTAAGATAACTGTCATTGGCATAGTCTAGTATTGGGAGCAGGATCGTCTGTGCAAGCAAAATCTTTGTAGCAATTTGAAGAAATTTACGCAATCTTTGTAAGGACAATTTGCGACTTACCTCCTTTAGTTTTGGTAACCATGTCAAAGTTTTATCAATTAATATCCTCATATTTTTGACGCTATCATTGATCGAAAGCGGCATGCCAATATAACGAATTTGCTTTCGTTGTGTCCATTCAACATGGGAAATCATACATATCGTGACTGTCGGCCATAGTAACTTGAGTTTTTGACACCACCACCTGAACACCATAGTTGATACTCCATTCACAGATGCATTCCAAATCCCTAACTATAACTAGGAAAGCTTCGTAAATTGTATTTAATGGAGCTTGAGTGTAAATTTAGAGATCGTCTGCATAAAGTTGGTAGAATAAAAATAATTGTTAGGAAATGGTATTAATAAAATTGCGAAAAGTAAAGAGGATAAAACGCGACCCTGCGTTACACCGAGCGAGATATTACACCTAGAGAAAACTGAATCCTTAATAAGGATACACAATACGTTGGTGGTGACCAGATAGATAATGGTGCAAGTTTACTACAGGAATGTTTTAATTCAAAAGCAAGTAAGCTAGATATGACATTTATTGGTAGACTGACGCGCTATCCGCATTACACTTACTTTCATAATATTGTAGATATAACACCTTCACCCTTATTTTAAAGTATTTTATTAGTAATCTTAATACAAATACATGTTTTATATAACATAATCGAGAGAAAAAAACCTTAGTTATCCTTGTTGAGTCGACTTCAACGTCACAAAGATTGGCTTATCTTTAAATGTCAGTAATGGTTAATGACGTCTTCTGCGCGACGTGTGTGCTAATACTTATTGTCTCAGACTCGGGCCTTGATGGTCTCCAAGATGGTACTGTTATTGTAAGACTTGCCGACTGTTGTCCTAGCCTAGCATTCACAGAAGCCATATAGTCGTTCTTAACCTAAACAACCTCTTGAATCCTTTCCAGTCCGGCTTCCGACCTGGACATAGCACTACCACAACCCTAGTCAATATTACAGATGACATTAGATCAGGTATGGAAAATGGCTACCTTACAGTATTATCTTTACTAGACTTTAGCAATGCATTTAACACTGTCGATTTGGACATACTAATAGCCACACTCCGCTCTATTAACATATCTCCAACGGTGCTCGATTGGTTTCATAGTTACCTGTCTGACCGCCGTCAACGTGTTCGAATCGAAGAAACATTTTCTTCATGGTGTAACACATCTGTTGGTGTGCCGCAGGGTGGCGTTTTATCTCAATTACTCTTCACAATATTCATAAGTAGTATATCCTCTAAACTTGTTTCATCGTACCACCTATATGCTGATGACCTGCAGATTTATACACAAGCTCCGCTAGGAAAGCTATCCGAAGCAATTAACATTATAAATAATGATTTAGCCCACATAGCTGAATGGAGCTTTGAGCATGGACTTACAGTAAATCCTGTTAAAAGCCAGATTATTATAGTTGGAAGCCCTAGACTCATACCGAAAATTGAGTGGTCGAGTCTCCCACAGGTCGAATTTAATGGCACTATTTTACCTTTTTGTGAAACTGTGAAAAATCTGGGGATTTGTATAGACAAAACATTGTCATGGGGTCCACAGCTGCAGGAAGTCAGTCGAAAGTTGTTTGCGTCAATAGGGTCCCTGAGAAGATTGCGTAACTATCTTCCCATTGACACTAAAATTGCGCTGGTTCAATCTCTCCTCCTTCCAGTCCTCGACTACGCCGACGCCAGCTATCTTGATCTTACTGTAGACCAACTTGATAAACTTGAGCGTCTTCAAAATGTCTGTATTAGGTTTATATTTGGGTTACGCAAATATGACCACGTTTCTGAATTTCGTAATAAGCTCAATTGGCTCCCTATACGGCTTCGCCGAAATGCTCATATTCTCTCCCTTCTTTATAATATTCTGTTTAATCCCTCTACCCCTTTCTACCTCAAGGATCGTTTCGAGTTCCTAAGTGAAACACATCTGAGAACACTGAGGTCATCGGAAAACCAGCGCCTGAAAATACCATCGCACTCCACAAATTTCCTCCACAAATCCTTTGCAGTGCAAGCAGCTCGCCTGTGGAATGCATTGCCTGAAACAGCGAGACGTGCTAAATCGCCAATCATTTTTAAAAAATTAGTCTTGGAACACTATTTGTCCTTATAGTTGCATGCATATATTTATTATTTTGTGTTGTATGTATATGGTAGGTGTATGTTTATATGTTGTTATATGTAGGTATATGTAGTGGTATGTATATTTAGTGTATGTATATAAACGTGTCAACATATTTCTTAATATAGCATTAGAGTAACCTTCTTCTGAACTTCTTCATTTGTACATCTGCAAACTGCCCTACTTACTAATCCATTGCACTTGTCCATTACAAAGGTTGTCTGGAAGAGATCGCAGCTAGCGATAAGACCGCCGATTGTACCAGTTGCTCGTATATTATTTGTTTCATATTGTTTATATTTTTGTGTGTGTACAATAAAGAATATTGTATTGTATTGTGTATTGTATAGTCTTCCATTGTTTCTCGTGCCTAAGTATAGAAGCTCATTGTTTTCTGAAAACTGTTGTCTGAAAAGTAGCTGCAACTACGATGTTCAAACTTGCATAAGTTCAAATGATTAGATTGTTATTTCTAAGTTTGTAATCGTTTTTGTTGTTAGAAGAGAAGAATATTTTTAAAGTTCCTCAGTTGTTGGATGGCCGTTACTTGTTGTTCTTGGTTTACTAAAATATCCTCCATATTGGTGCTAATGATTGAGAGATTCAAGAGTATTCAATTTACAAGATAAGACTGTACAAATCGAAGGGTCTTTTTAAATCTAACTCGTGAGACCCGGTAGGTATTCCACCCGAACTAATTCCGCAACCACGAAAAGGAAAGAAAGCACTCACTCCTTAATGATGATATTACCCTCAAGTAGGCGACGCGTTAGTCTCTGGGTCTTATGTGCTGAAACAAATACTTGCCTGTGACAATGAGATACTGTCACTTACGATATGCGACTGCACAGATGGCGTAGCGGTTAAGTGGTCACATCACCACTACGCTGCCGTGCCAAGTGTTATGGGTTCGATCCCCGCATGGGACAACAGTTTGTGCAATTCTCAAATTGTTGTTCTGAGTCTGGGTGTTCTTTGTGTCCGCGGGTTTATCCAAAGGGTAAAACTGTACCCTATTACTAAGACTCCACTGTTAGGCTGCGTCTCATGAACCGTGATAGTTAGACAGTTGAAATTTTCTGATGTATTTCTATAGAATACCTAAAGAATAGCTCTTTGAGCGCGTTCTAAATACAGTAACATTGATAGTTCGATAACATTAATAGTTTACATAACTAAAAATAGTTTGACAAAACGACAAATATAATTGCTTTAGTAATTCGTAGTCGGCTACATTGCAAAGATGCTTAAATACATACATCAAAGTGTCTAGGGATCAAGTACGTTTTACTAAAATTGAGGATTATTATTTTAACTTTTTTGGATCTTCATTGACTCGTTTTAGTGAATTTCACTATTTGAATAAACAAATTCTCTTTCTTTTTTTTGCACAATATTGAAAAATATTTTTATTGCATAAAGAAATCGCATAATTTACGAAAAACAACTTGGATTTGAAAAAACATCAATAACAAGCAACTGTTTTCACAGTTTACAGACGAATTTAATAAAAAAAAAGCTTTTGATACTTTAAATTATGATGTAGTAAACAAAAATGCAGCAGAATGGTATACCGATCCAATGTTGAAAAGGTTCAAAGATTATCACCTAAATATATGTATATAATTTAGTTAGTATAGCCGTGGGTGTATTAACGATATGAGTTACATATGGATCCGTCTATGAATTTGCTAATCACAGCTTACGAGGACCTAGATATTGCCGAGAACTTGATGCAAAGTAAGTTTAACCTTAACCTTGTACGTAAATGAGCTCATGACGTTCGCTTAACAATCAAGTAGCAAAAATCAAAATTCATGCACATTCATTCACCGTACTTAAAAAGTCAAATAACCCCAAAAATTGTAACTCACGATTATCAGTGTATGCATCAGTGCCTGGATGTTTATGACTCTAAACCTGTTGAGAATGTTAAGGAACATACAACTGTCCATACTGTTATTTAGAGATAAGCTAGTCTATGTGACTTTTAAGTAGGTTCAACAAGGATAAGGATAACCGAAAATGTTATTAGCTAATAAGTGATGACACAGTTTTTTTTCTCTGTTATGTTTTAGAGACATGTGTTTATGTTAAGTTTACTAATTATTACAAAAATATGTTGTATTGTAAAATAAGGGCCGAGGTGTTGTGTCTACATTGTTATAAACGTAAGCGTAGTGCGGATGGAGCATCAGTCTAACAATAAATGTCGTATCGAGCACACTTGCATTTGATTTAATACCTTCCAGTAGAACGTCGCCACCTACGTATCCGCATTGAGGATTCAGTTTCCTCTTGATGTGATATCTCGCTTGGTGGGTTTGATTTTAACCATTTTGTTGATCGCAATATTTATTAACACCATTTCCACATAATTAGTTTTATTCCACCATCTTTATGCAGACGATCTTTAAATCTCATCATCAACTCAAGCTCCATTAAATACAATTCTGCTTTTCTGGTAATAAATAGAGATTAGGATTGTAGCTGTGAGTGGAGTATCAACTATGGCCTTCAGGTGGATTCCTTTAAAAACTCAAGTCATTATGGTGGGCAGTCATGGGATGGTGTCCCATGTTAAATACGCACTTAAATACAACTTGATCGCCTTCAAAAATTTTGAATAAAGTTTATATTTGGCCTAAAATATAACCACTTATCTCAATACCGCAATTTTCTCAAGAGGCTGCTGATTCACCTTTGTAGGAATACTCATATTATTTCTCTACTTTATAACAGATTGCTCAACAGATTCTCCTTATCTCTAAAACGTTTTAATTTCCTACGTGTTGTTACGATAGTCGGAAAACTGCAAATACCAATGACCATTGGACAAAGTCTACTGATAAATCTTATACAGTTGAAGTAACACAGCTTTGGAGTGCCCTACCAGTATCTATCAGACGAGCTCAATCATTAGGATCCTACAAAATAAATATTATTAGAATTTTTTTTACAAGGTAAGGCCTAAGATAACTATAATTAGGTATTAACTTGAATCTGTAATTGTATGTATATAACTATATGTATGTGTGTGTGTGTGTGTATAGTATGTATATATATGTATCTGTTTGCGCCATTAAACTAGCACATTCCATAATTGTATGTACACCACCACCAAACATACTAATTCATTACAGCCTTGTCCATCTAAAGGTTGCGTGTAAGATATTGGCCGTTATGATAAGGCTGCCTATTGTACGTTCTATGTGTAAAAATATTAATTTTATTTTTTATCTACGAGGAGCAATTCAAAAGTTTCGGTAATGTTATAATCTCAAGAACTAAACAAGCTAATATTTCTTTTTTTAACATAATCTTCTTCTACTTCAACACATTTGTAATATCGCTTTTCAAGTTGTCGTATTCCGGTTAAAAAATTTTGTTTCTAAGTCTCAAATAATTCATTTAAAAAAGTAAACTTCAATGCGCGCATCATAGAATTTAAGACATATATGGTTTACTCATACTTGAATAGGTGGTTAATACCTTAATAACACCATGTTCCATGACCAAGAATGGTCCGTTCAGCAAGACTCAGGGTGGTTGGAAACTAAACATGACTTCATCAGAGCTGAAGACTGGCCGTCATCTAGTCCCAATCTTTATCCGTTGGATATTGATTTATGGTCAGTTTTAGAGAATATAACATGGCATGGCTTTAAACGCCATGATAATTTGGAGTCCCTAAAACAATCCATAAGATAGGCAGGGAAGAATTTTCCTATGGAGAGAGTGCGTGTATCTTTTGATAACTGGCATTAAAGGACTGTATTAAAGCCAATGGAGATCATCTTGAATGACTTTCGTATATTTTTAATGCTATTATATTCATGTATAAACTAACATATACTACGGTAATGAATGCTTCATGCAATAGATAAAATAAATCTTGTAACGATATCAAAATCAAAACCAAGACCATTTATTTCGATTAAACCAATCATAGGTGTTTTTGAATTGTCTAGAGAAGAAGTCAGTCAGATCAAGTCAATAGTGAAGCTAGTTGCCTTTTCCAATACGTATCGATCGTACGATCCCATCAAGAAGAACATGCAAAAAAACTCCAAGGACACTCTTGTCAATTATGTATTTATTATTATTGTATTGTATCAATATCAGCAATAAAAATAATAATAACAATTGAGAACTACAAAAAATAAGTAAATGTTAAAAGAAAAAACGAAAAAATGAGTAGATAGTCATTTACAGTATATCTGTAGAGCAGGACTAGCAAGTTGCCAAGCAATATTTACCACTAGGTATATATGTACACGTACAACATAAATACGCATAAGTTACGCAATCGTCGAAAGGACCCCGCTGACGCGAACAATTTGCGACCTAACTTTTCTCTTTTTTTTATATTAAAGGGGTCAGATAAAGGAGATAAGGATGAAGAGACGGCGATGAGGAGATAGGCAAAGGGGAGGTCAGGAAAGAGGAATAAGGAGAAGGGAGTTGGGCCTCCGGAAACCTCACAAATTTCGGGTAAATGCAACGCAAGTTTTGCTCATAATCGGTTTTGTATTCATGGTATTGCATTGGTCGAGCCGGCCCATTCGTTCCTAACCATGGCTTTACCAAGTAAAAATGGCTCTACCTGTTTTAGTTGTGGTCTCCATGCCAAAGTTTTATCAATTAATACCCCTTAATTTTTTACGCTATCACTGATCGATAGCGGCATGCCATTATAACCAATTTATGGCAGTTGTGTCCATTCAATATGGGACATTATACAAAGGCTGCCCACCATAATAACTTGAGTTTTTGAGGGGTTCCACCTGAAGGCCATAGTTGATTCTCAAACTCACAGATATGTTTCAAATTCCTAATTATAACTAGAAAAGCTTCCTGAATTGTATTTAATGGAGCTTAAGTGTAAATTTAGAGATTGTCTGCAAAAAGTTGGTTGGATGAAACAGTAGCAGAGTCATGCTTAGGCACGAATGGGCCGGCTCAACCGGTACGATACCACGGCCTCACAGAAAATCGGTTTTGAAGCAATCAAGCAAACATGGCATTTCCCCGAAATGAGTGAATGAGAGTTTCGGGAGGCCATAATCCCCCTCTCCTTTTTCCTCACCCTTATCCTCCCTCCCTCTCTTTTTCTCATCTCCTTATCACCCTCTCTTGTTTTCCCTCCCCACAATCGCTCATCCCTCATCACCCTCAAAAGCGGGCAGCCCACTTACGACTCTCGAGTTGCAGGTGTCCATGGACGGTGGTTTTTATTTACTATCAGGTGACCAGTCTGTTCGGTTGTCCCCCTAATATATAAATATATTTGGAAATGGTATTAATAAATATTGCGAAAAGTAAAGGGGATAAAACGCCACCCTGCGGCATATTAAGCCAGATATCACACCAGGAGGAAACTAAGTCCTCAACGAGTGTTAAATCAAAGGCAAGTGTGCTCGATACGACATTTTTGATAGACTGACGCGCTATCCGCATTGCACTTACATTTATAATATCGTAGACATTACAAATGTAAGTGTAATGCATTAATACACATACCTCATAAAACATAACAGAGAAAAAATACTGGGCCATCACTTATCAGCTAATAGCATTTGCGGTTATACCCGTAGAGACTTAAAAGTCACAAAGACTGGCTTATCTCTAAAAATCAGAAGAGGTAGCCTACCAAAACAGCCTACTCTCAATAAAACTACAACAAAACATACTTAGAACTGTAGTAAATTAAATTAACTTATTATATTTTACTCTTTGTGGTTTTTTAATCTATCTTCTCAAAACTATAGCGTACAGGCCGCTTACGAGACCTTACTGAGCGGCTTCTTACTGCCACGTCGTCAGTCATCCTTGTAGGTTTATTTTCATTTGGCGACACATTATGTAAATACGGGTTTAGATTTCTGGTACCCCAATTATCAGAGCCGCTATAGTCACGATACGCTTATCAAGTTGTCCAATCTCATACGAAGACTATATTACTAATATTACTTAATATTTTGGTTGTACTATCACCAGTGGTAGCGCGTTCAATATTTCTGAAAGCTAATAAAAACCTTAATAATACTGTCACGTCTAATTTCAGTTTCAAAGCTTTTTTATCGTGCGCTTACCAATCTTTAAAGCGCTCTCAGCCGCACCGTTGGAAGCCGGGTGGTAGGTAGAGAGCCATGAAGGTCTGCTCAGCATCACTATGTTTTAAAATATTCTGAAACTCCGGATTCTATAAAGGCGGCCCAATATCACTAACAGTTTGTCTTTGGAGGCCAATTGCGACCATAGTTAACGTAATACAGCGTTAACTGTACACTTATTAACTCGCATTTGTCATTTTAATCGCTAAGATTGGAGCATGAGTCAACAAAAATAACATCGAGGATCGACTCAGGTGTTAGAGCAATTATTATTCGACTGGGCAAGACTGCGACAATAACATAGCCCTCCTTGGGTTATGTTATTCTCGACACAAAGTCTTATTGTACAAGTAGTACCGATTGGAAACCGGTACTCTTTGTAGCAGTTAAATGTTTTTGCAATAATTCTCATTGTTCATTTCAAGTAATGTTAAGGCATTTTCAGAGTCATTAAATGGGTGACCATTCAAAGTTATGATTTTTGTAAAATATGGATAATTTGCTGTACATGTAGCCATATTATATCAATGGAGACCTTATATTAGTGTTATGGTGACAAGTTGACCACTGAAACACACCATGAAATGACTAAGACCTGACCAGTATAAACATACCTATAATAATATAAACCAAGACGTATTATTTGAAATCGAAGAGTGTCGGTCCACAACATATATTTATAAATAAATTTTTAAAACATAAAAAACTATATTGAACTAATAGAAAATAAACAAGAGTTACAATATTTTTAAACCTATTTTTATTTCAAACTATTATCATCAGTTTAATTTCTCTTTTGTGTACAATTATAAAAAAAATAGATTGGTAAGATAGAATTTGACTTCTATGTTAACCAGGGTAATGGTGATAACTATTAACCTGACACATTTCTGTCTTGGATTGTACAGCCGTTTTTGTGAGACAGTATCAAGACATAAGCCGAGCTTGTACTTTGTATACTGGACTAATCTATTTATAATATATGTATATTTATTCATACATTATAAATAAATTACACCCAGACACTTACTGAACTAATGATCGTGCTCACCACACAATTACTTGTGTTGTGTGGTGGGAATTGAACCCACAACATCTGGTTTAGCAGTCAGGAGTTAATCATTACAGTGAACCTTTCACTCGTCCCACATACATATTATTAAGATTATAAAGCAAAGAGTGGGTACTATTGAAGATTTCTAATCGTAGTAAACAGTGGAAATACATGGTTTAATGCATCAACTCTTTTTGTAATCTATTCAGTTTTGTATCTCTAAAATAATGGAATGAACATGTAAAGACACCGCGATGAGGAAAATACTCATAATTATCATAATTCATAACTATCGAACGATTTGAGCCGTGCGCGAGTGGTCTCCCATCAAACTGGAAGAAACGGAGATCCATTTAGGCTTACTTCTAGTAAGTTGCTTTTCGCTTTGCATAAGATTGAACAAATCCATTTGTTTATACAATCTTTATTGTTTGATTTAATTATTGCATATTTTATCTCTTTCTAGCATTTGAAATACCATGTTTTGCAAAAAGCAATTCATATTTAGAAAAAATATTTTAAATACCTGAATATTGCTTATATATTTAGTTTACGTTTTCTTTAAAAATGAATGTTAAATTTTGTAAAAGTCATATAATAAACCGTAATGGTGAGAACTTTACCTTACTGGAACAAAGCCTATTGTAAAAGACGAAAGATATCTACTCGAATGCGATTCACATTGCAAAAGGCCCTGTTGAAGAGCGTCGATTGAAAGTACAAATTGCTTACGGCAAAATGGTGTATGGATAGTAAGTATTTTTCTCTTTCATTACACAATTAATAGTTAAGTTTAGTTAGCCTAAACTTCAATAGCTAAAGTCAATAATATGTCTTAGTGTGTCACTTATCAATGTTAGTGTTTATACATTTATATTTTATTTCACTTTAATATATAAAATACCAAATTAGTATAAAAATGAAAATGATAATTTTATCATATTATTACTTAGTCAAGAAATAATCGTTATTAAAGTTGAAGCATAGATAATTATTTACTTTCTTTCGTATAGCTCCCAATTCACGTTCCACCAATTACCCATTATATATACTAATTCTTTTTATTTAACTTATGTTAATGGCACTTATTACATGTAAAAATATTGTATTAAATTATTATGTAATAATTTTTGTTATTTACAGCCTAATAATGGGTGCCGTTTTGGTGGGCTCAGCTGTATGGGGAGCTAAATATTACACTGACAGCGGCGGCTCTCCTGAGCCAGATTCTGAGAGTAAAGAAAATGAGGAACATAGTACCAAGAAGCCAGGCGGCGAAGGAACTGGTGTGGGTGATAGAACTGGTACCGTTAGCGAGAGTCCTGGAAGTACAACGACGCAACCTTATATAACAACAACTACGACCACCAAAAAGAAACCTACTAAAAAGAAAAAAATACGTCCAAATAAAGCAGGATATGTTGGTAACGGGTGGTGGCAATCGAATATATATTTTGGGTGGGAACCGGATTCGTTTCCGAACCTGGAATGGGGTAATGGTATAAAACCTCCAAAACGACCAACTATTTCTGACGCTTTAAATGCTTTGCTTGCTTCCTACAATGATGAGCGGCCACCGAAGGTTCATGCACCAGCCACTGATTGGTTAGAAGATTTACAAAAGTTGTTTGTTGAAGGCAAACAACCGGGAAAGCCAACTGAAGGCTTTGCTGGATGGATGTTAAGCGAAACTACAACAACGACTGAGAAAATTACATCTCCACCACCGCTAGAAGTAGAATATGTTTCACAATATGAACCTATTGTCGTGACTGTTAGCAAGGATCACCTTAAGCCCCCACCTGGTGGCTGGGGAGTTGATTATAACCCATATTTTTATTTTAATGGGTAACCTATGTTGATAACTTGAATATATATTTTGCCATTTTCTTTTATGTATTAAGTATATTACGCTTATCTGCTTCTCCGGCTTCTTACAACTATGTGTTACAGTTTTATTTAATTATTTATGGAGGTAAACAACCTACTCTATCCTGACAATACACAATAATGAAGAACATCAAGCTAGTTACTGGTCCTCACGTTTAATTATTAATTAAATGCAAAATTGACCATATTATGTTGCAAAATACATATATCTATAATAAACACATCATTCTATGATTATACCAGAACAATACACAATTTAAAAGCATAATGTTTCTGTTTCGAAAATAATAAGTTTAGCCGAAGAACTGTTCGCTCATTCATTTATTCGAGTTTTAGAAGTTTAGTTCTAAATAACATGAATGGTACAGCAAGGTATTTTTTTTAGAAATCACATATTTATTTACATAAATTTTTATGTAAGTTATGTTTACAAAATAGTTGGGGAAAATTGATGTTATTTGATGCAATTTTTAGTAAGTAGATGAAACTTCTTACAAAGGCTCTAATATTGATGCGAATGAAACGGGATTCATACACGGTAACAGAAATATTTTAGAAATATTGTGGGTTCCATATCGGTGATGCGTAATGCAACATACTTCTAACGAAGGTGCAGTACAGAATTTTAGACGTTTTAGCATTTTGAAAACAAAACTCAGTGCCTTAAAAGCCTTTGATAGGATATCGTCAATGTTTGTCAAAGATCATCTTCGAGTCGTGGATGACACCTAAATCACATATAGCTTTAAAGCTAAGCGACGACGTCCGTCCATGGACACCGTAAATTCAAGAGTCTTAAGTGCGGTGCCCGCCTTTGAGGGTGATGAGGGATGGGGGGATGAGGAAACGGGAAAGAAGAGAGGGAATAAGGAAAGAGTATGAGTTAGTTCTTGGGACAGCTCACTTATTTGTGTGTTGCTTCACAACCGTGATATCGCACCGCTCAAGCTGGCCCATTCGTGTATGAGTATGGTTGTGAAGCAACGCTTGCGTTGGTTTCCACCGAAATGAGTAAGGTTTCCGTAGGCCCAACTTCCCTTCTCCTATTTTTCCCTCTCTGACCCTCCTCCAGTATTCCCATCTCCTCGTCTCCCTCTATTTCTCCTCCCCGCATACCCTCATCCCTCATAATCAGGTTGAGGTGCAGAGTTGCAGGTGTCCATGGGCGGCAGTTGTCAATTATATGATGAAAATAACATGAACCTAATTATCATAAACTCTCAAAATCCAAATTGAGGCTGTTAGTTCCGCTTTCAATTACATAGATACTCTAGCAATCCTCGTCATACTGTAGATACGTAAGTCTGCCACAAAGAGGTAAAGGACTGTTTTAGTGATTGTGAATTGATTGATTACTCTTCATTTACGTTAAAAAAGGCTGGAAAAGCTTGAAGCGCAGGAGAAAAGCTGTTAACCGATAATTCTGCAGTTGCATTGCATTCACGTTGTCTAGAGCGTAGAAAAAGTCAATATTTTTTGACGTTATTGATTTTTGAGGATTGCCTCCGTAAAAGGACCCGATGACGGTGTACGTGGGGTACAGTCCACCGCCCCAATCGTATAGTGTTCCGCGCGCCTCCGTCAGGGAGTGATGGTGGGGGGACCGGCACCTTTCCCCCCTTAAAAACGAGATGGGGTCTGCTTCGGACGGTCACCTGCAGGCCGCTGAAAAATATCGTGTTCCCGCGGCCCTCGGCAGCAGGTTCGAAGAAGGAATACAAACCCCTCCGCTGATGCCCCTGGCGGAGGATAGTCCATGATGAATTTCCCCTCGTTAAGGTGTAAAAATAAAAAGTTACTAAACATTAAACGAACAGGCCTGTCAAGAAAACCGTTTTAATTTTCATTTAAAGCATAATCTGCTCTTGCTTAACCTAGAAAACTTATAATTTTAATACTTTAGAACTAATTGGTGTATGAAAAAATCTATTACATAATAACCGCATAATTCGCATCGTGTCTCTGTAGAGTTTGAATAATGAAATTGTTATAATAAGTAAGTATTTTTAGAAAATTCCTATTTATTTTAACACACAGTTTAATATAGAAAGCTAATAAACTTTGTGTTAATGTAACCGATTACATTTTGGTCTAGAATATATGTATACACTTAAAAATGGTATGTTTTAATAGAATTAGATTTATTAGACTCTTACTAAAAGTTCTGTAAATTTTGACAACCTGTAAGCATGTTTATTGGAGCTCTAATAATAGTGTTCTTTATTTTCGATTAGTCGTGGAATCTTTAAGTTATAATACTTATAATAATATGAATAATCGTATATTACCTTAAGGTACTTAGGTAAAATTGGTAACGAGTGTGAAGGTGGAGAAACAACGGCTAGAGTTATAAATAAACGTTTTAAATGGTTTTTTTTATAGTTTATGTTTATTTTTTATTAGTTTTCAATTACAGTTCGACTTTAATTATTTTTTTCGTGTGGATACCCCCACGAGTCGTCACCTCACCGGAGCTGACGGTGAGGTGGTATGGAGGACTCGAACCGAATAAAACCACATAGTGTTCCGTCACGAGAGCGTCTATTGCTAGGGACCCGGGATACCCTCAGACGGAAGTTTCCGGGAACCCAGACAGACTTGGCCACCTACTATGAAACACCATAGCGGTAGCCTTTTCAACAAATCAGTAGAGTCTTGGGCCTGCTTCTGGTAGGATGACAAATAGCACTGTCCGTAGGTCATTTAGCACTCTCTAGTGCCTGGTGCGTCTACTGCGAGACGGAAGATTATTAGTTCTTCATTGTCACTTCTTTGGCATGCATCACTGACTCACAGAATGAGACACCGAAATCCCACGCACTTTCCCCAGGCTCACTCTCCAGCGAGCTACTCGCACCGATAGCCCCCGGTCTATACGACACAGGTACTTAAAGAGAAAACGTGTAGGTTCTGATAAAGTTCGGTTCTAATAAAGTAGTAGTAGTTCAGATATCTGCCTTTTACAATTTTATTACATGTTTTACAATTCTTTATCCAAGTCCCACTTTTTACAAATGTAATTACTACTCTTCACCTTATGATAATAAACGATATTAAAATTTACTTTTTATTATATTTTAATCATCAGTCACATCAACATACCTTATTAATTATTAAATAATAAATATATACATCTGAGGTAAACAAACTCATTCCGCCTTCTTATTGGGTATTAGTATTCATTTATTTTATCAGACAGGTAATTGGTGTATTTAGGTTATATTTACTTACAGATTTAGGCGCAGGTCATTAGCGAATCACTGATAGACTTTTTAATCGTCTATTTGTCTACGGTATCAAAATGAAACTATTAATAAACTAAATAAATCCGTTGCGCATTTGGTAAGAAATAAAAGACGGCTACAAAAAAATAATCACTCTTAGGAAACTTCATTGTATTATGATACGAGGCCTTAGAAACATCTTAGTTATGTCTGATACATGAATTCCAAACATTAAAAATAAACAACAGTATCTTTTATAAAAACATAAACAACAGCGCATCATTATTCTTTCATTAGTGGAACGTTAGCCAAGAGCTGTTGTCGGTATAAACCGCTATCAATGGATATTAAAAACAAAGACAATAAAATTACTAAATTGCAATGGGATTAGCTGCATTGTAAGTTTTAGTCCTTTTTTTCTTTTCGAACAATTCTTAAACTATTGAACTAAATGTGAATTATTAATTAAAATATGAAGGCCACCTGCTATTCAGAATTTTATATTTGTTGTATATTTATTTTGTTTTAAATTTTTTTTTTATTCGTAAGCCTACCATAATGACTTCACTTTGCCTGATGGTAAGCAATAAATGGAGTCCAAGAGTGGTGGTCACCATCCTCATTGCATGTCTAGTCAATGCAGCATGGTGACCCACACTATGGCGGCCTGGTGAGATGCTTTTTCACGCCCCGCTTAAAAGACCCGGGATCAAATTGGGAAGGAAACACGTGCGCTGGTAGGGAATTCCAGGCTTTCACTGATCGACACAGGAAAGAAGAGCCAAACCGTTTCGTTCGGGATCGCATATCTTCGACTCGCAAACGGTGACTCCTCAGACCAGCACGTGTAGTCCTGTAGAGGAAGGGAGAAGGTGGGACCAATTGGAAGAGCTCGTCAGAACACTCCCCGTGATGTAGGCGATAGAGAACTGCCATAGAGGCGACATCATATAATACGGACTGCGCGTCGCTGCAACCGATCGAGAGCGTCAAGCAGATACTGCGCATAGCCATCCCAAAGATGAGAGCAGTACTCCACGCAGGAGCGAACTTGGGTCTTATATAAAAGACACAGATGCTCGGGCGAGAAGAACCGTCTCACCTTGTTCAACACACCGAGCTTCCGCGAGGCCGCCTTAGTGACGCTCTCGATGTAATCACGCGGATTGAGATCCCGACAGATGTCCATACCCAGTATACTAAGCCTATCCTGTAGTGGCAGTTGAGTGTTCTGAAGAGTAGGAAGGGGAAGGAATGGAGACTTTTTGTTTGAAAACGCGCACGCCTGTGTTTTCTTGGCGCTGAACTCGACCAGATTCTCATAACCCCATTGAGAGATGCGGCTCAGGACCCGGTCGAGCTCAGCAACAAGCTCCTGTCGTTTTCCCTCAACGTCTGCTGGCTTGGCAGCAGGATGTCCAAAGTATCGCCCGTGTACTGTGCTGTCGTCTGCATAACAATGTATGTTGCCAAGAGCCAGCATATCATTGATATGCAGAAGGAACAGCGTGGGCGATAGGACGGAGCCCTGAGGTACACCAGCGCTAACCTCCTGGAAGTCAGAGGCCGCGCCGTCACAGAGAACCCTAATGCGGCGCTTGTGGAGGAAAGCAGCTTGGCAATGTCGAGGCTGATGGCCAAGGAATGTTACAATTACAATTTATGTTACATTACTTTTTAGTTGTGATAATTTGGGTAACACGTAACACTGAAATTGTTTATATGACCCTGTTCCTCTCTTTAGTGTCTATGGCAAACCAAGGATAATCAATTTATTAAATTTCGTAAATTATACATAATCATCACTTCATCCAGAGGACTTGAACTGCTGGCTATATGCCTGCAAATATGTATTAAATGACATAAATATTCCTGTTATTATTTCAGGGCTTTAATGATGGCAGCTTTATTGATCACTATATTTCTCGGTGGAAAACATCTCTTGGAGTTGGATCGGCGTAATAATGAAGTTACCATACCAAAACTTACAGGCATAGGTTATATATTTTTTTATTTTATTATCTCCAATAAAGTACATATCAGAGTATAGTTCACATTATAGAGATTATGTACCAAGTGAATTCTTTGCTCTGTTAGTGAGAGATATTCCAAAATGTTCATCTACAGAAGTTAACTTGCATTAAGTTGGGACTGTTCACAAATTGTTTTAGATACTTTTTTGGTCATTGACTGTAGCTGTGGTAGGTATTAGGTATAGATGACAGCGTCCGGATGTTGATCAGCTTTAACTAGCCTTAGCCTTTTAAAACTTTTACAGAAAACATTTTTAAAATAACAGTAAAAATACTTTAAAAACATTTTAAAAGCAGTCTACTTTCGGTTACCACTCCAACTTTTGTCGTATTAATACGAGTATAATGCAAGATTATTTTAAAATATTATTCTCATTTTCCTAATGAGAATTGAGATTTAAAACATGTCATTCTTATTTTATGTTTAATTATTCAAATCTTAAATGGAAAAATAAATTAATAGTATTTTGTGTTATTTTCAATTTTCATAGTTCTATATGGTATGTGCGTCTTAAGTGTTACCACTCAAACATTACTACACCAAATTTATCGATATATCAGTCGATAGTTATAGTATCAAAACGTATCGTATGTTAATAGTTTCCATTTTGTTTATTTTATTTAAACATCTTGCACAACATTATTAAAGTAATATATAAAATATGGTTCATTTTTAAATTTTTTTTCCAAATATTTAGAAACATGCATATGGTAAGAACATTTTAAAAAATATATGTTCTTAAATGGGCTGAAATTGTCTAATATTACCTAATTTATAATGTTTTGTTTTAGAGGAGGAGAGACTTCTGAAGCTGATGACTGGAAAAATAATTTAGTTTTCGTTAATGCATTTATTTTTATTTGTTAAGTTTTTTTAAAATGTGATTAAATAAAGCCAAAAATCAATATTTATTTTGATTTTTGAACCGGTAACCAAAAACATTGTTTTGATTGTAGCATTATTTTATTATTTCATTAAATTTCACTCTTTTTGGTAACAAAGAACGTTACACATTTTTGGATAAACTTTTGTTTAAAATATATTTCAACGTTAAGTAGCCCGGCTAGGAACTTGTAAAAAAGTTCTTGTAAAACACTCTTATCAAAAATACGAATCTTCAAACTTAAAAAATAGAAGAAATATAAGTTACAAGATAAAAGAACAACATGTAACACTAGTTTATGTAAATTACAGTTATCAAATAATACCCGAAGAGTTGTATATTTCACTTCAATGTTTTTTTGTTTTGAAACAAACCTTTGTTTCGCCAACAAGTGATTGAATCAATTGAATTTTTTTGCTAAAAAGTTGACTTGACAAATGACTTGATAAATTAGATAGAATCAATTTTTTTTTTGCAACAATGACAATGTTAGTACTATTATTATTAAGAAAGAATTGATAATAAAAAAAGAGAAGAGGAGGCAGAAACGTTACCTCACAGCCCCAATGAAAGTTTTACACAAAAAAATAATTTAAGAATCATATGTTAAACGAAACATCGTCCGTTTTGGGTACTTAACCCGAAATTTTCATACAGAGAGACAAGTTTTTGTTCTCAGCATACCAATATAGAATGACTGATTAAAGCTTTGTATAAGACATCTAATGGAACGAAAAAAAACTCACATGGAATTTTACATATATGTTGTGAACCCAGTACTACAAAATATTTACCAAGGGAGTGCAGTTCTTGTAAAGATAAGAATATTAGCTGCAAAGTTTTTTCGAATGTTTTCAATTTAATTTATTTCAGGAAGAAGAAAGTCACTAAAGGTGTAGTGATGAAAAAGGGGATAACCTACTGTCTGTAATTTATCTCCGTTTACTAGTTTTCCTGGCCGATTACGTTTCTAGACCTAGGTGGCAGGTATTCGCGTTACATGTAACGTGAATACCTGATACTACCAAGTATGACCGCCTTCTTCAAGAAAACGGGATTGGCAAACTAATTACCAGAGATAAATTACAAATACTAGGGCAAAGAATTTCACAGTTTTATTATAAAAAAAAGCTATTGCATATTATTAGACGAAAAAACTTCTTGATTTACATTCATATTTGTTTAAATATTACACAGATTAGTTAAATAGAAACAAGTTAAGCTCAGGGCTTTACTTGACCATTAGTAAAAACGTCTTACTTCATCTCATCACGTCTAGGTGAGCAATAAAAAAAATGCGACTGAAGATAATCATTTTTAAAAGCTAGTTGTTTATGTTCAGTAAAATAAAGATTATTTGAGATTTTAATTTAATGTCACGTGTTATTTAATAAAATGATACTAGAGCTGATTGTTGTTTTTAGAGGCTGATTGTTCAAACAAATTTATGTTATGGATACATTAAGTAATTAGCACTTGTAAGATCATTTTTCTTCCATAAAGAACTGGGGTGATGTTTATATTATGGTTTAAATATACAGTACTCTTAGTTTTTCATATACTTCGTAATTTAGTTGTTATTTTTTTAGTATTGGGTTAAAAAAAATATCAGACAAAAACAGTCATATTAAATCAAATCAAATTTTTATACGTGGTAGAGCCATGATTAGGCACGAATGGGCAGGCTCGACCGGTATGATACCACGGCCTCACAAAAAACCGGTTGTGAAGTAACGCTTGCGTTGCATTTCCCCGAAATGAGTAAGGTCTCCGGAGGCCCAAAATCCCCCACCCTCCCAATGATAGCGCTGTTAACAAAAAGGATACCCTAGGGGGGATATGGGAGATGTCCAAAAACTTTGCCATTCAACATACTTGGCAATCAGGCGAATAATAATAATAATTCCACATGTCTCAAACACGATCGTCTGATCCCAAACTAAGCCGACCTTGTATGGTAACCAGACTACTGATAAACATACTTTTACATACTCTCAACCACATTTTGTAAATATGAATTTGATCCCACTAATGTTATAGGGGGCAAAACTATTGCCGTCAACGGGGCACTGTATGACTGTATACATACCGTCTGATAGATAACAGTTCGATCACTAAGTCACCTTTTACGACACCCACGGGAAGAAATGGGGCTTCTCTATTCTACTCCTCCATACATCAGCTATCTGCCAGTGAAAGTCCCGTCAAAATCGGTCCAACCATTTCAGAGATTAGCCGGAACAATCACACAGACAGACAGACAGACAAAAATCGTTTTGTTATATGTACCGTGTATACGTCCATGTGCACTTAGTAAAAAGCGGTTATTTTAATATCACAAACAGACACTCCAATTTTATTTATTTATATGTAGTAAGTTACACCCAGACACTATAAATGATTCGGCCGTTTCCTTCCTTCTTTTTTTTTCTCGTCGAACTAAACTTCCTCGAACCAAAGTGAGTGCCTAATCCACTCAAATTAACCACTTTACGCTATTATTAACAATGTAATTCCTTGCTTACTAAAGTACTTCCCTGCAATGTTGGGTAATGCTTTGTTAAATGTATGACATGCATTCATATTGTGAAAAGGGATCACTGTTTACGCTTGAGCGCATTGTTGACAAGGAAATGACACACCCCAAATGTCTATCATCTTATATTACTGCTGCAATTGCCTAAATGTTGATATGTTTATTCATGTCTTAAATGGGATGTAAATTTGTAAATAAACAATACACACACCTGCTTATACAATGCATTCGTATTATATTTAAAGAGTTATTAAGATTCGGTTATCAGTTGCTAGTAATCTCTGGGACAGCTAAATACGTTTCCAATTTATTAAATAAAATGGTTGTGGCTGGATTGTGAGTATTGAAATGCAAATAATATGTATTATGTTATAATTTATTGGTAGTAGCACGTTAAACGTATAGTGACTTTGAATCCTAATACCGATATTTGCTGTATTATATTATATAGACACATACATACATATATTCACTATAATATTCATAAAAATACAGTATATAAAAAAATTAGTTATAATTTAAAAAAACAGAATTGGATGTATGTTAGACTCCTTATTCTCATTCCCAGTGATACTGGTTATAATTTTTTTATTAAAGTTGTTGTTTTAAGTATTTCATTACTTTAGTGTGTGTTCTTTTTTCATTTTGATTATTACAAGAATTCATATAAACTTGTACTTAAAAACTTAAGTAAGTTAGTTGTTTTGAACTGTTTAAGTCCTAGATGAATGCATGTATAGTTTTTGTAACTGTTCAAATAAAGTTTCAAATATTTTCTTAATATTTTTTTTCAGTGCTCTTCTATCGGCTGCCTTAATGATGAGCGTATTTCTTACTGGATATTACCTTGTGCGGTTAGATTCTAGGAACAACGACATCTCCATTGGCAACTTAACTGGGCTAGGTTGACAACCATTTAAGAATGTTATATATTTAAGTTATAAACATTTTGAATTAGTCAATGTCTTTAAAGAATCACATTATTACACAATAGTATAATATATAGTAAAAGTTTAAGTTAGTTTACTTAGGATAATCTATATAAATTGTGTTTATATTAGAATTGTTCAGTTTCTATGTTGTATTAGTAAGATATTTTATATTTTCTATAAAATGTGAGTCTATAATGTGTATAAATTACATATGTATAGGTTTCGGAGGAATACATACAGATAGATTTAAAGTTAAGGGACGTTGTATTATTTTATTTTCGTAACAGTGGTGAACAAGACTATGGACGTCTGTGGTAATAATTAATAATCTACTATCCCTAAAGAATCTGTTCCAATTTGATAAAATACGTTAAATATTAAAATAAAATAAAGTCAAACATTTTTTTTATACTGCATGTTTTGTATTTGATAATGCCTAATTCTGATGTCTAGATATAAAGAGTAATATAAGGTAGTAGTAAGGTGTAGTAAGGTGTAGGTGAAGTAAGTAAAGTTTTAAACAATATTTTACACAGTGTAGACTTAATTAATAAAAAAAAAAAACATTTTTTTTGTATAACGAAAATTTATCTACAATAATATTCAAATTTAGGACTTTTGTTCTATGTACCCTATCCCTTACATCAAGGGTTATATAATTATTCTAGAATTACAATTATTGCATTTTTAATTTCCAAATCCGAGGCATGTTCTGAATTATTTTTTGAAAATTGTATTTAACCGGGTCACCTGACAGACATCTCCAACTCAAGAGTCGTAACTAATCAGGAAGTGGAAAGAGGAGTGGGGAATGAGAGCAGGGGAAAGAGGGAAGGAAGAGTTGTTCCTCCGGTACTCTGACTCACTCGGCAGTACACTGAATATTGTTTGTCGGCCGGTATTCCGTGAGGCCGTGGTAATACTCCAGTGGAGCCGCCCTATTCGTGCTTTGCATATAGGGATTGAATTATAGAGATTGTTCTACAGTTAACCATAATATGGATGTTGAGCAAAGGATTGGCTCACCGAGGGTACTCTTCAAATGGGCACTCTACGTGCACGAAACTTGTATATGCTACTATACTATACTGTATATGCATTGAATTATAAGAGGCTATTATACAGTTAACCATGATCTGACTGCTTAGCCTAAGTAAGTACATTTCAACCGTCCACTGTATATACACAAAACTTTACTTTTAGATTTAAAAAAATAACTGCATTTGATACTGAAAGGAACGAAGAAAATTATACAATTATTAAAATATTTGAAATTAATTTATTGTTTTCTTTTAAAAGTGACATTGTGTTCTCTCTCTTTTCTTGTAACCAATAAAACAACAAAATAAGTATGCATACTGATCTGACTGTTGTAAAGAATTCCGCACCCTACAAGTTAAATAGTAACTGACCGACCCGAAAACAATTAATAGTAAAAAAGAAGAGAAGGAACATATTCAAAGGATTCTCTTTAAAATGTAGAAAAAATTGTGACACTCATTACACAACTCTACTATATTTTAAAGACAATCCTTTTTATAGCATTAAGCGAAAACTTGATGTATGACGCTGCCGATCGAGTACATCAATTTCATTTATAAAAAAATACATCTCACAAACGAAAAAGATACCAAGTTACAATTAAAATTAAATAAATCCTAATTAAAATAATTGTATCAACTCAACTTTTCCACTGTGTATACATATGTGTATACATATGTGTATACATACGTGTATACATACGTGTATACATACGTGTATACATATATGTATACATATATATACAGTTACAAGCTAAAATATTTTTTTTTTTTTAATCTATCATACATTTAAAAAACAAGTAACCCACACAAACACCTTAAAAAAATAGACAAAGAGACTTATGCATAATTTCACCGACTACCCCCAATTTAAAAGTATCTTTCAACAACATCAACCACTAGTGTCTAGAGAGATGTTTCTATTTCATCTGTTACTTACCCAACTACTCCAAGCCACCTTAAACTGAGAGGATATCCCTAAAAACGAGCACGAACTAATAAGTATCTAAGAGGAGCACGAGGAATTTTTATTTTTTTTGTAGGATGATTTCACTTCGATAACCATTTGTTTAAATATATTACTGGAGAGAGAAAATCGCGCCGTCTGTGAAAGGAGTATTATAAGTTTCAACGATTTAGCTAAGAGGTGCCCGTTTACTGGCGTTTGTCCTACAAGTTTCTACGTGAAACAACAGCAGGCCCCGCGACCTCCGGAAAACGTTTCTTAGCATTATGTAACCTGTTTGTATTATTCCATGCAATCAAATTTATTGTTACACTAACCATATAACATAATTTTGCCAAGCACTAAGCATTTTGACTCTAAACTTAACAGGCATCAGTATTAGTAAATTTGGTAGGAAGTCCAGGACCGATAAGACCTGAAATTTACTAATGGTAAGATTTCTCTGCGCCATTAAGCTTGCCATTTGCTGCTTTATTGCTATAGTTTCAATGTGTGTGTCAAAATGTAGGGACGAGGCTAACATAACACCCAAATTGCGAACTAAGTTGACTTGATTTCAGTTTTCCTGATCAACGGTATAGTAAAAATTTATGTTATTTCTATTTTTTGTGTAGGATATTGTAGATATAACATTTTGGAAAACTAAGAAAAGGTTTATTATCGGTACAATGGAAAGACGAGATAAAGGGTGAGGAGATGTAAAAGGAGAGGGGGATGGGGGGAGAGGAAAACTAGACGGGAGAGTCTAACTTACGTTTTCGCATTAACGGAACATGTGACTTAATTATTCGATGTAATGTACTGAAAAGCCACTGACAGCATGTTCTGCGCCGAGGTAGGCAAGCAGCTTATACCAATAATAATTTCGTCGTAGTTAGCTTTGTATAATCATATTGCAATACAGAGTGGCTTTTCAAAGGTTTAAGTTGCATATCAAGAACAAGTTGTAACTGATAAATGTAGATGATTGGTATCTTAGTCAACCGGTGCATTGTAAGAGGTGGCCTGACAGCCTAAATTACAAATAAACAGATCAATTATTGTACCTAACCTATTTTAGAGTATAATTTACTGTAAGTTATTAGTTACAGACAAATTTTTTTAACAGCTGCCCCATGGAGATCGGAGATTGAGATTTTTTTTTTTTGCCTCTATGCAGACACTGAGTATTCGGAAAATTATTATTCGGAAAGTATTCGGAAAACATCCCCAGCTACGCAAAACGAGTCAGTGCACTGATTAGTAGATATATCTTCCAGTATATTTAGGTAGTTAATGTATGTTTCGTTAAGGGTGCGTGGAGGGATCTATACAGCGTTAATTATATATCTCTTATTCTTTAGACTGAGCCGCAGGCAAGAAAACAACAACTTGTTCGATTTCAAAGGTAGACGAAATTAGTAGTAATGGTCGTTGTAGTAGAAAGGTGTTTCAGATACAATTTTATTTACAGACATTATTTGTTTTGGGCCCTTAGAACTAGTAGTATAGTTGTAGACACGAGTTTTGTAATCCTACCCTAAAATTTCGTTACGATACCAGTCAACCATGATGGTTAATGCCTTCATATCTAACAAGACAGCAAAGTTCAACGGTATTAAAAATGATACTATCTTACACATAAACGTTTTGCTTACAAACAGAAGTCAGAAAAACAAAATAAACAAGAAAGATACACATACTTAAGTATTTTAAAATAAACAGTCTTCCATGGAGAAGCGAACAACTTACGTAATGTTATTATTACAACTGAATACAATTCGCCTTACATCATAGGTCATTTGTACACTCGTAGTCGCCACTGAGAGTTTACTGGTAACAGTGAAAACCAGACAGTGTTGTGAATAAGTTTACTGACATGTCAGCCGCGGCGTAAGTTTATTTGCATTATAATAAAAAGGTTTTAGTTATATTACTATGTATAGTTATGTTGTCAATCTTTATTGGTACTAAAATATAGCAATATTTTCTGATTTTTTATCTGAACTAGACTTTGAAATTAACTTCGGGATATGTTACCATGTATATATAACTTGGCATAAAAAATTTAGCCTAAGATGTTTGGGATAGTTAAAATTACGTGAATGTGAACTAATATTTACGTTTACATTATCGTAAATATTTTAAATCTAAGGTAATTTGGCAGTTTCTACATTCATAACATTCTTAAAGACGCTCGACTTAAAGCATTGTACGACTTGTACAAAAGTGAGAAGTCATTCTATTTGATGGTGTTCTTGTATTTGTTACTTTTTTTCTAGTAATTTACAACAATGCTCATGTTTGTCGATGTGTCTTGATCTGAAATTAGTTGAATTGAATAAATATCAGATATAATATCGTATATTTTTAAGGGTAATAGGTTTTAAGCCCGAATATATCTCTTAGCTATTTTTAGAAAAACAAGATTCAAACTGCAGAATATTTTATAATCAATATGCGTAATAGATAAAAACAAATACGTGATAAAATCTAAAATTGTGCTGCTATTAAACATCTACATCACAAATGATTTCCAAATTAGTTTCTTTCCCTCTTGTAATCTGGAATCAGTTTCAAAACTAGTGTGAGACAGAAAGAAAAAAGAAAGTATTTATTCTGACATACACAGAATAGCACATAACTGTTACAATCAAATAAAAAGTGGTGATAGATTAAATAATTCTGTACAATTTGTGAGGCGCGATGGAGGATAATTTGCGGAGTTTGCTGCATTTGCTGCATAAACCGTATAAGTGGATGACTAATAAAATTTTCTCGACTATTTGTAACAGGCGATCCCTTGACCTCTCTTACCATTAGCATAGAATACTTTCTAGTCTCTGTTGTATATTTTAAATAAAAAACGGTTTCCCAGATAGGTCATTTAAATGGTTGTCATGTAAATGGTTCTTGAGCCTGTTCTCTGAATTAGTAAAACCTGAAAAGTATTACAGGCATGACACGGTTATAGTAGAGCGGCACTTTTTTAGTTTATTAATAAATAATCAATATATCTATCTATAATATATAATCAAATATCTTATAACAGTGACGGAGAGTTGATCGTTGGACACATATATGAGAACGTTTACGATGTAGAAAGCATATAAATAATTGTCCAGACCAAACGCTACCGTTGAATAATATCTAACGTCTAATTAATCCAACACGAGCATAATTTGCAGTATATGTTGTTATGTTGATCAATAAATTTTCTTGAATTTTATTTGGCTAAAGGTTTTATGAAACATCGCAAATGCTTATCTCGAGGGTTTTTCTATGGTGTTCTAAACCACACTTTTGTAGTTGAATAGAATACAATTAGTTTATAATGCGTTGTAGTATGTAGTATTAGAATTACTTTATTTTTCTTACAGTTTTATTCTCATAGGAGCTGTTGCTTTTACTGTATTCTGGTCAGCAAAGTACTTATATACATTATATTCTTACGTCAAGCAAACAGAAAGCAAATATATCGTATACCACCCTCCATCTTTACGTATATTATCTAGACCGACATATTTGCCAAAGGATTGGGAACGGCTACGCACAACAACTTCGAAACCGAATTCGCTTGAATACTTAGAATAACTTCTTTACTGGTTTGTAGTAATTATATATTTGTAATTTATATATTATGTACTTATTATATTTATATTTGTTTAACAGTGTGTGTTCATTGAACGAAGATTATATATTGGATATTTTATGGCGTATTAAGCTAGTTACATTTATATATGAAGATACGGTTTGCTGACGATTAACAGATTAACGAGAAATATCCGATTTAAAAATAATCTAAATAACATACGTAAAATATGACCTAATCTCCATTAATTAAATATTAATGAGCTTAAAATGTATAGGAGGGCGACTACAATATGAACATTTTGTTATTATTATCAAATTCGATTTAGTCTTCGTTCAGATGGATGTAAGTTTTTTTTAATTTCTAATAACTCTTATAGCTATGACCATGGCTTATGGGGTAGTTATATAAAACATTTACACCTTTTTATAGTAATATACTTATATTGTTATTACATAAGGTCTCTGATATACATTTATTCTTTTTTTATCTTTGTTCCTGGGGTCATTACTTTTGCTCTTTTTAAATTTGGTATAATATATTTATCTTAATTAATTATATTATATCTCCAAAAGGTAATATAAGAAGCTTTATTTTGTAGGTAGGTGTATTTGTAAACGGTGACGATATATATATAAGACGGTCCTAATAATATCTCTAGTGTATGCATTTCCCTTTCATATATTATTTATGTTGTTGCAGGTTTATGTTAATGAGTGCATTAAGCTTTGGCATGTGGTGGTGGATCAATGACTTTAAAGCGAAATTAAATGACTTTATGAAACAACATGAACCGATAAAGTTATCTGATGAAAATTATCCGTTTGGGAGACAGGGATCTTTAGAACATTTAGCGATATGGGCAACAAATGATACAAGCGGTTTTTAAACGGAAAGAAACTTAGTCAATAATTGTAATAATTAAGTCTATCTAGTAAAAATTAAGCAAATATGGCACTTAAGAACAAAATAATTTTAAATAGATATGTTTATGATAGCACTTACATACAATAGCACAACTTAGAATAAGTTTAGTTTTAAATAGTGCTGATAGTTTAAAAATCCAATAGAAACCATTGATATATACATATGTATTAGCGCTTACACATTTCTTTTATTCATTTCGCTTATAATTTTAATTCAAAATTGATTTACTTCAATTTTTAATCTGAATAAAGAAAACGATAAAATGGTGTAATCTACTTCATTCTTATTTAATAATTATGGTGCTCAAGTCCAGGGAATATAAACTGAACCCTAAAATTTACAGTAGAGCAGCATTGTTTTTCATCAAAGCAACTTTGGGATCTAAAATAATATTGCTAATATATTATTATTATATATTTCAAGAATTGGCTTACTCGTTGGTTTTCACTAAGTGTGTATACTAGTTACAATTTGAATAAATGTATGATTTTTTTGTAAATCTCATCGTTAAACTGACACATTTCGCGTGGTTAGAAGTTGCGACATCATTGACCAACTCTGACGATTGTGTTACGTGTCCAAATAATGTCTCAGAATTCAGTGTACTGTAATTTTAATGTTCCATCTATACTACACTAAATATATTACGAGACCAGTTGTGCACATAAAAGATACTTAAAAAAAAATTCTCACTATAATCAAATAGTAAACCCAAAAATGTTTTTTTGTCTATCTGTGTCTTGTCTGTGGCACATAACACCGAACGACGGCGATAACGACCAATTCATGGATTCAAAAAATACTAAGCTGGATTTGTCTTATACCACGAGGAAGGTATGACCAATTTTTTATCTCAAAATTCACCAGGATTTCCTTGCTATAGGAGATGAAAGTCAAAATATAGACTATAAATCTTAAGACGTGTAAATTGAGCAGGTTAAGTAGATACACATTACACGAATATGTACCGGGAATAAGCAATAAAATATATGCAAGAGTTCCCTTGTTCACTTTTAATGGAAGTATAAATGTGTTTTTTTTTATTTATAACAGACATAGCAATATTTATTTATTTATTTTTATTAATGAGTTTACAGCTACATACAAATAGTATACATAAATAATAGACTTAGATCAATTAATGAAAATAACAAATTTCAACAAATAGTTTGTAACATGATGGTATCTATGAACAGCTTAAGTGCAGTTAGTTTTTAGAATGAATACATAACAGATGGTTTAACAAAATTAAGCTAATCGTAGTATCTAACATTATACATTATCAATAAAGTATTTAGTTAACCAGGATCTGTCAGAATGAGAACGAGTACTAAAAATATGAAAACGACTGTCAACATTCAATTTGTTAAATTCATTGAATACAGAAAACTATTCAGTCTGAAATTGGTGTGGCACGGAGGTATGTATAACAAGAGATATTTTACGTAGATTAATTACTGGTATTCTTAACTTTATTTTAGAAAGACAATCATTCTCACCTTGAGCAATATTGAGAAAAAAAGTTACATCTGAAATGTCACGTCTTTCATACAAACATAGAATATGTAAGTTAACACAACGCTGCTCATCGGTGAAGTCGGCCAGGTGGGATTAGTGACAATTTCAATTTAAAACCTAAATATGGAATAAGTTTACTTTAAATAATCTCGACCTCGTTGGAGAAGCCAGCGTAGCGCAGGCTAAAATCTGGGAAGCGTATTAAAGGTGACTTTATACATATGAGCAATATTGTTTCGCCAAATTTCTTATTTGTTGCGTGTACCGTTTTACAATCCATTTAAAATCGAAAAAATATCATAACATATTTGATTCGATTCCATATTACTAGTTCAGTATTTGTTAAATACAAACAGATATGAAGCAATTGATCTGAAAAAATAATCAGAAAATATTTGACTCTTGCCTGGTCCATTGACGTTATACGCATCCGCGTAAGTCATTAATGTTGATTATTGTTACGTCGCTTAGTCTTAATATAAGACCAAAAGTTTTTTTTTCGGTTATAGAACTTTTAATACTCATACAATAACTCTTGTAACATATATCTTCCATTTACTTTTATCTATTTAAGTAAGTTAAAAGTGAGTCCATCAGACCTATTATTGTATGTTTTATATATTAATTTATATTTAATACGATTTATCAGCGCATCATTGAACCAGGGTGACGGAAATTTTTCGTTTGGCATGAAGGAATATATTTGACTTGAAGACGGTACATAAAAATAATTCACAGCGTCACCTAAGCACTCCGCGCTAAGCAGTGCCTCCTAATTTACCTCAGCAAGATCCTAGTGAATATTATGCGTTCCATTTGATGTCCGAAGTCCATTATGAGAGTAAATCGTTTCCTTTACCAAGCATGGTCGCTAGATGTCGCTACCTAGACCCGCCTACAGCGCCACCTATCATTACCGGTCTGCAACTAAACTACCTACCAAATACAAGTCACCATCAGGAGTACATGGTCGTTACAAAAAAAAAAAAAAAAACTAAATTTTATATTTGAGCTAACTTTGGAGATTTAAGTAGAAAGTAACTTTAAAAAATTTGAGTATGTCTTCCGTTACCTCTTGAATCTCTTAAGTGTTCAAGCACATATTTCTAGTGATGGTGACAGTTCTTCGGTTCAAGGGCTACCAAGGAAACTCCCAAAGCGTACCAGTTCGCGGGATCTGACAGAAACGTTTGTCATATTGTCACAGCAATTGGTGAGTTATTTGAATAATATCTTAATGGCATAGTTCGTTACAACTACCGAGGCCTTTATCTGATAGCAACAGCATACTTCGGTTTTGTTTTCTTCGGTTTTATTGGGCAATTCGCTACCAATATCTAGTGAAGAGTTTATATGTCCACCTAAACTAGATGCGGATAGTATGGTCAACTTGAACGTGTTTGATCCCGGTCAATCATCAACATATTTACAGAAAATGAGGGGGGGGGGGTTTGTAATTAAATTACAAAAACATAACTCATCTTCTACCCGCACCTAATCAAAATCGCCAGAGCCCTCGACATCTTCTACAAACGCAAAGCCCTTTCGGGATCGGCCAAATATATCCAAACATGCCGAAAATAAATTGTAAAACAATTTCGGTCTTGAGCGTCGCGCTTTATATCGCTCCAAGTCTTCCTTATGTTCTTCATCTCTGCGATGACCGTTTATGTTGTAGACGTAATGAAAGATGTAGTTTAGAACTGTATACATATTTAAAAATTGTCTGTAACAAACATATGCTATGCTCATAATATGTGCGATAAACTTTCTGGAGGTTAAAGTTCTCTTTAGAGTTTAAAATAGAGTCCTACCCTTGCGGTAGGCTATCAGACTTGCCCGGCGTAATCATGTCCTGTATTTTAAAGGAGAAATTTAAGATGTGTTCTGTCGTTAGGGAGGTTGCCCATTATGACTTGGACAGTCTGAGTGAGGGGGACACAGTTACGTACTATTTGTTTTGCTAGGTTTTAGCCACTTAGAGGCCAGCAGAGAAAGCCTTATGTGGGCTAATGCATGTAAAATAGTTTGGTAATCCTTAATAAAAATAATTTTAGTAATGTGATGTTTGTTTGATAACTATAGACTGAATTTTTAAGTCGTCTCTCTACGCTTATTAAATGTTGTGAATCTATAAAAGGAGAAAAACTAACTACTCGGTTATTTTTATGTAAGGGCTGATTATCTTTAAGAATCGTATGCTACTCAGGGAACATTTCCTGCTGAGAAATTTGTAAGAAGATAAAGATTGTTGTAATTGCTTAAATGAAATATAAGGCAGTTAGAGACATTGTGTTTTTTTTTACAATTAAACTTTACAATTAAATATAAATCTTTGTATAGGCTATGATACTGTTTAATTTTGTGAATGAAGATGATTTTTGTATTAAATTTATAATTACAATGTACAATTTGTAGGTAATTATTATTATGTTATTGTGTACGTTTGTATGAAGTGTTGTTTCGGGTAATGAATTGTGTTATGTATAAGGTGACTTTGGAAATTCTGTGTCAGATCAATGAAGATATTCGGGTCTTGATCACCAAAGTGTAGATGTGCTGATGCAATTAGCCTTTCCTCCTTGAGAAGCGAGGTCAGCAGTTGGATTACATTTTGAAGACACATAACTCCACGTCCGACCGGTTCTAGCTTCTTGAATCTCCGTTACTCTGTGGAGGACAAATTGGTGCAGCCGACTTGGCTATGATGCAAGCCATCCGAGCTTGATCGTAGAGTCACACCAAAAGAAACATTGATAGAAGTTCAGAGGTATGTTGGTGGGCTACAGTGGTGCAATCCTGGTTTTGAAAATTAACAAGCGAACGCAACTGGAACCATTAATTCTTGCTGTTCTATACAGGTGTGTAGTTCAATAATGTCATGACGTAAATTATTTGCTCTGCATTATAAAATATTTTTATAAAAAAAAAATGGAATAAATCATAATATCCAATATATGTTATTCTTTGGTTACAAATATTCAAAAATATTGTTTAAACTTGGATTTACATGGGAAGTATTTTTTTTTCTTTATTATCTTATGTGTTTATTCATACCGTGCTTATTAAAGATTCTATTTAGTATAAATCAAGAAAGGCAGTTCTGGCACATTTTTATATACGTGCTGTATACCTTTTTTTTTAACGTGTGGAAACCGCCTTGGGCCGTTATCCCACCGGGGTTTTCGGTGGAAAGGTGTGTCAGAATCGGACCGACTCAAACCACACGGTGTGCCATCCTGCACCTGACATAGAATGAATCCGGGAACAGCTTTGGTTAGACATCCGGACCCCTCCTAGCGTATGTTGAGCCGAGCCCTCACTGCAGTCGCAGTGGTGGCAGGCGGGACTCTATTCCCTTATAGCGACCGAGTGCAGGTACTTTCCGAAGCAGCCGTGCCCGGAAAAACCCTGCGTCAGTCGGCTGGGGCGCCTCCACAGCGGCAAAGCCAGCACGTGGAGCCTCCAGCCTGGGACCACCTACGCTGGGTCGAGTCGAGGTCAAGAGCGGACGCATCGCCGATCAGCTTTTTTAGCTAGCTGCCGAAAGTGTTCGTCGAAGAACCACCTCCCGTCAAGGATCAGGCCCAGATATTTAATGTGGGCCCGAACCGGTACAAGGACCCAGTTGACCATGATTGAGGCGCCAAGGGGCGGACCACTACGAGGCCCATGAAACAAAAGGGCCTTCGTCTTGTCCAGGGCCACCCGTAAGCCCATCGCCTCGATACGCCTGACCACCAGTGAGGCTCTCTGGTGGCCAGGCGCACCACCTCTTGAAAGTTCAACCCCCGGGCCGTGACCAAAGTGTCATCAGCGTAACAAATTACGCCCAGCCCGGGGGGGAAGTCAGCTCGGAGGCCCCAGTCATATCCCATGTTCCACAGGAGGGGTCCAAGGACAGACCCCTGCGGAACACCGCACGACATGCGACGACGTCTCAGATTTCCCTCTCGGTCCTCGTACATGACGGTACGCTCCTCTAAATAGTCTGCCACTAGCCGCCTCAGGTACTGTGGCACCCCGTGATAGCGGAGCGCTTCCCTGATGCAGCTGAATGGCAGGCTATTGAATGCGTTGGCGATGTCCAACGACACCGCCAACAGCACACCGCCACAGCTCACCGCCTCTTCAGTCACGGCCCGCAGACGCAACACAGCCCCGACTGTCGAACGACCCGTTCGGAAACCGAATTGGGCGTTCGACAAATCGGGGGCGTGCTGTATACCTACGTTACCACTTCTTAAAGTATTGTTGTTACACATTTGCATTTGTTCTGTTAAAGACTACTAAACCATATAACAATATTTTATTACTATACTGCCTAAAAGCTTAGCTGATATTTTGTTTTAATACTTATTTGATAATAATTTACAGGTACCTTATTACTTACCATTTAAAAAAAGTTATTAGTTACCTCGATGTTATTGAGGAACGGGATAAGTTGCAGGCAATTGCGGATGGTTTCTCTCAGTGTAGTAACCTGTATGAGGAGGCTTTACGTAAAGGAGCTAGAGGAAGAACTTGTGTATGCCAATATCAAAATTTAAAAAGGTAAAGGCACACTGAGGCAGTTGAAATAGACTACTCGTATAAGGAATTAATTAATATAAGTCTAAATAAAACCATTGAAAAACCACTACTCACAATTTACCTTGCTGAGACTCCATATTAAAGTATAACATTGTTAAAAAGCTTGGTCATAATGAACTTAAACAATATATTCAATATAATAAAATTATTAAAAAAAAAACAGAAATCAAAAACAAAACAACATCCTTTCATAAAAATATTGAACTCAGGAAGAAACGTGTTGCTTTAATTTCAAAGTTTAAAAATTACCAAATCAAAAAAGGACACCCAACAACTGCAGTCTGAAGTAAAGTTTATTAGGGGAGTCTTTAATCTTTTTATATAATAAATATATAACTTCACAGCAACAGATAAAGGAACATATTCTTGCTACCAATGAGTTAGTGGACAACTATGATGTTGATCGCTTAGTCTCTCACATTAAACTCACTAAGTAAATATGTTGAGGATCCTTGTATAATTGATATAAAGTGTAACTCAACATCTCGGCCTTCACTCAGTGTCTCCGTGTAGAAAACTGATAACATTGCTCAGTATAATCCAGAAGAGTCTATTAGTTTAAATAGTACAAGCCGCTATCACACAATACTGTTTTTTTTTTTAATATTGGTAAAGATTTTGGAGAATTATTATCTAACAGCCTAGGAACTACTACCTACAAATATTGTATGACATGTCCCACGTAGAGATGGCCTGGTGCCGTCAGATCACAGTGGTCTTACTGTCACGTGTAGGTCCAACACACCTCTTCAGAAGGTTCAAATAAAATATAGATATGTAACATCTAAAACCCTTTAGAAGTTTGATTCTGTTTTAAATAGTAGGTTGACTTAATATCAACGTAAACAATGAATTCTACAGCGATTTCTTTGCGGTACTGCAAAAGAAATTTGAAGATCTCTTTCAAAAGCTATTTAAGAAAATGTACCCCTTATTTGTTTTCAGTTTTTACTGGGCAATTACTGAAATTAGGAGAAGCCGAGATAAGCTTATGGAGATAACTTATTCGAATTTTTTTAGAAAAGTGTATAAAATAAAATTGTCTAAAGATACGATAAAAACTACCTGGAAAATAATTAATAATGAAATTGGTAGAAAAAAGTATTGAATGAAAGTTATTAATTAGAGATCCTTATAAAAATAACTTAAAATCTAGATTTTTCTCCTATTAAAGCTGTCACTATTCTTCTAGAATGTAGGTCTCTGTGCCGTAGCTTTTAGTTTCACAAATATCAACCAAACGGTATTATTCAAAGCTTTTAAAGATATTAAAATAATAGTATCTGAAGGTTTGTGGGGAAAATCAATCAAAACTTGTCAATCTATCATTGAAACATGTGCACCCTACTTAGCACTAACGTTTAACTTGTGTATAGATCAAGGAGTTTTTCTCGATCTCACGAAAAACAGTAAAGTTATACCGCTTTTTTAATGGTTCAGAGGAATCAAACCTGAACACGATTTGTTGTCGACACGACGAGCTCTGGGATGGTGTAACTAATATGGCACGCTACATTTTCTCAATGTAATCGTTACGAGAAACTTATGTTGTCTAAACCTCAACAATATGGACATAAGATCTTCCTGCAAGGTTTGCCCTATCATCTGAATGTCATCGAAAAACTTACCAGAGTTGGTGATAGCCGAGGCATCGCGTATATATACCACCACATACCACGCGAAGTTTCGTTGTCGAACAAGACTCGCGCATTACGCCGTGATGTGGCATAAACTAATTATGCTTAGATGTTTGATATTTGGATTTTTTTGTCATTGAGATTTATATATTCATGCATAAAGTTTAAATACCTGTCCTTGAAAACGTAGTCACGTTCAAATCCACAGAACCTACACTTTACCAGTGCATAAGAGTCACCCAAGCACTCTAGTGAGTCTTTCAATAGAATGGTGACAACGAATGAACCGCAACCATTGCAATATGTGTTTTTACTAAAAAAATTGTCACAAACTTTTTCTTCCTGGGATAAACAGCTTTTGTTTCATACTGATTCAAGTTCCCAGAAGCGAGATAACTGGTCGCTTACCTCATTTGAAAAGTAGTGACACAAAGAAAGTTGTTGAGGACAAGACTGATATACGTGTACACAGAGAACTAATTTAGGTATAGTGGTAGAGCCATGCTTGCTTAAGCACGAATGGGCCGGCTCGACCGGTGCGATACCACGGCCTCACAGAAAACCGGTTGTGAAGTAACGCTTGCGTTGCATTTCCCCGAAATGAGTGAGGTCTCCGGAGGCCCAAAATCCCCCACCCCCCTAATGATAGCGCTGTTAACGAAAAGGATACCCCAGGGGGGTACCAGCGCTGGCGTTAGAGAATCCCCCCCTGGACGTCCACCCCCAGTACGGATTATTCCTGAGCGTGGACGCCCAGGCTGCCCCTCGTACTCTGGGGGGGGCTCAACTGCGCTCTCAAAATCTGCTCGGGGCAAGAGAAGGCATACCATGGCACCCCCTGTCACGTTTACCGTGGATTTTTGTAATATCAGGGGCTTACATTCGAACCTCGACACTGTCCACCACCACCTTGAGACAGCAAAGCCGGCCTTGCTCTTTTTAACCGAGACGCATATATCATCTCCAGCGGACACATCCTACCTCTGCTACCCTGGGTACGGACTGGAACACTCCTTTGTTCCTAAGGCTGGTGTATGCGTGTACGTTAGAGATGATATCACTTCTCGCCGCCTCGGCAATCTTGAAGGTAGGGACCTCTCCATCTTATGGCTACGTGTAGACTGCGACGACCATCCCCGCATCTACCTATGCCTCTACAGGTCCCATAGCGGAGATGCCGAAACCGACCGACTCATCGACCACGTCCAAATGGCTACAGACTCAGTGCTCCAGCAGGTCCCATCCGCAGAGATCGTGATTCTTGGTGACTTTAACGCCCATCACGCCGAATGGCTTGGTTCGCGCAAAACCGATCATGCGGAAAGATCTGTTCACGATTTCGCCTTGGCATATGGCTTGACGCAGCTGGTAGCAACGCCTACGCGAATCCCAGATGCAGAAAGCCACATCCTGACGGCTACAAAGTATCCGTTGAGGCCCCTCTTGGCTCTTCGGACCATTGCCTGATTAGGAGTATGGTGCCACTCGTTCACTCGCTGCGGCCGCGAGTAACAGGCAGTCGCCGCGTATGGCACTATAGGTCAGCAGACTGGGATGGAATGAGAACATTCTTTGCATCCTACCCATGGAGGCAGGTTTGCTTCTCGCCGGATGATCCCAATGTCGTTGCTGACTCTGTCGCGGATGTTGTGCTTCAGGGTATGGAACTTTTCATTCCATTCTCCCTGATTCCCACAGGTGGCAAGTCCCAGCCTTGGTTTGGTCGAACCTGCAAAGCGGCGTCCCGCCGAAAGCAGGAATGTTACCAAGCATGGGCTAACGCAGCGACAGCACGGGATGTAAAGACCAGCACATTAAAGAAGCAATTTAACTTTGCCTCCAGGTCCCTCAAAAGAGTAATTGCTGGGGCGAAGTCGGCTCATATCGGCAGAATTGGCGAGAGACTAGTGAGTCTCCCCTCCGGAACTCGTGCATTCTGGTCTCTTGCCAAAGCTGTCCAGGGGAACTTTTGTAAGCCATCCCTTCCACCTCTGCGCATAGGAGATAATTCGTTGGCCCACGACGCTAAAGAAAAAGCCGATCTTCTGGGCAAACTCTTTGCGTCCAACTCGACCCTGGACGACGGGGGAAACGCACCGCCGACTATACCGCAGTGCGAGACCCGCATGCCGGAAGTCTGGTTTACACAAAGGGCAGTGCGTAAAGCGCTTCTTTCCCTCGACGTTCATAAGTCGAGTGGGCCCGATAGAATCTCTCCTATCGTGCTGAAGACGTGTGCTCCAGAGTTAGCACCGGTTTTAACGCGCCTTTATCGGCTTTCCTACTCTCTTGGCGTAGTCCCGAACTCATGGAAGACAGCTCTAGTGCACCCAATCCCTAAAAAAGGAGATCGCTCGGATCCGTCCAACTACAGACCCATAGCCATCACCTCCTTGTTCTCCAAGATAATGGAATCCATTGTTAACTGCCAGCTCCTCCGGTACTTAGAAGACCACCAGCTCCTCAATGATCGACAATACGGCTTCCGTCAGGGTCGTCCAGCTGGTGATCTTCTCGTATACTTGACTCACCGGTGGGCACAGGTGATCGAGACCAAGGGGGAAGCGTTGGCCGTTAGTTTGGACATGGCGAAGGCCTTCGATCGGGTCTGGCAGAAAGCGCTCCTTGCGAAGCTTCCTTCCTATGGGCTTCCCGAGAAACTGTGCAATTGGCTCACCAGTTTTCTTACAGACAGAAGCATCAAGGTCGTTGTTGCGGTGCATGCTCCGACTCCAAGTCTGTTAATTCTGGTGTCCCACAAGGCTGTGTGCTATCACCCACGCTGTTTCTTCTGCATATCAATGACATGCTGCAGATTAGCGGCATCCATTGCTATGCAGACGATAGCACGAGTGATGCCCTTTACACCGGCCGCGCTAACATTTCTCGGGTAAACGTCATCGAAAGCCGATCCAAACTTGTGTCTGAAATCGAAACTTCTTTATCAAAAGTTTCAGATTAGGGTCGACTTAACCTAGTCCAATTTAACCCCACGAAGACACAGGTTTGCGCGTTCACCGCTAAAAAGATGCCATTGGTCGTATCACCTCAATTTGAGAGCACTTCCCTAACTGCATCAGCCAGTATAGGAATCCTTGGCGTCGATATATCAAGTGAAGTCCAGTTTCGCGGTCACTTAGAGAGTAAGGCCATATTAGCCTCGAAGAAGCTTGGTGTGCTAAACAGATCGAGACAGTATTTTACTCCGGCCCACCGCCTGCAACTTTATAAGGCGCAGGTTCGGCCGCACATGGAATACTGTTCTCATCTCTATGCAGGTGCACCCCAGTACCAACTTCTGCCTCTTGACCGCATTCAACGGAGAGCGACTCGCATCATCGACTGCCAAGATATTTCTGATCGACTTGACACCTTGGCGTTGCGTAGATATGTAGCTTCACTCTGCATCCTCTATCGCTTGTATCATGGGGAGTGTTCAGAGGAATTGTTCAGACTTATACCTGCTGCTGGTTTCCGCCATCGTCCTACGCGACAAAATATCCATCCCCATCACCTGGACGATTGGCACTCCACCACTGTGCGCTTCTCCAGAAGCTTTTTGCCTCGCACAACCAGCTTATGGAACAAATTGTCGCCTGCCGTATTATCGCATAAAAGAAAAAAAAAGATGATTTTAATTTACGTTTATCTTTATCTAAACTTATTGTATTGGAACCAAAATAATACCATCAGCCATTGAGGGCACATTGAATGTAGGATCTGCCAGCTGAAGGCCTGGTGGGATGCTAAATTGGGTTTAACCATATAAGTAAAGAGGAGCCATTGTGTAATCGTCGGTGATATAGAGAAAACGATATTTGGGAAGATAATGTATTTTTCTCTTTCAATATAGGAGAAGATGTTAGCTTATCCTTCTGTTAATCATTGATTATCAGGATATTTGATCAACTTGATACCTTGGGATTGCGTAGAGATGTAGCTTCACTACGCTTTCTCTATCGCTTATATCATGGAGAGTGAATAGAGAAATTGTTCAGACTTGGCAATTGCAATTGTACAGGGCTTTGTTTCCGCATCGACTCTCATGGTCGATCCATAGTGCGTTTAGGAGGCTGACTAGTTGAGCCAGCTTAGCTGCTTCCAGAAGCACAGAAGCCTCCTGGGGCGTTCAGCCTTCTAGGAGCGTCCACTCTTGTCCCTTGTGTAGCCACTTCCTCGCATTTCAGCATAACGTGGGCAGCATTTTCCTCCGCGCTCGGACATCCCTTACACAAAGGGCTCTGGGTCGCGTTTATGACGAATAGGTTCCGGTTCAGAGCCAGACCCAGAGCTTTTGTAGAAGTTTTTTGCTTCTGAAAACCAGATATCATGTTTCCTCCTCCGTTTACCTTATTAAGCCCTACGTATGTTACGGTTTTATGCCTTGATTACTCCAAATATAAAGGTATGTTCTAAATTTTAAAGAGAATGTTTCTTTTTAGTGTAATATAATAATAGATATCAACAGGCTATCTCCCAGAAGGGGTGGGCAAATCGGCGTAATATATACATATATATAAGGCGTATGTACATTCCTCTCACCTAGGTAAGGATTTTTTTTAATATATTGAAGAAGAATGGAAGATTATAAATTATGGTAATGGCAGAAGAGTTATTGTGGTTATATACTTTGGTTATAAAGAATAATCTTATTTATTAAGGAGTCAATTCGAAGTTAATTCAGGTTTAGGTCGTTCTTATAACTTCTAGTGGCTGTTGCTAGGAAGTGGAAGTCCTCTGATTTTAATAATTATGAATCTTAAAGAACTCTCAATGATAAAAAATGTCGGAATATGAGCCACGAAAAATTTTAACAGTATAGTACTGCTGCATTCCTGTATTTGTTTCCTTATTTTACTTTAAAATTTAAGCGGAGTTGCAAAGTGGACATCATAATAATGTTACTATGAATGTACATTTGTTCTACTGAAACATATGGACTAACAATTGTATTACTCACTACTTTAATATGTATTGCAGTTCTATTGTCATGATATTGTTTACAAAATTAAAAGTTGAATCGAAATGGACCGGTCATTAATTCCTCTTTGTAGTAGAGTAAAGTCGTGTATCCTGTTAGAATCAAGACTTATTATGATCTTATAAAGAAAAGAGGTAAAACTCCATTGGGCTTCGGAGTAGTTATCCTGTATTTTACTGAAATCATATGAGTTGCACAATTAAATAGCACAGTTTTTTTTTTCATTATACGGAACTATCAGTTTGGCCAGCAGTGACAAGGAGTAATATCATCGACCATATTTATCTTCCAGTGTTTGTAATCTCTCACGTTTGTAATAAACAGATCTAATAAGAAGCGGTAAATAACTGACGTCATTATAATATGAGAAGAGATCCTTTCAATTGTTTTCCCGTTTACAATCATAAAAATCAATTGCAGTCACTCTAGTGAGGTCGTCAATGAGGGTAAGCAGTACCGGAGCGTTGCACAAGAATATTAAAAGATGGCAGCTGGACTGTAAGTATTTATTTTACATTTTATTTTTGTAGCTTTGAAATGTTACCGTGTGGTTCTCAGTGGAGTAAAATAAAAAGTAAAAATGGGACCACACGGTCTCTTCCCGTAGTTGTCGTAAAAGGTGACTAAGGTATTGGACTGTTATCTTTTCAGTCATTTAGTGTCTAGTTCATAGTAGCAGACTTGCTTCCTGTTTCGTTAGTTGGACCTAACTTAATTAGAAAAATGCATACCATGAAGGCATACCATGGCACCCCCTGTCACGTTTACCGTGGATTTTTGTTACATCAGGGGCTTACATTCTAACCTCGACACTGTCCACCACCACCTGGAGACAGCAAAGCCGGCCTTGCTCTTTTTAGCCCAGACGTGGATATCAACTCCAGCGGACACATCCTACCTCTGCTACCCTGGGTAGAATCTACCAATATATATCTACCTAGAATATACCTCGATAGAATATCTCCTATCGTGCCGAAGACGTGTGCTCCAGAGTTAGCACCGGTTTTAACGCGCCTTTATCGGCTTTCCTACTCTCTTGGCGTAGTCTCGAACTCATGGAAGACAGCTCTAGTGCACCCAATCCCTAAAAAAGGAGATCCCTCGGATCCGTCCAACTACAGACCCATAGCCATCACCTCCTTGTTCTCCATGATAATGAAATCCATTATTAACTGCCAGCTCCTCCGGTACTTAGAAGACAATACGGCTTCCGTCGGGGTCGTTCAGCTGGTGATCTTCTTGTTTACTTGACTCACCGGTGGGCACAGGCGATCGAGACTAAGGGGGAAGCGTTGGCTGTTAGTTTAGACGTGGCGAAGGCCTTCGATTGGGTCTGGCACAAAGCGCTCCTTGCGAAGCTTCCTTCCTATGGGCTTCCCGAGAAACTGTGCAATTGGCTCACCAGTTTTCTTACAGACAGAAGCATCAAGGTCGTTGTTGACGGTGCATGCTCCGACTCCAAGTCTGTTAATTCTGGTGTCCCACAAGGCTGTGTGCTATCACCCACACTGTTTCTTCTGCATATCAATGACATGCTGCAGATTAGCAGCATCCATTGCTATGCAGACGATAGCACGAGTGATGCCCTTTACACCGGCCGCGCTAACATTTTTCGGGTAAACGTCATCGAAAGCCGATCCAAACTTGTGTCTGAAATCGAAACTTCTTTATCAAAAGTTTCAGATTGGGGTCGACTTAACCTAGTCCAGTTTAACCCCACGAAGACACAGGTTTGCGCGTTCACCGCTAAAAAGATGCCATTGGTCGTATCACCTCGATTTGAGAGCACTTCCCTAACTGCATCAGCCAGTATCGGAATCCTTCGCGTTGATATATCAAGTGAAGTCCAGTTTCGCGGTCACTTAGAGAGTAAGGCCATATTAGCCTCGAAGAAGCTTGGTGTGCTAAACAGATCGAGACAGTATTTTACTCCGGCCCATCGCCTGCAACTTTATAAGGCGCAGGTTTGGCCGCACATGGAATACTGTTCTCATCTCTATGCAGGTGCACCCCAGTACCAACTTCTCCCTCTTGACCGCATTCAACGGAGAGCGACTCGCATTATCGACTCTCAAGATATTTCTGATCGACTTGACACCTTGGCGTTGCGTAGAGATGTAGCTTCACTCTGCATCCTCTATCGCTTGTATCATGGGGAGTGTTCAGAGGAATTGTTCAGACTTATACCGGCTGCTGGTTTCCGCCATCGTCCTACGCTACAAAATATCCATCCCCATCACTTGGACGATTGGCACTCCACCACTGTGCGCTTCTCCAGAAGCTTTTTGCATCGCACAACCGGCTTATGAAACAAATTGTCGCCTGCCGTATTTCCGAACCGATACGACCTTCAAACCTTCAAGAAAAGAGCGTACTCCTACCCAAAAGGCCGGCAACGCACTTGTGACTCTTGAGTTGCGGGTGTCCATGGGCGGCGGTAGTCATTTACCATCAGGTGACCCGTCTGCTCATTTACCCCTATCGCATAAAAAACAGAAAAAAAAATTGGGGATATAAGCGTGAGCATATGTATGTGTCTGTAGTTTTGAGTGTACAGTGTTTATGTTTTTTCAAAAGAGACGTAATTATATTTTGATAAAACTTCAATCCAGTTTTATATAAAAACCTTGTCTTGTTGCATCAATTGTCAGTATAGCTTTAGTCACATTCACAATTTGAAGTCCAATTTGAATCAAGATATGTAGTTACTAATTTATTGTGATAGAAGCCTGATTATTTTGATTAGTAAATATAGTATTATAGAAAAAGAAACTTTTGTTTTGTAGGATAGGTAGTAAAAATATTCGCATGCATAAAATATTTCAAAGACCTTAGTAGTTGCTTCCAAATGGGAGCACATGGTATAACGACTTGTGGGAATACCATATAATATTCATTCAAAGTTTTATATTATTCATTTAAAGATTTTTATTCAATCTTTGTTTGTAATTCAACAAATCTCTTACATTTTAGGAATTATTAGTAAACAAATCTCATACATTTTAGGAATTATTTGTATACTTTTTAAGAATTTATGTACATCTAAAAAGTAATTCTTAAATCATGTGGCAAAATAGGTTAATTTTTTTTTTTATTTTTATTTATTGTCTCAAAGACATATAAAAGTACAGGGTTTGATCCCTAGATCCCTCACTAGGATTCAATGTATCATGAGATCTAGTCTATTTCATTCCACTTGCATTACGACACATTAACAAAATATAAAAATAAAACAATAATTAACTAAACACAAAAAATCTATAAAAAAATAAAAAAAATACAGAATAATCAGAACCACAGAATATACATGTACTGAGTGTGTGTGGGTGTGTGTGTGTGTGTGTGTGCTGTGATGTGCGTGGTGTGTAGTATGATATTTGCAATGGTAGAGCCATAGTTAGGCACGAATGGGCCGGCTCTGATACCACGGCCCCACAGAAAACCGGTTTTGAAGTAATGCTTGCGTTGCATTTCGCCGAAATTAGGGAGGTTTCCGGAGGCCCAACTCCCCCTATACCCTATATCATGAGGGGGTGAAAACTACACTACAGTAATGCCTTGAAGACACCAGCTTTATTCAAGTTCGGAATTCACGACTTATTAGGTATCCATTATTTCAAGATGTACTTACTTCTCAGTAGTTAAGTTAATAAGAACCGGGGTAATTATAAAAAAAGGGGCCCTGTTTTCTACTTGCAAGTACTGGACCTCAATAGTTAGAAATCTTTTGTATATTTTAGACACTGTACTTAGTTATACTGTTTCCTTTATTATTACAGTGTTTTATTTTTTGGGATCGTCGCTTTCACAATGCTTTGGACAACAAAATTTTTTCAAGAAGTTTATACGGCTTCAAAAAATAAGACTGACCTTTATCACCCCCGCTATCGAATGCATGACAATTGGTCAGCTGTGCCATCAGAATTTAAAGAATATTCAGATTGAAATCTGCACTGGTTTGTATTAATAGAACAGACTTAGTTGTTGTACTAACCAGTAACTACTAAGTAAGATTTGTTGAGCAGACAAGGCATAACTGTAGTAGGTAAATAATACACAAGCGCACGTGTTGTTTAAATTAATTTAGCCACTTGAACTGTTTTTCAGTTTCAGTTTAAATTTTGTATATTAAATTTTCTCCTTCTGTGGCCTTTTGAGAATTGGATGAAAAATATCCTTTGTGAAACGTCTGTAATTTCCTAATCAAAAGCATAATGAGTCCCTGAACAGTTTGCTTTAAGAAGATTACAATGATCCGGATTTTTTTAATTTAAATATACTATTTTACTCACGAGTGTATTTCGGAGATACCCGACTAGTTTCGGCCTCGACAGTACACTTGAGTGTAACATCTGGTACCGTCGCGGCTGGACGTCTTACTCCTTGGGAAAGGTCTCCAGTCGAGATCGAAATTAATCGGGCATCCCCGAAATACACACATGAATAAAACCCATAAATAAAACCGTATATTTATGTAAATATGAATGTAATTCAAAAAAAAATTTATTCTAATCCGGAAAATTGACAAAACTTGAGAGTGAAAGTTAATAAAATAAAATTATTAATAACTTTTGTTGTTCTCATCAATTGGAAAAATAAATTAATTCGATCAATTGGAGTTCAATAGTGCAAGTTTAAGTTCACAATTTGTTATTTTAACTTTTACAGACTTCTGTTGGGCGCCTTGGCTTACGCGTTGTACTACGTTACCGACCAATTGGAAAAGAAAATGAATGCCAAGACTTCTTGGCTATCAGAAGATGATTATGTTGGTAAAATTAAGGAAAATTTTGCGCATTTAGTGAATTGGAGTACGAATTGGAATGATACAAGTATTTAATAAATGTTAAATATAATAATATAGTGTTAGGTTAGGTTAGTATGTGATGTTGTAAGGAAATAAAAAATACGTTCCATAAGGATACTTAAGTTTTATGTATAAAAGTTAGTAAATTAAGTTTTAAAATCATGCACCAAATATCCAATATTACTTCATTAACTGGGATGAATGAGATATTGGACTGATTTTCACGTGCAAGGGACTATAGATATTTTAAAGCTGTGAATATAGTACTTATGATTGCTAAAAGTTTTACAATATAATTATTAGTTATTTATACACTACGCTGTTTAGTGCCTTCATAGCCCTAAACAGCGTAGTATCGTATCTTAGTCCTGTAAGCTAGTTGTATTATTTCAGTTTAATAAAAAGATATTTCAAAATTATTTAAAATCCTATGACTATATTGTTATGCTGTTATACATATAATTAAAAAGAAAATAATCGTATTTAATTTTAACGTAGTTGATTATATAAATCCATATTCAATAATATCAAATCTTAAAAAAAACAGGCTACTACTATGTGCTTTATGTATTAACTTGTATAAAATTCGAAGTTCTCTTAACACGCAACATAAAACTAAGTTTACTATATAGGTTACTGAATCTTCAAAAGTGTAATACTTACATCTGCAATAATATTTATTCAAAGTGAAAAATATACTAGATAATTTAAAATAAATATATTTAATAGTTACCATAATAATTTTTTTACTTATTAATCCAAGGTCGAATCGAATACATTGTTTGATAACTAAAAACTATTATCCCTGTCTGAACATGCCAGTATTGGAGACATGAATCACACGAAACTATCATCGACACTTCTAGAGCATCCTTTACCGTGGTAAAAGAGATCTTGAAATAGCTTTTGTCTTAATATGGTTTTTTTAATTATTACAATAGTATAAAAATATAAATAATACATTACCACACAGAAAAAAAACAAAAGAGATGGAACTTGACGGGTTTACTAGTGAGCATTGAAGAGTTACTATCTACCTCTTCGTCATTTCAGACCATCGCTGCGGAGCTCAATCACATAAGCCCATACTTTAGGGATCTCTAAGTAGTCCCTGAAGAGTTCCACCATCCACCTGACTCCACTATCAGATCAGATCAAATTTTACGTGATTACCTTATTAATTTAAATTTAATTCATTTTTATTCCTAATCATAACAAGTCTGATGTAGTGTACAGTAAAATGAATTATGTAATATTTAGGGTTCCGTTCCTCAAAAGGAAAACAGCAACCCTTGTAGGATCATTCGGTGGTCCATCTGTATAAGTACTTCATTGCTTGTTCATGGATTTTGGGCCAAAAACAAACCTGTATCGATACCCCAGATTCACTATCTAAGTGTTTAGAGGATTGGAGGAAGCGATGGCAAAAGTACATAATAACTAATGGGAACTATTTTCAAAGGCGACAACAATAATGTATATACACATAAATATATATATATATATATATATATATATGTATATATATATACATATAGCGTTAGGCTCCGACATGCTACAACACTAAACTGAATTTATCAATGATTTATTACAAAACCGGTAAAGTTAAATAATTATATTATTATCCGAATCAACAATAATATGAGCTTGTATTATTGTTGACTCAAAAAGGGGATTAATAAAGTCAAACGTGAGCCAAAATATATTCTGTCACGTAGTATGGGTACGTTCCCTAATAACGCAACCACAGTATGTGACTTGTGCACTAGGCAATGCTTTTTTTGGGGTTGGTAACGGTGTGTATGTTTTATTACTTCCATTTTATCCCTTTTTTCTTTCTATTTTTGTCTCATTATCATTATAACTTTTTTTTATTATTGTGATTACGGTGGTGTACACCAGCATCGGCTATGACATTAACTGAATGTGGCAAAACTAACGTTGAACCTTTTACAAAGTTAGTGGCAGACCTGCTACAGACTGTCTTTATCGCTATTTGCGCTCAAAGTGCATTATCTATCTGAAATGTTGCTGCTATTGATAGGTCATCGCTATTCAAAAATCCAACTTCAGTATTGAATAAGGAATAAGGTTACTATGGTTTGCATCTGTCAGCCCTAACGCAAATTTCAGTTACTTCTAAAAATCCTATCGGACTACAGGGTACTTCAAGATTTCTTGCTCAAATTTATAAATTCTATTAGAGCCATTCGTGAGTGAATGAGATACCTGTCGTTTTTTACCACAGCGGTGACTTGAAAGGGACCTTTATAATTTTGATAATTTTGTTACTTGTATTTATGATAATTAATTACTTTTTTTGGTGTCTCTTCTCATTTTTAACAAAAACAATGTTTCCATAACTAAAAACTATTGGTATAGCACCAATACACTGTACAAAAAAAGCTTATACAAGAAAAGGAAAATTCCCTTACAGAAAATTCAGAAAGAAAGTCTGCATGACGGTAGCATTTATCTAGATTTAAGGCTTGATAGGGAGTATTTTAAGAATAATCCAGTCACTCAACCTTCCTCATTTAGTATTAAAGGACTAGCGTGTTAGTCGATAAAAATACCAGATGGGGTTGACAAGGCCAATGGTCCGCAAACTATGCGCCCACGAGTCAAGCGTCAAACTAGTTCGCTTGATTACCACGTAATACCAACAGATGACGCTAAAATAAATAATACGACAGGAACTTTGCGCCCGAATAATAGGATTTCGGAAACGTGTTCAGGCAGCATCAGCAACCAAAAACATCACAACTCTAACAAGCCCGATATATTGATAGTAGGTGGACAACAGTGTACTGGAATGTCATCACCAGTAAACTCCAGGATACGGCCAATATAAAATTCCATCATTTACAGAACCGTACGCTACATCGGACAGACACATGCAGTTTTGTTCTCAATTTGCCGGATACATCTGTAATTTTTTTGTTATTGTATTAAGGGGAGAATGACGCAAACCCAACGAAATGTATGATTAAATCGATTATTATCATTTTTAAGTCATTAAAAAAAGCCAATGTTATTTTATTAGGGATTATTAAAAAAATATATTTAAATGACATCATGCTCAATAATTTGTTTTGAATTATGTGTAAAATTTTAAAAACTAAGTTTATAGATTTACACCTTTCACATTATTATGTAACTTGATTGATTCTATGATTGATTTGCATTATTACACAATAAATTTTTTGACAATTCGAAATAACAAGAAGTTCATACTTAAGAAAAATAAAAAACAATTAGGTTTCAAAAAATTAAATAAAAAAAAAACAAAATAGTTTATTTCAACTGAACCAATCCTATGTATTTTTAAATTGTCAAAATAGGAAGTCGGTCAGACTAAGTCAGTCATGAAGCAGGTTGCCTGTTAAAATACGTAGAACCTATGGAGAAGAACTACATATTAAGAAACTCCAAGGACACTATTTTTCAAATATTTTACATAAGTTTTGGTAAAATAAGTGTAGTACCATCAGAAGGTGTTTTATACTATAATATATATCTTAATACAGTACCCCATAAAAGATGTTTGTACTTTTGCTAATCTAAATTTCGGTTGAACTAATTTATTTCGTTCTCTCGTAATATAGTTATGTCTTTCGCATCGTTTTGTAAATGATGTAGATATATATAGATGTAGATTTTTATTACGTACATAATGTTTTCATAAATATACTGACAAGGCACCGTTAGGATGCTAACTTCCTTAAATAGGTCCCTAAGGAATTCGCGACTACGTAGATTACAAATGACTCTAATGGCTCTCTGTTGTAAAATGAAAATTAATTTTATATCTGCAGCCCACCCCCCAATAAAATACCATAAGATGGGATACTATGTAAATAACTAAAGTAAACTAGTCTTGCAGTATTCATGTCTGTTAATTTGCGGACCTTAATTACGGCATATGCTGCAGAACTGAGCTTATGTAAAAGAGTTGTTAAGTGAGGGCCTAAATGTAATCTAGAATATAGCGTATCCCTAAGAAAACCGTTTCACTTACAAATTCAAATATTTAGTTATTTAGTAAAACTTTACTTGCACTTTGTCTGACGTTAGGCAAAGAGAATCTTACAATTTTTTTTTCTCATTTACTAAATTATTGGCAGTAAACCAATTATGTACTCGTTTGTGGCGTACACATGACACGTACTGTGAAACACTAAACATGCATCAAGAGAGCACGCATCCACTCGCACTTACAAGAACTCAAAGTAACCGTGACACCCCGAGAAGAGAGCGCTAGTTACACTCATCATCATCATCATCATCATCAGCCTATCGCAGTCCACTGCTGGACATAGGCCTCTCCCATTGCACGCCACTTCGATCTATTTTCGGCTTCTCGCATCCAGCTCCTGCCAGCTATCTGGCGCAAATCGTCACTCCACCTGGCCTGTGGGCGTCCTACGCTACGTTTGCCAAGACGCGGTCTCCACTCAACGGCAGATTATACAGAAGACCGAAGAATATAATCAGTCCCTGTGTCTAGCATTCGTGGACTATGAGAAGGCCTTTGACTCGATCGAGATCTGGGCTGTTATGGAGTTCCTGCAGCGTTGCCAAGTAGATTGACGATATATCCAAGTGATGAGATGTCTCTACGAAGCCGCCACCATGTCCGTCCAAGTACAGAGCCAGCAAACAAGGCCAATACCATTGCATCGAGTGAGACAAGGGGATGTTATCTCCCCGAAATTGTTCACAAATGAAATGGAGGACATGTTCAAGATGCTGCACTGGAAAGGGCGTGGCATCAACATCAACGGCGAATACATTTCTCACTTGCGATCTGCAGACGATATCGTCATCATGGCAGAGACGCTGTAGGACCTACAGCAGATGCTGAATGACCTAGCTGACTCTTCTGTACGCATCGGCTTACGGATGAACTTGGATAAAACCAAGATCATGTTCAATAAACATGTATTACCGGAACCGATTGCGGTACACGGGCCGTTCTGGAGGTTGTTCAAAAATATGCATACCTCGGGCAGACATTGCATTTAGGTAGAAACAACTTTGAGGACGAGGTGAACAGAAGAATTCAGCTGGGTTGGGCAGCCTTTGGGAAGCTACGCCGAGTCTTCTCATCGTCGATCCCACAGTGCCTTAAGACGAAAGTCTTCAATGAGTGTGTCCTACCCGTCATGACATACGGAGCCGAAACGTGGACACTTACGGTATGGCTGGTCCACAAGCTTAAAGTTGCTCAGCGTGCTATGGAAAGGGCTATGCTCGGTGTTTCTTTAAGGGATCGCATTAGGAATGAGGTGATCCGGCAGAAAACCACAGTAATCGACATAGCCCACCGGATCAGCAGGCTGATGTGGCAATGGGCTGGCCATATTAGCCGCAGAACCGACGACTGTTGGGGAAAACGAGCACATAAGTCAATTCTGTTCAAATATTAAGTACATTCACGGCGAACGAAATGCAGCGGCCAACGTGTTATCACGTATTGCAGCACAATCGACTATAACCAGTAAGCAATAGACCAAAAAAACGACACAGAGTTACAAACTTGCAAGAAACAATCCAATCCCAAATTCACTCAGATTAATCTACCCGGAGTTCAACAACCGATATGGTGCGAAACATCAACATCGAACATTCGACCATATCTACCACTGACTTATCGTCTTATAGCCTTCAAAGCTCAACACGATCTAATTGTAAGTCACCCGGCGAAGGAACAACAAGAAAAATCATAACTTCCAAATTTTTTTGGCCGTCAATGAATAAAGACGTAACAACTTGGTCAAGGTCATGCATCGGCTGCCAGCACGCGAAAATTCAAAGACATGTTATCAGCCCGCTCGGCGAGTTTCAGCAGTCATCACGATTTCGAACGAGCATCTAAACGTCGACATTGTAGGACCATTACCTCCGTCAAACGAATATAGGTATTTAGTTACAATGATCGACGCTGCACAAAGTGGAGGACTGCAAGAAGCGATAACTAAAGTCGCTAAAGCCGTATATGACGGATGGATATCACGATTTGGTTGTCCGTTACGAATCACTACGGACCAAGGCAGACAGTTCGATTCATCACTATTTCATGCACTAATGAAAAAACTCGGCGTCACTCGTATACGAAAAACTGCATTCCACCCACAATCAAATAGACAGATAAAACGCTGGCATCGAACTCTCAAGGCAGCATTGATGGCAAGAACAGCGAGTATTAAATAGAGCGAAGAACTACCTACTGTTTTACTCGGACTACGTACAGCTTATGTCAGGACACCTCCGTAGGCCCTTGTTAATGACCTACGGATCTACACTACGCATCCCATCGGATTTCTTTGTGCCTACAAAGCCGAATATGGATGACGCGGAATTTGTACGCCATCTGATCGAAACCATGACGTCACTGACACCGAAAATAAAATCGCATTCATCAAATCAGCACACATTCATTTATAAAGATCTCGAAACATGCACTCACGTGTTTGTACGGAACGACACTATCCGACCACCACTCACACCACCATATGACGGACCCTACAAAGTGATTCAACGAAGTGCAAACAATTCACAATCCAACTACCACTCCGTACCACAGTCATATCCATAGACCGATTGAAGCCAGCTCATCTATATAACGACGAGAAATTACAATCAGGTTCACAAACAAATACTTCGACTACAAACACAACAATGAACGCAATTACATCACCCGCAAGTGGAACCCCCTCAGTACCGAGTTCAGCAGCAGTTCCCGCTACTCACCGCGACGCCTAGATCAACCGAACCGGCAGAACTGTCAAACCCAATGTACGCTTTGCTTAAGGGGGGGTATGCATAATTTATACTCACGCACACTGACAACTAAAACAGCAACGTAAGCTGGTTGGTTGCCTATACATTAAATATTGTAAATATAGAATAAGAAATGTTATTGGTTAATCCATATATTGTGCGGTAAAGTAACTATGTTACTTAATGGTCAAAAATGTAAATATAACTGGCATACTTTTAATCAAATATAAGTCGATTCCAACCATTCCCTGGTGTTTCACTTCAGTAGCTACGGTTCAAGAACTAACCAGTCTGGCCGGCTAACATAGGTACCTTTCCTTGCTTCTAGTATTATCTGCTTAGCTACGGTTCGACGGCTTATACAGCCCTGCCGGATAAGTAGATATCCTCACCTCGATCAGCCAGCTGGCACAGACATAGGTATAGTATTTTAACAAATTATCGGTTCAGCTAACCCAACAGCTGATCCCGAAACGTTGAATAATATTATTTACATCATCAAAGTTATTGCCGTGTCTATGTACTTTAAAAATCAATTAATGTCATCAGCAAATAATACTATTTTGGATTGGCTATCCAGTAACTGGGGAAGATCATTAATATATACTAGAAAGAGAAAAGTGCCCAATATAGATCCCTGCCGAACGCCTAATTTTATTTTTGATCATAATCATTTTACCCCATTGATCTGAACTTGCTGCTGTTTATCACTCAGCTATGATTTAAGCAAACAGAGAGCCTGTTTACATAGCCAACAATGCTCAAGTTTCACAAGGAACGTTTCGTGACTTACACAGTCAAATGCGCAGAATTTAAGAAGGCACAGAAGACACCGAGGGCATCTTTAGTTTCCTCCCAGCCGGTAAAAATATGCTGTAACAAAGCAACACCGGCATCAGTTGTGTAACACCCTTTAGGGAAACCATATTGTTGATTGTGAAGGATGTTGTTTGTATTAAAATGAAGTAGCATTTGCATGAGAATATTTTTTTTCGAAAACCTTGCTAAATACCGGCAGGAATGAAACAGGTCTATAGTTATTAGCATTTCTAATGTCTCCCGATTTAAAACGCCGTATGACTTTACTTTGTTTCATGAGATCAGGGAAAACTCCTTGATCTATATTTAAATTAAATGTTTGCGCTAGGGTAAAAGGTACCTGTTTACTTTCCTGTCATCAAACCAAAAGAACCTAGTGCTGGTAATGAAGGTAATAAATTCAATTTCTTATTGTAGATAATATAAAAATCAATGACCGTATTAATAAATGGCTTCACTACGTCAGAACATAGCTGGCTTATTAAATAAGACAAACCGATCAGAAATATGCCTCTAATATGTTTGAAAGAAACATTTATACAGTCTGGTTTTAAGTGTAATATTTATATAAATTCATTTTGGTGGGCAAATATAAAAGAAAATAATTTTAAATTAGTAAGTACTTTTTGTAGACAACAGGAAAAGCGAGGAGGTATATGCATTTAAGTTAGGAAACATTTTGAATATGAACCTGTCAGTGTTTGTAATGACTTAGCTTTATATTAGTTACTTCAGTGTTGTGTAAGTACTTTTTGTAGACAACAGGAAAAGCGAGGAGGTATATGCATTTAAGTTAGGAAACATTTTGAATATGAACCTGTCAGTGTTTGTAATGACTTAGCTTTATATTAGTTACTTCAGTGTTGTGGTATGGAAATACCAAAATTGCAATTCATTATTGTATGAATATATAGAATACCCAACTTAGATGCACGTATATTTTGGGAAAAACTGCAAATATTGCTTTACAAATTAGATATAAAACTAATTATTGCAGGTAACACCAACATAGACCATGGGCATACTTAAACATAGTAAATTTTCAGAAACTCTAATAAATATTTGAGTAAACCATAATTTGTATCAATATATCAAGGAATATTAATCACATAATAAGCAATATTTATGACGCGAAGGACACATTCATCGATTGTTTATATCAGACCATGAAACAGCGCAAAAATTATCATTTAGTATTCTGGTATATATTAAAGAGGGACTTTAACAAAGAACTATTTTTTTAAAACTTTCAAAATATTTCTTCCTTATCATAGTCAAAAATATGTGATGCATCAAACAGCAACAACGCCTTTGATCAATTCTATAATATATTTATTCTTTTGTATAGTCTATGCTTTCCCATTATTAAAATAAAAATTACAACAAACACTATATGTCCCGGGTGGTTAACAAAGGGAATTAAAATATCGACCTTAACTCATTGCAGTCAGTCAGAGTATATTTTTCGAAAATCTAAAAATATTTACAGTGAGGCCACTCCACAAAAATGACTGCAGATTGCAAATAAGTAATTATACACCGTTTACTTTAGTTCCAGTTCCTGTCAAAATCTTTGAAAAAGCTATATATAATCGAACCTATGACAGACATAATTAAAAAGTTCAGTATCGTAGTTCCATAACAAAACGGGTTCCAAGCAAACAAATCCACCACACTCGCAGCTTTTAATTTGTTTAAGAACGTTACCGAAAACATTAATAAAATATATATATTTTTTTTGTATTTTGACTTCGTAAATCGTAAAATGTTGATAAACAAATGCGAACGATATGGGCTCCGGGGTAAGGTACTTGTAAAAAGTGTTAAAATTTATTCTTCTCTTATAATATTAAAAACACACCGCGGGCTGCACAAAGATGATCACCACTTTATAATCAACGAAATTTAACTACTCTACCACCTCCATCTACTGTCACCAGAACCAGACGGTAGACGAGTGAAGTTTAGGGACATTAGATTTGTAAATTATTATGATGTTTTTATCTATTATTAAATTTTATTTTTATAATTTTTAATGTCTACCTTTATTTTCTCGGTATCGGAATAATGTGGTAAGCAGTAATTTATAATCTATCGATTATCTACGGTACTCCAAGAATTATCTATTATCTATGACCAGAGAGACTTGTCTTGTCTTGAGACAGAGAAAGATTGTTCAAAACACGGTCAGTGAAACTATAATAACTACACTGAGTTTTATTGAATAAACTTGACGAATACTCGCCCTTTACCATATATGGACTTTGTTAAACAATAAAAACAATGCTACTAAGAGACGGGCCTTCAAGAATAAGCCTTGCCTGACAAGTTATCCTTACAACATATTGGCAAATTAAATAACAAAATAAATCCATCGAAATTAAAGGACAAAGGCTCACCAAAAAAAGGCCCTTATTAGACTTTAAAATAAAAAAGCGATATTAACATTAATATTTTTTATTTAAACATACGTTACATTGATTTAAAAACAATATAATGTTAAACAGTATTTATTGTACATGTAGTGAATTGAAGTTAAGCAACAATAAATTGTTCCCTTAAGTACCAATTGAACACTAATATTTTTTTACATATACTTTTTGCTTTTGTTATCACATTATCACAGTTACATATAAGTATTAGAATTCAAAATTATAATATCAGTGTTTACATGGTCGATTCTCTCAAAGCTTTTAAATGGTATTAGCTTTTAATTACATGTTTACAGTGTATCTCGTTACTAGACAGTAGTCGATCTTAAAACTCCTTTTTTTATTTGCTTGTTTTATGGAATAGACTGGGCGAAGACTCGCCCTAAACCATATATAGGACTTTGCTAAACAATGAAAAAATGTCACTAAGAGACAGATCTTCAATAAAAGAATGTTCCTTACCTGTCCGGTACAGGAAGTTACCCTTAAGAACAAGAGAAAGTTTTTATAGTACATAATTCATGCAAATATTAACAAATTGGTTTATTCATGTGTTTTATTTATGTATATCTGTTCTGTTCTAGTAAATCCTTATTAGTTTCGATTGCAACCACCCTGTTTAAAGGGTCCTGAACGACGTAACACAAAACAATCAAAACTACAAATCAAATAAGCATATTGTCTTGACCCTTTGCACTTAATTCTAGCAAAGAAATTATGATGTTCAGCGTAGATAAGATTACCATTTGCAATTAAGTTTTTTCGATTCGTTGTTGTTTTTTATTTCCTAATATCCAAATATCTTTGTAAAACAGTTCTACTTAGTCTACTTAGTCTAGAACTTTGACAAGTAAGTTTTTTTAAGATAATAATGAACAACTCAGAATACATCATTCAAGCCCTACTAAGGGCTTAAGCCTTAGCTTTGTGATAAAAAGAAAACACTTTACTATATATCTAATTAAAGACAACTTAGTTAACACACATGAATTAATAATTTTATACACTGATATTCCTGAATAGAAAAAAAAAAGAATATCTTCACGGAACACCACAGGTATAAACAGACGAAACACACATAGACGAGACAAATAAAAGGAATGAAAATATTCATAAACGTATATATGAATAACCAAGGTCTGACTGAGCGAGCATTCTTGGCTACCTCGGTCTATTTTCTGCATCCTGGTTCGCTAATCAAGACAGGGGATACAATCATCTACACATCTACGTTAAATATGGCTAGTGCACATGGACATGGACATGAGCATGCTCGTGGGAATTACTGTAGCCGCCTGGGGCGAGGGACGTACCTATGTAGGTCCGGTCTTACTCAGCTATTGATTGATGACCCTATGAAAATTGTCAGGCGTGAGTTGTGAACAATCAAATATAGGATATATATGATAGAAATATATGATTGTTCATAAGTAGAGCCGTATTTATTGCAAAATTTTTACAAAGGTGCTAAGGTGAAAATCTATAATGTTATATATATCTGCTACCCCTCAAAGTTGACTACAACTATGAAATAAGAAACGAATGGGTGTAACCAATAAAGCCTGTATTGTGAAGATGATTATATGCACTTCACATTATAAATTCTGTGTGTGTACAATACTGCAATATATGTGTTGCAATTCCTTCTTAATAACTAATTTTGTAATCTCGAAGGAGAATAACAGAATTTTAATAGTGAATCTAGTGACGATTATTATCAAACGGTGTGATACACCTGAAGAGATTAGATAGATTCTGCTTTGCCCATAATACCTCGAAATAGACACACTGGTCAGTGTAAAACGTTTATGAGCAATTAAGCTGACAATTATTTTTTTTTTTTTGGGCTAGCTAAGTACTAAAAATCTAAAAAGTATTATATAGAGCCTGCTGCCCTCTTTCCCTATCAATGTACATACATTCTTTAAATGCATGCATTTTTTAAAGTAACATGTTGAGGATTTTACCCTTTTACGTGAGTATTACCAAATTATATTGCGCAAAATTTAGGTGTTCATTAAATGTCTGCCTATCGGAGATATAGGTACATGCTAAGTATAGAATATGTATTGATATAATTTTTCTTAGCAATAAAAACAATACTACAATTCAAAAATTATTTTCTCATAAAATCACCACGGGTAAGCGTTCTGTGTTTCCTTCGTGTTTTAAGTACTTACTATTTCCTTAATATTTATTAATCACATCATTAGTAATAATTTAAATTGATACCATATCATCAAAATAGCAGCAACATAATAAAAAACAGAGCAACGTGGTAAGGTGTACCCGCCTTGTTCTAGACACGTGATCGACACAGTGTCACGCGATAAAAGTAGTTTAAACAGATTGTCACTTTATATGTTTTCTTGTAAATATTTTATGAAAGGGGTTCTACAAACTTTTGGTATATTTTGTAAATTTTTATTTGAAATATATATCCTTTAGAAGTTTAGATTATCTATAAGTCTATTTCCTTTAATGATATATTAAAGTCTTATTCTTGACATTAAAGTTAAAGACAACACCATCCATAAGCTGTCTATGACGATATGGTCCGTACATAAGAGATTCCGATCTGTCATATTCGACCGTCAAAAATTGGATATCAGAATTTAAGCGTGGCAGAGAGGTGGGGGAGTTTTTAAGGCTTGGTTTATTTTCTAGGTTAGGCCCAATACTTTTTAATCCACCCTCGTACTAATTACTATAGGTCAGTTGTGCTTGTTATAATAAAACTATTAATTAGCTGCATTGTGATACAATACTGTGATGAGAGCTTTGGAAAGGATTTTTAAAAATAGTTTTTTAACATATTATATTTAGACATATGGCTCACATGTTTGTTTTAAATTAGATGTCTAGTTTTATCAAGTAAGGAAGCGTCACACCGCAACAGTGTCAAGCGTCACGCTAACGTCACGAAATACACACTCCAGTATAACTGTATATCTTAAATAAATATGAATATCAGTCACGTATTTCTAAAAAGTTGTTTTGTAGAAAAAGGTTTGTGATGTATTGTCATAGTGGGTTTTAAATTTTTATTATGTTTGGAAAGTTATCAAGACAACTTACTTAAACACATTGATATGTTCCTTGTCATGCTACAGCTTTCTGATATTATCATTATTTCCATTTTTTTTTTGAATACATATTTAGTTAAATTCTGAATACTAAGATGTAGGAAACAGAAACATCATAATTATACTCATAACTGATTAACAAAAAGTATGGTTTATGTTTTTTTCTTAAAAAATCGATTGAACCGGTTAGGTTAGGTTAGCATTTATAATGCTATAGCTTTTGCATTTATAATATTTGTGTAGATTACTCACAACGCAGTTATTAAATAGACATGCCTTGTAAAAATCTATAGGAACATAAAACAAAAGGCAAGTGGCAAGAATGTGGCATAAAAAGACAAGGTGTCTACCTGACTTGAATGGGTTTAGTCGATTGTTTCGACAATAAATTTTATTAACATATGATTTTAAAGTAAGGTATAATAAGAGAACGTTCTTAAAATAATTATTAACTACTACTTATTTTAAGGTTTATATTGTTGTGCCGTGAGTGTAATTATACTTATTAAAAGCTAAACTATGTGTGTGAATATCTTAAAGATTCAGAATATTGCTGTATGGTATTCAAGCTGCTGCTCATTGCACACATTTTAGTAGACATTTATTTCTTTACTTCAAACCTGTTCGAATGTTACAAAATTCACTTCAATTCTTCTTTATGGAATTGTTAACAACTTCATTCTTTTTACTCTTCGGATACAAACCAGCCAGTCCTTTACCGAACGGTGTTTGTGGGTTTGTCGTCAAATAATAAGATCCTTCGGCACTGAAAAACAAAAACAAGTGTGAAACAAGCGTTTTAGTGGTTTAGTTATAGGCTGACCGATTAAACTTTTAAGTCACATTCAAAAGTGTATTTCTACATATAATGATGAAACTGAGTTGAAATACTTTTAAAAGTAATAGTTAAACTCTTCCATCCATCTGTCGTTGCATTAATTATAAAAATTTCAGATCTACAAAATCGATAAGAGAATTCCAATTGTATTATGTGTTAACTCTAAACATGATATGATCAGGTGACCCGTATGTTTGCCTGTCTCACTATACTACAAAAAAAAAATAAACCTAACAGTACTATCTTCATAGAAGACAACTCTAACTACTGATCCTACATTTGAATGAAGTAACATAGTAGTTATTGGTAATTATACGATTTATACCTGTTTTGTAGGTAGGTAACTTACAAAAAATATATATATTATAATAAAGTAGAATTCTCTGCTTACCTGCTATCACATTTTAATCCCATATAAACCATTCCTAATTCAGGACTAGGGTTTGTTCTAAACTTGTGGTAAGATTCCGCGGGTGAAGCTGGAAACGCCTCAGGATTCAATACTGATTCTGCATAAAACCGCCAAGATCTCCAATGGCTGCATAAATCTAAACAAAAACAATGCAATACAATACTATCATAATTATGACTTTTCGTAGAACTTCAGTTTCCACCTTTGTAAAAAGAACTTTCATAGACAGAATCTGTTAGGCTTAACTACAATTCTCTTTTATACAAAAACGATTATTAGTACTAGAAACAGTGTTAATCTTTACAAAAATCGATTTGCAAATACCTGCGAATAGTTTCGCTGTTACATAATTTAAATGTTTACTTTATGTTATTTATGCTGTTGGTATTTCGAATAAAACAAAATAAAAGAAAGTGCACTCAAGCGCCATAGCAATCTTCTGCATTTCGCACCCAGTCTATCTCAGCTACCGCCCTCAGGTCGTCCGTCCAGATCAGATTCATGTTGAACGTAATCTCTGGCAAGCGGATTCGATAAAGGAATTTTGTAATTATATTAATATCGCAGACTTTTCTGCTGTTTTTACAACATAAATAAGCAAATGCGAATCCAATATAATAAAATAATAGTAAGCCATGCGTTCCTTAGTTTTGAAGACTGACTTTTATGCTCGTATGGGTTTTCAGCTACTTGGCATGCAGATTATTTATATAAGGAACATATTAATATGAGGATGATATTTTTTTTTAAAAGTAATATATATTATCTAAATTACTTTTTGTTCAAAACTATTCGAATTAATGTGTTACTTGGCAGTTAAGATGTTATTTGGCTCTTCGAGGGTTATTTTTTTAATAAGATCTTACTCACCTCCGCTTTCGGTGCATGAAAGCATAATTTTCGCTACGCCAAAGCTTTCTACTTACCTTTCGAGTTGTGCTATTGTGATTCTGTGTTATTGTGTGTTTTCGTTATAAAATTATCAGCCACCTATTTGATAAATTAATCAGGTCGACACTTACTAGAACACTTACTATCATCCGACAATGGTATAGGCGCAAATCTAGGGCACCCGGGCTGAACGCTTTTACCGCCATTTGGCCAGAAGTCCGCTGTCCCAGTGCGAACAGGTGCACCGTAGCCACCCGCATCAGTATGTATAACATCCACGAACTCTGCATCCTTCGCATTAACATGTTCCATGACCACGCCGTCAGGGTAGAATGCTGGAAATGCAGGATCTAGTGCCGTTAATCTGAAATAATTATTGGCATAATAGTTAGAAGAGAAATAGTTATTGGCATAAATAGTTAGAAGAGAAATTGGATATATGTTAAACTTGCAATGTACTCGTTGCCAAATATAGATTTCGCAAGTGTAAGTAATAAGGTAATAAGAAAAGATGCTTGAAAGCTTTTGTAATAAAAAGTAAATGATAATTGTAAAGTTCAACGAACGATATGAGCACAACATTATGTGCATTATGATTTGACATGTCAAAACAAGAAACTTAACAATGATTTCTTCAGTTTTTGATATTAATTGTTATATTCCATGCCCCACTTAAACACTATTGATATTGTTTTTTTTTGCATAACAAGCGTCTCACTTCAGTTTACATTACGTTATAAACATGAAATAACTAGGTCTAAAAGGATTCCTATTTATTAACTCACTTAAAAGTTAAATTGCTTATCTTATATCTTAGCTTACCTTTTAACTATCTTATTGTATTTGTTCTTAAGCTCTCTTGCTGTGTATCCAGCCACATGACTACCTAAAGAATGACCTATCACGTGGAAGTTTTCTAGTAGTAGACCAGATTCCATAAGCCTGTTCAATTGTTCTGCCGCCGCGTTTCCTACCTGGAAATTAATTTTAATTGGGTTAAGAATGTATTCTTCAATTACTTTGTTAACTTTTCAAACCTGAACCACAGTAATATTTTCAGTTTGAAGCATTTTATTTAAAAGAAGAAATGGAAGTATGAAAACATAAGTATAATATAACATATGTATGATTTGTAATAACTTTTAACATAGTGTACTTTACCTAAATACCTTAACCGCATAACGGCTCATGGGCATGCAATGCTTACATTTCATGGCCATAAAGCGTTATGGTGTATGTTGCATGCCTTATCTGTCTACTATTGGATTTGCATTCCACGTAACGTAAAATATTTGTATATATGTACATATATACAAATAATGTATATATGTACATATGTATCTCTAAATTAAAGGTGCATATGGCGCAGAGGGTGGTGTTTGACTAATTACTGCAATAGTAATAAACATTAAAATGATTATTACGTATCTTAATTTTTCTTTATGGTATATTTTTCATTAATACAAGAAGCGCGGTTGTGTTACAGACTAAAATTAGAACATTTCATATTGAGGCAAGGGTTAACCTCAGTGGAAAAGTTTTTCCACGCCGTTGGTAAAAGGGCTCTTAGTTCCTGGCATCAGTCAGTTAGAGTTTTAGGTGCATATGTGACCTGAACCTGATCGAGCTATTGCTTACATTCCAGGATCATGCAACAACGCTATTCTTCTGTTTATTACCTTCCTGTAGTATTTCAACATAATCCCAATTTTGCCATTTTATTCCCAACACGGTAATAGGCTTGCCACCTTTTTATGAAAAAAATGACTATGTTATAGTTGACAAAAGGTGAGCGTTCAACATGCGTCTGCCTACCCCTTTGGAAGTCTATGTACATACAGGGCTATTAACATTGAAAAAACATTGAATAGTGGCAGAAGCATAGTCAGTTGAACGCAGTGTAGCTGAAATGTTTTTAAAATCTTCAACTCGGCAAGTATTGAGAACAGAGGGATCTGAAGTCCTTAATTCTATTGGAAACCCTCATTATAACTAAGAGAAATAGAAATAATGAAGCACAAAAAAAACTTATCAGGATTAAGTATGATAATGATTTCTGTTTTTTTTTTTTTTGCATTATGAAATAATATTTATGTTGCACCAAAATATTAAAAGACACTAGGGAGTATATATTTTTAAAACCATTTAAAATATAAACAAAAAGTCATAATATTATATGCAACAAGAAAATATGTCAATTTTATACCGAAATAAATATGTATAAGGTAAAAACGATTAAAAAGTGTTGACTCGGCGATGTTATCATAATGTATATGCTCCAACGCTTTGTGAATAATTCATTATTTTGGTTGCACCTCCAATCTCCCATTTTTTTATATATATATTTTATCTGCAATCATTCTAGGCAAATGAGCAAAATTCTGTGAAGTCCGTATGTTATTAGATTTGTTGGGGCCACAGCAATTCGCCCGTTAGAGGGTTAGGATGGTTGTTTAGTCGATGTCTGTACTTGTCTCGTTACTGTTGGGCCTCTTCCATGACAGTCATTACGTTGAGATAATCGTGTATCTCAGAGTTCCGAGTAAACCAGGTGGCATCACTTATAGTTCTGAGTATACTATTTTGAACTCTTTGGAGACACAAGCTGTGGGATTTGCATGCCGAAGACTAGTTTAATTCCGTAAGTCCAGATTGGTTTAATATAATAAATATAACGGAACAATAGACTCTTCCGAATAGGGAATTGGATTTGTACTGAATGTAGTTTTTCCATGTCATTCTCTGGTCATGTGGCTTGCGGTAGTGGGTATGTTCTAGTTTGACTTTTGGACATTGTTTATGTTTTAGGGTAAATGTTACATGCTTAGACTTGGGGGCACTTGCTTTTACGAGCTATTTATTGAACCAATCGTTGGTTAGGTCAAGTTGAGTCTGAAGAAATCGGCTAGCCTTGTCAGGATCTCGGTCAGAAGTGAGAAATGCTGCTTCATCAGCAAAATTAGCAACTGTAACGTTGGAGGCTTGTGAAATGTCAGGCGTAGTATTGGGCCAAGAACAGAACTATGTCACGCCATTGTGGCACGAATGAATAGACGATCTGTCACCAAGATACGATACAATCAACAATATAATATATTCTACAACAATATAATATATATTATATTTATTTATTGTATATTCTGCGTTCCGCCAGATCGTAGACTATCAACTGACTAACGAATGAGACCAATGTCGGGATCGAGATACGGGCCATCTGGGATATGATAGATTTATTTAATATCGTGTCAATGACAAGCATGCTAAGTTTTATTATGATCAGAATGGATCATCACATCGACATTGAGTGTAAGATATATTGATAATATTTATTGTGTAAAAAAAAACGATTATGTCAAAAAAATAACAATAATGACACTTATAAAAAAATATTTGATCAATCGTTTTTATCCTGTACTTATTAAACACCCAAGTATCCATAAAAATGTTATAATTACTCACACACGAAACCACATACTTTTTAACGACATACTTAAAGTCGTCTGTGAAAAAGTATTTAATTTTCTTCTCGTCGATTTTAGGCAATCCATTTGGTTACTTGAGGTCACAAATTAGAGTTTCATAATTTGTGACCTCAAATAACCAAATGGATTGCCGAAAATCGTCTGTTGTGAGTAAATCGTCTGAAACGTTATAGCTTTAAAGCTTGACGCAGCTTCAGCCATGTAGCACGCATACTCGCAGGTTTCAAGCGTAATAACTGGGCGATGTCTAGACACTACATGGGAGGCTCAACTGCAACTAAAGAATATAAAACCCCCTCTCTCTAGTATTTCCGGAACGATACGACCTTCATACCTTCAAGAAAAGAGCGTACTCCTACCTAAAAGGACGGCAACGCACTTGTGATGCTTGAGTTGCGGGTATCCATGGTAGGCGGCAGTCACTTACCATCAGATGACCCGTCTGCTCTATCGCATAAAAAAAAAATAAAAACGTTTTCAAACATACCCCACTCCACTTGTTCATTTCAAAGGAGGTGAAGTGACATGAAAAACGTCTGAAAGTTATGGACAGGAAAAGTGATAATGATCCACCTAATAAAAGCCAATATTATGATAAAGTATATAGTATACATACAGTATATATTTTTACAGTATATATTTACAACATTCAAAGCATACTTCATATTATATCGTTTTATATTATAATTATTTTATACACCCTATGGATCACGAGCAAGATTATTAATAACCATTGATTTTTTTTTCGAAATAATGCCAATCAGGTCTCAATTACGAAACTTAAAGTACAAAAACACTTCATAAAGGTTACGAAGAGTTAAGGCCAACTACTCATTATAAGCTGATTCTAATTTAACATTCGTTTTTAAGTGGTTTTTAGGCTGAATGCCAAAGATGAACAATTAAAGTCTGTGACGCTTATTGGTTGAGGCCTAATTTTTGGATTGCGCTCATTAATTGTACTAATCTTTGCATACGTTCCTTGTGTACTCATGTACTGTGGTTTCATGTGAGGTAAGCGAGAGTGAGTTTTTTATTTGTTGCCCGGGTGGAAGATCCTCAGATGTATGTCGGACTCTTACCGACTAAAAACTACCTCGATGTAGCTCTGCTTGCCTATGATCGGGATAGTAAGAATCGCCGTTGCATTTTTCCGCTGCCTTCAACATGCATTGACCCGTCTCTCCCAAGATGGGTCCCATCGTCTACCTCGCAGAAGGAAATGACGGCGTTCACCGGCAATGGCCTTCTCTTTGCTTGAGTTTGTTAGTGTTAGCTTTGTAGGTCTCTCTTCCCCCTTTTTCTCGACTCTTAATGATACTATATATTTTTAATGTATTTGTTATAATTTTACTGTCATGTTTTGGTGACCAGACTAAATACACTGCTCTGTGGCAGATCAAATGTTAGAAATTTTAAGGTATTGGTTAAACTTCTTACTTTTGTAAAGTTATTAAGGGCTTAAATCAATAACTTTTACTTTTCCAAACGTCACCAAGAAAACATACATATAGTATTCTAATGATGCGTTGTCGTATTATACACTTCTCATCGAAAAAATCGAAACACTCCTGAATTTAGGTTTTGTATGAGTTTTATGTATTCTTTTTACATCACACAAAACATAATAATAATTACAATTAATTGCGGATATTATAAGGTATCGTTAAACGAATATTAATGTTTCAAATTAAAAATAAATTTATTTAGCAGAATTTGTTAAATGTTATAAACAAGGACGTAAAACAAAAAGTGTTTGAAAAATGTTTATTCAGTATCTCGTATTTCCTCCCCGGACCCTAATGAATGCTTCCATTCGGTTCCTCTTGGAACGGATGAGAGTCACAATTTTGTGTAATGGGATGTAATCCCGTTCTTCTTGTACAGTTATTTTAAGCTAGCCAAGCGTCTCCGGAGCAGGATTTATTACTCTGTTTCCTCTCTTCAATTCATCACGTTGGTGTTCTATGGGATTAATATCTGGTCTTCTTGCTGACCAGCCCATTATCGTAATACCGACTTTGCACAGGTATTCATTAACAATACCTGCGATATGAGCCCTGGCATAGTCCTGCATAACAATGAACTCTTCACCAATAAAATGAGCGTTCGGTACATCATGCGGCTTCAGACATTCTTCGATGCAATGTGACATATTTAATGATGGTAAGCGAGGTCTAGATACAAAAGCAAGTTCGGTTTTTCCATCGGTACTTATGCCTCCCCAAACCGTCCGTGAACCACCTTAACTGACTCCTTCTTCAATGCAGTAACTTGCAAAACGCTGTCCCTCTCTGTTTTTTTCCGTCGTTATCATACAACATGATCTTACTTTCATCAGAAAAGAGAACTTTGCTCCATTAATGGTATGACCAATTTAAGTACTCACGTTCAAAGTTAAGGCGCACTCATCGGTGGTCAGCTCAATCTCAATCTCTCTTTTGGTCCATTAGTTGGTTTATGAAGTTTCAGGCCACGCACCGCTAATCTTCTTCTAATAGTAGAATCACTCACAGTTAAACCTCGAAGCGCTTACCCTCACGGAGCCGCTGCTGTAATTGAATAGAGTTAAACTGACGATGTCTTAGAGAAATTGACGCAATATACCCGTCAGCTTGCTCAGGCGACGTCGATATCTACCAGATCCTGGACGGCGAGTAAACATATCAGTTTCCTGATAACGTTGATATACTCTATTGACAGCAGAGAGGCTAAACAATCGAGCAGCCACAACACGCTGACAATACCCTGAGTCCAGCAAAAGCCACAACTTGGGCGGATTCCGTAGGCGAGATATCCATATTTGTTTGGAACAATCTCTTTTGCTAGTATGTCACAGAGCTTAGTTTACCACTCAGTTAACAATCAATATTAAGAAGACACGATATTTTTTGCAAAAAAAGTGTGATTAAATGCAGAAATTTAGCCGGAAAATTTGAAAACAATCTTATAGACATTTATTAGATGAAAATTCGAAAATTTAAATTTAAATTTTGCCAGCTATTTACTGGCGTATTTTTTTAAATAATATCAGTCTTCTGTTACCCATTTTTACTTCAATACCTTCTAAATAGTAATTACTATATATGAATATAAATAGGTAAAGAAATTTTAATAAAAAAATTACCTTCTTGGTATTTCTAGCAGCATTGACTAAATAAGAACCATGAGCCATATTAGACCAGTCTAATAATATGACATTTGTACCAGGCCTTGCTTCTAAGTACGCGTTCACCATGACCTGGAAATTAAAAAGTAATATCATTAAAATCCGTTATGATTATATATGGCTCTCATGGCTGAATTTCTATAGGGGTAGGCAGAGTTAATAAAAGACCTACATTTTGTCAACTAAAAATTGGGTCCACTCACGTAATAGTTGACATTCAATTCCTACTAAGCCAGCTCTTTGTCAATTAAAGATGGAAAAACTAAGAGTGTATTTAAAAAGGAAAGGTAAGAAGAAGGGTAAGGAAAGGTAATGTAGAGAATACAACTTGGAACTTGTGGTCTGTTAACAACAGCTCGTCTAGCCTCATATTCATGACTGAAACTGTATGGACTTGTGCTGAAGCTGAAATGCTCTCACAATCCTTTTCATCTCAACTGTTTTTAAGCAAGAATGTGTAATAAACATACTTAGTAGGTGATGTCATTCTTGGGCATCAACAGTCAAGGTTAAGTTTGTAAATAATACCTGTGCCAGCTTTCCTTGGTTGTTTAATACAAGGAAAGCTGTTACAATTTAGAATAGTAGAAAGTAAGAAACAAAGTTTTTGCACTAGATTACATGTACATATATAAATTAGGAAAATAAACATATGAAATGTTTAGCTTCCTAATATAGCACAATACTTTTTTTTTTATTTTTTTATGCGATAAGGGGCAAACGAGCAGACGGGTCACCTGATGGTAAGTGACTGCCGCCGCCCATGGACACCCGTAACTCAAGAGTCACAAATGCGTTGCCGGCCTTTTAGGTAGGAGTACGCTCTTTTCTTGAAGGTTTTAATGTCGTATCGGTTCGGAAAACTGATTGTGCGAGGCAAAAAGCTTCTGGAGAAGCGCACAGTGGTGGAGTGCCAACCGTCCAGGTGGTGGGGATGGATATTTTGTCGTGTAGGACGATGGCGGAAACCAGCAGCCGGTATAAGTCCGAACAATTCCTCTGAACACTCCCCATGATACAAACGATAGAGGATGCAGAATGAAGCTACATCTCTACGCAACGCCAAGGTGTCAAGCCGATCAGAAATATCTTGGCAGTCGATGATGCGAGTCGCTCTCCGTTGAATGCAGTCAAGAAGGAGAAGCTGGAACTGGGGTGCACCTGCATAGAGATGAGAATAGTATTCCATGTGCGGCCGAACCTGCGCCTTATAAAGTTGCAGGCGGTGGGCCAGAGTAAAACGTCAACAACGACCTTGATGCTTCTGTCTGTAAGAAAACTGGTGAGCCAATTGCACAGTTTCTCGGCAAGCCCATAGGAAGGAAGCTTCACAAGGAGCGCTTTGTGCCAGACCCGATCGAAGGCCTTCGCCACTTCCAAACTAACGGCCAACGCTGCCCCCTTGGTCTCGATCGCCTGTGCCCACCGGTGAGTCAAGTAAACAAGAAGATCACCAGCTGAACGAACCCGACGGAAGCCGTATTGTCGATCATTGAGGAGCTGGTGGTCTTCTAAGTACCGGAGGAGCTTGCAGTTAATAATGGATTCCATTATCTTGGAGAACAAGGAGGTGATGGCTATGAGTCTGTAGTTCGACGGATCCGAGTGATCTCCTTTTTTAGGGATTGGGTGCACTAGATCTGTCTTCCATGAGTTCGAGACTACGCCAAGAAAGTAGGAAAGCCGATAAAGGCGCGTTAAAACCGGTGCTAACTCAGGAGCACACGTCTTCAGCACGATAGGAGAGATTCTATCGGGCTCACTCGACTTAAGAACTGTTGTCACTTTAGGCTGGTTTTCTGTGAGAGGGTAGTACTGCCCCGGTCGAGCCGGCCCATTCCTGCTGAATAAATCAGCGTGGCTCTACTACTTTTACAGGTAGGACAACATTCGTGGTGTCGCCTTTCGCTGGTGAGTGAGAGACCGGAGGCCCATCGATGCAGGGGTGACAGTTATCGTGGTATGTGTGTGAGCAGTGGAGTGCTGTAGAGTCATTGTGAGGGTGGCGTGGATCGAACCGTCGGCCAGGGAGACCCGTAGAAACGGTGGTGCCGCTGGCCGCCCGCGGCATAGAGAGGGGCCCAACCACGGCTAACCATCCTGGGAGGCTGCCCCGTCAGGTCGCGCATAATCCACGGAGTGGCTCGTCGTGCCGGTTGGTGACCGGATGGTGGGACCCGGCGACCACTTCCGGGAGGGTACGGGGGCCCTTCCGTCCGGCGGTTCGGTCACCGTCATGCTTCACCGATACATGATGACACAGCATTTTTAGTCTCAGTTTACATTGCCACGATGACTGTCATGCCTTTTACGCCCCCTTCCTCTTCTATCATGGCAGCACAAAAAAAGAAAAGTGGTCCTACAGTGGCATCCTCCTCTCCCACCAACCCGTTTTTTGAGGTGGAGTTCACTAACATACGTGGACTCCATGCAAACCTCAGCGCCGTACACCAACACCTCGAGACGGCTCGGCCGGCCATGCTCTTTCTTACGGAGACACAAATACGCCGCCCTGCCGACACGGCATATCTCCACTATCCCGGCTACGTGCTTGAGGAGTGCTTCCTCGCAAGGGCTGGAGTGTGCCTTTTCATCAGGGCGGATGTTTGTTGTCGCCGTCAGCACTGCCTAGAAGACACATCCTTCTCCATCCTTTGGCTCCACGTGGATTTTGGCTCTACGAGCCGGATTTACGTGTGCCTCTATCGCTCCCATTCCGGAGACTCCGAGACAACTCGACTCTTTGACCATCTGAGTCAAGCAGCGGATAAAGCGCAGGAGCAGTTTCCGACCGCCGAACTGGTGTTTTTGGGAGATTTTAACGCCCACCATGAGTCCTGGCTGGGATCTTCCAAAACTGACCACGCTGGTCGAACTGCCCACGCATTTGCTCTCACGCATGACCTTACCCAACTGGTACTCCAGCCCACCAGGATACCAGACATATCGGGTCAAGCGCCCTCTTTGCTGGACCTACTGCTGACGAATCACCCAGCGCAGTACAGCGTATCGGTTCTCGCCCCTCTGGGATCCTCCGACCACTGCCTGGTGTCGACCTCAGTGCCTCTAGTTACGCCTCCACGACCTGTGGTAACAAGGCGGCGGTTATGGCACTACTCGTCAGCAGACTGGGATGGAATGCGGGATTATTTTGCATCCATCCCGTGGGCTCAACGCTGCTTTAAAGATAGGGATCTGTCGCAAAGTGTGTCTGCCGTGACTGACGAAATCACTGTCGGTATGGAGTATTATATCCCCTACAGTGAAGTCGCCAGCACGAAGACCCGTCCCTGGTTCAAACGCGAGTGCATCCGGGCCGTTGCTCAAAAGCAGTCGGCTTACCGCGCATGGATCAGGGCCCGCGCACATTGTGACCCAGACATTGATCGCCTAAAAGCAGCACTAAACAGAGCCACTAGGGAATGCAAGAGGGCTTACATCAGAGCAGATGCCCAGCGCATTGCACGGTTTGGTCAAGAACTCGTCGCGTACCCTACGGGTAGCCGTAAGTTTTGGCGATTGGCCAAAGCCGTGCAGTCCAACTATTGCCAACCTTCGCTGCCGCCGTTGAACTACCCTGACGGATCACTGGCCCACGAGCCGCAAGAGAAAGCGAATCTACTAGCTGACCTCTTTGCGGCTAACTCCCGAATCGATGACCGTTGCGCGCACACGCCCACCATTGCGTCCTGCGACTCCGCAATGCGGGATATTCGCATCCGGCAGAGGGATGTCCGTGCGGAGCTTCGGTCACTCGATGTCCGGAAAGCCAGTGGACCCGATGGTATTCCGGCGGTGGTTCTTAAGAACTGTGCACCTGAGTGACGAGAGAACGCGCTTGTATCGCCTGTCCTATTCCTCAGGAATTGTTCCGGAGGCCTGGAGAGAAGCGAATGTTCAACCCATTCCCAAAAAAAGGGACCGCTCCGATCCAGCCAATTACCGACCTATAGCCGTCACTTCCATACTCTGTAAGGTGTTCGAGCGGATCATCAACACCCAACTAATCCGCCACCTAGAGGATCACTCCTTGTTAAATGATCGGCAATATGGTTTTCGGCCGAACCGATCCACGGGTGATCTTCTAGCGTACGTCACACACCTTTGGGGTGAGGCTATGGATAGGCATGGGGAGTCCTTGGCCATCAGCCTCGACATTGCCAAGGCCTTCGATAGGGTGTGGCACCGCTCGCTTCTCTCCAAACTTCCTGTATTTTGTCTGCCACCTAAACTCTGCAACTGGGTTGCTGCCTTCCTCGAAAAGCGCCGCATTAGGGTTCTCTGCGACGGCGCGGCCTCAGACTTCCACGAGGTAAGCGCTGGTGTACCTCAGGGCTCCGTCCTATCGCCTACGCTGTTTCTTCTGCATATCAATGACATGTTGGCCCTTGGCAATATACATTGTTATGCAGACGACAGTACAGTGCACGGGCGATATTTCGGGCATCCTACTGCCAAGCTGGCAGACGTTGAGGAAAAACGACAGGAGCTTGTCGCTGAGCTCGACCGGGTCTTGAGCCGCATTTCCCAATGGGGCTGTGAGAATCTGGTCGAGTTCAGCGCCAAGAAAACACAAGCGTGTGTGTTCTCTAACAAAAAGTCTCCATTCCTTCGCCTTCCTACTCTTCAGAGTACTCAACTGCCACTGCAGGATAGGCTTAGTATTCTGGGTATGGATATTTGCCGGGATCTCAATCCGCGCGATTACATCGAGAGTGTCACTAAGGCGGCCTCGCGTAAGCTCGGCGTTTTGAACAAGGTGAGCCGGTTCTTTTGTACAAGACCCAGGTTCGCTCCTGCGTGGAGTACTGCTCTCATCTCTGGGACGGCTATGCGCAGTATTTGCTTGACGCTCTCGATCGGTTGCAGCGGCGCGCAGTCCGCATTATCGACTGTCCTGAGATCACCCAGTCTTTTGAGCCTCTGCAGTTGCGAAGAGATGTCGCCTCTATGGCAGTCCTCTATCGCCTACATCACGGGGAGTGTTCTGATGAGCTCTTCCAATTGGTCCCACCTTCTCCCTTCCTCTACAGGACTACACGTGCTGGCCTGAGGAGTCACCGTTTGTGCGTCGAAAATATACGTACCCGAACTAAACGGTTTGGCTCTTCTTTCTTGTGCCGATCGGTAAAAGCCTGGAATTCTCTACCAGCGCACGTGTTTCCTTCCCACTATGATCCCGGGTCTTTTAAGCGGGGCGTGAAAAAGCATCTCACCAGGCCGCCATAGTGTGGGTCACCATGCTGCATTGACTAGACATGCAATGAGGATGGTGACCACCACTCTTTGACTCCACCTATTGCTTTCCATCAGGCAAAGTGGAGTCACTATGGTAGGCTAATATAAAAAAAAAAAAAAAAAAAAAAAAGAACCTCGAGAGAAAGGCGCTCTACGCACTGCCCTTTGTGTAAATCGGACTTTCGGCATGTGGCTCTCGCACTGCGGCATGGTCGGCGGTGCGTTTCCCCCGTCGTCCAGGGACGCAAAGAGTTTGCCCAGAAGATCGGCTTTTCCTTCAGCGTCGTGGGCCAACGAATTATATCTTATGTGCAGAGATGGAAGGGATGGCTTACAAAAGTTCCCCTGGACAGCCTTGACAAGAGACCAGAATGCACGAGTTCCGGAAGGGAGGCTCACTAGTCTCTCGCCAATTCTGCTGATGTGAGCCGACTTCACCCCAGCAATTACTCTTTTGAGGGACCTGGAGGCAAAGTTAAATTGTTTTTTTAATGTGCTGGTCTATACATCCCGTGCTGTCGCTGCATTAGCCCATGCTTGGTAACATTCCTGCTTTCGGCGGGAGGCCGCTTTGCAGGTTCGACCAAACCAGGGCTGGGACTTGCCACCTGTGGGAATTAGGGAAAATGGAATGAACAGTTCCATACCCTGAAGCACAACATCAGCGACAGAGTCGGCTACGACGTTGGGATCATCCGGCGAGATAGAAACCTGCCTCCATGGGTAGGATGCAAAGAATGTTTGCATTCCATCCCAGTCTGCTGATCTATAGTGCCGTACGCGGCGACTGCCTGTAACTAGCAGCCGCAGCGAGTGAACGAGTGGCACCATACTCCTAATCAGGCAATGGTCCGAAGAGCTAAGAGGGGCCTCAACGGATACTTTGTAGCCGTCAGGATATGAGGTCAGCAGAAGGTCCAACAGTGAAGGCACGTGGCTTTCTGCATCTGGGATTCGCATAGGCATTGTTACCAGCTGCGTCAAGCCATATACCAAGGCGATATCGTGAACAGATCTTTTCGCATGATCGGTTTTGCGTGAACCAAGCCATTCGGCGTGATGGGCGTTAAAGTCGCCAAGAACCACGATCTCTGCGGATGGGACCTGCTGGAGCACTGAGTCTGTAGCCATTTGGACGTAGTTGATGAGTCGGTCCGTTTCGGCATCACCGCTATGGGACCTGTAGAGGCATACGTAGTTGCGGGGATGGTCTACACATAGCCATAAGATGGAGAGGTCCCTACCTTCAAGATTGCCGAGGCGGGGTAGAGAGAGGTAGGATGTGTCCGCTGGAGATGATATCTGCGTTTCGGTTAAAAGAACAATGCCGGCTTTGCCGTCTCCAGGTGGTGGTGGACAGTGTCGAGGTTAGAATGTAAGCCCCTGATGTTACAAAAATCTACTGCAAATGTGACAGAGGTGCCATGGTATGCCTTCTCTTGCCCCGAGCAGATATTGAGAGCGCAATTGAGCCCCCCCAGAGTACGAGGGGCAGCCTGGGCGTCCACGCTCAGGTATATTCCGTACTGAGGGGGGGCGTCCAGGGGGGGATTCTCCAACGCTAGCGCTGGTATCCCCTGCGGTATCCTTTTTGTTAACAGCGCTATCCTTAGGGGGGTGGGGGATTTTGGGCCTCCGGAGACCTCACTCATTTCGGGGAAATGCAACGCAAGCGTTAGTTCACAACCGGTTTTCTGTAATTGCACAGATTTACAATGACGCAGATAGTGTCACACTGACCTATGTGCGTCATTGTAAATTCTTAATACTCATTGTGTAAAACTAAATATGCACCAAACGCAGAATGTATCATCTTAGCTCAAATCAAATTGTAAATAAATCTATCCCTACTGAATCTAGGAATATATCAGTGATGCAGGCAAGTTCCTAATATTTTTATCTTATCTATCTTCTATATTAATAACGCGAAACAGTTTTTTGATTATTTTATTAATTGAGCTAATCTCTGAAAAAATTATCATTCTATTTTTAGAGAGATGCAGACTCAGTGATTTGGATTTGATTAATTATTTTTGTATTAAATAGAGTATTTATTTAGAAATTAAATAGGCTATAAAACATAATAAGCTGATATATTTAATTAGGAAGAATATATGATACCGGCTGACGCAGGTGCTTACTAGACAGGGATATTTTGGAAAGTACCTGTCTCATATAGGCCGGGAGCCAATGTCAGGGTGCCATTACAGCGGGGGAGGGGTGAGGATATAGCACTCCACACTTTGGTGTGTGCGGGGGCTGCCACGAGGATATAGCACTAAATACTTTGTTATGACACAGTGTTGTGCTCTGCGTGAGTGCAGCAACATGCCAACTGGCAGCTATTGGTATTGGCAGCCTATAGCTGGAGATCATGTTTATGGGACTGGTACAAAACGAGAGTAAGTGAGTTTTCGCAGCCTCGTACTGCGAGACAGTAATGTACCACAAAGAAACGGCGGGACAGGAACGGGAGGCCGAAGGCTTCTTCGTAAGGTGTCCCGGGTCTACTGCAATAGACCAAGTTGGAACGGAACACCGTGTGGTTTTAGTCCGTTCGAGTACGAATTACCACCTCACCACATGAGGTGACGTAGTCGTACCGTTTTTTTTTTCATGTGGAAACCCCAAGATGACCCGTGGGGTTTTCACACAAAAAAAAAAGGCATCAAACATTACGGCTTGACTCTTAGGAGCAGCGACAGCTATTAGGAAAGTATATATTTAAATCGTATCATTACCAGCATACATATAACTAACGATAGCTTTTAATAATATTTATAACAAGAAGTCGATACTACACAGTACAGTAAATCATTGCAACAAAAGTAAAAGTGACACAAATAGGTTAGTAATCCCTAACACCCTATACAACAAGTGTGTAAATTATTACCTACACTACCTACACCCGAAGTCCTCTCTTCTGTAGGAAATGCCGATACCTTAAACATATAACGACAGAAAGAAAGGAAGAAAGAAAATACGTTTACCATTGGTAAATTGACACAAAAGAACAAACTATACCGGCAAAAAGAAATCATATTTCCAGCAATGGGCCATTTTGTTAAGCATTTTGCATAATTAAGTTAACTTAAGTTTACAAAGTTAGTATAATAAATACCGACCCGAATGCTTTCTTGCTTTGCAACTTCGATAAAGCCATGGATGTAAAGCACTGTGGGACTGTCCTTATCGAAGCCTTGGATTTCAAATATTCGACTCGCTTGGCTCAGAGGTATATCCACGTAGTCATCAGCTGTTTTCCTTGAGAACAAATGAATTATATTAATACATATGTCGTAATAAGTGAAATAAGATATATAAATATGGGATTATAACTTAAAAAATACATGTTTTATGTCGGGTATTATATCGGGTAGTTTTTGTTAATTTTTATCTATAATATTATAAAGTATTATTTTTATCTATTATAAAGTAAGGTTATGTATATATGGTCTTAATTTTGGCTTTAGTAAACAGATAATTATTATATAATTTGTATTTGAATAATCTGCTTTAATGGGACAATATACGAAATATAAAAATTAACATTATATTACAATTAGACAGAATACTTGAATATTGCTTACCCATTGTAATATCTTAAATATATGTCTTCTATCCTGTTTGTTCTATCGGGTAAAATTCCTGAAACAATCAGAAATATTTATTTAATGAATAGAAAGTAAAAAGTGTAATTTAATATTTTTGAAGTTCTCCCGTTCAGCTTCATAAAAAAAATTACATGTACTTCAATATTAACTATTAAGTCGAATGAATCTGTAGGTAAATAAATATTGTTGCATCACTTATTGTTTTTATTTTTTCAATATTCGCTATTTATCGGAATACACTCACATACAGTCACTCTTTAAGAAAGCTTAGATTACAACTTAAGATTTATATGGGCTCTAACCAAATTTATATTTGCGTTTTGAGAATAATAAAAACTTATCATAATTAGTAAATTATAAAATCGCATCAAAATTACCAGTAATAACTTCAACAAAAACTTCGCATTCGCCACAAACTATTTTTATCACACAGTACCACATTAAAAATAAATACGATGTATTCTTGGAAAACATTAAAACGTCACTTCACAAGTTTTTTATTTTAATATAGGACTGTACTGAGGACTTTGACTTTGACTTTTATATTAGGGATAATTTTGAAACAGTTTATATATATCTTGTATAACTAATAAGAAATAAGAAATTGTCGTACGGTGTTTTAACTTGTTAGGTACAATGTACATGTATGTATGACTATCTTACAGGCTTCGCAATTTATATGAATTGTATGCACGCTCAGGCTATTACCATAATATTGCCTAGAAAAAATAAAGAGTGTACTTAAAATAAATGAGAACACAGCATTAGTAATGATATGAAAACACGATAAGAGTGAGCTGAGAAAGGGCGAGGAAGACTATGACTTACATTATATTATCTGACATGGACAGGAGATAGGAGATAGAGATATAATACACCTATGATAAAATGAAAGCAATGAAAGGCTTATGCTAGCTGTCACTTGAACGCGTATGTAATAGAATGAAAAACTCACTTTACTATCGTTAAATACAACAAACAAATAATAAAAATAAACAATATGGGCACTGCTTTGAAATTTGATGTTGTTGTTTTCAAATACTATTGAGGCAACTCACAGAGGAAAGGACAAGTCATACAGATCTGTGAATACTATAAAAAGCAAAATATTTTAACTGTATGTTGTTTCTGATGTTGTTACATACAATTAGAATCTTAATTGAATAAAATCGAAAATTGTATAGTTTTTTGAAAAATGGAAATCCTGCTGTTAGTTAGTTTTTTGGCTTCTATGACCAGAATTACTTACTTAAAGTAATGCATTATTTACCTTTTTAAAATCTATATACACTAGACATGTTATTGAGATAATGGGCAGCTATAGCATCATAAGGTTTTTTTTACAATCAGTGGTTAAAACTAGACGTACAGAATATTTTTTTTTTTTTTTTAAATGTTAACTTTAATAATGTTTTACGTTAATGTCGCCTTAAAGTGTCGCCTCACAAGTACGATGCCAAAACAATACAAAAAAAAAACCTAATTTTGTTCAAATGGCAACCATTTGAAAGAAGTGAAATTTAAACAAAAACACAAAAATGTCCGCCATTTTCACACTGTTGGCAACCCTGACATAAAAATGTTATTTTATTACAGCCTAATAACAGGTTAACCCCCAGCTAACGGGTTATCCATTATTTACGACAGACCCTACAAAAATTATCAATTATGTTTAGATATTTAAACACCGTGAAAATGATTACAAAAAGTCTCATGACTACAAAAAAATCCTGTAATGGAAGCTGTTTATAGCAGTTTTGATGTAAATTTATGACCATAGATTTTATTAAATAGTATAATCTCCAGAAATATAAAAAAATAACATTATGCATATTTACATATATCTATGTACAAATAAATAACATATATGTACAAATATAAAACATACATATTTATCACTAAAGTAGCATATTCAAACGTCATTTATGAAGTGGGTGCCATTAAAATGTAAATAACTTTAATTAAAATATATGTTATAGAATTCTGAATGTAGTTAGTTGGCATGATTGCAAAATATGAACGTTGCATTGCAAAACAGTTGCCATGAGTTATGTTTCGACTGGTCCCTTTCTATTAAGAAGTTTAAGTTATTGTAAGTGGCGGGTGTTTTTAATTTTAATACTGTTAAAGGAAACAAATTTATCTTAAATTAAAACATACTTTTTTTTAGTAATAAACAATAATTAAGAAACGAGCACCTTCAGCTTAAAACAAGCCTCATTATAAGTAATCATCCCAGGCAAACCTCGCAGCGAACGGTAGCAGATGAGTACTAGTAAACAGCACATAAAAGCTCACGATCGTTTGCAATGGAGAATTATATAGGAAATACAAAGAAACATAAAATCAGCTATAAAATCAGATCATAAATCTTTATTTTATTTGTTTAATTTCGTCGTCATAGTTGACAACTGTAGTGTGGCAATTGATATTAGTTAACGGTAACAGGTTACCACACAAAGGACCTTGCAGTTGTTGACCTCCTTTTATACTTTAAATATCAAGTATTATTATCATGTATTTATAATATTTAAAAAAATATACAGTGGCAGTCGTAATTTTTTTTTTTTTACGAAAAATAAAAGTAAATAGGCCAAGTGTTCAATGTATTAGTATTTTCATTTCGAATACAAAAATCTCTTTATTACAGCTAAGCGTGACTAAGATGTCAATATTTTTAGAATGTTTCCTCTCTAGCAATGACTGCAAGCGGTTCGAAACTACGTTATATAGGTTATTTATATAGCGTACCATCCTAAACATCACGACTTTTATATATATTTAAAATAATATCACTCTTAGAATACATTCAAGTATATATTTATATGTAAATGGCATAAAGTTTACTGTTACTATTAAGACAATATATCGAAATAAAAGTTGCCTACGAGCATAGTAATTTTACCGGACAAAATTAAAATAAAATTCCTCAACATTTTTATACAAGTACACTCACACTAACAAAACGGTGTCAGCGTCAAGTCGGAGTGGGAAGTAGTAGTGACGTGAAATTACAAGGTCGACCTCAGATACAAGGGCCTGGCTGACCCTAATTGTAATATCAAAAATTCATGTATCGCTTATTGATGTTTAGGTCAATTACATATTTTGTTCTCAATATATGTAATTGTTTAAGTCAAAACATATGAGAAATTCATGTTAGAAGCTTACTTTCGTTTTTGTTTTGTTTCCTATTAAAGTAATTTATTGTTATATTCATATATAAGAAATAAGAGAAGACTATAAATGTAAATGAATACATGTACTATTTAGTGTTTAATAATGGCACATTAAAAATGTTTCTCTAAATATTTTACTTATACCTTATAAATAATTTCGTAGTGTTAAGTGGTAAATGCAACCATGAATGGGCTCCTGTTAATTATAAGCTTTTCAATACATTTATTCTATTCACTATATAATTTAAAATAATATTATATATATATATGTATATAATTGTTATATTGTTTGTTATATATATATATAATTCTATGTTTCGATAAGGCATAATCCATTACAGTTTAGAAAAACTAAAAACACTAGCGAACAGATTAAAAGGTTTTCGAGGAGTACACCAGCTACCAGTTAACACAAAGTACATTTAGATACAGAAATCTTTATACTAAAATTAAAGAAGATAAGAATTCACTGCATGTTAATAGAATACAGTTACAGAACACCTATACAGAAACAGAAGATCTCTAATGTATAATAAATTGCATTGAAGTTCCACCACTATAAGCGTCTTAAAAGTGCATGCCTGATTTTGGCAGAACATTCTGCACGTAGTGGTATGAGAAATTTGTGCAACCTTTATACACAATGTTAAAAATAAAGATTATTTATATTATTCCAAATATATCGCTACTTACCAGTACAGGATAGCTGTTTTTTTTTTTGGTAGGGATATTGGAATAGACGGTCTTATAAGACATAAAAAAGTAACAAATATAAAATTTGTTAGTTAGTGACATGCTTTATAAATGAATCACGACCATTATACAACCCCAATAGACAGAACATAGAAGAAGAGTATTTCGGAGGCAATCATAATGTTCTTAGTACACTACTGCAGTGATTAAAACGCTTGTATGCAATAGCCTCAGGCCAAATGAGGTATTTTAGTAGGTCAAGGCCTGACTAAACTACGAATACATATATAGTTCACTTCAAATATTTTGTAAGTAGAAATGTTTAAAATTGTTAAGAAATATTTAGGGACCTACTGTAGCTACTTCTGCTGCCGCTGCAATCAGCTATATTTAAAACTAGGGGATTTATGCGGCATTCAATTCATGTCAGCTGCTTATAGGCTTTCTAATTTAAAGATTACACTGTTAGAATTAAGTAAGACAAGTAATACCAGTATACTGATTAAAAAAACAGCGATTATATTAAAAAAAATTAAGCACAGGTGTGGATAGACCCATAACCTGAGGGTTCCGTATAAAAGTTATAAATGCAAATAATTAAGTGTAAATAACGTCAAAGATCAGAAATTCTAAGTAAAGTTAGGCTAAGGAATCTTCGGTATGGGGTGCCGGCTAGAAAACCTCCACGTGGTGCACCCTGGGCAACGTTGGCGACGACGCAGCCTTCTCCTCCTTTACTTTCAGGAGGGCGTCGTCGCCAACGGCTAATCTTCTGACGAGAAGAAGTGGGACCCCTTTATGGGTAGCAGTTTCTCCACTGTCAACAGTGGAGAAAGAGGACGGGCTCGGCGTGCACTCGCACTGCCACCGAGCAGGCATTTAGATATTCATCTCGATGTCACCGTTGGCATATCGTAATCCCGAAAGGAGTGTCGTGGTTAAGTCTCACGGCTCTAATCGGGGGCGAGAGTCTTGGCTTAACCGCCCGGACTGCGAGGAAGAATACCTCTATAAAAAATTACCCCGAATCCTGTGTTCTGGTGCGTGACCATGAGATGCATGGCTGATGGGTGGTTCAGTCGCAAGCGCACTCCCAGCCGAGGCACCTGCGGACCCCTCGGTTGGGTATAAATCTACGCTTGCCCGGGTATTGGGGTATCTCTGCCCGGGTCGACCTATAGTTCTCCCCCACTCGTGGGAATAATAATGGATGCATCAATATTAAATAACAAAGAACAAACTGAAGAAAGAAAGAAGGAGAATTTGAAGAAGAAGGAGAAAAGCAAAAAAAAAGAAGGCAGATTCTCTTAGAGGACGTCTCTATGGCGATGGAACCCGTCGAAAATCGAAAGCGCAGTCTTTCGAGGGATGACGGACCTGAACCGTCCATGCTTCCTAACAAGATGGCAAGTAGCCAAACGGGAAGACCGAGGTCACTCACGCCTGTTGCGCCTTTGGCAAGTTCCAGGTCGCCTTTCACCCGGTCGAGAGAGTACGCGCGGGCTCGAGCGGAAGGCGAAATCATTGCGGAGGAGGAGATCGCGGATCTCCTGCTTAAAATCCGTTCACCGGTGGAAGGGGGTTCCGGCTCTCAGACACCGGTGGCGTTGAAAGAGAGGACTAGTGTTGCGGTGGCAATTATACACAAAGTGGCCACCAAGTCCACTAATCTAAAGGGCACCTTTGTTCGAGCCCTGAAAGACTCCTCCTCTGCTATCTCTGGGGTGGTCCAATCTCTCATTGGGGACGTAGCGCGTCTCCAAGCGGCAAACGACCACCTTACGGAGCAGATGACGGAACTTAGGGCTCAGTTTGCCCAATTTCGGGCGGATTGCCCTGAGCGACTGAGCCAGGTTGAGCGGCAGGCTGCTCCCTCTCCCACTCCTTCCGAAGTTCCAGATTCCCACCTGCGTAAAATTATTGACGCAGTGTGGAGGATGATGGACGGGCGCCTTGCAGGTTTGGAGGCAAGGCTACCTGCAGCCCTCATTGTTCGGCCGCCTCTCGCTGCCGATACGACTAGGAACGCGCAAATAAAGACGGTGCTTCCTATTTCGAGTGCTCGAGCGACTGTAACGTATGCTGCAGTGACTTCCGCTCCACTGATTTCATCCACACCGAAACGTAGACGACCGGTGAAGGCGGCGACCAAAGTGGCGACTGAATTGCCTCCGCTCCCCACTCCGTCCGTTCCACCTGGTGCTGAAATTATGCCTGGCCCCTCTACGTCTGCTAAAGATGGGTGGCAAGTAGCCGGAGGGGCGAAGTCTCGACAGCGCGCTAAGAAGGCTGCCAGGAAAACAGCCTCTACACCACAATCGCAGTCGGCGACCGTGACAAACAAAAAGGTTCGGAAACTGCAGGCGCCCAAAACGGCGGCTGTAGTAGTCACAGTGTCGCCGGAAGCGAGTAAAGTTGGGCCATCCTACGCGTCTGTCTTCGAAAAGGCCCGGGATAGCCTAGGTGGTGAGTTCGGGGCTTCAGGTGTGAGGCTGCGCCTTGCCCAGACGGGCCGGCGGCCGACACTATTGCTGAGTAGTTGCGGAGTATTTTTCATGAGACGGATGGTGTCAAGATCGCCAGGCCTGCTAATTGCGCTGAACTGCGCGTTTCGGGCCTGGACGACTCTGTCACGGTTATGGATGTCCGCGTTGCCATTCAAGAGAAGACAGGATGTAATGCGGAGAACCTTAGAGTCGGCACCATTCGCCCCGGTCCAGGTGGCCTTGGCGCGGTTTGGATCAGTTGTCCCTTAGCATCTGCCAAGATTTTGGGAGACGCTGGCAAGATCCTTGTCGGTTTCGTGAACGCCAGAGTCACAGTTCTGGCGGCGAGACCGATAAGGTGTTTTAAATGCCTGGCTTCGGGACACACCCGCGTCAAGTGTGGAAGTGGTTTTGACTGCAGCGGACTCTGCTTTCGCTACGGTCGACCGGGGCACAAAGCGGCGGATTGTTCCGCTGCCCCTCACTGCCCTATGTGTGCGGTAATCTCCCCGCCAATCATCAGATGGGGCAGGGGGGCTGCAAGTCACCCCGCGCTTCTCAGCAAACATCCGGAGCTAGCCAATCGACCCAGGCTGCCTCTGGTGTTAATCGTGCGTCGCTACCATCGCCCATGGAGGAGGCTGTAGAGACAGTTCAATAATGGACCAAGTCTCCAGCCTCCTTGTCCAGACGAACCTAAACCACTGTGCCGGTGCGCAGGACCTTTTACTGCAAACCATGGCAGAGTGGTTGATCGATGTGGCCGTAGCTGCGGAGCCCTATTACGTTCCTCCCCGTCTAAACTGGTTGGGTGACCGGGACGGTTCCGTGGCAGTCATCGGCTCCACGGCGGCTCATTCCCCGCCCTTGTCGCATAGAGACAAGGGTTTTGGTTATGTTGCCGCTGAATGGGGGGGGATCACCATTTATGGTGTCTACTTCTCTCCCAACCGGAGTCTGAGCGATTTCGAGGTCTTCCTCAATAACCTGGAAACCTCGATACGGCGACTAGCGTCTGGGCACGTTCTAGTGCTGGGGGACTTCAACGCCAAGTCCGTTGGGGTTCCCCCAGGACGGACGCACGGGGCGACGCTGTTGAGGAGTGGGCAACATCGGTGGGCCTCTGTGTGTTATTTTTGTTTTTGTTGTGTTATTTTTTTTTTCATTGACTTTAAACTTAATTTTTCGGATGCGTGTTCATACCACTCTATTATAGGAACGTTTCGAATCTGAAATAATTACATAAGATAATGCATTTCAACAATGAGCCGTAAACGACCCGCAACGATACGTTACGCTTCGGTTATAACCGATATACGAGTATCTAGGGATGGCAGTAGTGGTGGCATTTCATTATTTCTGAACGATGATAATAAAACAATGTACATTATTCTATTTCTGACATAGATACATGTGAATAGGAAAATGACAAAAGGTAATCTCTAACGCACTTGTCCGTTGTAAAAGAAACCTGACAAGTGCGAGTCTGACTCGAACACCCAGGGTTTCGTAAGCCAACGATTGTGATTCTTTATCTAATGACAAGTACATTTAACTTTAAAAATGTATATAACCGAATTCAAAACGCTTATTTTATTTTTTCACGTGTGGAAACCCCCACAGGACTTCTCCTCAGCGGAGCTGACGGTGAAGTGGTATGTCGGACTCGAACCGACTAAATCCAAACGGTGTTCCGTTATAAGTGGGTCTATTGCAAGGGACCTGGGTGTACCCAAAACCACGCTTATCATGATAAATTGTAATTAGCTGTATTTTACATACATTATTTTACACTGAAGTGAATGGAATACTTCTTTCTAATTTAAAATAGACTAATCTTCAGATCCACCAATTCGTCGCGTAAGATTATATATATTCCTTATAGCTTATAGCTTAAATTTAAACTGTACCAGCCTTGAGTACAGCCAATTTAAATAAAAATAAATATATTGATATCGATTCACTATTGACGCAGTTACCTCGTAATGTTTTGTCAATTCCTTACTTACCTTACCTTAGCAGCTTAGAGGTGTTTTTTTTTTTAATTCAAATGTTTCTATCTTTGAGTAAAACCAATTCATCAAACATATTGAAATCGGTTCACAAAATGTAAAGATAACGAGTACCATGCCTACATAATTATTTATTTAAAGGTGGACAAACGAACAGACGGGTCACGCTGATGGGAAGTGACAACCGCCGTCCATGGATACTTGCAACTTTCAAGAGTCGTAATACCTTACTTCTTCATGTACAGATAAGTTTAGTTTTTTTTTTTTTTTTTTTATACTATAGGGGGACTGACGAACAGACGGGTAACCTGTTGGTAAGTGACACCGCCGTCCATGGACACTGGCAACTCAAGAGTCGCAAGTGCGCTGCCCGCCTTTGAGGGTGATGAGGGATGGGGGATGCAGGGAGCGGAAAGAAGAGAGGAGGTATGAGGAGATGGACAAAATAAGAAAGGAGATGAGGGGAGAGAAAAGGGGGGAGGGGGAATTGGGCCTCCGGAAACCTTACTCGATTCGGGGAAATGCAACGCAAGCGTTACTTCACAACCGGTTTTTTGTGAGGCCGTGGTATCGCACCGGTCGAGCCGGCCCATTCGTGCCTAAGCATGGCTCTACCACTGTTAAAAATAAACATTTATTCATCAAATAAACATTAAAATTGAATGATTTGACAATACGACAGCGTGATGTCAAGATTTCGTATTTCATACATAAATGTACCAAACCCAACGTTTTGACGTTGACTAAAAAAATTAACATATCCTATGTGTTCTGCACCATGTATGAATAATATATATATCAGTGCTTTTAACTGCAGCACTTCCTTGCAAGCGTAGCAAACAAACATACAAAATCACTTTCTCCTTTTAATGTTATGCATATTATTAGGATGGAGTTAGCGTATTAATTTACTATTATTTTATGTACTCTTTCTAAAAACGAAACCAATTTTTTCATATTATATTTTATTTTTTTACTTTTGAATTTGATTTTAGTAACATTTGAATTTTGATCAAGATTTTCATTGCTACAAAGTTGAAGCTTAACCTAAACTGTAACAGCAATAGCCAATAACACCATCTATAGTATCATAAGCTACTCTTCAACCATTCAAAGTCACAGTTTTAAGAGTTACATACATTTATATAATATACACGGTACTGTTAAGAAATTAATACATCGAGCTACCTCGAACAAAGTCCAGACTTCATCGTCTGAAATACCGTATTTTGTATTTTACTACCGAACATTTGCTAATCTCCATTTATAGGTGTATAATCAATTTCTTTTTTTGTTAATATATTATAACAGAGAGTATATAATAATATCTCACTTTAAAAAAACCTTGTAAAGCTAATAACAAGTATCTTTGAACGGCTACACGGACAATTATAATATCCATGTTGTAAATTATAAAGTTCGTATATTACACATAGATTATATCTTACACAAACATAATAAGATCTTGTTATCAGCATAGTACAGGTACATACATATATACTACTTATTATGGTAAAGTTCAAAGACTAAGTAACGCAGATGTAGCATCATGTTGTTGCATTTCATTTTTAATAAATAGCACCTTATTTATTCTGTTCATAAAATTATTCATTTCTGAGTTTGTCTATTCCACCAAAGCACGTACGTGTAAATCATAAATTTGAGAAAAATGTTTTTGTATTGTTTATCGGTATATGATTGTGAATTGTTATGTAACATGTAACTAATTTGTGATTTTACAATTTGTTTAGATACACCCTATGTATGTGTACGTAAGTGAAGGTCACTGGATCAAGAAGTACCTATTGTACTTGTAAGTAATTAGCAATTAAAATGCCATATTACTTAAATTTATGACGTAAGTTTATCATGTCGTCAGGTAAGTAAAATGTCTACTATTTTTGTATATACATCTGGCTAGGGGAGTCATTATACCTTTCGTTTACCGATTCGCGATCGCCCTTCTAGGACTTATTTGCACAATTATACTTGTTTTGTATATACACTTCAATCCAATTCAAATAAAAAATGTGAAATCAAAAAGTAAGTTTGTTAATTTGTTTGTTACGCTTTCAAACTAATCGTAATGAAATTTTGCATACAAATTGGCAAGCTAAGTACAGGGCCTTAATAATAGAAGACAAACATTTAATGCCAGCAAAACACTTTAACGTTAAACTTTAATGCTAGCACTTGCAAGCAAAGACTAGTTCAAGTATGTTTTCATTATAACAGACAAAGAAAAGAAATCTTACTGTATATTACTTACTAGCATTATTAGTTTAGTTATTTTAAAAAGACAAATGTCGTCGACGTTAAAAAGCGCTTGAGAAATTATGTATATGTTATCTCGTCTGCAATATTTCTACTCTATCTGTCTCTATCTAGTAGACGTTTAAGATACCAAGGCAAAGATGACATAGGAATGATATTCTGATATTGCATTCTTGCGACATAATTCAAAGTACAGTGAGGTGACGTAATGAATAATTCTATGAATCACCTCAGATTTTGAGGTTAATATTACTACTACTAAAAATAAAAGAACGTCCTAAAATTATTACTCATAAGGAAAATGTACCATGGGGCACTGCAGGTTATTTTATGTTGTACATAGTGATAAAAAGATATATACATATAGCGTTTTGTATATTATTAAGTAAATATGTTAAGAGTATATTACTTTGTCTTTGAAACGGGACCTAGTTAGAGAACCGTGAAATAGCGAGTGCGCTAGCTCGACGATACAATTCACAAGTTCCTTAGTTTTTACTTCTATCGGCAGTCCCCAAGACTGCCCCTATTTTTTATGAATAAAGAGTTAAATTCAACAACCTTGTTCTTGTTTCAGATTTGTAAAATGAGGAGTCTTCTGACTAAAAACTTCGAGTTCTACCATTCAATGAGATAAATTGCTTAATGACAAACAATTTAGGAATATGTATATAAATTTGATAATTATTCAATCCACTTACAGATAACACTTTGACATAGGAAACCTTCATAGTGGTATTTAATTAAAGCGAATTCAAATGTCTAATGGCAATGAACTCTGACATCACAAGCCTTCGGTTAGTATAATTATTATAGATTTGCAGTTGTACATAGGTAGTCGTGGTTACTTTCTACCCATCTACTTGCCAACTAGGCTAGTTTCTATCTAAAATAATTTAAATTATCTTTTGAGGAGAAACTAAACGAGAGGAAAACTCACACGTGTCGCTTGTATCTTCCTTCTTCCATATTCAGTGTTCTCGTTGCTGCAACTCCATAGTACGCAGTAAATTAAACAACAGAGCAAATCGAGTTTCTTAATCAACGCGGCGCGCTGCCCCTATCGATTGGTTTTGTCAATTTGTTTGTCTCTTAACTATACGTAAATATTATTACGTATAATGTTTGTACGAACTTATACTTATGTATAATCCGTACATACATATGGACTTATGATTGACAGGTAATTCGGACTGATTGAAGCTAGCTAAATGACATTATAATGCTAATCTATAATACATTAAATGCTGTCAAGGGCAATATAACATTCCTGATCAAACACTTCTTATGGTATGAACTTTCAGAGCTTCCGTTCATGACTCCTTTAATTAAACGGTTTATACTATATAATTCCAGACGACAATAGCTAAGTTCACAGTTTATTTAAGTATTCTTCTATGTTAAGAGCATCCATCAGCTTAACCGAAATAGAGTATTTTTAAGAATAAAAATCAAGTTTTTGAGGGTACATAACATTGTTTCTGTTTGTATTTGAGTTCAATTTCGCACATAAATTGGAATTTAGGACTGACCCACAAGTGCACGAGAGATCCATCCATGGCTGATGATGGTGATCAAAACTTTAAGCCAATGTGTTTATATTATGTAATATTTAGAATAATTTTGAATAAAAAAAAAGAAATGAGTTATTTAAAAAAAACAAATAATTATATATGAGCTATGTACTTAAAAAAATCCATAGGTTTGCTTAATTTAGTTTCATACCTTAACGAACACTTTAATTTATTTGCATCACAGAAAATAAAAACGACAACTAATTATATTTTTCCTTTTCTTTGCTATTTTTTACTTTTCTTATAGCGAGATTCTAGCACCGGCTCTACTCGCATTCAAAGCCGACTAGATTATTCTGACCACATATAATCTGAATTTATTTAATGTAATGAAATTTATTCTGATAATTTAATGGTAATAAGTTACTTGCAAAGTCCTCGTGATAACTCACTAATAAAAAACAAAAACTCAAAGCACTATTTTTTTTTTATTATTCACTTTTTAAAATGAGCAGGCTAATATTTTTTTTTATACGAAATTAAATACAGTTTCAAGTTACCAAATTAGTTACAGTTCCAATAAAGTGATTTTAAAGAGTGTGATTTTCATATAAACAAATCTTTTGTGGTATTAAACATACGATATATTTTATCGAGATTTATCTTCAACAACAAACATACAACATGATTTATGTAATGTGATTCTTTCTTTCTGTGACTATATTCATTTTAGCCGGTATATATTTAAATGTTGTGCTACCGACTTCGTCTCTGTTTTGCTATGTCTAGGTCAGAAACACAACTTTCAAAGTATAATCAACTGTAATGACAATTCATTCTAGCACGCGAACTTTAACTTGCGGTTCAACAGAGAGATAATAATTTGTACATTATATAGTTGACACTTGCACTGTATGTATTGTATTTAACTGTAAGAATGGTGTACAAATTAAGAGTATTCTATCTATCTATCTATCTAATAAATAATTGCCATGGCTGCGAAGGCTGTCGTAGGCCATGTTCAGCAAATTTTTTTGCTACACAACTACAAGAACACTGCAGTTCCCGTTAGTTAAAGCCCTGTCTATTCATGGTAGGATAGGCTACACGTCTATCAAAAACAAAAGGCGTGAGATCGCAGTACAAGTTGACCTACTTTGTTTTAACACCGAGCTATCTACGGCGTTTTTATTTTTTCTTGTTTTAGGACTTGTGTGTGTCTGCGTTATGTGCTGCTGACATGAGTTCACAGCGTCTATTTTATGGTTATCGAGGTTATCTTTCATTGTCTGTTTATCTAGTCGCTTTTTTAGAATTTAGAATCCCATTCAACCCATGGTAGGGGGAGGAAGGGTAATAAGAAGAAATTATAAGTTACATTATCGACCTATCTTACCTTGAAAAAAAGGTAAAAGTTATTTAACTTTAAAAAATAAGGGGAAAAATTATCATCTCGACTCGAACGGTCGTCGGTCTCGGTCGACGTCGTGCCGGTTGGTGGGACCCGGCGTCCATTTCCGGAAGGGTACGGGGGCCCTTCCGTCCGGCGGTTCGGTCTCCGCCATACCTCACTGTACATGATGACACAGTATTTTCAGTCTCAGTTTACACTGTCACGATGACTGTCATGCCTTTTACGCCCCCTTTCCCAACTCTTATCATGGCAGTACAAAGGAAGAAAAATGGTCCAACAGCAGCATCCTCCTCTCCCACCAACCCGCTTTTTGAGGTGGAGTTCACTAACATACGTGGACTCCATGCAAACCTCAGCGCCGTACACCAGCACCTTGAGACGGCTCGGCCAGCAATGCTTTTTCTTACGGAGACACAAATACGCCGCCCTGCCGACACGGCATATCTCTACTACGGCTACGTGCTAGAGGAGTGCTTCCTCGCGAGGGCTGGGGTATGTCTTTTCGTCAGGGCGGATGTTTGTTGTCGGCGTCTGCATTGCCTAGAAGACGCATCCTTCTCCATCCTTTGGCTTCACGTGGATTTTGGCTCTATGAGCCGGATCTACGTTTGCCTTTATCGGTCCCATTCCGGAGACTCCAAGACAACTCGACTCTTTGACTACATGTAGTCAAAGAGTCGAGTTGTCTTGGAGTCTTGGAGTCTTTGTCCGTTGCGTGACTCATGAGTCATGCAACGGACAAAGCGTAGGAGCAGTTCCTGACCGCCGAACTGGTGTTTTTGGGAGACTTTAACTCCCACCATGACTTCTGGCTGGGATCTTCCAGAACGGACCACGCTGGTCGAACTGCCAACGCATTCGCTCTCACGCATGACCTTACCCAACTGGTACTCCAGCCCACCAGGATACCAGACATATCGGGTCAAGCGCCCTCTTTGCTGGACCTACTGTTGACAAGTCACCCAGCGCAGTACAGTGTAACGGTTCACGCCCCTCTGGGATCCTCCGACCACTGCCTGGTGTCCACCTCGGTGCCTCTTGTTGCCCCACCACGGCCTGTGGTAACAAGGCGACGGTTATGGCACTACTCGTCAGCAGACTGGGATGGAATGCGGGATTATTTTGCATCCATCCCGTGGGCTCAATGCTGCTTTAAAGACAGGGATCTGTCGCAAAGTGCGTCTGCCGTGGCTGACGAAATCACTGTCGGTATGGATTACTATATCCCCTACAGTGAAGTCGCCGCAGGGCCCGCGCTCATTGTGACCCAGACGTTGATCGCCTAAAAGCAGCGTGTAACAAAGCCACTAAGGAATGCAAGAGGGCTTACATCAGAGCTGATGCTCAGCGCATTGCACGGTTTGGTCAAGACTATATCCCCTACAGTGAAGTCGCCAGCACAAAGACCCGTCCCTGGTTCAATCGCGAGTGCACCCGTGATATCGCTCAAAAGCAGTCAGCCTACCGCGCATGGATCAGGGCCCGCGCTCATTGTGACCCAGACGTTGATCGCCTAAAAGCAGCGTTTAACAAAGCCACTAAGGAATGCAAGAGGGCTTACATCAGAGCTGATGCCCAGCGCATTGCACGGTTTGGTCAAGAACTCGTCGCATACCCTACGGGTAGTCGTAAGTTTTGGCGTTTGGCCAAAGCCGTGCAGTCCAACTACTGCCAGCCTTTGCTGCCACCGCTGAAGTACCCTGACGGATCACTGGCCCACGAGCCGCAAGAGAAAGCGAAACTATTTGCTGACCTCTTTGCGGCTAACTCCCGAATCGACGACCGTGGCGCTCACCCGCCACCATTGCATCTTGCGACTCCGCAATGCGGGATATTCGCATCCGGCAGAGGGATGTCCGTGCGGAGCTTCGGTCACTCGATGTTCGGAAAGCCAGTGGAACCGATGGTATTCCGGCGGTGGTTCTTAAGAACTGTGCACCAGAGTTGTCTCCTGTACTGACGCGCTTGTATCGCCTATCATATTCCTCGGGAATTGTTCCGGAGGCCTGGAGAGAGGCGAACGTCCAACCCATCCCCAAAAAAGGCGACCGCTCCGATCCAGCTAATTACCGTCCTATAGCCGTCACCTTTATACTCTGTAAGGTGCTCGAGCGGATAATCAACACCCAATTAATCCGCCACCTAGAGGATCACTCCTTGTTAAATGATCGGCAATATGGTTTTCGGCCGAACCGATCCACGGGTGATCTTCTAGTGTACGTCACACACCTTTGGGGTGAGGCTATGGATAGGCATGGGGAGTCCTTGGCCATCAGCCTCGACATTGCCAAGGCCTTCGATAGGGTCTGGCATCGCTCGCTTCTCTCCAAACTTCCTGCATTTGGTCTGCCATCTAAGCTATGCAACTGGGTTGCTGCCTTCCCCACAAGCGCCGCATTAGGGTTCTATGTGACGGCGCGGCTTCTGACTTCTAGGAGGTTAACGCTGGTGTACCTCAGGGCTCCGTCCTATCGCCCACGCTGTTTTGCATATCAATGATATGTTGGCTCTTGGTAACATACATTGTTATGCAGACGACATCACAGTACACGGGCGATATTTTGGACATCCTGCTGCCAGGCTAGCAGACGTTGAGGGAAAACGACAGGAGCTTGTTGCTGAGCTTGACCGGGTCTTGAGCCGCATCTCTCAATGGGGTTGTGAGAATCTGGTTGAGTTCAGCGCCAAGAAAACACAGGCGTGCGCGTTTTCAAACAAAAAGTCTCCATTCCTTCCCCTTCCTACTCTTCAGAACACTCAACTGCCACTACAGGATAGGGTATACTGGGTATGGACATCTGTCGGGATCTCAATCCGCGTGATTACATCGAGAGCGTCACTAAGACGGCCTCGCGGAAGCTCCGTGTATTGAACAAGGTGAGACGGTTCTTCTCGCCCGAGCATCTGTGTCTTTTATACAAGACCCAGGTTCGCTCCTGCGTGGAGTACTGCTCTCATCTTTGGGATGGCTATGCACAGTATCTGCTTGATGCTCTCGATTGGTTGCAGCGACGCGCAGTCCGTATTATAGACTGTCCTGAGGTCACCCAGTCTCTTGAGCCCCTGCAGTTGCGAAGAGATGTCGCCTCTATGGCAGTTCTCTATCGCCTACATCACGGGGAGTGTTCTGACGAGCTCTTCCAATTGGTCCCACCTTCTCCCTTCCTCTACAGGACTACACGTGCTGGCCTGAGGAGTCACCGTTTGCGAGTCGAAGGTATGCGATCCCGAACGAAACGGTTTGGCTCTTCTTTCCACCACCACTGACTGGTGACCACCACTCTTGGACTCCATTTATTGCTTACCATCAGGCAAAGTGGAGTCATTATGGTAGGCTTACAAATAAAAAAAAAAAAAAAAAACCTTACGGATGGTGGCGAAATTTACCTTCGTATACTAATGATATTTTAGCAGTTTTTCATTGCCTGAAAACACGGATAAAACGACGTTTCCTAAAAATCGTTGAGGCAGTTTCCGAAAAAACGATTATATATATATATACAATAATTGCTCATTCAACGGTATTAGATAGACAATAATCGTTTAAGAAATTATCGGAATTGCTGGGATGGTGCGTTGGTATCGGAAACAATCGCGACGCCTTCTGCACTTGTAATATATGCGTAAACGTTGTTTTTGGAAAGATAATGTGGTGCCCTCTATTGTCACCTGACCGGCATAACCCTTATTTACACTAAGAGTATATGTTTATTTCGGGCCAATGTTCCAATACCTTACCAATATTATGATATTATATAACAAACTTTGAAGAGACAGCCTTGCACGACTATCTCCTTGCCTAGATATGAACCATGTAACACCTAACCACCAACTTGGTTATAAGAAGAAACACTTAACTATAGAGCAGGTACATAGAGTCTATTCTATAATAAGACAATACCTGGAAAAGAAAGAGTACTATTCGAGTGATCTAAATCTAATGTTAAGTTTCTTAAGAAAAACATTATAAAAATAAGTCTTTTTGACAGAGAAACACGCTAGTCGACCAGTTGAAGTGATTACTTTATGTAGAACTAAATCTCAATCTCACTCTGTCACTCACTTACTCAAGGGGTACTTTACAAACATTCAAATAACGGACTCAATGAACACCCAGACTCAGAATAACAGCTTATGGATTACACAAAGCGTTGTCCCCTGTGGGGATCGAACCCACAATATTCGGCGCGGCAGGTGACCACTTAAACTACTGCGCCAACTGTGTAGTCCGTTTTACTTAAATATTCGACAATTGGTGCTAAAAAGAGGGCGTTAACTATCATAAAACTGTTTTCGCATTACTTATGAATATTTTATGCTATTGATTCATAATTTGAATTATAATTAAATAAACGAAAAATTACGTTTATTAGTGTATAAGGATACATAGATCAATAGGAGTTTTTGTTGGAGTCATAGTAATTTTTACTGTAGTCACATTATTTCCACTGCTAAGATTTACATTTGTTGTTGTGTTATCAGCAGATTGTATTTTAATACTGGTGGATTCTTTCTGTGGGAGATCATTTTGAAAATAACACCAAATTTTAAATAATGTGGGAGACGAATTATTCGGGATGACACCCTGATATTTTAATGTTTTCATCTTGTCAATCATTTCGGCCCCTACAATATATTCAAATTCTTTTAGGGACATGAGTTTGTTTTCGCCGTTGTACTCTTCAACGTTCTTTACTGTAGATAGACATTTGGAGTAATCTATAGCATTCTCGTCAAAGGGACACAAACCATATGCTCTAAAACCATTAATTATAGTTTCAGGCTTTATATCATCTACGACTGTTTTTAAGATTATAGCGATGTTCAATTTCGTTAAAACCTCGCCAACATTTTCAGATTGAAATTTTCGAACTGATTTTCGGTACATTTTCTTAATAGGCCCAAAGACGGAAACGTGATACGGGCTGACTAGCTGACGGGTGATACGGGATGGCTGAGTGATACGGGTTCTATTTGGGTAAAGAGCAATCAGTTCAACTCCTAGCTCTTTACAAGTCAAACTAAGCTGTAATGTGATGTGGCTTTTGTGGCTATCAATAAATAAAATAACTGTTTTTTTTATTTTCTACTCATTAAGGTAGGGAGTAAATATTTCGGTGATGAACTGGTTAAAAACATCTGTTGTCATCCATCCCGTATCACTGCGTCCAATACCCCATTGAGGCGGTACTGACGTCGCAATTTTTTCAGGGTCTTTTGTAGGGGAATATAATCAATGGAGGACATGTCTTGCGGTCTGCAGAAAATGTGAATAGAACTGTAACATTTTCCTTGGAGTTTCCCAGTTCCACAGAATAAATATTTTTATCTCCTTTAGCAGCGAGCACGCGACCAGTCGAAGGACAGAGCTGAAATCCTGTCTCGTCAGCGTTAAATACACGTTGTGGATCGTTGATTGCCTCTTAACAGATTTTCACTAGTGAAATAATTATTTATTTCGAGAAACCATTTCTTTATGTCGGCTTCAGACACGCAGGCACTGGCTTTAGTAACTCCCTCACTTGTTCTATTTACTAAACTGGAATGTCGTTTTAAAATAGCTTTGACCCACCCCTGACCGGGCCTATTATTGGGAAAAGGTGTAACACGTGGATTATCATTCAAAATTTTTTGAATGGTGTCGAGAACATCATCAGACTTGCTAGGAAAGCCTTTACGAGCCATTTTAACTAACCAATCTACGAACGTATTTTCTTCCTCACATGTTAAATACGCTGTTGGGACAAATTATGATTTTGATTGAGGATTTTTTAATTAAACTGTAGAGTAGCCCTTGGTATATTATATATTTTTGCTACTGCTCTCAAAGACATTGTTTTTGTATTTATTTTTTCTATTGCCTCATCGAGGACCTCTTTTGTGTATTGGGGTATCTTCGGCATTATTCTCCTTACGACCTTGTTATACACAAGAAAATAATTTAAAATTAATGTATACAAAATAAAAACAGTAATTGGCCTATTTTTTCTTTAGCTTAGCATAACAAGTGACACAGTTATTGGCCTAGGCTATTAACTGTTTATAACGTTTTAAAATTTGTGATAATTCAATACCACTCTTAGGATTATAATAGAAGACGTTTTATTTATTACCAATGCTATTTTATTTATTTTAATATAGTAATTGGCATAAGAGGCCAATAACTGTAAGTTATTCAAATAATTGTGACAGTTATTGGCCACTACAAAAAATAGAGGTTATGAAGAAAATAGGTTATATCACATCTTAAATCTGTTTATAACGCATAACAACAACATATTTTTTAGGACTTAAACGACAGTACTACTGCATATACTTGTCAAAATATCGTATCAAAAAAAATTGCAATCTTAACAATTTTTTAACAAACTTACCTAAGTTTGCTCCGCCGCTAAGAAATGACGCACCCGAAAAGAACGAATCCACCTTGCGGAATTTTGTCGAAACTTTATGACAGCTAATGAAAGTGTTGCCATCGATAGTTTTTTTAAATCTACCATGTGTCAAAGATTTTGCTAGTTTTTGAACATCAAAGTTGAAATGGCTAATAACTGTATAGGGGCCAATTACTAATAGTGTTTCCCCTAGTATCTGAAATTCATATTTCCTAAGTGTTCCTTACTATTACATTACTTCCTAATTAAAACCAGCATCACTATCTAATCAATTTAATGCAAGCATACTCCAATTATTAATACAATTTATGACCGTTTTTCATTCTCATAAATAACCATAGCATAAGTAGCGCTGCACCATAGATATTGTTTAAGGTGCGGTATGAAATTGAGAATTGTTCAAAATAAATCATTCAATTATTCTTCGAGCGTCTATGCCAGACCAATATGTGTTTAATATTTTTATTGGAATCTATTACGATAAAATGATTAAGTTGATTGATGAATAAGGAGGGTAACATTTTCAGGGTGTATGTCGGTATATATACCAAAACCTCTTAATGCCTGAACAGATTTGAATGTATCAAATCATTTAAATACTTTAGGTAAAAAAGTTGCCTGCCTAAACGCAACTTTTATTTTATTTTTTACTTGTATTTTTTCTTTTGTTTTATTATTTATTTATTAATACATAAATATTGTCAATTATTTTACAAATATATGCCACACAAACCGTCCTAAGTTTACCAGATGTATATCATAGACACACGATACGTATACATAATGCTATGCATGTAATACATATTTCTAATACACACGTTTCCTTATTATGCATTTGATTTTTTATTGCGTTAATTACACTACTATGTTTAGAGGGCAAACCATTCATTAGTATATAATTGTACTTACATGGCATTTGAAACAGATATGAAATGAATGAAATTTAAATTAGTCTTCTTTTTTATCGTGCTTTTCAATAGTTTTCAATTCAGGTTTGGAAGGAAGGCTTGCTCTACTCCAAATGAATAAGAAATTGACAGACACCAGAAATAATTTTCATTTTTGTTACAGTATAAAGTGAACGGGTTTGTTTTACAAGCACTCATAGGACAACATTCTTACCGTCTGTAGTATGTCATATGTACTTTTATCTATAAGTGTATATATTTTGGTTCCAAAAAAATTAGAACAAATAATTCCTAATCGATAATTTATATATTAATAGATATTAATAATAATTCCTAAAAAAACACACGCATGGTGTGTTACAAAACGTAAACAATTTGAGCACTTATTTTCCTTATCACAATACAATAATTTTACCCATGTTATTATTCTCTTTTATTTTAAAGATTAACGCTAGTAGAGCGAGAGCTGCAGAGCAAGACATGGATTTTATATGGACTTTCTTATAAGTAGAGACTGTTACGTATACTGAAAGTCAAGTAAGGATGAAGATACTGAACGTAACCCGTGCCCGATACTATTTTTGTGTAACTGTATGTGATTAAAAATAGAAACAAGGTTTCGCGGGCCATCTTGCTCGCATAAATGTTAGGCAATTTTTGTCCTTATCAGTGCCCCTGACAACAGTATGCTAAAATTAATTATATATATTATTAATTAATTGTAAAAAGGATTATTTTTTATTATACATACTTAGTAAATATGGAGATAGTACGAGTAATGATTTATTAATTATTAGTTAGGTATCTCCTGCGGTAGTACCTCCTCCTGGTATATTGATATGGCCTATGTCCTTATTCAGGGTTTGAAGAATTCACAAACCGAATTTAATCAAAATCGGTTCAGTTGTTTCCAGGTGAAAATATTAAGTTAAAGGACCATAAATAAATAAATGGCGATGGCGATACTATCGAATTTATAATATAAGTATTGATAAGAAAACATCTGTTACTCACTTTCATGTCCTAAGTTCATTCTACAATCTTATTTATTTAGGTAAATACATTTCAAACATGTATTACGTAAATGGTTTCTGAATAATATTGTAATCCACTTTTTTATTTTCTGATCTATATTGACTGCTCACAAAAAAAAATGCTATTGCCACGTTTAACCTGTTCTTGAGATGTCAGAATGTCCTGTTGTTATCTGGTTATACACAGCAATACTTACATAGCATTCTCACAATAAGGAATAATGATAATAACTAGTATGCATGCCCATTACAGGCACACCCAACATTAAACATGAAATAGAACACATGATTAGTAAATAATATAAATTTACACTTACAAGTGTAAATTTATATTATTTGCTAATCGCGAATGAAACAAATCCCTACTAATATTATAAATTCGAATGCAAGTTTGTTTGTGACGCTTTCACGCCGAAACACAACCATTTATCATGAAACTTTGTATACATATTCTCAAAGTTGTTAGGAATGACACAGGATACTTTTATTAAAAAAAAATATTTTTATGGAGTATAAAAAAAAAAATATTTTGGCAGATATGATTGTTCGTCAAAAAATTTGAAAACCTAGCAACTTTAACGCCATCTAGCATCAAGCCGCGGGTAAAAGCTAGTATATTATACGTGTTTAAAATATAACTATTTATGTATAACAAAGAATATACCTGTCAAGATAATTTAGATATAAATTACTATATGTCAAACAAGAATGTATTGTGTATATGTTACCTACAAGAAACATGTCATTTGTTTCTATTAAGACTAATAAATAAACATAGACAGATATACATATATTTCGATATTTATACCGATAAAAAGAAAGAATTCGCCTTTGAGACACATTCTTGTATCGTCTGAACATCAAAGTACAAAATGTTGCAACAAGACCGGTTTATTAAAGCAATAAAACGGTTCAACAGGCTGAATAAAGTGGTCAATTGTATTGGTCTTCGTTCTAAATGTTGACACAAATATATTTAAAATGGTTACAGTGGTCCAATAGTCTGCTACAAAGTGAAATTTCGTTAAAAACAATATTATACTTCTACAGACTGAAAAGCTTTAATATAATCTGTCATCTCACGCCTATCATAATTTTTCAGATAAATTGATGTATACGACGTATTGTAGACGAAAAATGTACTCAAATATTTAATGTGAGTACATTTTTCGTCTACATAGCTATAAAAAGTTTCAATAACTGCTTATTTTATTTTTGTTTATTATTATTATGCAATTTGCTTGCTTTCTTTACCCATTATTACCAAGTATTCTTTATAAATATTTCAACTCTTATATCTAATAGATATAAACAAACCAGAGAGATCACTAAGTTGTATGCATAACTCAATGCCCCCTAAACTATAGCGATACGACTTGAAGAGAGTAGCAAGATACAACAGATCGGACGCTCAAAGGTACTGCAGAAGGTTGATTGAGATAATTTCGACATATAATTAAGTATTATTAGTACTGTTATAAGTACTCTTATTTTTTTTAACAAATTATCCATTATTTATTCAGGGACTACATCCATTTGTCAACATAGTCTTAAACGTATAATTTTGAAGAATATACATATGTACTGTATTATATGTAACGCTCTGTACACTTTCCTATAGTGCCCGTATGACAGCAACAGGCTTACCACTTATTACGTAAATGGGATTTAATTATTGGTGGCAAAAAGTGTAAATTTTCAACGCCTTTGCCTACACGACGAAAAATATAGCCGTGAGTGTATGTGCGTATTTAATTTGTGTTATGTTAAAATAGGATAAATCATAATTTATTGCTAGTCTATATAAATATTTATTTTTTTAGTCGAAGAAATCAATACATGTTAGAAAATAGCAATTGAACAAAAGTAAAACCTAATTTCTTATCCTAGTTTTTTTCTTTTAATGTTATAATGCACCTACTGCCTGCTTCCTCTGCACCATCTGAAGGTTGACTGGTAAAGAATGTCGTATTAAGTTCGCCTATGTATATTAAGTGTATAAAGGTTAATAAATAAATAAAACTAATTAAACATTTAAAATAACCAAGACGTCTTTAAACGTATTCTACAAAACCATTAGACAGTTTCACATGATAAATGACATTCTAAGGACGCCCAAGTAGTTATAGTCATTAGTCACTAAAGCGTGATGTGTGTATGTACAAAGAATATGTCAGGTTGTCATCTTACATATTCTTTGTACGGGTTAAGTGTCGTACATACATATGTAAACATTTTTACTACATAACTTAAGATTTATTATAGAGAAACAAAATATTGTTAAACTGTTTGTTTTGTGTTTAATAATATCACTACGAAATGCAGTTTAAGTATTTATTGTACATACATTATATCCCCGAACGGGTTGGCAGAAGCGTATTAAACGTCCACATTTAGGCAGTGTTTACTATGAATGTGTATTTTAAGTTTCATTGTAATTTAAGGTCCTTCAACAATATAAAGGGTAATTAAAAAAACATCATATATAACCGACTTCAAAAAGGTGTCAGTTTGTTCGTTTCAACCACTGTTATCAGAGATCTTTACAAGAAAAATCTTATTAAAAAAAATGTACTCCCATGTTGGTCAGATTGTCATCCAGTCAGGATCTGATGATGCGGTCGTAGACAAACCAAGGTAGTAGTAGTTCAAATATTGTAGGCAATAACTGGTGATTGGCTCTCGGAAAGCATCATGTTGTGCAGTTGAACTAATGATGAACTTTTTTACACCGAGTATTAAATCGGTAGCGATTTAATAACTTTAATTTAGTTGTTAAGTTGATTGATTTTATTAAAGATTGTAATTATTTGACATTAGGCTAGAATTTAAATAAATTAGCAGAAGTAAGGAACAAAAACAATAATTTATAATCAACTTCAAAAATGTAACCAAAATGTAATGAAGTAAAAAATGTATTCAAATATGTTATAAATTAAAAAAAATAATAATCAAAAATGATATGAATAAAAAAAACATTTATACCTCGAGGTTAATCCCATTTAAATTTGAAGAATATATTGTTCTTCTAAGAGTGGTACAGTTAGGGATGACGAATACAAATTATTAGAATTTATCGAGATATTCTCTATCGTACTATTTTTAATTTAATTTGCGAATATGTGAATTATATAGTGAGTGAGCCTTCTGTAAATACTATGAAAATAATCAGTTCTATGGTAGTACTCTGTTACAAAATACTGGTGACACCACTTTCAAGGTTGTCAGCAACAATAAAATATAATCTGATAAACATTTAAACTGCTTTACTAGATGTTAGCAGTTTGTACTTGGAGATTTTTATACCAAAAAAAAAACGTTGAACCTTGAATAGTTGAAGGTACGCACAAGGTTGTTAATTAAAAATAATTCCTATTTTTTACGGTGGTTATTTGACCAGTTCTTTTTAAAACGGATAGAACTATTATATATTTATAAGTTGATTATTATTGTTTCATATTTGTATATTCAGATATGAGTTACAAAATATTTAAGGCACGAATGGCATGGCATGGAATTATAAATTTATACATAAAAGTGAAGTAAGTTGTAAGTAGTGAGCAATAACTTAGTTAATTATACTTTATGCTATACGATTACTAAGTATTAGTATTGCAATTCATGCGAAGTTAGTACTGACACCTGTTTTTGATTATTTACATAAATTAAAAATACTTAGTAACCAGTAGTAGTAAAAAAAAGTGTAAGTAAAAGAAAACTTCTTCACAGATATAGATCCAAGAAACCGAGCTGCAGTCGACACTCTTAGTTTTTTAATATAATTTTATTCCGAAAGCGTTTAAATTCTATAGCCACTAAAACTAGGATTTAGAAATACGTCTAAAGAGTTCATTCATTATTATTTTTTTAAATACAACAGTAATATAAAAATATCGTACTAAAAAAACCAGCAGGTAAACTGTCTACTATCGGTTTTGCAACATCTGTCAACAGAGTCCCCTTACCACGTGCTCCGGAAAGGCACGAACGCGTGCCGAAGTTGAACGAACGCAGACGCAAATAGTTTTGAACTTCTGTGGTATGCTGTACTTCACACTGGTTAGAACCCCTACAGCACAGCCGCTATTTATTTTTCACTATTGATGTATAATAAGAACACGATATTTCTCTGATACAATCATTTGCCAGAACAATAGCACATAAAAGTGACAGCGATGAATGCCTCTAACTTTTATTTATTTATCCGTTATATTTCTCTCAAAATACGTCGGAAAAAATGGACCTACTACAAACATTATCCACACATATGAGAAGGATTCTCACAGAGTTCAAAATAATTAGGTATTTTATTGAGGATGTCTAGATAGTTTGTTCCGTACCTGTTCCCCACCAATATCGCTTCCACCTATCTGACACAGCGCGAAACATGGCGTTACGTGCGACGCCGACTACGCGTGACGGCCAACTGAACTGACTAATATACACAAGTTGCTCCTTGGAGAGTGTGAAAAGTTATTAAAATTCATGAATTCCAAATTAATTCTCTACTGAGCTTACTTAAAAATCAATCATACTATATTAATTAAGGTACAATTGATGCGTTCTTTTTAAGGCTTACTGTGATGGAGTGGGCCTTTTATACGAGTAACCGACAAAGGGCTCTCCGTCGCTCCCTGATTCAATTAATCTCTAATTAGTGTCGGGAGTGCTCTTACTGTTGAGTAGAGACGGATTTGACATCGTAGCGTGTCACTAAAGTAAATGGAAATCTGACAGCACGATGTGTTTCAGCGTCCATATAATTGAAATGAGGTCAACTGTGTCAATGTATATGCATATATTTTCATTCTAACGCGTTTAGGGCTTTTATATATAGGGCTTTCGATCAATCTAATTCTGCAATGAAGTAGTTAATTACCAGTTCTTACTTATGTTGTGAGCAACGTGGATTGTATTTATTTGTTGCTATCTACAGTCAGATTATTTATTACTTATTTTCCTAGAGCAGGTATAATCTCATGAAGAAAAAATAAACACATGCTCTTTTATAATATTTCGTTTTAATATTTACTTTCCGCACTATCAAATTATATTAATCCTTTGGTTTCAAATAATTGTAGAGTTCATATTTGAAATACTATATTATAGAAGACACTCCAAACTTATTAATGTAAGTAGTAATTTATTAATATGTTAATGTATTACTACTTACATTAATAAGTAAGCCAATATGTTAATGTTTATCACTTATCAAATAATTTACAAGAAATATCAAGCTATAATTGTTACTAAATATTTGCCATTATGTAATAAGTTTACTTATTTCCCCCAAACTAGTGAAGTTTCCTTAGGCCCAACTCCTCCTCCTCTTTCACATCTCCTCATTCCCCCTCTCCGCATACCCCCATCAGCAACACAACCACCCCAACAACAAGTTTGTCATTAATACATATAACTTTGTCATTAATTATTCGATTACAATAATTTATTTGAAGAAATTGATTATTCCAATTTAGTATCTAGAAAAACTTCGTGGAATATCAAGCAATGCATACTACAAGATATCTTTGTCATTTATAAATTATTATTCTTTTAATTTATTAGGCAAGTGTTCAAGGTTGATGCGGTTTAAATTAGGAAAAAAAAAATAATTGAAAATAAAAGAAACATTCACCTCCAAAGTAAGGGATATAAACGACAACTTATGACAATTTCTGATGATAAACGCAGAGTAGTCGGTCATATACTTTTAAAAGATACTTATAACAACTTGATATAAGACAAGTATATATAGGTTCGTTCGCTAACAAAACCCTCTGAGCGCGAATCGACTCGCGACTCTTGTTCGCTTTTTGTTATTGTAACGTTATTATATCTCAAAGTTCTACTATTATAGCATTTCAATTTTATTTCCCTTTCCAAGATTTAATATGACGATTGCTTGATAAATCAGAGTGACTGTTCCTTCTTAACAGGTGGTTTTACACTTGAAAATACTTACACGCTTTCACTTCGAAGTTTGTGAAAAGCTTTGAATTTATCATGTTTTGTTCGATCGTTGACAAAGAAAATATCACGCGGACACTTAAATGTAAAATATCGAGATGCTTCTACTATTCTTCTAATTTTAGTGAATAGCCTGAACCGTGTACCTAAAATCTAAATCGGTTCGGACTTCCCGGCAGCAGCCAGTTCGAGTTATAGGTATGCTAGCTTGAGCTATTGCGTATACTCCCAATCCCCAGTCAATTTGTATAAGCATTATCCCTTTTCATCCATTTTTGTCTTTTCTATCAAGTCAACATACTCTAAATTTTCACTAAATTATAATAGGCAAGATGTGAGTGGAGTGTATGTGTGTATGTACATATATAGTACAGCACCTAAAGTTACTACAACATAAAAAGGTTAATTCGGTAATTATATGCAAAGACAAGGCCGAACAACAATTATCGCTGTTATTAAAACTCATTTAAGGCTCTTAGGAGAGTTTTCAATTTCAACTTTTATTTTTATATTTATAGCAAGACTATAGAAGTTTTTAGCAGTAATTGCATCTAGAAAGTATTGCGATGAGAATATCAAGGCGGATTATTTTTTAGATGGGACGACATCAAAAATAATGTACTTTTTACTTGCTTGAATTATATTTTTAAACTTTAAGTTTTACATAACAAAATACAAACTATAATACGTCTTTTAAAAGTTACATATCTTCTCATATGTAAAAATAAAATGCTGTTCGTTAGTCTCAATAAAACTCAATAACAGTACGACCGATTGGAATACTATATTTTTGTACTACTATGTACGTTGTAATGCAGAGCGATATATAAGACTAAAAAAGGTATAAAAACTCAATTCACGCGAGCGTGCACAGCTGCTGGAAAAAAACCTAGTACCTTGTAATGGGTTTTAAAAGTAAGTATGGAAAAATACTAAGGCTTTGGACTTTAGAAAATTATAAACAGTTTATTTATTGGATTGTCGAAATATTATCTGTTCAATGATTTCCCAAAAATGAGCTTGCAGTTATAAATAACGTTAAATATTATATCTTTCTTATTCAAACTGATATATCAACCTCAATCTTACCTTCACGATTTAACTCGTGGGAATACCGGAAAGCTAAGGTCGAGGCCTTGAATAAATTATGTTTGCCTGGCTGTTCAATAAAATCCATACAGAAGTGATAAACCAAAATGACCGATATACTTTTTTACTGTTTCCAATTTTTATAGTCATAGCAACTGTAATATTCGGTGTTATTAATAATATAATAATAATATATAATAATTAGTGTTTGTGCAGTAGTCAGTCGTAGTGGCTGCTGAGGTTGTGGATTTGATTCCCACACGGATTATTTTTTTAAAGAGTTCGAACTTGTTATTTGCGACACAGGAATCAGTCATAACGCTAGAGTTGTCTTAAACGCTAAACTCGCAGACGCTAAAAATAAGCAATATCACCACTACGCTGCCACGCCAAGTGTTATGGGTTCGATCCCCACACGGACAACACTTTGTGTAATCCTCAAATAGTTTTTCTGACTGTGGGTGTTCTTTGTGTCCGTTATTTGAATGTTTGTAAAGTCCCTGGAATAACACCGGGTAACGTTTTTAACACAATATGTGAACACATCATGAATGTTTCTCTTCCGTATTGATATTTTATGTAAATATTTCGCTATCGCATGCGAATTTTATCATTTTATTTCAAATAAGTGTATCAGATTATCTTTATTCAAATACTGCAGACAGATAATATTAGTGAATGGTTGGCACCGGTAATGAGGCCACGTTTGTTTGTAGTGTGCGACAATGTGAAAATCATGTCGTGTTATCGTATTTGCAGGCCATTGCACGCATGGAATATTTTTGTATAACTGCAACTGACAGTAGAAAACATTCGTAGAACCTTAGTGACATGAAGAAACTAATATTATAATAAATTTTATATATAAATACATTTTTAAAGTTTCATTTATAGAAAAAATTGCATGTAGATAATAGATAATCCTGGATAATTGGCGGCCTTATCGCATTTGCGATTTCTACCTGGCAACCATTGGATGGATAATATAGTTGCAATCTATTGTGTGCAGAGTTTGAAAGATAAGGAAAAAATGTGTTCGTCAAATTATTAAATTAATAATGGTAATTAGTCTAAAAAATATAAATAGCTTTTTAAAACAAATTTAAATAGTTTTTAATATCAGAGTGTGGCCAGGCATAACTTCAATGCGCCTAAATAATGAGAAATTGTTGATGTGTATAAACTGTGTACCCAATCATTTAATTTGCCACTTTTAGAAGTAGAATATTTAATTGACAAGATATTGCTTAACATACACCCTTACTGTATACTGTAAGAACAGCACAGGAGGTTTACAAATATAACAGCCTGGCCACCAAAAGAAACGGAAAAAAAAATTCGTTAACTTGTTTCCTCAAAATTCAGATTTTTCAAGATTGCTATTAGCTAGCTTTACATAGCGATAAGAAAAATACTACTTAATATGAAAGTAATACTCCATAGCGATAAGGTACATTTGAAACTTACATTTCTCATTATGTCATTTTAAAACATCAAACCTGAACTATAATGGTACCTACCTGCATAGTTTGTGTTACTCAAAAATACAAAATAATTTGGGATTGAACAAATTTAAACATTTCTCAAAAAACGAAATTTAAAATTTAATACACCAACGATTAAAAACACGAATTTAACAGGAGCTTATGATGTGCAAACGGCTGAGCATATTTTTTCAAACATTAAGAGACTATGTTTTAAGATAATCTTCTTAGAACAATTTTCATTAGAACACCTTACGCACGACAATCCCTACTAATATTTTAAATGTGAATGTAAGTTTGGTTGTTACGCCGAAACTACTTGACCGATTATCATGAAACTTTGTACACATATTCTCAATGGTACGACGAACGGCATTGGTAACTTTTATTAAACAAAATATATGATTGTTTGTCAAAAAAAGTGGAAACTGGAATGGAATGGAATGCGAGCGAAGCCGTGGGTAAAAGTAAGTACTATGCTGCTACAGACAGACACACAGATACATACTACAAACATATAACACCTCTATATTTCGTGGGGTGTTAAAAATATCACTGAACTACTTTATTCGTTTTGCATTTCTTTCAGTTTAGGATCATTTAGTTTCATGAATTTAAATAGAATAACATTTATCTCACCTATCCAATTAAAAGCAATAATTTGAAGTGGTCCTTCAACAACGAGGATAAACTTAAGTTTGAATCTGAAATTTAAGTTTTTGTTTAGTTTTTAATAAATACTGCAAAGTGTTTATTTTGTTCTATATACAATATTAATATTTAAAAAACCTTTAGAGTGCCTAAAATGCACTATTTGTTTAAACTTAATCGTACTACAGTATTGTATGATTTACTCTATGCTAGAGTTCGGAGAGAAATTTACGTAATAATTGCAACGAAGTTCCTTATCGCGTGTTACACGCTCTAAGCGCTGGGAGTGAGATCAAAAAAAGTGTAACAAGACTTGCTCGGACCGGGACTTCGTTCCGACCGACGTTTGGGTCTATGGACCAGGGGGGGCTTTTTTTTGTTTAAATGTATTGCTAATTTTTTTTTGATCATATAACTGAACTGTATTTTAACGGCTTTCTTTATCAGAAAAAGTTAGTACACTGGATGCATGTAAAAATATTTTACCGTATTTTGAAAATTATTAGATTTCTGCCCTTCTTTTATATAAAATTATATAAACTAAAAGTATTCCAAATTTTACATTGGTCTGTTTATCAAAAAAAATCTAAAGTATTGTTTATACATAATAGTATAACTAACATTCTGAAAAAAAAAGGCTTTTAAAAATATTTAAAGACTACTTTCGAAGTTCGTTAGGACAGCTTTATTTATTTGGACTACCAGTACTTGCTACTTCATTACTTACATCAAAAAATAACTACAGTAAAAAACTAACATTTTAAGGTGTCAGAAATTACGTAAAAAAGTAACACTGGGTTTACAAGAAAATAAAATAATTATTTCATAGGTTAAGAAAAAAAATTACAGAAAATAAAGAAAAATAAAACAGAATACAAAAATCTTCTTAAATATAAAATTCTTGTGTAGCGGTGTTTGTTACCAAAATCCTCCGAAACGGCTGCACCGATTTTTATGAAATTTTGTGTGCATATCGGGTATGTCTGAGAATCGGCCAACATCTATTTTTCATACCCCTAAATGATAAAAGTGACCCTAAACAGATTTTTTATGACAGAACAACGTTTGCCGGGTCAGCTCGTTTAAACATAATAAGAAATTAAAGAAATTAATTTTCATGATTGACACGAAGTATGAACGATGTTAAAGTATTTATTTAATTGTAAGTTAGTTTTTTTAAAAGTAACTTTATTAGATAAATTCCGAGCGGTAATGGGTTACGAGGCTCCATAAAATGCTTTTGCCAGCAACATCTACCGGACGCTCTAGGTACTTTGGAGGCTTCAACGTTTCTGAGTAAAATGTGCGCGTTTGGAAACTATATGTTCACATGTAATCATAGATGGCTCCTAATGTGATATTCGTTGACCGGCACCATAATAATTATTATAATAATTTATTAGACTATGTTTGTATAAGTATATTCGATATTTTTTGCATAAATTTTTCATAGTTTTAATACTTGGTAAAGTTCATTCTTTGTTAACTTTGTATGTAGAAACCTAAAAACAGTCTCTTAATAATTTGATTATTAAAGTATAGTGGTTATGAAGGGATTTTTTTAATAATATCTAATAACGGTGTGGAGCACATTTATTTCTATGTAATTACTTAAGCTAGTTTGTTTATCCCTAATAACTATAATATAAAAAATATAAATGTTTGCCAACAGAATATTAAAAATAATGCTTTTCTGTTATTTGGTCACATTGTAGGGCACAGCTTAAAAACATCTTGTAGACTTTATAAATCTCTATGGATGTATTTATCACACAACCCTCGTTAACCGAATAAAAACACAATTTTTTTCGAATGATCTCAAATTTTGATTTAGATTATGACGTGGAAATAATTACCCTTTTTTACTTTGCAGCCGATTCGGGCCTGCTTTTGCTAGAGCGATAGAATTACCCGAAAAAGACTCATTTTAACTGTTAGAAATGATTCAACAATTAGTTACTTAAGTGAGTATATTTTTCTTGTTGTAATAGTTAACTACAGAAATGAATGTCAGTTATATGCCAAGAGTGACACTAATAGAACCAGCTTTTTAGAGCTGGCACACATAAACCGGTTGTGAAGTAACGTTTAATGTAATGTAAATAATAGTAATGTTAAACTGTCAAACAATTGATAGTTAAACAATCGGTATATCAACAAAAGGTATTTGTCAAGTAGTATACTAAGACGATTCTTAAGTTAAGAAAACATTAATTTAGAATCAGCAATCGCGATTAAGGAATTACTTAATCTTGTATCAAGAAATAGGCTAGTTGAAATCGTTTAAAATGAATTTGAGAAGTTATGTTAAATTAATTAAATCAACAAGAAAATATTTATATTTGTTTGAGACATTGAACAACGCAAAACTTTAATAAATAAACTCAAGTTTTGATAAACACGGTAAAACGTTGTAAGCCATGTTGGTGTGGATCTGTCATCTTATATGTAAACAAACATTTGTATTCATACTTAGGACTAATTTCTCAAAGTTTATGTTCATAATAATTATCATTATTGCAACATTCGCCACTGCAAAAACATAACGCAAAAGATTACTATAAAGTTGTGGATTACAGTGGACAGAGAATATGTAAGTAATTATTTCGCTCAGTAAATCTTAGGTTTAAAAAGGATCCTGAATCTTCTTAATATTTTTTAATGTAGAATAAGTTTTAGAATTAAATTCGAATAAAATTTACAAATTGTGCAACGACACATCATGGCCGATAACGTTTTTAACGTTACAGGATTACAATAAAAACCAGAAACATTTAAATTGAATTTATAAATTCCCTTTTTAGTCTAGATCTTTGGTTAATTATTTCGCTAGACTAAAAATCTATGTTCTATAAACTTTTCTAATTGTTCAAAGTAGGTAAATCTGCGGACACCTCACATATTTTTCTTTCCCCAATTTCCGTGACTCTATATCTAATTTTGTAGAGCGGTTAAACAATCGTTAATCGGAATAAGCTACTTGACTTATATCAAGTATTAGCAACAAATTATTGAATCCTCCAGTGTTTTTGGTCTAAGAACCCAAAATGTATCAATTTAATTGAACAAAAGTTAAAGTTTTCTTTAATTCTAATGTAATAAAGTAATATACATATATTAACTTGATACATATAAAAATCACACAAACAGATCAACTAGATAGACCAGATGTGGTGTATTTATCCCAAAAACCTGTAGTGAGGGAAGACAAGACTACTAGTAAAGGGTTGTATTTGAAAAATGGTGTATCCCTGAACAATAAACTGACGATTTGTCCAAATTTACAGGCAGCTCTCAGACACACTGTCATGAGATGGAGACTGCTTGCTGCTTGCTTGAGATGGCGAGTCACTTTCGTTATAGCTTCTGCACCATATTTGGCGGTAAAGACAATTAGATCTATGCTACGGACAACATTTCCCTGTAGAGAAGAATATACGAGTAACACTACGTAGTTTTTATATGGATTATCTAATGTGTGGTTGTCAATCTGTATCTGAACAAATATAAATTTGTAATCAAATGAAGCAACCACTTTTATTTGAGATACAGAAATAGAAAAGCAACAGTAAAGAGCTATTAGAGCATATAGAGAAAGAGAAAGAAGAAAACTTAGAATAAAAAAAAGACAAAGAAAATATTATTGTATTGTATGAGTGATTTCCAGTGATTGTAGTGAATATACTATTAAGGTATTACTATTAAAGTAAATATATAATGTGAAACGATAATTGTTTTATAGACATATTCTCTACCTATCCCATAAGTATGTTATAATGTATTATTTTAAACAAGCTTAACAAACGCTATCGCATCATGATTGTTTTTATTAAACTAGTAACTCTGTAATGCTATATGTTACTGTGTAAGCAAATTGTATCGTCGCCGCTCCGAGTAGCTGTGGTATTTTAAACATTTTATATTGATTAACTTTTAGTATAACTTTGTAATGTAATATTTTATTGTAATTTCGGTTTTAATTTAAAAAAGCACCGGATTTATTGTAGTATTGGCACTACAACAATTAATGCCTTTTTTAAATTAAACTGTTGACGCAGAATTATAAGAACTAAGTCGCGTCGCATTGATTCTTACGCATCAGTCATATACAGAGAGTCTTGTAAGAGAGCCGTTAGTTAGACCTCGTCAGTAATTTCTCTGAAATAATAAATTCTATATTTGAACAGTGACCTCTCATTGATCTCCGGCATACAAATAAAACGAACCTATGTTTATGTCTGTCGAGTTTCGCAGCAGCACTGTTGCTGCTATAATACCGCCAACACTACAAGTTTGAAGATTGGGTGTTTTGCCTGTTAGTAATTAATGTGTATATCTTCTAGTAGGCGCTAGTTAGTTAATTCGTTACTTTTATTGAAATTTTACGTGTGTATCGTGAGGTACAATGTTAAAAACAAAATAAAAATGCGTTATTTAATACTTTTGAAATACTTATTATAAAATTTTAATGTGTAACACACCTCACACTAATGTTTTTATAGTTTTGTTGAGATGCAATTTGCGATGGATGGATAGATTTATATTTTATCCATGGTTTGCGTATGTTCAAGTGCTAATTTAATAACGTATTTTGTTAAGGCTAGACATATGGTTTTGTGACACAGTCATGTTTAGTTTAAGGGCTACAATTTTGTATTTTTGTTAACCTTCAGTAAATGTAATCGTCTAAGACGCTGTAACCGTGGTGGAGCCATACTTTTGATACATATTTTACATACATGCACAAATGGGCCGGCTCGACCGGTGCGATACCACGGCCTCACAGAAAACCGGTTGGGAAGTAACGCTTACGTTGCATTTCCACGAAATTAGTGAGGTTTCCGGAAGCCCAACTCCCCTCGTTCCTCTCCCCTCATCCCCCTTCTCCTCTTTCCCATCTCCTCATCCACCTCTCTTGTTTCCCCTCGCCGCATCCGCCTATTCATCATCACCCTCAAAGGCGTGCAGAGCACTTACTATTAAGTTGCAGGTGTTCATGGAGGGCAGTTATCACTTATCATCAGGTGACCCGTCTATTCGTCAAAAAATATATCATAAAAGTCACCTGATGGATTAATTTAAACTCTAGTACCAAAAGTTACGTGCATTGGAGTGCGAGTTTTGCACATATATGTATACATTGTATTATATACAAATATATGTGCATATATACTCACCACTTAACTTGGTCATGGGTTCGATTTCCACAAGAGACAAAAAAATTGTCTACAATAGTTGTCCTGAGTCTGTGTTCTTTGTGTCCGTTGACTGAATATTTGTAAAGCTTTTTGCAAAATATACATATATATCAATATGAACCTATCAAGGAGCGCCAACCATCGCGGTCATGGGTAGTCCATCGGCTGTCAGCCACGTTCTCTAAGTCGTCTGACCATCGTGCGAAGGATGCCCTACACTACGTTTTCCTAATCACGGTCTCCACTCTAACACATGCTGACTCCAGCGACCATCAGTCCTCATGGAGACATATACACATTAGAATAATGATAAGAGGTAGCCGTATTCGTATACTTTTTGAGTTTGTTTGACTTGTTATAGTTATTATTTTTATATCGATTTTATATCGAATCGTTTTCTGAACGTCCAAAACTGGTGAAAGTTCTAAAGCATCACCATTCAACTAGTTTGTTTTTATTTAAATAATTTTAATATCGGTATGGAACCGATATTTTAAACATTATTTTTGTAATAAGAACTAGACTTTTTCAATAGTAATTGTATTTTTAATTTAGGAACCGCAAATCAGTAACTGTATCGGCACAGAATATCACAGTATTCCCTTATACTCGTATATTGATCACGGCTCGCCAACTAACGAAGCGAAATGCTCACTAAATCATCGGGTTATACTTACTATCTCGCTCATGCAGGTAACACAGATGAAATAAATGAAGGTTTAGTATCAACGTCAGGACTGTTAGTTAGTGCAATTTATTCAACCGTGCCAGTTGAGGCCTATATTCTGTGTATTTATAATACTAAAACGATTAGGCTATTGAAGGCCCTATATTCCTGCTATAAGGTTCATATAATATGCGAATACATATATGGCCATATAATGTCCCGAGTCTTTTGTGCGGGGCGTGAAAAAGCATCTCACTAGGCGCCATAGTGTGGGTTACCATGCTGCATTGACTAGACATGCAATGAGGATGGTAGTACGCTAATCGTATTGCGGTCTGTTGGCACTTCAGCTTATTAGGAATTATAGGTATATTGAAAAGGTATGAGGAGTATATTGAAAGTTCAAAGTAAAAAGTATTCAATATAAGGACAGGGATAATATGCTGAACGTTGTTTTTATTCACGTCGACGTTTGCGCTCAGTCCGTATTGAATTTAGTAACTAAAAGAAACTACGTTTTTAACAAACGTTAGTAATTTTAAATTAGGAAACAACACGCAACTATCCTTCTTGCTATAAATAATTTATTTTATAAACCACGGTATTATATCTTCCAAACTCAGCTTATCACAAGATCGTTCGTCTATTAATTCTCAAGTAAAATCATACATGCTTTTCACTTCTAACCCATTTTAAGCTCTATAATATAAATTGAAACGATCTTCTTTCAGAAAACCACATAAAATATTTAAAACAGCAATGTCAGAAACAGACACAGAAATGGAGCGATTCCTATGTTCTCAAATAAAACAACACAAAAATATACATTACCATTGGACCGGGACAACTTCCTTTTCTGAGAGTTAGTTCGCAAAACAAAGCGAAAGTACCACCTCTACACTTTTCTATCAAGTGTCTGTCTGCAGACTTTGTGCCTTTACAGCACCGACAAGTAGGACGCGAGCTTGTATTATCTTCCATTTGTGGAGAAAAAATCCAGCTTGAATGTTAGTATACCTATTCTCTTTCAGTACACGAATAATGCTATAGTGTATGTTTCTGTAGTCTGTTTCAATCTCACTCTTCGGAATAAATCAATGGCGACAATGGTTAAGTGTTATAATTTTAAAAACTTTTTTTTTTGTATGTATTTATGTATTCATAAAGTCTACTTCACATTTGTATATGGATATAAAGAACAACTTAGATTGTCAATGCGGGAAGCTTCATCTTGCCAATTGAACAAAGACACTATTGGTATACCACTGTAGGTATATTGAATAAAAGGATGATACATTCTTAGTATAATATTATCATATAACATTATTCAATTTGCAATAAAGCTAAAAGTAGATAAGTAATTACATAGCGAGACACTGAGGATGAAAGATAAGTGAAGTAATGATTATAATTGACCCCACAGAATAGATGACCAACACAAGGACATCATTAAATAGCTATTTATGGATGATATATACGAAACATATGTTAAGCTATGGCAATCATGGTAAAGGCACTTTTTTGTCAAAATGGTATGGAAGTTTAGATATATATATATATACATATGTATATATTTATATTATAATCCTTCTATTTATTACCTAAAGATAATTATACTACTCATTCATTCTCATATATTGTGTATCGTAACTGCTAACGTATCACATCTTTTTTCAAATAAGTATTAAACACGTGAATCAAGATGTTTTTAAAGTTAAGTTTAAATTTATAATAGTTTTGGGTCTGACGTGGAATATTTATTGAAAAAGAACAAAACCCCTTGATTATACAATTTATTTACACAAGTTATTTATAATTTTATACAGTTAACATTAATTAAAACACAAGGAACAAACCAATGTATAAATTCTAAAGGACTTACAAGTCACACCGACGCAAACCGGCAGAGCTTCCACTCTCGACAGAATTGCAAGTTTTAGTAGTCATGAACGTCCCTTGCGCTGCCTTTTATAGGTAGCGAGGACCTACCTACCCACACTAGAAATAAAAAAATATTTGATATCTAACACGGCCTCTCCTGTCTATGCATCGCCCTCGATCGCATCTTGAATGTCCAGCAAGGCAGTGGTCTCGTCTTCAATGTGTTGCGAAGGGCCTGCTTGCGCATCTTCAGATGTGTGGTCTTCGGTGTCATTTGTGCTATCAGCATATAAATTACACTACTTATGTATTATTTGTTAGAACATAGTAAATGCCTAACTCTCACATACATACATCTCGCTTATAAGGCCCCCATTCTTAAGACTTCCAGACAATAGCTAGACCCTATAAATGTTCGTGAAAATCCAAGACTAAGTAATCATAGATTTCCATGAACTCTGAAGAACTCTAAACTCATCAGTCTTACTTTACTTAAGCTACTAAGCTTGTTAGTCAGCACAACATTCATCTTCTAGCATGACATGTAGGACAAACACCCCGCAGTTTGTTTGCCGATAGGAACGTCCCGCAGTCCGTCCTCTACATGTCGAGGTATCCCGCAGTCTACCTCACTCGAGATGACCTGCAGATCACCTCGAGTCCCGTCACGACATCCCGCAGTCGTGTCGGACACAGAACGTCCCGCAGTCCGTTCTCTCTCTAACGGACAGTGCTCTGCAGCAACTGCACACCACAATACTCACGCTCAAAGAATGTAGCGCAAGCATCAGGGCACCACTCTCCAAGCCACCGTATCATATACTGGGCTGCTGCCTGTGTGGTCTTCCCATAAGACCCACTCAATAACTGCAGTTCGTACCGCCCACTAGGTAGCACACTTATGACCCTATAGGGGCCACGCATGCCTGGATATAGCTTGCCAGCCGACTGCGAATACTAAAAGACAAACAAGATCATTTATATTGAACACCCGGGGAGGGTGTCTTATTCGATTGACATAACTGTCCTGCTGAGCTTGGTTACGCCGCTATAAGTCAGCAGCTCGACTTCGTTGTAACTCACGACGTCCCTCACGATTTGTCAGAGTCTTCAAGCGCCACATCGCGAATGAGGAGTCTTATCACCGGAGTCCTTGCATCAGTCCCAATAAGAAAGTTCAACGCGGAGGCCTGCGACGTCTTCTGCTTGGTAATGTTGAGTGTCTGTCAACTGCAGCTTACGTCTCGGCCCACTTTGCATCCTTCTGGTTAACTTCAATGCGGAGCATTTTAAGTACAGTTCGGGCATACTTTTCGACTTGCCCATTCGCATGGTGCATTTCCGGGGTGATATAATGCACTGAAGAACCTATATCATTGACATAGTCTCCAAACTTGGAGGACTAACATAAGACCTTTGTCAGATACTATTAATTTTGGAGTGCCGAACAATGAAACAGCATGAGTAAAAACTCATGAAGCTCATGTACGTCCTGTCGGTATATCGGGTACAACAAGGTGTATTTAGTAAATGCATCGACTAGAAGTAACAAATTTATACCCGTTCGATTCAGGTAATGGGCCTAGCACGTAAAGTTGTATAGTGGAGAATGGAAGTTCAGGTTTCTTCCAAGAGGTTATATTTTGCAATGGAGCGCTGGGCACTTTTCTTCGAAACATAAACCAAACAATGATCAATGTATTTCCTTACAAACGGTCTTATACCCGAAAACCAAAAGTGTTTGAGAATAAGGTTTAAAGTTTTATCGAACCCTACATGAGCATGTTCGTCATGAAATATGTGGAGTACACTAAGTCGGTGACCCTTAGGAATAAAACAGAAGTCTGGTACTCTCGCCAACAGGAGAGTTTTTATATCTATTTTTTCGAGTTTCGTATTCCGCCTCTTGCGCTATTTGAGCCCAGTTGAGAGGTCTTGTAATGTTAAATACATCGGTTGAAGGATTACGGCTCAGATAGTACGCGTGAAACATAACTTCCTTTCTATACTCGATTTCGAATGTAAAATCGAAAAGGTACACCCACCAGCGAGCTACGCGTGGGAGGTCCTTTTTGCGTTCAGTGGCCTTTAAGGACATTCCAATCGGTCACAACTTTAAATGTTAAATCTTTTAGGTAATGCCTAAAGTGCTGCAAGGCCTTCAATACCGCCAGGGTTTACAATTCTTAAGAATGGTAGCGGCTCTCCGCACCCTGAGTTACCTTACTAAACCACTCTCCTATGCAACCACCTTTCTATTACTGTTCTCGTGAGTAGAGTAGAAGTACTGCCCCATAACCTATGCTACTTGCGTCTGTATGTACTTCGGTCGGTAAACTGGAGTCGAAAATTACTAAGACAGGGTCAGTTGTCAGTAGTATTATAATTTCTTGTCTAACAGATTCCTGTTCGGGAACCCAATGCAAGGCTACACTGTTGTTAATTGGGAGATACAACGCGTTTTACTTGCATAGCCCCTAATGTACCGCCGGAAATACCCATCAAGCCCTACAAACTGGCGGACTTGATTTACGTTTTGTGTAGGTGAATCTACTAGAGCACTAACCTTGTGAGGGCTCGGCCTAACCTGACCACTAATGACTCTGCCAAAGTACTCAATTTAGGTGGAAAGAAATTGTGCATTTCCGGAGATTTATGGAGAACCCTGACCCAGTTAATGTGAAGAGTACTTCGCGCACGAAGCTACTCCACGACCTATCGTTTGAAACCCACTCATTAAGCCATGTTTTAGCGTCACCTCTAAGGCGACGCTGCGACACGTGACAAACACTATTTTCCCAATAATTAGCCATCGCACCACACGTCTATATCGTTGATGGCAGGGTCGAAATTGGAAGCGTAATAATTATGAGTGCGGACAGGAGCTAGTTTTAATTGCGGCTACTTTAGCTTGAGTTATCTTTGGGGGTAGATGTCAAATTATTCTCAATTGTTTCTAAACGCCTAATAATTGTGTCTAATGTTCGATTAAGACTGATGTGCGAACTAGTCAACCGCGGATCAATATCAACGCGAACCGGATCCCTGTCGTGTGCAGGTAGGCGAGTATTCTGGTAGTGGCTGTACTACATGATCATTCGATTTTTCTCTTAGCGCTATTGGTGTTCGCTCGTGCGACCTCCTGGGTAATCTGCTAAGCGATTTACTGAGAGACCTAGTCTCGTGACCTATGACGCGATCTACGTGGCGTCCTACTACGCGTCCTATCACGGGTGCCGCGACGTCGGCGTGACTTGCTACGCGATCTACGATTCTTCGGCATATCACACAGCAAATTTATTTAGCACACAAGCAATATGATGACACAAACGAAAATATCACAAAATTATTCAAATGACACAGGGTACTTGATTTGTTCCAAGGTATGAATAATTAAAATAGCTGAAAACGGTCAATGCATATTACCTGGATTAGTATCCCACTTCTGATTTTGGGTCTGACGTGGAATATTTATTGAAAAAGAACAAAACCCCTTGATTATACAATTTATTTACATAAGTTATTTATAATTTTATACAGTTAACATTAATTAAAACACAAGGAACAAACCAATGTATAAATTCTAAAGGACTTACAAGTCACACCGACGCAAACCGGCAGAGCTTCCACTCTCGACAGAATTGCAAGTTTTAGTAGTCATGAACGTCCCTTGCGCTGCCTTTTATAGGTAGCGAGGACCTACCTACCCACACTAGAAATAAAAAAATATTTGATATCTAACAATAGCATAACTTTAATTGAATACAAAATTGATATCATTTATAGAATTCCCATTTGCAAGTGACCGTTAAATAAACAAAGTATATTAATTAGTTCCAAAATTATAAATTTCGTTACAGGAATTATTTGTCAGGCTATTAGTTTTAAGTGTTAATTAATGAAATCAATAAGAAGTTATCAACTTATTAATTACACATCGAATATTGTTATTTATTTTGCTTCAATTATACGATCATTAAAATGTCAATGATAGATATTAGTAATCATTACCATCACTTTTAGACTTAATATTGATTACTGTAAGTGAAAATCTCTCCTAATCAGTATCAAACTATCTGCTAATCATTGGAACTTTGCGTAAGGAACTTTGCGTAAGGAACTTAAGATTGCCACTTTTGACTAACCAAGCAAATGGTGTAATTAACAAATTGCTAGGTAAATCAAATTTGAAGCTCATAACAGTTCTACTTCAGGGGTCGCATATCATTTGAGATAGACCTGTAAAAAGTGAGAAGTGTTTAACTACTGCAGTTTGCTATCCCGACAGTATGCAAGTAAAAAAAAAACATCCATCGAGTACAGTTTTCTTGAGACATTTTCTATTATATATGTAATGATCTTCATCATCCATCGAGCCTTTTCCCAACTAAGTGTGGATCGGCTTTCAGTTCAACTACGAAACGGCCGATCTTCGATATTTCAAGTGAAGCGACCGACGGCTTAACGTGCTTTCCGAAGCATGGTGGAGTCTTCTTTTGTTAAGAGTCACCCATCCCAAGACTGACTTGGCTAGAATTATTGTAGTATTGTATATGGAAAGTTGATTTTTGTATATAAATATAAAAGTAATATTTTTTATATATGTAAGCCTACCATGATGACTCCACTCTGCCTGATGGAAAGCAATAAATGGAGTTCAAGAGCAGCATCCTTATTGTAAGTGTAGTCAATGCAGCATGGTGACCTACACTATGTTGGTCTGGTGACATGCTTTTTCTCGCCCCGCTTAAAAGACCCTGGATCACAGTGAGAGGGAAACACGTGCGCTGGTAGTAAATTCCAGGCTTCAATCAATCGGCACAGAAATCAGGAATTGAACCGTTTGGTTCGGGATTGTATGTTTTCCACTCTCAAACGGTGACTCCTCAGGCCAGCACGTGTTGTTCGTATACAGAAGTGGAGAAGGTGAGACTAATTTTAAGACCTTGTCGGAACACTTTCCGTGAAGTTACGGATGAGTTTTAATGTATTTGAACCGTTTTATTTTAAAATTAAATAATTGTATTTCATCATCATTACAGTGTTCAAATAAGCTTAAAGTTTAGTAATTAATTTCAACGATTGAATAAAAAGCCATAAAAAAAGCATTGTCTATTCAACAGAAAGTTCGGGAAGCTAGATTTTATTGTTCCAGGATTTAATTGAAAAGTTGTTGTACAGCTGCAATGGGATCGGCGAAATTTATGTTCTCCTACGTGACATGAATGACAAACCGGTACGCGAATGAATCTCACAATAACGAGAAACACTGCTATTGGGGCTATTGAGAAAGTGTTGTTACATAAAAAAAAAAACATTCCTATGTATTTTGTTATATTTATATATCAAGTACTCTTATACAGCGTAAAAAACAGTAATTAGCTCAATAACTTTAAAAGTCGGCCTACTAAAACAACACGTATACTGGATGTGAGTAGTAGAATACACTTTCTGAATTATAATATGGTATTTATAGGCTTCAATGCTTACTATTTCACAAAAGGCAAAACGTGTGCTTGTTTTCGAACTTAAATAATGTTAACTACACATGATTAATAATTATGAGCTATAGTTTTATTTAGTCAATATAAAGTCAAGTCATACTATAAAAACAACTATGTATATAATTTTATGTCAGATGACCTATTTTTGTAACCATTTTCTATTATACTCACGACGCACGGTCAATAAACTCAAGGCTAGACAAGATGGAGACATCAAAAACATAGCCTTGTTTTGCTTGGATTTATAGCTCGAGGTAATGTAGTCAGTTCGTGTATGTATTTTGGGACGTAGTTTTAAACCTCTAAATGGTGGATATTTATTCTTTATCTTAAGTTGTATAGCATAATATATGACATAAAAAAATATGTATTATATATAAAAATATAACCATTTATTCGCTTATAGCAGTGGAGAGAGCAGAGGTTGATGACGATGATGAAACATATAATATAATAATATATAAATTGATAAATTAAACCATGAATTTCGATGACAGTTCATTTCGTCTTTATACTTTATGGTCAGTATAACTTGAAATATTAACTCATTATTGGCTAGGCTTGACAAATACGACATATCCTATCTATGAAGCCTAGCAAGCTAGTCTGCCATAAATACTCTTACAAGGGTTTTCTTCATTGTATAAAACATTTATTACAATAATATGTGTTAGTATATTCATATAATAGCTTTTAAGATATATGAAGCTCATTCTAAATGATTTCCATGTGCTTTAATACAGTTCTTGGTTATGGTAATTGGTGTTGTTAAGAGGCATAACCACCTTCTCAAGAACCATACCTTTACACACTTGTGGAGATGTTTTGACACTTTTTTAACAAATTATGGCTCAGTTACTAATTGATAGCTAACACCCTACGAAACCATCACTGAAATCGGATAATGTCCACAAATGCCACTCTGCTGACTAATTGGGAAGTTTCAGCAGAACTTTGGGCATAAACTCCGTCACTCTGCTTGTTAAAATATAGCTCAATAGTAAAACATTTCACATCAGTAAATATGTTATTCTGTGACCTCCCTTTGCGTACCACGCAAGAAGTTGTTTTTAGGTGATCACCCTAGATTCATTTTGAATTGACCATTGCGTTTCTTATAGGATGCAAGTAGTTAGTCATATTTTAAAATACGCGACATGGTTCTAGGTGCTGTATTTATTTTCCTACATGATTTATATTATTATTTATTTACTTCACTGCTTTCAAAGCTTTTACATAAGAATATTACATGGACGCCCAGATATTTTTCTGTCTAAGACTAAGTATTTTTTATATTTATAGTCCATATTGATTAAAAAAGTAGATATCTACACTTTGGAGGATTGCCTATATATATATATATCAGCGCATCATTACAAATATGTAGGAACATTAGAATAATTATTGTCACATCTTTATAATAAGCTACTTTCGATTTGTCAAATGCAATTACTGGTACTACTTGTAATTTCGATATTACACTCGACGATCCTATCTTCAAATGGAGAATAAGGGTTGTATCTTGTTAGTCGAATTCCTCGACTAACAAGAGAGAGACTAATGAGAAGAAATCTTCACTCATGCATCACAACCTGCTAAACAAAGCTATAAAAAAATCGCTATTGAAGTGAGGATCGTATAACTGTTGAAAAAAATAATTTTCATCAGTCCAATAGCCGTGTAGTGCTGGCCACGCTATAACATACTGTTACATTACTGTGCATTTCACCATACGACTATGAGACAGATCACAGACAGACAAGATCGACGCTCCTACCTTTGGGAGAATCGGAAATTTATCAGTGTAGCAGTTCAGTGTTGTCATGATTCTTTTGAATAGTAGAAGCGGTTAACTCACCTCCATCTTTACTTATTTTTTTTTTATTACACGCCCTAACACACTTCTTCTTATAAACTATACGTATGTACAACATAGTTGTCGTTACCCTGTTGCTTATGTTTCCTTATACTACATACAGTTCCTTTAGAGAAAGAATTAGAATTGTATATAGATACAATTCAAATCTTATAGGGGGTATTGAATAGAGCATTAAGTTTACCTTATAGAGTAACTTTTAGGACCTTCAACTGCAACGCTTCCGTATTTTTTAATTATAAAGTAAAACACGAAATGAAAACAAAGTGAAAATTTTAATTATTAATTAATTGTCACAGACTTCTCCGTACTGTTATCAAAATTTGTGAAACCTTAATACCCAAATGTAGAAGTAATTACGATAAGTGTTAATATCTGATACAAGAGACAATCAATGATAGAGGAATATCTATCTTTAAATACTAAACTAAACAGCCTATTTACTGTTTCATATACAACATTATTTTTATTGAATACATCCATTAAATTAACTTAAAATTTTATTAAGTATAAAACTTGTCTTGTTAGGCTTTTATATAGTTAAGTCTTTATATGCATATAGAGAGATCATGAAAAACCCGGGCGTGTCATTCAAAGACAAAATGAGAATATTTGACTCATGAACTCTACCTATCATGACGTATGGATGTCAAACGTGGAGCCTAACAAGCCAAAACATACGTAACCTAGAAACACTCGAACTCTGTATATAACAAAGCTTACTCGTCATCAAAATCTAAGCTAATGTAAATCTATATCTAATATATAAGAAGCCGTACTAAAATTGCAGACATTATTAACTGTGTTCGGAAGTTAAATAGAGATAGGTAGGTTATATGATGAGGAGCAAGAAGGATAAATGGTCAAATGATATAAAGGAAAAAGTTAGGCAGCGTAATGGAGTATGACATTAGAAAAATAGCGAGTATCACATACAGAAGGCAAGCACAGAACCGTTCTCTGTGGCAAACTCTAGGGGAGACCTAAACTGAAAAGCACGACAAACTTTGACGAGGCGTTGTCAAATAATTAGTTCTTAGTATTAAGTCAAAAAGCACGTAAAACAAAAATTAAAGGATATTATTATTATTCACTTTAATAACGCTAAACACCATACACTTTACATTTCTATTTATACTGTACCTAAATCAAAATATATTTAAAAATCTAGAACATAGACACTGTTGGTTAAGGTTCCAAAGGTTCCAAAGTGGGTCAGGCACATACCTCTAATAGATCTAATATTCCTGTAAATTCACTGGATTGTTTTTAAGGGCAAGTTATGGATGTACTATCCTGGCCACTTTGTTGTGCGAGTGAAAATACTCACTATGGGCAAGACGAGGATAATCACAAATAATGTGCCTGATACATTCGCCGGTACAGTGGCATGCACGACATATATCGACCGCATCGTCTTTCAGGATATACTCGTATGTCCGATAGTTATTCGTCATAACAACTTCGAACATAATTGCTAAAGACAAAAACCTAAAATTCTACCAAGGAGATCACCAAATCGTAACCAGCATGCAGAAGCTTTTAATTCTACATCAGACCCTGATAGGGCCCGATAGAACCGACCATGGAGCTCTTTGGCCTTAGATTTATACAGGTTTGCGCCAATTCTCTTTACCCAGAGCAAGCGAAGTAAGTCCGATGTCTACTGCTACCATGTTACGATGCAGTCCCACATCGGTGACGAGAAAGTGTTCTCAAAAGTATAATGGTTGTATATCTCGCGATTATGTAATGTCTTAATATTTAAAAAACCATGACCTCCAAACTTTCGCGGGATATACAACCTCATTACCCATGAACGTGTATGTTGCAGTCGAAATGGGCTTCTAATTCTGAGTCCAACTGATTGATACCCAACTATTGCATGCTCGCATCTTGTTACTACCTGACAAAATAAGAGTAATCGCTCCTACAGTGCTTGTATGGCAGTAGACTCAGATATTCCCAATGCCTGTAATGTTCACTGTTACTGCCACTGACTGTAATGACTTGTAAGTTAGGTCATTCTTTATATGAATGATTGTACACTTGTCTACACCAATTCAAAACTAGACAGAACCACAAGGGACGAGGTGATAGTCAGACCTTGAAATATTCCTCTCTCGATCTTTAATGTTACGAGTATATCGAATGCCGCAATCTGCCGACCACAATCCGTGATAGTGAAAAACCATTTTCCATTCCAACACAACTTCGAGAAAGTGCATAGAATGTTTATACAACTCCAGCACCCTCAAAATCCATGTAATCTTTAGCTTTTTTAACAGAGTAATAGGCCTTTTTATTTTTATACAAAATATAGAAGGCTGTTTTAAAAAATGATTACAAAATAAAAATACAGTAATTAAGTCGATATTTATTTTATTTGCAAATTAAGTTGATTTACGAACACAGTACGCCCTGTTTATATAAATCGTATATCTAACATCTTATCTTGTCCTATGGATATTTTAAATGAATACATTTTAGCTGTAGATATTAGGTAAAACTTTTAGAAAAGATAAACATACAGTTAAACATGTATACGATTTTTTTTTCTCGTTTAAACAGCGGCCAGGTTATTTGTCGGGCCATACAATGTTTTCTATCCAAGAATTATAGTAGGACACGTTAGTATACAATCCAAATCCCACTTTGTATCTGCAATTTCTTTCCATCGATGTTACACCGATAATGCTGAGACCGCAAGGGTAGTTTGCATGTTTCCATTGCAGAGGAGCTCCACTGTCGGTCTGTAGTTTGTAAAAAATATGAATATTAAAAAAAAAAACTGATTACAATGATTACACAATTAAAAGAAAATTAAGAAAGGTATGTATTTGTGAATATTATTATTTAATAATCATTGTCGCAATATTATAAAGTTATTAAATTTTGTGAACTAGTTATTTCTTTAAAATTGAGTACATTATATTCGATACATTAAATCTATCGTCAAAATTCGAATTGAGAAAGAAATCTCAAGAAACACAATCTGGTTTTATATTAAGTGAGTGAATGAGCCAAATTAAGAAAATTCACAATTATAATAAGGTTAAAATCAGTATCAGTAGTAATCAGTCAATATAAGGAATAGAACATGAGGCTATTTACATCGATGCAAATAACTGCAATTAAAGAGTCTACTTGTAATATCTCAATCAGAACGAACGACCTTTAACAAAATCTTTTGTCTGCCTGTTTGTTCCAGTTAATGACTGAAACGGGTACATCAATTTAGGGACTTTCTCTGACACATTTCTGAGAGACATTGTTAATATTTTTGTAATATCCAGCTCATAAACATTATTGATGATGATTAGTAAAATAGTAGATAGTTAACAGTAGGTCACAACATGATGAGGTGTTTTGGTCTTAAAAAGAAATGTTAAAAGCTTGTGCGACTAGAAGATAAAAGTGAGGTGAAATATCATTAAGAAACTTTTAATTTTTATAAACTAATTTACAATCTTCTATACCAATCATGGATATCATAAATTAAATAATATGACCCCATGATCGATCGATGGACGATGATCGAACGTTTAAGTTTTAACGATACGTTCAGATCAGCTGACAATTTCATGATGGTTAGCGACATCATGGAGAGGTCAATTCAGTTATTTAAAAAAGACATACATATTATATTTAAATATATGATTACTTACACCACAAGGCATGTTCAGTCTATTTTTATATCCATAGCACATTTGAATAGTAGAGTTAAATCCGTATGGCAACCTATTACTCGGAGGGTACAGTAATTTGCAGTCTCTTGCGCTGAACCTCTCTAACTGCACCTGAAACAACAACATCAACCTACTAATTAGAGCTACAGCTTGAAATCCCATTTTAGATTATTTAACTGACGGAAAATTTAACTACAGCTAATATACATTTGATACTATGAGTATACCTGAAAGTAATTTTTGGAGAATGCTATAAAACTTTAAACATGGAATGAGGTCTCATTATCTCACTTCATTGTGCTTAAGGAAAAGGAGGAGGTACCATGTTGGACTGTCTGTATGTTTTTTAGTTTAAGTTTAAGTTTAGGTAATAGTAATGTATTTGTATATTGTATAACAGGCAATATTAATATGTAAGTGGAATCAACAAAACTGTTAACAAGTTTAGATAATGACATATTTGAGTACGTATTATTTATGACAAAAATCTAAACACATATATGTGCATAAATAGTTGATATATACCCGTATATAGCTTTATTATACTCGTTATTGCCAATTATTGTTTTTGTTTGTATAGTTAGTTATTAATAAGAAATATGTTTTTGTTACCTTAAAGGAACGTAAAAAAGGAAGTAAGCTTTAACGTTAAAAATTAGAACTTTGAATTTCTTTAAATTGCTCAAAAACCGCAAATAAAGGTATTCTTAAAAGCTTAAACATAATAGGTACGAAGTTATAAAACTTACATAATATGCGCCTACTATGTTATAACGTGCACTCGTATAGTTTCCAATGGCTGTGGCCATTGCAGTCGTGTTATGTAAATCATTTGCATGTGGCAAGCAGGCAGGCATTACCCAAAAGTGGATTAAAACTCTGCAAAATAATAACAACAATAAAACTAAAACATAGTGAAGTATGTATTTGTACTTTTATTACACAGATACGAAGTGCTGTGACAAGCTTTTATTTAGCTCTATTCGTTAGTACAAACTAGAACGGAACTTCAACTTACATACATATAATTTTTTTTTATAATATAGGGGACAGACGAACAGACAAATCACCTGATGGTGAATGATAACCGCCGTCCATGGACACCTGCAACTTAAGAGTCAGATGGATGGGGGGAGAGGAAATAAGAGAAAATTTGATAAGGAGATGGGAAAGAAGAGAGGGTAGATGCGGGGAGAGGAAAGAGGAGAGGGTGAAATAGGTAGTCGTAATCCTTAATTATTTAGAAGCAATGCAACGCGAGTGTTACTTCACAACCGGTTTTCTGTGAGGCCGTGGTATCGCACCGGTTGAGCAAGCCTAAATGCTATGCCTAAAATATTAAATAAATAAATCAATATATATATACATATATATAATAAATTAAATAAATAAAATATTTATGCCTAAAATGCGTTGCGTGGAATCCTATTTTTTTTTAAATGAAAGTAGTATTAGTTCCTCCTTATAACCTCAATGGTCTAGATGTTCCGAGATTGGATTCAGTACGAATATTTTGTTATAACATCCGTTAGTTGCTGATTCAATTTTGTATATTTGCATGTATGTACATTGTCGATATTTTTTTAATTTACATTGAATATATAGGTTTATAATATGTTCAATGCAAGGTATACATCACGACTGTAAGGGATATAGTTAAATACCTCTAATTGTTATTCCATAACAATTCTCGGACCTGTAACCCGTGCTTGTAGCGATAAAATAACGAAGATACTAACTTGATCTCAGTCCTTATTAGTGCGATGTCATGGTACAGAGCAGGCGGCTTGTACTTCGGATAGATGATTGTCTTCAGCACCCTGTATTGATGCCAGTGTTCAAACGAGCCGCTACGTTCACCCAAACCCACGTGCGTTACCATGCCGCTAAACGTAAACAATTATTGTTTTTTATTAAATGTATTTATTCCAATCAGTGTATTGCATAAAATGTATTCTTATGTTTAAATCTATAAAACCGAGACTAGTTTTTAAGAATCTCAGAAGAGAAGTATTAGTAACAATGTTCACATAAAAATGGTAACTTGGAATTGAATAGACAGCAAGTTGAAGTAGATTGTAGTACCATTACTCATGTACTATACATACTATTTATATATAACAGTACTAGTACAGTATAGCACTAGTAGTAATATATTAATACGTGTATTTGTAATGACCAATGTTTATTTACATAGCTTAAATAATTCTGCGAATGACAGAGTATTTTTTCAGATAAGTATTTTTTTCTACTTTTTAAAAATATTTTAAGAGAGTTTTAAAATCCAACCTGGCAGAACAAAAGTATTCTTTAACCGATTTCAAAATAGGAATAAGTTGTGTGTTCAACTATATGTATGCTTTTTTTTATGTATGTTCAACAATTGCTCTTCATTTGCTTGCGTGTTTACTTCTCCAGTTGTCATATTCTAACCAAGTCAGGATGATGGATTACAATTAAATCAACGGAAGCCCTCAAATTTTATAGGCACTAATAATCTTTTTTTAATAACTTTTGAAAGCGATTTGCACTTAATGATCTGATCTGATAGTCAAAGATACAACTCTTTTAGTGTTAGGGGATAATTATTTAAATTTCGTAACGTTACGTTAGAGTCTATAATATAAAATTAAAGTGTGGTTATTATTAAGCATTGAATATATACAATTGAGATTCTTTCAAATCCGTCAGATTTTTTTGGTTTTATAATATTCAATTATTGTTATGTTCGATGCTGCTTCTGCTTGCTTCTCAATTCAGACTGTCCTTGTAGTCATTTTTTGGCTCACTCTGGAAATATAGTATAATGAATAAAAATCATAAAAACTATTCAGAATCAGTGCACTCACAGATCAGGATTATAAACGCAATGCGCTGCAGTGAGGACATATCGGTCGCTGATGAGAGCGCCTCCGCATAGCCACTCTATACCCGACTCAGGAGATCCATAGCCTAGCAGCGCCTGTTTAAAATTAATGTATATATGTATGTATATGTATCCCGTTGATAATTTCAATCAAGTTGTTGTTGTCATTATATATTCAGTATATTTAGTAGTGGTAAAATTGTCTTTGGCATAGTAGACGAATGTTTCTCATTTGAAGATTAGAGTCAGTACATCAGCTTTTGTAGACTGTAAAGGATGTTCAGTTTGCGTTCCCTGCAGATGGCAGTTCATTGAAGTTCATTCTCGGCTGATATTATCTTTGGGGTCTACAAACTGAGGGTGAGTGGTGGGATTTCCGCTTTGTAACGATAATGTTACAAAGATCTACATATATTTACGATACTTACCAGATGCATTAGGTCTTCTTTCGAAGTGTAACGATTGTAGAAATTTTTCCTGTTCCTTATTGTACGCCTGAGATTACTACATTTTGCACCCTGGTATTCGGCAGTAACCTTATATACCGACACATTGGTACGTTTTTTGCATGGGAAATCCAATTCATGTAGTAATTTGAGACAATCTAAAATTTTAATAGAATATTTTTAAATAAAGTTAGTCAGTTCAGGATTAGGAAAAGCATTGCTATAATTTCTAATATCTTATTCTATGCATATCGTATCTATTATTTTTTATCAGATATTATGTAACTTGCTCAGTATTTTTCATTGCCACAGGAAACTACTCCTGTTTGTACCTTTCTGACAACGTGTATGTATAAAAATTTCCTAAACTACTTCATAAGGAAATTAGATGTAAGAAACCAAAATACAAAAGTCACTTGCTATTTTTATTTATGAGCTATTTACAAATTATTGTTAATGTTTGGAAAATCATTTTACTTAAAGAATAATTAATAATTTTAATTAAACTTACAATTTTGAGACTTTTCTCTTGGTCTTGGGTGTATACCTAGATTCTTATCGAATACCAAATTTCTGTAACACAAAAGTTCATCAGTACTATATACATATATGTATGAAATTGTAACTTTTCATTAATTTATAAATTTTTATCAGAAGTTATTGTTTGTAGTTAAAGCATCTCCATTGTCCACATTCTGCTTCGACTTTTTTTGACATTGGTATCTTTAATTCGACCTCCTGCAACTCAAGAGTCGTAGGTGCGTTGCCCGCCTTTCCCCTCAAAGGAAACGCACTTAGAAAGGTGATTAGGAGTTGGGAAAGGGGAGAGGGGTATAGAGGGAATGGGAAATAGGTAACGTGGATTTGGGCATCTGAAACCTCACTAGTTTCGGGAAACTGCATGGCTCTACCACGATAAAAGTGTTTTCTAATTGTTAAACTATAAAAGTTCAGCTTCATATATTAATATGACTGATATAAGTAGTTGTGTCTACAAAATGTAAAATACATAGACATAAAATTGTTGTATTAAATATATTGTGTTTATATATATTAATAGGTAGCCGTGCGGTTCTCGATAAATCAGAATAGAGACACCCGCTCTCCTCAAACGGGTGTCGCAATTATTTAATGTTGATTGAATTCATAAGTCCCAATAAATTCATTCGCTCATTATTTTAGGCAGCTTTGAAAAGACAAAACGTCCTTCAAGATGTAGTAATTATAGGTATGACGTGTATATAATCTTTCTTTCTCTTTAATCTCTTTGTGATATGTTATTCTTGATAAATAAACATATGTACATATATATATATGTTAGGTACATCTCCTAAGGGGTGGGCAGAGGAGCACCAAACACCCACATTTTGCCAATTACAATTGGGTCCCACTAATATAATAGGGGGCTAGCCTATTGCCGTCAACCAGGCACTGTATTACTGTAAACATACTATCTGATAGATAACAGTCCGATCCCTGAGTCGCATTTTACGACACCACTTGGGATAGTCCTATTCTACTCCGCCGTGAACCACACATCTTCCTAAATATATTCAGTGTTTATCCAGCATTCAGTTGTTTTATTCGTCTCTACTATTCTCTCCTTTACATGGCGACCCATGAGAAACATGAGATTTATTATCACGTAGTGTACCTATGTACCTGAGTCATCCTACTTACAGTCCCGAATTGGTCGCCCACCTTGTGATTTTTATTTATTACCAAAAATAAAAGATGAACTTAGAAGAATTTGTTTTAATAACCCTGTAGATGCTTTGGCTGTGTTTAAAAAGGCGTGGAAAAGATTCATAAAGAAGAGTGGGCTTACTGCTTCAGTCAATGGCTCCATCGCATGTGGCAGTACTGATAAAGGAACGGAGACTACTTCGAAAAACAATAAAAATTTTGACAGGCTTCTGTATCTTTCCGTTTTTCATTTTCCGGCTCAGGTATTTCTCGCATTTAGATTTAGATCCAGGGTTTTATAACGTCAGCGTAGCGCTTAACAGTCGCAAGTACACTGCATTTTCTTTGAGAGAGTTTCAAATGACTTGGATGCCCATTGCCCATGAGACTTAAAAGTATTAAGTGGTAGAGCCATGCTTAGGCACGAATGGGCTTGCTCGACCGGTGCGATACCACGGCCTCACAGAAAACCGGTTGTAAAGTAACGCTTCCCCGAATTGAGTGAGGTTTCCGGAGGCCCAATTCCCCCTCCCCCCTTTTCTCTCCCCTCATGTCCTTTCTCCTCTTTCCCATCTCCTCATCCCTCCTCTCTTCTTTCCACTCCCTGCATCCCCCATCCCTCATCACCCTCCAAGGCGAGCAGCGCACTTGCGACTCTTGAGTTGCAAGTGTCCATGGACGGCGGTGTCACTTACCATCAGGTGACCCGTCTGTTCGTCTGTCCCTCTATAGTATATAAAAAAAAATTTAGGGTCATTTTGCGAGGCTAGTGACTATGGCCATGACAGGCTTAAATTATGAAAAATCTTTAGTATACGACGATGAACATGTATGTTTTAACCGAAATTTAATGAAGCATTTTAGTAATTTACAGGACATCTTTGAGCGATTACGCAAAGTAAACTTTAAATTAAATCCACGAAAGTTCAGTTTTTAAAAATAATATCTTTATTTAGGCCATGAAGTATCTTAAAAATTATCCTGTGCCCAGCTTAAATGTTTGACTGAATTACATCTTATATAGAATGGCGAAAACAAACATCGGATCTAATAGAATAGCGGATCCGGCAGACGTCTTCCTGCCCGGTAAAGCAGCCCCACATTAAATACCATACCGACAGCCGCCATCACCGCGCCATCTACAAGGCTAATTTGTGAATCTAAACCTTCCAGGGCGCCTCCAAAACGCATACAAAAAAAAATACTCAAATCGGTCCAGCCGTTTAGGAGGATTTCAGTGACATACACACATGTAGAATTATATATATAAATATGTATATGATTTCAAGCAAATACAACTACAAACTATAGTGACAGATAATGAAACATTGTTTTGAACGTATGTATTCACACCACTTCCACAGAAAAAGATTTGGTATAAAAATTAAACTATTAGTAACAATGTATACATATTGACTATACAGTGTAAATTGAGCAAAGATATTAAAGCATATCTGTTCATTTCTAAGGAACCTAGTGAGGCAGGTAGGAATTTAGTTAATAGCTTTATCTTTAGATAAGATATCTCGAAAATTGTCATAAAAAGGGCCAGATCAATTTATGTAAAAAAAAAAAAAAAACAAAACAAAAATGATTAGCAAAATAAACTATGATTGTAATGTTAATCCAATGTCATATATAACGTCAATGATTTAATTTTAAAATTGTTAGAAATAATAACATTTATGTAGTACATAAAAAATACATAGAAAATGACCCAATTGTAAACACCAGCAAGTTCTAAATAAATTTAAAGCATTTGCAGTAATGACGTTTTTTTTATATAAGTAAGCAATGTGCCTGTACCTTGTGTGTATATAACATTAATTCATATTAAATAACTTAACTTTGTAAGTAATCATATTATTTGTGAGACGGCTCTCGTTTATTCTTACATTACTATCCTATATATCTCATATTCCTTTTAGACTCGTGAGAAAATATAGTAATAGCGTAAATTATAATAAAAAATAATTACCTGAAATCTGTTACTAATTTGCAATCTGTACAACAAACTGTCAGTGGTTGACCAGGTTCATTTGAGCATATCTGTTAAAGTAAAGTCAAGACAAATTATAACTAAGAATTGCCTGATTGGCTAATTGCGATTTGTTACACTTTAAATTTACGAGTACTTCTGACTTAATTGTAGTTGAACTGTCATTGTAGGTTTAGACTTTGCGAACTTAAGCATATCAACGGACTCACTGCAACTCCCCTTGTAACCACCTTTCCACTGTAACCCGTGTAATTCGCCAAAGCGGATACATAAACCTAAGGTGGTCAAGTCCATATGTTCACTGGTTTTGATTCGGTAAGTCTATGCAATAAAGTAATAACAATTAACAATAATTTCACAAATCTCACGGCTGTCTGAATCCAAACTAAGCAGAACTTGAGCTGATGAACATTCTTATGTATTTCTAAACATTTAGATATTATAGATAAATTATACCCAGATACAGAACATACATATACTCCTTTTACACAGATATTGTTGTAATAAGAAGCAATAAGGATTATCAAATTATATTATCCAATGAATAAACCATTAAAAAATATAATTATTATAATCGCAATACGACCAACTGGCGAACTCTAGTAAAAATAATTAAAACATAATAATATGAGAAGTGAATTGTAACTTACTGGTGGAGGATCTTTGTTTTTAGTATCTATTACAGCACTCAAGCACTTATAAATGCTGACACATATTCCACTACGGTCCTGCCAAGTACACTCTGATCCTAAATGAAATCAATAATTAAAAGTTAACTTATTTAAACATTAAAGAGTTTTTCTCCAGCATATACAGATAATTATTTGAAAGAAATGTGTAATGTACAATCTTGTCCTGTATATATCTATACATTTAATAAAATTGTAAGAGCCGGATTTCCATACATTACAGACGTTGAAGAATAACTACTATAAGGTGTCTTAATTAGAGCAACAGAACAAAAGTTTTAAAATGTATTGTCTGTCTGCCTGTATGTTTGTACACGCATCACGCAAAAACGTCTGCTTGGAATTGAATGCAGTTTTTTCAGATGTATTAGAAGTATAACTTGAAATAATATATAGATACTTGATTCTAAATAACAAGCGTAGAAGTAACAAGCAAAATATAGTATGTATATAAAATTGATTATGCATTAAATTCTGAATTCATTTGAACCGTTCTCGATTTTTTTTAATATAATATACTATTTGTACTGAAATAAAAAATATACAATTAAATTTATGAAACAGAACCCATTAAAAATTAATTATATTTTATTATTATTACAACTTACCATCTTTTAAATTTAATATCACATCACTACATTTAATGCAAATAAAAACCAGTACAAAATAAAATTTTGTCTGTAAAAGTAATTTATATTGCATTTCTTTTAAAAATCTATAACAATTTCTTAGAGACACTCTGGAGAAGATGATTGATGATTTCTAGAAAATACAGTCACACAGCACAGCTACTCACGATGTAAATGCTGCCCTTTTGATAATTACCGTAATAAATAACCAAGTACCCCATAATGCCATATTAATACAAAAGGATTGTTTTTTTTTACTTTAATATAATATCAATTGTTTTACACTAGGAATAAGGTTATGCTGACATAATAATAACACTAAACAGTAGTGACCACAAAAGTAACAATCACTGGTGCTGTAATAACACTATATTTGTTGCTTTCAGTTAATACAGGTAAGTAGGAAATATGTAGTGGTGGTAGGAAGGCTTGCCATTATGGATTGTATATTTTAGTCATGCTTTTAAAATTCTAAGTTTTAGAAGTGGTAGTAGTAATAAGGTTAAATTCATCGATGTTCATTAACGCAAAACTACTAAGTGGCGATCGAGCATTGTACTTAACTACACGGAATTATTTTCTTTTAACAAGTAAACGAATAAAGCATTTTGTACGTTACACTACTTGTGACGTCTTGAGTGAGGCCAACGAACAGCAGGACGAGTTTGTAACCTACAACGATGAGATGTTATGAATGTATGTATCTGGACCACATAGTTAGTCATCAGAGCAATTTAAAACATCTCATCATAACAGTAGAGTAGTAGTTAACACTAATAGAAGTATTGAACCCTCGGAGTAAGATCAAGAAAAATCTCTTCGGTAATGTATTGAATACATGTTTTGAACCTACGAATTCTTGATAAGAAATTTGTTAGTTATTAGTATAGTATTAGTTATAAGAAGTAAAGGCGATGTCACATCATATTATTATTTTAGTAAATAAAGTTACAAATTGATTTATCTGTATATATATACATATATATTTTTCTAGTCGTTTAACTCTTGTCAGAGTGGTCGTCGCTATCATGATGATGGTCTTCTGGCAGTTGTCAGAGTAACTGACGCACTCGTTCAAAGGACCACCAACGGCCACCAGCGTGTTGGCGTTCTGCTACGCGGCATTGTCCCCTCCACCCTTTTTGTATAACAAGGCGCTCAGTGGAGCTGCATGGTCAAAGTATCTAAGGACAACACTGCAGATTAATGTCGGCCTGACGCCTATATACATATATATATATATGTATATATATACAGATAAATAAAACTACCAACTACGATTAACTAAGATATTCAATTTTTATAGGCGCTCTTGACGTATTAATATTGTGTGTAATTCGCAGTAACATTAAGGTTGTTTTTTATCTTAATCTAAGATTATTCTTATAGACGTGGAATACGTACTTAGTTCCCGCAATCAATCGCATTGGGAATGATAAATAAATCATTGCACTACAAAATATTTACAGTTGTTATTAAATTAAATTATTTACTTACATAGGTAATATTTTTACATGAACATCAAAAGTTTTTGACGATTTGAAACTAAAAATGTTATTCACGTTACATAATTTTTAAAGTGAGCGCATTCGAAACATTTTTTTTTATATTACACGGGGTCATTCGAACCGCCGTCCATAGACACCTGCAACTTGAGGGGAGGGGATGGAAGAGAGGTGAATGAGGATATAGTTAAAGGGAAGGGGAACAAGGGTGAGGAGAAAGGAGAGGGGGAGTTGGGCTTCCGGAAACCTTACTAATTTCGGGGAAATGCAACGCAGGCATTACTTCACAACCGGTTTTCTGTGAGGCCGCTCGAACCGGCCGATTCGTGCCTAAGCATGTCTCTACCACTGCAAGTAGAACTAATTGAAAGAAGGACAAAGAGTTTACTAAGTCATAAGATTTTTAAGATTTTATTTGATCGAAATCGGTTCAGCCGTTTACAGGTTTTTTATGGCATAGGGGGACAAACGGGTAGACGTGTCACCTCATGGTAAGTGACTTCCATCACTCATGAACACCTGCAACTCAAGAGGAGTGCTGTCCGCCTCTTAGGGTAGGGGAAAGAGAGAAGGGGAAACAAGATAAGACAAAGGAGTAGGGGAAAGAGGGGCATTGAAACGGGGTTAGTACTCTGGCAATGTCACTCACTCGGTCACACAATGTAAGCATTGTTTAATTAACAGCCGATTTTCTGTGGGGCCGGGGTAATATTCCGGTCAAGCCGGCCTATTCGTGCCGAAGTATGGCTCCCCCATGTCTAAATAATATCACCTCTAAAGGATTTCGAGGGTAAAGGAGGGGATGAACAATTAAGTTGTGTTAAATATAAGCAAGTGGAGATATCCAAGGGCATGATGACATTGTTAAACTGTTTGAAAGTTATGGGTACTGAAAGTAACAATGACCTAATGTAAGCAAATATTATGCCCAAATGTGCAGAAATAATGAAACTAATTAAAGAAAATATGGTTGTCGGACGTCTCTGTGAGTAGGTTTATTGGCGGTTTATTTCGTTGATAAAAACAGATATAACTGGAATTGTGAGATATAACAAATACAAAAATACTCTAATTTGAATGTTTTCTTCCGATCCCGACATAAATAATTGGTTTTAAACTATATTTCGAAATCTAACTATGAGTTTTATATGTTTTTGTAAGAATTCTTGAGCGTTATTTCGTAAATAAAAACTTAAAATGAGTGTAATTTGGTTCTTGTTAGATTCTCCTCTGAATAAAAACCAATTCCAGCACAAGAAGCGGACATCCAATTTCATACTTTCTGAAAGTGCACTTACCTATTTTCTATGAATTAATAATTTGACAATAAGCTTCGGTTGAATATTTACGTTGATAAAATTGGACTACTAAAAGAATTAGGATGCTGGGTTTGATTTTACGAAACAGTAAGAATTTTAAATGCGCCCCAACTAAAATTGCAATCTTTAACTCCCTAATTAGTTCAAGCTTAGAATATTGCAGTTTGGACTCCATACATAAACGTCGTTTAGAATCAGACACTTGTCCTATCACTGCAATATGGTTAGAAGATTAACTAGTTACAACTCTCACTTGGAACATTTCAAACTTATGAGTCTAGAAAATAGGCGTATGATCTTCGATCATTTGTTCCTATACAAAATAATAAACAGTCACATTGATTGTCCGCGGTTACTCAGTCAGATAAATATAAACGTGCCTTACACATTTGCTCGTATGTCTAGATATCAGTTGCTTTGTGTTAAGGGCTTTAAAACTAACCTGGGTATTTTTTCCACCATCAACAGAATACAAGTTCAGTTTAATCGCCTGTCACGGTCACAGAGTGCTGATGTGGATATATCCTACTCTTTACATAAAGTTAAGTCTGTCTTGCATAGAACGTTATCACAAGGGTAAACTGAGAATATTGTGGTTTCTATTGTATTTTCTACCTACATAAAGTTTTTGATATTTTCGTAATTTTTCTCTCTTTTATGGTTATTAGTTAGCAAAACAATGAAGAAAATGTTAGTATATTTATTAATTTATAAAATGTCATTATACTAAAAACTATAAAAACAAAGATGTCATTAGATAGTAAGTTGTTTTTAGGTTTTTACTTCTAATTTTTTATCTGTATTCATAACGTAAATGGTAAACGTAATGGGAATTACTAACAAGTAGCTGCATTCATGTAACAATCTATCTCTAGGTTAGAAAAAACTGCATTTCCTACTTCTATGTTTAATGCATGCCGTGGCAGCCTTTAACTAAGGCTACACTATAGAATGTAAAAATAAGGTCACAAACATTTATTTTTGCTTTGTTGGATGTCCTTAAAAAAATTAAAAAAAAATTACATTGTTCCTTATCAACTAAAAATGCAATACGTAACAGGTAGAGCGCCCTCCTCCGCCAGATGGAATGACGACCTGAGAAAGGTACATGGGATATGAGTGGATGCGAAATGCGGTGGACTGGTGATATGGCGCATGCTGGGAGATGCCTATGTCCAGCCGTGGACTGTGATAGCCTGACTGATGATGATGAAGTACAAGTGTTTACTCTTGAATGCAACAGTAAAGTAGGTTTTAAGTATCCGCCAATGAAACACCTCAATAGTTTTAATATGTTTTCCTAAATAATTACCTTTGTATGTATTTCTTAAAATTAACTTAGCTGTGAATGCCATACGTTTTTTATTGGGTAGGGAAATGATTAGTACCTATTAAGTGGCCAAGTACTTCATTTCTTCTGTTCTGGAATATTTTTAACAATAATGTAGCACATAGAAACGTAAAGCGATTGTATCAGCTGACTTAGCGTCACTCATAATAACGTGAGACCGACTTACTTAAATAAAGCTCTGAATATTTTTTTGAAACGGATTATGCTCAGGACTTCATTTTAGTAAGTGTAATTGCATTTAAGTGTTATAAGCCAAACGAGGTTAACTGACTGAGAGTACTACGGCCCAACACACGAGTGTGAAACACAGGTCGCGATGGCAAACAGAGCAATATATGACCGACTGATGGAAGAAGTTACGGTGCTTTTGACAGTAGAATGTGGAAACATCGGGAGTATTATTACGATTCCGGGAGACACACATCCACAGGTACGTGAGCCTGAGCACGAGAAGCTGAGTCGGGTTTTAAATTCTTCAGGTGCAGTTGAGCCACTCGTGTAGCGTATGTATGCCCAATAATTGCGCACTAATGCTGACTTTTTTATTTTTTTTTCTCGTGTGGAAACTTCAGGTTTTCGGTGGAACGGTGTGTCGGAATCGAACCGATTAAAACCACACGGTGTGCGATGCTGCGCTTAAAATAGGAGGAATCCGGGAACAGCTTCATTAAGACATCCAACCCCTCCTAGCGCCTGCCCGCACAATGCGGGCACCACCTACGGGTAACGTAACCTATCAACAAGGTGGCGTCCAGACACACTCGGACGTCACCCCCTCACAGTTGGCCACTAAAGCGGGTGGAGGGGAAAACCCGCCCCGACCACTCGCGGCCGCACTTAGGGCGGCATGAGGCATGAGGTTAGCGCGCCTCCGTCGCCCGGTTCGCCGGTGGCGAATTGAGTCCGAGTGGAGGTCATCCTCCCGGGCCCGCTCCGCCGCCTCCTTCTGCGAGATGACCTCCTCGCAGACGGTTGTGACCGCGGTAAAACTTCTGTCGCTACCAGCCATGAAGCGTATGATGGCCGGTAGCGAGAGATCCTCTCCGATGACTGCAGTGAGGGCCCGACGCTGCAGCGCCCAGGTGAGACAATCCGCGAGCGTATGCTGCGCGGAGTCCTCACTGCAGTCCCAGTGATGGCAGGCGGGACTCAATTCCCTCCTAGCAACCGAGTGCAGATACTTCCCAAAGCAACCGTGCCCTGAAAGCACCTGCGTCAGTCGGAAGGAAAGGGTCCCGTGCTGCCTGCTGCCCACTCGATGATGACCTTCTGGAGTGCCTCGACGGTGGCAAAGCCAGCACGTGGAGCCATTGTGGCTTGGCAGGCGGCCTCACGCCATTCGCGCACTCTTCGGGCGGGGGTCGACTGCCACTACCCGCCCGGAACTTAGCCGTCCGCCGATAAACTTCGGCGAGCCTCCAAATCCCACGGGGGAGTTCGAGCCAACGCGCACACCGCATTTGTTGATATGGTGCGGTATCCGCGTATGGCTCTAACCGCCATTACCCTCTGGGTAAGGCATTCCGTTCCAGTTCCGACGATTCACTCACGACAGCCGGTTTTAGACAAGTCGTTTGGTTACTTGAGAACTCAAATGAGAGTTTCAGTTGTTCTTTTTGACAGACAACTTTAAGGGTATCGTTACTTCGACTGTAAGAAATTATAACAATATGTTTGATTTTTTTTAGATAATAGCTTTAATAAGTACAGTATTAAGAAGCCTCACCGAACCTATTGTTTTATAAGCGTATTAAACATTGTTTTTGTTTGACAGAAATGCGAAAGACGTTGAAGGCACAACTAGCTCTTTAATTTCTTCTGTGTATCGCTAAAACATAGATAACGCCTGTGGCAGTAAGACTGCCACTATTTAAAGATGCTGTGTACAAAGTATAAATAAATATTTATTTGTTCCCTTGACTATTTACTTTATCATAGCATCGACGTTTAAAACAAAAGTATTTTTATATAAATAAATATTAAAAAAATATTTATACTCTCCCTAACTGTATGACTTAACTGTTTATAAATAGGTTTGACAATAGCATACAAATAGAATACAATGCTGTAAGGCCTTTAAATATGAATAAAGTTTTAATGTTAAAAGGACCAGACTTCAATTTAATATTGGAGTCGTATACAATAGCTACTGAGTCACTAAGACAGACCAGACAGACGTATACCAGAAACAGACTAACGAAAGTTGTTTTTAAATATGTGATTTTCAATTTTGGAAGTATGGAATTTAAAAAACGGTGTACAATAAAAGCATTAGCTTACAGAAGTCTATTGTGTATCAAAGGAACGAACAAGGTTAAGGAAGGTGAAGGTAAAATAAAAATTAGCATGGCAATTATCATCATCAATCAAAATAGCCTAAAATTATAGTCAATTTTATTTAATTTTTTTTTATATTTATTATAGGGGGACAGACAAACAGATTGGTCACCTAATGGTAAGTGACAACCGCTCTCCATGGACACCTGCAACTCAAGAGTCGTAAGTGCGCTGCCCGCCTATGAGGGTGATAAGGATGATTGTATTCGGGGAGGGGAAAGAGAGGGGGATGAGAGATGGGAAAAGAGGCGGGGGTCAGGGGAGAGGAAAACGGAGAGGGGGAGTTGGGCCTCCGGGAACCTCACTGATTTCGGGGAAATGCAACGTAAGTGTTACTTCACAGCCGGTTTTCTATAAGGCTGTGGTATACCACCTGTAGAGCCAGCCCATTCGTACCTAAGCATGGCTCTACCACTACTACAGGTTCAATATAACCGACTTCAGGTTCACTCATTTAACTTTTCAAAAATATTTATTTCAAATAGGTGCCTTTATTTACAAGTGTAGTACACATTTTACTACAATACATCAAAAGGTAAATATTTAAATAAATAAGATATCACTAAATACTTTATAAATTAAGATTTTACTCGTTTCTCTTACATGTTCCAAAATTCAACCATAAACATATGTATAGGGGGACAGACAAACATATTATACATATAGGGGCAGGCAGAGGTGTACACCTACATTTTCTCAATTAGAATTTGGTCCCATTAACGTTATATGGGATGGCAATATTTCACTCTACCGTTAACCGCACGGCATTATCATCAATATAGTATCTATATTTTATGACAGTCTAGCAGAAACAGTCGCTCCAGAATTTGTTAAAATATGCTAGTATCATCTCTTTTTCTTCAGACCAAGCCACTTATTGAATTGACAACAATTTTCTTTGAATTTTGGGAGAAATATTCTATAGTATGCGAGGACATCAAAAAAAAAAATGTTTTCTTTATAAAACCAATCAAATAAATAGCTCTAAAATATGCGGTGTTTGCTGCTAAAATATTGTGCTATTTAAAACAATGTACAAATAAGACCGAAGATACTTCTGGGCATACACTTAATCAATAATAGCATTGTTGTAAAATTTTCACACCTGTGAGAAATATCCATTATCTTTTTACCTATTATCACTGATAGTGCCAATCTTGGACTATATAACCATTGAAACATTTAAATACCTTGTAAAAAGACTCACTGACAGAAATAGATATGAAATTAGATACATTCCAACGATAATTATCAGGTCAAACATTTTATCATACATAAGTACTCATCTAAAAATACCTAAATCCTGTAACAAATATTTTTAGAAAACAGTCCAATGTTTAAACAATTTTCTTCATATTTTTTGGACCCCAAACCATGTCAATGATAAGCCACTGGCTAGTATAGTAGAAAAAGTTTTCAATAAAAAAATACATCACTAGTACTGGGAGTTTGTATCCTGTAAATAGCTTGAGGGCTGGATAGACGTACTCTCCTTTCAGGAAACTTTGAACGCATCTGAAAACGTAAAGCAAATATTTGAAGGCTATATTTTATTTCTCGTCTCAGTAAAACATTGTATATCATTGCAAGAACCACAGTCTGTAAATTACAGAAATAGTTTTACTATGAGGGAAACGGAACAGTACTCATTATGGCGGCAATTTGAGTATACCAACATTAGTGTCGTCTCTGTGCAGACCTGTATTGTTAGTTTATGTTTGTGTAATCCGTACTACTAGACGCTTATTACAAAGAGGCGTAAAGTAAGACCTACATCCTAAGTTCATACTATTTAATTCTGGCAAGTTATTCCTCCCTCTGTTATTCCTTCAATATGAAATGACGAAAGAAGAATTTAATTTAATTGACTCTTTACAACAGAACTTAAATTATTTTATCTGTAATCAATTTGTCGAATGTATAATCTCAAAACGTCCTGTTGACGGCAATAGGCTTGTACCATATTATGTGTCTTTTGATAGATACAGGCGTAAGTATGTGTGTTTGTTTTATATTTAAAATGTACTTACACTATAACGTAACATAGGAGAAAACATGACAATACTCCTATATTGAGTGTAGGGTTTTTAGGTCTCTCTCTCTTGACGAGTACAAGGTCCATAAGTATTATGATTAGGGACACTGTATGCATGCAGTGCTGTGTCCAGAAAGGAACAACTGCGTGTATGCTTAGTGGCGCTATCAGCTCCGCCTGAGAGTTCCACACTCGCCAAAATAAAATGTCGCCAAACTGTAACAATTGTGATATTATTTAAGTAAAATTAATTTAGCTACTTAAGTCAGTATAATCCATGAAAAACAGTCTAAAAAAATAATAAAAAAAATGTGGTAAGAAAATTAGTGGGTTACTCTATTCGGCATATTTTTGGAAACTACCAAGATATACCTCAATATCTTGGTAAAAATATCGGTAATCCCTGAGTATACTGTAGTATGTAGTAACTTTTTATTTATTTATTAAAACTGACACCCCCAACTGTAAAAAAAATTGTTACGTACTGTAACAATTTTTTTTACACAGTAATTCCTTTAAGAGTTACCAATAGTACAAAGAGAAAACCTTGGCCATGTTTAGAGAAATTAATATGGAGACTGGAACACTTTGGGCAACGTGGGTGGTCTTCTTCGATTCTATACGTATTTCCTCAATTACAGTAACTGATAGAATAACAAGGACATTGGAACAATCGAATTATACGTTGACACGTAATACTGACTTGTTTTATGTGAAGGGTGAGTCAACATACCCATTTTTTTTTTTTTTTTTTTTTCGTGTGGAAACCCCCACGGGTCATCACCTCACCGGAGCTGACGGTGAAGTGGTATGTCGGACTCGAACCGACTAAAACCACACGGTGTTCCGGCACAAGTGGGTCTATTGCAAGGGACCTGGGTATACCCTAGGAGGGATTCTTCCAGGAGAGTCAACATACCCATGCTCATTATACTTGCTGTAGCAAACATATATTATTATCAAGGTACCTAATAATATCTGTGTACGTTAATCAAATTAATAATTAACTCGAGTCACAGGTATGCGTCTCGGACATCCTGAAGCTTTTGTTTACACGTCCCAATTAATCCGTAGTAGCAATCAATCAATATATTTCCTTCCATTGCCTTTCCTTGTTCTTTTAATATACTCCTAATTTTCCCATCTTTCATTTCTAAAGTGCTCGGTCGATGGCAATAAGTTTGCCTCGTATTATATTAGTGCAACTTAGGCGTGGAATACATATGTATGTACGTATATATATACATATGTATTATAAATAGGGGAGTTTTTTATTTGTATTATAGCTACTAAACTACTGTGCCCACCATCGTGAAATTGGGTTACACGTTTACCTTTCATTTAGAAAAAAAAAAAGGGTTTGACACTAAAATAAGATAGTTAGGATAGATAGATAAAGAGATATAGTAAAATGAAAAATTATTTATGGAATGTGGAAAAAAAAAACATTTTTGTGATATAGGTGGACGAACGACGGGTCATCTGATTGTTAATGAGAACCATCACACATAGACACATGTAGCTCTAGAAAACTTTTTGACTATGTATCTATTGCCCGAAAAACATATCCGAATATCGCATGCATTGTTTACTATGTTGTTATTCGGATACCACATGATAATGTTGGTTACGCTTTCGCATCCTTCTTACTGAACTAAACACCACAAAATGTTCTATACACGTTGCCAGATGTAAAGAAAAATCAATGAGTTCAATAAGTCCGTCTGGCACAACCTACGGTAGAAGAAATACACCCACGAACCGTAGAATGCGTGTAGTAGAATGAGTACGTGTAGAGAATAATACTATATATACCAGTGGAATAACTTAGTCTCATCGAACTTCTTTTTTTTATTACATTATTAGAAACTAGGATTTTCTTTTTAAAATGACAACTCCCGCCTTAAACATAATTATTTCTGTATCGCGGTGACCTTTATAAACATTCAATCGATGGGCACAAAAAACATTCAGACTCGGGACAACTATTTATGGATCACACAATTTTGGTCCCGTGTGGGCATCGAAACCTCGATCTCCGGTTCAGCACCCAGGGTCACTAACCACTAGACCAACAGGCCCTCAAAGGATTAGGCCTATACTATACGGGATTTCGCTATTAAATTATAACAAATCACTCATGCGTTTTTTTTTTATAATATAGTAGTATAATATTTTTTTGTAGTATAATTTAATTTCAGTAATATTTTTTTGCTATTATGAAGGGGACCGACGAGCAAACGGGTCACCTGATGGTAAGTGACTTTCACCGCCCATGAACTCTTGCAACTCAAGAGTCACAAGAGTGCTCTCCGTCTATTAGGGTAGGGGAAAAGGAGAAGTAGAAGGCAAGGGAACAGAAGGACGGGAAATAGGAGAAGGGAAAAGGGCCTGCGGTAACCGCGCTCACTCGGGCTCACAATACATTAGCATTGTTTAATAGCCAGTTTTCTATGAGGCTATGGTAATACTCCAGTCGAGCCGGCCCGTATGTACCGAAGCATGGCTCTCCCACGTCCAAACAACGCTGCATTTTCTGCTGACAATGTATTTATGAAAAATATAAAAAATGCACATACTATTCAGTTCCAAATACTCAGTGTATAATGATGTAATGCAAGTTAACCGTGATCATCTTTGGGGTAGGTGCGGGTTTTCATGTACGTATGCACAATAATCTACAATGAAAATCTGACCAGTGTAAAGAAAATGTCTTTCTCATCTTAACTCCGTACACCTCGCGCAATATCGATTCAACTCGTATCTAAGCGCTTACTGATAATTTATGTAGAAACTTACTGCAGTGGCCGGTAGAAGGATGCTTGTAAAACACAAGTATCTAAGTTGATTGAGAACTATAACGTGCTTCCGCCTATGTTCCTCCCTGAACTTTCGCCAATCACAATAGAAGCACAAAGGAAGGTACACCATAGCAGCCAGCTGAAACAAAAAAAAAAAAAAAAAAACAATGAAATAAAATATATTTTAAATATAAAATAATGAAAGTTAAAATTCATAATCAAGGCATGACCGAGTTTGAGGTAAAGATTTTGCTTGAGTTGTCAATATTACTTTCTTTCAATTGTCTTCCCTGCCTACCTACTTTTTCATTTCAATATTTTCCCAATTTGCATGCTGTGGTCTCCTGTAACTAAAGGAGTACCCTGTTCCATAACTATGTTTGAATAGTATGTGTATTTGTATGTTTATCCTTTGTTGGAGAACCGAAAAAAAAAATATAAATCACGGTTAACGGCATGATTAAAAATAGTGCCTAAGTGGTACTAATTTATATGAAGTCTGCAATATATGCGTTAAATGCGCCTCTATCTAAACCTTGGGTATACAGACATCGGTACACAGTGATGTATGTATAATATTATCATATTTGGATTTAAAGCAGTTTGTCACGTTAATTTCAGAGAGCCAAGAAGTAAACCTTTTTATTAAAATATACGTAACTTGGTTCTCTCTACCGGTCCGAAACACACCGGACCGGACTAGTATGAAAAGTCTCTCACTTTTAAATCACGAATAAAGAAAAAGAGAAAAAGTTAGACTAAGATACGGTCAGAAACGTAAAAATATATTCTTGAACTCGTTTGATTTGGGATCTACCTTGACTTTACGGATGACGGTTATCGGATCTGCTGGCTGGTCCAAATAACTAGGGTAAATTTCTACCTCTGGAAGGAATACTATAGTTAAGTAGAATAAGCAACACACGAGTGATATTTTTACATGTTATATATAATTGTTCGCTACTAGCATCCTGGTCCAAATAGATCTAGGAATCGAATTGTATTTACTCCGAGCAACATTAAATTCTGTGTTTAAATCCGTAACGAGTTACTCTGTCGGTATTATCATTGAAAAACTGTCATCTTGTATTTTTTCTAAGACGTTGATGTAATGAATTTTAAAATTGCTTTTGTGTTATTTACCTTCAATTGTTTGTCATTATTTTAAATTGATTCTCAGTTTTTGTATTAAAATTTGATGTCTTTACGTGTCATCGAAAACATTAAACTTAATAACATCTCGTTAACTTCAAATTTCTTGTCTCGAGAGATATGTATGCGTTGTCACACAGACATATTTTATCTAATACTAGCTATTTGGATGCAGCGGAGACGAGAACCCTTACAGGTGTTTTGGTACTGTGGAATAATGGAAGAGGTTCTTTAGCTTTTGAGTGAAACCTCAACTTTTAAGGTCCTCCGTCTGGTAAGGAATATAAAGGATGTGATGGAGTGACAGCGCTAGTATATATTTAAAGGATATTTAAAAAAAAAAGTAATTGCTTAATCAATTTGATTGTTATGGTCTGTGTGTATATCGCATAAAGGATCTGTGATGACATGGGCACATGGTCACATATTAGTACATTATTACAGTTTTGTAGTTGTATGGAAAGGAGTTTCTCGACAGTACTACTTCTTTAGTCAAAAGTGAGATTTTGAGACTCGCTAATCCAATGTGTTTTCAAAGTGATTGGATAATTAACTATCATACAAGGAATGTACATCAATATTCTTAATGAAAGCGCGATACGGTGCTACACATTAAAGAGACCAGTCATAAGTGTCTATAATAAGCTTCATATTTATTTAAAATTGTTGCATTTTGTATATTTATTCACTTTAAAGGCCTTTAGCGATATGGAACTTAAGCAAAGCAAATAATATAATATCAACATTGACAACGGAAGCCGCAAGTTGAGACGAACGAAGTATCAGAATAGCCTCAAAAATATACAAACACGAACAATATTTATTCGTCAACTCGTCTACGTCATAACTTATGTCTCTTTTATGTTCTAGTGGGCACTTCTTATTTGAATGACTGGAATGATCACATAGTTACTTTTTAAAGCATGCAATATACAGTTAGTTTAATATATATACATATATTGCATAATATGCGTCAGCTACCTGAAAGTGATTAAAAATAAGCCACATTCACAAACATTATTCTACAGATCATGAACGTCACACATTTTTACTATTTCATGTGAAATTTAATATATAATAGAATATAATAGAATCTGTTATAATTTATTTGATATTGGTCGTTACATAACTTATTTCAAAAAAATATTTTATGTGTTTTATGTATTTATATGCGTAAAAGTCAAAGTTTTTAGACCCTCTTCGAAGTTGTCCTGACTGAAGCCAACAGTGACAGTGCTTAATTCAATAACCGACAAAGTTATTGCCTACGCCGCTTGACTGTATGTTTTATTTGGTTATAATAGATTTTTTTGTTAATCTTTTTGTTTAATAATTTCCATATAATTTCTATCTGTTTAATAATTTCCATGTAATGATTTGGAATTCCAAATAACCATAATGCATTTACGTGGTGGTGGTAACTTAATTGTTACGTGCTTAGGCACGAATGGGCCGGCTCGACCGGTGCGATACCACGGCCTCACAGAAAACCGGTTGTGAAGGAAACCGGTTGCTATATTAATAAGTTTCCTTTTTTTGACTTGTGGTTATAGTCATAAGTTAATCAACTATAACGAGAGAGAGAGATAGACATTGCATTATCACCTTAATTTAGTAAGTCTTACTTCCAGAAAAAATAATTTAGTAAATACTAAAGTATTCTACCAGTGTAAGTTAGTAGTGGTGACCTTGGTCTGATCACTAATGGACGCTGACAGGGCTAAACGAAGACTACGGCCACGTGTGCAAGGTTAAGTTCAATTATTCTATCAAAGCCAAGCTAAACAGCTTTTAGTACCAGGTACACACCTGGTACTAAAGACACATTATGTATTAGAAAAAACTTTAGTGTATGTACTATAGAGGTGTAATATTGTTGAAAAAAAAAAATAGGCGAAATAAATTTTATTTTATTACACTTATGTGTGTATTGTGACTTAGTGTATATAGACTTCCAGCCTTTATTAATTTATATGACATTTAAAACAAAAACTATGTTGTATGATAAAAATGATTTTTATACTCGTATTTTGAAATAGCCTTAATGGAAGTTACCTATAATCTACACTATTTACGTGGTAAATTGTTTTAACGAGAACGACGATGTACTGTTGGCTAAGCAAATATGATTGCGTTTGTGGGATGGGTTGATCTTTTGTTACTTACAGTATACCTATTCGCTTAAGTAGGTATATACTTAATTTTATTTTCGTCTTGTTTATGTATATACTATTAATATAGGTACAGTTTATCTACTTAGTCGGGCCATAAATACTGCTATGTTACAGTTAAAATATATATATATTACAATTGAATTTGGAATCAGCACAACCGCTTGTAATTATTAGTGGAATTTTTGTGTACTGGGCTATTGATAGGAACCGTATAGATATACAGGTACAGGTAGTATTCGAAAAATTCGATCAAAGCAGTGAAGGAAAGAATAAGAAGAATATTTTATCTCGGGAAATGAATGTAGCTATAGAGACATGTCACGTATTTTAAAAGATGATTTAGGACTTGCAGCTTATAAAAGACGTCAGACGTCACTGGCCATTATTTGTAATTAAAAAATGAACAGGGAAGTAAAGCAAAACAACTTCTTAAGCGGTACTCAAAGTGAGGTCACAGAATTTTCCATTTCCTGACGTAATTTCTTTACTATTGAGCAATATTTTAACAAGCATAATGACCGAGTTTATGCTCAAAACTCAAGCTCTGCTTGGTGACTGTCATAACATTAACACAAGTTTATCAAGATATGATTCTTGACAAAGTGGCCTGCTAACCAGTGCTGAGTCTTGCTGAAAGGACCATTCTCAGTTTTATAACATGCTGTCATATTCCATAACCAAAAATAGTCCTTTCCGATAGACTCAGCATCGTGTAATAACGCTCGATCGATAACGTTATGTAGTCCCGATCCTTAGCCACTGGATCATGATTCATGGTCAGTTTTAGAGAATATGACATGCTCCAAACGCCATAATAATTTGGAGCTCTTAAAACAATCCATAAGATGGGCAGTGAATAGTTTTCCCATGGAGATAGTGCTTGTTTCTATTTATAATTTGCCTCAACGTTTAAAGAACTGTATTAAAGCCAATGGAGATCATTTTGAATGAACTTCATATACTTTTAATGCTACTACGTACCTTTAACTACCACTGACCTTATTCATTTCGGTCCATCCTAAGCCAGTTAAAGGTATTTTTAAGTTGTCTGGAGTAGGAGTCAGTCACACTAAGTTAGTCGTAAAACCTAACTGTTCAAATTGGAAAATAGTTGTACAGTATATGGACATTTTTAACATTCATTTTTTTACACTTATCTGTTTTCATTATTTATAAGCACAAGAAGTATGTAAGGATAATGTCATATTTATTCTTTAATATAACAGACAAGTAAATTATTTAAACTATATGACGCACGTGCCAGCCATAATCCACCTCAAGCAAGCGAAGGGAGCGGAAAGACAACACATATACGCCACTATGGAATGCGTTGCCGTTGCCCATCAGGCTCGCCAGGACTCTAACCAATTTTAAAAAAATAATAAAGGATCACTACTTGCTTGCCAAGCATTTTTTAGATATGTATTAGGTATATAATAATTAATATCAATAATATGGATATGTGTTTTGTGTATATTAGTATTTATGCGTATGAGTGCAGAGTGTATATGTGAGTGGGTTAGTTAATTAAACACTGCAACTCCTCCTGCCGTACATAAACTCTCTCTCCATCCAAAGGTTGCCTGGAAGAGATCGCAAAACGCGATAAGGCCGCCAATTGTACAAATTCTGATTTAAGAATATGTTATGACAATATTGTATGTTATGACAATAATGTCTTTTATTTAGACAATAAAGAGTTTATCTATCTATCTATCTAGATAATCTGATTTTAGTCTTACTACTTTTATAGCGCTCTGTCATGCCAGTAATGAGGGTTTCTAGACTCCTTAGACTGTTTTTGGTTAATATGTGAATTAGGTTTAAAATACTAGCCGTGGAGTGGAACTTGCCTTCGTTTTAGTTCTCTTAACGAGGTTAGTTTATCCTTGTACTTTAAATATAAATTCTGGCAAACAAACATATTTAAATAAAAAGTCGATTATTTTAATAAATAAGTCCCGATGTTATTAAAAAAAAAAAAACAAACTGTCTTTCAAGAACTATTGTGTGTTTTACTGAACCTTGTAACATACATATATCCTAAATTTTATGTTAGTTTACATTAATATTCTGCAACAGTCACACATTCAATCAAACAATTTAAGTATATGATTTGTTAGTTCTATTTTTATCCATTTACAAGATAGTTACATAATTGTAACATTTTCGCTCGATTCATTTTTTATTCCAAAATCATGTCTTTTTCTGTAGATTATCCAAATAAAATCAAAATCACTGGGCTTTTATGTCTAAAATAATTATTAACAGTAAGAAAATATAGTTTATTATCCAGTCACGAGATATTTTTTCTCTAAATCAAATTTTACTTTAGTTATACGCCAAACCGGAGCAGACTGGGTTTCGGACAGGATATGATGACACCATAGACCACATCCATACAGTGCGGCAATTTATACAGAAGACCGAAGAATATAATCAGCCCCTGTATCTGGCTTTAGACTAGGACTATTAGAAGGCCTTTGACTCGATCGAGATCTGGACTGTTATAGAGTCCCTGCAGCGTTGCCAAGTAGATTGGCGATATATCCTAGTGATGAGATGTCTCTAAGAAGCCGCCACCATGTCCGTCCAAGTACAAAACCAGCAAAACAAAGCCTATACCATTGCATCGAGGAGTGAGACAAGGAGATGTTATCACATGAAATAGTTCACAAATGCAATAAAAGAGATGTTCAAGATGCTGCACTGGAAACGGCGTGGCATCAACATCAATGGCGAATACATTTCTCACTTGCGATTTGCAGACGATATCGTCATCATGGCAGAGACGCTGCAGGACCTACAGCAGATTTTGAATGACCTAGCTGACTCTTCTGTACGCATTGGCCTACGGATGAACTTGGATATAACCAAGTTCATGTTCAATAAACATGTACTACCGGAACCGATTGCGGTACACGGGGCCGTTCTGGAAGTTGTTCAAAAATATGTATACCTCGGCCAGACATTGCAGTTAGGTAGAAATAACTTCGAGGACGAGGTGACAGGAGAATTGAGCTGGGTTGGGCGGCCTTTGGGAAGCTACGCCAAGTCTTCTCATCGTCGATCCCACAGTGCCTTAATATGAAAGTCTTCAATGAGTGTGTCCTACCCGTCATGACATACGGAGCTGAAACGTGGACACTTACGGTACGTCTGGTCCACCAGCTCAAAGTTGCTCAGCGTGCTATGGAAAGGGCTATGCTCGGTATTTCTTTAAGGGATCGCATTAGGAATGAGGTGATCCGGCAGAAAACCACAGTAATCGACATAGCCCACCTGATCAGCAGGCTGATTTAGGAATTATTTTAAATAAAATTCATATTATTACATATTTCCATACAATGGGAAACAAAGACAACATTTTTTTTAATAACTTACATGCATGGCTTCAAACTCAGCCTTTTACAGTAATGATAAGGAGAACATAGGAAGCTATGGACCCGATTTGATTATTACCTATAAATGAAAATTGTATAATTATATTATAATTAGGTAGTATATCGGATGTAACACCACTCCTGTCCATCCAAAGCTTGCCGGGAAGAAATTGCTGTTAGCGAAAAGGCCGCCCATTGTGCATTTTCTTGATTATGTATACTTGTTCTGATATTTTTTTGTTTTTTATTGCATAATAAAGAATATTTATTATTATTTTTTTATTATTATTAGTGCAAAATGAGAATAGCTTAGAAACTGCAAATATATCAGATGCGCCAGTATCAAAGCGAAGGAGGCTAGATTTTAATAAATTCTGAGTTGAGAAATCATATTTTTTTCTTATCTAGTTTTTGTCTTATCTAGTTTAGATATCGATACCGATCACATCTGTACGGCTTACACAAATAAAAAAAAACAGTCTGATATTTCGAGTACACTTCGGTTGATGACTTCAAACAAAACAAATTTACAAATTTATTTTTTCTTAATCATGTTTGGAAAAATATCGATACCCACGTCTGTATTTCACGTCTGCGAAGTGAAATCTTAAAAGTTCTTCAACGACGCTCAATCAGTTATCACTGATCTGCTCAACATAAATAACCATTCAAATGTAATTTCAATAAGTGTTTTTTATTAATAAAACAATTATACCTCAAACAAAATATGAGGTTTGACATGAGAGCCTCTCGTTGTTTGCATATTAATTAATTAAGATATCGATCTAAATAACATGTTCAAAACTCACCCTAACAAAATGTTGCCAAATAGAAATATTTTCAGGATCATCATACCATCGATATTTAATACAGTCCACAGTGGTAGAGCCATGCTTAGGCACGAATGGGCCGGCTCGACCGGTGCGATACCACGGCCTCACAGAAAACCGGTTGTGAAGTAACGCTTGCGTTGCATTTCCCCGAAATGAGTGAGGTTCCCGGAGGCCCAACTCCCCTTTTCCCCTTTCTTCTCCCCTCATCCTTCCTCTCCTCTTTCACATCCCCTAATCCCCCCTCTCCTCTTTCACATCCCCTAATCCCCCCTCTCTTCTTTCCCCTCCCCGCATCCCCTATCCCTCATCACCCTTAAAGGCGGGCAGCGCACTTACAACAAGAGTTGAAAGTGTCCATGGACGGCGGTTGTCACTTACCATCAGGTGACCCGTCTGTTCGTCTGTCCCCCTATAGTATAAAAAAAAAAAAAATACAACATGAGAAAACCAATGACCAAACACGACTTAAATAATCACTACATAATAGATTCAAATATGGCTGGTTGACCTGCCATTACTGACTTCAAAACCGGAAGGTTATTTATGATCGCAATAAAAACGTCTACACCTTTGCGGTAGGGATGTGATTTATGGAATCTCTGCAGCAAACTTAATCGAACTGGTTCTCCAACAAAGGATTGAATTTTGTCAGAAGGTGACTGAAAAAAAATCGTTTTTATTTTATACTCATAACTCTATTAAGGCGTGTTCTCGAAACACAGAATTTTAAAATTATGACGATATCTAAAATAATATCTGATTACTTTAGAAATGGTAGTGGTAAAAGAAGAAAAAATTATGACGATACCTAAAATAATATCTGATTATTTTAGAAATGGTAGAAGTTTCACATGGTAGTGGTAGAAAGTGACATAATTATGGTCTGAAGTCATCAGCAATTTGCTTTGCACAATTAAAATATCACAGTCCATTATCAATAAGATAAGATAATACCTTATATCATAATATGTCTAAAATTTGTGATACAAAAAATATGTGATTACATGGTTACAACATTTTTTTCATAAAAAAAAATCCAAATATTTTGCAATATTTTGTATTATCGCATCAGTAAAATAGTATATAATTGTCTGAATTAAAATAAATGAATGATAAAACACGTACACACACGATCGAAAAGCATTATCCTCTTTCTTGCGTAGTCATGTGAAAAGAACGCTAATAGTACTGTAATTATTCCTGGATAATTATCTACATATGTACATATGCACAGATCAGAGCCCAAAAATAATTATTTCTCTGTGTAGACTATACCTAAGACGTTCGTCTCATAAGTAATATAGATTGTAAATTTCAATTAGGTATTTAAAAATATACAATTATAGTTAATATTTACTGTTAAAATAGACGCATTAATTTATTACCAGAAGTATCACTTATTAGACATATTTTTTTTTTATACTATAGGGGGACAGACGAACAGACGGGTCACCTGATGATAAGTGACACCGCCGTCCATGGACACTTGCAACTCAAGAGTCGCAAGTGCGCTGCCTGCCTTTGAGGGTGATGAGGGATGGGGGAGGCAGGAAGCGGAAAGAAGAGAGGAGGGATGAGGAGATGGAAAAAAGGAGAAAGGGAATGAGGGGAGAGAAAAGGGGGGAGGGGGAATTGGGCTTCCGGAAACCTCACTCAATTCGGGGAAATGCAACGCAAGCGTTACTTCACAACCGGTTTTCTGTGAGGCCGTGGTATCGCACTGGTCGAGCAAGCCCATTCGTGCCTAAGCATGGCTCTACCACTGAAAGATTCAAATTTCCAATTTTTTTGCAATCTGAAACTAAACCTTGCCAGTATGGCGAGCTGCGACTATATACGTATATATAGCGCTATACTCGTAGCTTAGCTTTGCCGTTTTAAACAGTACAGCATCAAAATTAAGGTTGAGTTTAAATTGTTATATTCCCCGACTCTGCCGTGCCGCGCCAAATTTGTCAGGGCTTGCCCTTAGCATATGTTAACTACGTCTGAGTATTTATTCTACAGTATACTATGCATACATATCTGGTTTAATATTTAGGCATGACCTTAAACCTACAGCGTATTTGTATGATAATCACGTTCTATATCACTAAAAGAAATCATGTGACGATCATAAACATAGACACTTAGCATACATACATACACTCTCATAGCTGTATCCACGAACGGGTAGGTAGACGCGTATTAAATTCCCACGTTTTAATTCTCCTTATGTACATATGTAGATCATGATATGATGAGAGACGTCAACATGATATATATGACAATTGCGCTAGAGTTCCATATAAAACAAAAATGAAGAAATATATCAAAAATACTACATACGCATACTATTCAAATTAATTTCTTCTCTTAGTCTTATGATATATTTTAGCCTGGCATCTTTTTAATCTGGCCCGTCATTTTATCGTGGGTTTCTAAACAAGAAGATTTATACTAATTATATAGTATAGTGAAGCTATACGTAATATGGATGCAATCATAACGATTACATATAACAAACATATATAAAATTTTAGCTCAACTGCTGTGAATCTACATATAACATGAAAAAAATAAAACGTAGGGGCTAGAAGTTAGAACATTTTGGTATTAAATATGTAGAAAAATACTTACATTGAACCAGGCTGTGATCAGCTTAAACCTGATTTTTTGGTACAGCCGTATATCAGGATCATCAAATGAATTAAAGTCTATGGTCAGCAGTAAGCTTGCAATTGTCACTAAATGCACGAACGACAACGCGTAAAACCATAATCTCACTTTTATTAAAAGTTTGTTTTCTTTTAATAAGCCTGTATGAAAAAAAATAGTATCTAAAGTCAACATTTTATGATTTAAATTTATATATTTGATTTATAGTAATATGATTGCAAAGCGCAATAAACGTTTCCGCGCTCTACGTGCGGACTGTGAGCGCATATGAGAGCTAAAGTGTCAATGCCTTTATTTTAAGCCATATATTACAATGGCTAAATGTTAGCAATATGCTATGTTTATATCATGTATTAGTGTCATGTATTAGTCCGATAGGTTTATTTTTGTTTGAATTATAAATATAAAGGTTTGTGTAAATAGGTAGGTTATGTACTCATACGTCATTCAAAAATAAAATTAAATAAACCATCACTGCAAATCTTCTTATTGAATTTATTGTTAAAATTAGCATTTGCAAATATAAAGCATCTCTGATCATGCCTATTTCAAGATATATTTTTTTTTTGTTTATTTTTTATCTCCTGCAGTAATAATCATTCCTGTGTTGTGGACGAGAAAAACAACAAACATTCAATCAGCGGACATAAAAACACAGAGAATCGGGATGACTATTTGTGGGTCACACAAATGTTTGTTCCGTGTGGAAATCAAACCCACGATCTCCGCTTCAGCAGTCAGGGTCACTAACTACTAGAGCAACAGGTCCGTTAAAGATTGGGCATATATCGCATATATAGTAAATTGGTCTTAATCGCTTTATAAATACTCACGTCTACAGAGCAGATAGGCCTATAGACAGACGTTTTGTATATTGTTTATACAAATGAATTGGTTAGTGAAGGGAATAGTATAACATCCCTAGCATATCAGACTCGCATACCCGTCACTGGTCTGTACCCGGAATTACCGCTCAATCTAACTGAATAGATAAATAATAATAACTTAGTTATACGATATTGTGGCACATGTACTTGTAGTAGTATAGTACGGAGAACTACCGGTCTAGACGTTTATTTCGATAGCTTTAATAATTTAAAAAGTACTTCAATCCCTCTACTACTGACGCCTACGACACTACTAGTTCTAACTACGTACACATTATGCATTCCAAGAAAGCTCAGTTCTGATTCCATAAGTACTTGGAGGAAATTCGGGCCAGCCAAAGAGGACCATTCAGTTTTTGCTTTGTTTTTAAATAAAAATAATGTAATATCGTTTTTTTACAATTAATACCCTCTTTGGCAGACATACAGACCACAAAGATAAAACGAATTATTTATTATTATTTTATAAATGACTTCAAAACTCATGTTCCATTTAAACGCATCCTTTTATAGATAACACTAAATATCTTATTTATATCTTTATAGCCAGATTTGCTCAAGGATTATTATTTGCTTGTCTCTACTTAGTTATCATTTGTATTATAAACACATTTCCGATCCAATATCGATTATAATGGAGGTATTCTATTAACTACCAGTTAAAGTCAAACTGTCATTGCATATACATTTTGTAGAGATAACAGCAGCTTTTTAGCTAAATGCAGCTTTTTTAGTTACGTTTTTTTCATAGGTTTTAAATTTATAGAACATAAATATTATACTTATAAAACAGTCTTCTATCTCTTATAAGTAGAAATTTTAAGTATTCCAAAGAGCACATTCCTTAGTGTACTAAATTAGCTTAAAAATGAGTACAAATATATTTTTTTACGTGTTAATTATTATACATATAAGTTATATAGTGGTAGAGCAATATAATCGCCTTAACAGCCCGAGGCAGTGTAGCGGTCGTTTTTTTTTATTTATATAATAATTTAATTATATAAATAAAAAAAAAATGGGTGTTAAATCTCCGCACCGCCAAAGTTTTCTTCGTAATTAATCTTCTTTAGTACTCATGTCATATTTGTTTGCGGTTAATGTGAATTTATAATACTGAAAGGGACAGTAGCGGGGCCCGCTTTATCGTGACGCTCCATTCGCTACTATAATTATCTGCAGACGTGGGTAGTCGGGTATGGAGATTAAAATGCGGTCTTAACTCACAAAATATAGTCGCAAATAGTATTAACAATAATTATTATCGTTGATTTAACGGTAAGACACTCCACTGAATACGTAGCGCTCCACGTGATGCGAATCGATTACCACGTGGAGATGTGAACTGCCCGCCGCCCCAAAGTATAATGGCGGCCACCGGTTCGTTCGTAGACGCTAGCGCTCAGCGTTGCGTCAGAGTGAATGACATTGACAGATGACAGATACTAAAAGTGTCCAACTTTAAAAAAAATCAAATACGTCAATCTTGTCATTCACTCTCAAACAACCGGTCGCGCCGTCATACTTTATCTGTTACGACTGTTTGTTAGGCCTTTGTATTTTCAGTGTGTGTATGATATTTCTTTGTCACGTTAGAGCCAAAAGGCTATGTGGATTTCAACATGCGAGGAGTCATGTATTAACAGTGGGAGGGACATGGGGAATACATAGCAATTCAAAACAACATCAAAATGAGTAACCACTACCAAAATTAGTACCAACTCCCTTTCCCTTCCCCTTTTCCACTGCTTATTTGGTCATCCTCTCTTTCCCCTCCTCCCCTTCCCCTATCCGAATACCCTACCCGAGTTTCAAGTGTTCATGCGCGCTTGATGTCGGCCCATTTCCTCGTATATCGCTATACCAAAAAAAAGACAATAATGGAGTCGAAAACGTATATAACCATATACGTATTTTTATAATATACTTATTTTGTTTGTTTAATGGATGAAGAAACAGAGCTTAGTAGTAGTAAAGTAGTACACACAGCCACAAGAACGCTACATTAGTTGCATAAAAACTTTCAATTGTTAAAGTCCATAACAGTAAATTAACGATATTTCAATATCTTTATTACTACATCAGTATCTACGTAAATCAACTCTTAGAGTAAAAATAAAAACGAGTGAGCATTCTATTTACTTCACTTACGTATTACATAAAATTTATCACATATTATCAGTAGTAGTTGTTATCTTTGAGAATGTTTTAAACTGAATGTTTTACCAAGACATTATTCTTCTGTTCATTTTAACCTACTGTTAGACAGTAAAAAAAACGATCACAATTACAAGGATTCGCATTCGCTAACCGCCAATTGAAGTTAAGTTAAGTTAAGTATGCGGCCCTGACCAGCTGGACCTATTGCTTATGCTCTCCAGTCCAACCCTGTGTATAAGGAATATTCCATTCGTTTTATTGCATTTATTTTATAATTTTCTTATTTTTCGTTATGATTCCAATTTTCTTACCTTTTGTTTGCAGTGTCCGGTTACCGGCTACAGGATGCCTGAAAAATATCGGAAATGCACTAGAACTGCCAATGAAACTGTTGACATTTTTATATGTATATTGTATATTAATAACAATATTCACTTTAGGTACAAACAAGTATAAATTGAATATGTAAATTAACTGAAACATAAAGTAAACTGTCATAATATCTTCCTATATAACTTTTTAACACATAAAAAGTTATTGACCTCTATTAAACTTTTTAACAACTCATTAATCATTTCATGAAATTTACTTATATATATATGTACATATATGCTAGACATTCAATAAATAATTATTCAATAAATGAGTTAAAACAATTTTACTATCTGGAAATACTTCAGACTTCAAAATTCAAGTTTAGCGTTTCGTATACATACATATGTCTATAATTAGACCTGAGACTCTTTACAGTTAGTAACCATGATAAAAGCAAAAATAAAGAGACTATAACAGATTTAATTTTTATTATAAGTTGGGCAATTTTATTTTGTTTTTTATTCCGAAAAGTAACAACAAATAGAACGAAAATGGTTGTTGTTTAACCGTCTTTAAAAAGAAGGAAGTACTATGGTCGACTGGAGGTTAGTGTATTTTTTATGTATGGTAAACGATTTCTCCAACAACTATCGTTTTTGTTTTTAAATCGAAAGAGTATACTCTCGCGGTGCTTTCATTGTAACCAAATTAGGATTTGATCACGGAATACAAGAGGGGATACAAATAAGTTTTAAAATTACACATTTCTACTATTTCAGGTATTGCGCAAATGTTTTATTTTAGGCAACTATAGGTAATTGATAAGAATAAGGATAAGAATATAATGTCATGTAAAATGATGAGACATTATAAAAACGAGCGTATGTGAACAAAATTACAAACATTATCAAAACGCTCAATGTTTGTCATCGAAACATAGCCTTTTAGGATTTCGCAGCGTGGCTGTGAGCATCAACTTGACTAACTGTTAAGATTGTTATAGTGCCGCAGTCGTTGTTGTCTTACAGTAATAATATTTTTTAAGATGCTTAACGTGACATGCATAAGTTATGCGTCATGTGTCATACCGTATTCGTACCATTAGGGAACCATTATCATGGAACTTCAACCAATTAATCAATCACCACATGTCATACGAACAGACGTGGAGTCATATGATTTATAGATGTATTTTTTCACATTTTCATAAATATTCTCCATAACTACTGTTTGTTCATCTTGCTGAATGTAACTTTGCTATTTGATTAGGGTCAGGGTTTAGTATCAGGGTAATAATTTTCAATGCGTGGGACATAAAAGAAAACTCCACAAATTTATTAGGGTAACCCATAGCCTCTTCTGACGATTAAAGATGAACTATGAAATAAAATAAAACTACGTACCTGCCTTAGATTATTGATTATCAAAGAAAAATATCCGGAATACTTGTACTTTGTAATAAACCTGTAAACCCAAGTTGTTTGTTCTAAATTTTGTATTTGTTACGAATACGATTTTTTTTTTCATAGCAACTATTTATGCAGTAATAGTGTGTTATTAGAATTAATATTACGGCAATTTTTATCGTAACCTGTTGATTCTCTGAATCTGTCTAAATATAAAAATAATAATACATTAAAATTTCCAGGTAAATCTATCACCACAAACATTGCTGTCTTTTATTTAGTGTAATCTTTATAATTTATAATAACACAATTGTTACATATCTATAGAATACGTACTTAGTTCAATATATCAGTAGAATTGGGAATGTTAAAACAATCATAACAGTACAATTTATTTGGGCTATGAGAGAACTTTATTTCCTCATAAGAATAAATTTACTTACGTACATGAGCAATATTTTTACAGAAACATCAAAAGTATTTGACGATTTGCAGAAATTAAATCTACAAATTCAAAAATTAACACCAAAATAGATTCATTTTACAGACAAATAAAAAATACATACATATATACGCTTAAGCCTGTATCCCGTAATGGGTAGGCAGAGGTGTTAATAATAATAATTAATAGGTTTTGGGTAATGTGAAATAATCTTAGGTCCATGTTTTTGGTCGAATTCAATTTTATGCAAATTATGCGTAATATAATATGCAAATTATGAGGAATAATGTTACAGAGTAAACTTTTGAGTCTTTTATCCTTTTTGGGTTTATTCTTGGGCCATTTTATTTCTATTACTTTACTCCACTAGATCTTAATATGATGTTGCTATAATGCCAAAATAATGTTAAGAAATACACTTGTGAGTGTGTCGGTTCAAGCCGCTTTCAGAGCCACAAAGGCCTATATCAGAGCAGATCTTTGGACATCTGCTCTGATATAGATCAGAGCAGATGTCCAAAGCGTAGCGTGGATGGGTCGGTGCCGATGTTATTAACTACTGACAGATTCCATGCATCAAGCTTTTGCAAGTCTTCGCTGCCACCGCTGAGATACCATGATGATTATCTGGCTCACAGACCGCAAGAGAAAGTTGATTTGATAGCCAATCTCTTAGCGGCTAACTTTCGATTCGAGGAATATGGTCTGCAGCGATCAACAAATACCAACTGTGGCCAAAGTATGCCTGATATTATTATCAGACAATGTGATGTTTGTGTGCAACTGCCGTCACCTGAAGTCCGGAAGGCTAGTGGCCCTGATGGTGTTACAACGTTGGTACTTCAGAAATTTGCAGCAGAGTAGACCACCATACTCACACGGTTGTAACGTCTATCTTATACTCCTGAATGGTGCCTCAGGTTTGGCAATATACAACCAATTTCCAAGAAAGGGGATCGCTCGGATCCCAGCAACTATCGACCCATGGCTAAGATGTTTGAGCACATTGTCAATATTCAGCTCATGCATCATCTGGAGAATCACTCTCTAATCAATGATCGACAATATGGTTTTAAACCGAAACGGTCAACGGGTGATCTTCTGGCCTATGTCACACACCTTTGAGTTGAAGGTATGGACAAACACGGCGAGTTGCTTATCTCTTTCTCCCGCATATCAATAATATGCTGTCTATTGGAAATATATATTGCTACGCATGCTGCACAGACAGTATTATGGACATTCTGTGGCAAGGCACACCGAAATCGTATCGTATCGTCGTTTTTTCAGCGGAGCAGCGTTGTCTTTTGTACAAGACACAGATCCGCTGTTACTGAAGTACTATTATCTCTGGGATGGCTCTGCACAGTACCTATTAGACGTTCTCAACAGTTTGCAGCAGCCTGCTGTTCATATCATTGGGAGTCCTGAAGTCAACCGTCCCAAACGGCTGAACTGATTTTAATAGTTATTTTTTTTTTTATTTGTAAAGAAAAGCGATAAGGTAGGTGCAGACATCTGGAATTTACTTGTATTTTAAAACAACTATAGTTACATATACATATATATACACATACATAACGAATAAATATTTAAGAATATATATATATATATATATACTAACATACACATATAAATAGGTATACAGTCAAGTGCATTGTGGTTATTCTTGTAGTTGTAGTCAAGTGTATTTATTATTGTAGTTATTATATAGAGGAGAAGTTCACGTACTTTGTTCTTAAACGTTAAACGGCTTTCAGTCATTCTAAGCTCAAGAGGAAGCGCATGCCATAGAAGAACTGCTTGCACGAAGAAAGACCAGTTGACAAAGTTAGAGCTGTGAGGTGGACATAAGAGGAGCAAATTGTTTGAAGAATGAAGGTCCCTGTTATGAGTGGAGCACAAAAATTGTAAGTAGGGACTTAAGTAAGAGACGGGGAGAAAGGGAGAAACGGGGAGTTCAAGAAGGTGTATAGAAAATTTAGTGCTGCGACGTTGCCGAATAGGGAGCCACTTCAATTGGGAACGTAAAGCAGACATGGTCATACTTGCGAAGATTGAAAATGAATCGAATGCAGATATTCAGAAGACGGTCTAGTTTGTTGAGAAGGTCTGCATTCAGGTCAAAATAACACACATCGCCATAATCAATCATGGGAATAATTAGGGAATGCATTAAGGAAGTTTTAGTTTTAATAGGGAGGAAGTTTTTTAGACGGAATAACGTTCGGAGAGCACCAGTGACTCTCTGATTCACATGTGTAACCTGGGCCCGCCAATCCAGGGTCGAGTCAATAAACGATTTTGATGCAGTTCTTTTTTGTTCTTTCATATCATCGAGATCATCGAGAGTGTTCTTTCATATTTTTTTGATCAAAATCGGTTTTAGCAATTTACTACATTCTAGGGTGAAACAGGACATGAATAATGAAAATGTTTTCAATTTTACCTTAATTGAAGGGCATGATGTAAACATTACAAAGATGTAAGTGAGATGAAAAACAGTTAAACTATCTAAAAGTCATAATGACTGACATTTAATGTAAGCAAATATTATATCCAAGTTGTGTGTATTCTCTGTAGGTAGGTATATTGGTGGTTTATTTTATTGACAAATCAGTAAACCGAATATGATTGGAACTGTGAGATATACACAAATATAAAAAGAAATTATGACAATGTAATATGGCGTTTTGTTCAGTTTTATATTTTTATTTTTTTATATTATAGGGGGACAGATAGTAAGTGACAACCGCCGTCCATGAACACCTGCTACTCGAGAGTCGTAAGTGCGCTGTCCACCTTTAAGGGTGATAAGGCATGAGGGTTTTGCGGGGAAGGGAAAGAGAGAGGGATGAGCAGATGAGTAAAGGGCCGGGGGTCAGGTGAGAAGAAAAAAGAGAGGGGGACCTCCGAAAACCTCACTAACTTCGGGGAAATGCTACGCAAGTGTTGCTACATAACCGGTTTTCTGTGAGGCCGTGGTATCGCACCGGTCGAGCCGGCTCATTCATGCCTCAGCTTGGCTCTACCACGTCTGATATATGTAATGACCTTAATCTATTGTATATTTGGATATCAAAGTATGAGTGTTAGGTGTTTTTGTTAATGTTATTGAGCGTTATTAGGTAAATAAAAACACAATACGGGCAGTCTTTGGGGACTGCCGATAGAAGTGAAAACTAAGTAACTTGTGAAATGTATCGTCGAGCTATTAGGTTATTATTTTTGATTTGTGTGCGGTGGCGATGACGCAAGCTTCACGCTTTTTATTTACCCAAAAAGTAAACATATATACACATTATACATATAGCCCGTGGAAGTGTTCGGTGACGATGACGCGTGTTCCATGATTTGTGTTCACCCAAAAAGTACTCGACGCACCTAAAAAAGTTTTCACTTCAAAAAGTTTCTATCGGTGTAATTTGATTGCTGTTAGATTTTACACTGAATAAAAACCAATACTATATATTTATCTGGGGTCATATTGAAGTGCAGTACTCGTTGCCGGTGTTTCACAAGTTCTTAAATTAGTCACATAAACTGGTGCAAATGTGAGTAATATAAAGTTAGGTCTAGTACCAGAAATTTTCATTAAAATTAAAACTAGTTAACAGTGAAGTTTTAAAGGTGTTCGTGGAAGCGGATCCATCGCCAACTACGGCAGGTTTCAGTGTAAGTGACGAAACAATTTTAATTAACTTAAAACAAATTGGAAACGTGAAGACGTTTGAAAAATCTGTACTGTATGAATTAAGGTAAGAGGACCAACAATCACGCATTGAGTGCTGCGATACTCAACCATGACATACTACATTTTAAGAAGTATCGAGGTATCGTTACTTGTGTTTGTGTAATGTAAAATGCTGGTAGGTGGTGTTCGACAAGTAAGTACCTAGATTAGTTACATGAACCTTTTTTCGTGTGGAACTACGGAGCTAACGGTGGTATCCCCCCCTCTAGATTAGTTACATGAACTTGAACCGTTTCAATTTTGGTCATATATTACTGGTATTCATATTAAAAATAGATTTTATAGTTTTCAAGTATGCGTTTAATTTTTCGCACCTACGTAAAACTTCTCTTAAATTAAAGATAAGAACACTCTTAACCGATAAAATAAATAAGCTGAACTAACATCAGCTTAACGTTTTTTGTACCGGGTTTTTTTCACGAATTCTGTTCATGTAGAATATATGGAACACATGAAGTCTTTATAAAAATCCCTACTAACCGTGTTAATTTAAACTCTGTCTTTCAATATTTTTGGATGAAAAGGCAAAGTCTTATATTATTTCTAACCCACCATAACTATATTTGTGATAGCAATAAAACAGCTCTAAGAGGAAAATAACTACAGGAGTCAGACACGATTGTCACAATAGTCACCAATCTATGTTAAAGACAAATAATATACACATATACTACAGGATCTTTTCCACCCACTAAAAACCAAATCACAAAATACTCACAAACTATGTTCATTTAATTAAATAGGGAGTATTAATACAACACCATGAATTTCCGTTCCACAAAGCACTGTGCAATGTAATTGCTGGAGAAATTTAATTAAATTATTAATACTTGTATAATGAATTTCACATTGTAACTTAACGTAAAACCACTTAGCCGCTTCTGCCGCATGCATGATAAGATTAATTTTAGACTAATTTAGTCTTGCATTCTAAAGGCTCGAATATTCATTTAAGTATATACCTACTAGAATCACTTTCCACATTTCCATTCTTTTGCCTAGATTGACAATCCGAATCTTGTCGTCGTTGTGAATATTAGGTATACTTGGAATACTACTATTTTACAGAATTATAATATAGTACACAGAGCACTCAACATAAGACACCTTAGAATTCTTTGGTTACGGTTTGTTCAAAATAATGGAAATCTCTTTGAATTCTTCTTTTAATGCCATATGAAACGTTTGGAGTAAGTCACCCTAAAACATTTTCTGTGATCCATTATTTTACGGCTCAATAGCGAGGTACCGACAACATCAAATATATTATCGCTAGATTCATATTAAAAGAGTGACGTATTATAACTACCATTGTCACTGTCTAGGTCTAATTTTTAACGTGTGAGACCCATGCTTCGGCACGTATCGACAGGCTCGACCGGAGTTCTCACAGAAAACCATCTGTTATTTTTTTTTGCATTGTGTAACCGAGTGAGTGAGGTAATCGGGAATTCAATCCCATTTCCCCCTTTTCCTTGTCTTCTTTCCCCTCCCCATTTGCCCATCCACTCTTTGAGTTGCAAGTGTTCAGTTTCGGCAGAAGTCACCATTAGGTGACCCGTCTGCTCGTTGTTCCCCCTATACTGTGGAAAAAAAGTTAACTTATTATTCTTTTGTACTGCATGTGCCTTAAAAGCTTCGTAAAAGGCGACTTACTGATCGAACTATTCTATCAGACAGTATACATACATACAGTCATACAATGCCCGGTTGACGTCTGCAGGCTTGCCTCCTGTTGCGTAAGTTGGACCAAATTCTAATTGGCAAAGTGGGGGTAATTAATATAACTCAAATTATCCCTTTAATAATACAAGATGTTTGTAAGTATGCACTTTACACAAATTACATCGAAAATCGATTAAAAGCTAAGGCTTTTATATTCCTAACAGTATTTCTGTAAATGAGGATATATTCTATAATAGTTGTAAAACATTTAAAGTTAGATATATCCTATGACAGTTAATAACAGTGAATCGTATTTGGACGCTTGCAAATAGTTTGTAGTTGTGATTCGTGGGTTAAATTAATACAATATATTTGTGATCGATATGATAAACATTTGAAAAGGAATAGTTAAATGTTGATTGTTATCAATCACTGCTACTAAGTAAACATAGAACACGTCTATGATAATACTACATCTACAGAGTTTATATTAATGCTCTAATACTACTATTCTCTGAAACTGCTGGTCTGATATAAATAAAAAAAACTTTTTAAGCACTAGGAAGAGTGTAAGAAAATACATATTAGAAGACGACACTCTCGACGCTCTCGACAACGCTCAGGACTATAGCCGCATAAACGAACATACATAACTACTCTATATGTGTATAATAAGTATAATATGTCATTATTCACAGTATCTGTGTTTTGTGTATTTTGCTATGTGCTTGTATGTATACTTTTACATTGCATTGTTTTGTCCCTGCAAAGTTGCTTTACTTATCAATGCAATCTACTTACTACAATATAATGTACTAATATAAAAAAAAAATGATCTCCACCCTAAGTTTTAAAAAAGATATTGCCGTAAAGAAGAGACAGTGAGCTGTGGCGGCGTGCTGTTGGCGGTGTCGTTGGACACCGCCAACGGATTCAATAGTCTGCCATTCAGTTGCATAAGGGAAGCGCTCCGCTATCACGGAGTACCACAGTACCGGATGCGACTAGTAGCAGACCATTTAGGGGAGCGTTTCGTCATGTACGAGGACCGAGATGGAAATATGAGTCGTCGGCCCATGTCGTGCGGTGTTCCGCAGGGGTCTGTCCTTGGACCACTCCTGTGGAACATGGGGTACGACTGGGCCCTTCGTGGTGACTTCCTCCCAGGGCCGGGCGTAATCTGTTACGCCGATGACATTATGGTCATAGCCCGGGGGATGAACTTTCTAGAGGCAGCGGCCACCAGAGGAGCCTCCCTGGTGGTCCGGTGCATCGAGGCGCTGGGCTTGCGGGTGGATCTGGACAAGACAGAGGACCTTTTATTTCATGAACCCCGTCGTGGTCCATCTGCTTGTGCCGCCATCATGGTCAACTCGGTCATCGTACCGGTTTGGGCCCACATTAAATATTTGGGCCTTACCCTTGACGGGAAGTGGCTCTTTGACGAGCACTTTCGGCAGCTTGCTCCAAAGCTATTCGGCACTGTGTCCGCTCTTGGGCGCCTTTTGCCCAACTTGGGTGGACCCAGCGTCGCTACATGACAGCTGTACACGGGGGTTGTCCGGTCAATGGCACTATACGGTGCACCGGTGTGGAGGCTCTGACCGCTTATCATAATAGGACACGCGCCTGCACTCGGTCGCTAGGAGGAAATTAAGTCCCGCCTGTCACCACTGCGACTGCAGCGAGGACTCGGCTCAATATACGCTAGCGGATTGCCCCACTTTGGCGGCGTAGCGTCGGGTCCTCACTGCAGTCATCGGAGAGGATCTCTCGCTACCGGCCGTCATACGCTCCATGGCCGGTAGCGACAGGAATTTTACCGCAGTCGCAACCTTCTGTGAGGAGGTCATCTCGCAGAAGGAGGCGGCGGATGATCTCCAGCGCCTCATGCCGCCGTGAGTGTGGCTGCGGGTGGTCGGGACGGGTTTTTTCCATCCACCCGCTATTGTGGCCAGCTGCGAGGAGGCGACGTCCTCGTGTGCCGTGACGTCGCCTAATTAGAGTTGCAAGAAGGGGTGCCTGCGATTGCAGGCAGGCGCTAGGAGGGATCCGGATGTCTTAATAAAGCTGTTCCCGGATTCCTCCTATTTTAGGCGCAGTATGGCACACCGTGTAGTTTTAGTCAGTCCGATTCCGACACACCGTCTCACCGAAAACCCCGGTGGGATGAAGTCCCGAAGGGGTTTCCACACGTTAAAAAAAAGACATTGCCGTAAAGCGATAAGATCGCCTATTGTATATGCCGCTACTATTTTTAAGTTCCCCATTTAAATTTTATGGGTTTCTGGTGTACAATAAAGTATAAACTAAACTTGATTTAAATTAATACATACATATAAATTACATTTTATATATACCATATAAAAACGAAATACATTTAAAAATATAAAAAATACTAGACCCAAGACACCGGCTCCAAAGATAGGAACCTCTTGACAATGCCAGTCGTGTCGAGGACTCCCTTGACCAAACCATCTAGTCAGAACCTCTAAAGGTGTTGGTCGAGGCTCTAAGCTATTAATCCGTGAACAGATATGACTATCAGAGCAATGATCGCCGAATCGATACTCTACATATTGACAATCTCGTGAGACAAATCCACATATTTTATTTGTTTATTAGAACAAATCTATTATAAGAAATAATATGCCTAGATTCATCAGGACGGTGGCAGGGCCGACATATGTCGACCATACCGTGTTTCAGAATAAATTTACGAAAGTTATTCGTCATTACAAGTTCGTTCATAATTGCAAAGGCAAAATCCTCAGTTTTTCTAAAAAGATCGGCCCATTTAGGATCCGGTAGAACCGACCATGGAACTCTTTCATCATCTCGATCTCAACTCGCATAATCGACTGCCAAGATATTCGGCTTGACACTTTGGCGTTGCGTAGAGATGTAGCTTCACTCTGTATCCTCTATCGCTTGTATCATGGGGAGTGTTTAGAGGAATTGTTCGGACTTATAGCGGCTGCAGGTTTCCGCCATCGTCCTACGACAAAAAATCCATCCCCATCACCTAAACGATTGGCACTCCACCACTGTGCCCTTATCCAGAAGCTATTTGCCTCGCACAACCAGCCTATGGAACAAATTGTCGCCTGCCGTATTGCCGAACCGATACGACCTTCAAACCTTTAAGAAAAGAGCGTACTCCTACCTAAAAGGCCATCAACGCACTTGTGACCCTTGAGTTGCGGGTGTCCATGGGCGTCGGTAGTCACTTACCATCAGGTGACCCGTCTGCTCGTTTGCCCCCTATCGCATAAAAAAAAACAGGTTTGAGCCAGTTCTCTTTAGCAAGAGCGAGCGGAGTACGTCCGTTGTCCTCTGCTACTACATTACTACGTACTTTTTTTACGTATTGTGTAGGATCTTAATGTTTAAAAGACCAGGACCTCGAAACTTTTGCGGGATATACAATTCATTACCGATGACCGTGGATGGTGCATTCGAAATGCAGTTAGTAGTGAATGGACTTTTCTATCGAGGGCATCTAATTCAGTCTGAGTCCATTTGAGTATATAAACCAAAAGAATACGTGAGAACCGGCATTACCTAACAATTGCAGGTGCGTATCTTGTTAGCCTGACAAAAGACTTTGAAATGCTCTTCTTCTTTACATGCATGACTGCGCACACTTGTCTATATAAAATAACATCTTGATAGAGTTACTAATGTTTTCAGTCACCTTTAGTAACGTTGTCAGTTGCAATTTACTGGAGGCAGATGGTTTCTAATCATCCATATATAGAAAGTAAGATATAACTTGATCATCTTGCCGCAACTTAAAGCCTAGCCCTCAATCCTCTAACTGAGTGCTGAGAGGATTTAAAGCTCGACATAACCACAAGGGACTCAGACCTTAATCGATTTTTTAATTAAATGAGTTTTAATTTTTAATCTCAAAATAAATGGAAGAAGCTTTTCTATAATTCGTGGGATCCATGGCACTACCAGATTTGTAGAGTAAGTGAGTTTTGCCAGTGGTCATAAACTGGGGTATGACCCTAAATATAGAGTTAATTAGAAATGTGATGCCTAACGAGCATTCACATGCTCATGTTAGCTAACGCTACGGAACCACTTAAGACACAAATTGTGCATTCCGTCTGGACCAGCTAATTTCCAATTTAGTAATGAATTAATTCCACAACCTACATCATCTGTCGTTAATGGTGATAGGTTCCATTTGTTGTATGGTCTCACACGATCGCGTGACATCTTGCATCCAGTCAGCTTCTTTATGTGTGACTGGTACCGACCAGATGTTACGTCAAAATGTACTTGTAGTATCATCATCTTGTAAATAACCGTCACTCATACGTGGATCAGGTTGCTCCCATTTTTAGTAAACCAACCACTCCTTCCTTTGGAATATACGATTCTGATTAAATCAAGCCATTTGCTTTTTGTAAGGTTTAACCCTATTCGCCCATGCATAAACTTTTTGCTTAAGAAAGTCTCTGTGACACATTACATATACTCATATTGTTAAGGACTAATGTCAGTACCCAAAAATGCCTGTTTCACAAAGCGTATCACTCTCGGCTCCATGTTGCCTGATCGAAAGCAGAGTAGCTTAGTAATGAGTATCCCAGTCTCAGCGATACCGCTCTCAATTCTATACTGCCAGGATAGCACAGCTGATTTAGATTTAGTAGTAGCGGTATTTATTGAAAATTTTGGTCCAGCTACTCGACATACTGCGACAGTAAGACAATACAGAATATACTGTGTATCACTAAGATTTTCACTGTTGTCCAAATACTTAGACAACAGTAACAATACGGCAAACGATGATTAATATATCTATATTACAGTATCGTATCTTCCAAAGCACTCCTTATTTATTATTTTTACATTGTATGGGTACTTACAGATATAGCTTCACTTTCCACAACTTTATATACAGGTAATATAGTTACTAACTGAGGTGTATTGTTACTCACCAAAAGCACAGTTTGCAATGAAGACTGGATAGTAAAATTATTCCTTACATCAGAGCGTATCCTCTCAAGTACGGTATCGTCTAGCAGGTTACCACGCTGTATAGTCCCTAATTGATCCGTCAGTCGTTATGCTAACACGTTGACAGCTGGCTCAAGCTCCTGTAACAGAAACACCAACCCCGTAGCCCTCTGTCATCTTGATAAATATTTGTTTGGTATTTCTGCATTATTTTTCTTGTTATGTTGCAATATATATGTATATTTAGTATAAAATGTATTTTGTAAATTTTATATTCTTTTTGTCAATTTATTGAGGTTTCAGTAAATAAAATCATAGTATTAAACATTAATATGACGCTAACAATTAGTGATGCCAGTTATTTATACTAACCGCTATACCGACATAGTTCTTTTAACAAACCCTAGTTAGGGTTATTAAAAGAACTATGCAGTCACTGAGCCGCAGATCGCGGACTCGATTCCCGCACGGGACAAAAATTTGTTTGATCCATAAATATTTTCACGAGCTGAGTGTTTTTGTGTCAGTTATTTGAAAGTTCGTGAAATCCTCCGCCATACAGGAAATATTTCTAGTTCGGGGTTTTATAATAAAAAAAAAAAAATTTCAACTTCAAAATACGGTACTGAAATGATTCTTTATCTGTAGAATTAGCTTATTAGATAGAATATTCTCTTAATATGTTCTTATCGCACTGCGTTATCATTTATGTATGTATCTAAATCCACTATAAATATAATGCAATTAAAAAAGGTAGGTATATTAATGTAGCGAAAATAGTGTTATAATGTTTTGCAATAACAAAATGCTATTCGTATAAAAATACAATATGTGCAAAATAATCACCGATCAGATGAAATACCTGAAAGCTTCGGTGAGGCTAACCTAATTATGAATATTATATATTCATCCTGTTTCCTACAAAAGTATATGTTGTCAAATAGCTACTAATATTTTAAAATCTGTTGTTTGTCCTGGTAGTTTTTTAATCCTTAGCAGCATGTTTTCAGTTTATTAAAATGATGAATTTTGAACCTTAATTCCTTTTTTCGTTAAAAATACAGGATACATAAAGGATTTTTTTTAATAACCTGCTGTATTCATATTGTCTGTCCGATTTGAATAAGTTGATCGTTAAGAAAGCATTCAAAAGCAATATACCACAAAGTCTAGCCATAGACTTGCCGCTGCCCACTTAGGAATGCTAGCCTGCATATTGAATTTTCTGAATGGTAAATAGAAGACACTGTGGCAGATAGTCCCGTGGTTGCAGAAAAAGCATTTCGTTAACAAATCAGTGGACCAGAGATGGAGGTACGCTTTTACCTCGCTTGTACTGTCGAGAAGAAGAACAAGAGGGAAATACCTCCTTGAAGTAGCGGCCAGTATCGCCGTCGGGACGAAATGACACTTATAGGTTTCCTCATTGAAAAGGTACCTGATAATTTTATATTAGTATCTATAAGTAACGTTTAATCAGTACTGAACTATAAAAAAATCGCTTATTAACATTAATAGGATATGAACGTATTAATTATTTATCAAATTATTCATGAACATCAAATTAGTCACGATTACTAAAAAAAAGGCTACAGTATATATATAGCACAATAAGAAAAAGTACGAAGCGTAACCATTCAGTTAGACTCCTTTGAATGCAATAGTGCCTTATCATTTTAAGTTATTGTTCAATTTATTACTAACTTATTGCTTGTACTTCTTATCAGGTGTCACTATTTACTGGTATATTTTATTTTTTGGTAATATTGTGTTAGTTAGCCTAAAAACAATGTTAATTATTTGTTGAATTTCCTACCTTTTATACATCTCACTCCCCTGGTTTATGGCCAGGCTTTGCACACCATATGAAGTTGGAGACAGGGATGTAATATACGTGCCTATAATCAGCTTTTACATTCGTGCCTAAGCATGGCTCTACCACATGGAAAACTTTTCATTTCAATTTATATGTAGTTGAACTTATATAGCTTTATAGACGATAAAGTTTCCCTTTACATGGTTGAATGACCTCTTAAGACGCATTAAGTGGAATAAGTAAGAAGCCTCGTTTAGGCGAGTGAACTTATCCACAGGATTATTCTTATACTATAGTATTTGTTTTCCTTCTAATCATTTCCTATATATACATATAAATGTATATATATATATATATATATATATATATTATATACGTTATGTTGTACTATTTAATATCCATATATGTATTTAAGTAACCAGCTTGTAATGTGTACGTATAGTGTGATTTTGACAAACAAATTAGTACGTATAAATCTGGTTAAAAGTTTCATCTTGCCTTTGCACCTATCAATAAATGTTTCTACACCACCCTAAGAGACTGACTTGACTGACTAGTAGAGAATACCTCGGATATTAAGTCCGCCTTTGTACAAACTTTGTGCATTAGACTTTGAATAAATAAATAAGTAGTACTTTAGAGCAAGACATGTATTAATAAACACAAATTACATTATATGTGCCTCTGCCAAAACTAACTATAGTGTGACTTAATTCCAAAGCAACGCCATATATCGAGTTAGGGAATAATTACCTAAATAGAATTAAGCCGATCGTGTACAATCCGCACCCCAAAATAAACATTCTTCTTTTTACTTTGCCCACCCTGAAGGAACATGAATAAGAACAATATGACTAATAAAGATTGCATAGAAACTGACGGTACTCGTAAGTGACACCTGCAGCTCAAGAGTCGTATGTGCGCTGCCCATTTTTGAGTGTGATGAGTGATGAGGGAATACGGGGAAGGGAAAGAAGAGAGGGATTGAGGATAAGAAAGATCAAAGAGAAGGATGAGGGGAGAGGAAAGAGAAGAGGGGGATTTGGGCCTCTGGAAACCTCACTAATTTCGGAGAAATGCAACGCAAGCGTTGCTTCACAACCAGTTTTTTGTAAGGCCGTGGTATCGCAGCAGTAGAGCCTGCCCATTCATGCCTAAGCATGGCTCTACTCTCTCTCCACAGTTAAAGAATTGGAAGTGATCATAATTTTGAAGTAGGACTTTTAAACGTGGTTTCTTTAGTACGTATAGTGACAACGTGCGTGATATTGTCCTTTCCTGATTGGACTCTTCCGTATAACCCAAGCTGGATGTAGATAGGTAGAAGATAGAATATTCTTTATTGCCCTCCATTCATAAAATACAGTTGAAAAAAAAATACAACATTGTATTATAATTGGAGTTCAGTAGGCGGTCTTATGGCTAAAAGATCTTCAAACAACCTCAGGATGGACATAAAACTATCGATACTGAAAATATACGAGTTGATGGCGTACTCAATACTTCTACAGATAGATATAGTTTTTTTTATTTATGTCTGTCAATCGTTTAGCCTACGTTATACAACATTATATCCAGTTTTTTATTATTGTGTACCGACGATTTCTTTAATACTAATAGTAATAGGAGATGTTCTCGATATGTTTCTTGATGACTTTTAACTTTTTCAATTCATTTTCCATACTGTAATATTTCTTTGTATTTACTGTTCATTTCAATAAATTAAAATCCGTAAGCTAGTTGTTAATATTCTTATTTGTTAAATAAATCTGCCAAATTAATCTAGTAATTTTTCTAAATGTTAATCATAAATATTTTACAATTGCCGTGAAGCATATTTTTTTTAATGTTTTTGCAGCTATAAATCGCTCAGAAATCAAGCATAGATTCGATGTTGTTTTTTTGTGAAATTATTCTAAGTCCTAGCCGATACTTTAATTTTTAATTCGGACATTTTCAAAGTCTTTTACACTTAGGACTTTAATAAATAATTGTTCTCACAGTTTACAGCTTCTTAACAGGTACACGTTGTTTCGATTTCCACTTGTGACGTATTCCAACAAGGTTACAGCTCAACACAACACTTGGACGAATTCTAGCAAGGTAGCCATTGATATATTCGCACACAACTATCACCAGTCGAACCAAATAATTTTAATTTATATTAACTATTTATTATCTGTGTTTTTTAAAAATGCCCTTCGACTCTAAGGACCATGTACGTACCGGAACAATATCATAACCATAACGTCTTAATTCCAGTCCAACGCCATCTACCGGGTTAGGGAATAATGACCAAAATACAATTAAGCTGATAGTGTATAGTATTATCAAATTGTTATAGTTTCTTAACTAATTGCAAGCTTATCAAATTAATATGTTATATAATCTCTAGGTGTCTATTTAAGAAGATAAATAACAAGCTTTATTACATACAGTATTTAAAGTATTTAGGCTAAATTTTTGGCCCGGAATGTTAGATACCAAGCAGTTTACCCGTCAGTCCACTTTAATAAATGAAACATTCGGCACAAGTTTGATTAAATCAAAAGTTTTAGAGTCTCAACGCAAAAACCAGAGCTCACAGTGAAATGTAAAATTGTTTCAAGTTATTTCGTTTCTCCTACTTGCTTAATAAGTTCACGGTTTAACCGTACGCAAAAATTATCATTGTAATACTTAAGTTTTGTACGTTTCTTAGATATCTAGTTAAATTTCAACAGTTTTATAAAATTGACAATCACATGAAATTATTGAAACATTTCTTTGTGTGGAAACCACCATGTCTTCAAGTCACTGTAAAGTCTAATATCGCCATCAAAATATCATACAGTCGGGCAACAAATTCGTTGAGACGTTGCGGGCAACAAATCGGATAGAGGGTGAAAAAGGAGACGTGGGAAGTTTGTAGGCAGCACGGGAAATGCTGCCCGCATTTCCCGTGCTGCCTACAAACTTTTGTTACTGGGTCGGGAACATCTTTCACGGCTGCTGTATTCACGACCGATTGCTACGATTTTATGATTGTACTGAATTGCTTAATTATTTAAGAAATAATTAAAGTGGTTAGTGTGAATTATGCTGTAAAAGATAGCAAGTCTTCATATTAAAAAGAAAACATTTTGCAATCCAAGATCCACCATTTTGACTTCTAAATTACGCGTGATAAAGACTATTTACTGACATGTACATTCAGCTTTTCTTTGGCACATGTGTACCCAAATATTGAAATACGATTGCAACTCATAACCGGTTTCGCCGTGGTCAGTGAAGAACACTCATTTATGAGACTTTTTTAACAGCAAAGTAAAATGTTTCTTGTCAAATGTTGAATTTTATTGTTGTGTTCTACAATTTCTTTCCAGCAACATTGTATTAGGTATACGAGTATAGTTGTATGACCCTAAAAAAAAATGAGAAGCATTCTTGAAATATTAAGTTGTATTTATGTTCATAGGTGGATTCTTATTAATGTTAATTTATTACCAATTTGATTGAGTTAAAAAATAAATTATAAATAATCAATATTATTTACTTGTGACGACCTTACAAGTATTACTTTCCAAATGTTGTCTGCATTTTTCTCGATTTGATTGGCGACGTCCAACCGTAGGTTTTTCTACTTAATACTATTACTATTATTACTATTACTGTCACAAAATAAAAAAATATTCATAATATATCTAAAATAGAGAAATATCTGTTCTTTCTAAAAAAAAGCATTCCTTTATATAAATAAACAATATGTCATACTTCATAGAGTTTTTTCAGGTAATATACATCACTAATCAGCAACTTTAAAAGGAGCGCTATTGCCTAGCGGCCTCGGTAGTATATTACAATGTCCACATTAAGGTTTTTACCCTCGTTCCTATTAGAAAAGAAATTATAGTAAATACTTAGCAAATAAAAATCAACAATGTTTTTATTTCTAAGAAAGTTATATCATTATTCCATAGGTTTTTATTCATCTATCGGTTATTAGTTTGGAGTTATGAACCTGTTATTATTTACTAAGCCTAAAATGGAAATGTTTTTCTAGTATTAATTCGGTAAACTCCAAGTCTGAAAAAAAAAGAGACAGTTAGTTAGGTAAAATTGTCTGCAGTAAATAGACTAAAATCAAAATAAATCAGCGCTTTCGGTTCAGTAGTTTACAGCAGAACAAACAAATAAATAAAAAAAAAAAACATGGTAGAGCCATGCTTAGGCACGAATGGGCCGGCTCGACCGGTGCGATACCGTAGCCTCACAGAAAACTGGATGTGAACATTTCCTCGAGATTAGTGAGGCTTCTAGAGGCTAGACTTCCCCTCTCCTTTGTCTCATATCTTAACCATTCCTCTCTTCTTTCCCCTCCCCGCATTCCTCCCTCCCTCTAACTCCCAAAGGCGGGCAATACACTGACGACTCTTAAGTCGCAGGTGTCCATGTTCGGTGGTCACTTATCATCAGGTGACAACTCTGATCGTCTGTCCCACCTATTTTATATGAAAAAATAAAAACAAATATATTCACAATTTTAATAACTAATTAACAACATTATCTTTTTCGGAAAATTTACTTCATCGGGATATTTTTAGTTAATATTTACAATTTCATAATCTACAAAATATTAAAACCACACGTTATATATCCGTAGTTCTATAAAGCACTAGTCTCTATACAGCCCTAATACATGACTAAACTTCTTAAAATACAAAAAGTCTGATAATCTTCTTCTCAGAAGTTTAAAACTAATTAGAAGTTTCAATCAAAATATTATTTTTTTGTTTCTATTTAACGACCAAGAGTATTTTTGTTATCTAAACGATATTATTTATAAAGTTTTACTAGGCAATTGATAATAGGATTGTTCCTTTTACTTAAGTGGGGCTGAATTATATTATAATTGGAAATAAGTGGGCGTTCGATTCGCCGATGCCTACGCTAATAGGAATACAGGCGTGAGTACCTCTATGCATCTACTCTGCTATATCATACTAATAAATCATTAAATTTAAATATCTTTTATATACACGTAGTGCCGTTTGGCCGTGTGGTTCACGGTGGAGTCACGGTGTCTTCCCGTAAAAAAGGTAACTAAGGGATCCGACTGTTATCTATCAGATTGTATGTATACAGTCATACCGTGCCCGGACGGCAAATTCTTATTGGCAAAAAGTGGGTCTTTAATACACCTGCCTACCTACCCTTTAAGGGATACAGGCATAAGCGTATGTGAGTATGTATTTACTCTTTTTAATGTGCTATTTTAATTACTTACCCAATTTTGCTAAGCTGATTAGTACCGATTCTTAACGGCAATCCACGACATGTGTTCAGAGTCATTTGCAATGTGGACGAGCAAGGGTACCCCACCAAATTTGGATTAATCATCGAAGCTGCAAATAGTTCATAGGCACGATTATGAGAACATGTACTAGTTAGACATCCAGGCTGATTGCGGCCTCCATTCGCGAAGAAGTCAACATGACCAACGGCATCTCCGACTCCATTTGATAGAAGACCACCAGCGTCAGTATGTATCACTTCAACATACCTAGCGTCAGTTAACCTCAATCGTTGAGAGTTACTTCCCCATTGGTTGCCAGAAGGATCCAATCCTAAAATAAATATATTGTAAATAACATTTTATTACTCAAAGAACTGCAACTGAATTGTTTGGATGTGGGCTTCATTCAAATCGTGATTAGATAATGAGATGTCAATTATTATATGAGCATGTTATATATTATGCACCTAATTTAAAGGTAGGTTTCGACAGTGGTAGAGCCATACTAAGGGACGAATGGGCCGGCACGACCAGTGCGATACCACGGTCTCACAGAAAACCGGTTGTGAAGTAACGCTTTCCCGAAATGAGTGAGATTCCCGGAGGCCCAACTCCCCCTCTCTTCTTTCCTTTCCTCGTAACCCCCAATCCTTTATCACCCTTCAAGGCACGCAGCGCACTTACAACTCTTGAGTTGCAGTTGTCCATAGACGGCTTCTATCACTTAACATCAGATGACAGGTGTTTATACATATTTACCACAATAATTTGTTTTTAAATATTTACCCGTGATTCTCGCAATTTTGTTTGTTCCGTATACTGATCTTCCGGCTATTCCAGCAACATGTGCACCAAGATCAAAACCGACTATGTGGATATTACTTAAACTTATTACTTGAGTTATCAGCATTCTATTTATAAAAGTCTGCAAGGTAAGAGCTATTGAAGGAACTATAAGCACGGCTGTAGAATAACTAAGACCTGCGTAGGTAGACCAATCAACTGCTATTACGTTTACATCTTCTACAGTTAATATAGCTGAAATAAAAATAAATATTATTAAATAGCAAAAAAATATTAGTATGATATTTAATTGAGGTAAGTGCTGGTAACATTGTTTTTACAAATACATGATTTACGATATGACATACATATATGTATATATGTTACGGTATATCCCGTTACCGTACAGAACTAGAAAGTCTGATACATTTATAATGATATCAGGTTTTATGAATGATTGCTTTGCTACAACTATTTTATTTTAATATTGTAAATTCAATATATTTAGTCATTCTGTCATTCACCAATAGTTATAATTTGACAAGTACTGATCAGTAAATAATAATAACTTCACACATCTCACTCATGGCTCTTTGATGCTAAACTAAGCAGAGCTTGTATTATGATAACATATTTATATATTTCTTAATATATACGTCGTCATCATTATCAGCATCAGCCTATCGCCGTCTATTACTGGACGAAAAACTCCCCCAGAGAGCGCCAAGTTTTTGGGTCCCTGGGGACAGTACTTCTCTCGTACCTTCTCTAAATCGTCGGTCCATCCTGGCGCAGGGCGCCCTATAATAAGTATATCTAATCGCGGTCCCTACTCTAACACGTGTCGGCGCCAGAGGGCCATTGGTCCACCTGGAGACATAACCGGGCCTACATAAATATATGCATATTAATAGATAAAATAGTAAAAATTAAAGGTTTAGTAGCTAGTCTCAAATTAAAACATTTAAGTGGTGCTTTTGAATTTTATAAATAATTAGATTTGTTAGGGTACTTCTATAGCGTCAAAGTATTTTGTAGTCACACATGTCAGAAACCCAACGCTAGATTTCATCACTAATATTTTAAATTAAAAATACATTTATCATTTAAAGCTGTACTATAAAATAAAAAAATACCATTTTTGACTTCTGGATTGAGGGATGTGAAAGCACTTCCACCATGACCATGTATTAGAATGACAGTTTTTTGCCTTCTTGACAGAGAAGACGCCAATAAGTTGTTCACATCTGCTAGCAATGGTAGCGGAGTGAGTGGATTGTCTCTGTAAAGTAATAAATTGCTTACACGAAACAAAAATACATATATACAAAATATATATATTTTTTTCAAATTTATTTTATATTTAATTTATATTTTTTAAATTTAATTATCATTACGAATTACCAGGTAAGTGGTATACCGTGTAGTTAACGGTGGAATAGAATAGGGCGACCTGCACTAGCATTAGTTTATTATCTATCAGATAGTATGTATATGGACCCAATTTTATTTGGCAAAATGTAAGTGTTTGATACACCTCTACCTTATGGGATACAGACGTGAAGTTATGAATGTATGGTGTTACTGGTAGTACTTCAATATGTTAATATTATTATTTTAAGTTATGGGTTTTTTTAGCCTGTGGTTTGACCTATTGCTAGCGATTTCAAGCGAGAATCTCCACGGCTTGAAATAGAAAATAAAAATATTCGAATGTAACTTACACCAAATGACCCTTGTTTGTGCGACTGCGGATAATTTATTTATTTACATACTTAAATCTACTAGTTCATAGAGAGAACTACTAGTGTAGTTAGTTTAACTCTTTAACTGTAGGTTTCCACCAATATGTTATTTAAGTCGAAACTAGCATTTGTTTAAATTATGCATTTCTACATACCTCGTGTATAGATAGAATTGACAAAACTCATTAGCTCTTGCATTTTTAGAAGGTAAAGCGACGCCATCACAACCTAAAAAAAGAATTTAGTAGGCATTTAAATTTAATCAAATGTTATTGAATACCAAATAATGTCCAGTGGTTTAAATTTTGGAGTATATTAGTAGTAATTCCTTAGCAGATATGGAATATTGTAATGACATCATTCCTAAAATGGAACTTTGGTGGTAAATATTTGTACTTGTAAAAGCTTTTATTAGCATCGGTGTTTATTAAAGCACAAAAAAACGCGTGATGTGATTTAACGATTTATACAGGACGGAAATCCGTCCTCAGACAGATCCCTCTGATTGGAGATTGCTTCTCTAGCAGGTCATTAGCAGGTCAATGTGCATACAATAATATTATTATATATGTAGTTATATATTAATTATATATTTAGACGTGGTAGAGCCATGCTTAGGCATGAATGGGCCGGCTCGACCGGTGCGATACCACGGCCTCACAGAAAACTGGTTGTGAAGTAACGCTTGCGTTGCATTTCCCCGAAATGGGTGAGGTCTCCGGAGGCCCAAAATTCCCCACCCCCTAATGACAGCGCTGTTTACAAAAAGGATACCCCAGGGGGATACAAGCGCTAGCGTTAAGAATCCCCCCCTGGTCGTCCACCCTCAGTACGGAATATATCTGAGCGTGGACGCCCAAGCTGCCCCTCGTACTCTGGGGGGGCTGAACTGCGCTCTCAAAATCTGCTCGATTCAAGAGAAGGCATACCATGGCACCCCCTGTCACGTTTACCGTGGATTTTTGTAACATCAGGGGCTTACATTCTAACCTCGATACTGTCCACCACCACCTTTAGACAGCAAAGCCGGCCTTGCTCTTTTTAAGATATCATCTCCAGTGGATACATCCTACCTTTGCTACCCTGGGTACGGACTGAAATACTCCTTTGTTCCTAAGGCTGGTGTATGCGTGTACGTTAGAGATGATATCACTTCTCGCCGCCTCGGCAATCTTGAAGGTAGGGACCTCTCCATCCTATGGCTACGTGTAGACTGCGAAACCATCCCCGCATCTACGTATGCCTCTACAGGTCCCATAGCAGTGATGCCGAAACGGACCGACTCATCGACGTCCAAATGGCTACAGACTCAGTGCTCCAGCTGGTCCCATCCGCATAGATCGTGATTATAGGTGACTTAACGCCCATCACGCCGAATGGCTTGGTTCACGCAAAACCGATCATGCGGGAAGATCTGTTCACGATTTCGCCTTGGCATAAGGGACGCAGCTGGTAACAACGCCTACGCGAATCTCAGATGCAGAAAGTCACGTGCCTTCACTGTTGGACCTTCTGCTGACTTTACATCCTGACGGCTACAAAGTATCCTTTGAGGCCCCTCTTGGCTCTTCGGACCATTGCCTGATTAGGAGTATGGTGCCACTCGTTCAGTCGCTGCGGCCGCGAGTTACAGGCAGTCGCCGCGTATGGCACTATAGGTCAGCAGACTGAGATGGAACGAGAACATTCTTTGCATCCTACCCATGGAGGCAGTTTTGCTTCTCGCCGAATGATCCCAATGTCGTTGCCGACTCTGTCGCTGATATTGTGCTTCAGGGTATGGAACTTTTAATTCCATTCTCCTTGATTCCCACAGGTGGCAAATCCCAGCCCTGGTTTGGTCGAACCTGCAAAGCGGCGACCCGCTGAAAGCAGGAATGTTACAAAGCATGGGCCAGCGACAGCACGGGATGTAAAGACCAGCTCATTAAAGAAACAATTTAACTTTGCCTCCAGGTCCCTCAAAAGAGTAATTGCTGGGGCGAAGTCTGCTCACGTTGGCAGAATTGGCGAGAGAATAGTGAGTCTCCCTTCTGGAACTCGTGCATTCTGGTCTCTCGCCAAAGCTGTCCAGGGGAACTTTTATAAGCCATCCCTTCCACCTCTGCACATAGGAGATAATTCGTTGGCCCACAACGCTAAAGAAAAAGCCGATCTTCTGGGCAAACTCTTTGCGTCCAACTCGACCCTGGACGACGGGGGAAACGCACCGCCGACCATGCCGCAGTGCGAGAACCGTATGCCAAAAGTCCGGTTTACACAAAGGGCAGTGCGTAAAGCGCTTCTTTCCCTCGACGTTCTTAAGTCGAGTGGGCCCGATAGAATCTCTCCAATCGTGCTGAAGACGTGTGCTCCAGAGTTGGCACCTGTTTTAATGCGCCTTTATCGGCTTTCCTACTCTCTTGGCGTAGTCAGGAACTCATGGAAGACAGCTCTAGTGCATCCAATCCCTAAAAAAGAAGATGGCTCGGATCCGTCCAACTACAAACCCATAGCCATAACCTCCTTGTTCTCCAAGATTATGGAATCCATTGTTAACTGCCAGCTCCTCCGGTACTTAGAAGACCACCAGCTCCTCAACGATCGACAATACGGCTTCCGTCGGGGTCGTTCAGATAGTGATCTTCTCGTTTACTTGACTTACTGGTGGGTACAGGCGATCGAGACCAAGGGAGAAGCGTTGGCCGTTAGTTTGGACATGGCGAAGGCCTTCGGGTCTATCAAGATCGGGTCTGGCACAAAGCGCTCCTAGCGCAGCTTCCTTCCTTTGGTCTTCCCAAGAAACTGTGCAATTGGCTCACCAGTTTTCTTACAGACAGAAGCATCAAGATCATTGTTGACGGTTCATGCTCCGACTCCAAGTCTGTTAATTCTGGTGTCCCACAAGGCTGTGTGCTATCACCCACGCTGTTTCTTCTTCATGTCAATGACATGCTGCAGATTATAGATTGCAGCATCCATTGCTATGCAGACGATAGCACGAGTGATGCCTGATATTTCTCGGGTAAACATCATCGAAAGCCGATCCAAACTTGTGTCTGAAATCGAAACTTCTGTATCAAAAGTTTCAGATTGGGGTCGACTTAACCTAATCCAGTTTAACCCCACGAAGACACAGGTTTGCACGTTCACCGCTAAAAAGATGCCATTGGTCGTATCATCTCAATTTGAGAGCACTTCCCTAACTGCATCAGACAGTATCGGAATCCTTGGCGTCGATATATCAAGCGAAGTCCAGTTTCGCGGTCACTTAGAGAGTAAGGCCATATTAGCCTCGAATAAGCTTGGTGTGCTAAACAGATCGAGACAGTATTTTACTCCGGCCCACCACCTGCAACTTTATAAGGCGCAGGCTCGGCCGCACATGGAATACTGTTCTCATCTCTATGCAGGTGCACCCCAGTACCAACTTCTCCCTCTTGATCGCATTCAACGGAGAGCGACTCGCATCATTGACTGCCAAGATATTTCTGATCGACTTGACACCTTGGCGTTGCGTAGAGATGTAGCTTCACTCTGCATCCTCTATCGCTTGTATCATGGGGAGTGTTCAGAGGAATTGTTTGGACTTATACCGGCTGCAGGTTTCCGCCATCGTCCTACGCGACAAAATATCCATTCCCACCACCTGGACGATTGGCAATCCGCCATTGTGCGCTTCTCTAGAAGCTTTTTGCCTCGCACAACCAGCCTATGTAACAAATTGTCGCCAGCCGTATTTCCGAACCGATACGACCTTCAAACCTTCAAGAAAAGAGCGTACTCCTACCTAAAAGGCCGGCAACGCACTTGTGACTCTTGAGTTGCGGGTGTCCATGGGCGGCGGTAGTCACCTACCATCAGGTGACCCGTCTGCTCGTTTGCCCCCTATCGCATAAAAAAAATAATAATAGGTGTTATAATACTGGTGTTCTTCTGAAGAACGGCCATTTTTGTCTCCTACAACAAAACTGTACAAAACTGTTGTACTCGATTATTATCTTTGTATTTGTGAGGCTGCAAAATAAATATATTTTATTTGTCTAATACGACACTATAGTTGACATACAAGTTGGTATTATTTGAGGTACCGAGATAGTTGAATTTAGAGGAAAGTGGGCTGTTGCTTACTCTCTATTACATCTGTATAGGCAAAATTCCTGTTGCATTGCGTGTTATCTACACCCTTTACTTTCAAAATACCCCCAAATTTTCAACTTTTGATTATGGGAAGTGCCTTTGATATATAGGAATAACTACTCTCGGTTTAGGTGGGTTTACCAAATTATAATTTGCAAAATATTAGTATTGACAGGCGTGAGCGTATGTGTGTATGATTTGATAAATAAATTCTTAAATAGGTATAAAGCCTGTCAAGACGATAAACTTCTATTACTTTTCTACAAGAGAATTTCTTGACATGTTTGATTTAATGCACTACAAGGTATTTTAAGACGCGACAATTATGTATGTAGAATTGTAGTGTAGATCTGCCGATAGATGGATTATGCGGATTGAAAATAACTGCGAGAGTAGCGACTAAACTATAAGCGACTAAAATAAAGATCACCAGTGAGCAGTGGCTCTTAACGTCACGAATTAGTCGTTATAAGGTGATGATCGTAAGTAAATGAACGGTACTTACCGATCCACGTAAATGTGACTATAATTGCAAATGTCCGCAACATGATGCTCGATGATGTTTAAATTTATATGTAGTTTATTCACAATAGCGTTTGTTTTTATAATAACTGATTGTCCTATAACTATCTGTTAGATAATCTGATAAAATTGTTTTACTTGATGCATTTAAATTATTTCCATTAAAAATAATATGATTAGTGTACCTTAAGGAAATATTTCATCGATTAAATTTATCGATACATATAAATTAGTTTTCAGATAAGAGTTTCTGAAATTTAAATGTAATCTTATTGCACGATAATTCTGAAAATTTAACAATGATTCCTTATTCAATATAACACGAATTCTGTTCATATTGTGATAAGAAATCAGTTATTAATAAATATCCATAAGGAAAAAAATACTGTTATAACACAAGTAGTCAGTCGACATTATCCTCACATAAGTTGTCTGCGTTCTTTGCTCAGCCAGTGTAGCAAACTAACATTTAGACTTGTACATGGGTCCACTGTCACATACATGAATACAGGGTAAACTGGAAGTATATTTATTCATTATTTTTTATTTATCTTTTTATTGTACACCATACAAGTAATGGAAAAAAATATACAGACATGATATTATATACGTATTACGGTATAACAATTGGAGGTCTTATCATTCACGGTGATTTCTTACAGACAACCTTTATATGGATATTATTACACAAAATTAGGGTAGTCTAAGGTGTACTATTCTAACAACATGAATATATATACTTATCATGATATGCTATACTAACATATAAGTAAATAAATATATATATACACATATATATATATATATATATATATATATATATATATACAACAATATAAATACACACATACATATATATAGGAACATATATATTTATAATGGCAAGAAGTAGTTTACCACTTGCTTTTTAAATATATGTATGGATTTGACTTGTCGCATTTCCAGTGGTAAATTATTCCACAGCCTAACTGCTTGCACCGAGAACGATTTGTCAGTGAATTGTGTGGTATGTCTAGGCATTTTCAGCTTCAAATTCTCTGATGATCTCAGGTTTCTGCAATGTGTGTTATGTAAGAAGTCAAAACGTTCTTTAAGATAAGAGGGAGTATGTGGATGGAACAGAGTACTGTAAAGAAGAGAAAGAATATGACCATTCCGGCGAAGGCGTATAGGTAGCCACTTGAGCTTTGAACGATACCGTGAGATATGATCATATATTCGTAACCACGACTATGAATCTTATGCAGACGTTTTGGAGTCGCTCAAGTGTGTTAAGTTGGTCTCTGAGAAGAGATTGTGCTAAAGAAATTTTGGTATTGATAGGAAGACCCCGTATATTGAAGGAGAGAGGAATATAAAATGGAAATGCAAACAAAAGAAATGCATATTGCTTATACCGATGTATCGGGTAGTTTAAGCAATAGCGCAAGCAAAAAACCTGAAATTAAAACTGAGTACTGCCTCTGAAATCTGTATTGATACGATACACATACGCTACAAACCGGCTTTTATGCCCCATGCGGGGAAGCACCATGATGAATCTCTCTTATGAAGAGGTATTCGATTCACGCTCACTGTAAATTAATCAACTGACGAAAAATGGAGTAGGTTCTAAATGAGTTGGTTTGACATCAGCTCAAATTAGTTAAGGGATTTTCAGTTCCTTTCTTTCTTTGTTGATTTTCTTGTTTTATTAAAGAAACTTTTTTTATTATTTAATATTGATTCCATTGTTAATCAGCGTGAATACTTCTGTATATTACATTATTATCATATCTGTAGTTTATCAGTCGCCTGAAATATTAACCTGCAATAAGCTCTATGTCCTGCAGTTTATTGCAGAAGGCTGAATGATGATTCGAGTGGGTCGTTCGACGGTCGGCGTTGCGTCTGCGGACCGTGACTGAAGAAGCGGTGAGCTGTGGCGGCGTGCTGTTAGCGGTATCGTTGGACATCGCCAACGCATTAAATAGGCTGCCATTCAGCTGCATCAGGGAAGCGCTCAGTTATTACGGAGGGCCACAGTACCCGAGGCGGCTAGTGGCAGACTATTTAAAAGAGCGTACCGTCATGTACGAGGACCAAGAGGGAAATCTGAGACGTCGGCCTATGTGAACTTTCAAGAGGCTAGGCGCTTGGCTACCAGAGGAGGCTTACTGGTGGTTAGGGCGCATCGAGGCGCTGGGCTTACGGGTGGCCAAGACGGAGGCCCTTTTTTTTCATGGGCCTCGTCGTGGTTCGCCCCCTGGCGCCTCCATCATGGTCACCTCGGTCCTTGTACCGGTTCGGGCCCCCATTAAACATCTGGGTCTGATCCTTGACGGGAGATGGCTCTTCGACGAACACTTTCTTCAGCTTGCTCCAAAGCTGGTCGATGCTGCGTCTGCTCTTGGGCGCCTTTTACCCAACTTGGGTGGACCCCAGATCGCTACAAGACGGCTTTACACGGGGGTTGTCCAGTCAATGGCACTGGACGGTGCACCCGTGTGGGCGGAGGCTCTAACCGCCCGTTGTTCGTCCCGGCTAGGGGCTCCACGTACTGGTATTGCTACCGTGGAGGCGCTCCAGCCGGTCATCGTCGAATGGGCAGAGCGGCAGCACAGGACTCTTTCTTTCCAACTGACGCAAGTCCCTTCCGGGCATGGCTGCTTCGGAAACTCGGTCGCTAGGAGGGATTTGCGTCCCGCCTGTCACCACTGCGACTACAATGAGGGCTTGGCTCAGCATACGCTCGCAGATTACCTCGCTGGGGCGGCGTAGCGTCGGGTTCTCACTGCAGTCATCGGAGAGGATCTCTCATGGCCGGTAATGACAGGAATTTTGTCGCAACCTTCTGTGAGGATGTCATCTCGCAGACGGAGGCAGTGGAGCGGGCCCGAAAGTACGATCTCCACTTGGACCCAATTTGCCGCCGGCGAACCGGTCGGCGTAAGCGCCCCCTTTCAGTGCCTCATGCCACCCTGAGTGTGGCTGCGGGTGGTCGGGACGGGTTATGTCTGGACGTCGCCTTATTGATAGGTTAACCGCAGATAGTGCCCGCATAGTGCGGGCAGGCCCTAGGCGTCCGGATGTCTTAATAAAGCTGTTCCCGGATTCCTCATATTTCAAGCACAGCATGGCACACCGTAGTTTTAGCCGGTTCGATTCCGACACATTCACGTCTACGTGTTGTAAAAGAAAGTACTAAGGACTAAAACTCTGATTAAGGCTATTATATTATGTAAATGCAATTCATTTTGATCTTCGATTTAATTGTAGGTCAGTTCAGCTAGAATTGACGCATACAGCAAGTAACTTGGCAGTCACTTGGTATAAGCTCTTCCAAGTAGTATAAGTTATGAGGGCCACTCACTTGCTGACCCAAAATTATTTGGCAGAGAATGTTATTATGGCTGTTGCCTGGAGTAACTACTAAAGGAATAAAATTATACTTAAAAAAAATGCTAAAATTGTCAGCAGGTACACCGTTTAAAAGAAAAATTGACATATATTTAGTTTATACAATAAAATCTTTGGTTACTAAAATGGTTGAAAGTTGAAAGTTGCGATTGATAATATAAGGGCACTTGTAATTTAATAATTCGGTTAGGAAGTACATAAGTGACCGACAGCAATAGAGGTATAATTTTTACGTCTTCTAATTATTTTGCTTACACAGATTAAGTTATTCGTAATACTGCACGTTTAATGTACATCGATTTGACCATACTAATGCTTAAGAATTTAAAGAATGTATATGCTATAATTTACGTTGAGAGGAAATCTTCTGTTTCTTTTTTTAAACCTTCCTCAACCTGGTTCGGGTTCATTGCATTAAATCATCTAAATTATTATAAAGAAGAGAAGATTAAATTTACTTAAAGATTGTTGGGTATTAAGCGTAGTTAAAATGAATTTATCTGATTCAGATAACTTATAAGGTTATCTAAATCTGATAAATTCATTTTCACACTAATGAACTTTTATCTATTCATTTCTTTGGGAACTTATTAATATATTTTATTCGCTGTATCTTATATCTTATATCATAATTATATCATTTAAATAGCTGTTTATACTAATTTTAACATGCTAACTAAAAAGCAGTATTATAAATATACTTAAACATATAATAAATATATAAATATATAATAAATATTTCGAAATAAAAAGCACTAAATGCCAAGCTTCTCTAGTTAAAAAGAACACGATACTTGAACTGCGGTCGTGCATGCGTCTACAAAAGATTATTACTATTTAATAATACGTACAAAAACTGTACAAATCATATAATTTTATTTACTATTATGACTATAATTTACACATTTTTGACATATTCCCTTTTTATAAAATGAAATCATTTCATTAAAATTATAGTAAAGGTTATTGTAACGTTCAAATACCCTTTGCAAAATTATTGTTCATGACGTGATGTACCCATTAAAGGAGCAATCAGCTGTCTAAGAAGCTAATGCTAACAACGGCGTCTGATTTGATATTGGACAGTACCAAAGTTCCGATACTTCAGTTTTAGGGTTCCGTACCCAACCCTACCCTACCCTATTACTAAGAATCCGCTCTCCATCTGTCCGTCTGTCACCAGGCTGTATCTCATGAACCATGATTGTTACATAGTAGACATTTTAACAGATGATGTATTTCTAATAAATAAAATACAGAATACAATACAGTACAGAATATAGAATAAAATTAATATTTAAGGGGACTCCAATACAACAAACATGTTTTTTTGGTGGTTTTTGCTCGGTATTGATAACGGCAGACGCTTGAAATATTAAGAGAATATTTAATTATTTATTCACTTTAAAAATAAGTATAATAAAACAAATAATTAAGAGGGGCTCCCATACAACAGACTAATTGTATCTAGAGATATGATTATTGTTGTATTAACTGTCTTTGTTAAATGGTCGAATCATATTGCCCCTTTTCACTGACAACTAACGTCGACTAATTATTAAAATGCAAACCCTTTTTGTATACCAGGTCTACTTATAATTTTAATTATAAAATGCATTTCAGCTGTATCACTCTAACATAAAGGGAGGTCATCAGTACGCGCATGCGTGTCAAAAGGTTGTGAGTTCGTTCCTGCCGAATGACCGCCGTAGTTCATCGCTGGGTACCGTTGTAGACTGCCGTTTCAAGTCTCCCTCACCCGGACTCCGCGTAAAAGTTCCGAATTTGAAAATTAAAAAAGTTTGCTCTATAACTTGCTTTAGTTCTCCGATGTGTTAGTGTTAAGCTTTAGCTTTCAAGATGCGGTGGAGCTTGATTGCGGTGCTTTTAATCGGCTTAGTATGTACAGGTACGTGGAAGTTTTTTTCTTTTAAGTATTAATAAGGCTACTAATCGGAATTATTACCTTGCAGTTATATCATACCACGTTATAATTTAGATTTTCAGACGATATTGAGACTGATAATTACATTGCCGTTAAATTGATTTTATCTTGTGTGAAATTATTTAAAAAAATGTTCAACTTGGAAACGTTGACTAGACAAAAAAAAATAGAACAAAAGATGACACAGATGATTTTCTCTTAAAATGAAGACTTTACATTCTTGTTACGTTTGTTTCTAAAAGGGACCCTGGAGTGCACCTAGGCTCAACGTTTTTTTTGCATCGTAACCGAACAGCAGTTATGATTAAAATTTTCTTTTCTATAAATGAAACTTTCATTTATATTTATAAAAATAATAGTAACAAAAACGTGACGTTTTCCTTTCTTCGTTTCACAACACAACACATTCAAACATATTTTTTAATTATGGCAACAGTCATATTTTAGTTTTATTGAAAATATCAGGCAGATATGGCTGACATTCATTTGATGATATCATTTTAATTATGTTAAACCAATCGTGTTTTTATATTTACATCGTATAGATACATGTTTATGTAAACTATTTTAATTTAATAAAGATTTATTGGTGTAATTTCTGGAGACAGACGGATTTATTTTTATATGGGACAGAGTGTTTATTGAGAAATAAAATAGCAGAGCATAAATACAGGTGAAGATACGAGTACATTTGCTTTGATAAAACACAGGTATCTGACTTCTCTACCAATCTAAAAAGCAATATTGTGAATATATTATAACGTATGAAGACATTAGCAAATAGCAATTTAGTATAATAAATAACTAAATTTATCTACATAATCTAACCTTTTTGACACAAAGATATTTTATCGACAAACGAATATACGAGTAAGTATTAAATAATACTTATTAGCGATCTTATAACTACTTCAAAGTTTTTTATAAAAATGTTTAGTAGATTTGTTCGGCCACTTTGTTCATCCAGTCGGAATTTCTTATACTGATTTTTTTAATGAATAAACCTATGGTTTCTTATTGATGGCATGTAAGACAATAGAAAAGAATTATTTTTTTTAGTTTTCAGTTAAGCTTTTTAAAAAGCTTTTTCTTTTTAAATATTTGTAGAAAGATTTTTTTAGTTATTGCTATGCTAGGAATGTAATTTGTTTAATCCAAACGAATAATTGTTTGGCAAAAAGCAGTGTGACTAAAAAAATAAATTAATAATTACAAGTAGTACAAGTAGTAGTAATATAATATTATATAAATGCAATAATTGACTATTAAAAAGAGAGATGCCGCCCTCTATGCGCCTTTCCAATTCCTTTGAATCCGTAAAAACGTGCAATTTAAAAATTTATTCCAAATTTCCTGGTATCCCATAATCAAGTCTTCATTTGGTTACAATGGGGAAATCGCGTAACATACATTAAAGAAAATTATATACAGTCGAACATTAAATATTATCCTTTTTTCGAAGGTGGTTAAAATGTCATAATGTTTGAAGCGTTTCAGAAAAAGAGCACATTATGACGACCATGAGCGTGTTTAATTGATAGGTCAGCCGGTGTGTCAATTTCAGTTCGTTCAACTAATGAGGTTACGCACCAATAAAATTCATGGTGAATGACGTTATTACTCTATAAATGTTGCTGATAAATACTCATCACAATTTTTGTTGATGTTAGTCGCGTAATATTTGCTTTTACGTAGACAGAATGAAATTGCGGAGGACTTTGAGCGTCATTACTCCACTAACTTATTAATTATTCTTTTTCTGATAATTATTAGATTATATTATTTATTTATGAAAATGTAAAGCACCGTGGGAGTCTCCTTAAGAAGGATATATTGCAAATGCTTGATTGAAATGCTTAAAATATAAATGGTGAAAAAACATAAAACTAAACTAAAGTAAGAACTTTAAAACAAAACTTTAAACAATAACATAAATGTGTTTAAACTTTATAAGAGTCGACAATTGTAAAGGAAAGTGGAAGTTTCTTTTTCATTCTCTCTCTTCATCTCATTTGGAATATTCCTGTGTATACAAACATTTGAACAAAGAGCACAGCTCACAAATTTCTGTTCAATGTAATTTTTTTTCAACTCAGCTCTCTTCATCGATAGCTTTATTGTACACAGTAGCCCTATAACATGCATACATTTACACTGACGTATTTATTTCCAAACGGGTAGACGGAGTCGTCTATCACGAATATAAATTATAATTATGATGAAAACGAATATAGGCTTTTTGTAACTCGAGGTGGAACTTTCTGCCTCTTCATACCTATTCCCTACAATTTACTTAAAAGTAGCCATTAAAATGTTATTTTTTGATGCGTTCTCACAGCCGATAAGAACATACATTAAAAGAAGCTGTCAGAAGCCTTAAAACTGGCCAGTAAATCACCAGGTTAAGTAACTTTTCACTAATAAGAAATATAGTACTACCAACGACAATGACCAGATATTATAAGATTTCACGGTGAGAGAGCACTAAGATCTTTTCTATTAATTCATTGATCATTGCTTGGGATGCTGTTAATATTGTAAGAACATTATTGATGTACGTCTTCCTAATCTTAATTTATTTCGTCCTCGCGACCACGAATCAGTCCTTGATTGTATATTAAACGTGTATTTAAAGGGTATAATATCTTAATATAACATTTCAAAACATATACAGGCCTTCTATCAGAACACGAAACTAATATGTCTGAGAGATAGCAAAAACATTTTTCGTGATCATAGACGCTGTTAATAGTTAGTTAATCAATAAAGTACAAGCTTAAATCTTATACCCTATGTTAATTTCTGGTCACTGTTAAAAGGATTCAAATGACACCTCGCATGTTAAGATCAGTCAAGCCACGTCCACGCAGAAGAGAAAGAAACTTCGTACAAATATACACTCAAAAACTTGACTCTTATTTCGCAGTCAGGGGACATACAGATATAGCGTTTACTCGTAACTATATATATTTTCATTTATATAGTTTTCATGGGGCAATGCGTGAAGCGGTAATACTCAAGTACTATTATTATGTACATATGATCAAGCACAATGAACTGTAGAAAACTTTCCTATACACATCGGAAATTGCCTTGATATAATAATCAAGAAGAAAAGATAATATTCGTTATGTACCCAAACCTCATTGATATTTTCTCGCTGTACAAATATTTCTAAGTAACACCATATTACTATAATAATCATATATGTTTTTGTATTTTGTCTTAATTTCTTGATAAAATAAGTCTGTGATATGATTATTTATGACACTCATTGTTGTATTCTTGCTCACTAAAATATTATCACTTACATTATGTTATATCTAAAAATAATAAGACATAATGAACAAACAAAACCTGTGTTCGTTAAAACATGTTACAAGGAGGTAATAAAAAGATTCGCATTCATCCGCTCCTCAAAAGCGGGGTAGCTGTTGCTCCATGGGGGGAGCGTTCAGAAGTGGACGGCGATTGGCTCATGACGATGATGATGATACCGAGATCACTTGGTAGTCGAACTTCGACCATGACCTTACTTATGACCTGTCCTTTCTTTAGAACAGCACCAATTAGAGTATGTTCTGCGTGGTCGAGCCCTGCCGACATTCACATTCACGTTTTGACTTGCTTTTTTTTATGCGATAGGGGGCAAACGAGCAGTTGGGTCACCTGATGGTAAGTGACTACCGCCGCCCATGGACACCAGCAAATCAAGAGTCACAAGTGCCTTGCCGGCCTTTTAAGTACTAGTACGCTCTTTTCTTGAAGGTTTGAAGATCGTATCGGTTCGGAAACTTACTGTATAACATGTTATGTACTTGATTTACTATTCAATCCATATTCATTCTTTCAACGTCCTCAAACCCCTACATTAAACCTTTTTAAATATTCGTAACTATGTCTTCCTCCAAGCTACACTTCTTCTGAATATTTACGTGTCTCTTTCGATCAACCAATTTTATCCCACACATACATACTTTGGTGTAATCTCACATCAACAACATTTACTCTACTTTCATAATTTTTCTGCATTGCCCAACTTTCACACCACACATAACTCTACACCCAGACCTAGAACAACAATTTGAGGAATACACAAAGTATTGTCCCGTGCAGGGATCAAACCCTCAACACTAGGCGCGGTAGCGTGGTAGCGAGGTGACTACCTAAACAACAAACAGTCAAAATTAACCGCATTTACTTTCTATCCCTATCTCCTTTGTATCTTCCATCATTCGATAGCACATTCCAAACAGTTCCAAACAGTATTATCATTATTTATAACACAGCTACCAGTGGTAGAGCCACGGTTAGGCATGAATTATCAGGCCGGTGTAATATCTCGGCCTCACAGAAAACGGGTTGTGAACCATTCGCCAGTTTCTTTTTCCTTAGGTTGAGCCATGCTTAGGCACGAATGGGCTGGCTCGGAAGGTGTGATACCACGGCCTCACAGAAAATCATTGCATTGCATTTGCATTTCCCCGAAAAGAGTGAGGTTTCCGGAGGCCCAACTCCCTCTCTCCTCTTTCCTCTCCACATATCTTCAATATCCTCTTTCCCATCTCTTCATCTCTCTTGTATTTTTTGTTCTCTAAAACCGCAGTAATAAATATGTAGTTATAGGCTTCACTTATGACCAATAAGTTAATTCATGTTTTAAAAAAATTTGCAATACCTATAAAATATATTATAATTAACTGCACTGATGGCGTAGCGTTTAAGTCCCCTGCGACACAGGAATTAATCCTAATGCAGAAGTTGTCTTTTAAAAAAAAAGAAAAAAATAATAATAATAAAAAATACGTATAAAAAATTTGAGATTGCAAAATATATGTACATATATCTACTTTGGACACAACTACACAACTGTTGCGGCTTTAGATCCCGATAAAGATATCTATCACATTATTACATCACATTTTGGCTAGTTTCAAGGGAATTAACTTGAACATGAAATTTCCCCATCAGTCGTAAAGTGGGAGTGGTGCCGACCAAGCCTCTAAAGATAATCTGCTATTATTGTCGGGCCGGGTCAATGTAACTTTATACTTACCTATCTACCTAAATTCCAAGAGTAATTGAAACGTCCCTAATCACTCATTTGCACACAACGTAACAACAAGAAAATTTTAAGTTATGCGATTTACAAATTCAAACAACTCTTTGTTTTGTTGAAATTTTACAAATAACTTTAAATTAAATTACTATTGTTACAATTATTTTCTCATTCGTTTTATAAAGGCGCTAAAACCGTTCAATTTTACGACGGTCATTAAAATATTTTACACTCTTACGCATATTTAGTACACTGTTATGTATAGAATAAAGTGTAGTACTCGTCAGGCGAATTGGGGACAAATTGAATTCAATCCAGCTGCAAAACTTCTAATTGGTGACGTCTAATGGACGGCACATGCTCGGCTCACTGTCTCTTTTTTTTAACGTTACAAGGAAAATTCAGTAAAAATGGACAAGGTCTGGCTAGTAGACCTATTTTTTTCTTTGATACTATATCCGAATAAACAATTTCTGAGGGAAATTTCATGAAATAATTACTCCACAGATTCAAAAGTTGATCTTTTGTGATTGAGTATATAAGTTTTGCGGGTGATGTTCGCGGAGACATAGTAATTTATATTTCTGTTTGATCTGCACCGGGATCAAGAGAAAAGTATAAAGGATGAAGTGAAGAATCAAATATATTTCTTCACTTTCTTTTTCTCGTTTCATTCATCAATCATGACCGATTCATTCATTATACGTTTCAACGCAATTTTAAATCAAAAGATAAATTAAGGTTATAGATTAGGAATTACAAGATGATATATTGTGATGATTGAATGGCCTGTTGTGTTTATAAGGATCTCGTCATGCATACAGAGAGAGAGAGTTAATTGAGTAATCCGGGCTTATCTCCTTAAGTAGATTTGATGCCTGAAGCAGGTATTATGTATTATTCGAGGGTAGTTAGTGCGAGCCTCAATGGGTGTACTATATCAGACACTAATTACAGATTTTGTTGTTCTTTTGATCTAAGTACTTCTTATAATGTACAGGAGTCAACATTTTTATAATTGGATCTAAAGCTGTTTACAGTTGTGTAGTTGTGACCATAGTAGATATACATATATTTAGCAATCTCATACGTTTTTATATACCTTTTAAAAAAGGTGCGAATGATCGAGAATATCCAACCGCTTTTGATCAGGTCAGCTATTGCAAACTCTAGAGATACATCGCTGTCGGGTGGGATCGTGTACGGTGGTTTGAACAGGCGCTAGGTTCGAGATGTATAGGATATTAACCTTAGTATCGTCTCATCAAGCATTTTCATCTAACTGCTGACGACAAAGGTTCATATTTTTCTTATGTATGTATGTATAATGTTTACTTGTCATGCTCTAGAACGGATTGATTGATTTTAAGATGCTGGAAATATTACAGTACTTACATTACTTGATTTCAGTAACGCTTTCAATACTGTAGATTTTCAGATTCTTATTAGTATATTGCGGTCTCTTGGCATATCTCCAAGGACAGTTGATTGGTTTCATAGTTACCTGTCTGGTCACCGACAGCGTATACGCATTGAAGACTCGGTCTCTTCTTGATGTGGTATTTCTGTTGGTGTACCGCAGGGTGGCGTTCTATCTCCTTTACTCTTCGCTATTTTTATAAACTCCATTTCCAAACAATTACGTTCATTCTACCATCTTTACGCAGATGATTTACAGATATATACACAAGCTCCACTTAACATGCTATCGGAAGCGATTAACATAGTCAATGCCGACCTATCACACATTGTCCAATGGAGTCAACATTATGGACTCCAAGTTAATCCCTTAAAAACTCAGGTATGTGTTATTGGCAGTCCTATGTTGGTTTCAAGGATTGACACGTCACAACTGCCCCAAATTAAGTTTAACGGCACAACTTTAAAAATCAGCAATACTGACAAAAACTTAGGAATCTATATGGATAGTACCTTATCTTGGGGTACACAGCTGCAGGAAGTCAGCCGCAAGGTCTTTGCATCAGCAGGGTTTCTTCGAAGGCTACGCAATTTTCTTCCAACTGCCACTAAGTTTGCACTTGCACAATCGCTTATTCTTCCAATTATTGACTATGCCGATGTCAGTTATCTGAATCTCACTGAAGTACAACTAAATAAGCTTGAGCGACTTCAAAATGTTTGTATAAGATTTATATTTGGGCTACGAAAATATGATCACGTTTCTGCGTTCCGTCAAAAGCTCAAGTGGCTACCAATTCATTTTCGCCGGAATACTCACATTCTAACTTTTCTTTATAACATCTTATTCAATCCTAAAACCCCTTTTTATCTCAAAGAACGGTTCAAGTTCCTTCATGACACACATGACAAATATCTAAGGTCATCGGAAAATTTGAGACTGGAGATGCCATTGCATTCCACAAGGTTTTACGACAAATCTTTCACTGTTGAAGCTGTACGCCTGTGGAATGCGTTGCTAAAGAAATTAGGCTAGCGGAATCATTAAATATTTTTAAGAAAATGGTTCATGACTATTATTTATCAATTTAGTTCTGTTATCTAGTATCTATTATTTCCATATTAATGGTATGTATGTATGTATTGTTGTATATATTTATATGCGTATGTATGTATTTTTATCTGTATGTGTGTGTGTTTGTGTATGTTATATGTTGTACATAAATATGTTTAGTTTTTTATACAAGTTTTATATTTGAACATAAGTTAGTATAGTTTCATTAAAATATTGAAGTGATCCTCCAACTACCTCTGTCTCTCCGAATAATTATAATCCATTCTAAGGTTGCCTGGTAGAGATTGCATATAGCAATAAGGCCGCCATTTGTACATTATATAGTTGACACTTGTACTGTATCTATTATATTTAACTGTAAGAATGGTGTAAAAATAAAAAGTATTCTATCTATATATCTAAGATTTTAATCGTTTTAATATTGAGATGATTTCCGAGAGTAAGATTTTGACATGTACTCCGTAAAAAAAAGGGAAAGAAAATCAGCTAATCATTTTTATGGAATGCAGTTGAGTTTTACGAATTTTTTAATCATGGTATTTGGTGATATCTATAGAAATTTTTTACTATATAATACACATCTACGGTTCGCGTCCAATACAACGGCCCGGAGTACTGTTGGAGCTAATGTTCATATTTTGCGGAGGCACGCATGGACGATTTCTATGCAGGACTATGAATGAGAATCACATCGCTGCTGAACCATATCAGGAACAGTTATACATATATTTATATAAATTGTATGTGTGATTTACGAGTGGTGGGACTCGCGTTCATATTCGTATGCTAAACTTATAAAATTCGTCTGCCATCATTTTATATTTCTAAGTTTACTTAATGATATTTATGTACTAAACGATAACTGTAATATTAAAACTACGTGCAAACATAAACTAGTACTAGAAAAGTATACAGTAAAGATAGTTTTTATAAATTATTATTTTTCATATTTTTTTCAAATTTGTGTTTGAAAAAAATATGAAAAATAGAGAGTAATAACCAACGCAAAAAAATTATTTCTTTTTTGCGTTGGTTATTACTCTGGATAATAATGTGCTCATTTATGTACAAATCTATACAAATAAATAAAATTGGAGTGTCTGTTTATAATATTAAAATAACCGTTTTTTACTAATTGCATGTGGATGTATACACGATGCATATACCAAAACAACAATTTTTAAAATTTTTGTCTGTCTGTCTCTCTGTCTGTCTGTCTGTTTGTTCCGGCTTATCTCTGAAATGGCGGGACCGATTTTGGCGGGACTTTCACTGACAGATAGCTGATGTAACAAGGAGTAACTTAGGCTACTTTTATTTTAGAAAAAAAAATAGGACCTCACATAAAAACAAATTAAACCCAATTAAAATTTTATAATATTCGATTAAAAGAATTTCATTAAAATTAGTATAGGTATTTCTTAAATACAGAATTAATAAGTTATAGTAAACTCTGCGAACTGAACAATAACTTTTTTGTTAAATAGTCGCGGGTAACAGCTAGTATTTAATAAAATTCTTCAGCTACAAAATAAATTTAAAAGTTAGATAGTTTAACCAGTGCTGCGCTGTTTTTACAGGCTTTGTTTTTGTTATCTTGATTTATATACATATATCTTTTTATATAACGAAATATTATAACGTAATTATCACCAACATAAAGATGTCTGATTATCTTGCTAATTGGCATTCGTGTCAAGAACTGATATCAATGCATGCTTTAATAGCAAACCAAACTGAACAAAAGAATATTTTTTGTGATTTATGAAACAAAACCCTGTGAAGTGGAATATGGCATCCCCATATCTTCCCGGTAGTGTCGTAAAAGGCGGCTAAGTGATTTGGCCGTTATCTATCAGACTGTATGTATACAGTCATACCGTTTCCTGTTGATGGCAATTGGCTTGGGGCAATGACGTGAGTGGAACTAAATACTACTTTGCAAAATGTGGGTGCTTAATACACCTCTGCCCTTAGGGGATACAGGATACACGTAATTGTATGTATGCATGTATGTCTTGTAACAATGAGTGGGGTGCCTAATATCTAATGTCACAAATAGTTCATTAGTATAGCTACAATTGAAAAACAAAAATGTTATTAAAAAATATGGTCCCTGTGCTTTTTTTTTATCAAACTTTAATTTTTTCTTTTTATTTTGGTTAGCTATTAAAATACGATTTCTCTGTTACTTTTTTTTTTTTTTTTTTGCTATTTTGAATATTACTTCAGCTATAGTAAAAGAGAAGGTAACGTATTTATAGACGGCAGCAAAGGCTTATTATAAATATATGGCAAGCGTTGGAGTTTGGGATAATGAACGCTGAGAATCCGTAAAGAAAATCCTGTTAAACATATTGGAATATCCACATTTTTCATCTTTTGCGAGTTCTTGGAAGTTTCTAAAGCCACAGCATTCAAAATGTAATTGAAGGCTTGCTGTATTGAAAACATTATACGCCTATTATAGCCTAATTATGTTACAGTAATACATTCGTTACTAAGTCTATTTTATTACATTCAGATGAAAGAAACCAATATATTTAATGTATTTATAAACTTCTTGCATATTTAGTAAATAGGTGGACTTAACGCTTAAGGCACTCGACCTGTGGGTGATGTAGAGAAAAAGAAAAATAAAAGAAAAGAGAAGAGAAGAAAAAAGAAGTAAAGTTTAAAAAGTGTCTGTCGTGCATCGAAATGGATTACAATAGGAAAATGTTAGACAGCAGCACCTAAAAAGAAGGATCCTCCCCCACGACGGCTTTCCAGCTTACTTAGTAGCGTAGTTAGTCAGTCATCCCATTTACAGGCCCGACCTGGCACCTTGTGAATTTCATTTATTTCCAAAAATAAAAAAAAATATCTGAAAAAGGCGTCGAAGAGATCCCTAAAGAAGAGTAGGCTTACTGCTTCAGTCAATGGTTTCGTCGCATGCGAAGTTGCTTAGATAGGAACGGAAACTACTTAGAAAAGCAATAAAAATAATCATTTATATTAAAACTTTCAGCGTGACCGACGCATATTTACTTACATATTTGTAGACATATGTATATTCATATGTATATAAACTTTTAAATACATACACGTACACCTAATATTATATAAGTGCGATAAACTGCGGATGACTAAGTTCTGCCAATTCTTCGAATAAGATTGTTTTGACTTTTAGCTTGAATGAATTCTGATTTGTGACCAGGTGGCCCTCGCTCGCTTTATTAATTGTTATTTAGTATTACTTACTATATTTCAAACAATAGCATCGTTACCAAGGTCCTCTTATATTATATGTGTACTTGCCTTTAAAAAAACACTTACATAGGTACATATATTTGTTCATATTTTTTTTTATATATATTAGCCTACCATAGAGACTCTAATTTGCCTGATGGAAAGCAATGAGTGGAGTCCAAGAGTGGTGGCAACCATCCACATTGCATGTATAGTCAATGCAGCATGGTGACCCACACTATGGCGGCCTGGTGAGATGCTTTTTCACGCCCCGCTTGAAAGACGCGGGATCAAACTAGGAAGGAAACACGTGCAGTGTTAGTGAATTCCATGCTTTCACCGATCGGCACAGGAAAGAAGAGTCAAACCGTTTTGTTCGGAATCGTATATTTTCGACTCTCAAACGGTGACTCTTCAGGCCAGCACGTGTAGTCGTGTAGAGGAAGGGAGAAGAATAATTGTATGAACCCTGAAAACATTACATATTTTTTTAGAAATGCAAGCAAACAACGGTTAACAATATAACATTTGTTGCATGTCAGCATTTATATTTCATTTTATTACATATTATTACGGCGCTAGTGGAAAGAGGAGACAGAAAAGACTGTTGAGTTGTTATGAGGTACCGATATATTGTAGGCATCTTGCAAAGTGAATGAGCAACCGAACCGCTCGTTCACTTTTAAGATATCTTTTCTTTCATCTTTGTTGAAGGACAAGTAGTAATCGAATAATTATGCCATTTAATAAAGTATTTGAGAAATTTAATTATTTCACAAGAAACACATTTTTAAATATTACATTGTCTGCAGAGAAAATATATACATATACATGTTGATCATTAACATTACCTGGACATCTTTCTTGTACATTTTCAATAGCAAAAAGAATATTAGTGATAATCAAGGTATGTACCTTTTAAAAGCATATATCAACTTATCTAAATACATACAATAGGTATATGACTGATAAAACAATTTAGTACTTGTTTTATCAGTATTATTGCACCTGTGATACTCGTATGATAAGCAGAGGGGTCATCTACAATGGTTACCGATGATGACAGGGAACGGATCTGATAAATAGGCTGGCTGCCTCAACGGAGATCGAACCGTACCCTCTTATCAGGTCTAACTAACTACTATTTAGCAATGGGTACAATATTGTATATTTTATATAACTAAATAAATATACATATTTGAATGAATGCGAATGGATTACGCGGAGGGACCTTGAGGCGAGGACCCTTGCATCATTATATCGTTGGCTACTTCTCAAGACATCAAAACGCATTGGTCTCAGCTCCGCCAAGTCCAGCTGGCGGTGGCAAGGGTACAGGGTACAGTACAAGTCTCCCGTTTTGCAGATGATGCTCCAGGCACCGGAGAGCGCCGAACGATCTCCAGGCCCCATGAGCGCTATTTTAGACGAGAATGAGACGGTGGAGCTAATAAAATAAAAAGTTTGAATTCATAAACTATAATAGTTTGTTTAACTAAAAATTATAAACATAAATTATCATCACAATCAAATAAATTTATAATTGTCAGCTTTATACTACGCGGTTGTGTTAAAAAGAGCGGTTGTAATATACAGACTGCTTGCTGAGGCTTCGGTAGCTACAATAAAATATGTGTACATATACGAAACCTTATTACTTACAACACGTAATTGTTAATTTTAATGATATTTTTATGAACTACAAATTGAGTATACTGAGGATTTACATTTTTTATTCCTTCCATTTTTGTTTCCCAGATTGTAAATTAACTGAGACTGCATTTCATATATCCTACTATAATTTCGCGTTCGGCCCTAAATATATGTCCCAAATCTTTATTTGTGTATGACATTTGTGAAATTTAATTTATGAGACTTTAATGGTAGACATTAAATTAAGGTGTTTTATTTATTTATTTAAGAATCATATCCCTTATTTATCGTAGTATAATCTTTAATCAGCTACAATAACTTCTATTTTGTGTATTCGTAACTAAAACTTTCAAACCTGACCGGTAAAGCTAAAAGGAAGAAACAGCTACATCAAACACGTACACTAAAAATGTACCGAAGGTGAAATAGTTATTGATAAATATTATATTTAGTTATTGATATATATATAATAAATGATTTATATATATATATATATGATATATATATGATGATATATATATGATTTATATATAAGTGCTTCTTCTATTTTCAGGTTTGCCCTTTATAACGTAAGTGGGACTAGATTATGGTTGGCAAAAAGGGGGCGTTTGAAACTGCTTAACATTTTGAGAACTCCTATAGTGTGGGTGTATGTTTGTACGTAATTTTACTGACCATTAATTTTCAAAATCACATTTTATTCTCGATGTATTCCATATTTTAACGTAAGATACGTAACTACGTATCTTCTTTATCGTAAAATATTCAATCTCTCCACTCCCACTTTAGAGAAAAATTCTAATCTGGATATTCTAGGATAGTAGGATAGTAAGAAAATAACAGAAGATATTTGATTCACGGCACGTGCCCAGATAGTCTAAGAATATTGAATTCTTAACGTAATATAAGCTTAGTGCTCACTGCAAATCATAAACGTGTATTGCTTGAATATTACAAAACATGTGTAGGTGCACCTCCAGTAGGTTATTTTGCAACTATGAATTTGAAAAGAAATAATAACTAAGAAGTTTTACAAAATTTACATTACAATTATATTTCAATTATATATGTATATACTCCATGTACATTATGTATTCTCGATAAATTATCCAGTTCATATAAATATATACTCAGTACAAGAATCAGGACAAAAATACTGTTGCAATTAAAAAAATAACAACATTGCATTTGAATTTTGAATCTGTCATACTTAAATTAATATTCATTGTGTTTTTTTCATTTTCACGCTAATCGGTGTGAATTTTGTGATATTAAAATGGAATTGGTGATTAAGAGAACCGAATTGCTGATTGCTGATAACATTACACAAAGTAGATATGGAGCCAAATGCAATTTATAAAACTCTCCATCCGCTTGGTGTTAGTAGATTTTTTGTGTACCGGGGTATTGATAGGTACAATGATACCTCCTTTGTTTGTGTCAGAAAACGATCTGGTCGTCCATGTAGTATTCTTATGAAACAGGAGTTTAAATCAGTTAAGGAAACAATTTGAAGAAATCCAGTCCGAAAGCAAAAGATTTTATCTCAGGAAATTAATATAGCACTTAGAATCATGTCACGTATTTTAAAAAATGACTAAGGATAAGCAGCCTTAGAGAGATGCACTAGATCTACATCTATAAACTAGATAGAGAGATGATCCGATCATTGAGAAAATGATAGGCTGGTAAAATAAAAACAAAAACTTACGTAAAGGTACGTAAAGGGAGGTCACAGAAAAAAAATTACAGACGAGATCTTTTTTTTACTATTGAGTAATATTTTAACAAGCAGAATGATCAACTTTATACTCAAAGCTCAATAGAAGCTTCCTAATTAGTCAGCAGAGTACAACTTAGGCATTATCTGACTTCAGTAATGGTTTGGTGGGTGTTAGCTATCAAGGACTGACTGAGCCATATTTTTGTAAAAATGGTGTCAAAACAACGGCAACAGTATCAAGATACGATTCTTGAGATGGTTATTAAACTTCTTAACAATACCATGTTCCATATCTAATATGGTCCTTTCAGCAAGACTCAGCATCGGGTCATGAAGCACGATAGTAGCGTAGCGTAGTTGGAAACGAACGTTGACGACATCAAAGCTGAAAACTGGCAGTCATCTAGTCCCAATCTTATTCCGCTGGATTATTATTTAAGGTCGGTTTACAGACTATGGCATGCTCTAAACGCCATGACAATTTGGAGTCACTAAAACCATCCATATTGGCAGTGAAGAATTTTTCCCAAGTTAAACGGACTAAAGCCAATGGAGATCATTTTGTATAAGCCTTATATATTTTTAATGCTATTATATTAATGTATAAATTATCACAAATTACAATAATAAATGTTTTATTTATCAGAAAAATAGGTTTTTCCATTGTAACAATATTTATGTAATTTAAATAAAATTCAGTGGAATTTTAGCTACACGCAACTATAATACGCGTTTTATAGTTGAAGTAATAGTTTATAAAAGCCTCTGTGGTTATTTAATCAGTCATTGAACAACCTGTGCTTTCGAAGATATTATTAAGACACGTGTTCGTAACGATACTTTAATAAGTTAAGTCATCGCGACTCCGCCTTCGGTGCTTACTAATGAAATTCTCGTCTTACTAACTTTATTACAATGGGTCAAGAGGTTAAATGGCCGATCTTCCGAGCGAGTTAGCGAGGGAGCGAAATGCTCTTACCATCATGTTAGTTCAATTATTCCTGTTAACGTTCTACTTTTTTTTTCATTTTATATGCTTAAGAGTTCAAATATGAAACGGCATATTGGCAGTTTTTCAACAAGTAACACTTTTTTAAGTCTAATGTTATTTTGAAATCTTATATCCTATCTCACTGATATTAAGGCCATTAAAAAATATAAATCACTTGCCGTAATCCATCAAACCGATTAGGCACAAAAACATTATACATTCGAAAAAAAAAATCACCCTTCTTTCGCAGTCGGGTAAGAACGGAATATGGAAATCGAGACCTGCTTTAGGCACGTTCAAAACATACGCACCCTGTTCGAGTTACGCAATATAAACAAATACCTATAGGATATTATAGGATAATAGGTATGTGTGTGCGTAGATTTGTAATGCGTCACATTCATTACCTACAAGTTTATATATTTATATATATAAATGTAATGAATGTGACGCACTACAAGTTTTTATATATATATATATATATATAAACTTGTGTATTATAATAAAAATTAATTCAATAAATCCAATGTAACGCATAATTTTTAACTATTTGCTTGTATTATAGCGATAATTAGATTCATATAAAAATACTACACTTTACCGCCTCATATTATAGTGCCTGTAACAAGTTACATACATATATATATATATATGTATGTATGTAACTTGTTAAAATATATATATGTTTAAGTACAAGTTAATATACTAAAGCCGATATATAAAAAGCCGTGCGTTACATAAATACTTAACTTATAAACTTTCTCCATTTTTGTTTGAACATGTCATCTTAAATAATAAAACACATTGTCTCGCAAAATATTAAGACTCTTCAAACGTAGAAATCCTTCAAGCCGTATAGGCTCTAGGGCATAAGAAATAAACATGCATACATAACATATATGCAACCGTCTGCAACTTTGTCCTGTATAACTTAAAAAAACATATAACATAAAATAAATACTCTAGAAAAACACTACGCTCCATCGTCGGGTAAAAATACTGATGTGATCTCAACATCGCGATTGTTTTACAAAATCAATTATGACATGTTTGTGTTAGTTTTATGGAATATTACTTGGAGATTCTCAATAGAGGGCCACCAGGGGAGGTAGGGAATTTGATCACTTTAAATTCCAAATAAAAAAATACATATAAACTGTTCGGCTTCGTTTTACTAACTAAAGAATATATCCATAATTTCATTACGAATCCAAATGTAATGAAAATTAGTGCGTATTAATACAGAGTTTAAAAAATAAGTAGAATTAAATAATGGTCAAAATTTAGTTAAGAAATATTTTTTAATTATATGGGTATTCTCATCGAGAAACCGGTGTTTTGGTAAATTTACCTAAGCGTGTTCATATACTGGAGAAGCAAAAATTCATTTCTAAGTAAAGATGCATTTTCGCGCCCACCTACACTCGCGTAAAAGTTAATCTATCTGCCTCTAGGGAAAATTAGTTTTATAAAGAAGCGTACACTAAGTTCTTTTCTGTACTACTGGCAAAGTGTATGCAATCATATGAATTATGATTATTTGATCACCGTGGTCACCTCGCTACTACACTGCCGCGCCGTGTGTTGTGGGCACGATCTCCACACGGGAAAACACTTTTAGTAAATTGCTGTTCTGAATCATAGGTTACATAAAATATTAAATTTTAATAATTTGCTTTTTATAAATGTAATTCTATAATGTATATGAGATGATGATTTAAATATAATTATTTATTTATTTTACTTCCATAAAAATATAAAAGACTGTTTAAATCTGTTAGATGATTACTATTGAAGCTTCAAAACATTTTAAATTCATTACTATAAATGTACATTGAAGTCTTCTTCATTACACATTTATAGTAATGAAGTTCATAGTTATTTGGAGATGCAACTGAAAGATACATATGTTTTATTTCTGAAACAATTTAATTTAGAAATTCACAACGTTTAGAATTAATCGGAGTGAGTGTATAGTGTTAGTATAAACTATTGCAATTTAAGGACCATATTATATTCCATATAAAGTTATAAAGCGACATCCTATTAAATATTTGTTATACTGCGATACGTCTTAACATCTGCCCCGTCATTTGTGGTTTTACAATTAGAGATCGCATCATTTCACAACTGTACGTTCGTTCGTTGGCTGTTCTATCATTTATATTATATGTGGAAGTCGTGTTGTCTCACTTGATGCTTGTATCGTATTGAATATTAAGTGAGCTTTGAATTTAAAGTACAAACGAAAGAACGTCTCGAATATTTTTTCAAAATTGCTTAAACACAAAAAGTTTTAATATTTTATTACTATTTTCAAGATAATTGCAACCGGGAGTCATAACACACAACGATGGTGAGGTATTTTATCAGGTGTTTAAAAGTCCTTTTACTTAGAAAACACCGAAGCCAAGTTGTTTCGAAGTTTTTAATTCCTTTAAATAAAAGTGAGCTAACCCCTTGACAGTTTCACTCAGAAAACTTCACTTCAATTTACGAGGTAAGGTATGAGAAAGAACATTACCTTACTAGAGAAGAAGTAGGTCTGGGTCGTATCAATCATTACGCTGTGTGGTTATTTTTAAAGGCCACTAAATTGTTTTTGGATAAATGTTGATGTACATATATCATATATTTTATCTGTCTGTGTATTGTTTATAGCGTTCCTACCTTCCCAGCCTTGCATATCTAGCTTTATTTTTAAGATAGGACGATTGTAAATTTTATTTACTTTTTTATTAAATAGTTCGTAAATACTCGTTTCAGTAGGTATGGTTGTTTTTATAATTTAAATCATTTAACAAAGCAATCGACTTATAAATTGCTCCATTAGTGTACCTCTACAAAAACATAAATGTGTTTACTCCGACTGTCACCCACGTTAATTTAAACATTAGTTACAAATGTATTGTATACATATATTTAAATATATACATACGCGAGAGTAGAATTACTCTTCGGACGTGAAGCAGAACGTGAGTGTGAGAAAAAAGTTAAAAGAAATTTAACTAATAACTCGGTTTTTACTTCATTTCAGGGTACTGTCTTACACTAAGTTATTGGTTTTTGTATTATTAAAAATTCAGTTTATCTACTGATTGCAGACAGAAAGGTTGGGTCTTTGGGGCTAGGAGAAATAAAACTGTATAGAGTATAAATAGATAGTATTATTTTTCTTAATTTATACAGAAACAGTGCACAGGCACACAATCTAACAGTTCCAACACATTAAAAATTCATCGACGTCATCGCTGGTCGCAGCTCAAGTAAAAAATAGTTTTCCACCTACGAAAAACGAATGAAGTTCTTAACTCAACCCGTATATTTATTTCTTATTTTTCTTTTCATGTGTAAGTTTGAGTCGGCGTCAAACATTCAAACAAACAATATAATTCGACTGTTTGCATTGACTCAATTTTTTTTTTGTTTATATATATAAGATTGGTGCAGGAGTTTAGTTAGGCTATTAAGTTTATTATTAATAATGTTTATTTTTCAGTTCGTTTCTTCTTTCATTAGTTTTATTTTATGGAAAAGTTATTAAACCTGACCATCTTTGATAATAGTTTTAACAAATATTTGTATACCCTTGACATCAAAAAAAGATTTCGTATTCATGTATACCAAAAGACACCATCTATCCTTTCAACGTAAGCAATAATATACAAAGAAATAAATATTGAGTTCCAACACACGGCACGTAAGGACCGCAAAAACTTCGGCCTGTAGAATAATGGTGGGAGCCTTCTATTACTACAATCTCTTATAGTTTTTATGTGAAAAAGGCCTCTGAATCTGTAAACAGGCATTTGTTCAGGTCGTGGAGGGATTACAAAGAGTTTTCCTCGCAGATGTTGCGCGGGCTATGACGCCAGATGCTGCTGCTATCGATTATAATAAAAACAGTATTACATGATGATTTACAATTTAACTTCCACATAAGCACATAAGTAACTCCATTATATTTTATATGTTAACTTTTGATTTAAGAGAACTGTGCGTGTTTTAGGTTATTCAATAGAGATTATTGAGAAGTAGTTCCGTGGTTTAATTTAATGTTAGGTATTTGATCTTCGTCTTTCCTCGAGTTTGCTTAAAGCTGAATAGATTCAAATTTTGACTTGACTTGGAATATGACGACGAAATCTTTCTTCTCATCTGTGTGCTCTTGAGCTTATAGCAATTTAGTCCTTCCTCAGACATTGATTATGACATTCACATTTGTGTCTGTGTTGTAGTAGTGAAATTTTGAGAAGTGCATAATTGCTTTATCGAAATCATTGATTAAAAAAGTTTTCCGTTTGTCCATCTGTAATGAAGAAAGTAGGTAAGGTAGGTAGGTTTTTTTTTTTTAATAACAGACATAAAAAATTATATAACACAGGCACTAGTAACAGCGCTATTGTATATCACCGAGTGAGTGGTGTAACCGAAGGTCCAACCCCCGCGTGGTCTTAGTCGGTTCAATTTAGACACCGTTCTACTTGAAATAGCTGTAAAAAAGGCCCATTTCCCTCCTAACGAAACGGTCTCTTGTACTCTTTACACAATGATCATATAAAATTTATTATTCATATATGTATGTATGTATGTGCGCATGTCTTATTGTATATACTATATGTGTATTCTCATTCATGGGTAAATATGTATGTATATATTGTGACGCCATGCTTACGTCACCGCACAGACAAACAATCTATAGAAGTTTTTCGAAGGAACATTGACAAGTCACAGGTAGTGGCTACGGCTGCGGTGTTCGGTGTTTTATAGAAAATTCTAGTAAATGGAGATGATTCTTTACAAAATTCGAATATAATGGAAAGTACTAGATGAAGCAAAATGAATAAATAAATTAAGTTGTAGAAGACAATCGAAAAGAATAACGAAATGACAGTCGAAATTCAACAAATTACGATCAAAATTAGGGGTATATAAAGAGGTCCAGATGCGTCTGCAGGGCAGTTCAGTGGAAAGTGCTCTCAAGTGAAGAATAAGAAGAAGAAGTGAAAAAGAAGTAAAGTGAAGTGAAGTGAACAGTGAAAGTGAATAGTGAGTGGTGCAGTGCTTCCGTTGGACTGAGCTAAGTGTAGTCCGCGGGGACAGTGTGAAACAGTGCTACGCGGTTCGTTCTGTGCAGTAAGTGTTACGCGTTTGGAATATTGTGAAAAGCAAATAAATTGTTACTGTCGTCAGTGACATTAGTTTCCTTCCAATCCCTGTACCCACTTCCGTAACAATATATTTAGTTATATAACATTATTATGATATATGTTGTACACCTCACCTACCACTCTCTCTTGACACTAAATCCATCCTAAGGTTATCTGGTAGAGATCGCTTTTAGCGATAGGACCGCCCATTGTACAATTCGTTAATGTTTAATTAAGATCTATTATAATTCCCATAGTGTACAATAAAGAATATTCTAATCTAATCTATATAAATTTATAAAAATTATCTGGGTAAAGAGCCTGACGTAGAAGCCAAGTCCTACTTGATACTGCACGTATTGTGAGGAGGTTAATGTCTCAGGAGCCCTAAAAAGCGGTAAAATATCATATAACTAACATAATAGGATACAAACAAGTACATAACAAACATATAAATACATAAATACGCAATACGCAAAATGATAAGGCAGAGGGAAAATTACTACTTTTAACATATTGTGACAGATATTCTCCTCTACACGCAGATTTTTTTTTTTTTTTTTTTTTTTTTTTTTTTTTTTTTTTTTTTTTATGCGATAGGGGGCAAACGAGCAGACGGGTCACCTGATGGTAAGTGACTACCGCCGCCCATGGACACCCGCAACTCAAGAGTCACAAGTGCGTTGCCGGCCTTTTAGGTAGAGGTACGCTCTCTTCTTGAAGGTTTGAAGGTCGTATCGGTTCGGAAATACGGCAGGCGACAATTTGTTCCATAAGCTGGTTGTGCGAGGCAAAAAGCTTCTGGAGAAGCGCACAGTGGTGGAGTGCCAATCGTCCAGGTGATGGGGATGGATATTTTGTCGCGTAGGACGATGGCGGAAACCAGCAGCCGGTATAAGTCCGAACAATTCCTCTGAACACTCCCCATGATACAAGCGATAGAGGATGCAGAGTGAAGCTACATCTCTACGCAACGCCAAGGTGTCAAGTCGATCAGAAATATCTTGGCAGTCGATGATGCGAGTCGCTCTCCGTTGAATGCGGTCAAGAGGCAGAAGTTGGTACTGGGGTGCACCTGCATAGAGATGAGAACAGTATTCCATGTGCGGCCGAACCTGCGCCTTATAAAGTTGCAGGCGGTGGGCCGGAGTAAAATACTGTCTCGATCTGTTTAGCACACCAAGCTTCTTCGAGGCTAATATGGCCTTACTCTCTAAGTGACCGCGAAACTGGACTTCGCTTGATATATCGACGCCAAGGATTCCGATACTGGCTGATGCAGTTAGGGAAGTGCTCTCAAATTGAGGTGATACGACCAATGGCATCTTTTTAGCGGTGAACGCGCAAACCTGTGTCTTTGTGGGGTTAAATTGGACTAGGTTAAGTCGTCCCCAATCTGAAACTTTTGATAAAGAAGTTTCGATTTCAGACACAAGTTTGGATCGGCTTTCGATGACGTTTACCCGAGAAATGTTAGCGCGGCCGGTGTAAAGGGCATCACTCGTGCTATCGTCTGCATAGCAATGGATGCTGCTAATCTGCAGCATGTCGTTGATATGCAGAAGAAACAGCGTGGGTGATAGCACACAGCCTTGTGGGACACCAGAATTAACAGACTTCGAGTCGGAGCATGCACCGTCAACAACGACCTTGATGCTTCTGTCTGTAAGAAAACTGGTGAGCCAATTGCACAGTTTCTCGGGAAGCCCATAGGAAGGAAGCTTCGCAAGGAGCGCTTTGTGCCAGACCCGATCGAAGGCCTTCGCCACGTCCAAACTAACGGCCAACGCTTCCCCCTTGGTCTCGATCGCCTGTGCCCACCGGTGAGTCAAGTATACGAGAAGATCACCAGCTGAACGACCCTGACGGAAGCCGTATTGTCGATCATTGAGGAGCTGGTGGTCTTCTAAGTACCGGAGGAGCTGGCAGTTAACAATGGATTCCATTATCTTGGAGAACAAGGAGGTGATGGCTATGGGTCTGTAGTTGGACGGATCCGAGCGATCTCCTTTTTTAGGGATTGGGTGCACTAGAGCTGTCTTCCATGAGTTCGGGACTACGCCAAGAGAGTAGGAAAGCCGATAAAGGCGCGTTAAAACCGGTGCTAACTCTGGAGCACACGTCTTCAGCACGATAGGAGAGATTCTATCGGGCCCACTCGACTTATGAACGTCGAGGGAAAGAAGCGCTTTACGCACTGCCCTTTGTGTAAACCGGACTTCCGGCATGCGGGTCTCGCACTGCGGTATGGTCGGCGGTGCGTTTCCGCCGTCGTCCAGGGTCGAAATGGATGCAAAGAGTTTGCCCAGAAGATCGGCTTTTTCTTTAGCGTCGTGGGCCAACGAATTATCTCCTATGCGCAGAGGTGGAAGGGATGGCTTACAAAAGTTCCCCTGGACAGCTTTGGCAAGAGACCAGAATGCACGAGTTCCGGAGGGGAGACTAACTAGTCTCTCGCCAATTCTGCCGATGTGAGCCGACTTCGCCCCAGCAATTACTCTTTTGAGGGACCTGGAGGCAAAGTTAAATTGCTTCTTTAATGTGCTGGTCTTTACATCCCGTGCTGTCGCTGCATTAGCCCATGCTTGGTAACATTCCTGCTTTCGGCGGGACGCCGCTTTGCAGGTTCGACCAAACCAAGGCTGGGACTTGCCACCTGTGGGAATCAGGGAGAATGGAATGAAAAGTTCCATACCCTGAAGCACAACGTCCGCGACAGAGTCAGCAACGACATTGGGATCATCCGGCGAGAAGCAAACCTGCCTCCATGGGTAGGATGCAAAGAATGTTCTCATTCCATCCCAGTCTGCTGACCTATAGTGCCATACGCGGCGACTGCCTGTAACTCGCGGCCGCAGCGAGTGAACGAGTGGCACTATACTCCTAATCAGGCAATGGTCCGAAGAGCCAAGAGGGGCCTCAACGGATACTTTGTAGCCGTCAGGATGTGAGGTCAGCAGAAGATCCAACAGTGAAGGCACGTGGCTTTCTGCATCTGGGATTCGCGTAGGCGTTGCTACCAGCTGCGTCAAGCCATATGCCAAGGCGAAATCGTGAACAGATCTTCCCGCATGATCGGTTTTGCGCGAACCAAGCCATTCGGCGTGATGGGCGTTAAAGTCGCCAAGAATCACGATCTCTGCGGATGGGACCTGCTGGAGCACTGAGTCTGTAGCCATTTGGACGTGGTCGATGAGTCGGTCCGTTTCGGCATAACCGCTATGGGACCTGTAGAGGCATAGGTAGATGCGGGGATGGTCGTCGCAGTCTACACGTAGCCATAAGATGGAGAGGTCCCTACCTTCAAGATTGCCGAGGCGGCGAGAAGTGATATCATCTCTAACGTACACGCATACACCAGCCTTAGGAACAAAGGAGTGTTCCAGTCCGTACCCAGGGTAGCAGAGGTAGGATGTGTCCGCTGGAGATGATATCTGCGTCTCGGTTAAAAAGAGCAAGGCCGGCTTTGCTGTCTCAAGGTGGTGGTGGACAGTGTCGAGGTTCGAATGTAAGCCCCTAATGTTGCAAAAATCCACGGTAAACGTGACAAGGGGTGCCATGGTATGCCTTCTCTTGCCCCGAGCAGATTTTGAGAGCGCAGTTGAGCCCCCCCCAGAGTACGAGGGGCAGCCTGGGCGTCCACGCTCAGGCATAATCCGTACTGAGGGTGGACGTCCAGGGGGGGATTCTCCAACGCTAGCGCTGGTACCCCCCTGGGGTATCCTTTTCGTTAACAGCGCTATCATTAGGGGGGTGGGGGATTTTGGGCCTCCGGAGACCTCACTCATTTCGGGGAAATGCAACGCAAGCGTTACTTCACAACCGGTTTTCTGTGAGGCCGTGGTATCGCACCGGTCGAGCCGGCCCATTCGTGCTTAAGCAAGCATGGCTCTACCACTACAAAATTTTTTAAGCATAATATATATATTATATAATAACATATGTTAGTGCTATTGCAAGTGAATTGTTGTAAATATAACCGATAGATTTTTGGTATCAGCCTAAAGCTTCATAATCACTTGCATCTTGATCGGATTTTCAATAAGGCCACTTACATATACATAAGTTCCAATTTCGCGTTGGTCAAAGTAAACGCATTGGTCAGTTAATCCGGTTTAGCTCGAAATTAAATTTGAAGATAATCAGCATAAAGGTGGCAGGAAGAAGATAGATTATCTGTGATGGAGTTAATAAAGACAGAGAAAACAAGTAGATAGCACGCCGCCCTGTGATACGCCAACTGTCGTTACACCATGAAGACACAGTATTCGCAATAGTAATATGCTACCGGCGACTGAACAGGTAACTATGAAACCAGTCAGTCACTATTGCAGATATGTTAAGAGAGCTCAATATGCCAAATAAAACTTCAAAGTCCACGGTGTTGAACGAATTACAGAAATCCAACAGAGTTAGAACTGATGGATTTAAAAGTATTTTTCAGTAAGTTGAGAGTGAATACGTTTTTCGTGGACCTAGGATAGAGATAGGGCGATTATCAGGGTTTCTCTTTATGGAAATAGGAACAATCTGAGCTTCCTTCTTAGGTAAAAGTTTAAAATGTGACAAAACTCGTCGATGTTTGTGGCATCTTTTCTATTATTTAAATCATCGATCCAAATATTTAAAGTACCGCAGAATCGACTTTGATTTTTTTTTTTTTTTTGGTTTAGGTTTTGGTGAACGAAGTAAATATGAAAGATAGATTAAGTTGTGCTAGGAAAACTCATCAACAGAGCATTGTCCATGTTTAGCCAAATAATGGCGGAATAGTGATTGGAAGCGAGAGTACATAAATTATTAGAATGGACAACAGACTGAAGGGTAGAAAAACGGGAGTTATTTTTTAGAAGGCCACCCATGATTATCTTTTTGTTCGTACAGTACGAAGGAATAAAGGTATACAAGAATATCTCCTTCCTTGTGTATTAAACGCAGTAGGTAGAATAGTAACGTTAAAGTAAACAGCGGCGCTCGTTTGCCCCCAATACCATAAAAAAATCCTGAGACTGAAAAACTAATTAGGTATTTTTTTATTATTATTAATGTTCGAATATAAACAGCTTAACTAAGTTATTTAAATCCAATATTTACTGTAGTTATTTATACGGTAAAACATATCTAACTTTTCAATTATTTTTTTTATTGAATTTAATTTAAAGAATGGACTTCATCAATCCGCATATGATTGAAAATAGGGGGGGCCAAAACTTTTTCGTATTTTATCAGCGTTATATTTCCGTTTTAGGTACGCATACAGTGCAGATCAGTAACAATATTTTATAAACGTTTTTTACTGACATGAATTGAGGAAAAAGGGTAAGTTTGAGAGCTGTCATCGAAATATTTGGACTTATTTATCCCACTGCTCTATGGTCGGAATCTGACATCTGCTGACTTCTGTAATGGATAATGTCGGTTTTTAGCTGTGTGTGACAAAACTTCTGTAACAACATATCTTGTAGCGCCTGTGAAAATGTTTTTGATGACCGATTGGTGTGGTGGATTTCTAGACCTGACTGAAACTGATTACAGTAATGGTCGTCACCTATGAAAGCACTATGCACAGGCACTATGTCAGATGTCGCTAGTGAAATACAACGGTTACTTTATTGGGATGGTCTTGCTTGCTGTTTAAAAATTAAGGGTATTGTGAGTCCGCGTATGAAAGAAAACTAAAGGATGAGTAAAACTGTAGAGTGAGATAGATATATGTATAATGATGTATATGTATATATAAATGATAAAGTATCGATTACATCTAACATTGTTTCATTAGACACATTAAGTAAATTATCAATGGCTTATCTACGTATTTCCGTGTACAAATACATATACAATAACAATCATGATTTTTTGTTAATAACATAAAGTAATAAAGTAATCGTACAGACGTCAATTAGGTACCAGTTTATTCTTTTTACAAAATATATAAAGAGGTTAATGCATTTTTTTATATCCTATCCTTATTACAAAAGCACGTTGTTTTTTAATTTTGTGATCAAGGTAAGATTATAAAAGATAAAAAACAACGTGCTACACAGTAAATTCATTATGCAAATTCATTCATCATAATTTAGATTGGATTAGCAACAAGCCTTTTTGATGCAAGACTTACCAAAAGACTAACCGTATGCTAACTTACACAAAGACTTGGAAACATCTAAATCGGGCACTGGAAGATAGCCTTCTTGTAATATTATTACTTTGAAAAAAAAAACACCTAATGTTGCGGTGTTACTGTGTGTTGATTTAAAATTATTCAAAAAGATTAACTTTGACTTTACTCATTCAAAGATACCTATGAACACTTAAAGAGTATGTAACACGTATTTGTATCTGTATAATATTGATGTATCTATCGTAACTAAACATTTCAAGATATTAAACATCCAAAACCAACACTGTAGCGTAGCTCTCAAATTTACCAGCCAGTTTGTGTGTCAAAGTTTGCCTTGTTTGTATTCAAATATTAATGATGTTACATAATGTAATATCAAAATAACCAAATATATTCAAACATGCATTTATGAAGTTAAATACAACGTTTACTTCATTTACGTAGTTTGAATGTTGTATAGGTTCTACAATTGTTGTAGGTAATCCTCAACAGCACTGTTGATTACTACCATACGCCGCTAGTGTTAAATGCTCTATGTCGTTGTGGCGTAATATATCAGTAGGTGAAATATGAATAGTGGCTGTAGTATATGGCTTATGTGATTGTTTACACTTAATTACTACAGTTCATTTGAATGCAACGTGCATTACAATTTACTGCAATGTTAGGGGACACGCATGTTTATTGTTCGATGTTTCTACGTATAGTACTATGTTCTGCTTCCTAGTCGTACACTTTTGGCGGAGTGATCGTGGTTTTTGCGAGACTTATTTTCTTCTGAAATGAATGAATGAAAAAAAAAAAAAAAAAACTCAGTGTTCATATCCTCACGTTTTATACATTTAATTTTTGTTCCGTATTCTAGAATCCATAACTCCATGCTTAGCTGGGCTCTAGAAAGCTATATGTTATATTTCTCAGATATCATTATTGATATACAATATGGCTTATTAAGTTATCGAATCGGGAAAAAGATAAACTCTATTTGCGCCACTTTATCACATTCATATACAATAACGATTGAATACAAGAGATCCCGGAATCCGGGTCATTCGAATATACATGTAATAAATGTTGTTTTTATTCTTCATGTACTGTTGACTTAGTTAACTGAGATAAGTTTATTTTATTAAACTCCTTAATTTAATAATGTTTGGTATATTCTGTTTAAAAATTTGCTTTAACAAAAGGATTGGGGAGTGTAAGCAAAAACTCGAGCAGGTCAGGGTTGCATACTGGTCATGTAACGACTGATGCCCGCAAATTCTAGTCCTCTAACTTAACTACTGAAACAGATTGTACTTAGTAGTATTTAGAAATGTAAGCCCTGAGGAACACTACATAATACATACTAGTTATTTTATGGCTTGTAGACTGGTAGCACAGATTTGTAACTCCAGCATTCATCACCAATTTAAAAAAAAAAATATACAGGAAAAGGGACAGAGATGAACAAACTTATAGGGAAAGGGGCCACTCGTCAAAATTATAAGCCAAGGACTGGCCACTACAAAGAATACTTATTAACACTTTTTTTTTAATAAAAGGAATTATAACAAATGATTCTTTTCATTCAAAAAATTTCGTTGCAATTATGTAATATGATATTTTACGTTTTTATATTTTGTTGCATTACATTGCATTGTACTTAACATTTTTTTTTTAATTTGGCTCCACGTTTTTTGTCGCCACACGTATAGTTCTCTCTTTATAAGCGTTTAAGAAGTTGAGCAAATTACCTTCATTAAATTTGTGACTTGCTGCATAAATAACGATAGTAGTTCGCATAAATATAGACAGCGGGCCGCATGCTGAATGTGCATCGTTGCTGTAGGAGGTAGGAGTGCGTAGTATAATTTATAACTAAAGTTTAAAATACCCCGGCAGACCTGGCCGCCTTTTGAGCAAGGCGACCCCAATATGGTTTGTGGGGGGTCCCGCCCCCCACTCTTATTTAGACAGGCGCTCGTGGAACACGTCGTGCCACGTGCGTCTTCTGCGGGACGAAAGAGTACTAACTCTCTCCCGTTCCTATTCCGCAGATGCTTTTGCAAGCATCACTGCCTCGCAGTACGAAGCTGTGTAATCTCATGCACTCTCGCTCTGGACCATAGCAATAACCATGGTCTCCAGCTGCTGCCACGAGGTCGGCATGCTGCTGCTCCCACGCATAGCACTCCACTAATGTGTGGAGTGTGGTATCCCCGTGACAGCTCCCGCAGCAGTGGCACACATGCGTTGGCTCTCGGCCTATACGATACAGGTACTTACGGGGACGGCGGTTGTCACTTGCCATCAGATGACCCGGCTGTTTTCTGTCCTCCTATATTATATGAAAAAAAAAAAAGAAAAAGGTTTAAGATTTGTATATACCACCAGTCTATGTTTACTCACAAAATTTACAAAAACATTGGAATTAGAATTTTATATTAAACCGAATTTCATTACCTAGTGATGTCGACAGTAAAATTAAACCCAATATATTGTGAAACCTACAACAAGTATTATCTTGTGAATGTAAGAAAATCATGTTCACTTAATTAAGTAAAGTAATCAGTTTGATGTAATTTTACTATACCAGTAGAAAGTTAAGAGAAATTAATTTTCTCTCGTCGTTGGGTATCGATATCAATAGCACACAGTTCTTAATATTAACTAGAAGTTTAAATCATAAGATTGCCTTTTATGAAAATCTGAGGTTAAATTCTGTAAAACCAATCTCTGTAGTAAAATTTACATATAAAACAATGGGGTAAAAAGGTAAGGTCATTATAAAAGTTATTTATTATTTACAGAATCACATGCATTTTGGCCTTATATGGTTTTTTTTTTTATATAGGGAGACAAAGGAGTAGACGGGTCATCTGATGGTAATTGACTACTTCGCCTATGAACACCTGCCACTCAAGAGTGAAAAGTGCGTGTCCTGCCCTTGTTCCTTCTTATTTTGTGGACATTTTGCCTTAATGTCATGTAAGATGAAAAAAATAAAAACAAAAAGAAAATGAATTTATTTAATAGAACCAGCATACAACAAATATAATTTTAGGTTCGATTCCCACACGGGACAAAGGTTTGTGTTAAAATAGTTGTCCCGAGTTTGGATATTCTTTGTTTCCGTTGATTGAATGCTTGTAAATACCTCCACAGGAATTATTCCTAATGTGGGAGACGCCTTATCATTTTTTATCTATAAATAAAAATGCAATCGGCATAATGTTGCAAAAATGAATGTGTTCATTTTGTATTCGGATGTAGGAATTCACGATAATTTATTTCATTCCCTGTCAGATCGGAATGTAACTCGCAATGTAGTTGCTAATACGAAAGTGTCATGGCAACATGTGTTTACTTTCATTACTAGTTTTTGCTAGTTTATAGCAGAGATTCCAAACTTTTTTTGTCTCTTTAAACTTCGGTACGGTAGACTCCATGCTGCTACAATTCTATAATATTCTCAAAAATCATCAAAATTTCAAGATAATATCTAACGAAGGAAAAGTGTCAGAGAGGTAAAATTAAATAGAAAAATCATGTATTATTTTGTGTGTGTCTTCTAGTATACATGTAGGTATACTTTATATATCCTTGCTTCAGATTTATGTGCATGTATATGTTTATTACATGCTACTATATACACACTTTGACTCTTCATTACTATCCTCTCTTCACTCCCAAGGTTTGCTGGAAGAAAACTCAACTATGGGTTAAGCTCGCCTTTGTACGTACTATTTTCCTTCTTATGTATAATTTGTTGTTTCTGTATGTGTACAATAAAGAATATATGTGTGTGTAAACGGATGTATTACAAGGTCCTACTAGCGATGCTTCCAAGAACCCCTGCAGACTTGACACAAAGTTAACAATATACATGGACCACAAGCCACTCACCTACCTTCCTGAGATAAATGTTCACCGCGCCAATTACGCTACCTCGATTTTATCTCACAGTACAATACGGACTTGAGACACATACCTGGAAGCGATAACGTCGTAGCGGAAGTACTATAGAGGATAGAAGACGTAACAGAAGCTGTCAATTAAGCAGACCTTGCAAGAGACAAGGAACAAGACCCTGAATTGCAAGAACTACTGAAGAAGGAAACGGCCCTAAAGCTGAGAAAACACGGCAGAGTATACTGCGACGTGTCTACAGAGAGAATTCGTCCATACATAACACCAAAATTTCGAAAGCAAATTTTCATACCATCCGCAATGTAAAGGAATGGTGGAGCGGCTACGTATACAACTGAAAGCAGCCATTATTTGCCATAATAACGCAGACAGACGCAGATGGACGGAGGCACTGCCCCTGGAACTCCTAGGAATGCGAGCGGCTAGGAAAGAAGACCTGAAATTATAATCAGCAGAACTTGTCTTTGGTGAACCATTGAGATAACTTGATGAGTTCTTTACGCCAACACTGTCACCCGCGCTTGACCCAGCCATCTACGTAAAACGTCTACGTCACTTCAGCCATTTAGCTCCAACACCCGCATCGAGCCACAATAGTAATAGAAGCTTTTACCTACCTAAAGATATCTGGACTTCTGAATACGTTTTTCTTCGCCGAGGCCCTGAGAATCACCAACTGCGATTTTTTTTTCTTATTTTTTTTTTATGTGTAAGCCTGCCTACCATAATGACTCCACTTTGCCTGTTGGTAAGCAATAAATGGAGTCCAAGAGTGGTGGTCACCATCCTCATTGCATGTCTAGTCAATGTAGTATGGTGACCCACACTATGGCAGCCTGGTGAGATGCTTTTTCACGCCCCGCTTAAAAGACCCAGGATCAATATGACGTATTGGCTAAAGAACAATTTGGATTTCGAAATCCACTCAGCATGCTATATTTTCCTTCATAAACTCTAAAATTAATAATATAAATAAAAAAATACCATCTGGCGTACTATTTTTGGATTTAAGTAAAGCGTTTGATTTTGTGAGTCACGACATACTCATTAAAAAACTAGATAAAACTGGCATAAGAGGCATAGCCTTACAATGGATAAATTCATATTTGAGCAGCCGAAGACAAATTACAAGAATAACTAAATTCAGTAGTAGTGCTAATACTTTACAATCTTTTGATTCGGAACCTAGGTTCAATTATTACGGAGTGCCGCAAGGGAGTATCTTGGGGCCATTGTTATTCCTCGTTTATATTAATGATCTCCCTCAAGCCATACAAAATCATCAGTGTGTGTTATTTGCAGATGATACCACAATAATAATAGAAAATAATAACTTAAAATCATATGAACATGAAGTAAATAAGACGCTTCAGAAAATAATTAAACACTTTAAAAATAAATATAGAAAAAACAAAACTTATTCATTTTAGAACAGCAAAAACAAAACAATTTAATATTTCTGTTAATTACGATGGTCAACAAGTAGAACAAATACAGAGCACAAAATTTCTTGGTGTTACAGTCGACGAACACATGACGTGGAAGTATCACATAGATAATGTTTGCAAAAAGATCCATAAGTTTGTATTTGCATTAAAAAAAGTTAAAGATGTTGCATCAAGGGAGACTGCCTTAATGATATACCATGCATATGTTTGCTCCATGATTCGTTACGGCATCGTAGTTTGGGGTTATTCATCTGAAATTACGCGAGTATTCATAGCGCAAAAAAAATGTCTTCGTGCAATATTTGGCTTGATATGGTCAGATTCATGCAGGCCCATTTTTGCGTCTCAAAATCTGTTAACCGTCCCTATTATATTCATCTACGAAGTAGCAAAATTTGTTAGATGCAATAAGGAGCTTTTTGAAATTAAAGACAATACCAACAGACGTAAAAATACTCACTCGTATTTTAAACTACCAGTACCTCGCCTAGAGATTTTTAGGGTTAGTTGTGTTTATATGGCACCACTTATTTTTAACGCGTTACCAGAGACTATTACAAATCTTCCTTATCATAAATTTTGTGCTACATTAAAGAATTGGCTAATTGCAGAATGCTTTTACTCCGTCAACGATTTTTTAATAAAGAACTCCTCTCAGTCGTATCACTTCAGAAATGCATTAGTGTAGTCAATGTATAAAATAAGATTTTTAATTCTTCAACTGTCATATATATATTACATAGTGGCAAATCAAGTCATCAATTCAATGTTTTTTATCTTAGTATGTTTTCCCAATTTTATCTGTATAATCTTAAATATTTGCATGCTACCTAAATATAGCGAAATGTGTCTCGTGCTTTTAATACTGTAAACCACCTACTGTAACCACATTTCTGCAAATAAATGTTATTATTATTATTATTATTCTTTATTCACATTATTCAATATACAAATTACATTTTTAAATATAAAATAAAAACAAAATATATTTAAAAATATAAAAAATAGTGCCCCACCGGTATCGGGTACAGGGACCAAGCTACCGGTGGTTAGGGCTCCAGAGACAGGAACCTCCTCACAATACGTGCCGTATCCAGAAGGACTGCCTTCTGCATTAGGCCCTTAACCCAGCTGTGTAACGTGAGCCTCTGCAGATGTTGGTCGAGGCTCTTGGCAATCAACCCATGAGCTGATATGACTATCGGCACAATGATTGCAGAACTCACATCCCACATGTCGACCACCTCATGGGCTAAATCCAAATATTTTATTTGTTTATCTTTTTCTGCCTTTATGAGGTTGTCGTCATGTGGAATGGTAATGTCAACAATCATTGCTCGGCCCTCTAGTCGGTCTATCACCACTATATCAGGTTTATTGGCAACAATAGACCTGTCAGTGATGATAGATCGATCCCAATATAATGTTGCACGGCTATTTTCAAGAACTGGGTCGGGCACATACCTATAATACGGTAACTCGACATCCACAAGGTTATATCTAAGAGCAAGTTGCTGATGGACATCCTGGCCACTTGGTTATGTCTGTGCAAGTACTCACCGTTTGCAAGACGAGAGCAACCGGAAATTATATGCCTGAGGGTTTCACCAGGGCGATGACATGCCCGACAAATGTCAATTGTGCCATCCTTCAGGACATGTCTCCTATAATTGTTCGTCATAACAACTTCATCTGTAATTGCACAGATAAAACCTTCAGTTTCTCCAAAGAGGTCACTGAAACGTAAACAAAGACACAGATGATAATAAATCTACATCGGGCCCGTTTAAGGCCCGATAAAAACGTCCATGCAGCTCTTTGCTCTTCCATATCTCCTGACGGTCTTTAACATTAAGTATTGCAGGCTTGCGCCAGTTCTCTTTTCCTAGACCAAGCGGAGTAAGTCCGTTATCAACTCCCACAACATCCCGGTGTACCTCCAAATTAACAGAAAGAAAGTAATCTCTAAGATTGCATATTTCGCGATTATGAAGATTATGAAGACATTTAAGAAACCACGACCCCCACATTTCCGCGGAATATACAATCTCATTACTGATGAACGTGGATGGTGTATTCGGTACGCAGTTAGCAGTGTACGGACTCTTCTATCTAGGGCGTCCAATTCCGTCTGAGTCCATCTAAGTATGCCAAAGGAGTAGGTTAAGACTGGTATGACCCAACCGTTATAGGCACGCACCTTATTACCGCCCGACAAAAGACTTTTCAGTACTTTTTTCAGACGGCCAAAGAAACGCTCCTTTAGCGATTGCTTCATAGTCAGTTCATTTATACCCAGCGCCTGTGACATACCGAGATACTTGTACGTTTCATTTGCAGAAAGACGTCTAAGGTGTGTGGAATCTGAAAGTTCAATTCCTTCAGATTCCACAATCCTGCCTTTGCTTACATGCATGACTGCACATTTATCTACACCAAATTCCATCTTGATACATTTACTAAAGGTTTCAGTTACCTCTAGTAATCTTATCAACTGGACATTACTGCAGGCAAACAGTTTCAAATCATCCATGAAAAGGAGGTGGGATATAACTTGACCATTTCTCCGCAAACGATAGCCCAGCCCCGAACCCTCTAACACAGTGCTAAGAGGTGTTTTTTTCAGTGGTAGAGCCATGCTTAGGCACGAATGGGCCGGCTCGACCGGTGCGATACCACGGCCTCACAGAAAACCGGTTGTGAAGTAACGCTTGCGTTGCATTTCCCCGAATTGAGTGAGGTTTCCGGAGGCCCACTTCCTCCTCCCCCCTTTTCTCTCCCCTCATCTCCTTTCTCCTCTTTCACATCTCCTCATCCCTCCTCTCTTCTTTCCGCTCCTTGCATCCCCCATCCCTCATCACCCTCAAAGGCGGTCAGCGCACTTGCGACTCTTGAGTTGCAAGTGTCCATGGACGGCGGTGTCACTTACCATCAGGTGACCCGTCTGTTCGTTTGTCCCCCTATAGTATAAAAAAAAAAAAAAAAAAAAAAAAGAGGATTCAAAGCCAAGCAGAACCACAAGGGGCTCAAACTATCACCCTGAAATATACCCCGCTTGATATTTATAAATTCGCCGTCACCCTGAGATTGTCGACATCCTGGATAGCAAAGAACTGTTCTCCATTGCTGCATACATGCCTCCAAGAAAGTGCATAAAGTTGTATCAATCTTATACAACTCCATCACCCTTAGGAGCCACGTATGCGGCACGGAGTCGTAAGCTTTTTTATAATCTATCCAACATGTCGCTAAATCCTTTCGTTTCCGGCGAACTTGTTGGTTAATAGCCGTGTCAATAATAAGGAACTCTTTAGTGCCACGTGCCCCACTTCTACATCCATTCTGAGAGAAAGTCATTATATTGTTCTTAGAGACATGTGTTGTTATCTTCACTCTCAGAATGGACGTAAATAATTTATAAAGTGTTGGCAGTCAGGTAATGGGTCTGTAGTTTTTGGGGTCCATTGCACTACCAGACTTATAGAGTAGGTGAGTTACGCCAGTTGTCATAAAAGCGGGCAGTGAACCTGCTTCCAAGCATGATTGGAATTGAGATGCCAAACACACATGTGAGCTATGGAGCCACTTTAACCAAAAGTTATGCAGTCCGTCCGGTCCGGCTGATTTCCAGTTCGGCAACGAACGGACCGCACAAGCTATATCTGTACTTGATATTTCTACTGGCTCCATAGTATTAATGGACTCACATGAACGTTTAACATCTCGCATCCATTCACCCTCAGTATGAGCGACAGGCATCGACCAGATGTTACGCCAAAATGTATTAGTTAGTTCAACATCTGGGAGATATGTGTCACTCAGTAAGTCAGGCTGCTCCCATCGTCTATAAACCCACCTCTCGTCCCTTTGAAAAATACGATTCTGAGTATATCGGTCTACTCGGATTTTAAATCTACGTATGCGGTTTGCCCATGCATAAACTTTCTGCTTCAGAAAGTCAATGCGCTCTGTGACACGTGCTGCATAATCACAAGAACTGATATCAGTTCCTGAAAAAGCACGATTTACAAAACGCATTACCCTCGGGCGTGTATTACCCGATCTGAAACAGGTAAGCTTGCCAATGAGTGCCCTCGCCTCAACGATACGTCGCTCAATCCTGTACTGCCACGTCGGAACATAAACCTTTTGTAGAGGAGTAGTGTTAACACGTGGGAGTTTAACACCAGCTACTCGACAAGCTGTAACCGCCGCACAATAAAGAATTGAATGTGTATCCCTGAGGTTTTCACTATTTTCTAAATAAGTAGATAATAAAGAGTCAAGGGCACACACTAGCGCTTTATTTCGTTTATGCATCGACAAACGCGGTAAATGTGGTCTATCATCAAAACTCACGTGCCGATACTCTCGAATAGCACCTTCCAAAGCGTTCCTTACTTTATCATTATATTGGGTACTTACAGTTAAAGCAATATTATCCTCCCCTCCCTCAATAGGACTAGGTGGTAGTAGTCCAGCGTCAATAAGAGTCTCCATTTGTGATGGAGGGGGGGCAACAAGGCTATTTTGTAAGTCCAAGCGTAGCCTCTCAAGCACGGAATTATCCATCAGATGACATCGCTGAATGGCCCGTACTTGATCCGATAGTCTTTGTGCCGAAACATTAACAGCTGGTTCAAGTTCCTGAAACAAAGGCAGCATATCTGGTACGCAGTACGTATCGCCGTACACAGGTCCTTACAAAGTCTTAGAGTCGCAAAGACTTTTAAAATAGAAGTTCAAGGCAAATAAATTACAGTAACAATCGACAGAATAAAACCAGCTTACTTGAATACCGAAGACACCTGCAAAGAAAATATACTCACTGCGACCATCACCGCACCATCACCAGTTGTACCATCAGACCTATTCCCCGCAGGACAACCACCTGAAGGAACCACACGGAGCGGTAGAAAAGTACATTTTCCGGACTACTATAATACCTTTTTTCCTTTTAGAGATAAGTAGTATAAATGAAGGAAGGAGTTTTTATTATTTTCATTAAAAAAGTCAAGGATACTTCACTTTTAAAATAATTCAGGGCGTAATTGGTTGTAAAATCTGGATAATCTTGCTACTATAATAAATGCGAAATAAAATCAAACCAGATCGTTGTAAAATAAATAATGAAAAGTAAATAATATCATAATCTATCTCTGTGAATAATTTCATCCCGATCCAGTGGATGAAGTTTGATAGATGATAGTCTGGAGTAGTACGTAGGCTACTTTTAGTGACTCAAACGAAGTAGGGGGCAACAACTAGTGGCTAATAACATAAAATGACTCATGTTGTTTGTAATTTACAATGTGAAAATTGAATATTAAACTTATTCGTTTTCATTCCATTCTTTTGTGATATGAAAACAATATTTTTACTTCACGAGACACCTCTACAACAAAGATTTCAATCTTTCAGGAATAAGAGTACAAGACACAAAGAAACTAACGCTAAGATATTTATTAGTTTGTTTACAAGTAGTACATCTAGTCTACAAAATTTGTTTGAGTACGTTCATATAGACAAAATAATGACAATATGAACTACCGCCGAATCCAATTACAATAATTGAATTTTTAGAGTATCTTTATTGTCGTTCACGAGGTGTAGGTTTTGAGTAACAACATAGAATCGAGAGATCGATACGATATGATTTTGTCGATATTAACTTTTGACTAGCCATTCTCCGCAGTCACCTATTTTTATGGTTACTGCATCGTTCCTGGGGTTTGTTAGTATTATATTATTTGTGAAACCCGTGACACAACTTGGTGTAACTGCAATGTTGTTCATTGAAATTAAAACTGACTCTCCTTAAATGTCATAAATAAGATTTATGAAGTATGGTAGCAAAAAAAAGTAGAGTTTCCAAAACTTCACTCAAGTTACATAACTTTTAAAAACCATTCAAAACAGAAAAGGCAGTCCGTCTCCGTATTGAAACCTCCTTACAGTTTTCACTTTACATTATTACAAAACAGAGGCAGCTTTATAAACAGAAAGATTAAAAACCAGTTTCATAATATACTAAGTATTTTTTTTTATATTAATTTTGCCATTATAATTACTACAACCGTATATTTTGTAGTAATATATCTGCCCTGCCGTGTTATGTCTCAGCTCCGTGCTTTACCCTTTCACAGTACATAAGCGTGCCATCAAATAACACACAAATCGTTATTCCGTTTCGTTTCGTTATCCGAACACAAACACGATACGTTGGCTTGATGGTAGGCCTTGTATTTGCAATGCACCACAAAGCTGTTTCGTCTCAAATGTTGGAGTAAAGATATTTTTGTAATGTAAAAGGTTTGACTAAATACAAACTTCTATTGCGGTGAAGAAGAAACGGCTCCTTAAACTCGATAGTATATATTACAACTTAACCTACCCAACCTGTATAACGGTGTAAAACTTATCCAATAAGACCCTACAAGTTGCAACCCTCGCCTTATACTTTTCTCGTTTTATTTAAAAAATGGTTAGAAAATCGACAGCTAAGATGTTTTAGACTATTAGCTATATTTTATATCCTATATATAGAAAGTACCAAGTTCTACGTGCAAAATTCTATGAGGTTTTTAGCAAATATACAAAAGTCCATGCTGATAATACTGGTGTAGGGGCAATAAGCAATACAATAGAATATTTTCTATTGATTTATTTATTGCTCCTAAAGCTAAATAGTTATAAAAAAACATTTGAAATAATATACTCTTATGTACACTGCAGATTAAAAACTTAAAAACATGAAACCGGACAAGTGCGAGCCTGACTAACGCACCGAGAGGGTTTCATGAGAAAACGGACTTCTTTATATATAAAAATAAGCATGATTAACTTTGAAAAATGTGTTTATCATGATTAATTGTATAAGGTTGTATTTTTCATCCCTTAATTTTATACACAATCAAAAAAAAAGTACAATGTTGGTACAATCAATTCAAATAAAAAATATATTTAAATCTTTTCAGAATATGGTGAAGATATCACGTAACATATAACGTATCTACTAATAATCTTTACTCTAGTGTTTCACTTTAGAAGTGGACTATTATCTTCAAACTTAAATGGGAACAACGTTAAGAAGAATTACCTAAGTGAATTAAATGAAAATAAAAAAAATAAGTTATTAAAAAATGTTTTAAAATATCAAACAAATAAAAATTTATTAATTTCGTGAGCAAAGTGGCGTACAGAAAAGCCATCTTAAAACAAGCGAATGAAATTTTAAGTTACTGGCTTATCGATAGGACCAGCCACATCCTCTCAGAAACAGGTTACCGCTCAGCATTTTTGCTGATATGCTAGCAGCAGACGTCTGCTTGGCGAGAGCGCAGATTTTCATCGGCGACCAGTAGACCAATCGCTTTATTCGTGTTAAGTCATGCTAGCCTAGCATTTTTTATTGATTTTATTTATTCTTATTAACTTTCTTGCTTAAATAATAAGACATGTATGATTGTTTTATAAGAATATTTTGGCACAATTACACAATGTAGATACAGAAAATATATTATGAATTGTTAAATTAGACTGAAATAATTATTGTTAAGTATATTTTTAGTGTTTTTGCTTTTGTAAGTTTATACTATGTAGTATTTTGATCTTCTACATTAATATTTTATTTTTATTTTACTTGAATAAGTAACCATCTATTTAAAAAATAACAGTCAAGCGATCGCCTGAAATACAGGTTTACTAAATAACGAAGTAAGTTAAGGATTTGTGTGTGTAAATGAAATAAATAAACATTATATTACTTCAAAACATTTACTAAAGTGGAAATTGCAAAAAGAAAATATACCTCTTCAATAAAATAAAATATATTTCGAAGTCGGTTAAAATATATTTAAACCGACTGTAATACATTAATAATTGTCTCTTTAATTTTTCTTACATACATATATCATCACAACTATTAAGACGATTCAAATGATACCTCCCATTTTTAATTAAAATATCTGAAAACCATTGGCCATCTATGCGTAGATCTATTTTTAAATATTGTTTAAAAAATAAACAGTCTTTCTTGCAAAACCCAGCCGACCTAAAACTGGAGTAACTCATGAAAATGGCTTATCAGCTTCAAGGGACTATCGACGTATATGATGTTCATATCAAGGTCATACATCCATGCGTTTCAGACAGTTTGTTCAATAAGCTGGTTGTGCGAGGCAAAAAGCTTCTGGAGAAGCGCACAGTGGTGCAGTGACAATCGTCCAGGTGATGGGGATGGATATTTTGTAGCGTAGGACGATGGCGGAGACCTGCAGCTGGTATAAGTCCGAACAACTCCTCTGAACACTCCCCATGATACAAGCGATAGAGGATGCAGAGTGAAGCTACATCTCTACGCAACGCCAAGGTGTCAAGTCGATCAGAAATATCTTGGCAGTCGATGATGCAAGTCGCTCTCCGTTGAATGCGGTCAAGAGGGAGAAGCTGGTACTGGGGTGCACCTGCATAGAGATGAGAAGAGTATTCCATGTGCGGCCAAACCTGCGCCTTATAACGAAAATAATATTATTAACTATATAAGACTTTCGATTTATAGTACTTTTAGATACCTATAGGCATTTTATGGGATTATTATTAGTTGCATTTCCCTGAAATGAGTGAGGTCCGGAGGCCCAACTCCTCCTCTCCTCTTTTCTCTATTTGTGTACAGCAAAGTATAAATAGACCGAATATAATTATGAAGCCTTATGTTCAAATGTGTAACAAGAGATGTGTAACAAGAACCTTTACGCAATTATAAAATGAAAATACTGAAAGGAAATGTTCAAGGAATACTGAGATAAAATATTACAAACCAATAATATGGAAAATTTTGTGATTATTTTACACCCTAATTGCCTAAACGTGTGTTATCTGTCGAATACTCATTTCAACTACCGTCTATACAATTAAGGATTCCTGAATTTGGATTGGTTGGTGGTGCTTATTTGATTTGTTGACGCATTCCTGTTTTAGAATAGAAAACGTTTTTTTAAATATTTATTTAAAGTCTATAAAAGGAATCTGTCATTTCTTTCTATACTTCTTTGTACCTCAAACTTTATATAAAAGTGTTATACCTACTTCATTAGGATGCTACCCAAGTTTTGCATAGCTTTTAAACATTTTTATACAAAGTATATATTCCAATGATTTTTTAAAAGTAAAATTGATTTTACCATAAAGAGTGACCAAACAATGATCTCCTTAGAAAGTTTTACCTTGGGAGGTCATTATGTTATAGTTCTCAGCTTAGCTTAGCTAAGGTGGGCTACTGTATAACATGCATACTAAATAGGTTTTGGAAATAACATTACAATATTATAATTAAATGATTGACAAACTTAAACAGTCTTCTTTTATATTAGCCCCTGTTAGTATCTAACACAAATAAAGCTTCTACGTCTCTAAATACAATATAAATTGAGAGACCAACATTACTTGTTGCTTACATTTCACTTAATGAAAGACGAATGAAAGCTATATCATAGAAAAACATAGGTACAATACAATTCCAGTATATTCGCAGTAAGCTGATAATCGTATCGGTATTCGTATCGTATTCGTATTAGCACTTGTGTAGAGTATTCCTAATCCTAAAGGTTGCCTTAATAACGTTGGTGTCTTTAACACCGAAAGTTTTTACTTTATATGAAAATAGACTTCTTAACTTAACTATATTAAGCTAATAAGAAGTGACGCTGAGACGGCGAGAGATGAGAGAGATTTTATACAGCTTGCTTTGAGGTATTGTGATATTAGTGTACATGTATGGTGATTGTTTTCTTAGCAATGAAGGTCGCCAAGTATTGAAGGCCCATGTAAATTTTAAATCCTAAAGAGGTCTCTTCTACGGAGGAATAACGTCTTAATTATAAGACGTAATTTTACCATCTCATTAGATTTTATTTTATATATTTAAAGCCTATCAGTAGAATATTTGAAATGAGCAGCTGACACACTTATTTCTTCAGTAGTAATAATTAGTTTTTATGGTGAATTCGATGTTTAAAAATATGGGACTTCTGCCAAGCAAGTAAACAAGTTCTAAGAGATGTATGACTGATCATCTGGGTCTGCATCGATTGGTCTGATGACGTCACGGGCGACGCGATGGCGCGCCAGGCTGTCGCCAACGCACCCCGCCTGATAGGGGATGAATCCTTTGACCCCAATAGTACACATTTATAGTAGCAAAAAATGATTATTTTCTCTAAGGTACTATCGTTTGAAACTACATGTTATAATCAGTCGAAATGAAACTACTTTAATGTTCAACTTTTTTTATGAATGAGGAAAATACTTCTGATACTTTTTAATCACTTATATTTTTTAAACATTATAATCGCAAGTAGGGGTTAAAAATTTAGAGAGTATAAGTTAATTTGTTTGTTTCTTTGTTACGCTACAACGCTCGTTGCAATTTCAATACTCATTCGTAATGTAACGTAATTTTAAGAATTATCCTCTACCTTACCTTCCTTTCACCATCAGCTCAGCAACATTAGACGCAAATATCGTAATAGCTTCAAAAAGTATAAAAAAATCTTTAAGGAGTTTCCCTCAGATCGCATGATCACACCCGTGGCAGTCCGCTATTTTGAAAAAAAAAAATATTGATCGTTTTGTTACCATTACATACATACCACCATTACGGTAAAAGACTTTTTAGTCACTTGTTTAATGTTTATCGTCTATTATCATGCATCATTGTTACTTGTCTGTCAGTTCACAATCGGTTCAGTAACAGATAACAGACATTTCAGGTTTTGAATGGTTGTGAAGGGTTTCCCTTAGCTATCTAGTCATATCGGCGGCGACGCGCTTACCAGCACCTCATTAGCCACCACCCTGAGTGTGGCCGCCGGTGGTCGGGACGGATTTTCCCCTCCACCCTCTATACTGGCCAACCGCGAGGAGGCAACGTCTTGGTGTGCACGTACGTTGCCTAATTGAAAGTTACCCGAAGGTGGTGCCCGCGCTTTTGCGTGCAACAGGACGAACTAGGAGGAGTCCGGATGTCTTACAAAGCTGTTCCCGGATCCCTCCTATTTGAATCGCAGTATGGCACACCGTGTGGTCTTAGCCGGTCGGATTCCGACACACCGTTCCACCGAAATCCCCAGTAGGATGACGGCCCAAGGATAAAAAAAAAAAGCTATCTAGCCTATAAGCTTGCAATATAAAAACTCAATGGTTATCTTTTGAATGCATTGCCGTAAGAATTTTGATAGTAATTACTCCAACCGTTTGTAGACTTCAGTATTCTATATTTGTGTCTTACTTTCAAGGACTTGTGGCCTATATCCAGGGAATGTTATCATAAACATGTGATCAAACGCTGTCTAGACAATTTGGAGCTACAATTGTTATTCAACCTAACTCTCATATGATAATGAAGTGATAGTAAGAATACAAGAGTACAACATTAATAAATAAAATGTTATGTACGACATAGACACGTGCTACTGTGATTGATTACTGATTGTAATGAAATATATATTCTACGTTAAATTGATCGAAATTAAATGATAGTAACTATATGTGCTTAACCAAGAGGGAAGAAAAATTGGGATGGATGCCGATCTTCATTCATGATATGTGACTCAAAATAAAGGTAACATAAGCCTCAACATATATGTTAAGTGATGAAGACCATACAAACTTTAATATTTACATTAAATTTAAGTAGTATATACTTTTTATTGACGAAGGCTTTGTGACTATACAATGTAATATCACGACAAATATAAAATACAGTAACCACCATAAAAAATAACGAAGTAAAGTAGTTAAACAACGCTAATTTAACACGAACGATACATTTTTTTTAAAGACAACTTCCTCATGAAGGGCCAACCCACGACCTCTGGCTCGGCTCAATAATAACGTATTCTCTTTTATGATGGAATTCACAGTATTTTCCTACTAATAACAACAAAAGGAAAATAAAATACATAAATACCTTCCCTATCCAGAAACTTCTTTATCCCTACAATAATATTACCTTGCCGAAAGCTTAACTTTGACAAGCTTCGATTGATGGCCGCACCTCAAAAGTTAGTCCTTTATCGGTATTGTACCTCAATAAATACTCACCGGCAAATGGTTAGTGAACAAATCAAACTGTCAAACTGTCTTGCGGATTTTTGGACCTTGAATGTGTGAACTATCCTGTTTCTTTGCTCCAGTGACCTCGGACTTTCACTATGACGTCACACGTTTGGCGCCGCTAAGTCCCGGCGGGGTGACGCCTCCTCCACACCTATAAAATTTTGTGTAAAGTTTTTATGCCAAGTTGAAGATGTTCAGTTAAGTAAAATTGGGACAGCCAAATGTAGGTGAAATTTTCTCGGGTGATAGTTTTAGAGCAGACTTCACAGTCCTTACCTGTAAGAGAAAAAATTGAAAACAGTAGCGTAAGAATATCGTATGACAATTGATGCATCGAGTGTGTTTCCTATCATGGCATAGCCTAATTTATTTAAAGTATTTTCTTTTCATAAAATTTAATTTAAAAAATGTGTCCCGATTATTCTCTAGTGTCGTACAGTACTATATACTAACTTACGTACATATGCTACACACATCACATCTTCCGAGGTCATGACATGTTTATGTTCTAATCTGTAAGTAAGACATCTGCCTCGTAGATTTTCTAACCCTTTACAGTCTTTGGCTCCGTGCGGTACCTAGCGTCGTCTAGTTTGTAAATGCAGAAAATATCATTCGTATTAAATAGTAGCTGATAAGTAATTTATCAGGACTATTCATAACCTCACTTTATCACACTGTAAGCATGTATGTAGTTTTTTAATTTAAAATTCAATCTTCTTTTTTATGTGATTTTATGTATATTAACATCGCTTTCTAGAATATTTATTTAACCTATATATAATAAAGTTAAAATATATACACAACACAACACACATGCGAGTGTGCACAACACTGTTTGTGATGTGCACACTCGCAGTAAGACATCAATGTAAAAGTAGGAAGGTCCATATTCATCATGTTAGAGTAAAATTATTTGAAGTCTGGCAACATGGTAGATAGTATAATAACATGGTAGAGTAACACGGTAAGCAAGTAAGTAGATATTCAAGATTGAGATATCTTAAACTAGGTCATTAAATGTGTCCTTATATCTTACGTCACTAGAATACACCTGCAACCTGCTATATGAGATTCCCCAAACAGTTTTAAATAATATGTATGTAGGTTATTAGTTATATAGAATAGGTGTATAATTACAAACCTAACCACTTCTTATATTATATTTATTACTTTCAAGTGAGAGCTACTTTCCTTTTTTTGTCTATTTAATGGATAGATATTTTGAACAACATACTTTTGAGTATAATAGAACTATGAATAAAAAGAGGTTTCTACCCACCTTATAATACGCTTGACGTACGTACCTTGGCGTACATTAGGCCCTTCCAATGGTCGCCTTTCAAGCTTGTGATTACGATTGAAAGACTATTAATATACCTAATGGGACCGTTAAACTATACTCACCACGTACTAAATAAATCTATGAGAATGTAGCAGTATCGCACTAATAAACTATATTCTCTACAGGTTCAGCTTCATATTGAAATTATCCCGGAACAATACATATGTTATCTAGATTGAACGTAAATCTAATACATGGTGGGAACTACAGCTATTCAAGCAAGTTTCATTAACTTTCAATACAACGAGGTTATACATATTAATATATAATTTTGTTCTAAAATAGAATTGTGGCATCCATTGCGACTTTAATGCAATACATTTAAGTTCAAACTCAATTGACAATGCAATCGGTATATGCAAATAAAACATTGTGTTTAATCTCTATTAATCATCTGAAACCATGTTTTAATTACGTCATACGTCGACAGCGGCGCCGGCATGCGGTAGTACGATGCAAATTTATGGAAATAGCTCTAATATGCATTCAGTTAATGACAATTTTATAACATACTAGCAGTGTATATTAGGTACTAAAAGGTTATTGTTATCTATTTGCATGAAAGAAAATAAAACATTCAACCAGAATTACTATTCTGCATGTATACAGTAAAGTGACAAACACGACATAAAAATAAAGAAAGAAAGCATTTATTGTGGCATTTACATTACAGCACATAATTGTTACAATCAAATAAAAACCATGAGTAATTATAACGCCCTGTGCGATGCCAGAAAAGGCACCTATCCCAGCATATTGCTGCAGCCGGAGACTGCATGACATTTTTTTTATACTAGCTACTATATATTCTTTATAAAATACTAAAAACAATATAATGTAACATTGTAACAAAGTAAATAGTGTACGTAAAGTGTTCTTGTTAAATTTTACGTGTATATAATTTTAGTATATGAAGTGGAGCCAAAGTGAAAAGTGTTTCAAGTCGAGTCAAAGATATTCATTATCTGTGTTTCGCCATTCTGTATTTCGATTTATTATAGACCTGTAGTTTTTTTTATAAACTATAGGGGACAGAAAATCGGATGGCTCACCTAATGGTAAGTGACAACCGCCGTCCATAGACACCTGCAACTCAAGAGTCGTAAGTGCGCTGCCCGCCTTAGAGGATTATGAGGGACAGGGGATGCGGGGAGGGGAAAGAAGAGAGGGTGATGAGGAGACAGGAAAAAGGAGAGGGGGATGGGGGAGAGGAAAGGGGAGAGGGGGAGTTGGGCCTCCGGAAACCTCACTCATTTCGAGTAAATGCAACACAAGCGTTACTTCACAAACGGTTTTCTGTGAGGCCGTTGAATCGCACCGGTTGAACCGGCCCATTAGTGCCAAAGCATGGCTTTACCATTGTATTAAATACACAAAATTTTGACAGTCAGAAGTCGATCCCACTAATGTAATAGATTGACGCCCGTATTGCCATCAACCTGGCACTTTAGGAATTATTAGAATGAGAAAAGTGGGAGTATATTTAACAGGGAATGTAAAAACATGGGAAGGTAATTTGAGGAACGGGATCTTCTTCTTCTCTGGTGAAAAAAAAAAAACTTATTAAGTTCAGTTCAAAATTTGGTGATCATAATATTTAGGGAAGAAAATATGTTACAACACATTTTAGTTGTTTAACAATAATTAACATGAAATCTAAACATCATGTAAACATGCGGTATGGTGGATGAAGGACGAACATGGCGACAGATTATAATTACGCGAATGGGAAATTCAGTTCGAGGGTACTAAATCCCTTTTCAAAATATTTAATTAAGGTTGGTTTACATGGTATCACTGAAGTTTTATTCAAAAGCTTTTAATAATCTACTTCCAGGTATGAAGTAAAATATATGTACGTAAAAAGATCTAATAAAAACGCAATATGATATACACTATTTTATAAATAAAAGTACAAAATAAAAAGCAAAACACACGTACAATAACGCTAATTATATAGATTATCGTTTTAAATATTTTACACACTATGTGTCTTAAATTAAATAAAGGATTATTTTTATTGTTACATAGCTATATCCTAGTTTTCCATTTTTATGATAACTTTCATGTTTTAAAGTGTAATATTGACACTGTAACTAACGTTTGTTTCTCTTAATTCAGCTTGCGTACCTATCCTTTTCACTTTCGCAACAAGTAAAATGTGTACTAAAAGTACGCTACGTTATTGTAAGTAATAACAAACAAACGCTATACCTAATGGATTAAATCCTTGTCGCGGGGGACAAAAACACCCAGACTCAGAATAATAATTTGAGGATCACACGGAGTGTTGTCCAGTGCAGGGATCGAACCCACAACATTCGGCGCGGCAGCGTGGTGGTGATGAGACCACATATGGAATCCAGATTTTCTTTTAATGCGTGAATGACTTTTACTCGATGAGGCGGTATAAGTGGATTTAAGGAGCTTATCGATTTCCGTCATCAGAATATCTATAACAGAGCTATCAATGAACGAGTATTAAAATGGCAAAAGTGCATTGATACTACTTGCAAATGAAACTGCCACTTTACGCAAAAAATATCGAAGCTATTATTTCGCTCCCAATTTAAGTTGCCATAAAGATTTTTACTGCTAAGGTAGTCTCTTAGTAGTCTCTTAGCTTTACCCTCTCTATACACATGTATATGAAATAGCTATTTTTATAAAATCATATCTAGAACTCTTTGGGACTCTCAGACACTGTACACAGTGCTTCACATACGTAAAGCAAATACAGCTTCATTGCATAAAAGCATATACTTCATGGCCCCAGTCATCAAAAGCAAGATACCTCATGAATTTAAAATAATAATAATATAACATTATTTAAGAAATGCCTGTTTGAATTTATAACAAGATACTATTCAGTAAGTGGCTTTCTCACAGGAAAATAATATAGTTCCTAGTATTTTAATTATATAACAATATTGTAACATTCTTATTATTCGTTTTGATAATTTATTATTAATTTAAATTTATTGGTTTAACTCTTTCGTAACTAGAAATTGTAAGATTTAAAATTGTGTAATTTTCTAGTCATTTTCCTTCGATTGTATATTGATTACTTAAATCATATTTTAAGACAACAGTTGAACTGTACCTATGAGACATTACGTATGTTGAAGTTTCATAGACGCTATTAAAATTATTTATTAAAAAAAATTACGAATATTTACTTCTACCAGGTACTTCTTAAACATTTGAGTTTTTGAAGCGAATAGGTTCGAAAATAAAAAGTAATTTAGGGGTTAAATTGTTTTGGACACGTGAATCGAGCGTTTTAGTGACTGTATTATAAGTTTCCATACCATACTTTCATAGTTTATGTTATTTTGTATTGTTTTTATTGTAGTTTATCTTAAAATCAATGAAAATAAATTTTGCATGCCAATGTACACCTATGATCAGCAAATAAATGAGTGAGGTGTCATTTAAACAGTCTTAATAGTAGATATGATACAGGGTACATTTCTAGATGATATCAGCAAGGAAAAGTACAGCAGCAGTTAGAAATGTAGGTCGGCTTTATATTCTTTAAATAATTCATTTTATTCTATATATAATTTCCCTTGATATCAATTAGAAACGAATACCGGAATAAGTATGTGACATTTATACATTTAAATAAGGCTTTATCGTACAACCGTACCAACTCATGAATGCATTGTGTCAATGTGCGAAGCGACTTTTACCTATATTGTATACGAGTACTAAATTTTGCTATCTATGACAGGGCGTTTGACAGGACAATACGTTACGATGGCACAAAGTGTAAACCGATGACAACCACTTTTTACACAAAAGGAATACTCTTGTCGCCCCCAAATAATATTTTTTGTTGTTTTTACGGACCGCTTCACAATGAGCAGTTTTTTACGATATCGATTTGCAGATTTAGGGTTATGTTTAGAAAAAAAAAAAAACAACAATTTGTAGGCACTATTGTTAACTTTTAATTCAGTCGTTTCTCAATATAAAAAAGAAATAATAGAATCTGATCCCACCCATGGCTCCGGTTGCGTAAAAGTTATTTTGTCTATTCCTCGTTAATAGTTTTATTTTTCTAGATAAGGGGAACTCTAGGTCCTTCTATATACTATTTTGAAGGGTAATACAAAATATCCTGATGATCGGTTCAGTGAATTAAATACAAACAAACAATCAAACTTTCACATTTATAATCTTGGTTAGAATTAACTTGACTATAACAACAAGCAACAAGCTCGCAGAAAAAACGTTATCTATTTGTTTATATATAAAATAATTCGTTTTTTGATGTACATTTAAATGAAGATAGTGTACACAACCAATTAGTTAGAATATACTTATTACTGTACATTTTCTGAGAAATACTTTCTTATTGCTTTATATGCTAGGATTAGTAAATTGTAGTATGATTCTGTATCAATCCTATCAATTTGTAACAAGTATTTTTTTTTTTGATATTATAGGGGGGCACACGAACAGACGGGTCACATGATGGTAAGTGACAACCGCCGTCCATGGACACCTGCAACTGGAGAGTCGTAAGTGCGCTGCCCGCCTTGTAGGATGAAGAGGGATAAGGGTATGGGGGGAGGGGAAAGAGGCGGGGATGACGAGATGTGAAAAGGGGTGGGAGGTCAGGGGAGAGGAATGAGGAAAGGGGAGTTGGGCCTCCGGAAACCTTACTAATTTCGGGGAAATGCAACACAAGTGATACTTCACAACCGGTTTTCTTTGAGGCCGTGGTATCGCATCGGTCTACCACGGCAAGCATGGCTCTACCACGTAAAAAATAGGAATTAGACTAGTTGGGTTTCTTTTAATTATACACAAACATATAATTAAATGCAAGTAAAATACTTTAAAAATACGCTGTATACTGTATACTATCAAGTAATATTAATGATGCCCATGTTCGAAAGTGCCAGAACCATAGGAATAATTTGACAGATAAAGTGTCAACTTAGATTATGTGTTTAATATGTAATATATATAATGTACATAATATTATGAATGTAAGGCTACCATAACGACGAATGTTTAAATCATACTGAGTTTCATTAATTATTAACAGAAATGAATAATTTGAAATGCATAATGCTTTGTGTAGGCAAATTAGCACGCATATTCCAGTGACAGTGGTGTGTGGAACTGTAAGGGTGGCATTATCATGCATGCGTAGGTTTAAATTAAGTTTTCTGGTATTTTCATTCATTTGTTCAAAAACAAGGACGTCATCAATTCAATAAAAATGTATGTTATTATATATCTTTGTCGTTTGTGACTAATTTGAATTTCTTATTTTATTGGCAGGAACTGTAGTCAAAATTGGTTAAACTTTTAAGAAAATATTCCTCCTATTAGTGTGGAAAATTAAGAATACACAAAATGAACAATTCTGCTTGTACAATTTATCATTATTTAGGCTATTGTAGTCTACACTCCACGACTGTGGTGCGGTAACACCCGTCGTGGCGGATTGGCAGGAGACGAGATATGATTTGCCCTCCTTCCGGTTGACACTGGTGTTTACTGGAAACGGCTTCTTCGGTAAGTACCTGTGTCACATTAGCCGGGAGCCAATGCCATAGCGCCACCACTGTGGGTGCTGCCGCGAGGATACAAGGGAGAGAGATAGTACTTTTCCGTCCCGCAGAAGACTCACCAGGCGCGGGAGAATCCAAAATGATCTTCGGTTTTCGTGACAGCTTGCCTGAAAGTGATGGACGGGGTTAATCTGTCGTTTTAGTAGATGCAGGGCTGAGACGGTGGCACTACGTGTTTCGCGTGCTCCTCTCTAAGTATAGGATACACAAAGGTGAGGTCGCCTTGCTGAACAGGTGTCCAAGTCTGCCGGGGTCTTCTGTCTATGGTATACCTGAAGCTCCGGTTACAAGACACGATGGAGGAACACTGTGTCCGACACAAAACCTTACTGGCTCCGATGAGGTGACGACCCGTGGGGCCGTAAAAAAATACGCCTTGTATTGTAGTCTATTTATGCTTTATCACCGCACTTTGCACTTGATTAAAACATTTCTATGGCCAAAATTAGAAACACTAGTATTTATTCATTTAAATACTAAAAGTAATAAAATATAGTAAACCCTGGTCACCATGTGTGATGAACAAGTCATAATAGAAGTTAAAACCTTTAGACATTTAGGAGTACGAAATAGTATCATAATTCAATGCAGGAGTCTAAAGTTACACCAGTTGACCATTTCATGGTATTCAAATGGACCAAGCGACATAAGAAATCAGAATGTTTGTTAAGGCTTGTTAATGCCTGTATTAGAAAAGCCATTCGTGAGTGGTATTAATAACAGTAGTAGAAGATTACCGGTTCCTTTGTCTAAAATAAATGTTCATGAAACAAAATACTTAAAAATAAGTAAGTATATTTTTTTTACAAGAATAGTAGCAACGTGAGTCACACTAATGCATCGGATTTTACAATTAAGTGAAATTATTTCAATCACATGAAAAAATGTTTCACAGAAAACAACAACCTCCACATGCTGCTGTTATCTGCGTCGTTAATATCACTTGTGACTGAAACATTACCAGATAGTCTGTATCATGACGTCAAAGCGAAACGAACGGCGCGTTACTTACTAGATGCAAATGTGCCAAACATTTATATAATACTGCAGATACGACAGATTAAAGTGCATTTGAGTTTAATAACTTCTTGGTTTGTTTAATTAAATAAGAAACCCGATCTTCGAGGGGACTAATCTTAACTCTAAATTCAAGGACAAATGTGTACTTTAAGGAATGACCTAATTAGTAGTATATGAATATAAATTTGCAGACATTTACTAGACATGTGTAGTTTTTCTCAATTTAACATGATGACATTCAATGCAATTTATTAAAAAATCTAAACGTTTTATAGATAGGTTAACACGAGACTATTTGTTATTTAAAACAGATTTTCTAATCCTAATTCTATGGTCTGGTTCTCGGTAAAGTAAAATATGTATGTATTATGTAGTTATATAGTTACGGGTCCCTGGACATACCTTTAAAAGACCTTTTGCATAAAACGTTTTATATCCAATTTCAGAACAGGCCTGTTCATTCAGTAAGAACATTACATACAAAATAAAAAAGGTTGAATGCGAGTTTACTCTTACCCGCTGTCCCATTACTTTAATCGGCATATTCCAATTCAATGGCAAGGATCGCACCCAAATCTGTTGGCCGGTCAATAGTAGTGACGTTCAGATATTCAGAACGTAGCAGTGCTGTTATGTTTCAGAACGATATTCGACAGCATTTACAGTTGGGACGTGCGGCTGCATGTACCAAGCGAGTAATCCGACGCAGTGAGAAACCCATAGCGTTCACATTAACACTACAATTATTTTCAATTAATCTCTGTTTGTTAATGTTAACGAGTTACAAAAAAAATACATGAACTCAATGTTTAGGTAGGGAATTAATAGATATAGGATCATTTTTTTGCAAATCTTGTCCAAACAAAATTTGTCATTATTGTAATAAGGTTTTTTTCCAAAAGTATTTTGGAAAAAAACCTTTGAATGTCATATGTATTTATAAATATAGAAATTAAAAGTAAATAAACGAACTACGCAAGGACATGCGGTAGTTTTTAGTATCACAGTGTCCTGACATTTTTGCGATATAAACTGTTACAAGTAAAGTTGTTTAAAATATTAGAAATATTTGATTGATTTATCCTTGGAGTGTCTTATATTAATAATCGGATTTCATAACCATTCCATTCAATTAATCTCTTGTAGCTAGAATACTTTGATAATCAACCAGACCAGCTGCTTCAGATTGTTTTATACAGCATGCACTTTGCTGATCAGTAGTATAGTCACACGATATAAGGAAATACCCTCTGAAATTTAAAAAAATGAAATTAAATAACTTTCTTTGTATACTCTTACACCTTTAAATTAAGGTGATTGTTCACCTGCTGTGTTTGCAATTCAACGTAGGTATCCAGTTTTTTTTTCTCATACGATATTCTCGTGTTGTCGTTGGATATTGTACTAGAAAAACCAATTCCGCTTTACAAAGGCGGCCAATTTATGACCCGGTACATGCGAAATCCGTGGGGAATGAATTGTGCTTCTACGTGGTATAGCATCCCTTAATTTCAAATTAATTTTAAGATCAGAACATGATGGTCGAAGTTCAAATGTCAATAACGAATTATTAATTTCGCATAAAAAAATAAATTGTGTTCTGTTGTATAGGCGTCAGATATAAATCGCAAAAAATATTTCCCTCAGGCACTTTCTATTGAATCGATATCTACGTCGCTGTCAGGCCAATCGTGTCGGATTGAGTCGGGTCAACGCAACGTAAGTCGTTTCCAACACTATTAGGAGTTTTATTAGCTGTCATTCGTATTTTTTTTTGTAAAGTTTACGAGAGGCTTATATCGTTAATTGATTTTATCTGCAGATAGACATATTTTTCTTTTAATCTGTACCGGTACTTGAGATATAAACCTCAAAAATCAATAAATCAGTGTTGTTTTATTTACTGATTAGTTTACAAACTACGAATCAGATGTATATTATAGAATTATAGAAGATATAGGAACACTTCTTTGCTTTGTTTATTAACTGAGTTCTTTTTATTTGTATAGTTGCTCATAATGAGCCTTATGTAGTAGCCCCGAGTTTGGATGTTGGCGATTTGATACACCCGTGCCGCGGCGAGCACGTTTAAGCCATCGGTCCCGGTTGTCATGAACACCTATGACAATCGATGTTGGGAAGTAAGTGCCCTCAAATATTTGCAACTAGTCTAACTGTCGAATTCAGTTAGCCCAGTCAGACGCCAGTCGCTCGCGCTCGTGTGGAAAAACTCATATTCAGGTAATAACTGGTTGGACTAGAAGCTTTAACCTGAATAGACATAGGAATAATAAGGCTAGAAAGAAGAATGAGCCTTATGTTTCCGATATTAGTTTTTTGTAACCCATTAGAAGTCACTGTACTCATATGAGTATAGCCATATATCTCAGTGTCAATTACAGACCTCGTAAAGTAAAGAATGTTATCTTTTTATTTTACTTCCTTATAACAACCTTCTTTTCTCTTCCTTCATTATAATACCTGTTCAAGTATACTGATAAAAACTGTCAGTTGAAGTTGTGTCACCTAAACACTGTGGAGGTAAGTGAATTACTAGTTCTTTTTTGTATAATAATTACTGTTCATAAGTTGTTTTTTTTTTCTTTTTTTTTTTTTCATTTCATTGGCATAAAAACTTATCCAGAAGATTTTAAAGATGGGATTGTTTCATAATAGTATCTCTGTTGATGAATCATAGGTGAAATGCGATGGCCATCATCCCTTTGGGAAGCGAATATAGAAAATCGCGCCAGACTGCATCAATAGTCTATGTCTTTTAGTTGGATATTATACCGCTAAAACTAAAAAAAAATAGCTGCGGTGTGTCTTTTATCATTTAAGAGTACGTTGGCAGTGTAAGAAGATTCTAAGAACACTTTCTGTCGAAAAGGCTTGTTATGAAAGCTTTCATACTTAGGTGGTCACTGTACACCCATGTAATTTCATAAAAACTACAATTTTTTATTTTATTTTTCTTGTACCTTGTTTTTTGTTCATATTTTACTATAAAAAGAAGGATAATTAAAAAAAAATGTATTAAAAAATATTGTCCTTATTTTACTTACCTAATGATAGTTCAATATCGTCAATGTTGTCAATGTTTTTTATTGGATAATTTAAATTCATTTAGAGGCTGCCGCATCATGGCTAAAGCGTCATGGTTTGCGATTTTAGACCCAACCCAGTGCACTACTGCCGTAAACCCACTGCTAACATTAATAATGTGTGATCAATGTTACTATTACTGGTTATAGAAAAAAATAAACTAAATGTCAACTTCATATTTTTTATGTATATTTTGTTTATGTATATTATATTCATAAAAACAACATTTGTTACTTCAACCCTTTAACACAGATGATGATTTTTTGATCATAACTTTAATGCATACACTAAAATTATGAAAGACATCCTTCATAGCAGGTTAGGCTTGGAAGGCTCTGAGTAACCTAAGAAGCGTCTAAATCGAATGTTATGCCTGTAAAGTATGCTATTCATAATGTAATTCAAAAAAAATAGCAACAGACAGTGATACATACACTATATGATAGGTACACCTATGATAGTGATATTATCATGTTAGTCACTATGTAATATTGTTTATTAAAAGAACTTAGCGAAATTCAAATTATTGCTAGATTGACTAATTAAGATCATTAGACATATTAATACATTATTATTACACAAAATCTGTATGTGATTCTAAAAAAACTTTGTCATTAACTGCGTCATTTAATAAAGCAATACATTTATTTTATTATCAAGTTATTAAATCTTGTTATAGGAAGTGAAACCCGATATTTGTAATAAATATGGTTGAATCCTTTTATCAGAATAATACTGACAGGTGAAAAGGGTATTTACCTGTCAATACAAGTTTCCAATGAGTATAATACTTGACATCGCTGAAGAAATGCACCTCTGTAAAAAAAATCAGCTTGAAATAACACATAAATTTTATTTACTTTACATAATATGGTATGCGAAAATTTGGTATGGACAGTTTTTTCACCAATTAATGCAAAACAACACAAATGTTGTTCGAATAATAGAAGCGAAAAAAATAATAAACAGACTTAACTATTATGGTTTTATTGTTCTACATTTCATGTCCTACGAGTGGAACCTTATTCTATACTAAAAAGTATGAATATAATTAAATGTTATACATTTATAAGTTTAGGGAATACTAATCAGTTTCGCATACAAAATTTTATCTGCAGGTTTGCCACCTATATGTCATTTCCTAGTTTTGTTTTTCTCTATACTAAATTTCATATAGATCGGTTAAGCGGATCAGTCGTGAAAGCGTATCAGACAGACAAAGTCTTTAAATTTGGAATATAATGTTATTTAAGTATTGATGATATTATGTTAATAACAATTACATTCATGGAAAGAAACTTAGTGTGTCTTTATTAATGTGCAAGGTAAAAGGACATTTCTTGAAAAAAAAAGAGCCCTCTTCTTTCATTATTGTAATCGGATCCGACAGCTGCTGTCTTCAGTATCGATACAAAGTCGTTTTTAATTAAACTTTGACGTCGGAAATTGTATATAATGTATAATTTTATTATTTATTGCTTTCAAAGATTCGAAAGTAGATCAAAGAAGATTAAAGTAACATAAAACAACACTATATTTGCTTCAATAGTCTTATATTGTTATTTTAAGGATAATAAAGTAACTTGGAGTACTTGAAGATATTTGAACCCACAACACTCGGAGTGTTGTGGGTTCAAATACTACATGCGAACAAACACAGTGCGATCAAAGAGTTTTCCTACGTTTGAATGTTCATTGTATCCGTTGCTGAATTTTTTGTGAAGGCCCTCAGGCATATACCTAATAGAGAGACGTCTTCCTAAAATAAAAAAAAAATGCGGGTCTACTGTATTTAATCGTTAATTTATCTGTGGGAAATGATCAATAATCAAGTAAAAAAATTGATACTTTTGGGAAACAATATGAAAATATCTTAATACAAATTCTTAATTCTTCGAAGACTGCACTTATGTTCGTAGTTTCCGGAAAATACCGTAGTAGTAGTAGTTATTCAAAAGACATTATTAGATTTTCTTTTACCCGTTTCTTATAAGTCATAACGATCTTTCTAAAGCTAAAGAATATTTTATGTCAATAATATGGAACTCTTAGAAACTAAAATTATTATATCCATTTTCATTGAATCTGCAAAATTGGTCATAAATGAAAAACAATTTGATTGTTTCATAATATGTTTTGCAATACAGTATGATAGTTCACCACTCTGAGATTTCTCTCTCTCATTTTTCGCTAATTTTATCCGCAATTACAACTTCAAATTTTACCAAAGCAGGCCCATAATTTAATTTAATTTAATCTTAAACCTTAAATTACTGCTTTATATATAAACTCATTTTGTGTATATTTTAAATTGTTTTAAATTTTTACATTCACATTTATTTTAAGTAAACAAGTTATGTATAATTTAAAAGCGGATCTAAATATTCAGAATGAATTGCCATACCAATTAAATTCCGTAAACCACCTGATTAGGCTTATTAAATCCTTTTTGATGACTTGTGTGTCAAAAAATCTGCCTCTCTGCCTGAAAGACATCGACGTATTTGGCCCAATCATCAGTTTATATTCGCATAACTATTTCTTTACTTCTGTTTGAAATGCAGTTCTTGCTATATATATTCACTACAACGGTTATTGACACATCACCATCAAAGCTGGACAAAAAGTGTTCATTGATTCGTGCAAATAACAAAAAGCTCGAAAATCGCATCGTTAATATCAGTACGCTAAAATCTGTTTAAAAAGGACATTTAAAACAATTAAGAAATCTAGAAACGAGACTCGTAATGGAAATAAATCTTTGAAATATTGCCTTCGAGCGAGTGGAATAGCTTGGCTGTATGGCAAGAGTTGAAGTCAAAAAAGCACATTATGCAGTGAGTGGCGCCACCTGCAGTCGCAGTTACGGGTTATTGCTTCAGGACTTATGTACTTTTTAAACGCATCTTAGGTAGGAAAAAGTTTGTTTTGGGTTCCTGCTAGTGTTGATTTATGGTAATTGCATGTTATATGATATTTTATTTACTATTAATACGATATTTTTTTTTTTTGTATAAGTTGTCTATGTCTGAAGAAGAACTAACACTTTGAGTTGATTACTATTAATCGAAATCCTAAATAATATATTTTTAAAAGGCAAAATAGGTCACTAGCTTGCCAATTTTTAATTTGATGCTTACCTATAATCGATTCGCGTCCTGTATCCCTTGATTTTGCTTTTAAAAGCTTCCTTTCTCTGTAACTTCTTATAGCAATTGCATTGCTCTTTATCTTCATATGTTTGTATAGTATTAAAAATAATTCTCGCACTATGTAAAGAATAACTCCAATTTACTATCTGTAGTTATTTTACAATGGATTCTCGGTTTTGCAATGTCTCACATTTTAATATAACGCCCGCAACACCTGGCCTTACTTTTTATTAAAAAGCAAATTTATTCTTTGATACGTTTGCAATTATGGCAACATTATTTTTGTATTAATAAACTTTCCCAGCATTATATTCATGAATAAAATAACAATATTTTTACAAATACTGTAAAGATATCTTAAGATACTTTTAATTTGAAGTTTGTATACTGATAATACTGTACTTGGTACAAAATTTGTTAGACTGGAAACAACATTTGTCGTTTTGAGTAATCTAAATATTAGCTTGTTGTACATACATCATTATCTATGTTCGATGGATATTAAATACTTTTAAAAAATAATTTCACATTCTTAAAACATTTACGTAATTATAACTAAGTAGCTAAATCAACAAACATAATAATAAGTCATAAATTGTAAAGATTTCTTTTATGCCCACAACAACTTCTCATTTCAACATAATCTAATGAATGGTACCAAAAAGGAGCACTCGAATAACAAATTTCATTTATTGGTTCAAGATTTTACAGCCGCTTACATCATTCAATTCAAGCGGCCCTCTTGAAAAAAGTAATGAAACATGTAATTAATAATATAAGCCTACTCGCCAATTTGAGAACGGATTTCTATACCAGTATTAAAATATTTTAGTATTTTTTTTTGACTGCCGCAAATCATTGAAATTGGTATAAAGCCATATTTTACAGAATATCGAATAAAATGAACACTCATTATTATTTGATACTTTTCATTGATTTTAATTTCTACACGTCTTTAAAGATACAGATACGCACGAATACATCTTTTAATAGCAGTAATATTTACCGGCATAAAGTAGGATGTATTTAGCAATACTATCATGTATGTACCTTCTACATAATTTAGTCAATAAACGCTATCAATAGTATTTTTTTTACAGGGACATTAGCTAGGAGAGTTAGAAGTTTCATTATACATATATTTCCAATGGAACCTAGTTTTTTGAGTCCAGCAGTTAAATCGCCTAGTGTACGGCCTGTTTGCTGATTTGGTAATCAAATAAGGCATTAATGTCGTCCCTTCACTCCGAGTTGTTATTAGCACTTTAGGACATTAACGTTTACGAGGCTTGAGCAAGCAGGTAGTGAAATGCGTTGTTAGGCTTTTATGGGCCTAAAGCTAGCTGTGTACTTCGTAATTATCATGAAATCAATTTTTCAATTCACGTTGGTGTTTTAAAAGTGTATGTTCTTCTTACCTAAATAACAGTGCTGAAATTGATACATATAAACTATGTGTTGGACGGTAAGGCAGGTAAACGATTTTGATGAAGGCGTTGGACAGAAGCGACTAGTATTCTATGACATTTGACAACCGCTAAAGCGGGGACCTACCATCATATCTGACAAAGGAACAACACAAGTAATTCAATATCAGATGACATCCCGACAAAACAGAAACACCACGTCAAGAAATATTATGATGAAGTATTATTATTACTAGTGGTATTTTACAACCAACCTGATTATTATATTTTTATAACAGTTTTTTTTCTCGAAATGCTTGACATTTGTGGAATCTCTGCGCTGAATTTACAAGATAGAGAGAGTTGTTAACAACTTATAATAATTATAATTAAAATTTTTACAAACTCAACATTGGCGCAATTGTGGTTGCTAGGCACAATGAATAATTTAATTATATTATTGTTAATATTATATCTCTTTTTTTTTATACAATGGGGGGACAGACGAACAGACAGGTCACCTGATGGTAAGTGACAACCGCCGTCCATGGACACCTGCAACTCAAGAATCGTAAGTGCGCTGCCCGCCTTCAGGGTAATGAGGGATAGGGGGATGCGGGGTGGAGAAAGAAAAGAGTTGGGATGAGAAGATGGGGGATGAGGGGAGAGGAAAGAGGAGAGGGGGAGTTGGGCCTCCGGAAACCTCACTCATTTCGGGGAAATGCAACGCAAGTGTTACTTGACAACCGGTTTTCTGTGAGGCCGTGGTATCGCACCGGTCGAGCCGGCCCATTCGTGCCTAAGCATGGCTCTACCACGTAAAGCATGGCTCTACATTTAATATGGGATTTTAAATGTTAAAGTGTACGAGCAAATTCCAATATTTTTATAAATATACACTTACGGGTAAATATGATGTTAAGTATGTCACAAAAGCCGTACAAGAACCCTGCGTCACTATGTGTTAGTAACTACATAGCACACAGCGCGTTTGCAATGTTTTAATCTACTGTAAGCCAATTTGCACATACACTTGATGGTTTTAAATTGGTCGTATCTAAAATGACATATCTATAGTTTATGAATCTGCAGCCAGGACGTTTTATAAAATTTATTGTGTAGGTCAAAAACTTAGATTAAATTGAGTAATTTTCTGAAATTGCTGTAATTTATGAAAGTAAGTTTTACTCTAATATATCTTGTAACTCTTATGTCGTGGTTGTTATTAACAGTTGGAGATGTAAGAGTTACGAGTAGAAAAAGACATCTCGCTACTTTTCAGGTCAGTTTCAGCCTTTTGAAATCCATCATGATCACGAATTCATTACTATAGACACATTATGTATGTAGTAGACTACGTATGTAGATGTGAATAAACTTAACACCTACTAAAAATAGCTCAAGCTTTTTGTTAGTTCTAGAAAAACACAAATAACATATATGTATCTGTCCAAGTAATAGGATTGGGCATGTGATACTTATTTCATTCGTAAGATATTGTGCTCACATACAATGTTTCTCCATAAATACTGTTTTGTTACATGAGGAAAATAATAAGATAATATGATTTATGTTAGAAAGTATTCAAGCTCTTTTTGTTTTGATGTACGCTTTCCTGAATATTGGAGTAAAAGTTTACTACTTATCATACTTTTTTGTATGTAGCCTTATCAGACTTAGAGAGTTTTAAATTAAAAATGGTTTATAGAGGCACAGGTGTCTGACATTGTAAATAATAATTTTAGTACAATTATTAAAACTCTCTAAGTCTGATAAGGCTACATACAAAAAAGTATGATAAGTAGTACATACAAAAAAGTTTAAATATATAAAATAATGAATATAATATGTTGTTCACCGATCATTGAACCTTTGCTTACCTATTTGATAGGTATGTTATCTGACACCGATGTCAATGTGATAATCGCTACTACTTTCTAAAACTAGCAGGGATTTCTCAAACAGTTAGGTCAGCACAACCGTATAATAACCGCGCCGAACTGTGTCCATCTCGTCGTGGAAATCGGAGGAGATCTCTCGCTACCAACTATTGTACGAAACATGGTTGGCAGTGAGAGTTGTTGGGACGCGGTGATATCCTTCTGTGAAACAGTGATGTCACAGAAAGAGTCTACGGAAAGCGAAAGGGAGACATCAACTACCCTCCCGATCCACAGTAGGGGCACCGGGCGTTGCAGAAGGTCTGGCAATGCCCTGTTTTGACCCGTGAGCGACTGATTTGGGGAAATCCGAAGCAAGGGGCTGATAATATTTAACCCCTCTCAGAGACGGAAAACTGCACGGTCGAGTCAGCACTGCCTGGAACGCGGATGAATGTGACTCCCGCATTTCCGACAGAAGGTGTGAGATGGAGCTCACTGGTGGTTTTAGCCGGTAGAATTCAGGCGCACCCTAGTACCGCACCCCAGGTGAAGGACAGTCCACGATGCATTTCCCCAGTATAAAAAAAGGACAACAATCTTCAGTAGGCAACTATGTTGTACTTTTAATACTTTAAACTGTGACATCACTGGCTCGTTTTAAATATTTCGGTTACTTAACACTCCGATTTCAATCAGTCGCAATTAAAATCAGAAGTAAGACCCTTCACCCTATCATGCAACATTTCTCTTTAATTGAAAACACGACAATTTGACTTCGAATTAAAATAATCTGAAATATTATGGCAATCAAAGATTGTAGTCAGGCCTTCACTACAATCTCGTACAAGTAACATTGTTAAAAATGATTTTTTTTTTGTTTAACCGAGTATAATCCTACGGTGGTCCCATTGTGGTGAAGTTAGGATTAGTTGATGGGATCCCATTGAAATCGAAGAAATCCCTCAATGTTTGTTGGCACTAACAATGTTAATACATTCTAAAGCTATTTAGAGTTGTTTTGCGGATATTGCTGAGCTAATCGTGGAAAGTATAACTCCTTAACGCTTAGGAGCTAAGAAAGGAAAATTATTTAAATTACGTTACGTTACGAACGTTAAAATACACGTTTTTCAATTCAATTATTTTTTTTTTTTATTATTGTACTAAGGGTATACATGTCTGTCATATACACGTCCTTCATTATTAACATGATTCAAAAGATACCTTACAAATATAAATATATAAGCAGACTCGAAAAACATAACCCTGCTTTTTGCGCAGTCCAATAATATTAACATTTAAATCGATGAAAACTAGTTCTCCACCCTTTATTACATAATACAAAACTTAACAAATTCTAAGCAGCAAAATGTTTGTGTGAATACACTTCTGCCTACCTTACCTCACCTTACCTTTAAAGATACACCCGTGAGCGTATGTATGTACATTGTTAAGAACAGAGTACGCAATTTTTTAACCTAAACCTAATGGCTTCTGTTGAATCGTTGACGAGACGAGACGAGACCTGTTTAGGGATGTTTGTGACAGATACACCTTGTGCTGTTGTCTTGAGGCTAAAATATGGCAGTCGGCTTACAATTGTGGCAATAGCAAAGGTATAGTTCGTTGATTATTCTTTATTATAGGTAATATGACAAAATGTTTGAAAATATAAGCGATTTTGGTACAAGCGATTGTATTGTGTCATACAAAGCTAACTAAAATATACATCACAAGTCGCGTGACTTCTGCTCTACATTTTTTTGTTTTTTTTTTTTTTATTTAATATCTAATATTTGTTTAATATGTAATATATAGCTTTATGTTTAACATTTTTGGTTTTTACTTAAGAAAAATACTAATATATTTTATATATCCTCATAATACAATAATTACTGTAAAGATATCAGAAGCGACGAATATAATTTACATATTATATTCTAGGAATTGCAGAATAATATCAAGGCATATTTGCTATTGTGTAGGAACAAAATATTAAATTTTACGATGTCATGGTAGAATTCAACAGGAATTCGCGTTATTAAATCGAACGAGTAAGGCAGGTGTGCCACCAATATTACTCTGTTCGTCTATGATTTAAAATATTCACACGGAATATTGAACTATTTCACACATTTACGTTGTATATTATAACTTTTCAAATAGTTAACGGGCAATGACCGCAACAAACAGGTTACAGATACGTATTGTATTGGAATACGCGTTTAAACTTTTTACATTATTTCAAAACTGATCATTGCAAGAAACAAATAGTTAATTTAAAACTTAAGTTACATCTACTCAATATTTTAAAGAATAGCTATTACAATTTTAAATTTAAATAGCCCAGTTCGAAGCAATCGTAAATATTTTCTAGTCTCTTTTAATGCATTTTTATTACAATGCATTTTTAAATTTTAATCTACAATTTTATTATAGTTATTGGAACGTTTCTTTAAAACCACGTTTGTTAAGGAAGCAATTTTGTAACAGTTGGTGGAACTACTTTAAGTAGCATTCTATTAAAAAATCTTCAATCACACTTGAATTCTTCGCTAGAAGGCATACTCTGGGTTTCAAAAAGAAAATATTTGTTGCAGCTCCATGTTGGGTCCAGATGTTAAGTAATTTTTTTATTTTTTATTTCTGTGCTCCGCTATGTAAGCACAAGCTATTTCTGTTTTTTATTTCATTTTGTTAAGATTTATTGCAAGGAGTGTCATAATCTTAAACTGAACAAAAAGAAAAGAACTTAAGAGTACTGACGGTAACAACTGGCTTCTAACAATTATTATGTCAATAAGGTATTGATAAAATTAATTACACTTCAAAACTGAATTCACTACATTCAGATTAGCTTAAATAATGTCTCGTTCTCACACGCAATAGAACCAAAATGTGTCTAATTTTAGTTATTCAAATTAGTTGATTCAGCAACTAAGTCAGATTTGTGCAGGACAAAGTTAAATATATTTTGATATTCCATTGCAACTGCATTTGACTGGTCATAACTTGGTAAATGTGTATTCAGTTATATCTATTTCGGATATTTAATTAATATTTACTACTTAGAGAGTCCAAAAAGCAGGCAGGGCAACTCAAAAGTCACAAGTGCGGTATTCGCCTTTGAGGTGGGTTTGCATCTTGACTACTTAAATTGGCGTAATCACGTTACACATCTGTCAGAAAGGTATATCGCTTAAAAAAATGTTTTCCCTTCGTAAACTAAGACAATGTTTGTGCAAACATTTTCACAGTAATTTAGTTGTGATGTTATAATCTGAATGTATATCTTCTCCATTAATTAGACCGTCTTCCTTATAACTGCATTCGATTTATATTTAGTCTTTTTAAGATCATGTGTCATATTTGCGTACCTAATGAGCTTAAGTGTTCGTCAGTGCCGTAAGTTGCGAGCTCTTACAGTTATATTCATAATCCTTAATTCTATCTTATTTAATTACACATAACTTCACAATTAACCTCTTTCTTCTTTGCCCCTCTAACACTTCGGAGTTCGTCAGCTCTTCTTTCTTCGTCCAGTCTGTTCTTCTTTAGAATTCTTTTCTATTCTATTCATACCAAGGCTATAAGCCCTTCAACTTTCTTAAAGTTCGGATTAACATTGTACATTTAGATAGGTGCATGTCCCGAAATCCGCTATTGGATACTTTAATCTTTATAACCTTCTTGGCACGTATTTATTTTGCTTCTTATTTCTTGTTACAAGGAAAAGATGTTAGTTAAAATAAATTTATCACTTTCTCGAAAGTCTAGAAAAAAATTAACATACCATGTCTTAATATTTTACAAACAGTTCAGTAAATTTCTTAGCTAATTTTTTCAAAGATTTTGTTTTAGGTAGGTTATGTACAAGGAGTAATAATGTTAGTAAAAAAATTGGAAAACCTTTTCCAATTTCTTAATCCCCAATCCCCATATTGACACCAATAAATTAGTGAATTATGGTTGAACTTTTAACTTTAGGAAAACTACTTACACAAAATTATATAAAATTTATTAACTAACATATTATCCTAAAAAATCTTATACTTTAAAAATTTTAGGTTTTGATTGAGAAGAACAGTTTGATGCTGTCGGATATTGTGTTCTTTACTACATATATATTTCTTTAAACCTACATCCAGTTAAAATATTCAAGAAAGGGAGTACGTACGCATTATCGATCATTCAGGCATGGCAGATAAATAAAATCATTCTAATCATTTTACTTAAAGGTACTATTACGGAAGCTTAAATTGAAAGTGTTTTAGTCGAACTACAACTTGGTTGTAAATATCACTTTACTTGTAATTTAACTCGTTTTATTTGAGTGCATCGGTAAACATTTGTTCCACATTTTGTTCAATATTTTAAAAATCAATAGTGAGCTCAATATTTTAAAAATCAATATTATTATCTTTATATATTCATCCATATAAACAACATCCATATTAAACACAAAATAGCGCACACGTTCTTAAACACGATATTAACACCCGTGATGTTTATTATGAGTCAGAGCTTATACCTGCTAGATTTGGAAATTAAAAGTAGTAGTGTATATAATTAAAAATATTTTCTAACCTTATTTTAGAATTTCACCTTTATGTTAATTACTTTGAAATCTATAAAACCTTACTTCAACATATTTTCTGTTATAAACTTTAAAGATAAATTGTTGCAAAACAGATTTCAATTAAAACATGCTAAATACGGTTGCGATGTCAAAAGCGGGCAGTTATGACTTATGTCGTTTCGCTCCGCCTCGCCTGCCACTAAGTGCACCGACGCTGCATTGCAACGAAGCCATACAAAACGTACAACCATACAATTTATTATAAATTCACTTAACTAATGCTTAGTTAATATATAAAAACAATGGCTTTTTGTTAAACTTGGAATGTCATTGTAATCTTTTTTGTTCTAATAACATTGTTATAGATTTAAACATCAATATTGCAATACTAAAATCTTGTCGTCACTTGACTTCAGTTTAAATATGAAGCCAAGAATAACCACACAAATCTTGATATTAACTGTCGTTCTATACCTACTCTATACTCATTTAAGCATTTGTTTTATAGAGAGAGTACCTACTTATTAATCTCTGGTGAGTATTCTCTTTATAAAAAGGTGCACTTAAAAGCTCAGAAATGTTTCTGCTCCATGTGGAGATCGCCACAATACATGCAAATAGATATACCAACGATTTTTGTAAGAATAATAATATGTACATAACCAGTTTCAGACATGTATGTATATACGAATATGTATGTATACAACCAACCTGCAGCCCAAGCGTGCCTAAGCACGGCTCTCTCATGAAAAAAAAAGTGATAAAAGTTGTATACAAAACGATTGATTATAAGTTTAATATAAACATTATTCTTATATAAAAGTACCATGTAAGTAAAAACTACAATTACATAATAGTAAACAAACATTCAATAGACTTTGACGTTGAGAATCCGTTCGTAAACAGTAACCTTCAAATTTTACTCCTGATTGCTAGTAACTTTGTAATGTTTCGGAACTCATAATGTAAACAACAGCAATTTATAGATATGAGACGCTTTTAGTACTATTTAGTTTTAAACTCAGGAAACTGCAGGATAAATTATGTACCTCGAAACTATTTTACAGAAGTACAACTAATTTAGATAGAGCGCAATTTATTCGTCTTTAGTACCGAGATAAATGCTGTGCTTCAAGCTTGTCAAATCTGAAAAACGTTGTAAATTTAACTGTTAAGCCATTTTAATAAGTGTATACCCGACTGCATTTTTTCGAATATATGTACATATAATTATGAATAGATGTATGTTGTTTCTTAGTCATGTTTTAAAGCTTATGTGGTTTAATGTATTTTTTCATTGTGATGTTTCATACATCATCCCAACAGTGGCGGTCTTTTTTTTCCTTTTATGTTATAGGTTCATACCTATCATAGCATCATTGCTTATATTTCAAGCCAGGAGTCGAACCTTAATTTTAAACCAGTTCATTTGTCGTGTTCTTTAACATATTGTAGTAAAGGCACTGTGTTGATACTAAAATTTTAAAAATATTATCTTTGGCAGATGTAATAGGCCACCGTATACAAACCATTCTATTGTAAAGTATTTTGAAAAGTTCCGCTTGACAGGCACCTGATAAAATCAATTTCTTTAAATTAAATTGGAGATAAGGGCTTTAGCCTTAGAGCAAATCGAATTAAATTAAAATCATTATGTTTAAGAACTTCTTAAGTATCACTTTGAGGAATTAAAAAGAGGGCAGAGAGCAATTCTTTCATCGAAGAGCCAATCGTCTGAAGTTTTTTTTAAATAATTGCCTTGCGGTGCCATCAGGTGCTGTAGGTGTAATAAATCAAATTGGTTTACAAGTAAAATAGTTTTTTAATAAGCTTTCTATTGTTAAGTTTTTACATTAAGTACAGTGCAATATAAACGTTGATTGAAATTGTAATTAATACATGTTAATGGGTTCGTGTTCATTGCATAGTTAACGTGGTACAGAAAAACGCATTGTTTCTTACAATATATTTATCCGTTGGAACAAAATGCAAACTACTTATTTTCCACAGTTATAGATAAACAATAACAATGAAAGATAACAATATTTGACCAAAGTTATAATAATAGGTATTTTTTACCGTGGGAAAGCCATGCTTAGGCACACATTGGCTGGCTCTGCCGGAGTAATATCACGGCCCCATAGAAAACCGGTTTTTAAACAAAGCTGCGTTGTATTTACCGAGGTGTGTGAGTTAGGTTACCGGAGGCCAAAACACATACTCTAAAAATGTCTTACATTAAAACATATATGTCTAACATAAAACGTAAGATGAATTTTTCGCGTGTCATGATGACTATTTGTCAAGTCATTATATTGATCGTCAGCGCAAATATGTTCAATGAGTTTAGAAAGTCTATTAACCTTAGTTACAATGCAATCAATCAAGTAAATGAAATGCAGCAACAGCATAACGTATTTCAAATCACTATACTTGAACTTGAGATTGAATTTGTAGTAACTTAATGAGATGTACATACAACATAATATATAAAACAAAAATATTATCTATTATAAAATTAAAAAGTAAAAGGGTTTTTTGTTTAGTCTAAGATATATACAAAAGCCTTTAATGAGCGATGATAATTCGAAGTAAAGTAAAAGAGTGATAGGTCTGGAACAGTAAAGACGTCTTCCCTTAAAAGCTGGTTAGAACTATTTCACAGTGTAAACGGGGGCACAGTTAAAATTGAGGATTATTTTGTACAGCCCAATGACTCGGCTTAAGTACTTTGCTGACGCCGACTAAAACACGACATAAGACTATTTCTAATTTATCTTAAATCCTGTCTTCATTAATAAACTTAAGGTAAAAATACCCCTTTTAAGAAACTGCCAAAAAATATTATATTTTTATCAATAGCTTTTTATAGCGCCCACGATGTTAAATATAATTCAAAAGTGATTAAAACTTTAATAGAATTTCCAAATAAAGGGTAAACAGGTAGAAATTTTATAATTTCTTAAGACGTAGTTCTATTATCACATTTTATAATTGGTGTTTCAAAGTGTCAAACAAGTATTAAAGTTATTGAGTTATTATTATTTATGTAATCTAATTAGTGAGGATTGCTTTTATAAAGTATGAATATGATGGCTGATAAAATATATAACAATTCGCTAACTTTATACGTTCTAAATCCATACACAACCATACTCTATTTATATACTCTGTATTCCATATCAATAGTAATAGTATAAAAACCTATCTCATGGATGAATATTTTGTTAAGTCCAACAAAGCGCTTATATGCAATCTGAATGCTTTTAATTAATCGATACATACAAAATAATACTTCTAAGGCAAAATGTAAATATCGTATTCGCCAAATATTAAGTCTTTAAGAGAATTAATAAAATTATAATCTAGCTCTTTAGGTGGTGTTGCAACCCTTTTGCATGCATAAGACTTCACATTAATGTCAATAGATTGTTTTCTTCATATGTGAACATGATCAATAAACTATTTGAATAATTCTGATAGATCTTATAATGAAGTATTCCTCCTGTCACACACAAAATGTTTTTAAAGTGCGATAGTACAGGAAATTCGCTCTTTTATTCTAAAAGAGTGAATATGAAAACGTAAATCTGATAATAGAGTTTTTTCGGGGACTTTCCTGTACTATCGCACTTTAAAACATTTTGTGTGTGACAGGAGCAGAGTAGTCCTTCAGACTAATTAGTAGTTAATGGCTTCACAGAAAAATAGGTCATATAAAAATTAAATGTGTAATAAAATATGTTTAAAAATATCTAGACTACAACATTTTTATTTTAAAATTTGATCAATCAATGTTTTAGAATATAGATATTGAACTGAAAGTAATATTTTTTTTTTGTTTGTCTCAAGTCATACTTCTAGTCCTAAAATGCCAACCTTTAAACGTTTCGTAAGTTTCATAGGCTTTGATTAGGCCCTGTTAATAATATCTGCATGTCACTAAAGATGATGATCTATTTCTTTACCACGCAAAACTTTTTACGCAAACAGTGTAAATCGTTTTTTGAGAAGCCGTTTTCCGTATTATAAGTACAATTAAAAGTTTTTTAAAGAACAATATTCAAAATTACAATGTTAAAAAAATATTTATTTTATGATTTTATTTATAGGTATATATATAGAGTAAAATATTAAATATTTCTTTAAATTTTTCATGCAATTTTTGTAGGCAAAGCTTAGCAATGAACGCCAACTATGTTATAAAATGTGCTCTATAATAAGATGGCTAAAAAATATTTATTGAATGTTTGTGATTTTCTTCGAATATGTGTACTATATTTCTTTCCTCACTGGAATATTTAGAAGGGTTCAAATATATTATTTTCCAGGATCCTGACTTAATAAGAAATTTATAAGTATAGACTTGGAGGTCTAATATTTTCATAAAATTTAAAAGGAACCAAACTGGAAGCATGCCCATCCAGGCATATCCATTTAATAAATTATATTCACAATGGCTTACTGAATGTCGGAGTTATGTTATATATGTATTAACAAATATACAACCGAATTAAGAACTTCCCTCTTTTTTTATGTAACAAGACATTGGCTTATAACAGGACTTCTATAATTTTTTAAATCACATTGATTATAGCTCTGTACAAAATAATAGAAGTTAACTGAAAGTCTAACATTATCTTAAAATGTTTCAACTTAGAAATTCAATACGCTATTCCAAGATTCCAAAATAGTTTTCTCTATAGAAATATGGTTTAATAAACGAAATTCATGTTCGATGTTGGAGGCTGTGAGGTTATATTGGGAGGCTCTACGGCTGACAGGTAACACGCTTATCTTTACAGAACCATGCCTCTGTGTAGGAGACATTGACGGACAGAAAACATAACTATTTATATTAAGAGCATGGTCTGACATAAAGTTATAGTTATATATTTTTTTATTTTAATGTTATTTTAATGTTACAGTAGCTAGCATAAGTGCTATATACAACAGTAGAGTGAACAGGTTAGTCTTGAAAATAAGTGTTGTTCTTTATCGCCAATACCCATCATGTGAGTTGGAAGACACGAGCCTATTCCAATAAATCAATAATAAAAATATATTGTTTTTATCTTAAGATAAAGGAGACAGACGAACAGACGGGTCACCTGATGGTAAGTGACAGCCGCCACCCATGGACACCTGCAACTCAAATCGTAAGTACGCTGCCCACCTTTGAGGGTGATAAGGGGAAAGAGGCGATGGAGTCAATAGCAGGGGAAAGAGAAGAGGTTGAGTTGGGACTTCGGTACAATCACTAACTTGGCAATACTATGCAAGCATTGTTGCCTGCAAATTATGTCATTTAATGTAATTGAAAGGATGAACATTTTTTAGCCATGTTTCATAATTAAGTTGAATGCATGATGCCCTTTGCCACACACGTGGATGCTATTTATGTGTTTTGTGAATTCAGAAAATCACAATTTGGAAAAAAAATATAATAAACAAAAACTTTAATTTTTATACGTTATTGAGCAGATATAATTAAAATTACACAGAATCCTTTCAATATTTTTACTTACTTTGCCCTTATCGCCTCATACAATATATATGTTATATGCAAGCGAATATGAAAACGTAAACCTGATAATAGAGTTTTTTCGGGGACTTTCCTGTACTATCGCACTTTAAAAACATTTTGTGTGTGACAGGAGGAATACTTCATTATCAGATCTACCAGAATTATTCAAATAGTTTATTGTATAGTATCGTTTTAATCGTTACTAGCCGAAAGTGTAGATCTAACAGCTGCCTACCTAAGCATATATGTATAGGTGAGTAGATTATAGAAACGGAATATTCTCACTGAGAACAAAATCGTCCACCTATGGCTTAGTCGACAAAGCTAATGATGAAATAAGCCAACGTCTAACAGAAACCCTAAATTGACTCGATCTTCTGATTCAAGAACTTTTTATTCACTATCGTATCTTCTTATTGGTGGTTACTATTACTGATTTTTTCTAGATATCATAGAAGATAAAATAAAAAGCCGTTAAAACTCTTTTCAAATCATGTAAACTACTCTTGTACGGTCAGAATAGAATTAAAAAACTATAATCGATCACCTCGATAAATATAACACATTAGTGCTCGTTCATTAGGCATTAGGGACATAAAATATATTATAATATGATGATAGCAAAACAAAACACTAAAGGTGTTTTTTTTAATAATAGCATGATAACTAAATAAGTATGAAAAATAAAACAAACATGAATAATATAATAATACTTATCTACGGTTTTTTTTTTAATACTTGTTTCATTTTGCAGGTACGTCATTGAAGTGTAGCGTAAGACTCTCAAAAATAAAGCAAAAGCAAGTAAGTATAAATAAAAACTGTTGTATCTTTATATAAAGATAATTATTTAACCCAATATAGCGTAATCCGAGCTAGAGGATCATGTGAATGCATTAATGTGGTAAATAGCATAATTATGAATGAAGTTAACAGGAAACGTGAGCATACATCCACCATATAAATTTCCACGTGAGCTTAAACCCCCATTTATAAATTCTATATCATAAATCGGGTCTGTCTTTTTACAATTAAAATTTAGATACGTACGGTCAATACAAAGTTAAAAGGGAAAAGATAATGTTCAAACTGTAGTGTTGTCGATTGACAAAGTAAAGCAATATGGACTCTAGAGGTGAACGAATAGTATCTCGTATATTGGTTTTACTAATATATATTTTATAATACGACAACCTACTTTAACTTTCCTTTCTATGACTGACTATTGTATAACTATACTGTACGTAACTAAAAGATTTGCGGATTTACGGAGCTGTTAAGCATAGATTTTAAGTTATTAATATTTTATTTTCATTACTGAGATTTTTTATAAATTACACATTACTAAGTTATAACTAAACTGGTATTAGTTTTAAATCATTACATAAGTTAAATTACGTATATTAACATACATACATTATTAAATCTACAACAATATATCTGAAGCAAAATTTAGATAGTTTTATGGTTAGATACATGTTCCTACAAAGCAGACTGTCGTCAGCTCTGTCATTGTGTGGTTAAACTTCCAAGTTTTGAAGTTGCAAAATATGTATATGCAGCGTTTAAGTTGGTAAGGTTAGACAATAAAGTTTAAATAGTTGTTTAATTATTTAATGACAATCTGTTTTAAAAAAAAACATTTGTCATATCACTTGTAAAAATTAAATAATAAATTTCAGTAAAAGCAAACCCATAGTCAATTATTTTATATATTAGGCAATGTTTGACTTTGTAACTCTCAATTTTTCCAAATAGGTACCTTAAATTAATGGTTTAGAAAAAAGAAATTGAATCGTATTATGCTAGATATCTATTAAAAACAATTAGTAAGAACTTTGATTAGCGTCTTTCTTTTCTGTAAAAAAAGCAACGTTGCTTACAATTGTTACAAATGTATGTCTGTGGTGTCTAAAGTTTATTGTGATGATTATTGAAATCATTAGACATGTTTATGCAATTATACAAGGATAAAATGATATAATCCTATCATAGAAAATATATTTTAATTTTCTATGATAGGAGTATATAGTTAATCTTTATTTGTTTGAGTTTCAATATAACCTGTGAAAACAAAACAGGTAAATTATTTTGAATACAGTGTGCACTTTTAATGAAATAATTAGTTATGTTCTTGTTGTCTCAGTTGCATTACAACAAGCCATATCCATGAAGTTTTTCACAAAAAAAAAAAAAAAAAACAGATATTTTAACATTCAGCACACTTGAACTCTTCTCATAGCAATATATGCGAACAGTTCATTATATAAACATTAGCAATTAAAAGAAATAATTTAACTGGCAGATCCATTCTTCAAACAAATAGAGTATAAGTTGTCAGTTTCCAGTAACCGTCATGTTTCATTAATTAGGTGTAACATTACTTTAAAGGGTACCAGAGCGATATGATATCGATATAATAATATCGGCCGATGAGCTGTTAAATTTTTCCCAATTTTTTAATCCATTCCAGCAACGTAAGTAATAAAGAAAAAAACATTATAACAACGAAAAGGTTTTTATTTTTAAATGGATTCCGCATCACTTACAAGCTATATGTACACGGTGTTAGTCAGTCAGTCTGAACGCGTTTACGTTGTCCATACACGTCCTGTTTGTGATGCGTTGGTGTGTGCTGTTGCCACAATGAAATTAGTATTCTAAAAAGATCGACGTGTATGAAGCTAGACTAAACTGCAATATATAATAATAAAATGTCACTTTTCAACATATAAAACAAATTACTAAGACTTTGAGAAGAAGCAGATTCTTAATTCAACTAAGTATTTTTTCTTCTCTCTTTTCTCTCCCTCTCTTCTATCTTTGCGATTTCTTATTTTAATTCAAATACAAAAATAGGAAGAAAATATTATATATAAAAACACCTCTAAGGGTATAAAATCAAGGAAAAAAATCGTCGGATTCCCTTTTTTTTTTTTCTAAAAGACGACTCCCGCACTAGGATTAATTCCTGTGTCATGGGGGACTTTACATACATTCAAACAACGGACACAAAGAACACCCAGACTCAGAACATCAATTTGAGGATTACACTCGAACCCACAACACTCGGCGCGACAGCGTGGTAGCAAGGTGACTACTAAAACCGATGCGCCATCCGTGCAGTCAAAAAGTGCAGATTCATAAGTATGAGTAGAATTTTTTTTAAAGAAAGGGCGTCTTTTGAGTTCACTTCGTTGAAAATTCACCATTAAGTTATTTGCTATGACTCTGGTGTACACTAGCACTTGTGACGTAACAGTTTTTGCTTTTCATTATCTCTTCACCCCATGTTGTTGTCAAAGTTGATAAAATCTACTCTTGGCAAAGTCTTATTTGGCACATAACCAGAATACTTTTCTTTACGATAGTGTCGGCAATTGAAGCCGACTGTAAATCATATACTTTATCTAAAAATATATACTGTAAAGAAAACCTAAGAAATGTCGACCTATTTTTCATTCATGGGTGTTTTTTAACATCCTACGAAAAAGAGAAGTTTCTCAATTTCACATATGTTTTTGTGTCAATTATATATAATATACAATAAAAAGGGAAACGCCGCCAGCCTCAATGGTACGTTTGGTCGAGGGGACGCATTTTCATAATTTAATTTTAAATGTTAAATTAAATCATTGCATTATATAAGATGATGATTATCACATGTATATAATTCCTACGCACTTATCTATGTTTATTACACAGCACATAATCTGTTTGTTTATTTGAATATTTGAAAGTTATATACAATTGAAGGTTACTTATAATATTTTTCAATACTGATTTTAAAGTGGTAGAGCCATGCTTAAGCACGAATGGGCCGGCTCGACCGGTGCGATACCACGGCCTCACAGAAAACCGGTTGTGAAGTAACGCTTACGTTGCATTTCCCCGCATTGAGTGAGGTTTCCGGAAGACCAATTCCCCCTCCCCCCATCTCCTTTCTCCTCTTTCCCATCTCCTCATCCCTCCTCAATCCTTTCCGCTCCCTGCATTCCCCATCCCTCATCACCCTCAAAGGTGGGCAGCGCACTTGCGACTCTTGAGTTGCAGGTGTCCATGGACGGCGGTGTCACTTACCATCAGGTGACCCGTCTGTTCGTCTGTCCCCCTATAGTATAAAAAAAAAAAAAAAAAATTAAATATTGCATTATTATAATAGTAGCCTTCGCCACATAAAAGTAATTTTGTAGATTAATCGAGAACAGTATTTTATTTCATGAGAATAGATTCCGATACATCTGAAAATTCACACAATTGCTATTTTTCAATACTGATTTTAAAGTGGTAGAGCCATGCTTAAGCACGAATGGGCCGGCTCGACCGGTGCGATACCACGGCCTCACAGAAAACCTGTTGTGAAGTAACGCTTACGTTGCATTTCCCCGCATTGAGTGAGGTTTCCGGAGGCCCAATTCTCCCTCCCCCTTTTCTCTCCCCTCATCTCCTTTCTCCTTTTTTCCATCTCCTCATCCCTCCTCTCTTCTTTCCGCTCCCTGCATCCCCCATCCCTCATCACCCTCAAAGGCGGGCAGCGCACTTGCGACTCTTGAGTTGCAAGTGTCCATGGACGGCGGTGTCACTTACCATCAGGTGACCCGTCTGTTCATCTGTCCCCCTATAGTATAAAAAAAAAAAAAAAATTAAATATTGCATTATTATAATAGTAGCCTTCGCCACATAAAAGTAATTTTGTAGATTAATCGAGAACAGTATTTTATTTCATGAGAATAGATTCCGATACATCTGAAAATTCACACAATTGCTATTTTTCAATACTGATTTTAAAGTGGTAGAGCCATGCTTAAGCACGAATGGGCCGGCTCGACCGGTGCGATACCACGGCCTCACAGAAAACCTGTTGTGAAGTAACGCTTACGTTGCATTTCCCCGCATTGAGTGAGGTTTCCGGAGGCCCAATTCCCCCTCCCCCCATCTCCTTTCTCCTCTTTCCCATCTCCTCATCCCTCCTCACTCCTTTCCGCTCCCTGCATTCCCCATCCCTCATCACCCTCAAAGGTGGGCAGCGCACTTGCGACTCTTGAGTTGCAGGTGTCCATGGACGGCGGTGTCACTTACCATCAGGTGACCCGTCTGTTCGTCTGTCCCCCTATAGTATAAAAAAAAAAAAAAAAATTGCATTATTATAATAGTAGCCTTCGCCACATAAAAGTAATTTTGTAGATTAATCGAGAACAGTATTTTATTTCATGAGAATAGATTCCGATACATCTGAAAATTCACACAATTGCTATGTTCCTATGTTACTATTCTTATCCCAACCGTGACTCTGATAGAAGGTGATTAATTTTGTATTAGATTGCATACGATGTCAGTCAAATTTTATCTGCTAATGCTGAAATATCGTAGTAAAAAAAGTAATAAATAAACTTTGGCACACCAGAAACCTAAATGTATTCAGCATGATTGCTTTATTCATCATTTACTCGTTTTATACTAATACAATTTGAACTGCTGTTTCACTCAAGATTTATACTGAAACGGGAGTGAGAATGAATGGAAGTGTTTTATCATTTTAAGGGCACCAGCGCTATTACGATCAGTTCAAATTCCTTCCAAGTATTTAATTTAAGGTTGGCTTCAAGCCAACACAAGCTGATATTCAATACTTACAGCTATTTCTCTCAAATTTATTGCAAAAAGATATTAAAGTTTATTTAAAGTGTAAAGTTATTTTTAACGTAATAGTTTGTTATGTATTTAAATGATCAACTCTCCAACGGCAACTACTTTGAGCTTGAGGGGTGCCGTTCACCTATTATCGTGTATCATTATCTGATGGATGACGATATCGATATTAAGTTATTTTTTACCGACTCCAAAAAAATAGGAGGTTCACAAACTGACTGTTTTTTTTTTTTGTGTGTGTATGACCTCCAGCTCAAAAGTCAGGACCACTAACGAGGTACATACATGTTTATGAATTTCTAGTTAAAACTTCGATATTTGGTTTCAGTGTTTACCTGAAACACAACATGGTGCAAGTAAACACTATACTAGACGATAATTTGCATTAGAACAGTGGACAGCAATCCGTATAGTTCAATCATCTCACTCCACTGTAACAACTGTTGTAAAACTTTTTAGAAAAAAATAAATGCTTATAATGAAGCCACAGATCTAACTTTAAAAATACATATGTACATACACTCATGACTGTACACCCGAAGGGGCAGGCAAAAGCGCAATTAACATGCACGTTTTGCCGATTATTATAATTTAGTCCCATCCACGTAATAAGGGACAAGCTTATTGCCATCATCCGGGCACTTTTAGAGATTGGTTGACGAAATTTGGAGTATATTGACAGGAAAGGCAGGATAGAAGGGGAAGAAAAGCTTTCATTATATAAAGATGGATTCGGGAGTACAAGCAATAGCTCAACCAACTCAAGGTCGCATACCTATAACTCGAACTGGCTGGTGATGGAAAGTCCGCGTCCTCTAACTCAAACATAATCGATCAAACTCGAGTATTGCAAATAAAATATGTAATTAATAGAGATAAATTTGATGTTTTGAAACATTTGCTAATGGAATTTAGGTTAAGTAAATAATCTTATACCGCAGCGCAGAATTATCGAGTATCTAATTGTACGTAAATATAGGCATAATTCGGAACGTGTTAGCAGGAATATAACGGTAGTAACGAATAGGAAATTGCTTATACCCCATGAACATTAACACTTTCTTGAAAATCATTTAATACCAGAATAAAGTGCATTAAAAGAGACTGTTACAATATTAAGGGGAATCCCAGATATGGCATAACGACTATGAAATAACGTTGGTCTCCAATAAAACTAAGTGTATCAATGTATATATAGGAACACAATACAATACATAAATATAATGTGTACATAGGAATACTATCTTATTATATCAATTCTTAAACCAACTTTAACCAAAAATAATATAAAATGTTTTCTGTTATCCTTCAGAATACCAAATCAAAATACATATTATGTTTTCCTACAAATATATGTATATACATTATTATTTAGGTCTTAATTTCTTATTGAACTTTCAAATGACAAGAATGATTTAAACGAGTTTCATATGATATGACAGACCAACAGACGGGTCCGATGGCAAGCGACAACCGCCGTCTGCCGTTCAAGCACACCTGCATTGCATTGCTTCACAACCGGTTTTCTGTGAGGCCGAGGTATCGCACCGGTCGAGCCGGCCCATTCGTGACTAAAGAATGCTCTACCACTGTTAAAACCTAATTTGGTGACACAATTATTTATATCTCACTTATTTCGCAATATAGTAATTTACTTTAGCAATAAACAATCTAATAAAAAAGTATGTATGTTAATTAAAAAAGTATGTATGCTATTTAAATGTAATTCTCGAGTGTGTCAGATCTACCAAAAGAAAGACGATATTGAAATCCGCATTGTTCACAAACGAGACACTTCGATTTACTTGTAATTAAATTACAGTATTATACATATATATGTGGGTAATGTTACTCCACGACTAATATAAACAAAATTTTAGAATAATATTTGATACCAACATACCAGTTCAAGTGTAACTATTTGAAATTTAAAATAGCGGTGCATTAATATTGGCAAAAGTAATGTAAATATTTTGCTGAGTTGCTATAAATATGGTATGTGGTGCAGCACCAGTATTACGCTACGAGAACCTATAAAATACGTCTCACAGTTTTCATTCGGCAGAATTGTGCAACATTTAAATTGTTTAGTGTTGACTGCTTCATTGAAATAAAATATAAAAGTGTACAAAAATAGAATAAAAGCACTCTCTCGTCCCGCAGAGGACGTACCAGGCGCTGGAGGGCTTAGAAAGACCTCCGACCTCCATGAGCGCTGGTCTGGGGTTAGCGGATCGGGCTGCGCGTTACCCTAGCAGAAGCAGGCCTGAGACGGTAGCGCGTCGTGGAGTGCGAGCGCCTCTCTAAGTTGGAGGTTGGCTAGGCCTCCCGCTTTCCACGGTGACCAAGGTCTGCAGGGGTTCTCGGAAGCTTCCTTCTTAGGGTATACCCGGGTCCTCTGCAATAGACCTCGTGACGGAACACCGTGTGGCTTTAGTCGGTTCGAGTCCGACATACCACTTCACTGTTGGCTCCAGTGATCTGATGACCCGTGGGGTTCTCCACACCAAAAAAAGGGCTCACTCTTGTGTCTAGATTCAACAATTCAAAAAACTATATTAAAACTATTCTATTAACCATCTCGTCTGACAAAACCGTAACGTCGTTCAATCAATGAAGTGGCATCCTTGGGGTTTCAACCGTGAAAAAGACGAGGTTAGCTTGTGCGGTAAGCTAAATAACGTGAAGTTTAGAAACCTTTTTTATGGATGATAGCAAATGGTTATAACATAATCTGTAGGCTAATTTGTATATTAACGCCTTTACATAGGTACATAGTGTTATAACGTATGTATATTCAAACAAAGTATACGTAGGTATTTGACTTAACTCCACAATACCGTAGTTGTACAAATATTTGCGAAGGGTGTATTTCAATGAGGTTATTCTGACCTCGCAAAGTGTATGCCAAAGTTAGTACCATTTGTGAAACGCCTTTACGTATTGGATAGACGCGCAGTAACCATAGGTGTGAATGAAAGCTGTTTTATATTTCTTTTACCTTAATATTTATTCATAGTACTCGATTTTTTCAATACTTATAATTTTGCCCAATGCGCGTAAAATATTTATAAAATCTACTTAATATCGATCGAATAATTTTAGTAATAGTACAACTACAGATCTCTTACAATAATATGATAAATACTTTATAATTAAGCTAGAAAAAAAATCTTGTAATTAGTATATTCTTTTACGACCTTCTTCCTGAAAAAGCTAAATATCTTTACGGTTTTGGTTTTAGACAATGCCCCTTACTACTAGCGTAGAGTAAACCCCAGAGTTAAGAGTAGCCAATTTCAAAGAATTTTATGAGACTGCCCTCTTACAATTGTAAATATAAATAAATCCAATTTAAATTAGTATGAGCGCGGGTATGTAACCCCCTTCATTAACGATTAAGAAAACTTGTTTTCTATATTTTTTTCATTTACTCTTTCGCTTACAATGATATTGGTGAATAGACAAGTATGTACGGGGAGCAATAATCTTGCAGTACTTGTCTATCCTTTTTGTCTCTTATCTTGCTGCCTGATTAAAGTTTACCTATTTAAATGACATTGCAATTTTAAGATATTCAATAGTACACATAGCTCAAGTTTATATTCAGAAAATGTCACTAAAATTATAAATCCACGCTACTCATGCTGCTGATTAACGAAAATTCAAACTAACAAAGTAATTAAACATAATCATTCTGGTTACAACACTATTTTAACTTTTAATGTTGTTCTGAGATGTGCAGCACTAAAGCTCCCCAATGGCCTCTTTTCGATGTTAGGTAAGGGTTTTCGTTGATGCACGCCTTGGACAACACTTTTATCTGGTCGAAATCTGACACCATCCACCAAAGATATTATACCTATTTAATATTCTTAAATCTAGTAAATAATTTTATTTAAAAATAACGTCAAAAGAAAGAAAACAGGAATAAAATAAAACCACGTGAATTTTATTTCATATATAGTAGCTGGTACGTTGTTTTAGTACTATAGACTTCCCGATGTATACACATTTACACCCATTAATGCTGTTGCAGATGCCTTTTAGATAAAACAGTGTTGAAGAGATTGTAAACAGTGCCCTATTCTCTAGTATTTTAATAAATATCTCTTTATTTTCTATCCGAATGTGCTTTAGAGACACATTCAATGGAAGCCGATACGAAAACGGAGAAATATAATAAAGGTTTTGATTACTCCTTTCTATTGATAACATTGCAATCCTCTCTCAAATAGGGGAATGTAATCTCGAGCTGTATCTTTAAAATGTAATTGAAGTTTTTCGATCGGATAAGTTCTGTTATAATTTTATACTGTAACGTCCTCTCATATATAAGTATTTCATTGGACTCTAAAGTTATGTTAATAGCTAGTTATAAAGCTATAAAAGTGTTAAATACCAGGCTGTCATTTCTAGAACAAAAACAAGAATTCTCACAGGTTTTTGGGTTTCCTTAATATTGCTGTAGTAAGTCAAGCACAAATATGAAATATGATGACACGAAAAGTGGCAAGTTATAACTTGAGGTGTCTTTTACACCTTTTTGTGCAAGCAAAATATATAACAAAGTTTCCTTTACGTCAAATAAAACAAAAAATATTCTGTAAAAATTCACACCTAGACAGTGCTTGTTAGCTGTGGTTTGACGGCACTTCACTTAAAGCTATACCTACCTCTAAGCGCTGGCAGCTGAGCTTTTATACAGTCAGACCCAACGTGTGTAAAAATAACAAGACGCCTTTGCGGAAACGGATCATGATCTAACATAATAGGACTTTGCAAAACATTGAAGAATGTTTGGATATCTTAAATGTAGATTTCACTCCTAAATCTGTATTTAAATATATCTTTTTTTTTTTTTTTATACTATAGGGGGACAGACGAACAGACGGGCCACCTGATGGTAAGTGACAACCGCCGTCCATAGACACATGCAACTCAAGAGTCGTAAGTGCGCTGCCCGCCTTTGAGGGTGATAAGGGATGGAGGATGCGGGGATTGGAAAGAGAGAGAAAGAGAAGAGGAGTTAGGAAAGAGGAGAGTGGCGATGGGGGGAGAGGAAAGTGGAGAGGGGGAGTTGGGCCTCCGGAAACCTCACTCATTTCGGCGAAATGCAACGCACGCGTTACTTCACAACCGGTTTTTCTGTGGGGCCGTGGTATCGCACCGGTCGAGCCGGCCCATTCGTGCCTAAGCATGTCTCTACCACTGATATGACTGATACACCTTCTTCTATGTCTCTTAAATCTTAATATGAAACACATTTTATCTATAAAACCCAGAACTGATTTTGTACCAAAGTCAGAACACTGCACTATGTAATACTTCAATGCTTAAAATCCCTATCTTGTCCTTACACTTACCTAGTTTGTTAAAAGTCTTTTGGGGATGATTTGTGGAATCTCAGATATTTAGCATTCCTACATAAGATTAGGATTAGTAGTAGTCGTTGATCGATCGTTCAAAGCAAACAAAATTTCACGTGAATATTAATACTGCACTGATTGCAACTTGCACTAAAAGGGTTTTTATTTCGTGATAGTCCTTACTTATTAGTTTATTTAATTAGTGTTATTGAACATAGTCTATGAGTCTTCACTGGTTTGAATTTAAACTTGTTACTTTAAGTTTATGAAAATACTTCTATTTCATTTTCATAAAGACCACCCTCTAAAGCCAAGGTGTAGCATCAGTCTTAGAGGTAGTTTCAACATGCCAAGAATATTTCATTTGACCACCATAATGGCATTTTGTGCTATCTACGAACATCTATGGGTACCATTAAGTTATTGCATTGATTATATTAACTACACGTCTTAGTTAACGAGAAAAAAAGATAACTATGAATATAACACACACAGTTTCGAAGTCGATCTATTTTGTTTTAACTTTGTAATCAGTGAACGTTAAAGTTCTTTTGTACATTTTGTACTAAAGAATTGAAATGAATTTCTCAGAATGTGAAACACACACGTCATGTATTCACAAATATTCATTTAGGGCTCGAGATTATGTATATTAAGTAATTTCATATCAGACAAGTTGTTAAGCTTAGTTTACCTCTAAACATGCATTTTTACTCGATTGTGTAAAAAGAAGGGCTAAATTTTTGTATGGTATGGTTGCACGAATGGGCACATTCATGTCTAAACATGGCTCTTACACTGTTGAACTTTTCTTCTTATAATCTTAATAGTAAACCATTTCAAAATAACGAGAGCAAATAAACACAAAGAAAGTTAAAAATTAAGTCGGTATACACGTAAACACATATGTAAATGTATTGAATTTTATATTTTTAACTAATTTTTGTTTTTCGAATACATTTCTGTTTGCTTAATATTAATACTTAAGACTCACTTAGTTTCAAACTTGTTCCTAGCTACCCCTCATTTTGACTTTAATCCGCCGGTAAGATAATAATGAGTTTATGAATTACTTATTATATGCGCCGTAACTACTGGAATGTAAACTAGCCGGTATACAGGTATTCGTTTTAAGATAATTTTGTTTTAGTTTAGGTTAAATACTTGCTTTACTTAGATAATACCGACTGTTTCTCTCTTGTTATTGTTTGGGAATTCTATAATTGCCTTTTATGTTCTCTTCTGGGTCAATTTTAATTTAGTTAAATAGCATACATCTGTAATCGTCAAAAAGAACTATTGTTCAATGAAATAAAGAAGGTACATACATACCTTCCTCATTTATGAAACAAAAATAAAACATACATATGTTTTTAAGTCCCCAGCAAAACTTTTAAAAATGTTAATTCACCATAAAGAAACCGCTGCATATGATGTTCTGAACGAAATAATATAAAAGTAACTAATAATTATTATTTTGCAAATAAATATTTGGTATAAAATATACATTTTATACCAAATATTTATTCGCTAATAGAAGCATAATATGATCAGGATTTGCATGATAGCAAAAGCAAAATTACATTTGTGACACTTATTTTAATGTATCACCTAGATATATGTTATCTTTGTGCACAAGAAATATGTGGCCTATTCAAACTGTACCATTGCTTTTGTATCGGTATTGTGTGAACTCCGATAGTTTATCATCATCTATTCCGTGCCCATGGTTTCAAATGAGGAAAACAGGATAATATTTTATTGTAAAACTAGCTTTTGCCAATAAAAAGCAGCCTAAGTCCTTCCCCAGGGTTCGAAGTATCCACTTAATAAATGTAATCAAAAACTGTTCAGTAATTTAACAGTGAAAAGGACACATAAAATATGAAGTTACTTTTTCATTTACGAGTGTAATAACATGACTTACACATATACTATTCATTTCGAATAGCTAATATCTTATTTTATTTATTTGCAAAACCATTAATATCGAAAAACTAAGCAGGGGATTTTTTTATAAGTTTGTGCCTCCAATATTAAGGTCTCCTACTCCTAGCTTAAAAGAAAATTGTGTTTGTAGGCAAGTTGTAGCAAGGTAAGGGAAGTATTCCACAATGGGCATTGTGCGATCTATTTATCAACTTCTCACAACTTACACAATAACGTTAACAGACTACTTTTTCAGCGCTAAGTAATAAGTATTGTAGAATTAAATATTTATTCGACAAAGTGAAATAGTACTTTTTTATATTTTACCTCAATAGTGACTCTATATTTTTATTTTAGTAACTCCATACTTCAACAAAATATATAACAGTAGCAGAAAACTTAAAATTTGAAATAAAGACAATATTTACATGTAAGATAATCAAACTATTATAATTTTACGCATTGGCATATTTTTTGTATCACGGGTCAGTTTACAAACACTCAAACAATAGATTTAAAAAACACCAAGACTCAGAACAAGTAATTATGGATCACTCAAACTTTTTTCTCTGCGTCATCAGTGCAGTCATATATCTCATAGACGTCATTTTTATTTCGGTATTGCAACTTAGTTACAAGTTTGCTTCTCTTTCAAAGTTGTCTCCTTTAGACTTTGAATCCATCTAAATTCTGACAAAAGTGGCGTCATTATTTCGCACACCTTAAACCCAGACTAAATCCCTTAATTGAATAATAATAAATAATTTAAATTGGTATGCTGGAGCTCAAATCACTTTAACCCACTAGCGTTCAAACTTGTTACTTCATTTGAACGTTTTCAAGTTAAAGTGTCTTTGCTACAAAATGTGTCACTCCTTACTGAAATTAAAAATATCATCAGAACAGTTTTCTTAACTTAAAAGTTACCTAAGTTATTTAAGTGAAGAAGTGTTTCCTTTCTTAGCAGAAAAGTTGTGGTTTCTAAAAACAGGAAGTTGAAAAACTAAAGGATCCAGAACTTTTGAGATCTTTTTGTCTACTCCAACTTTGACAAAAGCAAATGGGAACATGTAGTTCAAACAATGTGACATTCAGCCAACTTACTTTATAATGAAGTTAATACATACTGTTGTTTTTGTTTCCCATACACTGAAGTTGTATATGACAACTGTGTTTTTGCTTTAAACATTTTTACTGTCGTTGGCAACTTTTTAGGAAATATAAAGTGACGTTATGAAACAGGCTGCAATAAAAATGTTGCATTTCTCAAATAATAAATGTGGACCATTTAATTAAATTTCATTTTTAATTAATTAAGAACAGAGACGAGAGACCAAAGTTAGCTAGCTAGCTAGTCTAGCTTTTTTTTTGTTTTTGATTTTTTTTTTTCCTGTTGACCCGACGTTTATTGCTTTAGGTATAGAATGTATTTTATAAGGCATAGTATCTTTACGTTTACTCATAGAATAATAAAAACGAAAAAGTGATATAAATTTTAATTTCGATATTGCTCATCAAGTTAGACTTCATTTAATGAAAAGTTTCTTGATTGTTTGTACATATATAAGTTTGATCATCTGTAAAAAGACATTTCAAATATATTTTTTTAGGTTTAAAATTTTCAAAAGATATTATTTTGGATAATAAAAATTTGATGTTGTTGTATATATGGTTATCATCCAGCAATAATATAAAAATACAATCAAATATGATAAGTAAGTGACCGTAACTGAAAATAAAAAAAAAAGAAAATGTGCTATGTGTGAGTAGGTGATGAATAAAAATAAACGAAAAACCCCAACTCAAGATTAAGAAATCAACTCAACCAAGGTAGAAGTGATTTTACTCAAGATGTGTAGTAAGTTCAACTAATTGCCAAGATTACAGTATAAATAGTCATTTGAAACCCTTATTTGTTTACATTTTTCAGACCTACTATAGTCGAATACGATGAACCCATAAACATACTGTAGCTATATTTTTTTTATTTTTGAATTGCTCTAATATTCGTTACTCTTTCAAGATACTGTAAATATCTTAACGTTACCATCGTCCATCTTGAAATAGATATTTTAAACTCTATGCTGGTAAAACATACATTTAAAAAAAGTATATTAATTCGTATGCACGTTTTATTATACCGATATATTAGTGTAGTGTGACTCAAATGCTATCTAATGCGGTGTATAATTCGTTATCAATACTTCTTATTGCCGTTCTTCAGTTTCATGATTTGTTATAATTAACCACTAATGATTTCCCGCAATTTCAACTGTGTTTATGCCCACTGTTTATTTTCTAAGTTTAGTAACATAACCGTACACGATTTTCCTCAATCATAACTCTATCTAATACACAATAATATTTAAATCTGACTTCATAGATAAGCAAGTTTATACGAATAATAAACAAATACAAAACACTACAGATTTCAATGATCTAAGTTCAAGTTATAACTCTCAATACATCAATACAAAAATCACCGGAGCTGAGGTTGTGGTGGTATGTCGGACCGACTAAAACCACTCGGTGTTCTGCCTCTTTGCCGTTCATCACTGCCTCTCAGTATGAGGCGGCGGAAACCCACGCACTCTCACTTTGTACCATGGCCTTGATCTCCAGCGAGATATAGAGAATAATATTCCACCTAGCAAAAATGTAACACAATGTTATACATTTTTTTATAAATTACTATACTGTAAGGCGCACTCAATGATGAACCTGTTTTTTCTTAGACTGTCATTTGAACTTAGATGCAAAAATATAAGGATTGGTGAAATTATTACTAAATTAATTAAAAAAATCTCTATATTTGAGGTTAACGCAGCAATTTAATTTAATAATAGCTTAGATTTTGAGTTCGCAATTAACATGTTATTCGTAAAGCATTTTGGTATTTTGTGGTTATATCCTCCGTACTGAATCCTTAACTGTATAGCTTTAGAAGCTATTAAATTGTGGCTCTTAGATTTGCGATAAGTTTTGAAATATAATATAATTTTCAAATATCAGTTCTCCAAGAATAATATATACGACCATTATGGTACATGATCGCCATGTTTTGCATACATAACCAGAACAGCGTCCGACTTGCTCCGGCAGTTTGCGTCCAGAGTAAAAATTTATAGACTTTCGGAATGTTGTTTTCCTGGCCTTACACACTTTATTACTCGCATCCCAATGTCCATATTTACGTGAATAATACTGAAAAACGTACATAAATTTTATTTTATTTTGTGTTTTATGGCCACGTACTCAAAAGCCTGCTGTGGCTTGGTTGCCGCAACTCGGGCTCGTGCATTTGATGCGGAAACTTAGTCCGGCATGTTACAAATGACGGTCCGTAACAGCGGTCAAATGTTTCCTATACCAGAGTAATTACATAAATAAGATAATACCAGATTACCTTTTCTAGCACTATCGACCTTATTTTTCGGGTATTAGGAGAACACTAATCGACATAAAAAATCTTATAGAGATTTTACTGTTTTATTTAAGAACGACTTATGTTTTTTTTTTTGTAAATAGTATTTATGCTTTAACCTAATGAACATAATAATATAAAAAATACATATAAATATAAGTATAAATTTACGAAAGAATGAATGCTTTCATGCAGAATTACCGAAATTGGAAGGTCCTATAGGTCTGTAATTGCAATGCATAAAAGATGAAACAGATTTTATGATCCCTCAGGTACTGAAATTAGACAATATTGACGAATGTATTTACATAGATAGCAGTAACAGCTTTACGCGCTTGTTGTAGCCTCGACATGTTAACAATAGCGCCATCTAAGTTCTGCAAGCAGTTATTAACCAATATATTTCGCTATAGTTTAAGTTGCGTATGTCACACAGCTCACAGCTCTCCTCCACCTTCGATATTAGTTTAAAACTAAAAATTTCGTTACCTAACCGAATAAAGTGTTATCAAACAAAGAAAGCTGTACTAGGTTTTCAGTAGCAAAGCACTTGAGAATAAGTAAGAAAATAGTTGGAAATAAAAAACAAATACATACAGGTCTCCCAAAGTAATAATGCGCATAGAAATCTTCGTTACTGTACGGCAACGGTCGTATTTCTCGAGCGTCGGAAGACGATATATATATAGAGTGGTTAAGTGGATTCATGCATAATTTAGTAGAGAGAGATAAATATTGATTTATCAGTAACGAAATTTGATTCGATAATTCCATGTAAGTAAATAGTAAGGAAAACCACACGATTGCGAATATGCTACAATCTTTGTTGGATTGATTTACTTCGAAGATGTTATAGTACTTTTCAAGTGTCTTACTGAAGCTGGTGTAGTGATGGAAGAAAAGAAGGTTTAAATAACACAAGTTTTATATTAGAAGAATAAAAAATGGTTTTCAAACACAGGTTTACATTAAAATCTTAGAAATCTAATCATCAGTTCAAAAGTATTTACAGCACTGATCATTCTAGAGTAATATTACAATTACAAAAAAATAATCAGAATCAGGGAGGATCTCTATTCCTGACATCGTAGATTCATCAGAACTTTCATTATGCTCTTGTTCATTTACACTTTCCATACTGCTATCACCTGTGTAAATAATCATTTCATCGGAAAAACTATCGATTCTTGGCTCAAATTTTCTATTTAAATATTCATCTTCGCATTTAACAGCATGATCACTAACTTTTTTCCATTCTTCTGGTCCTATATTATTGATTTTTTCTAATATAGCATCTTTAACTGACGTGACAGTCATTGCAATTTTTTTTTTGGCAACGTGTTGCTTTATTTGGGACCAAATATTTTCAATGGGGTTAAAATCTAGATCACATGGTGGCAATCGTATAATTTTATGCCCATGTTACTCCATTATACGGTCAATGGCAAATTCTGTGTATTTTTCTTTATATCTTTTTATAATTTCATACAAATCGGGTTTCAGTTTCTTTGGGTCATGCGGAATGTTGTGTTGTTGTAACCAAGCTATCATTTGTGGTTTAGGTGTGTTTGAGTTTGGTGGTTTCACAGACAGCTTATTATGAGATGGGGCGTTGTCAATTACCAACACACTATTAGGAGGCAAGTTGGGAATCAATTGATTGCGTAGCCAAATTTGATAACGTTCCGCGTTTATTTTTTTATGATAGTCACCTTCTGTGTCGACACATTTATGTAACATTAGAGCCTCTGGGACGAAGCCTTTTTCATGTACAATAATTATTCGCTCTCCTTTGGAAATGGGTTGTTTGATACCTTTTTTGCTGCTATCTTGCCAAGTTTTACCCTTAGTATGCGATGTATGCACGTATGACTCGTCCATAAACACTATGTTTCTACCAGAATTCGTCAGCTGTTGTATTTCTCTGAGATATTTGATCCTTTTTAAACGTATATCATGCTTTTCCATAAGTAACCGTCTGTTAGTATCAGTTTTCAGAAACCTAAATCCCATATCTTTCAAGATCAGCCTTAAAGACTCTGCACAGCCTTTGAAATTAATAGCTTCGATCAACTTTTTTCTCAAATTATTTACAGTTGGGAGTTCTTTGAGCGACAACTGAAAATTGTATATCATATTACGAATCACACAGTAGTCGAAATCATCAAGCCCTAGCCGAAATCTACTTTTAGGTTTTCCTTTTTTCGGTGTAGAAAATTTCATTGATTGATTCTGTTTTTTTTTTCGTTTAAGATATTACTTAAAGTTCGTCGTGAAATTCCTGTAGCTTTTGTAACACGGTCCTGAACTTTTTTTAAATAATCATTATGGTCTCTTTTGAAAACATTGGCTTCATTTAAGAAATAAAGGTACACATTAAATACCATTTGTCGTGCTTGTGACTTAAGCGGCTTTCCACGTTTAAATTGATCCATTCTGGAAGAATTCGTCTGAAAGAAAATGTTATGGGCAGAGTTATACATATTTTTATTTATTTGTTGTAGTATTGCATTATGTACTAATATACTTTTTAATATTATTTATTCCTATATCTATTTGTTTATTTATGCATGTGTTTATTTATTTGTTTATTAAATTTATATAAGCCTAAATCTTAATATGTATTTAACGAAGGTATTTTTAATATAAAAAGCTGTGAAATTTTTTATGTATATTTACCTATTTTACAAAATAAACTATTTAAATTTGAATAAAATAATTAAAGTTGAAATTAAATTTACCTTTGAAGACAAAACCAAGAAGGGTGTGTAGTAGCAGCTCTATATAATTCCACACAGAAAGAACACGTGTAGTCACCACCAATATATAAAGACGACTGACGGACCTTTAACTGACCGGCGACCGCCGCCGATCGCTAGAATTGTTTTCGATTGTGTACTCACGATATTGACTCCTATTCCTTTCGAACAAAGTGGAAAATGCAAGTGCGTTGTTTAGGGCTCTTACGATTCAATGATTCGGGTGTTTCCGGGAATACGACCATTAGCGAAGATCTGCATGCGCATTATTAATTTGGGAATACTGTACTATATGTGGGCCTAATTATGTCACACATTAAGTATTTCTTTATCAGCACCGCTCTCATGATTTAAATCGTAAATAAATACCTGCATCACACATCTCTGCCTTACCCAAAGGTTGGCTGGTAGAAAATCCCTACGGCATTAAGACCACCGTTGAGCAATTGTAATTGCAGAATTGAAATAAATAAATAATTATGATAACAGTACCATTATTACAAATATTTAAAAATTAGACATCAACTCAATATAATATACAAACAAACATATAAAATAATATATAAAAAATAGCATTCCTTCTTGCGCAGTCTGATAAAAAAATTAAAAGAAGAGTCACTGCGACGTATTTAGTACACATTAATGTTTTGCTTATTTTTTTTTTAACTAACAATGTTTTACAGTATATATGATTTTTAGTTGAGGTATCTAGCGAGTCTTCAGCTCTGTCCACTATCACAAAAATCATGAGCTTGAAAGAGGCAAAACAAACTCTGTATAATAAAAGTAAAAATAACTATATCGCATGTTCCACATTGTAGTTTTAACACTACAAAATAGTGTGATTGTAACATTATTTGTGGGTTAAATTAAATTAAAGTGAAACCCAAACGAGATGTACCTTTATCCGTTATCATATATTGTAATTATCGGCATCGTTACAGAAAGGATCTGCGACACATAACGGATCCAAAACCTTTTAAGTTTTTAATTTTTTCTTGAAAAATAAGCTCTCGAGTAGTTCGATTATAAAATTTAGTAAATCGCCTGTTAACAGATTTGGATTATTTGCGTAAAATTTTATTATATTCAAAATAGAATAGCTTAAGACCGATAATCAAGTAGTGCGATACTAGCTGAGAGCGAGATAGCTGTCTTATCTGATAGTGACCGGCTACCCAGAGTTAAATTATACATATGTACCTCATCTTACTTCCATCACATAAGCCGTATCATGAATATACGAAATATTTTCTTTATGCTAATTATATGCTCAATAATAAGCAGCCTATATCTTATTTATTTAAATTTATTTATTCTCGACTCATTTACAAACACTTTTTATGAAAATTTACTAATTAAACTCAAAGATTAGTATAGAATATTGAAATATTTTAGAAAAATGAATAATTTAAAAATGAAAGGAGATCGCCTTTTAGCTGATTACCTGCCAAGTAATGAACCACTTCGAGTGGGCACGAGCTTAAAAGAGCAGCTACCCTTCTGTTTATCACAAGATTTTATTTACATGGTTTATTTTAAGAGAAAACTCGTTACTAAGAATTTTAATATCCATTTCCATATTTTTTATGCTATTTATATACCTTAGAACAAATATACATAATCATTATTTTCATGTTACATGTCCTGGTGTGCGTTGTTAGTTTTTAGTATGTATATATGTATATATTGAGTACATAGATACATAATTATGTAAGTTTTGAATGTACACCATACAATCACTACGTACCATGGGCAGTCTCATCGCTAAATGTGATCTCTACCGGATAACCTTTGGATGAATTTGGTTTTAAATCTATTATAAAAAATAATTTCCCCTGATGTTAATATGCTTTTCAATCAAAGACCATTAAAGTTCAGCTTTAATGGTCTTCGATTGAAAAGCATATTTAAAACCAAATCCGTGCAATCCAAATGTTATCCGGTAGAGATTACATTTAGCGATGAGACTGCCCGTGGTACGTAGTGATTGTATGGTGTAGAACAAAGAGTATTCTATTCTATTCTAAAACAATTGAAAATAAAAATATAGATTTGTTTGTTAAACTTATCCCCACTCAAATTGACAACCAATAATGTTATTAAATAATTGTTTTCATATTAACAAGTATACCTTCGAACAACTGAGTTAATATTCTTGACATTCAGGTTAGACCACTATCGACCAAGTCACTTTTCAAACAAAGAAACGTCTAAATCAAAATTGAGTTTTGATAGAGCACACAGACACAACATTACAACACTTCTCTAAACTCTAGATATATAGATAGATAGAAAGATAGAACCGTATAATTCCAAATATAGCTTCAAATTTAAATCCATCATTTGACTTTCATTATCACTTGTTAGGTTTTTTTTTTTTTTTTTTTTTTTTTATATTAGCCTACCATAGTGACTCCACTTTGCCTGATGGAAAGCAATAGGTGGAGTCAAAGAGTGGTGGTCACCATCCTCATTGCATGTCTAGTCAATGCAGCATGGTGACCCACACTATGGCGGCCTGGTGAGATGCTTTTTCACGCCCCGCTTAAAAGACCCGGGATCATAGTGGGAAGGAAACACGTGCGCTGGTAGAGAATTCCAGGCTTTTACCGATCGGCACAAGAAAGAAGAGCCAAACCGTTTAGTTCGGGTACGTATATTTTCGACGCACAAACGGTGACTCCTCAGGCCAGCACGTGTAGTCCTGTAGAGGAAGGGAGAAGGTGGGACCAATTGGAAGAGCTCATCAGAACACTCCCCGTGATGTAGGCGATAGAGGACTGCCATAGAGGCGACATCTCTTCGCAACTGCAGAGGCTCAAGAGACTGGGTGATCTCAGGACAGTCGATAATGCGGACTGCGCGCCGCTGCAACCGATCGAGAGCGTCAAGCAAATACTGCGCATAGCCGTCCCAGAGATGAGAGTAGTACTCCACGCAGGAGCGAACCTGGGTCTTGTACAAAAGACACAGTTGCTCGGGCGAGAAGAACCGTCTCACCTTGTTCAAAACGCCGAGCTTACGCGAGGCCGCCTTAGTGACACTCTCGATGTAATCGCGCGGATTGAGATCCCGGCAAATATCCATACCCAGAATACTAAGCCTATCCTGCAGTGGCAGTCGAGTGCTCTGAAGAGTAGGAAGGGGAAGGAATGGAGACTTTTTGTTAGAGAACACACACGCTTGTGTTTTCTTGGCGCCGAACTCGACCAGATTCTCACAGCCCCATTGGGAAATGCGGCTCAAGACCCGGTCGAGCTCAGCGACAAGCTCCTGTCGTTTTTCCTCAACGTCTGCCAGCTTGGCAGTAGGATGCCCGAAATATCGCCCGTGCACTGTACTGTCGTCTGCATAACAATGTATATTGCCAAGGGCCAACATGTCATTGATATGCAGAAGAAACAGCGTAGGCGATAGGACGGAGCCCTGAGGTACACCAGCGCTTACCTCGTGGAAGTCTGAGGCCGCGCCGTCGCAGAGAACCCTAATGCGGCGCTTTTCGAGGAAGGCAGCAACCCAGTTGCAGAGTTTAGGTGGCAGACCAAATGCAGGAAGTTTGGAGAGAAGCGAGCGGTGCAACACCCTATCGAAGGCCTTGGCAATGATCCTCTAGGTGGCGGATTAGTTGGGTGTTGATGATCCGCTCGAACACCTTACAGAGTATGGAAGTGACGGCTATAGGTCGGTAATTGGCTGGATCGGAGCGGTCGCCTTTTTTGGGAATGGGTTGAACATTCGCTTCTCTCCAGGCCTCCGGAACAATTCCTGAGGAATAGGACAGGCGATACAAGCGCGTTAGTATGGGAGACAACTCAGGTGCACAGTTCTTAAGAACCACCGCCGGAATACCATCGGGTCCACTGGCTTTCCGGACATCGAGTGACCGAAGCTCCGCACGGACATCCCTCTGCCGGATGCGAATATCCCGCATTGCGGAGTCGCAGGACGCAATGGTGGGCGTGTGCGCGCAACGGTCATCGATTCGGGAGTTAGCCGCAAAGAGGTCAGCTAGTAGATTCGCTTTCTCTTGCGGCTCGTGGGCCAGTGATCCGTCAGGGTAGTTCAACGGCGGCAGCGAAGGTTGGCAATAGTTGGACTGCACGGCTTTGGCCAATCGCCAAAACTTACGGCTACCCGTTGGGTACGCGACGAGTTCTTGACCAAACCGTGCAATGCGCTGGGCATCTGCTCTGATGTAAGCCCTCTTGCATTCCCTAGTGGCTCTGTTTAGTGCTGCTGTAAGGCGATCAATGTCTGGGTCACAATGTGCGCGGGCCCTGATCCATGCGCGGTAGGCCGACTGCTTTTGAGCAACGGCCCGGATGCACTCGCGATTGAACCAGGGACGGGTCTTCGTGCTGGCGACTTCACTGTAGGGGATATAATACTCCATACCGACAGTGATTTCGTCAGTCACGGCAGACACACTTTGCGACAGATCCCTATCTTTAAAGCAGCGTTGAGCCCACGGGATGGATGCAAAATATTCCCGCATTCCATCCCAGTCTGCTGACGAGTAGTGCCATAACCGCCGCCTTGTTACCACAGGTCGTGGAGGCGTAACTAGAGGCACTGAGGTCGACACCAGGCAGTGGTCGGAGGATCCCAGAGGGGCGAGAACCGATACGCTGTACTGCGCTGGGTGATTCGTTAACAGTAGGTCCAGCAAAGAGGGCGCTTGACCCGTTATGTCTGGTATCCTGGTGGGCTGGAGTACCAGTTGGGTAAGGTCATGCGTGAGAGCAAATGCGTGGGCAGTTCGACCACCGTGGTCAGTTTTGGAAGATCCCAGCCAGGACTCATGGTGGGCGTTAAAATCTCCCAAAAACACCAGTTCGGCGGTCGGAAACTGCTCCTGCGCTTTATCCGCTGCTTGACTCAGGTGGTCAAAGAGTCGAGTTGTCTCAGTCTCCGGAATGTGAGCGATAGAGGCACACGTAAATCCGGCTCGTAGAGCCAAAATCCACGTGGAGCCAAAGGATGGGAGCCAAAGCCAAAGGTAGATTGCATTAAACCAAATTTAATGCAAATATGTTTTCTGAGAGAAATCCATAAGCACTTTGCTAACGATTATGAGAATATATATGAAACAACCGACATGACTGTGCTTTAATTTCCCTTATTGCTGAACAGGTAACCCAGATACTGTGGAGCAATATTCGCATAAAAACTTTACTGTACTAAATAGAGTGGACATGCTTACTTTATACGTGTTAGCTGTTGTACCGCTACAACAATGTTTCATACCCTTGTGGATGGATTACTTATTTACACATTGTTAAGAAATAAAAAACTTAATATATTTTACATTATACGGTAATTCCAAACGAAGAGAAATACAGTAAGTATACTTCTTCGTGAGTTAAAGTTATGTAAATAAAAACATTAACGATGTGGGGGGGGGGGGGTGCTCTATATCTACTTTTCTCTATTATTCTTAATATACATACATACATATATACATATTTTAAAAACATCTTGAAATCTTAAATTTAAAGAACTTATAAATGAATTAATAATGTAATTTTATTGGTCTTTTTAATCATTATCATTTTTTAAACAGTTAATAGATAACGATAGAAACATAAATTAACTTCAGAGCAACAAGATGTCGCCCAGACTATACAGAGTAATAGACTAACAAATCTAGTGTATCAATAACAAGATATATAAGCTCTTTACATGTTATCTCGTATCGGCCTGAGTTGCACGCTGAGTAGAAGCCATCAATAGATACTTCATCATTACAGCTTATGTTGAAGATATGCCACTGCAGACTCGAACAATCCATTTCCTTCGAGAGCTCATAGCCGTTGTAATAAATTATCACTGATTGCCATATACGTTTAAACGATTATTCCAACATTTCAACTGTTACACGAAAGTGAAATAAAACAATTTGAACTCGTTCAACATTTCCACGTGTTATAGAAATATGAAAATTCATTGGTGGAATATAAAACTGGGCAATGTTCCGGAACTTCAATTTTGTTTTAAGCTTACAATTTTCAATGACTTTTGATATATTATTCATTAAAAATGAATGTAACGGCTTTATGATCTCGTTTTGTGATCTTGGTCAAGGATAATTGAAATGATATATCAAAGTTTTGTACTAACGTTACTTCTCATTTTTTTTTTATTATTTTTATATTAGCCCACTATAGTGACTCCACTTTGCCTGATGGAAATCAATAGGTGGAGTCAAAGAGTGGTGGTCACCATCCTCATTGCATGTCTAGTCAATGCAGCATGGTGACCCACACTATGGGGGCCTGGTGAGATGCTTTTTCACGCCCCGCTTAAAAGACCCGGGACCCCTTCATCAAAGTAGGAAGGAAACACGTGCTCTGGTAGAGAATTCCAGGCTTTTACCGATCGGCACAGGAGAGAAGAACCAAACCGTTTAGTTCGGGTACGTATATTTTTGACGCTCGAACGGTGACTCCCTAGGCCAGCACGTGTAGTCCTGTAGAGGAAGGGAGAAGGTGGGACCAATTGGAAGAGCTCACCAGAACACTCCCCGTGATATAGGCGATAGAGGACTGCCATAGAGGCGACATCTCTTCGCAACTGCAGAGGCTCAAGAGACTGGGTGATCTCAGGACAGTCGATAATGCGGACTGCGCGCCGTTGCAACCGATCGAGAGCGTCAAGCAAATACTGCGCATAGCCGTCCCAGAGATGAGAGCAGTACTCCACGCAGGAGCGAACCTGGGTCTTGTATAAAAGACACAGTTGCTCGGGCGAGAAGAACCGTCTCACCTTGTTCAAAACGCCGAGTTTTCGCGAGGCCGCCTTGGTGACACTCTCAATGTAATAGCGCGGATTGAGATCCTGGCAAATATCCATACCCAGGATACTAAGCCTATCCTGCAGTGGCAGTTGAGTGCTCTGAAGAGTAGGAAGGGGAAGGAATGGAGACTTTTTGGTAGAGAACACACACGCTTGTGTTTTCTTGGCGCTGAACTCGACCAGATTCTCACAGCCCCATTGGGAAATGCGGCTCAAGACCCGGTCGAGCTCAGTGACAAGCTCCTGTCGTTTTCCCTCAACGTCTGTCTGCTTGGCAGTAGGATGTCCGAAATATCGCCCGCGTACTGTGCTGTCGTCTGCATAACAATGTATATTGCCAAGGGCCAACATGTCATTATTATGCAGAAGGAACAGCGTAGGCGATAGGACAGAGCCCTGAGGTATACCAGCGCTTGCCTCCTGGAAGTCAGAGAACCCCCGCGCCGTCGCAGAGAACCCTAATGCGGCGCTTTTCGAGGAAGGCAGCAACCCAATTGCAGAGTTTGGGTGGCAGACCAAATGCAGGAAGTTTGGAGAGAAGCGAGCGGTGCCAGACCATATCGAAGGCCTTGGCCATTTCGAGGCTGATGGCCAAGGACTTCCCATGCCTATCTATAGCCTCACCCCAAAGGTGTGTGACGTATGCTAGAAGATCACCCGTGGATCAGTTCGACCTAAAACCATATTGCTGATCATTTAACAAGGAGTGATCCTCTAGGTGGCGGATTAATTGGGTGTTGATGATGCGCTCGAACACCTTACAGAGTATGGAAGTGACGGCTATAGGTCGGTAATTGGCTGGATCGGTGCGGTCGCCTTTTTTGGGAATGGGTTGGACGTTTGCCTCTCTCCAGGCCTCCGAAACAATTCCTGAGGAATAGGACAGGCGATACAAATGCGTCAGTACGGGAGACAACTCAGGTACACAGTTCTTAAGAACCACCGCCGGAATACCATCGGGTCCACTGGCTTTCCGGACATCGAGTGACCGGACACGGAGATCCCTCTGCCGGATGCGAATATCCCGCATTACGGAGTCGCAGAACGCAATGGTGGGCGTGTGCGCTCCACGGTCGTCGATTCGGGAGTTAGCCGCAAAGAGGTTAGCTAGTAGTTTCGCTTTCTCTTGCGGCTCGTGGGTCAGTGATCCGTCAGGGTAGTTCAACGGCGGCAGCGAAGGTTGGCAGTAGTTGGACTGCACGGCTTTGGCCAATCGCCAAAACTTACGGCTACCCGTAGGGTATGCAACGAGTTCTTGACCAAACCGTGCAATGCGCTGGGCATCTGCTCTGATGTAAGCCCTCTTGCATTCCCTAGTGGCTCTGTTTAGTGCTGCTTTAAGGCGATCAATGTCTGGGTCACAATGAGCGCGGGCCCTGATCCATGCGCGGTAGGCCGACTGCAACGGCACGGGTGCACTCGCAATTGAACCGAGACGGGTCTTCGTGCTGGCGACTTCACTGTAAAGGATATAATACTCCATACCGACAGTGATTTCGTCGGTAATGGCAGACGCACTTTGCGACAGATTCCTGTCTTTAGAGCAGCATTCCAGTCTGCTGACGAGTAGTGCCATAACCGCCGCCTTGTTACCACAGTTCGTGGAGGGGTATCAAGAGGCACTGAGGTCGACTCCAGGCAGTGGTCGGAGGATCCCAGAGGGGCGAGAACCGATACGCTGTACTGCGCTGGGTGATTCGTCAGCAGCAGGTCCAGCAAAGAGGGCGCCTGACCCGTTATGTCTGGTATCCTGGTGGGCTGGAGTACCAGTTGGGTAAGGTTATGCGTAAGAGCAAATGCGTGGGCAGTTCGACCAGCTTAGTCAGTTTTGGAAGATCCCAGCCAGGACTCATGGTGGGCCTTAAAATCTCCCAAATACACCAGTTCGGCGGTCGGAAACTGCTCCATCGCTTTATCCGCTGCTTGACTCAGGTGGTCAAAGAGTTGAGTTGTCTCGAAGTCTCCGGAATGGGAGCGATAGAGGCACATGTAAATCCGGCTCGTAGAGCCAAAATCTACGTGGAGCCAAAGGATGGAGAAGGATGTGTCTTCCAGGCAGTGCAGACGGCGACAAAAAACATCCGCCCTGACGAAAAGGCACACTTCAGCCCTTGCGAGGAAGCACTCCTCGAGCACGTAGCCGGGATAGTGGAGATATGCCGTGTCGGCAGGGCGGCAGGGTATTTGTGTCTCCGTAAGAAAAAGCATGGCCGGCCAAGCCGTCTCGAGGTGTTGGTGTAAGGCGCTGAGGTTTGCATGGAGTCCAAGTATGTCAGTGAACTTCACCTCAAAAATCGGGTTGGTGGGCGAGGAGGATGCCGCTGAATGCCATGATAGAAGAGAAAGGGGGCGTAAAAGGCATGACAGTCATCGTGGCAATGTAAACTGAGACTAAAAATGCTGTGTCATCATGTATCGGTGAAGCATGACGGTGACCGAACCGTCGGACGGAAGGGCCCCCGTACCCTCCCGGAAATGGTCGCCGGGTCCCACCATCCGGTCACCAACTGGCAGGACGAGCCACTCCATGGATTATGCGCGACCTGACGGGGCAGCCTCCCAGGGTGGTTAGCCGTGGTTGGGCCCCTCTCTATGCCGCGGGCGGCCAGCGGCACCACCGTTTCTACGGGTCTCCCTTGCCGACGGTTCGCTTCACGCCACCCTCACAATGACTCTACAGCACTCCACTGCTCACACACATACCACGATAACTGTCACCCCTGCATCGTTAGGCCTCCGGTCTCTCACTCACCAGCGAAAGGCGACACAACGAATGTTGTCACTTTTCTGGCTGGTTTTCTGTGAGAGGGTAGTACTGCCCCGGTCGAGCCGGCTCATTCCTGCTGAATAAATCAGAGTGGCTCTACTACCTATAAATTTCAATTATATCAATATTATTTATTTTCGATTAATTTTATATTTCTTGAGTTTTTTTTTTACAATAACTTGCCCACACAACCTAAAGTATTACTATTTTGTTTGGTTGAAATCATAGATTTATTAAAACAACAATTCGGAAGTGAGAAGTGATAGTTATGTCTGGTGGTATTACGTGTCGTGCTCCTTGAATCCTAGCATGGTAGAATTTAAATTTAAACCACGAACACGTTTTTTAGCAGCCACATAATTAATAAACATTAAAAATTTTGGATTTACTTCCTGAGGCTTGCCCATTGACGGAGTTATAGTCGGCAAAATTTGGGCGTTTAACACTCTCGTGCCTACCCAATTTTGTCATTCAAGGAAGCTATTTTATTATTAATGACATGAAATCTTATCTTCCTTTATCTTATCTATTGTTGTGTGTGTGTGTACTCCAGTTCTACAGTTTACAATTCAATTTTATATTTAGTATGACCAGTCTTAAATAAATTGAATCTTCAATTACTATGTCGTCTAAAATGTTAGCATAATGTTAGACTAACAACAGCTAAGATTAGCATGTTCATAAAGATGACTGATAGATGATCAAAAATTCAAACGATGGATTAAGTCATATTTAAAAGTAAATTACTTATTTTCAAAGCACTTTCGTGTGACGTAAGTTAATCCAAACTTAGTTAATAAAATACTGTAATTAAAACGTAGACTTTAAAATACTGAGGATAAACGGTTTGCAAGTAACAAGTCTCCTTTGAAATAAGTTTCCTACAGCCTGATTTATCACACTTCGCTGATAGCTTAAAGATTTTGTTGTAGCACAAAACCTTTTCTTAGGTATTTATTGCTGTGCTAAAGATAATACTATTAATAATTGGATTTTTAGTACAAAGATTTGGGGTTATTTGAATATTTGTAATAAATCCAGTACGATTCTTGTTACGATTTTTGTTTAATCAATGTATTGTTTAACAGCATTAGTGCATTGGGTAATAATGGTCTCCGTATGATATCGATTTGTGTATATCACAAGCTCTTACCTATCTTCGAACATGAATAGAGTACTTGAAGCGACAATAGCTAGACGGGACATTGATTGACGATCTAAAGGTCTTAGTTGAAACCTATTGAAGTAATTCGATGAAGCTCTACGGCACGAGTAGGTTTGAAGCTTTAGGTAATCAGTTTATGGATATTTATATTTTTGATACTCACTAACAAACTTTTGGCAAGTTTAGGAATAATCGATTTTGACATTACTAAACCAAAGTGAACCAAAAGTTCATAAAAGAAGGTTTTATGTTCGACTGTCTGTATGTTCTTTTCATTTTTTATGTATGTTAATCGATTTCTCTGCCAATTGTCTACCAATTTTCAATTATTGTTTAGTTTAATATTAATAATAATAAAAATAATAAATAATGTTTAGAAAATAGTGAAAACCTCAGGGATACACATTCAATTCTTTATTGTGCGGCGGTTACAGCTTGTCGAGTAGATGGTGTTAAACTCCCACGTGTTAACACTACTCCTCGACAAAAGATTTATGTTCCGGCGTGGCAGTACAGGATTGAGCGACGTATCGTTGAGGCGAGGGCCCTCATTGGCAAGCTTACCTGTTTCAGATCGGGTAATACACGCCCGAGAGTAATGCGTTTTGTGAATCGTGCTTTTTCAGGAACTGATATCAGTTCTTGTGATTATGCAGCACGTGTCACAGAGCGCATTGACTTTCTGAAGCAGAAAGTTTATGCATGGGCAAACTGCATACGTAGATTTAAAATCCGAGTAGACCGATATACTCAGAATCGTACTTTTCAAAGGGACGAGAGGTGGGTTTACAGAAGATGGGATCAGCCTGACTTGCTGAGTGACACACATCTCCCAGATGTTGAACTAACTAATACATTTTGGCGTAACATCTGGTCGATGCCTGTCGCTCATACTGAGGGTGAATGGATGCGAGATGTTAAACGTTCATGTGAGTCCATTAATACTATGGAGCCAGTAGAAATATAAAGTACAGATATAGCTCGTGCGGTCCGTTCGTTGCCGAACTGGAAATCAGCCGGACCGGACGGACTGCATAACTTTTGGTTAAAGTGGCTCCATAGCTCACATGTGTGTTTGGCATCTCAATTCCAATCATGCTTGGAAGCAGGTTCACTGCTCGCTTTTATGACAACTGGCGTAACTCACCTACTCTATAAGTCTGGTAGTGCCATGGACCCCAAAAACTACAGACCCATTACCTGTCTGCCAACACTTTATAAATTATTTACGTCCATTCTGAGAGTGAAGATAACAACACATGTCTCTAAGAACAATATAATGACTTTCTCTCAGAATGGATGTAGAAGTGGGGCACGTGGCACTAAAGAGTTCCTTATTATTGACACGGCTATTAACCAACAAGTTCGACGGAACCGAAAGGATTTAGCGACATGTTGGATAGATTATAAAAAAGCTTACGACTCCGTGACGCATACGTGGCTCCTAAGGGTGATGGAGTTGTATAAGATTGATACAACTTTATGCACTTTCTTGGAGGCATGTATGCAGCAATGGAGAACAGTTCTTTGCTATCCAGGATGTCGACAATCTCAGGGTGACGGCGAATTTATAAATATCAAGCGGGGTATATTTCAGGGTGATAGTTTGAGCCCCTTGTGGTTCTGCTTGGCTTTGAATCCTCTTAGCACTGTGTTAGAGGGTTCGGGGCTGGGCTATCGTTTTCGGAGAAATGGTCAAGTTATATCTACCTCCTTTTCATGGATGATTTGAATCTGTTTGCCTGCAGTAATGTCCAGTTGATAAGATTACTAGAGGTAACTGAAACCTTTAGTAAATGTATCAAGATGGAATTTGGTGTAGATAAATGTGCAGTCATGCATGTAAGCAAAGGCAGGATTGTGGAATCTGAAGGAATTGAACTTTCAGATTCCACACACCTTAGACGTCTTTCTGCAAATGAAACGTACAAGTATCTCGGTATGTCACAGGCGCTGGGTATAAATGAACTGACTATGAAGCAATCGCTAAAGAAGCGTTTCTTTGGCCGTCTGAAAAAAGTACTGAAAAGTCTTTTGTCGGGCGGTAATAAGGTGCGTGCCTATAACGGTTGGGTCATACCAGTCTTAACCTACTCCTTTGGCATACTTAGATGGACTCAGACGGAATTGGACGCCCTAGATAGAAGAGTCCGTACACTGCTAACTGCGTACCGAATGCACCATCCACGTTCATCAGTAATGAGATTGTATATTCCGCGGAAATGTGGGGGTCGTGGTTTCTTAAATGCCAGGACCCTTCATAATCGCGAAATATGCAATCTTAGAGATTACTTTCTTTCTGTTAATGTGGAGGTACACCGGGATGTAGTGGCAGTTGATAACGGACTTACTCCGCTTGGTCTAGGAAAAGAGAACTGGCGCAAGCCTGCAATACTTTATGTTAAAGACCGTCAGGAGATATGGAAGAGCAAAGAGCTGCATGGACGTTTTTATCGGGCCTTAAACGGGCCCGATGTAGATTTATTATCATCTGTGTCTTGGCTACGTTTCAGTGACCTCTTTGGAGAAACTGAAGGTTTTATCTGTGCAATTACAGATGAAGTTGTTATGACGAATAATTATAGGAAACATATCCTGAAGGATGGCACAATTGACATTTGTCGGGCATGTCATCGCCCTGGTGAAACCCTCAGGCATATAATTTCCGGTTGCTCTCGTCTTGCAAACGGTGAGTACTTGCACAGACATAACCAAGTGGCCAGGATAGTCCATCAGCAAACTTGCTCTTAGATATAACCTTGTGGATGTCGAGTTAGTATTATAGGTATGTGCCCGACCCAGTTCTTGAAAATAGTCGTGCAACATTATATTGGGATCGATCTATCATCACTGACAGGACTATTGTTGCCAATAAACCTGATATAGTGGTGATAGACCGACTAGAGCGCCGAGCAATGATTGTTGACATTACCATTCCACATGACGACAACCTCATAAAGGCAGAAAAAGATAAACAAATAAAATATTTGGATTTAGCCCATGAGGTGGTCGACATGTGGGATGTGAGTTCTGCAATCATTGTGCCGATAGTCATATCAGCTCATGGGTTGATTGCCAAGAGCCTCGACCAACATCTGCAGAGGCTCACGTTACACAGCTGGGTTAAGGGCCTAATGCAGAAGGCAGTCCTTCTTGATACGGCACGTATTGTGAGGAGGTTCCTGTCTCTGGAGCCCTAACTACCGGTAGCTTGGTCCCTGTACCCGATACCGGTGGGGCACTATTTTTTATATTTTTAAATATATTTTGTTTTTATTTTATATTTAAAATGTAATTTGTATGTTGAATAATGTGAATAAAGAGAATAATAATATTATATTCTTTATTGTACAACAAACAAATACAGAGAAACAAATATTATAACAGAAAATGAAATGCATAATGGGCGTCCTTATTGCTAAGAAGCAATATCTTCCATGCAAACTTAGGATGGACAGGAGCGTGAGGATTTACGCTGTCTTTGTTGTTAAAATATTAAGTTTGAGCTTCATTTTTAGCTTTTGAGCAATTTTAGAATGGATTGCATAAATATTAATACGTTTATATATTTAGGTGTATTACAATGCAAAAGTACTTATACATACATACTTAAACATTTACATAGATTACTTAATTATATATAATAAATTAAAAATTTACATATGATTGATGTTTTTACAGATAGTATTGCTTTACCATTTTTTGAATGATGCTAAAGTTTGTGCTTGTCTAATATATAGTGGTAGTGCATTCCAAAGGCGTAATGCTTCAACAGTAAAGGATTTGTCGACGAACTTTGTAGAATGCTCTGGAATTTGCAGTTTCAAATTTTCAGATGATCTCAAGAACCTTGAATATGTCTCACAGAGGAACCTAAAACGTTCTTTCAGGTAAAAGGGAGTGAGAGGATTGAATGGTATATTATAAAGTAGAGATAGGATGTGAGTATTCTGTCGAAGGCGAATCGGGAGCCAATTGAGCGAATTGCGAAATTCTGAAATATGATCATATCTGCTTAAGCCAAATACGAACTTTTTGCAAAAGTTTTTAAGTCGTTCAAGCTTATTGAGTTACTACTCAGTGAGATCGAGATAACTGGCATCAGCATAGTCTAGTATTGGAAGTAAGAGTGACTGTGCAAGCAAAATCTTTGTAGCTGTTGGAAGAAAGTTCCGTAGTCTTCATAAGGACCCACCTGCAGCAATCAATTTGCGATTATCCTCTTGTAGTTGTGAGCCCCAGGATAAAGCTCTATCGATTAATATACCCAGATTTTTTACACTACCACTAATACATAATGGCGTACCATTGAAAACTGTTTGGGACAATTGAGTGAAATCAATTTGAGAAATCATCCTGGAACTGCCCACCATGAAGACCTGAGTTTCAGCAGGGTTCACCTGGAGACCATAGTTAACACTCCATTCACAAATACGTTCCAAATCACAATTTACAATAGAAAAGGTTTCTTGTATTCTATTAATTGGCGCGTGAGTATAAATTTGAAGATCGTCTGCGTAAAGGTAGTCGGATGCCACTATTATTTTAGATATTGTAGTAATAAATATAGCGAATAGTAAAGGAGATAAAACGCCACCCTGCGGTACACCGACCGAGATATCACACCAAGTATGCGAATCCGTTTTCGGCGACCAGACTACCAGACCAGCTAACTTTGAAACCAGTCACTGTTAGAGATATGTTAATCGAACGTAGTATACTAAGTAGTACATTGGAGTCAACTGTATTGGAAGCATTGCTAGAATCCAGAAGTGTAAGTAGGGTCAGATTACCATTTTCTACGGCCATCTTAATGTCATCAGTGGTCTTGATTACAGCCGTCACAGTGCTAGGCCCGTGTGTAGAATGTACTGCTGTAGTGGTCCTCCTATAATCAAGTCAAGATTAGATGATGTGATTCCTGGAAAATTGATGGAATCCTTGAAAGTGGGGTAGAAACAGTGATATAACCATGCTTAGGCTAAAGACCGGTTAAAGACCACTCTTAAAGACGGGCTGTACACTTATTACAATGTTTTTCTCATGGTCTTATTTTGCTTAGCTGATAGTAGAAGTCGCAACTCCTTAATGTATAGGAAGGAATAATTCTTTAAATTACGTTACGTTACGCATCATGATATGTGTATTTGTTGGCGGTTATCTACTTTCTTAAAAGTCGATTATAATTATTCCTATATTAATGTGAATATAATATATTTCTAGCAGTGGTCAGTTCCAGCTATGAAAGGCTGACGACGATGATAATGGTTCGTCTTAGTGGAGCAGTCAATATTTATTTTGTATTATATGTTTTTCCATATTATACTTACATGCTATTAAAATTGATGAAACAGTTTGTGTTTTACACTCACCCATTCCTAATTTTATATTATTATGAAATGTATAATACGTCACGTATATTAAATACGTATATTAAAAAGACATTGATGTTCCTTAAACTTTATGTAAAAGTGGCTGGGATTGCTATAGACCAGAGTGCATATTAATTAAGTGAGAAACTATATATGATTATCTATTGTTTAGAACTGCTAAATAGCGTCACGGAGAAACAGTATTGCTCTCAATGTTACTTTTTCATTATAAGTGGAAGTCCTACTCAAAGCATGTAAAATGTCCGGTTCTACTTTTTACTTAAAATCAAAGCAGTTTTTTTAGTTACTTTTTTCTTACAAGCCCCGCTAGCTCCGTGCTCGCGTAAAATTTTACATCTCTGTAAAACAGTATTTTTTTACAAGAAAAGTCCCCTGTGTCCTTCTCTGTATCCTAATGTGTATACAGTACAAGTATACAAAAAAAAACATATTATAGTATAGAGAGCAAAATCAGTAAACGAGTCACCTAATGGTGTTTGACTACCGCTTTCTACTCTTGAATTGCATGTGTACCTGCAATTCAAGAGTAGAAAGTGCGGCCCTTTAATAAAGAAGAAAGGGGGGTTTGGGCCCTGGTGACCTCACTCGGTGAAACATAACTCAAGCATTGCTGCAGAACCGGTTTTCTTTGAGGCCGTGGTATTACTCCGGTCGTGCCGTCCCACGTGTGCCTAAGCACAACTCTCCCCCATCAATAATGATGATTATCGGATGTTCGGTAAGGCAGCGCATTGAATACGTAAACGTACATATTATTATTATTATTGTTACATCTCGTAAAAAATAACGCCATGTTCATGTATTTAGTACATTTTAGTGTAAAGAAGTTGGTCCATTATTGCTCCTGCCCTACCGCTGTACCGCGAGACAATTGCGGGCCTAAAGTACACTTATTTAAACAAGAACCTGTGTTACTTAGTTAGAAAATGCATAGAAATTATTAGAAACAATTCCATTATCATGTAAATGAGATAGACTTAAATACTTAAGCGAGTATCTTCGTATTCCGGGGGCTGAACATAGTTGTTGAAGTAAGTTCTTCAGTGTGACTAATATTGTTTTACGCTGTATTTTGTTAAGTTATACCGGAGAGAAGAATGTTGTCTGCTTACCCATAAAATTAGTCAGTGACATTTTTAACTGTATCATATATGTGTATATACACTCACCTCCGTATAGTCAAAGGGGTAGGTAGGGGTAGGTCACGCATTACTAGTATTCTCGTTAAAAGCAGCTAAGCTAAATCCGATCAATACCATTTACTTAATAGAGAGCAAGCAAATTAATCTCAATCGGATACTTTGGAAAATAATGACACATTTTAGTAGCTATATTCTAATTATTAGTAAAATATATATATGAATGTCCTAAGCTAAGACACATTGCAGGCCCAAAGGACTGTCAAGAAAATAGCATTGGTAGATTCGCTAATTAATTAGTTTAGTTAGTAATTATGCTTCTTAAAAAACAACCCAATAACAGTGTCTGTTAACGAAATACCTTCTGATGAATAATCATCATCAATGTCATGTAAATACAAGCTATAATATTATGATAGGATTTTTATATGAAACCTTTTAACCTTTAAACCTTTTACTCAAATTAATGTAAATCGTAGTTTGTTAACAATTTTATTTTACAATAATATTATGTTAAGACACACTGTTACTAATATAATATGGATTTAGTTTATTTAATTATATTTTCTCAATATACACCTATAGTTTGGTTTACTGACAAAGATGTAACCAGCAGGGTAACCAGCAGGTTCATATTAGACAACTCGTGTTGTGAACAACACGAGTTGTCTAATATGACCGCTACACTAAGTATTCCTTATGAATATGGGAGAGCCAGGAAGGCTTCCAAGCCGTAGTTATACCACGGCCTCTCAGAGATCTGGTTTTGTTGTATTGAGCCTAACAGATACCCAAGATCGTACAAACGTAACGTAAAGGCCGGCAACTTGCGACTCTTGGGTTACAGGTGTCCATGGGTCCATTATAATTATGTTCTTAGAAACAGTAATTAGGGAAAATAATGGTTTTGGTAGAGTAATATTGTATAGCAGAGCGCATTAAAAGAAAGGGTTTGGAATTTAACCTCTTCTCTAAAAGAAAAAACAGTCAGACTTCTCTAAAAACAGTCAGTGTTTAAAAGGTCAAAATTTTACTACCGGTATTTTTATAATATAAAGAGTGAGTGCGGGTAATGCGATCAATGGCGCATTGCATACTTTTATGACCAGCCAAAGAGTCTCAATGAAGGCTCGCATGGCTGTACATAGAGGTGTGTTGGTGCCAACACTTATGTATGGTAGCGAAAGTTGGGTATGGCAAAAGTAGCACGAAAGTAGAATTAATGCGGTAGAAATGAGAGCATTGTGGAGTATAGCTGATGTGAAATTGAGTGACAGAGTGAGGAATAGTGTGATAAGGGATCAGTGTGGTGTGAAAGAGGATGTAGTGACTAAAATAGAAAAATGTATGCTGTACTGGTTCGGGCATATCGAAAGGATGAATGAAAGAATGTTGACAAGAGGTATTTATATGGCAGAGGTAAATGGAGTTGTCGGAAGAGGAAGACCTAGGCGAATGTTCTTGGACCAAGTCAAAGAAAATCTAAGCAAAGGCCAGGTCAAAAGTACCTTTAACCAACGAGCCTGTATGCGGAACGGAATGAAAGTTCAAGAAGCGAGAAAGGTATGTCAGAATCGTAGCAAATGGAAGGAAGTGGTCTCTGCCTACCCCTATGGGAAATAGGCGTGATATTATGTATGTATGTAATTCCCAGTTTATCAGTTAGTCAGTCTGCAACTTTTAATGTTTTATACACAAATGAAATTTCAATTTCTGCAATTTTTTTAATGTTAAAAAATTTACAATCGATTTCTATTTATTATAACAAATCATTTAATTACTTCAAATTACTATAACAATTATATTACAATAAACAGGTATTAAGAACAATAATAAAATCAATTTTCCCTCACTTATCTATATCAATACAGGGCACGAACCGCTTAGATACTTGCAACTCATAGGCTATTTATCAGAAGCCTCCTTGAACGTCTACTTTTCCCAGTGAATCCATTATATATATTAAACAAGCATTATGTTAAGCGTTTGCCGGTTCAAAATTTGTATCTACGTCTTTATCGTATAAGCTTCTATAACATTCATGTAATCGAATCCAGAGTAACAAAAACATTTTATTGATTTTTTTGTGTGCGTATACATTTTAATGGAGTGAATATAATTGTCAGATATATATTTTAATTATATAGACTAGGAACTCTTTTGATTCATAATTTAACACAAACACGTGCTGGTGTTGTTTTTAGATGATACTTCACTTTTATTGAAACTGAAACGTAGGACTACAAACGTTTTTTCGAAAGTGATTCACTGGTTTACCGTTAACAATTAAATTCTTTATAGAAAGAAAACCGAATGTATACGATTCATTACACTAAACGCCAAACAGATAAAAAGTATGATTACTATTGAAGAATATGAATTTGAACCAGCGGATACTAGATTTCGGGTTTCGGATGACCTGCGAAATGATATCCATATCTTAGGATTGTATTGACTTAGAAATTGATTTATTTACAGCTTCACAGGACCCTAGACATAGATATAAGGTCCCTTAAAGCGGTCAAAATGCTTATTTATTTAATGATAATTTCAAGTTGATCTTTATATATATAATTCTTCTGTGAGTGTGTATGTCACTGAACTACTCTCAAACGACTGGACGGATTTTGATGAAATTTTTTGTGTGTGTTCAAGGGGATCTGGGAATGGTTTAGATTCACAAATCAGCCTGGCAGATGGCGCTGCAGTCGGTATCTAGGTTATTTATCTATATTGATCCTAATCGCTTGAAATATCATGCAGGACAACGTCTGTCGGGTCCGCTAGTATCATAATAAATATTTTAAATTATAGATCAATACACACAGCATCGCCGCCACCATAGAAAGCCTTGACAAATGTAAAATTAATATAAAAAAAGTATTATATACATATATTATTATTATATATATATCATAATAAATATCATAGATTGCTCAGAACACAGCATGAAGTTGTAGGTAATTTCTTTTAGTACCATTAATGAATATAGCTACACTCGCAAAAAATATATCTTTTCTAAGTCTCTTAGCTCATTATTACAATAAAAACTAAGACCGCTCAGACCCAAAAAACAACCGTGAATTTATCTCAATTAGGAGTGGTATCGATAAGTTTTCCTGATTAGCAAACTTGTAAATGTTATAAAAATACTGTACTTATATAGACACAAAGGTCAGGTCAGGTCTGTAGATTGCTCAACGGCACCGCGAAGAGGGGGAAGAGGACCAGCTTCATGAGGAGTACCGTGAGGCACGGAAAACTCTGAAGCTGGCCATTAGCCGCGCCAAGGAGGTAAAAAGGAAGGAGATGCTGGAGGGTCTCGATCGTGACCCCTGGGGTCGTCCCTATCGTGCGGCTCAACAAAAGCTCAGCACGATGGGCATCCCCCTTACGGAAACTCTCCAGCCTAGCTTCCTGCTGGAAGTGGTTGAGGGTCTAGTACACCCCCGTCAATGGCCCCCTTGGCCGTAGATGACGGAGAGGTTGAGGAGGATGCTGTTCCGCCCGTCACGAAGGAGATCCAGTCTAAGAACACCGCCCCTGGGCCGCCCAAGTGCTGGCCCTGGCCCTCAACAGAACAGTTAATATTAGTAGGTATGCTGCTGAATATGTCACAGGTTCTTTTGGCTTAAATATTCATGACGTCAGTTTACACACTCGGGTATGCCTAATGTAACATAAGTCAACACTGAAGCCGCAGCTAGAACTCATTAGGAACTCAAAGATCACTGGCAGGAACGTACGTACGCTTGATCAATAAACTGCCCTACTTAAATTAAATAGCACTTTAAGGTTTCAAATGCCGTATAAACGTTGTAGAACTCAAAGAGACTCCGTTTTTATTAGTTATTTTTGACGTACGCTTTGAAAAAATATTCGTTTGTACCACAATTTTCTCTGACAATAATTATTATCTCAACAAGTAATCTTTTATATGTCGGTTGACCATATAAATGTAATGTGTATTTATTTATCTGATTTCATCGTATGCATACAGAATTATGATAATACATCATCAAAAAAAAGTAGGTGCTCAAATAATGAATTGTCAAATTTTGAAATATCCTGACGTAATTGGCTAGAGAGCTGGACCTCCCGGCAATAGCCAGTTCGGTAACAGGTATGTCACCCCGACCTTCTTGACCAACATATTGCTTAAACTATCCATCCATACAATACATATAAGCTGTATCTTATTCGGTCGATTGTCTTTCTTTGTTTTTATTTTCAAATCTTTAGTTACTAAAGTGACCTTTGTTGACGGCAATAGGATAGACGTCTACAAAAAAAAGAAGCTTTAGATAATATAAGAACTTACTAAAGATTACACATCTTTAGTAACTAACAGAATCTTTATTCTTACAACGCACAGAAATGGGAATTAAATAGTTGGTGCTGTCTTCCGACATTAGTCCAAATGTCTCAAAGTCTATTAGATAATTAAAAAGGTACTACACATTCACGTTTACAACACAAATTAGGAGAACATATGAAAATGTGTGTAGAAACTTTCGTCTTGCCATAGTGATAGAGACATGTTATTTAAAAGGCATTCTTTGACGCGAAGTAATCAAACCGATGGCAAAGTTGCGGATGTTAAATAGAACAAGAAGTTTAGAATAAAGTACGTGGCGACTGCTCAATACAAACTTCAGACTAGTTTGTGTTGTTCCCGTTGTGTAGTGTACCGATGCAAAGTCTTTCCTTTTTGTTCTGATTTTTTTATATATCAGAATAATACTCATGGTATGGGTACGTGGATAGACACAAATAAAAAAATTAAACCAGTATTATAAAATGTGTCCCTGTGGTTCTCGGTGTATTAAACAGGACCATCCAACTTGTCCTAGTTCATAAGTATACACATTATTATTGAAACGCTCCTGAAAACGCAGTGCTAATGATATATTTGACGATGGGTCGGAAAACCAGCAGTGAAATGAAAAAGGCAAGCAAACCCTTTTATACACGCTTTGCCGTCGCCGCTAGGTATCGGATGCGATCGCTAGTTCCTATAAGTGGGTGTCAAAGGTGCCTGCCATAAGTACTATAGCCCGTCTTCGTTTTCGGGGCATTTCCCTAACACCGTGTATAGTGCCAGATGGACAGCAATAAGCTTGCCCCCAATTATGTAAGCCAGACTTAATCATGGTAGGACATTTTGGAGTTTGATACTTCTGTTAATACTAGTTTTTATTGTCTGTAGCCAGGTGTGTTGATCTATCGACTATTATGTGCTTCTCGAGTCCTGTGCCTTACACAGGAGCGATGTAGGTGAAGGGTAGTGACAGGATTGTGTTAGGGCCTGCCACTGGTGATGTACATCCCTTCCTTGCCAGCTCGTCGTCGGCATCGTTACCGAGTGAGTTACTGTGCCCCCTTATCCATTGAAGAAATCCTCGTTCGCTGACGCTAGGTGTTCCAGCGTCTGGTGAGTTCATAAATGGGACCGGAGTTCATGGTGTTGCCCATTAGAGCTCATAGTATCGCCATACTATCTGACAGTATACGGATGTTGTACTCCTTGATACCTCTTGACATCACCGCGTAGGCAGCGTATGTTAGTGCAACACATTCGCATTGAAAAATAGAACTGTGTTCGCCAAGCACCAGTGATATTTTTATGTTTAGGTCTATTCTCATCATCTTGGAACCGTCCGGTATATTCGGACTTCATTTATGCCGGAATGGTCACTAGCATTATCATATAGTTGTATACAGTATCTTCTTTCGAAGATATGTTGTTTTGGGATCCTGTCACATGGGGCTGCTATCAGAGGTTTGTAATCCACTAGTTGATTCCAGATATTGGAATGTGGCCCCTTTTTGTTATTATACAGGGTCAGATGTTTCGTACAACTGTACACTGCTACGTAGAACTTTAGGGATATAGGCATAAACATATGTAAGTAATAAATCAATATCGTCGGAGATTTTTATAGTTTTAGTAGCCGATTTTAAAGTTTTATACTGAATAAGAACGGTCAAACTGTAGGCCGATTTGAAACCACCAGTGCATTGTGTCTTATATAGTTTTATGTTTTCAATATAATAGAAAAAAATGTTTTTGTTATTCTATTGTATTTATATTCTATTGTATCAAACAAATTATTTGTATTTATGTATATATAATGTTTCTTTATCACCGTCTAGAGCCTAAACAGCTAGATGGATTTAGACATGTAAGGTTTCATTTGGATGGCCTTAATTTTGGGAGTGACATAGAGTACTTATAAGATTTCGAAATCACGTGGCAGCCAAAAACTAGTGGAAGCTTAAACTGCAGTCGAATTTTTCTCCTTTAATTTTCTTATTTATTTAGAATTTTTTTGGGCACTATTGTTATCAAGCAGGAAATACTATTTCTAAAACATACTAAACAGAAATTCCTTCAATCCTTTAATTGCCCTGAGAAGACCAACTCGGAACTAGACGCACAATTTTCTGTAGACAAAAACTTTGAAGTAAAACACATTGATTGAGATTGTAAGGGTTCAGATGATAAGTGGAATTTACGAAAACTTGTTTGAAATTGTTCAGTACGCCCTGACAAAGTTTAACTTGTCACCGCTTTTGGTGCTCGTATATTAATAACTAACTTTTTTTCGAACTTCGCTAGGGTCGAAGTTAATTTTCTACTCCTAGAGAACAGTTTTTTTTTTCTAAATAAAAATACCCAACTACTAAAATAATATTATGAAAATGTTATGACTATTGGTTGAGCAGTTGAGAGGCGGAATGACAAACCAACAAACTTACAACCGTCACACATTGTCAGGGGTACAACTTAAAGGGCTTCACTTTCATGTAAAAAAACTCAACAAGTACAAATTTAACGTGTACTGAGGGGGTACTTTCGTGAGGAAATCTCACGTTTGTATATCTAGTAACAAGTATACTTGACTTTAAAAAAAATATGTAACCGACTTCACTGTTATTATAATAATTTACAATGAGGTGCATTTTTCATACATTATTTTACACATTAATGATTGAGTTTTTGCATAAAAGTATTGTTATTTCCCTTACCACCTTGGAGGCTTAGATTTAAAACATTATCATCATATTTAAATTGTACAAACCTTGAGTAGAAAACAATCACATAAAAATGTTTTATTTTAATTTTAATACTAACGACGAAAATGTCAAGTATAATAAAAAAAAAACTACTTAAGAAATATTTTTTCCTATGTCTGTCCAACGATTTTCTAAAATAAAATATAAAGAGTTTTTGACAACTTAAAATCGATAAAAATAAAGGTGCTAAGATACTTTTTCTTTCTTTTTAAATAAACGTGACTACGGAACATACGTATTGGTCTTTTTTGCCAACCAAACCAAGATAGTTGACGTTGAGGGAAAACGACAGGAGCTTGTCGCTGAACTCGACCAGGTCTTGAGCTTCATTTCTCAATGTGGTTGTGAGAATCTGGTCAAGTTCAACACCAACAAAACACAAGTGTGCGCGTTTTCAAACAAAATGTCTCTATTCCTTCCCCTTCCTATTCTTTAGAACACTCAACTGCCACTACAGGATAGGCTTCGTATCCTATGTATAGACATTTGTCGGGATCTTAATCCGCGTGATTACATCGAGAGCGTCACTAAGCAGCCTTGCGAAAGCTCGGTGTATTGAACAAGGTGAGACGGTTCTTCTCACCCGAGCATCTGTGTCTTTTATAGAAGACCCAGATTCGCTCCTGCGTGGAGTGCTGCTCTCACCTTTGGGACGGCTATGCGTAGCATTTGCTTGACGTTCTCGATCGAGCGAAGAGATGTCGCCTCTATGGTAGTTCTCTATCACCTACATCACGAAGAGTATTCTAACGAGCTCTTCCAATTGGTCCCACCTTCTCCCTTCCTCTACAGGACTACACGTTCTGGCCTGAGGAGTCACCATTTGAGAGACGAAAATATGCGATCCCAAACTAAACGGTTTGACTCTTCTTTCCAGTGCTGATCGGTGAAAGCCTGGAATTCACTACCAGCGCACGTGTTTCCTTCCCACTTTGATCCCGGGTCTTTTAAGTGGGACGTGATAAAGCATTTCACCAGGCCGCCATGTCTTTTACTACAACCACAAGGAGGTATAGGATGGCCCTATGTACACTAATAGGCACTCGCCATCTCTTGTTTAAATAAAGCTGTGGTACTAAAATAGCACGATTGCTATCTACACTATTCGTGGTTCCAATTAAATACAAGTTTGTAAATAGAATAGTGCTAATGGACTATCAATAGGGCTTTGAAGTCGTAGCAATCTCCAGAGCTCTTTGTTTATTTATAACATCAATGAATACTGTATTTTTATAACATACGTTTCATTGTAAGGAAAATTTTATCAAGCAGTAATGGAGATGAATTCTCCGAATTTTTCTCTTTTATTATAATGAGCGAAGACACATGAGACCAACATTTTTATTTTTCGATAACTCAGAAAAAATAAATGGCTGTCAAAGTCATTATACATATACTAATTATCACTCTTTGAATCAATTTGTTAATAGCTATCCCTTTTACTAAACCAGGGTATGTTATTATATATTACTGATTTCAATAAGCGTCTTAAACACAATATAGTAAACAATTTTATCTTCTTTAACCGACTTCAAAAAGGAGAGATATGTTTTACCGTTACATGTACTTACTTACTAGAAGTATACGGCGGTTTTGTCCCTGCCTCAAAAAGTTGAAAAAAACATAGTATCATATCGGAGCACTACTTTACTCATCCTATAAGTCAACATATTTATATCATTTCGCTCATAGTGGCATCGTTATATGTTCTTAAACCTAATCTCACTAGTTTATCATGAAAAAGAAGGTTGTGAAGAAAATGTAAACCAAAAGATAATACACAATTTCCCCGGTATCATGAACATTTAGCAGTAAATACTTATCTTAAGAGGCTAAACTGTTCCCAACAGTATATTTGGGCAATCTTTTTGAAACTTAGTGTGCCTCCTAAGATCTTTGTAATACTGAAATATTATTTTTATTATAAATATTTAAAACAATAAGGTTTCTACTTAAAATATAGTGTATGTAATTGTTTGTAATATACAAATTTTTGTTATATGCTCTACTTAACGGAACAATTAGATGTTTGCAAGGAAATAAGTTATTGATTTTGGTAATAAAACTAGGAACTGTTATTAACACAATCTAGTAATTCAAAAACTTTCTTAGTATAATAACAACTTCTGTACCATCCTATTTATTCAGCGAATTCATCATCAATTTTTAACCATGTTCAAAAACGGAGGGGGTTCGTTATTTGACTGTTTTTTGTTTTAAAGTCAAATAACAAAAAAGTCAAATATAAATCTTTGGGTGGCCATGTAGTACTCGTATACATATTACGTGGCAGAGCCATGCTTACGTCATGCTTCGACTTTCCAGGACGGCGTCCATAGACGAAAATTGTCACTTACCATTAGGTGAGCCATCTGTTCGTCTGCCCCCCTATATTATAAAAATAAATATAAAATTCTTGTATCGATTTGAAACAAACGAATTATTCTGCAAAGCTTAGCCTTACATTAAAATGGCATATCAGTCACAACCATTTTGTTTTTGAGGCATTAATAACCGAAGGTAATTTAATTTTTGATGCGATTTAATTTTATTCAATGTTTTTAACAATGGATGTGTAAGTATTATGTATATCATTAATTTATCAAATTGATAAATTTATAAACTTTAAAGGTCATTTTGTGGCATTTTTCAATGATCTTTTACGTAATTTCAATGTTCTTTACAGGGAGTTAAGTAACAACCTATAAGTTTGTATCAACAGTGGGTGATGGTGAATACGGACATTTCAATGGCTTCTAGTAGACACTTACCTAGATTTTAGTTTATTTTTTTTATTTAATCCAATGAATTACATTTTATTTTTTTATTTGTTGTAAGGAGTCCAATGTGCTATACTCAGTAATGATTCTAGCTAGTCTTCATTCGGTTAAGTGCTGCTCCTCTTGATCTATCGCATTCTAATAAATTAAGAAATAAAAAATGATAATTTAACAATTTCAAACACCTCACACATGGCCGTCTGGTTCAACTAAGCAGAACATGTGCTATGGTAACCAGGCTGCTGACAAACATACTTTTATATCCCTAAATACATACATTTTATAGATATATTACACCCAAACATAGAACAAATAATCCTGCTTATCGCACAGTTATTTGTCTTAGGTAGAAATCGAACCTCTGGCTTAGCAGTCAGTCAGGCCAGGCAAGTTAAGAATAATGTAGTTTTCTTATTAAAGCACATATATACACGTAGGTAAAAAAAAAATTTTTTAGTTTCAGAGTTCTAATAGCGGGAGATTTGTGATTTATAATAAAGTAAAAATAACTGTAATTTTTTATTCCATTCAATGAATATGTTCAGCCTCCGCAGAGACTTCAAAGTATAAAAAAAATATAGAAATGTTAGAAACCGTATAAGCTGAAAAATTGTGCCCTATTTAGTGGTAAGAATGTATGAAATGACAAACAATTGATAGTTTAGATATTTATTTATTTATTACTGTGATAAAAATATTTAAATTTTTAAAAGAATTTCAACAAAAAAGAATTTTCAAGCTATATCATTCATGTGGCTGTTGGCCGCCAGCGGCATAGAGAGGGGCCCAACCACGGCTAACCACCCTGGGAGGCTGCCCCGTCAGGTCGCGCATAATCCACGGAGTGGCTCGTCGTGTCGGTTAGTGACCGGACGGTGGGACCCGGCGTCAATTTCCGGGAGGGTACGGGGGCCCATGATGACACAGTATTTTCAGTCTCAGTTTACACAGTCACGATGACTGTCATGCCTTTTATGCCCCCTTTCCCAACTCTTATCATGGCAATACAAAAAAAGAAAAATGGTCCAACAGCGGCATCCTCCTCTCCCACCAACCCGCTTTTTGAGGTGGAGTTCACTAACATACGTGGACTCCATGCAAACCTCAGCGCCGTACACCAGCACCTTGAGACGGCTCGGCCGGCCATGCTTTTTCTTACGGAGACACAAATACGCCGCCCTGCCGACACGGCATATCTCTACTATCCCGGCTACGTTCTAGAGGAGTGCTTCCTCGCGAGGGCTGGGGTATGTCTTTTCGTCAGGGCGGATGTTTGTTGTCGCCGTCTGCACTGCCTAGAAGACGCATCCTTCTCCATCCTTTGGCTTCACGTGGATTTTGGCTCTATGAGCCGGATCTACGTTTGCCTTTATCGGTCCCATTCCGGAGACTCCGAGACAACTCGACTCTTTGACTACATGAGTCACGCAACGGACAAAGCGCAGGAGCAGTTCCCGACCGCCGAACTGGTGTTTTTGGGAAACTTTAATGCCCACCATGATTTCTGGCTGGGATCTTCCAGAACGGACCACGCTGGTCGAACTGTCAACGCATTCGCTCTCACGCATGACCTTACCCAACTGGTACTCCAGCCCACCGGGATACCAGACATATCGGGTCAAGCGCCCTCTTTGCTGGACCTACTATTGACAAGTCACCCAGCGCAGTACAGTGTAACGGTTCACGCCCCTCTGGGATCCTCCGACCACTGCCTGGTGTCCACCTCGGTGCCTCTTGTTGCCCCACCACGGCCTGTGGTAACAAGGCGACGGTTATGGCACTACTCGTCAGCAGACTGGGATGGAACCACGCCCACCATTGCATCTTGCGACTCCGCAATGCGGGATATTCGCATCCGGAAGAGGGATGTCCGTGCGGAGCTTCGGTCACTCGATGTTCGGAAAGCCAGTGGATCCGACGGTATTCCGGCGGTGGTTCTTAAAAACTGTGCACCAGAGTTGTCTCCTGTACTGACGCGCATGTATCGCCTGTCCTATTCCTCGGGAATTGTTCCGGAGGCCTGGAGAGAGGCGAACATCCAACCCATTCCCAAAAAAGGCGACCGCTCCCATCCAGCTAATTACCGTCCTATAGCCGTCACCTCCATACTCTGTAAGGTGCTCGAGCGGATAATCAACACCCAATTAATCCGCCACCTAGAGGATCACTCCCTGTTAAATGATCGGCAATATGGTTTCAGGCCGAACCGATCCACGGGTGATCTTCTAGCGTACGTCACACACCTTTGGGGTGAGGCTATGGATAGGCATGGGGAGTCCTTGGCCATCAGCCTCGACATCATCGCTCGCTTCTCTCCAAACTTCCTGCATTTGGTCTGCCATCTCAGCTATGCAACTGGGTTGCTGCCTTCCTCCACAAGCGCCGCATTAGGGTTCTCTGTGACGGCGCGGCCTCTGACTTCCAGGAGGTTAGCGCTGGTGTACCTCAGGGCTCCGTCCTATCGCCCACGCTGTTCCTTCTGCATATCAATGATATGTTGACTCTTGGCAACATACATTGTTATGCAGACGACAGCACAGTACACGGGCGATACTTTGGACATCCTGCTGCCAAGCTAGCAGACGTTGAGGGAAAACGACAGGAGCTTGTTGCTGAGCTCGACCGGGTCCTGAGCAGCATCTCTCAATGGGGTTGTGAGAATCTGGTCGATTTCAGCGCCAAGAAAACACAGGCGTGCGCGTTTTCAAACAAAAAGTCTCCATTCCTTCCCCTTCCTACTCTTCAGAACACTCAACTGCCACTACAGAATAGGCTTAGTATACTGGGTATGGACATCTGTCGGGATCTCAATCCGCGTGATTACATCGAGAGCGTCACTAAGGCGGCCTCGCGGAACCTCGGTGTATTGAACAAGGTGAGACGGTTCTTCTCGCCCGAGCATCTGTGTCTTTTATATAAGACCCAGGTTCGCTCCTGCGTGGAGTACTGCTCTCATCTTTGGGATAGCTATGCGCAGTATCTGCTTCACGCTCTCGATCGGTTGCAGCGACGTGCAGTCCGTATTATAGACTGTCCTGAGGTCACCCAGTCTCTTGAGCCCCTGCAGTTGCGAAGAGATGTCGCTTCTATGGCAGTTCTCTATCGCCTACATCACGGGGAGTGTTCTGACGAGCTCTTCCAATTGGTCCCACCTTCTCCCTTCCTCTAGAGGACTACACGTGCTGGCCTGAGGAGTCACCGTTTGCGAGTCGAAGATATGCGATCCCGAACGAAACGGTTTGGCTCTTCTTTCCTGTGCCGATCAGTGAAAGCCTGGAATTCCCTGCCAGAGCACGTGTTTCCTTCCCAATTTGATCCCGGGTCTTTTAAGCGGGGCGTGAAAAAGCATCTCACCAGGCCGCCATAGTGTGGGTCACCATGCTGCATTGACTAGACATGCAATGAGGATGGTGACCACCACTCTTGGACTCCATTTATTTCTTACCATCAGGCAAAGTGGAGTCATTATGGTAGGCTTACGAATAAAAAAAAATGTGATTTACATTAATTATATAGCTTGAAAATCCTTTTTTGTTTTAAATTTAGGCATCACGTACCGCGATTCCAACTTTTTGTGCACTGAGAAATGTAAGCTTCGGTCGTAATCTTTACAGCTCTCTCAACAGCTTGAGTATGGCAGGGAAGCATTAAAAACAATGGTTTGCTCTCACCACCAGAATCACACATCATGAATTTCTTGGTAAGATATTTTTTTCAAAAGTGACGGCTGGGTTTTTTTAAAGTTTCTGGCAGATATCTAGAGGCCAAGATAGTGTTAAACAGATGACGGGTGAAACGGACGGTTTGCTCGTAATTAAAAACCAGCAATGTGCATAGACTTTAACCACAAAAGTAGCCAGAGGTATCAGTTGCCCCATACAAACGTAGTGTTCGGTTGGCACATGTCATCCAGCGAGCATGTAAAAGTTTACCTGGAGATTTATTTTCCAGCTCTATTGGGAATACACCTAAAATTACCGCCGAGACAATTTCGTGTAAGTACTGCTGATCGGTACTCAGATCATTGGCCAGTTCTGGTAACATTTGTCCTTCAATGCGTTTAAATTTCGAAAATCGACGCACACCGAACGTTGAAGTATTTAAGGATGTGCTTGGGCGATTTTCTCGTTGATGTTTCCTCTTAGAGTCTTTTGCAACTTCTTTGTAGCAATTACGTCGATTCCGCTGATTATCATCATAATTCGTGACGTTCTTTGATCAATTAAAAAGTTTGCTCTTGTTTAGGAACCTTTTTATCCTTAGGACAGATGCACTGAGCTAATTCTTTGCACTTGCATGCTGAAATATCATAAAGTATCTTACTACTTTGCCGAGAACTTTCTAACTTTTCTGGGGAGAGCTTCTTAATAGATTTGAGTAGATTTTTGCATTTTAAATGATATGCTTTTAATATTTAAATAATCCTCGATCGTGTTACTATCGAAATAGATGCAGTTTGCCCTATATTTTCAATCCTGGATGTTACAATATCTGCTATCTCCGCAAAAGTTGTCTCTTTTGCTGTTTTTAATTGCAATTTTCGTTGATGTCTCGTCCATTCATAATATCTCATTACATCGTCGTAAGTGGGTAAAACGTTCTCTTTTATCTCACAAATATGATGATATCTCGCTACGAACCGTGACGCCACAAGAGCCGGTGAATGTCGGCTCCCACGCTCCCTCACTCCCCTTGTTATAAGTTATAAACACAAAGTCTTGCTTCTCTGTTTATTTTATATCGAAATGATGTTATAAATATACCAGTAAACGATTTTTAATAAAAAAATAGTCTGTTTATTTAAATATCGTAGGTGTCTATGTGGAGTCTGTAAAACCAACTATTTTAATAAAATCAATACCACTTCGGAAGCAGTGACTCTAAACCGAATTGATTAATATTTTGCATAACTTAACTTAAGCCCAAAAGGCATAAAATTTTGACTATTACATTATAGTAGAATGAAAAAAAAAATCGCTCCACCCTAATATACATACATATAATAGCTCACGCCTGTATCCCCTGTAGACAGAGGTGTATTAAAGTCCCAGCCATCAAGCCTAAGCTAAATATACTATATCACTTGATATATATATATACATAAATAGTGATACAATACCCGACTTGGTTTGATAGATAACAGTCCGAATTTTTAGTTGCATTTTACGATACCCACGGGAAGAGGTGCGGTGGCCCTATTCCACTCCACCTTGAACGACACAGCGTTGGACTTACCTCAACATAAAAAAAATAAACTATGTAATAGGACATTGCTATACCGATGTGTTATAACGATATAAAGACCCTTTGTTAATGGTCATATTTATTCAACACTGTCAACATTGTTTTCTATTAAATTATTTATATATTTCTAAACCACCATGTGTAATTAGGAACGCGGAATTTATTTAATATTAAGTAGATACGATGTAGGTGAAGGTTAGTGGGAGTGTCGGTAGGCGTTGATCACGAAGAACTTGAACGAAGGCTTGTATGAAAAATTTAATGACTATAGAGAAAGCTACTGAGACTAAAAAAAAACAGTCTCTGGCCATTATTTGCTTCTAATAATGGCCAGAGACTGACAATCACCAACGGAAAAAGGCGTAAACTTACATATGTTTACTCTTTTACTATCGTGTGTTTGCGTTGTTCCTGAAATATTTTTAGTCCTAAAGGGGACCTAAATTATTGAAGTGCAATAAAAAAAAATTAAGCGATTACTCCTTCTGAATTGTTTAAAAAATACTACATAATTCGGTATCAATAACTACACGAATGAATGTTTCCCTTTGTGTTGTGTGTTTGTGTTTGTAGAGACTAAATACTTTAGTTATCTGTTTATTATTACACCTACTGCATTTGCAATGATTGTGTGTCGCCGAATAGAATCAATAATCAATAATAAAAAAAAAAACACCCAGACTCGGGTCAACAGTTTGTGGATTGCTCAGCAGTAAGGATGAATACCCATAATAACAGGATCGTCAGTCAATATTACAATAGTACTAACCATTAGTAATATAAATTAACCTTATACTATATACTAAAAGTGATAGAGTAATGTAGTTCCTAAATGATTGAATTGATTTCTAATAGAGTTTCAAAAATATACTAGTTATTAAACATACATACAGCAATGCAGAATAAATATCGGGTTTCGGCTTACTTCGTATTTCCGAATAGGACCGAACACGCCAAGGTGGTATTTACAGAGTTGTTATTAATATACAAAAAGGTTTTTATTTTTGTTGTTACAAAGATTAGTTTTATAACATACTTATCTAAAAAATCTTTCTTACAATTTTAGTAGACTTTCAAAAAAAAGTATGTTCTCAATTTGACTAATTGGGTTTTGTTAATTTTGTAGGTTTAGTAAATTAAGAAAATTAAAGTCGCTAAACGGTAATCGTCTATTATTTATGAATATGAACCAATTTATTTTAACTTTTACTTTTACAATACATTATTATCAATAAGTCAATACCTATCTTAAAAAAAGGAGATCATTTAGAATCTGAAAGCATGTCTATTCCTGACATCGTTGAGTTAAAACGCGCACTTTCGTCACTAGTGGAACCAAGGTTTACGAGTATAACAAAATTAATTGATTCTTCGGATTATATTAAGTGCAGGTTAAAAGAGTGTTTAACCATCCGTGGGACTCCCTCGTGATATACATTGTGTTTTCAGTGTGCTGTTAGTCATAATAATGGGTCAGGTAGGATATATATCATATTAAGATTTTTTAAACAATTTTTCCTCCTACTAAAAAAATTTGGGTTGTTTTAGGTTTAAGTAAGGTACATAATATACATATATAAATATAGTATAGATCTTTAACGTAAACTTTTGTAATTATATACATATATTATATTTTTTTTGTATTAAAATTTTGAATTACTTTTGTAGAACTCCACGTTTATGTAAAAGGCTTTAATTTCACATTTAAAACCCACTCACTTATATGATATTTTTAATTAAAACTTATCTTATGCTTGACGTGTACAATTTATCGTCTAGAAAGTTTAGGGTTCTAACAATAAAATTAATAACAAAAAAAAAAGTGTTTTAACAATAACACTTATCATTTATATCAAAATCCGTAATTTTATTAAGATGGTATGATTCCACAGACACAGATACACATGTTAAACCTAATACCCCTTATTTTTGAGATAATGTTAATAATTTCAGATAGAGTAAGCAGCACAGACCTTGCACTACTCAGTCGAAATTTAAAAATGAGGTTTTATGAAATTCAAATTCATAAAACCGCATTTATTGCTAATTAATTTTCATGGAACTTCAACAGTTTGAATGTTACGTACGTGATATCCATTATGAGTACATACAGTTCTGTCTGTATGTATGTATACTCAGAATGTCATAAACATGAACATGAGTACGCCCGCGTCGTTGCAATTTTGTTCCGTGTAAATTTTAATGGGAAAACTTTATTTATTAAAATGCTTTACTCATAATAGATGCAATGGAAAGCTCTAGGTAAAATGGCTCATTTTTAATTTAAATAGAATTTAAGAAGGAATAGATATATTAATGGACTTAATGCTGCTTATAATTATCATTAATTGTATGTAAAGAATGAAGTTTCCATTGCCAATTTTAATAATATGCAAATTAAATATATTATTTAATAATTTAAGATTAAATAAATTATTTAAGACTAAGATATTTATGCCTTATATAGTGAGTCCAAACATATAGGTAGAACAATTAGTCACGACACTAATGGAAATTTTCATTTCTGTAGTGACTGGTTATTTTGTGTATTTTGTACATATTTGTAACCAGTCTTTAAATAAAATATAATAATTCATAAAATATCTATGTTTATTTATAAGGCACGGTAGTGGGGCACGCCACAATTGTGACGGTAAGACCCATCATGGAGGATTGACTGTAGAGGTGACATGGTGCTCTCTAATACCGTCTAATGCAGGTACTCACCGGACATGGATGTTCCGGTAAGTACCTGCATCGCATAGGCCGGGAGCCAAAGCCTGTATGCCAAAACTGCGGGTGCTGTGATACCGCACTCAACACGTTTGTGGAGTGCTATGCGTGGGTGCAGCAGCGTGCCGACCTCGAGGCTGCTATTGGTGTGGCTAGCCTCTCGCTGGAGACCATGGTTATTGCTATGGTCCAGAGCGAGAGTGCTGCAAAAGAAGCGGCGGAAAGAGAACGGGTGATAGTTAGTACTCTTCCGTCACCTTACCCACAGGTAGAGTTTACATCAAATAATTTTTTTATCTTTTTGATTGACAATATTACACATGTTCAACGATATGTTTAATTATTTCTTAACTAGGGTGGACTATAAGTTTTTATACTGTTCAAAAAATGATTTAAAAACACTAGATAATTTTTTTTTTTTTTTTTTTTTTTTTTTTATACTATAGGGGAACAGACGAACAGACGGGTCACCTGATGGTAAGGGACACCGCCGTCCATGGACACTTGCAACTCAAGAGTCGCAAGTACGCTGCCCGCCTTTGAGGGTGATGAGGGATGGGTAGCGGAAAGAAGAGAGGAGGGATGAGGAGATGGAAAAAAGGAGAAAGGAGATATGGGAGAGAAAAGGGGGGAGGAGGAATTGGGCCTCCGGAAACCTCACTCAATTCGGGGAAATGCAACGCAAGCGTTACTTCACAACCGGTTTTCTGTGAGGCCGTGGTATCGCACCGGTCGAGCCGGCCCATTCGTGCCTAAGCATGGCTCTACCACTGACAAAAATTAGATAAAAACTGTTTATTAATTATGAATACAAATAGAGATTTAATTCTTTTTAAATTACATCATTCGTATGTGACCCTTGATTATTTTGGCACTGTTGTAACCTGGACCGAAAGTTTTTAATAACGGCTTTACAAGGGTCTTGTGAAATGTTCTGGACATCCTCTCGAATACGTTCCTTTAGCTCCTCAAGAGACTTTAGATTGCTATTGAAAACTTTACTTTAAAGGTAATGCCTTATGTTGTAATGAGCGCGAAATTTTCGTTGCGCTATAGTCGAAGAAACGTTCGATAGTACTCGCGAATGCAAAACGCACGTTGTGCTCCGCTAAACGTCGCTATGACAGTAAATTCCCATTCGCTGCTCTTGCGTTTCGTAACCTCTCCGCCTCACCCCGCCGTCACTGCTCGATGCAACTACCAATTTAAAAGTAAACGGACTTTTGGTCTACCCTGTAGAAGGCGAGACGAAGAATGTTTTGCTTTACAATACCATTTTTTTTCAATTTGTGGGCAATGGTGTGGGTTACTTGTTTATTATTAAGATAGATAATAAATAAGTAACACATAATCTAGACTTAAAAAATCTTTGTAACAGTTTAGACATTTATATAAATCAATTTAAGCGTAACCAATAAGATTTGAACAAAAATTTACAACTTTTTTGCATCTTTTTCATTTATGTCACAAACAAATTTAACTTTACGACCTTGATAATAACAATAATAAAACGCTAAAAAGTCTTTAAACAGATATATTCACAACTGCAAAATATTGATATAATTTCAATAAAAACAGACAAACAACAGTTTACTTGCTTAATATGTAATTAAAAACAAAATTCCTTAAAATGTATCATTACTTTGATTAAGACAGAGTTGCGTCTTAGCAGCGTGAACTTATGTAGTTTGAACAAGGTTTCTAACTATAGTTACTGTGCTTGTTTGAGATAACTAAGACTACGTGGTACATATTCGTAGCGACTCGTAGCAGCGCATATAAACCGCTACGACTTGTAAGATTATAGCAACATTTCGTAACAGTATACATATTTGTGTGGCTCTAGAGCATGTATCGTAGATTTTATTGACATTTTCAATGCAGCAGATATATGTTTTGTGATTCATGTATAAAATTTTACTGATGACTAGCTGGTGCCACTTTTTTGGAAACTTCAATACTTTTACACACTTTCTATCAGTCGTTGTTTTAGATAAAACATCTAGTTTCAGGAACCCGTCAGCAAAAAATTACCAAGTCCATTAACAAGCCGCTGTCTATCTTTTTGTCTGTTTATGGTCCCTACTTGATTATCGTAAGAGGTAGACGGTAAAATTTTGTTTATTTATATTCTCACTAAAACAAAATAACATTTAATGTCCTCCTTATTTTTTCTTTGTCTTTTTTTTTATTAATATAGGTAAACAACTACTTGGCAATGGATTTAAAAATTTTTAACAGTATGGTGATTATGCATCTGTATTATAGTGGTCTTATTGTTATATAACAGGCATAATTCTAAGCTCCGAGACTTTGACGTGGGCTCAAAATCTGCTGTAAAGCAATTCAAGCCAATTATGCACATCTTATGCAGGAAGAAAATATAAACTGATTTTCTAGAAAATATGTATGTATGTGTGAAAAACGACCCAAAATATTTAAAGCAGTCCCTCACAGTTTGTTGACGAAGTGAATAAATTTACTGCACTGTCTCTGCATCTTTTTACTTGTCTAAATGATAGTTTTAATTTTTAAAATATTAAGATTTTTATTGATATCCAATTATAAGATGTAGGTTCATCGGTATTTTTATCGGGTAGGTAAGAGGGCACAAGTTCCATGATATACGACGTTGACTAGCTCATGCTAATTCTTGGCGCTGAACTAGACTAGATTCTCACAGCCCCATTGAGAAATGCGGCTCAAGACCCGATCGAGCTCAGCGACAAGCTCCTGTCGTTTTCCCTCAACGTCTGCCAGCTTAGCAGCACGATGTTCAAAATATCGCCCGTGTACTGTGCTGTCTGCGAAACAATGTATATTGCCAAGAGCCAACATGTCATTGATATGCAGAAGGAACAGCGTAGGTGATAGGGTGGAGCCCTGAGGTACACCAGCGCTAACCTCCTGGAAGTCAGCCGCAGGCCGCGCCGTCGCAGAGAACCCTAATGCGGCGCTTATGGAGGAAGGCAGCAACCCAGTTGCTGAGTTTTGGGTGGCAGACCAAATGCAGGAAGTTTGGAGAAAAGCGAGCTGTGCCAGACCCTATCGAAGGCCTTGGCAATGTCAAGGCTGATAGCCAAGGACTCCCCATGCCTATCCATAGCCTCACTCCAAAGGTGTGTGACGTACGCTAGAAGATCACCCGTGGATCAGTTCGGCCTAAAACCATATTGCCGATCATTTAACAAGGAGTGATCCTCTAGGTGGCGGGTTAATTGGGTGTTGATGATCCGCTCGAGCATCTTATACAATATGGAAGTGACCGCTATAGGTCGTAATTGGCTCGATCGGAGCGGTCGCCTTTTTTGGGAATGGATTGAACATTCGCTTCTCTCCAGGCCTCCGGAACAATTCCTGTGTAATACTTTAATACATATATGTATATAATTTTTCAGAACTAATACGAACGTGATAGTGAACACGGGTAGCCATGTTTGTTTATAAGTAAACTAAGAAATCTTGTCTTTACATGAGATTGCAAATGGTTACAGGTATACCACGTAGCGTATATAATAGTAGTTTTTTCTTTGAACATACAATTGAATAGATTTACATGACAGCAACAGGATTATTAAATATAGCAGTAAGACTGTAAACATTTTTTGGGAGTCTATACGCCACGAGCGGTATGCGACCCTATTCTGGACAGGCGATACAAGCGCGTCAGTACGGGAGACAACTCATATACACAATTCTTAAGAACCACCGCCGGAATACCATCGGGTCCACTGGCTTTCCAGACATCGAGTGACCGAAGCTCCGCACGGACATCCCTCTGCCGGATGCGAATATCCCACATTGCGGAGTCGCAGGTCACAATGGTGGGTGTATGCGCGCCGCGGTCGTCGATTCGGGAGTTAGCCGCAAAGAGGTCAGTTAATAGTTTCGCTTTCTCTTGCGGCTCGTGAGCCAGAGATCCGTCAGGGTAGTTCAACGGCGGCAGCGAAGGTTGGCAGTAGTTGGACTGCACCGCTTTGGCCAATCCCCAAAACTTACGGCTACCCGTAGGGTATGCGACGAGTTCTTGACCAAACCGTGCAATGCGCTGGGAATCTGCTCTGATGTAAGATCTCTGATTCCCTAGTGGCTTTGTTAAGTGCTGCTTTTAGGCGATCAATGTCTGGATCACAATGAGCGCGGGCCCGGGTTCATGCGCGGTAGGCCTACTTCACTGTAGGGGATATAATACTCCAAGCCGACAGTGATTTCGTCAGTCACGGCAGACGCACTTTGCGACAGATCCCTATCTTTAAAGCAGTGTTGAGCCCACGGGATGGATGTAAAATAATCCAATCTACTGACGAGTAGTGCCATAATCGCCGCCTTGTTACCACAGGTCGTGGAGGGGTAACAAGAGGCACCGAGGTGGACACCAGGCAGTGGTTGGAGGATCCCAGAGGGGCGGGAACCGATACGCTGTACTGCGCTGGGTGATTCGTCAGCAGTAGGTCCAAAGAGGGCGCTTGACCCGATATGTCTGGTATCCTGGTGGGCTGGAGTACCAGTTGAGTGAGGTCATGCGTGAGAGCTAATGCGTGGGCAGTTCGACCAGCGTGGTCAGTTTTGGAAGATCCCAGCCAGGACTCATGATGGGCGTTAAAATCTCCCAAACTCACCAGTTCGGCGGTCGGGAACTGCTTCTGCGCTTTATCCGCTGCTTGAATCAGGCGGTCAAAGAGTCGAGTTGTCTCAGAGTCTCCGGAATGGGACCGCCTGATTCAAGCAGCGGATAAAGCGCAGGAGCAGTTCCCGACCGCCTCCCAGGGTGTTTAACCGTGGTTGGGCCCCTCTCTATGCCGCGGACGGCCAGCGGCACCACCGTTTCTACGGGTCTCACAATGACTCTACAGCACTCCACTGCTCATTCCATTCCTGCTGAATAAATCAGCGTGACTTGACTACCTATGAAAAGTTGAAATGTTACCCTCTGCCTGTTGACTGATTGATCTGATATTTGGTACACATCTTTGGTTCTGATGATAATACAATTTAATATATTCAATTTCATTGTAAATCCAAGATGGCTACAAAATGCAGGATGACATATTGTTGAAAAGGCTTGACAAATTTACAAATCCATGATGGCGGCCACTACAAAATGGCGTTTTTTTTTTTTCAGATGTCCTTCAAGTCAAATGTGTGGGCACAAAATACCGATTTAATTGACTGCATGACTGGCGTAGCGGTTTAAGTGGTCACCTCGCCAATACGCTGTCGCGCCGAGTGTTGTGGGTTCTGTTCTGAGTCTGTGTGTTCTTTGTGTCCGTTGTTTCAATGTTTGTAAAGTCCCCCGCGCCACAAAGGAATTGTTCCTAGTGCGTTAGGTTGTCTTGTAAAAAAAAAAAGAAATTGGTTTCAATGCGGGTAGTGGATATCAAATGAAATATATACATATAATATAGCTTTACAAGTAGAGCACAGTGCATGCTGGATCATGCAGTTTAAATATTTATTAACGAAATAAAAACTAAAAACTTGAAAATAAAATTAGTAAAAAGTTTTTAAGTTTAATGGGATTGTTTTTTTTAGGTTTAATGAAAATGAAGATAATAATGATGTATATAATGTTCTAAAAGCTGAAAAGCAATTCGGTAGATATAGGTAGTAATCATAAAATCACTCTCCTCATCAATTTAGGGCATAGACCAGACAAAAAAATAAAACCTCGCTCATTTTGGGAAAATGCAGCGCAAGCGTTACTTCACCTCCGGTTTTCTGTGAGGCCGTGGTATCGCACCGGTTGAGCAGGCCCATTCGTGTCTTAACATGGCTCTACCATGGTTTGATGAGTGCATGCATAAAATTTAGTTGTATTTTTCGTGTTGCACACCTAGAACTACTCCAAACTTGATACAAAATTTAGATCCCTTATTTTGCCACCTTCTAACCTGGTTTATTTTCGCGGAAATAAATAGCCTATATCCTTTCCAGAAGTGTGATTTAGCTCTATAACAAATTATTAAAATAGCGTAAACACAGATGCAAAAAAAAAAACATTTTAATTTATTTATCGAATCAGCTGTGAAAATGTAACAGAAAGACAGGCTTACATTGATACTGTTCATATTAACTTTCTGAAATCATTCATACTCTTTACTAAATAGCTCTCTTGTATTGTTAATTAACCCATTAGAAGTCACTGTACTCAAATGAGTAGGAATTATATACTTAAATAGTTTAAGTATTTTTTTACTCAATTAATTACTTTAATATTGTGAAATGAGAGGCAACGTTAAAATTTTACCGCGTTTATATTAGAACCGTTTGCCAACCCGCAAATGGTAAACATTGTACAAAATCAACAAAATTATCAGAAAACAGAAAATAAACTTTACGAGCAAAATGTTAATCAATGATAACTTGAATATTAAATTAACGCGTATATATTTTGACAAAGTTTATGATAATTTATTCTTATGATTACCGTTACGGTTTTATTACTATGGTTTCCGCCATCGACCAACGCGACAAACCTTCCATCCTCGTCACCTGGATAATTTCCAAAAGTTTTTGGCTCGCACAACCAGCCTGTGTAAAAAAAAATTGACGCACGCCGTATGTCCGAACCGATACGACCTTCTAACCTTCAAAAAAGAGCGTGTTTCCCCCTAAAAGGCCGGCAACGCACTTGCGACTTATGAGTTGCTGGTGTCCCTAAACGGCGATAGTTGCTTACCATCAGGAGACTCGTCTGCTCGTTTACCCCCTATCTATATACATATGTAGGTATGAAGGAATTTTGAACCGTATTGTCACTAGCGATATAGGTGTGGCGATAAAAAATGGATTCTTTCGTAATGTATGTTGATTCAACCCTATCATCATCTTTGCAATGCCCCTAATGAAAACTTACACCTAGAAAACTGATGCTCACTATTTGAAGGTGTAATTCATCACAGCTTCGTATCAAATGGCACTAGCATTAATGCGGATGTGTACTATGAGGACCCGAAAAGCAAGCAAATCTCTTTGGTTAATTGCTCGTCCCCGCTGGTCCTACATGACAAAGTTCGACGGTATAACAGACGGTCTCTAAGCTACAAGAGCTAAGATTGGAAGTCATTTACAAGTATTGACCAGACCTTGTGCCGACAACAAAAAAGTTCAAGACAAAAAAAAACCCGAGAGACAGTACAAAATGCCTTTGAACAGTTTTACCTTTGTTTTTGTTGGTTTGTATTGGTAAATTACCGCTGCGTTGGCATAGATGTATTGACAGAATAGGTGCACACTTTGATTAACAGAAAAAATACGTGAAAAGTACTGTAACTTTTTATTTATTAAACGCAAATTTCATAGGTAAAGATATTATTGTAATAAATTATATAATCGGGTTTTTTTTTTAATAATATACTCATAGACGGAACAAACAAACAGAGGGGTCACTGTTGGTTAATGATTTCGATTAATAGAAATAGTAAATTAAAAATAGTAAAATACACCACACTACTATCTCAGCAGAGGCAGCAAACTCTGTTAATTCTCCTAAATAACGAATCACAAATTGTAGAATATTATTAAACTTATCTCAACACCAAACACCTCACAAGTTAAATTGTATTTACTGTCACATTTTAGACTGCTATTTTTTTTTTTTTTAATTGTAGTTGCTTATGGTAGCTTCCAATATTATGTTAAATAGGCTCGTGACGTCACCGGGGCCGTATACATAACCGATAACACCAGCGCTGCAACCTCCGGCTGCAGCAATATGCTGAGATAGGTGCCTTTTCTGGTATCGCACAGGGCATTATAATTACGCATTGTTTTTATTTGATTGTAATAATTATGTGCTCCTGTGAATGTCAGAATAAATGATTTCTTCCTTTTCTTTCTGATTTCTATCTACAAAATAATTGTATTACTTTCCGGCGTGTTAACTATCAGACAACCCAAGTTTTGGTTCAATTTCATCTTATTTATGTGTACCTTAGTTCCACAGGCCTACCTTCATGTGACTGTGAAAATGTCTTAATTGAAATAAACGGCCGCAAAACAGACCCTTAAGGAAATAAAGCTTATTGGGGTGTTGTGCGGAACAATAAAAACAGATTGAAAGCCACAAAGTTCATCAATTATTTTAAACGTTAAATTACTTATAAAATATTTTAAAGGGTTAACTTGTTTAATTTAGCTACATAAAAATACTCGGCACGTAGAATTTGAATGGTATTAAAATTCTATATTTCCATGTTGATAATTCAATCTATAAATATAATTACTTTATTTTATTCTAAACAATTTAAATCGATTTCGCCAAAATTGACAACTGTGTATTTTATAGCGGTCATCGATCATTGTAACTTATAGATATAATAAACCAATACTTTTAAATAATTTTGTTTCAATTTGTTAAACTATTAAACAATTATTTTGAATGAGGACATGGAAAGAGGAGAGGGGGGAGTTAGGCTTCCGGAAACCTCATTAATTTGTCGCTTCACAACCGGTTTTCTGTGAGGCCGTAGTATCGCACTGGCAGAGCCGGCCCTTTCGTGCATAAGCATGACTCTCCAACAATAAGATTCCGATTAATATTCTTAGTAATCGAAATCATTACCAAGGTAAGAGGTTTTCTATTACAATTTGAATACAACGTCGAGAGTGTGGCCATTGGTCGGTTTGGGACCGATTTCAACACGGTACATGAACCGTTACCAGTATCAAACCTTTGATGTCAAGGACAATTTGTGGTAGATATAATTGAAATAGACAATAGTTTCTGAAGGAAAATTAAATCCTGATTCTGACTTTAGTTTTGTTCGGTCTGTTTCTCTGAAGTCAACAGTGACATACATACCTATTATATCAATTTATGTATAAAGAAGATATTTATTCGACGTTGTTACTTAAAAAGTTCAAAATTTTTCATTTCATTCGATGAATCAACTTTAACTAATAGAACAGAACTCTTCTTTTACGTCCAGTTCATAAAAGAATCATAAAATAAAATAAGATATACGAGTATATGCAAAAAACCGATACAATTTATTTTTTTGCAAACTATGTATTAAAAATTATGAAGACTATAATCGCTTGATGGTGGCTGGTGAGGCCGGATTGTGGGATCTGCACAGACGTTTTTAATTGAGTATTTTTCGTCACATTTGACTGAGCGTGGATTGAGTCCAGTAGCTAATTTACTATATAAGAAAAGGAATATGGTGCAGAGGACCTAGCATGGAAATTTGCGACTCATGTTAACTAAAGTGAAACCGGATATAAAGAAATTCTTAAAACTCCACCAGCCTCAACAATCTTACACATCATCACACTTTGTATGGTCTTTGACTGTTTTTTTTTTTTATTATAACATGTTTTTGTATTTTTAATTAATTAATAATTACCACCCTCTGTCACGACCACGAGAAGCACAATTAGAGAGGGAGAGATTAATTTTTAATTTGTGATTATTAATAGATAATAGACAGACATATAAAATGGGGTAACTATTATGTTAAGAGGGGGCGTTGGAATTTTTCTCTTTTGTATAAGGGACGTTAGTCCATAAAAGTCCAGTTTAACCCCACGGTTTGCGCGTTTACCGCTAAAAAGATGCCATTGGTCGTATCACCTCAATTTGAGAGCACTTCCCTAACTGCATCAGCCAGTATCGGAATCCTTGGCGTCGATATATCAAGCAAAATCCAGTTTTGCGGTCACTTAGAGGGTAAGGCCATATTAGCCTCAAAGAAGCTTGGTGTGCTAAGCAGATCGAGATAGTATTTCACTCCGGCCCACCGCCTGTAACTTTATAAGGCGCAGGTTCGGCCGCACATGGAATACTGTTCTCATCTCTATGCAGGTGCACCTCCCTCTTGACCGCATTCAACTGAGAATGACTCGCATCACTACCAAGACATTTCTGATCGGCTTGACACCTTGGCGTTGCATAGAAATATAGCTTCACTCTTCATCATCTATCGCTTGTATCATGGGGAATGTTCAGAGGAATTGTTCGGACTTATACCGGTTGCAGGTTTCCGCCATCGTTCTACGCGACAAAATATCCATATCCATCATCTGGACGATTGGCACTCCACCACTGTGCGCTTGTCACTCCAGAAGCTTTTTGCCTTGCACAACCAGCCTATGGAACAAATTGTCGCCTGCTGTATTTTCGGACCGATACGACCTTCAAACCTTCAAGAAAAGAGCGTACTCCTACCTAAAAGACGGGCAACGCACTTGTGACTCTTGAGTTGCGGGTGTCCATGGGCGGCGGTAGTCACTTACCATCACATAAAATATATGTACATATATCGCATAAAAAAAAGGTTGCGATCCTGTGGTGTAGAGCTTAATCAAATACCTTAAACTGCGACCTTGCCTAATAGGCAATCATTACAGTTGAATGCGAGTTTTAAGACATTCGGACTCCTCGCCTAATAATGGGCACCTGCCCCCAAAAACGCAGTCACCTACTTCGGGTACCTCTCCGACGTTGCCTCTTCGGATCCCGACCACCCACGGCCACACTCAGGGCAGCATCCATGTATACATTAAAACAACTTAAATATAAACATAGGTTTAGGCTCGCGAGAACCAAATTCTACCTGAGAAGTTCCATGGAACTGGAGAATGATCCGAGAGTAGTGGGCTATGTCTGTGATAACAGGTAAAAGAAATCAAGAATAGAAGTTACCGTATGTTGGCTCAAATGATCAAACCCCAGGTTTAGGTGTATTCAAGTCGTTGACATGATTATTTTATATACTTATGCTTAAGTGAACTTAAACATTTCCATAAACTACGGCTTAAAGTGTAATCCACAATTCTCTGTTTGTCTGAGTTGTGGTGAATGTTTTATCAATAAATGAAACACTTTTAACCAGATGCCGCTTACACAGAATCCTACTTTTCAATCTAAGTTTTGAGTAAATTAAACGTTCGGTGGCCAAACTAAGTAGCTTAGTCCAATGTCCGTTAAATTCACGAGAATTTCGCTTAAAAGCCATTACTTAGTGTTACCAACGGCACAGTGCCGCATATCAGAGTCGGTGTGTAATTTATTCACGACATTCATTGCTGCGTCACCCGTTCATGTTTGATATTGCGGCCTTTGCAACCAGCAGTCTGACTGTAAATAGATTTATAGTTTTTGACACTGTTTTCGGTGACGGATAGAATCCGATATTTTTGTTTAATTATTGATCATCATTTTGGTAAGCTTATGAATTACACACATACAAATGATCATGCTTATCATACAAATATTTGTTCTGCGTGGGAATCGAACCCACGACCTCTGGCTTAGCAGTCAGTGTCACTAACCACTAGACCAACAGGCCAGTTATATCATATTACCTGGTGTAAACCCAGTTATTACAACAAAGTTTTCAATACGAACATGACATCTACGTACTTACGTTCTGTGTACAGCATTCAAAATACACACGAAAAAGACAAACAAACAATGTAACATAATTTTTATTTTACAGACTTTACTGCAACTCTCATATGATAACTAAACCAGTCTAACAGACGAAGATTATGCTAATTATTTAATTAAGTATGCACGACCTCCACCTAAAATACCCACTTGATTAACAGACGTGGCAAGAATTCGGGTTTGTTCACTTAAATGGACAAATGTGTAGGGGTATACATTATTTGAGTTGTACACTCGTATACAACAAAAATACTAAATATTTATATTGAAACAGAAATTATTATATATATGTAAGATAAGATATTTTTCTATGACTTTTACAGTCGTAGTTATTGGTGTAACCCAGAACTTTTGACTTTTAACTGGTTTCAGGCCATTTCCCGATTACGCCGATTTGAACATAAAATATCATTTAATTTCTTGATTCTGTGTCATGTCTAAAGAAATGTCTTACTAGCTAATTTCACTCCTGGCATTGACATTTATTTAACGATTGTCATTTACACCTTTATGAAGTTGCTGTTTAAGATGCCCTATAGCGATGACTTAAATAAATCTGCTCTACGAGTATATGTAAGTAAATTTTAATTCGTAAATTAAGCAAGCAATGACTTTAATTAAAAAAGTTGATTAAGTTCGTTTATCGCAAGAAGAATTATGGTTTGAAATTTTCTAAATCATATTTAATTGCATTTAAACCAAAGCCACTTAATAGTAAGATTTGTATTATTAGGTATTGTCTGACGGAATAATACAATCTATACATTAATTCCTGAAACAAAGATGTAACTCTCCTCAGTCTCGGATATCCAACCAAAACACATTTGCTCGAATATGCACCATCTGACTTTCTCAATCTTCCCTTTACAAGTCTGCAGTAAGCCTACACGTTGGCTTCGTTATTTTTTATACAATTTGGCATACAATACTTTATAAAACTGTTGACAACGTTTATCACAAAATAAAATCTAGAATACTTACATACATACATGAGGTCACACTTGTCACCTGTTGGGTTAGGCACAGACTAGGCCGGTATAAATCGTGCGATTAAGATGGATACCTCTATATACCAACAAATCGAGACCATACAGACCATACAGTCACGTTTTAATTAAATGTACTTAAGTCCGTAAAGTGAGGTTTCCTTTCAATATGGCGAATGACCACGCATCATTGGCAGTTCTTAGAAATAATGTTCAGTCATCAAGTAACCGTCAAGATTGAGTGTTTTTAGATTTTTTAAGGAACACAGATATTAGATTTTTAATGTTATAGGGTGACAAGGGAGTTCGTTTATTAATTAACATTTAGAGATAATGATGTCCGACCTTAAATAAATGTGTTGCGCCGTGTTCAGTATACAATTTCATTTTAAAAGGTTCACAAATAACCACTGATCGATAATGGATTGAATAATATTACTTTTCCAAGTTATTAGTACTATGTTGTAGAAATCTTTTAAAATTGATTTTGAAATGCTAACGTTTTAAAATACTTATCCAAGGCTAAACAAAGAACATTTTTAAATTGCATTATCTTGACATAATACACGTTTAATGTGTAACTGCACGGATGGCGTAGCGGTTTAAGTGATCACGAGTGACTACACTGCCGCGCCGAGTGTTGTGGGTTCGATCCCCACACGGGACAACATTTTGTGTAATCCTCGAATTGGTGTTATTTATATCCGTTGCTTGAATGTTTGTAAAGTCCCCCGCGACACAGGCATTTATCCTAATGCGGGAGTTGTCTTTAAAAAAAAAAGGAAAAGAAAAGTATATATATATATATATATATATATATATATATATAAAATATCCATAAAACTAAATAATCTTTGTTACAGGTAAAATTGACTTCGGAGACTTCTTTACATCTACATCAACTACATATATCAGCAAGTAAATCAATAACCTTACCTTTTTCTTTCGCACACTTATCTACTTATCAAACTGACGTTAAAATACATGGCTACAAAGGAGGATTATTTATAAAGTATAGTATTTTTTAGAGTATAGGGATTTTTTTCACCTGACTGACACCAGTGCCTTGCATGCGCTTTTACTTTTATAGGAACGTACTTGTACTAAATTGGATCTAAGTATCGCTGTATAAAAAAAAATCTTTTAAATTTTTAATAGCTTTTTTATATAACAGTTTCTTTTTTTGTATCAGTTCAAAATATAATAAAATGTTATTACTACAAAACAAGCTACACTCTATAACGTCCCACCATTTTCTTTATGTCCTCCAGTAAAAATATCTTGATCTCTTATAAAAAAAAAAACCTTAAAAGGGTACAAAAAGCTAAGACGAATACTCATATTATGTAAACAAAACTTATACATAAAAGAGTTCTACAGCAAAAAGGTCAACAATTTCTTAGAACACCACCGCCTAAGGAATTTTTGTGTTACGCAGGTAAGCTAAATTGTTTTTGTATGACATCGTTATATTAATAACAGGGTTTTACGATACTTTCTTCACCATCGTACAACGTTATAAACTAATAATCGTAATCAAAGATTAAATCAATAAATACAGATTTACAAACGCGCTTTTAGACAAATTTACCAACAAATAGTTTTATATACATATTACCAATATGAGTTCATATAACCTAGTATTTTGTTGTAAGCTTACTAACCATTTATTTACATTTAACTTTAAGCTTTTATTTTTACTTTATTAGTATTTGATTAGTGCTCAATTCAATGGCTTTTGGCTAGTCTGTTGATCTCTAGTGATTTATGATTCTGACTGCTGACTCGGAGGTAATAGGTTCGATTCCAGCACGGGTCAAAAATTTGTGTGATCCAAATTTTGTGAGGCCCGCGACACAAGAATAATTCCTAATGCGGGAAGAATAATTAAAATTAAATCTGCCCTTGTCATAATCAACTATTTTTGTTTTACCTTTTATAATACTTTGAATTTGTCCTACACTCGATAATGTTAATAGTTAGTATATAAGTTAAATAACCTGTAGGTAGTTATACTACCGACATCGGATGTTGAACATACTTAAAACCCTAAGGCTCGGCTTACTTTAAAAATTCTGATAGCTAATTAACATAAAGTTTTTATTATAAATTCTACAGTAATTTGGGATTGAACAGCACTAGCATCTTAATGGGACGACAACACGAAAAATACAGTAATGTCATTATAGAGACGTTTCTCCCATTCAAATTTTATTTCGGCTTACGTCTATTCCTTTGTAACCATAATACTGGAATTTGGCACACCTTCTTCAGATAACCTCATGAATCAATAAACTTCAATCAACTGGCGACGTTGAGTGACGCGTCTATGAATAGTTGCCCGCTGTTGGTACACGCAATAGTGCCTTCATTATACCAGAGAGCATATTAGGCTATCGACCCTAGTTGTCAAACAGATATTTATGATACTCCGAATCTCGGAAGCCAAATGAACTCTGGCAGTTGGCTTACCCTTGGATTACTTACACTCCTATAGTAAACGAGCGGATGTCAGATGGCAATCGCTTGTAGTGAGCTAATGTTAATTATTCACCGTATCAAGTTCTATAGAAGCCAAGTTAAATACGAGCGCAACAGTGGGTCTTTTAATTGTTTATTGATTAGGAGTAGCTACTAATAGTGCAAGAATTTTACGCATTGGAAATGTCCTAAAAATATGGGGATTAATTAACTCAAATAAATATTTCAATACAAGCTGCGTATTTTTAATTTGTACCATAGACTTTTGGCAAAACTGTTCTATACAATTTTCTTCTTGGTTAAATAAGCACTAAATCAATGTGACTGCTGAATGGAAGCCAAGAGGTCACAGTGGCGACACCGCGTCTCGCCAAGAAACATTGTTTATGAAAATTCACTGCAGATATCTTGATAAGTATTACTGAAATCCCATGACCTATATTGTAATCTTACGCAACAAAAGGACTGTTTTACTTCTGCCATTACATTAAACATCGTAAAATGAACCTTATTTCAAATGTCAGTTCACGCAGAAACATCTATACAGCCTGATGTTTGTATTGATAAATTTACATGGTCCTGTTTTTTGTTATTGTGACGTTGCTGCCAAGCTTTGTATTTGAACTTGGCACTGAAGTAGCATTAATTTAACGATCAATGAGAGTCGGAAATAGAGAGGCGTTGGAAATTGATGATGTGCTCTTAGAAACAAACAAATTGGTAAGGGTGGATAACAATAATGAAATTTCAATGAATGATGTATTGTTGAGTACCTTTTCAGCATGGAATATCCATTCGTAATATTGGTATACATTATTGAAGAAAGTAAATAGTTAGTGATTTATTAAATCTAGTATTGAGGATTAGGAACGTTATTATTTAGTATTTTATACAATACAATACTTCTATAATATTGTTACAGAACTTCTATTAGATGTATAACGTTAAGTTTCGTCCTAGGTTTATTACCCAGTTATTCGATAATAGGTTTTTACCACACCTTCTTGAATTGCCGACATACCAGTACTTCACTTCTTATTTGACTATAGCAGCAAGGGTTTTTAAAACTTTAGAAATATCTTAGGTTATAATTATATAACTGATGTCTGGTTACAATGTTCTGTGCATAATGAACTGTAATGTGTAGTGAACTGAAACTGTATACTAAATTATATAATTTACTACCTAAGTATAAGCTTAGTAGAATTACACAAACAATTTAACCCTATGTGTTTTGTACATTGTTTATAGCACTTTACCCATTTAGTATCTTTATGTAGTTATTTATTGTAGTTATCTCCGTTTAGTCCTACATAAGTCCTACATAAACCTGAAAGTAAATAATATTATAATAAATGGTACATTCTGGACTCGAACCGATTGGTAATATTCCACAATCCTATAATCCTCTTGCCTATAAAATACATAGACTGTACCTATCATGAGAAATGGCTAGGCGCACGGAACTGATTCATTTAGGTACTGATCACTTTCACACTAATTTTAAAGGATATAATGGAAGTTGTTTACTACGTTTAATTTCACAGGGCGATGTGTAGTGAATTTAATAACTCTGAATATTAATATGCTTATACATTCGAAATATAAAATAATCTGTAATGGGAATATTTTTTTGACATCGTGGGCGTCTCAGTATCACTTTAAACCCTTTAATTCAATACTCACAAACAACAAAGAACACGACGAGGTTTCTATTTTATATGCTACAAAGTGCCTAATCTCTGGAGAACGCTGCGCTGCTGATTATTGTGTTGATTGCTATTAGGCTTAATTCTCTCATTTTCTTACAATGTGAACAATCAAACACACATAAATGAAACACTACGCTGCCTAATTCTAAACGACTCAAATTGTAAAGATTACATTAAGCATTCTTATTTACCGGACTACTGTTATCTGTTAGCAAGTAAGTTCCTCACTACCCTTATTATGATGTAACATATGTAGGTATATCAAAAAAGAGTAGTAGTCAAAGTGGTCAGTTAAAAAAGTGTACTTTATAATATTTTAATACTGATTTTATACTAAAGAACTTTCACTTTCCGTTCATCGCTGTAACTTTACGGGCAAACGTGTCATATGAAAAGATAATATGTTATAAAAGTGTATATTAAAATAACAGCAACTAAGTTATATAATAGTGTACAAAAATAATTAGAAGCATTGTTTTTGACCTACTTTAAATTGGCCAAGCGGCTGCCAATGTAAAATCTACTCTTAAGAGCCAAATCGTGCTCTAGAGCAGCAAACAAGCAACTGCAGAACAAAATAAAATCACTTGGTTCTTGATTTACCGTACTCATTCGCGATTTACCTTTGACTAGCCAGATGGCTCCATTAGCTTTTGATCATGTAGAGTGGGCAACCAACTCAATCAACAAGAACATAATGCTTTAGTATAAGTCGTTCGTTTAAAATGATTGGTGTTTAGGTTTTAAGACGGTAGAATTTATTTATTTATCTAGCAGCTATTTATGTACAGCAATGAGAATCCAAAAGATTATATATCCATAGATATAAAAGTGTAAACATACTTGTATATATTATATACAAGTACATACTGTATTCTTTATCCCTTAATTCTCTGCACTTAGAGGTGGAATAATTTTCTATAAAATAAAGTAAAATAAACCGTGAGAACTACATATTCACATAAAAGATATTATTGAAATTGATTCACAAATGGGTTAGATCCTTCGTCTCTAAGTATGTTAATAAAACCACATAAAGACTAAAACATCGGTACGTTCTTGCATTGCTTTGAACTAAAAGCAAAGTAAAAGTCAACCTTACATGTTTTAACAATGTTAGCTTATCATTACATGATTCACTCTTCAACTAATTTAACGAATATATGTACCTACGATCTGATGGTAATAGAACATAAATATTTCTTCAGGTGTATATCATAAAACTTGACAATGAACTAGAGAATTGCAACAGTAAAAATACTATTGTGTTTTGGAAACCTATAAGCTTTTTCAGTAAAACACCTATATATTTAAAAAAAAAAGTAATAACTAAAAAAATAAAAGAATTGAAACATAGCTAAGAAAACTCTAAAACGGCCTTTGAAAATTTATCCAAATCGGTTCATACGTTTAGGAGCTATGATGTCATTAAAAGATATACAGATATGCCGATACACATTAAAACTTATCTTTCAACGTATTACAAAGGCCTTTGTAGAGGTTTCTGAGTTAGGTGAAATACTATAAACATTGATATACAGACAACGTGGGAGACCCATGCTTCAGCACGTATGGGCCGACTCGACCAGAGTATTACCACGGCCTCACAGAAAACCGGCTGTTAAACAATTATCATTGTGTGACCGAGTGAGTGAAGTTACCGTAGGCCCAACCCCCTTTCCCTTCCCCTCTTTCCCCCCTCTAAAAAGCGGACAGCACTCTCTTGACTTGACTGCTCATGGGCGGCAGAAGTCACACATCATCAGATGACCTGTCTGCTAGTTTGTCATAAGAAAAGATACAAGTACAAAGGGAGCCTAGCTTGGATTTTTATTTTAGTTAAGTAGTAAATTTCTTATTTTTCATGTATTTTTTTATTGTTACAAATGAGTAGTTGTTAATTGTTTGTACTTAGTAGAACACAGTTTTAAATTAAAATAACGAATTCGTTCAAAATCTTTTCAACTATACTCGTATATTGCAGCTGAAAATTCTACCGGAAGCAACACGTTGCTGCCTATTTATTTTATTTAACTTGATCTAATGACAACTCATGGTTGTCATGACAAAATATCTTTAAAAGCATTTCATAGACGACGCAATATTCATTATGTCACGCTCGCGGTTTGCCGCCAGCTAAGGTCATGAATTAAGGTGGGAGCCATTATGGCAGACAGGAAATTTGCACGCTTTGCGTTTCGGCAGCGTATTATACTACATTACATACTACATACTACCAAATTAGTATTATATGTATGTTATGTTTCTTGTTATATCATTTGATATATACGCGTTGCGAATATCTACGAATTATTTATGAGTCTGCAAATTATTGTAAATGATTTGGATTTGAAACTTTAAAAAACAGTCGTTTAGCGCGGTATTAATTCTAACAACAACTATTTGTAGGTCATGTTTGTTCAATTTAGCACGAATTTGTAAGTATCTTATTATTAATAGCTTACAATATATCAAAAAGATATCTTTTTCAGTTTCAAAGAATCTAAAATATAATTAAGACTATAAATTTGGCCAATATATATTGTTAAGTATAATACGATAAGATTGAGTTGAATTCCATGTATAACTTAACTTAGTTTGTTTACCAGGTTCGTTTAAATACTTTCCGTATTTTATACCCTATTAAAAAAAAAAAGTTGAAGTTTATGATCGACAAGAAAGAAATTAACGAATACTAATATAAACTTTTTTTAATACTTTGCTTCCAACAAAAAGGCGAACTTTCTCTCAGACCCTAATGGCATAGCGTGCCCTAAATAGAACGCATGTCGCAAACACACCCTGTGCTCATGCAAGCCGTGTTAAATGAAAATGATATGAATTCTCTTATTAATTTTAACTCAGAACATTTATTCTGAAAAAGATATAAGCCTTCCCGTTAGTACATTTTTACATGTAATTTACTTTAAAGGCTAAACTAAAAGACAACATTTTTTTCTTAGAGTGAAAAAATAGATAGACGTATAGAATACTCTTTATTTGTACACAATTCTTAAAGTTAAATACAATACATACAGTACAAGTGTCAACTATATAATGTACAAATGGCGGCCTTATTGCTATATGCAATCTCTTCCAGGCAACCTTAGGATGGATTATAATCATTCGGAGAGACAAAGGTAGTTGGAGGATAAATAAATAATAGTAATAACTATCTTCCCAACCGAATTCGGCTATCGTGACTTCTTTATAAACCAATTGCAATTTCTGTTTGTTTTGTCCTTTAATATCTTCGCAGGTGGCTTAAACCAATCTTAGCGAGTAATTTGCAGTCATATTTGAGACAGGTGAGAACAACATCGCGATAATGATTAGTGATTGTCGCGGGTATTCGAACTTTGAGCTAATCACGCTTGAGGTCAAGCTCTTTCCTTCGATAATCCTCGAAAAAATAGATGTTTTGCTTAACGAGGTTTCATCAATGTGACCTATCCCCAGCGAATAATTCCCACTTTTTGGGCTGTATTGCATTTAAAAATAGAAAACTTACTAGATTTTGTTAGAAGTCGGTTTCTATAGTCGATCGTATAATCCTCTTAATTATCCATGTTCTTTATTGTGTACAAATACAATGAAACACTTTATTCATACGATCATACGTAACTTGAGTGATAGAAAAAATAAATTCATTTTTGAATTACATGCCATTAATCGAAAGAATTGCGAATTTGTCACTTAATGCCGAAACATGCCTTGAGACATTTGAAACCTACGCATCACAAACCATTTATAAAAGTTATGTAAGCACCGTAATTCGCAAAACATTTTAAGTACGATATTTGATATTCAAAAGGAAAACATTCACAATATAACTTCAATGTCAAAACAAATTTATCAAAGTTGGATTACTAAAATCACTCACATATTTATCTTTATAATGATATTATTGTCTTCAAGGTGGTTATTACATATTTTAAATGCTAATAAACGTGCAATAAATTTATAGAAACACCACACTCGCTTGTGTTCGTAATCAATAAGTAGTGACGAATACACGAATAAACTATTTTAGTATTCATTGTTTAGCTCGCTTAAGACTACCTCCTATCAGAACAAAAGTTATATAGGTATTGTAATTTTTTTTGGTTAAATTTAAAACCATACAATTTTCTCACCTTATATACTTGTCTTGAAGTTTCAATTTTCTCCCTCATCCTCTTTGAAGGACTGAGTTTGATGGTGAATAAACAGTTTTGACATCTTTTAAAAACTTGTGACTCAGAAAACGATTTTAGTCTGTTGAGATATCAAAATAATTTATATTAACTTCCTTATCTTTCGTTACATCAAACGGTAAGTAACATGTCTGTCACCTCTCCTATCAAATAGTTTCTTCTCGAAAAAGGAATTTCAAAATTTAGTTTTCTTTAATTTTAGGTAGAGTTGAATTCCCATCTCTTCTCGGTGGTTTTGTAAAAGGCGTATAAGATATCAGACTGTAGAGAGACTGTTACACTTGTGGAGATCTATCAGACAGTACGTAAAGATAAAATCATACAGTACATAAATATTGAGAAAAAAATAAGAGACTATAGTTGGCAAAAAGTGGGTGCTTGAGACTCCTTTGCCTACCTTTTCGTTGTGTTCTTTATGAGTGTATGTATGTATGCAAAAGTTGTTTTACACTAAATAGATATATAATTAAAAAATATATTATTTCATGACAGTTTAGCATGATTATAGTTTAAATTATTCCCGATGTAATGGTGGTACATTTCTTTTTTCTTTTTGAGTTATGAAACTATTTGAGAGAAAATGGGATGGAATGGGATGGTAAATTATAAATTATAAAATTATAGTTTATAATTTTACACAGGTGTACCCAGAAAAAGTTTGTAATGGGGCTGAGTATGACGATAAGCAACACACTGCATGTTGTAAGCAAAATACAGGCTCAAATTGTAATAACTGCTTTTATATCCTGCAGGTATATTAGATGGCCTGGATCATCCAGGTTATCTAATATACCTGCAGCTAAAAGAGTTTAAAAAAATATAATATGAGCCTGTCGGTCGTGTTATATCTGTAGCAATAAAGTAACGAGTCGTCAAAAGTCTGCAAACTATGAGTATGCGCAAATCAGTGGTTCCTGAAAGCTTCCTTCCTTTGTACCAAAATCCATTACAATAGTAGATTACCCATTGTGATGGAACATCTTGTGGTCTTAGTCGGTTCGATTCAATCATACCACTTCACCGTGATCTCCGATAAGGTAATAGCCCGTGGGGGTTTCCACAAGAAAAAAAGCGCCAAACCAGTGGTTACCAATAATTGATGATGAATATGGTTTTACTTATCAAATTAATATTTTTTAGATTCCTGTCGAATTTTTTGAAAAACTCTTTTAACGTACGTTTGTATGCATAGATTTTTAAACTTGTGAATCTGTGAAATATATTGCTTTTATTACTTTTATGCAGTAGGTACTCGTTGTTTGTCCATTTTATTTTACCTTAAGGGCCTTTGAGGATTGTTTAACCCACTTTTATGTTGGTCAGCTTTCTTAACACATATGTAATATGTATATACATATAGAAATGTTCAGACACTGTGACCTTCTATAGTTTAAGTACTTGGTCATTAACAGTAATAAACATTACTGTGGCATGTAAAAAAAAAAGTTTGTACTGCATAGAAATAGTACACCCGTAGGTACTGTATAGAACAATTAATTTTTAGTGTAGAACTTACAATTTTGTTGCAATTACGTTTGTTTATTGTGTTGTCAGCAACTCATTCTTGACTTATTACTATTCATCTATAGTGATGTTATAAATACGTAACGCCATTTATCTACCGTGTAATCAAGTAATAATATAATCTTAACTGTTTTTGCAAAACACTGGCATGAGAAAATAAAATAGAAACAAACAATATTTTTATTTCAGTTAGCCTTTTGTACACTTTGCAGTACGCAGATATTCACTATTTTTTTCTTACGAAAATGTTGCCGTCACAACACTCATACATTTAGTGAAAATATTATGTATCCATGTCCAAAAGTTAGTGACTTCCTATCGTAAATAGTAATTTCTGACAAAGCCAGTTTAGTCTTTTTCCCGCTTAAGTCCTAACCTCAACATTCTCGAGTTACATCCTTAGTTAAATATTAACTGTATAATCACTCAGGATGTTTGTTAATACAATAATATGTACATCTTCTATACTTGGAACTGACGATTTTATATATTAAATGTATTTTTTTAAACATTTGAAAATAAAATAATGAAATGGAGTTTAGATAAAGTAGATTCCAGTCCAAGAGCTCATCAGAGTTGAACGTTCTGTAAAACTTTATCTCAAGCTACTAAGTTGAGTTGTAAACAGTGAAGTCATATATTGTGGCAAATTAGGCTGATGTTTTAAGCTGGCTCTAGATTAGAAAATTTTTATATTAATTAGTTACTGAGCACAGATTTGGTAAAAGAACTACAGTACTGACGGGCCAGTTGATCTAGTGGTTTTTGACCCTGACTGCTGAACCGGAGGTCTTGGGTTCGAGTCTGTCGAGTGTTCTTTGTATACGTTGTTTGAATATGTATAAAGCCCTTAAAAGTGATAACGTCATTAAATTTTCATTTTTAAGTTTACTTCAATCCAGACATAAGTAGCAGTGAGTGAAGTCATAGTAATAAAATATCGGTTATTATAATTTCAGGGAAGTGCTAAAAAAACAGAGAGGTGTTTTTGTATTTCAATATATAGGTAACTAAGATAGTTGTAAATAAATAGCTATCATATATTATATTGATCGCAGCTTAGCAGGAATGTATTATAGATTCTGTTAACAATATCTCGTATTCCTCGGGTATAGTACTTATTTGATTTATAACGATACCCCATAAAACTTTCTGCATTCCTGTCAAAAGGTATATTGCATTATAAAAAGATTTTATATATTCTTCTTCCATCCCCATCACCTGGACGATTGGCACTCCTCCACTGTGCGCTTCTCCAGAAGCTTTTTGAGTGACTATACAATGATAAATAAATAATATTGGTTCAACAATAAAAGTTGTAGTTTGGGTTGGACTGGAGCCTAAACGAAGTTAAGACCAGGTATTCAGGTATTTCAGGACTCCAGGATTCACACCCGGGCGGTCTTGTTGTTCAGTGTGTTTTGCGTGTGGTATGTAATTGTGTGCGTGTTGAGTGTTTGTGTATGTGGTGTATATGTTTGGATGGTGTGTGTCACTTAATCACAGTGATGATTGATTCTGTATCTGTATACGATAGGTTAATTAAGTAATGTTGGATAGCAGATCTATAGTTATATGTCGTTTTGGAGAAAATATGAAATATTTTGTTCACTTTATTATATAAATATGATGAAAGAAAGAGAGGTTGTCGTCTGAAGAAGGCAGTTTTATGTTGCATTGGGTCACAAATTCTATTTCTTCTTCGCTTTAAATACGTGGTATGTAGATCATACTGAGTTACTTTATGTATACCTATTTAAGAAAAAATATTTGACGAGTTTTCAAATAAAGATAGAAGAGATAGACTTTGGCATCTTTATGTAAATTGATTGTTGGATAACGAAACGGCTTCCTAAGTATAACCTTGAGGATTGATCGTTGGGCACGCTCAACTTTTATTATTTTAGTTTTATAAGCCCCGCCCCTTCTCCCTTTCTTTACACGACAACACGTGCTGGCCTGAGGAGTCACCGTTTGAAAGTGGAAAATATACCATCCCTTTCGTTTGGCTCTTCCTTCCTGTGCCAATCGGTTAAAGCCTGGAATTCACTACCAGCGTACGAATTTCCCTCTCACTTTGATCCCGGGTCTTTTAAACGGGGCGTGAAAAAGTATCTCACCAGGCCGCCATAGTGTGGGCCACCATTCTTGCAATGAGAAAGGTGACCACCACTCTAGGACTCCACCTCTTGCTTTTCATCAGGCAGAGTGGAGTCGTTATGGTAGCTCAATATAAAAAAAACGAATTTCAAGAAGTTTGAACTTGTTGAAATTTATAACTGCAGGTTTTTTTTTTTATGCAATAGTCACCTGATGGTAAGTGACCACCGCCGCCCATGGACACCCGCAACTCAAGGGTCACAAGTGCGTTGCCGGCCTTTTAGGTAGGAGTACGCTCTTTTCTTGAAGGTTTGAAGGTCGTATCGGTTCGGAAATACGGCAGGCGACAATTTGTTCCATAAGCTGGTTGTGCGAGGCAAAAAGCTTCTCGAGAAGCGCACAGTGGTGGAGTGCCAATCGTCCAGGTGATGGGGATGGATATTTTGTCGCGTAGGACGATGGCGGAAACCAGCAGCCGGTATAAGTCCGAACAATTCCTCTGAACACTCCCCATGATACAAGCGATAGAGGATGCAGAGTGAAGCTACATCTCTACGCAACGCCAAGGTGTCAAGTCGATCAGAAATATCTTGGCAGTCGATGATGCGAGTCGCTCTCCATTGAATGCGGTCAAGAGGGAGAAGTTTCTACTGGGGTGCACGAATTATCTCCTATGCGCAGAGGTGGAAGGGATGGCTTACAAAAGTTCCCCTGGACAGCTTTGGCAAGAGACCAGAATGCACGAGTTCCGGAAGGGAGACTCACTAGTCTCTCGCCAATTCTGCCGATGTGAGCCGACTTCGCCCCAGGAATTACTCTTTTGAGGGACTTGGAGGCAAAGTTAAATTGCTTCTTTAATGTGCTGGTCTTTACATCCCGTGCTGTCGCTGCATTAGCCCATGCTTGGTAACATTCCTGCTTTCGGCGGGACGCCGCTTTGCAGGTTCGACCAAACCAGGGCTGGGACTTGCCACCTGTGGGAATCAGGGAGAATGGAATGAAAGTTCCATACCCTGAAGCACAACATCCGCGACAGAGTCGGCAACGACATTGGGATCATCCGGCGAGAAGCAAACCTGCCTCCATGGGTAGGATGCAAAGAATGTACGAATTCCATCCCAGTCTGCTGACCTATAGTATCATACGCGGCGACTGCCTGCAACTCGCGGCTGCAGCGAGTGAACGAATGGCACCATACTCCTAATCAGGCAATGGTCCGAAGAGCCAAGAGGGGCCTCAACGGATACTTTGTAGCCGTCAGGATGTGAGGTCAGCAGAAGATCTAACAGTGAAGGCACGTGACTTTCTGCATCTGGGATTCGCGTAGGCGTTGCTATCAGCTACGTCAAGCCATATGCCAAGGCAAAATCCTGAACAGATCTTCCCGTATGATCGGTTTTGCGCGAACCAAGCCATTCGGCGTGATGGGCGTTAAAGTCGCCAAGAATCACAATCTCTGCGGATGGGACCTGCTGGAGCACTAAGTCTGTAGCAATTTGGACGTGGTCGATGAGTCGGTCCGTTTCGGCATCACCGTTATGGGATCTGTAGAGGCATACGTAGATGCGGGGATGGTCGTCGCAGTCTACTCGTAGCCAAAAGATGGAGAGGTCCCTACCCTACCTTTAAGATTGCCGAGGCGGCGAGAAGTGATATCATCTCTAACGTACACGCATACACCAGCCTTAGGAATAAAGGAGTGTTCCAGTCCGTACCCAGGGTAGCAGAGGTAGGATGTGTCCGCTGGAGATGATATCTGCGTCTCGGTTAAAAAGAGCAAGGCCGGCTTTGCTGTCTCAAGGTGGTGGTGGACAGTGTCGAGGTTAGAATGTAAGCCACTGATGTTACAAAAATCCACGGTAAACGTGACAGGGGGTGCCATGGTATGCCTTCTCTTGCCCCGAGCAGATTTTGAGAGCGCAGTTGAGCCCCCCCCCCCCAGAGTACGAGGGCAGCCTGGGCGTCCACGCTCAGGTATAATTTTCGGGTAGGTGCGAAAAAGTCTACAAGCGTTTTAAATAAGCTCATGTTCCATTTAAATATTTATTTATCATCTTTAACTATAGTAAAACAGTGATTATAAACACAGTACTTACAGTTATACATGAATTAAGCTAAGTATTCATACCACCTGCCAGCTCATTTGAACAATTTAATATCACAACAACAAAGTTTGCAACTGTCACTGTAAACTATAACAATAATGCCCCAACTAGCAGAAATTCAGGAAGCACAGAGCAGCCTAGAAGATAGCTTTTCCAAGAGGATGGCTGATTTGGAGTCCCAGCTGCAATCCGTAGGGAACAGCAAGGAGACTGTTGCAAGGGTTGCCGAGGAGTTTAGAACTTTTCGGGAGCTAATGTTGCGTAAACAAATAAATGAGTGTGTCAAGATGGTAGATGCAATGGAGACCCGGCATCGCAATAAGACACTCATCTTCTTGGGAATTCCTGAAGCAGTCAAGGAGGATTGTGGTAAGACCATGCTTGACATCATTAACAACAAAATGGGTCTCAAAGTTGTCTCTCCACCAAACATCACAATCTGTCACCGCATTGGTAGTCCATCCACTGAACATCGACGGCCTATATTGGTCAGATTCTCTTCGGCAGAGGTAAGAGTTGCTATCTGGAAGGCGAAGACGGCTTTGAAGGGGTCCGGCTATGCGGTAAGAGAGTTCTTGACTAAAACTCGACAGACCGCTTTTAACATGGCTCGACAACATTTCGGCATGTCAGCTTGTTGGACACAGGATGCCACTATAGTTATCAAGGCCCCCGACAATAGCCGTCACAAAATAACATCTTCGGACGAGCTGAAACCATTAGTTGCCAAATATCCCAAGGCAGCATCCACATCCAATGTCAGTTCGGGTACAACCACGAAAAGTTTGCGGAGACACTGATTCTACTTTAGTTTACATCAAACATAAACATCAACAATGTAACTATGTTTTGAATTCAGCAACAGTTGCAATATACACAAAAAGTTGTAATATACCTTCAACATAAATATTGTAACTATACAATTCAAAGTGACAACTATGGTATCTGTCAATGTCAAGTCCCCGTTTAGTCGTCGTTCGCAACCGAAATTGGGTGCGTTCGTAAACTTATAACTCCATAACAGTTCTGTAATCTTGACTTCACCTTTTTCTCGAATAATATTATCTGTGTATTTGTATATACATATGTACCTGTATGGGAGTATATATAATATAATTAAGTATAATAATTGTGCAAATGCATTTTACTTCATTTATGTTGCAATGACGTTTCGTAATTGTTACACATTTTATTTATAAAAACATTTGAGACATTTAAGAAAACAGACAGATTTATCATTTATTATGTTCCAATTCAGCTTCTGTTTCATTTTCTATTATTGCGGGGTATACATAACTTGTACTTTTACTTTTGTATGTTTTCTTTTCTTATTACTTTTATTCTTTTTTTAGATTGTAACGGCTGGCGGGTGGTGCAAAAATAGATTAAACCAACTTCGGTATATTTATTGTACCTACTTACTACATAGCATATTAATAACTTTGTAATATTTAAATAAGTTTATTTTATACCTTATAATTAAGTCTATTTTATTCCATATAATTAAGTTTATTTTATAACATATAATTAAGTCTACTATATAAGTCATACTCTGCTGTTTATATATGTGTTAGTATTTTTGTAATGAGCGATGGTGATGAAGTGTTCTATTCTGCTAACGAGTCTTCTGAAGATGATAGTTTCAGTTCCCTGACAGAAACACTGGGTGATCGATTGCGGCAAACATTTGCACAAACTTGTTTCTTGCTAAATATCTGTCATATTAACGCACAGAGTATCCCCAGTCACTTCAGTGATTTATTTGAAGCGTTTACCGACAACGGCGTTCATGCTATCCTGATTTCGGAGACCTGGCTCAAACCTCACCTACCATCTACCTCATATTCTCTTCCCGGCTTTACACTTATTCGTAATGATCGATACGACAAAAGAGGTGGTGGTGTTGCCATCTACCTTCAAAGCTCCCTACCTTATAAGATTCTCGATTCCTCCACCTCCAACTCTTCTACTACTGCGGAATTCCTATTTCTAGAGGTTTGTGTCAGGGGTGTTAGTGTCGTTCTAGGCGTAGTCTATTGCCCTCCCGTTGTTAACTACTTCTCCAGTCTGGAAACAGTTCTGGAATCTTTAGGGTCGGAATACTCGCACCACATCATCATGGGCGATTTTAATACAGATGTCCTAGCACCTAACTCTCCTCGAACACGTCATCTCCTTGATACCATCCACTCAGCCTGTCTCCATGTCCTACCTCTTCAAGCTACTCACCATAACATTGATCATCAAGATACCTGGCTTGACCTTATGCTTACCTCTGCTCCCAATCTTGTATCTACCGATAGCCAGCTTCCTGCTCCTGGTTTTTCCCATCATGACCTGATTTTCCTCTCTTACGTCCTGAAAAGTCCCAAACCCTCTCCCAAATTTTTAACTATGCGGAGCTATGGACGTATGGATATTACAAAGCTATGCACGGATGCTTCTAAGCTAGACTGGAAGAACGTCGTAGAGGCTACCAATCTGGATGACAAAATCAGCATTTTTAATAAAACTATAATTAACCTTTATGACACCCATGCTCCTATTAAGAGGGTAAAATTGAAGCGTCCGCCAGCTCCGTGGATGACGATGGAAGTACGAATGGCGATGAGACGCAGGGACCGGACTTTCATAAAATTCAAAAAGAATCGCTGTGAGGACAAATGGAATATCTATAAGACTGCCAGGAATCGGTGTAACCAGGTGATACGCAATGCAAAACGCCGACACATTCTACAAAATATAGAGGCTTCATCTCCTTCTAGTATCTGGAAGTTTCTAAATACGTTGGGTATTGGCAGAACACAGCGCACTGAGTTTCGGACGACAGTTGGTTTGAATGATATCAATCATCATTTCTCATCTACAACTCAACTTGATCGTCAAACCAAATGTCGGACCCTGGACCATATTGCTGGTCTTGCCAGACCCAGTATTGACTACTTCAATTTTTCTCCAGTTGTTTCTGAGGACATCAAAAAGATTATCCTATCCATCCGTTCCAATGCCATGGGCTGTGATGACATTAGCCGAAGGATGATAGTCACTATACTGGATCATGTCATTGAAGTCATAGCTTACATCATTAACTTTTCTCTCGACTCTGGAACCTTCCCTTCTGTCTGGCGTAAAGCTTACATTATCCCGTTGCCTAAAAAAAAATAACCCATCTCTTCCAGAGCATTACAGACCTATTTCTATTCTTCCCTTTTTATCCAAAGTCTTGGAAGCCTGTGTACATAAACAGCTCTAACACACAGTTTGTCTTCAAACACAACCTCCTAAGTCCTCTACAGTCGGGCTTCCGACCCGGTCACAGCACTACTTCTGCACTCCTCAAAGTGACTGGCGATATTAGGGAGGGCATGGAAGGCACCAAGGTCACTGTTTTAGTCTTGTTTGACTTTTCAAATGCCTTCAATACCGTAAGTCACGAAGTCCTGCTGTCCATCCTAAAACACTTGATGATCTCCTCAGAATCTCTGGAATGGTTCTCCACTTATCTTCAGGGACGACAACAGTGCATACGCGTTGATGACAAGTCGTCCGATTGGTGTGATCTTTACACTGGCGTCCCTCAAGGCGGTATTCTATTTCCACTATTGTTTTCAATGTATATTAATCTCATTACTCTAGACCTTCAGTGTGCGTATCACCTGTACGCTGACGACTTGCAGCTTTACACACATGCCAGCGTTGATGAGATACCGCAAGCCATTGATAAAATCAACAATGACTTAGAATTCATAAAATGTTGGTCAAAGAGGTTCGGTTTATCCGTAAACCCTACCAAATGCCAGGCGATAGTTATAGGCAGTAAACGCATTATGTGTAGGATTGATACCACCTCCATCTCGCCTATTGTTCTCAATGGCTCAGTCATACCCTTGAACTCGGCTGTTAAAGATCTGGGTTGCATATTGACACAACGGTTTATTGGCGAGCCCAAGTAACTCGTGTAAGTCAGAAAGTTACTAGAAGTCTCCGAAATTTATACCGTCTCAAAAATTTCCTTCCCACTAAGACCAAAACTATCCTAGTGCAATCCCTTATTATTCCTATAATCGACTATGGTGATGTGTGCTATTTCGACCTGAATGCAGACCTTCTCAATAAACTAGACCGTCTTCTCAATAACTGCATTCGATTTATTTTCAATCTTCGCAAGTATGACCACGTGTCTGCTTTACGCCCCGAGTTAAAATGGCTCCCTATTCGCCAACGCCGAAATCTACGTGCATTAACTTCCCTCTTCTCTTTTCTTAACTCTCCGTCTCCACCACATTATTTGGCTCCCTACATTCGGTTTCTATCGTCAAATCACGACAGAAATCATCGTTCCACTCACAACAATCTTCTCTTATGTCCCCCTCATAACTTTGACTTTGTTAACTCTTCCTTCTATGTCCAATCAGTCCTACTCTGGAATGCACTGCCACTCGAAATCAGGATGTCCACTAACCGCTTCACTTTTAAGAGGAGGGTACGTGACCTCCTGTTTAATCAGTTGGCAGAAATTTCAAACCGCTAGTACATATTTACCAGACTTTTATAGTGTTTATTATATGCGTTGTATATAGGTATATGTATATAAGTTTGTATTTATTTATATACATATATGTATATGATGTATGAAAGTAATATATGTACATATATAATTAGATCATATTTTACAATAATTAAACTGGTACCTCTCTCATCTATTTGCACCTACTACCATTTATTTTTGCCACACCCCAAGGTTGACTGGGAGAGAATGCCTGAGGCATTAAGTCCGCCTTTGTACAAAATGTGCTATAAGTCGAATAAATAAATAAAATAAAAAAAAAATATATAATCCGTACTGAGGGTGGACGTCCAGGGGGGGATTCTCCAACGCTAGCGCTGGTACCCCCCTGGAGTATCCTTTTTGTTAACAGCGCTATCATTAGGGGGGGTGGGGATTTTGGGCCTCCGGAGACCTACTCATTTCGGGGAAATGAGTGAGGTCTCCGCAAACGCAAGCGTTACTTCACAACCGGTTTTCTGTGAGGCCGTGGTATCGCACCGGTCGAGCCGGTTCATTCGTGCCTAAGCATGGCTCTACCATTAAAAAAAGGTAGCGTATTACCATTTACATGATAATTAAGCTTACAAAATTGCTTTTAGGAAGTACAGCAGAAACATGCAAATTTGCAAAAAAAAAAAAAACATTTAGAAGATCAGCACACCGACTTACAACAATATCTTAAAGTCAAACCAATATCTATATTTGAACAATTTAAAACAACAAACTATTTCAAATTCCTTATACCTGCTCTATTTATTTGGCAATTTCGTTATTCAATATTTGTTCATAAATATATAGAGGAGAACTCCAAGTATTGCAATAACGGGGCAAAATTTTGTGGCAACATCACTTACGAGTATGACCTACCCGAGGCAAAACTGCACGCGGACTGCATGCATGATGGATACCTACGTATATCGTAGAGTTATGCTTAACGTTAAACATCAGCAACATATTTCCCGTTGACTGCAATACGTAACAAATATTATCAATATATGTTATTGTTTTAATTTTTAAACTACTTCGAAAAGGAGTATGTTCGTAACTGGGTTATTTTTTTCTGACAACAACTGTTAATCATTCGTTTTTAATTATACCTATTGTTGTGCACGGTTGGTCCCATATAAATTAAGGTTAATGTGATACACTTCTTTTTAAGTTAATTATTTTATAGTCATAATTTTCCCATCCAATTCCCAGTGCCCGGAAAAATATCTGCAATAGGCTTGCCCCTATTACCTAAATGGGACTAAATTATAATCGATAAAATTAGGGCATTAATGACGCCTCTGCCGCCCTTTGGAGATACAGGCGTGAGTGTATGTAAGCATACATAGGTAGTAGTTTTTTCATGTTATATGGGGCAAACTCGCAAATTTGAATTTGGTATCTATGGCCGAAAACCTAGTAAAAAATTAAGACTTTCTAATTGCAATTTTTTCACTAATTTCCAATAAGAGAAATAAATATATAGTGAAGTAATGATATAACAACTGAGAGTACATATGTAGATTAGATTGAGACTGTATGTTGTTGTTACATCAAGATGTTGCTTGTTCATATAACCTTGTGACTTATGAGAATTTATCGTGGAAGAGTTTTAGATTAATAACTAAATATATACGAAATAGCAATCTAAACTCTTCGCTCGCAATTTTATTTCTTTGCTCAAAATTATTGCATAATACAACGGATTCGACTTATTAGTCTTATTCTTTTTTTTTTTTTTTTCGTTATTTTTGTCACACTTTACCGTACCATAAATTACATTTATCACAGTATACATAAGCAGGATTCAAATGTATTTCGAAATTCGCTCAAGTTGGAAAACTGATACGTCCAAATAACGCATTCGATTTATCGAGATACAGGATGTTAATTGGAATACAAAAAAAGTAATTTGAATTTAAACAAATAGGATATTTCAGTGACCTGTACATTTAACCTTAATGATACCAAAAACCATTTGTGTACCCTGTTGATTTAACTTGGTTTGGGTGCTGTTTTATGTAACATACTAAATTATAATAATGATTAATTTAATTATTTATAATATTTTTTTAATTATTTCAAAAGTAATTCTTAATAAACTCCTAACTAATATAACAACCATATCATTGACGTGGTAGATGTATGTATGTAGCATGCTCACGTGGTAGAGCCATGCTTCACGTGGTAGCGCCATGCTTAGACACGAATGGGCCGGCTCGCCCGGTGCGACCACGTACCACGGCCTCCCTGGAAACCGGTTGTGAAGCAAAACTTGCGTTGCATTTCCCCGAAATTAGCGGTACGACTCTCCAGTTACAAGTGTCCCTAGACGGCGGTTGTCACTTACAATTACGTGACCCGTCGTAAAAAAAAAGAAATATATATATAGAAGTGTGGTTCACGGTGGAGTAGAATAGAGCCACCCCATCTCTTCTTGGGGGAGTTTTAAAATTTGACTAATTGATCGGACTGTTATCTACCGGACAGTATGTATACAGTCATACAGTGCCCGGTTGAGGGCAATAGGCTTGCCCCTTATTTCGTTAGTAGGACTATATTCTAATCATCAAATTGTGGATGTTGAATACACCTCTGCTTCCCGTTACGGGGTACAGGCTTGAGCGTATGTATGTACATATATACTCCAGAGTAAACAGTTCAGTCATATGATACCTGATACCTGATCCGAAAAATCTCGGGAACCTGTAATGATGATTTTTAGTGTTTAATAAACAAGAGATAGTCCTTACTTGAAAGTTAACATTATAGAATAGCATGCACGCATTACCGGTGCTCAACCCGGCCGACATGCTTTAAATAACCCGGATTCATTGCTTTCAAGTTTACTCTTTCCTAAATAACTTTAGGTATTATGTTTAAAGTTTATATTTATATGTATGTTCATTGCTAAGTAAAGGATTTTTATTGATTTTTGAATAAATAAAAACAAATGAACTGTAATATCTCCTATTATCTTAGAAAAACACAATATCTAGTTGTTATAAAAGGGAATGAGACATTACCGTTAACCTAAAGAAACTATGTACTTACAAAATAGAACATATTATATTTGTAGCCTATTTTAAAACAAAATATAAAAATAAAAAAAAAACAAACAGTAAAACACTACATTGACTGAATCTATTGTCTCCTATTGTACTCAAAACTATAAAAGTTCTGCAAAATTGCACAGACGAATTTGATGACAAAATGGGATGTTTGTTTTATAACAAAAGTCAACTAAAAAGCAGGTAGAGCCGGTTACAAAGCAAACATTTTTTTTATCAGTTATGTATGTGTGTATTTCTGTAGCCTTTACATGCTGACAGGTAATTGAACGAAATTGATGTGTTACTAGCCGACTGGGACTTAAGGTATACACTCAATTTAGCACATTTATATCTAATACTGTTTATATCTTCAAGATAATTTAGTCCAAAACTTATGACTACTGATTAAAATTTGATGTCTTGGATGAACCATACTTAGGTAGGAATAGGCCGGCTCGACCATGAGCATACAGAAAACCGGTTGTCAATTAATGTTTGCGTTATATTTACCGAGTGAGTGAGGGGCCCGGAGGCCCATAATAACTCTTGAGTTAAAGGTGTCCATAGACGAAGAGTGTCACTTACCATCAGGTGAACCGTCTGCTCGTTTATCTGCCTATGTCGTTAAAAAAAATCAACTTAATATTATAATGTCATTAACTAGAAACACACTAAGGATATTAGGTTGAAAAACTTCTTCTCAGCATTGTATGGGCACTATTTCATTATTTTTAGTTTAGTAGTAAACTGCGACGGCAATGTGTTTGACCGCTGTAATTGTAGGACTAAAGCGTTTTGGCATAATGTAGGTGTTTGATACGCTACTCTGCCTATGTAGATCTGTGTTAGTGTTGTTTCTGTTTTAGCTACAATTTTCCGAGTACATAACATGTTGTATATAAACATTTACATGCAACAGTATATTACTAGCTAATTTTCAAAACTTAGATATTAAAACCATATGTTTTAGGTTACTTACTAAGCATTTTAGAAGACTAAAATTCTAAATATTTTTTATGTATTACAATCGGGGAACCTGAACTTATAAAGTAACACGTACCATTTCAATCCACATGCTCCTAATTTCGTTATCTGATAACAAAGGTAACCAAAATCTATGTAAGGCTCTAGACCTTTGGTTATGGAATTTATATTTCCTTCATATTTTTGACCTTGCAATGATTATATATTTAAGTCAGCTTAGAAGTACACAAAACTTACATTAAACAGTACAAGTCACATCGCCTATCACTTTTTGATTGGCTTTTTGAAAAAATTTAGTCAGATTATAATATATTTCTGTGTGAAATTTCATCGGAATCCGTTCAGCGGCCCTGGTTTGATTGAGTAATGAACATCCACCCAAACTATCATAGTTATAATAGTAAGTGTCTTAATATAAGATACATACTTATATACGGTAAGATTACTCCTCAAATGTTCCTTTTTAAACCTTTTACACATGCGATATCCGTTATACTTAACTTTGGAGTTTCACAAACAAAGTTATGCTATTATATATGCTACACGAACATACACGTATTTTAATATCTCTCTAAATCCACTCAACTGAGCGGCTATCATAAAATAGCAAAATTGTATGGTCTTTATCTTGGAAATGCCAGATTTTATCACACATCACTAATAAGAAAGAAATAGGCTCTATTTTGATATATTATTTCTTTTCCATTTTATTTGCATTTTAGAATACTTAGTTTCAGTGAGTATTAAACTGTTTTAGAGTAAGCTACACCCTTAAAATACATCAGCAATGTTATATGTAAATATGCTATTGATATACAGTACATATGTCCAATGTAAATATATAATTTATTTCTTGTGCTTAACTATTCGTGTTCCGGGGCATCTCCGCTTTTACCAACATTTTAGGTTCTTCTTTTTCTGTATAGATAGCAGATGGATAGATAGGACAAACGAAGATCTCATCTCTCAATTCCTTCTGTATAACGATAAATAAATTTATTAAAATTATGAAAATGCTGCCCATGTATATAAATTGATTTACTACTGTACATGGAGAAGACCGAATAAATGTTTACTATATTTTTCTCGACCCATTACACACATACAACTCAACCCAACTCCTTACTCTAACTGACAAAGTAGACAAAAATATACAACACACAAGTAACAACTTGTAAGTCTATAGACAAATACATTTATCGTCGTAATAGTAAAGTTTAGTTTGGTAGCTTCTACGATCTCTCCGAAATTCTATTTTCTGTCCTTTGTTTCAATATGATGAAAACTCAAGTTCACCTACGTACTATATTACCGTTTTGAAAATATACAACAACACTTTAATTGCAACTTAAGATTTGCCTTTTATATAAAGAATAATATTATATTAAACATGAGAATGCTGAACGCTAACAATTTTCAAAGCTGGAAAATTTTGTAAAATTGAACACTTCATTTGAAGAGGTTCTAGTTCACAATTTCAAGATCGTTCAATGATATCTCAAAAACTATGCGTCAACTAACAAAAAGTTTTTTGTAAAAACGAAGTATAATTATACCACCACTGCCTGGACCGATGGGCTAACCAAAGTAGCAGAAACTTTTAGATCATTGAAAACCGCACCTTATAGAAGTCCTTGGGAGAGGCTTGTGTTCAGAAGTGGATGTAAAATGAATAATGCTCTTATAATAGGGAAAATCAGAAACACTTTTATTGCAATCATAAATGGAAAAAGAGCACCTAAGTACATACGGAAGGACAATCACATGATTCAATCAACAAAATATGTAACAGATGAGCAGAAACCCAAATTAACTTTGTCTAATAAAGAGAAGTTTATTCCTCAAACTTATCATATTAATTTCACGAACGATTAGTTATTAAAGCCGGTCATAACTCTATAGAACCCGGTTACAGGTGGAGCGATAAATTATTCCGGGGCCTTCTCGGCAGGTGGGACACATATTCAGTTTGTATTTTTTCGATAAATGAATACTTAGATCAGAGAGTTTCATTTCCCTTGCGGTTAAAACTTTAGCTTTAGCTTTTTTACCAATAATTTATTTTTATGTGACTAGAGAAAAAAAAATGGATACCTTTGGCCAACAATTAACTGTAATGGTTGCAAAATAATACAAATTGTCTGCCTTTATATGTAATGCATTAATTAGGTAACATAGATTAGATTTTCTCTCATTTAACTTTTTTGAAAGGGGTTAATTTTAGTTCAAAACTTTTTTAGACAGCCGAAAGGAGACTAGGATACACAGAAGAATCCATGCCGGAACACTGTGTGGTTTTAGTCGGTTCGAGTCCGACATACCATCTCACCGTAAGGTCCCGGTGAGGCCCCTTATTATTAGTGTTATTATTTTCAGGGTACTTATACAGATATGCACTATTTCATGACGGAGTGTTCTCGCGACAAGCTATGGAGTCTGTAGACTCAAATGAAAGCCCAGATACTTATGTTGCTAAATTTAGTAACACTACTTAATACTTAACCCTAAGTCCTTAACTGTTCACTAACAGGTATAACACTTTTGGGGTGTGTAAATAAGTTTTAGAAGCAAGGTATTGCGTGTTTTTGCGTATTGAGGTTTGAAAGGTTTTAATCCATTTTACTTCAACATTTTCTATAAGCACTTTTTAAAGTAATATTTTTCATATTTCAAGTGGATAACTTGGGGAATCTATTATTGACATAGTCTCTACTAATACTGGAAAGCTTAAGATTTAAATTATTTCAAAACATTAATCTCTTGTACTTTCGTTAAATTTATTTTCTGCTATAAGCTCAAATAACACGATTCGACTCATGCCTAATATTCCTTTCACTTTATTTTCTTTTTGATTGTGTTTATTATCTATGTCGCATTTAATTAATAACTACAAAATACGGGGCTGAATTTTAGTAATTATTTAACATTTTGGGAAACAATACTTGTATTAGTGTTTTATTTATGCTTTATTTGAATTTAATTTCCAGATAGAACTTGATCTTACTTAAGTTCTTTTTAATAAATTTCTAAAGAATATATGTATAAAACTTAACATAGCTTATATAACAGCGTTTAGTAGTCAAACAGTTTTAAAAGAGTAAATCTTAACTTTTGAATTGCAGTAATAATTCATAATATTGGTAACATATAAGTCAGTCACAGTCACAGTAAATAAATTCGAAGCGCAACCATGATTAACCATTTTATAATTCTGCATGTGAGTCTAGTTTCTAATCCTATTGGATACATAATAAAAAGTTTTAATGAAACATATTCTATAGAATTGGCAAGGACACTACAGCGTAGTTATGATCGAGACTATAGTGACGCAAATATGCGTATAATACTATGTAATACATACAAAAGATTACTAAATAGATTAAAAAACTAGAGAATGTACCTATTTTATTTACTATGAAAGTAATGGAAAGTAAAAAGTTAACTTCACACTTAACTTTCTTGATATCCATCAAGAAAGTTAAGGTAAATTTATATTCGTTTTAAACATTGGTTTGCCCTGTAGCCTTAAAGTTATAATTAACGGGATTTGGTTGTTTATTCAATGTTACATAAACTTATATTTTGAAACATATTAAGTTATATGGTTTAGCTAAATGTGGACAAAGGATTTTGTGAAATTTATAATCAGCAATAGTCAAATAGTCGATTTGATTCATTCATTCCAGATTAAATTCCATTGCACTCACTTTCATTTCATACGCATATTGGAAAAATGTTCCTCCAATTCATGTCACGACTCGGACAGCCGTATCTGCTAACCTACCCGTAGTTAGACACCATTTTATTTTATTCGCTCTCAGAGCGGGAAAAGAATATTTTTACTCTTTGTCGTCAGTAATTGAATTTTGTTAGTAGGTACCTTCGACAGTCTCGCGGTAAAATAAAGAGATTCGCTTAAATCACATTGCAGCGAATATAGCGGTTAAACCACGGCATTTAACTACGCCTTAACTTTAAGCGGATTCTAGTTGAGTAAAATTTATTAATGTATTTTAGTGATGCTAGACAATTTGAAACTTCTACTAAGATGTCAACTCTGTGAGGGTATGCCAACAATATATCAAAATGTTCTTTTCATTTTTCGTATTTGTTTTAAGATCCTTGCATTTTGTCAACTAAAAAATAATATGTATGTCATTGATATAACGTTTGTATATCGTAAAATTAACATTTTGAAAAAATATGTTATTATTATGATTACTGTATGATCTTCAATAGTTTGGAATAAAGATTTAAGGCAAAATATACAGATATTTAGAGGTTAATGTGTAAATATTGTCTTGTTGTCTTTCCAAAATAACGGTTAAATAAGTTCGACGATCGATTCCTGAATTAGATGAACTATTGCCCTACTGCGCAAAAAGGAGGGTTATGTTTTTCAGTTGTATGTAAGTATGTGTACATACATACATATATGGGGATGTTTCTTTGTCACACAATATATATGAAAAAAAATGGAGACAATTAATGTAATACAGTCGGGTTTCAAATAGTTTTAAGTGGTAGTCAAGAAACACTATATTAATTAAAATTATTTATTATCTATCCATATTTTAAGATTGTTACAGGCGCTATAGATATTGAAGATAAACTAATATTGGGAATCTTTATTAGAGCAACAGGAGCCAAAACAACAGTTTGAAGGTTTTTTTGGCTTAACTAAAAAACTACTGCATTGTTATCGAATTCATTTATATATTGCTAAAAGTCTTAACTAAAATAAGGATAACTTATAATAAAGATTCCAGTTAATTCAAAATTCCACTCGTACGAAGTCTATATAAATACACTCTACACTAACTCTAAAGAAAGGAAGCTATGTCCAAGTCTACACAGTAATTACCGTTGGTTTTTGTTTAAGAGAGTCATTTAGAGGCAAAACTTTGTTATCTTCTTAGATGACTTTTGGGATAACTATAGAATTCAACTTTAACCGATAATTTACTATATAAACACTATAAACAGAAATATATTCTTATTCCATTATATCCTCCGTGTTAAATTCATATTTACTTAGTACCTCCGTGTCATTTACAGCCTCGAATACTTTGCCTACTAACTACGTATCTAACAGACACTTATTACCCTCTACTCGACGCGTTAGCGTTTTTGGAATAGCCTTAATGGCTTCTCCACTTCTTTGAAGATGCTGCATTTCTTATGTACATTTCAGCGTATTCATTTCAGGTAAGTGAAATATTACTTTTTAAATAAATGGTAAATATTAAACTGGCTAGAGATTTTTTTTAATAGGAAATGTAATATTCATAGAGTAGCTGTGAAGGTATCAGAATATGTTTCATGTTGTGTTAGTCGCAATAAGATGCACCTTAATAACATATTCCTCTTAAAACTTGATTCATAAATGCTGTAAGTTAGTTGTAAATGGGATGGCTCGACCGGTGCGATACCACGGCCTCACAGATCACCGGTTGGAAAGCAACGCTTGCGTAACACTTCCCCGAAATTAGTGAGATTTCCGGAGGCCCAACACCCTCTCTCCTCTTTGGCGGGCTGCGAACTCTTGAGTTACAGGTGCCCATTGATGGAGGTTGTTACTTGCCATCAGAAGACCCATCCGTCGTCTGTTCGTGGGTACCCTATATTATATTATTCAGTGTACTTTATGAGATTGTACTTTTAAACTGCAGAAATACAACAAATTTTGGAAAAAAAACGGCCAAAATCCCCATATATTATAAAAAAAAACGAAGATGGTACACTCCTATCCAAGACAAACCTCTTCACTTTTCTCTTAGTGCTGACTCTGCATGATAGAATATTTTATTTTAAAACCAACATGTTGCACTAATCCCTAAGTTAACACAGTGTATCAAACTCTTTTTCAAATATAATACAAAACAGTCTCCCAGGAATCAAACCTATAATCGCCATTCCCGGACATAAACGACCCTGCAATGAGAAATTGTGCAGAGCTTGTGTGGAATACCGCAGAATTTTATACGGTCGCCGAGAAACGTTGCATTTACATAAATATTCGTTTATCGGGACGAGGCTGTGATTTAAGTGAAAATCTTGTTCGGTTTGCGAAAAAGAAAGGCAGACAATAAAGAAAAGGTTTGGGTCGTCTGTCTAGAATGAAATAATGATTGTACTCTTGCGATATATGGAGGTAAATGTGTCATAGAAGATGGCTAAGGCTTACAACTAATTGACGTGACATGACAAATACTGAACAGAGGTGAGCAGATACAGACAGCCAAAGGAGGCTCTCCCTCACATAGACCGGAGATTTTCCCGCAAGCTGCTAAAACTCCCACGTCCAAAACTACGGATACTAACCCAGGTACTACCGGGTCATAGTCCTTTTAACAAAGATTAATATAGGTGTAACCGACAGCCCCCTCTGCAGAACATGCTTTGCGGAGGAAGTGTTGCCCCCATCCTTCTGGAGTGCACAGGAGTTGCTAATTACCGGGCCAAACACCTGGGATTGCCAAGGACTCTCTCCGAAGTCATCCGCGACGCCAGAGGTTTGCTAAATTATCTTGAGGAGTTGGGATGGCAATAGCAGCCATTCACCCAGACACGCAAAACAGGAGCACAGAAGACGTCCAATAGTTTAATAGCTAGTTGGCATTACTTTTTTCTATTTACTTATGTCCAGGGTAGGCAGAGACGGTAGAATGCCATTTGGCCCGATTCTGATATACAACTTGCGTCTTTTCCAAATCTATCAGTTCTTTCATATATGTAGTTACGCTCGTTGGTAGCTTTTGATTTAGCCCTTCTTCATTGTACTGCGAATACGTCTTTTTAGACCTACCTGCACCGACTCGCTTACTCACAGAAAAGTTGCATTTTATCCGGGCATAGTATATATAGGTATATATATTGTAAATATTGTATTTATAATCATTTAAATTCTAAGACCGTAGCATTTATTGTTTCTATTTTTTCGATTACATATCATCCCACTTCTGAACAAAAATATTCGTTCGTAAACGGAAGCACAGCGTTTATTAAACAGGTAGTTAGTTAAGGTAAGTAGCTAATTGAAAACACGTTTTTATTTTTATATTTTCAAATGTATTTTTTTATTGGACAACCATATTTATATTTATTAAAAGTACAAAAAGTTTACAAACATGGACCTGAACTAACGGTACGGTAACTGAGCTTACGGTACTAGTTTCAACAGTTATGGGTTGACACGTTTATAATTAATCAACAAACTAAAGATAACTCCTTTAGAAAACGTACAAATAACACATAGTGTTGGATGCAGTACTTTATTTCTATTCATTAATGAGTTGTTCATTATTGTTATTCATAAATTTGTGTTAAAATAAAAAAGCTTCATTGCAACTGCTGCCAACCATAGATTTCTTTTAAACTCATTGTTGAACCACCCTTATAAGCCTCATCCTAATATAATTTATTTAGAAATCTATTTACGAATAACAGTGACCTTCATATAAATAGACCAATCAAATCCACCAAAAAACAGCCAAATTCTATTACAATTTTATTGCGATTGAGGGCAAAAACATAAATATGATATCTATCTATATTTATAAGACATAAAGAGGAACATAATACTGCAAATCAACAAGCCTCAGTACGTGTCGTGAATGTCGATCTCACTGCCACTTTATTGAGAGAGTAACTTTCTAGTTTAGTAGACATATTGTAAACAAACCAGAAAAAAAATGTTCTCTTGTTACGGCAATTGAGGAAATTTTGTTGATTATTTCGATTACTAATGTTTCACACAAAATATTAATTGAGCATTCGTTTGACAAATTTGTGATATTACGAAAGTTGCATGGTTATAATTTTCGTATGGGATAGATCATTTATAGGAAAGCACTAATTTCATTCAAATACTGATACCATTTTATAAATAGTCAAGTTAAAAAAAATACACGCTGCCCTAAAAAAGTGAAACAGGTACAATTCATTGTATTGCAGTTCTTTTTTTATTCGTACGGAAACCCCCTCGGGCCGTAATCCCGCGGTTTGATTCATTTCTGTTCAATTGAACTACCCTACTGATGACTACTTTAAGTAAATTAAGTAATTAGTTATCAAGCAATGCATTTTGTCAAACTTTATTTATGCTTTGCGTTTTAACATGATGTTTTGATATAATGAAACGTTGTCTTTCAATAATTTGTCAAATGAGTTATTTACACAAATAGTTTGTAAAGTGATAACTTTGTCAAGTATAGTTTACCTATCGTCATTTCTAAAATAAAAAATTGTGATTCGCTTTTTCGTTTAAATAACGGGAAGCCGACTTGCATTTCTTGCCCCTGTATTTCTTTACACATACGTATATGAATTTCTCAAGATCATGAACATGTGGTTATATCTTTTATCGAGTGCATTCTAAAGCTTCAAAACTTACCTGCTAAGTTCAATTAGCAAAAAAGTATTATTAAAATTAATAATATAAAAATATTAAATTATATTAATAATTGTTCTAAAATGTGTTTTATATCCACATTATTTATGAGAAAATACCGAATTATGTATTTATAGTCACTTGATGAATCAATGTCCTACCACACCGGCATCATCGTTGAAGGCAGTTCTTTAGTGATTACTGTAGTGGGTCAGACATCAGAACATATACATAGAGGAGAAGACGACTAGACCTGGTATTGCGGGTAAGCGAGTAACTAGCTTTAATAGGTAGGCCTTGGGCCTTAACTCTTTACTGGTATAATCTACGCCATTCGTGATATATTGAATATTACAGCGTCCTTGGAATACAAATAATGATTTAATTTTTTTATAAGTATTGTGTAAATAAATTAATATAAAAATTTATTTATTTAACACAATACTTAAAAATGATTAAATTTCAAATTTTAAATTTCAAATTAAATCAAATTTCAAATTAAATCAAAACCTTAAATTAATTAAAGAAATTGAATGAAGCCAAATAATAACAAACCATAATAAACTAATAAAATAAACCAATAAACTTGTTCCCTGACTAAACTTCTACACTAATGTAAATTCCAGAATATGAGTCGATCATGTAATGTTCTCAAATTGAAGTTTGGGGTGGTTTACAAAACGTGATTACCTACTATAAAGTCTAAGGTCAAAATTGTGTGTTGTGTTGTGTTTAGACCCTTTATTTCGGATCTATATGGTTTGAAATACTCGATGACGCTTATATACAATTATAAGGTATTACTCATTGGCTATAGCTTAAGTTAAATTTAGTATTAAATAGGAATGAAATATCATAGACAGCGCTAAATATTACTGAAATGTTTAGTATTTAATCCATTCTACGAACCAGTGAAACTTGTCTTCCTTGTGTAATCTATGAAGTAGACTGGTATTTAGCGTAGATCTCATAAAATTAAAGATGAACACGTACACAACAGCTAATAAAACGATAAACATCTTTGTTAGATAAACATGTCGTGAAGATTCATAAATATGTTATTTATATTCACGCCACAAGAGGGTACTCTCATTAAAATTAATTTTATTTCTAATCCGATCTGATTTTAGTCTTGAAAAGTACTTATGCAATATAAAAAATGTCAGTATCTTATCTTCTTTTCCTTTCTTTTTTTACGAATTTAATTTTTTTAATGCCAAAAAACGGTAAATCAAATCAAAATAAAAAAGATTATCTAACCCCAGTGGCGTTGTAATGTGATTCGGTATTTCTAAGAGTAGTAGAACATACCAAATTGATTTATTCCATAGGAATGGCTTAAATATACGAGTCAGTTGGAAAACGATTCAAGTTTTTTTAAAATCGAGTACGCTAGGGACGATGGGAGCGTAGGTTTATTATAGCTATTATGATAGGAATATACCTGGCAATAAATATACTTCAAATATTATTATGCAGTTACACTTTCTGACCAATAACAAAATTTAAAAAAAGTAAATCACCTAACCAGATAGCGGATAGGTTTTGAGATTTCTGCAAACATTTAAATTCAATCCATTTTTTGTAAAGAAATTGTAGGAAATAACCAAATCCCCATTCAAAGACGACAACATTTTAATTGTTTGTGAAAATTATTAAAACCCGTTACCATGAAAATAACATTCATCAACCGTTGAATTATTAAAAGCATTAATCTTGAGTACAAACCCACAACAGTTTTGATGTAAAGCAAAACAATTTGTAAAGGCTTACAGTTCGTACCTATGGGTGACATGAAACAGAGGTTACAAATAATTTAAAGTTACATTTTTTTTATATTTTCTTTATAGAATATTTCAATATAATGGTCTGAGTTCCTGATTTCCTTGTCTGTCTAGATCTGCATCCTCTCAGAACTCTCATAGAGATTACAGACCTAAACTACACAGAAAGATGATCAAGATATATCTCACTTTCTGTACATAGATGATTTGAACCTATTTCTTCATTCTCATTAGGCGCTTTCTACTACATTATATACTGCTGTGAGCCTCCATTAACCTCTTCCAATCTTTTCATTTAAACGCCATTTCCTTTCATCTCATTTGTAGTCTTCCCACACATTCTAAAACGGTCTTGCACCCAAATCCGTTTTTCGGATTACATATCTTGCCCACTGCCATTTTAGATTCGATATCCGTTGCACAACATCAGAGAACTGTGTTTTCTGAGCCCCTTATGTTTCTGGGTGTTACTCCCACCATATTAATTTCCATTGTCCTTTGGGCTACACTTTGTTTAGAATGTGTTTACCCAAGTTTCAGCTACATAGGTTAGGACTGGCAATATGCACTGCTTTGGTGCTGCACTGCTGCAAATTACTTATAGCCATAAAGCACGCATACTTGTGCTTTATGGCTATAAGTAATTTTCATTTTGAATCCAAAATCTAATTAAATAAATTTATACTCAAACAAATATATCCTAAATTCTGACTGTAATAAAAGTACCAGGAAAGTAGCAGTAATAATCTTTCTTCACTTCTACAAAAATTAGCAGCATAAATAAATATAATTTTGATGTCTTAATAGCTAATTATAAGTAATGCCTTAATGCACTAAAAGCATTTAACATACTTTATGACATATTAGGTTGGTGAGTGAAACTTAAATGAACGAACAACTTCAAACGAAGCTTACTAAAAGCCTGCTAAGTTTTAGATCGTCTATGACTTAATGAAGTAATTTTATGTGCGCTAATTTTTTTTACGTACATATTTATAGACAAGTTTAGCCATACTTCAAAATTATAAACACTGCTTGGGTTTGGACACTGTCTTTGTAAAAGTTGAGTTTGTCTAGTCTTCTTCAATAAGACTCATTGACTTGTACACTTTTTGTTTTCGAAACGACAAGTATTTTAAAGATTCACAAAGTGTAAAGATTTGTTTTTAGCAGTTTGGTACCTACTTTAAGTACTAAGTTTATCTACTTTACCAGATCATTAAGTCATCCATTTACGCATTGTTTCTGACAACATCCAATATCAATTCATCCATCTATCTCAATATCTTAGAAAATTGAAAAAGTCCATACATGACATATTAATCTATTTCTAAAATATTTTAAGAGTTATAAATCCATTCAGATTAAAGTATCTACAAAAAACTCCAAGCTGTAGATATAATACACAAAAAGAAAGTGATGAAATATGCCCAACAATACAAATATCCTTTCAAGAAAATAAATGTAGCGATAATAAGGCTTTGTTTGCCCCAGACGAATGCGGATTGAATCACAGTTATTTGTCTTCGGTCACGCATGATGATCTATCAAATTGAAGAGGTTATGTGTAACACATTGTATTGATATAATTTATTACAATGGTTATTGGAGTAATAGGCCACAATTTATTTTGAACTAAAGAGTGGCTAATTAACACATCTTTGTCAACAACTTCTTACACTAATTCTAGTTACTTACAACGCCTTTGTTTAACCAGCTTTATTTAACTTATGACAGATATTGTAGTACTGTTTGCAATTTTTATTAATTTAAAAATTACAGGTTTAAAAAAAAAAAGAAGTCTATAATATTCTCTACGCATATTCTCCACAGGAAGTTGTCGAAGATATAACGCCTTTTGATAAGTACTAAAGATATAATGTTAACATACATTTGCATAGGGATTGAAAATCATATTGCATCTAATATTGGTTAAATATTTTTATACCCTCTCACAAAAAAAAAACACCATAATTTAGAAAGCTAAAAAATCAGAGTCGTAAATCTTGAAACATATATAGATTTTCCTTTTAAATATCTGTTTCTTTTCCCTTTCCTCCGTACTAACAATAGGAAGGATTTTTGAAATCACTTAGATATCAATAACTCTTTCCTTTGTAAGATAAGGAACGGGTAATAAAATGTACCTGATTATCCAATAATTCTAACACAAGTGGATAAAAGTATTTGTCTCTATCCTTGTAAGATGGTTTTTATTTAATACGTTACTGTAGACAAATAATAATTTAGCTCACGGTATATTAAACAGTTATTGCTGTTGCTACAATACAAACTATTTTGAGCACTTTAAATAAATAAATGACAGGTTAAAATAACATTTAAGACACTTTCACAACGTATGACTAAGATAGCTACTTAAAATTACAAAATTAAATAAACATTATCGCCATAACAAAAACTGTTATCTTTGCTATTACAAACTGTAGTATATACGTAAAACAATATAATATTTAATAAAATTAGTTTATAAACATTATTATGACAAGTTGACAGTGACAAGCACGGCATGCGTCACTGGTTCGCCCGACAGTGGCTGCGAATAGTGGGGTTATAAGAAGAGACGTGCTTGATATGTTTTATATCGGTTACTTAAATGCGGATGGAGATACTACATATAAAATTGCGAACAACATCGCCGTCACTATTATTTTGTGAATTTGATAGCTTATAGCTAAAGTTAGTTATATGATTATTTCTTATAATAAACATAAACATGTTTAACTTAAACATATTTAACGGCCGAACTTATTTAGTCAAACATGTTTATTGCGCTGGTAAACCAGATTCTACATTCCGTTCCACGTCACGAGATTTTGTTATGTTTATAACAATGAGATACGAATATTTTTGAACAAAACGAACATCCTTGTTATTGCTTAGTAACAAATGGCAAAAAAAAAGAGTGAAACTTTCTTACTAACTTGTAGGAGATCCGATATTTTCTCCGAAGTATATAATGCCAATACAAAATCTTTAAAAAGAACGACTTGCCGTACTAGGGACCTGTTTAATTAATCTACAATTTTTCTATAATCAGTCCGAACTCAAATCACTTAAATCCAAATCCGTAGTTGTGATAAAATACGTATGAATCGACGCTGTCAGTTAACAATCGACTATCCTCAATATTATCATATTTAACCATTTTATACGCGTTTAGTGCATCTTAAATGTATTTAAGTTTCTTTTCAAGTCTACTAGTCTACTAGACTTGAAAAGGATGAAAATATTTAGGTTGCCTGGCAGAAATTGCATTTAGCGATAAGGCCGCCCATTGTACATTTCTATTTTGCATAAGTAATGTAAATTTTTGTTTTAAGGTGTATAATAAAGTATATTCTATTCTATTCTATTCTTAACAAGTACATTACATTTAGAGCACTTCACGTTCAGCGTTGCAGACCACACAATATAAGATTGATCGTAGCTTTCTTACATAGTTATGCATTCACGCCTGTGTCCCCGAAGGAGTAAGCAGAGGCATAATTAGCGTCCACACTTCTTCTTTGAGTTTTTTTATTCTGATTTATTTAAAAAAAAACAGTTACTTAATAAATCTTGAAGCTATCGAAGCAGAGTAACTTTTTAAAATTAAATACTTTTTGACAGCAGATAGTCACATGGACATGTTGCGTGTCTTGTCTTTCGTCTAAAACTTTTTGCCTATATATATTTTTACTTCGTCATACTACTTACCAGTATGTACAAACTAATGGCGCTCAAACAACAAACAGATGATTTAACATATGTTATACACATTTAGCTATATACATATCAATCATCATTGAATAAACATTCAAGTATATACATATATATATCCACAATACCTTTAAAAAAGTCTAGAAGAAAATTGTGGTCCAATAAATCTCTCAGTTTTTCCAGAATGAGCAAGTCTGACACAAAAATGGAACTGTACAAACTTTCTATCAATACCGAGCAAAAAGTTATTGAAAAAGTATTTAACAAAAGTGCTTTCAAATCAAATATAATTCGTCATAATATACTATTTAAAATATATAAATCTGAGTGATATTCTTGGAATGGAAAGTAACTCAGTAGACTTAAACAAAGCAACACAAAGAACTGTGCAGCAACACAAAGTTTAGTGTATGTCAACAATCAAGAAGTGAAAGGGCACACATATTGTATATATTACTATCCAATATAATTACTTGGAAACTATCGCAGGCGTCTTAAACGTTTCAAATATGGAAACTATTTGTCCGCCGGAGATAATTAACCGAGCGGTATCCTGTAGAGGTGATAGTTAGCAATTGATGAAATTACTTGAGTAGTTTTCGCATATTGAGAGCTAAAGTGGAGTGACGAAATTCCATTTGATCAATTTGCACTGCAAATTGTTGGCATGAGTCGTACATGTGCGTTAGATGACACGCCTGACAATCAGAGCGGCTCGTTTCTCTATTAATATTATAGGCATCCATAACGTGGAATTGGATGTTGCTCTATCTCGGGGCTGTAATTCAGCAGAGTTTAATTAAATCTGAACCTGTTAAATATGTTAATGAACATAACTAACACAATTAATGTGTGGATGTAATTAATTAGCTAAGAATAAAATAGTGGTGAAATCAGGTGTAGCAGTTTAAGTAAATTAAGGTATCAATAAATAATTAAAGCAATACAGAGAGACAAAACTTTACCTTGGTGGAATATCTTCTGAACTTTTGAATTATCTGTTATCTATTATATACCGATTATTTATTATTTTATTATTATATAAATTTAATCAAAGTTTAATATCATATACTACTATAAATATGTATTTTTAAAACGGATAACAGTAGTAGAGCCATGCTTAGGCACCAATGGGCCGGCTCGACCGGTGTGATACCACGGCCTCACAGAAAACAGGTTGTGAAGCAACGCTTGCGTTGCATTTCCCTGAAATGAGTGAGGTTTCCGGGGGCCCATTTTTTCGTCTCCTCTTTCCTCTCCCCTCATCCCTTTCTCCTCTTTTCCACCTCCTGATTCCTTCTCTCTTTATCCGCTACAGTCGCCCTCCATCCCTCATCACCTTCAAAGGCGGGCAGCGCACTTGCGACTTTTGAATTGCAGGTGTCTATGGACGGACGTTGTCACTTACCATCAGGTGACCCGTCTGTTTGTCTGGCCCCCTATAGTATAAAAAAAAGCGATAAGAATTTATTCTATAACCGCCAGTATTTTAATTCCTCGCATGCTGTGCTCGCTCAAAATATGTATGTCTGAGATTGTCAAACACAGAGCGTATGCAAAGAGATTATAAAGAGAAGTTCGTTCGGTTCGAATGAGTAACCACCAGTACCGGGAGCCCAAATCGGAGGCCCCTGTTGGGTCTTTGGTACCGTCACTCACTCGCTAAATACAACTCAAGCATTGTTTAATAACTGGTTTTCTGTGAGGCCGTTGTATTACTTCAGTCGAGCCAGCTCAATCGGACCTAGGCTAACTATCCTACAGATAAAAGGTTCAAAACATTCACTCTTATTATAATATGAGTTTTTTTTAATCAATTATCATACGTCAGAAACATTGACGCGGCCGCAATGTGATGTAGCGGGGGATGACGGGACGCATTTCTCATTCATTGGTATGATATTTGATGCTGACCGTCATTTGTTTCCAACATTATGTTGCATTATAATTCGCGCGCACGTAGAACAGAGCGTCGTAATGAGACGCCTTACAAAAATGACTGACATAATTTCAAAGTTATCCCAAATGTTGTCTAAAAAACCTATTTAAAAGTATTCAGTTTCAGATAGGTTCAGGAAGTTGGCTTTTAGTTAACGCCAGCGTAATAGCAAGAAAACAAGACTTCTAGCCTGTAATCGTCTAAGATAATGTTATTTATAAGTAATAACCGAGCACTTTTTGCACTTCACTTCACTACACTACTTCAGGTGAATAGAAATAATTATACAGAATAACTCATGTGCACTGATTCGTAAGTACTGTCAATATTGCGTACAAGTTTATCATGTTCTAATCATTTTATTCTCAAAAATATTGATTATTAATTTTTGTTTACAAATTTGTTATTTTGTCAGGCTCTCTTCAGGCAAATTCAATTCATTTCTTTCTTTCGTTTGCGTACAATGGAAAAACAATAAACAGAGGTTCTTCGGGGCTATGAAGAAGAAAACCTCTTTAAAAATCTAAAGTAGAACGCAGAATAGAAAATTACAGACCATATACATTTCTCATTTTATAATATGCATTAATGATTATTTAATTTTATATAAAGATATTTTAGCAAGCAATAAAATATGATAGGAGAATTTTTAGTCTAACTCACAATTAAAATTACAAGTATTTAGTAATGAATTAATAGCAACTTTTTAAATTTCCAAACACTAATTCTGAAATTTGACTGACTTCTGATTTGACACCTCTTAAAGCCGCCTGTCGCTCAATAACTTTTGTTATATGTTTTTATACAGTACTTCAAGAAAATGTATAGTTCTAAAAATTAACCACTTGCTGCCATCTTGCAAAAGATAAATACTTATGTCAGACGAAACATTGGTATTTTACTCGTGAAACACACTTGGTTATGGTTTTGAGTTTTGTGATGACCCTTACGGTTACACACGGCAAATCTGTCGCTATAACAGTTGCAATAAATAGTGAAACATATACTCTTGTTTAATATTTTGAAGACAGTTTGTTATATTTTTTAAGGATCAATATTATCTCTGTTACTAGTAGTATGAAAAAAATTGAAGAAATAAGTCATAAGATTGAGATACATATATATAGAAGCATCTAAAGGGATTACTCTCCTGTTTTCGAGTACTCCGTAACCCGTCGAGAGCTGAAGCGCCTAATAAGTCGGCCTTAATAAATCATCTTGACAGGTATTACTTCGCACCTCCAACGTTCCTGTAATTACGTCAGAGCTCACTTCAATATTCAAAATAAACATCGCTTAATGAAGATCAAGTACATATCGAAGTAGAAATTCATGGTGGTTCAATACGGTTAGGTCTCAAAATGTATGCATTTATTTACAGTATCAGTCTATTTATTTTATGTGAGAGAGCCGTTGGCTAGCTCAACCGCAGTAATACCAGTAGTCTTCACAGAAAACTGGTTGTCAAACAATTCTTTCGTTGTATTTACCGTCTGAATAAGGGTACCGGCGGCCCGAATGCTCACTCTCCTCTTCCCCTTCCCTCATCCCAGCCCCTTCTTCACCCTCAAAGCTGGGCAGCACACTTACAACTCTAGAGCTGGAGGTGCGTGGTTGTCACTTACCATCATATGCCATGAAAAATATCGTCTTCAGAGTGTACACGTTTCTCTAGAATAAATATATGTATGTTATATTTTTTATTAAACTTTGATATGATTGCACATTCTAATGCATAAGAAGTACCCCTTAGAGTTCTCATAGTACATAAATATAGTAGGAAGCTTTGCTGTAAACACCAAGTGCTCCAAATCGGCCACATATCAATACTCTAAGCTCAATTGCTCACTTCATATGAAGGATACACCAATGCTTAAGGCGCCTTCCCCAGGAGCTTCAAAAATTGCATTGCAAAAATGAGTTTCGTTGTGTAGTAGTGTAGAAGTCTTTAAAAAAAAATTAAAATGAAATACTACCTCATTTTAGCACGACAAAAATTACTTGTTCTATTTCTAGGTTATGTTTGAAAAGAAATCAATTCAGCACCGATTATAAGATGTATTGAATGCTTCAGTGTCAATTTTTTATATTAATAAGTGTCATAAATTATTCTTAGTTTTTAAGTATGGTTTTGCAATTAAAACGTATTTTTATTTTTCTTCTTCCTCTGTTAAACATCACGCTCCGACCCTTAGTTTATGATAAACTGGGCCCATCAAGGACCCTAATCATTCCAACAGACACTTTTATTTTGTTTATTTGGTCATATAATATGCAATTATTTTTCTAATGGAGGATTTATTAAAAATCGGTATTTATCGTTTTCAACAAGAGTCAAGTTACATATTCATTAAAATAAAATAAAAAAACTAAAAATCAAACGGTGTTACAATACGCCCGGTTTTTATTAAAGTAAAATTCGCTAGTCCGAGAACGAACGAACAAGGCTGAGCTTTTGAAAAATGATATATGGTTCCTCTGAATATTAATAGCTTTTGCAAAGTACAAATATTTTATGTATATAATGTTTATTTATGGGCATAGTTACATATATATATATTGTTAGCAAAATATCTTCCATTTTACACATACTGCTATGTATGTTTATGTATGTATGTTTTTTTTTATACGACTTTTTTTTTTGACTCCACTTTGCCTGATGGAAAACAATAAGTGGAGTCAAAGAGGGGTGGTTACCATCCTCATTGCATGTCTAGTCAGTGCAGCATGGTGACCCACACTATGGCGGCCTGGTGAGATGCTTTTTTCCCCGCTTAAAAGACCCGGGCAAAGTGGGAAGGAAACACGTGCGCTGGTAGGGAATTCCAGGCTTTCACCGATCGGCACAGGAAAGAAGAGCCAAACCGTTTCGTTCGGGTACGTATATTTTCGACGCTCAAGCAGTGACTCCTCAGGCCAGCACGTGTAGTCCTGTAGAGGAAGGGTGAATGTGGGACCAATTGAAAGAGCTCGTCAGAACACTCCCCGTGATGTAGGCGATAGAGGACTGCCATAGAGGCGACATCTCTTCGCAACTGCAGAGGCTCAAGAGACTGGGTGACCTCAGGACAGTCGATAATGCGGACTGCACGCCGCTGCAACCGATCGAGAGCGTCAAGTAAATACTGCGCATAGCCGGCCCAGAGATGAGAGCAGTACTCCACGCAGGAGCGAACCTGGGTCTTCTATAAAAGACACATTTGCTCGGGCGAGAAGAACCGTCTCACCTTGTTCAATACACAAAGCTTTCGCGAGGCTTCCTTAGTGACGATCTCGATGATATCGAGCGGATTGAAATCCCGGCAAATATCCATACCCAGGATACTAAGCCTATCCTGCAGTGGCAGTTGAGTGTTCTGAAGAGTAGGAAGGGGAAGGAATGGAGACTTTTTGTTTGAAAACGCGCACGCCTGTGTTTTCTTCACATTCACAACCCCATTGAGAAATTAGACCCGGTCGAGCTCAGCGACAAGCTCCTGTCGTTTTCCCTCAACATCTGCCAGCTTGGCAATAGGACGTCCAAAATATCGCCCGTGTACTGTGCAGTCGTGTGCATAACAATGTATATTGCCAAGGGCCAACATGTCATTGACATGCAGAAGGAACACCGTAGGCGATAGAACGGAGCCCTGAGGTACACCAGCGCTTACCTCCTAGTAGTCTGAGGCCACGCCGTCGCAGAGAACCTTAATCCGGCGCTTATGAAGGAAGGCAGCGACCCAGTTGCAGAGTTTGCGTGGCAGACAAAATGCAGGAAATTTGGAGAGAAGCGAGTGGTGCCAGACCCTATCGAAGGCCTTGGCAATGTCAAGGCTGATGGAGAAGGATTCCCCATGCCTATCCGTAGCCTCACCCCAAAGGTATGTGACGTACGCTAGAAGATCACCCGGTTCGGCCTAAAACCATATTGCCGATCATTTAACAAGGAGTAATCCTCTAGGTGGCGGATTAATTGGGTGTTGATGATCCGCTCGAGCACCTTACACAGTATGGAAGTGACCACTATAGGTCGGTAATTGGCTGGATCGGAGCGGTCGCCTTTTTTGGGAATTGGTTGAACATTCGTTTCTCTCCAGGCCTCCGGAACAATTCCTGAGGAAGAGGACAGGCAATACAAGCGCGTCAGTAGGGGAGACAACTCAGGTGCACAGTTTTTAAGAACCACCGCCGGAATACCATCGGGTCCACCACCACCAGAGCAGTCCCGATGGTACATCCCTCTGCCGGATGCGAATTGCAGACGAACTCAGTGCAGACGGCGACAACAAACATCAGCCCTGACGAAAAGACATACCCCAGCCCTTGCGAAGAAGCACTCCTCGAGCACGTAGCACTATCCCGGTAGTGGAGGTACGCCGTGTGCCGACACGAACACGAATACGCCGCCCTGCCGCAGGGCGGCGTATTCGTGTCTCCGTAAGAAAAAGCATGGCCGGCCGAGCCGTCTCGAGGTGCTGGTGTACGACACTGAGGTTTGCATGGAGTCCACGTATGTTAGTGAACTCCACCTCAAAAAGCGAGTTGGTGGGAGAGGAGGATGTTGTCATGTAACTGTGTCATCATGTAACTGTGAAGCCCGACGGTGACCAAACCGTCAGACGGAAGGGCCCCCGTACCCTCCCAGAAGTGGTCGCCGGGTCCCACCATCCGGTAACCAACCGGCACGACGAGCCACTCCGTGGATTATGCGCGACCTGACGGGGCAGCATCCCAGGGTGGTTAGCCGTGGTTGGGCCCCTCTCTATGCCGCGGGCGGCCAGCGGCACCACCGTTTCTACGGGTCTCCCTGGCTGACGGTTCGATCCACGCCATCTTCACAATGACTCTACAGCACTCCACTGCTCACACACATACCACGATAACTGTCACCCCTGCATCGTCGGGCCTCCGCACTGTGGGACCGATCGGTATATTTCATCTCAAAAATCGATAACTTTGTTGTTTTGTGATGTTTCCCCTTGAATTTTTTTTATGTATTAATGAATATATAGGCAATAAAATAAATTAAACATCATTATTTTAAAAGTTATATAATTTTCATAAAAAATGACAAAGATAACGATATACGAAATAACATACAAAAAATTATACAGTTATAATAAAATGACAATAAAAGTAACACTTTTACTTAAAATAAGTTTAAGACTTAATTATTATTATTATTATCAAACAAACATGCTAAAAAATGACACCATAAAAAAAATTGCGATCCTATTCATAACCTCCTATTTCCAATAATTCTTTAGCTTCGTCAAACAATTCTTTGGATATTACAAAACTGGGTTCATTTAAACTAGATATATAAGGATCAGATGTATATAACAAAATATGCAGAACGTCCTCGTTTGTTGCTGATCTGGAACACTTCCTAGCGTGATGTAACCTATATTTTTTGTAATCTTTATTCCTGGCTTCCTGAGCATCTTCGGATAATTGTCCTATAGGCAGAACTGCATAATGCTCTATTATTTTAGCACCATGTATAAGTACTTTATGGACCGAAGATGGCATGTAATACCAGTTATATTTGCTTACGTATAATTGCGCGGTTATCAATGTATACTGCCCAAATTTTTCTGCGTTTATAGGGAATCCCGATGACATGGTTTGAAGAATTACATAAAATCTCTTAATTAATTCTCCATCAATTCCAGTTATCCCTGCAGAGCATTCGTAATTTTGGAAAAATCGCCTTGCTGTATTTCCGTCATTGCTATTACCGGAACCTTGTCGTGGTTTATCAATGTGCAAACCAAGCACTTATCGGAAACGTTTTTGGACATATTTTTTCTTGTCTTCTTTAAGTTGCTTGTTTTCTGGAGTTGTTGCTGACCACTTCTCAAAACCCAAATTATAAGAAATATGGAGGATCGTCTCCATAAATCTTATCCATGCATGTAGTGTCGACAATCCGTATTTAAATGCATCTTCATTTTCAACTCTTGATGTAACTTTTAAAAGATCGTTCATTTGTCTGGGAGTTGCTCCACAAACAGTGCAGGTAGCACTGGATGATGTGTTCGTTAACACTTGAGCAACTTTCCCATCAATCATTGTCATAAACAGTTCATGTTTAACCTCGACACAAGAGTTGAAATCAATTGATTAATTTTGGCTTCAATTTCACTGACAACCGCTGTAGTTTTTTCGGGTGTTTCTTTTGCAAATTCTAATGTAATTTGTCTGCAATATCTAACAGATGAGCAAGTAGGATTCTGCCATATAACTGTAGACGTTTCTTCGTCTACTAGTCGCAGTGGTACAAGGGACACTATAAACAAATTAGCATCCGAAATTTGTTCGTTTTCTTCCGGTAGAATTTGTTTATACTCACTTTGCCCGGAAGATCCATCACACCCCCATTTAGTGAACAGCTTGAGACGATTGTAGTTTGTCGAACCTGACTTTATCTTTATAATACGGCAGACTGTATGGTCTAAGAGATCTTGCAGATTAATTTTTGCGCTTATATTTGTCACCGTTATGCTAGATGCAGGCGGATAGCAAGCCTTTTTTGCTTCACTTAGTATTTGATACGAAGGTAAAACAGAACTTAAATTTTTATCAACGAGCCTTTTTCTTAGGTACCCATATTGGGCTTTCGTTAGATCCGTTTCAATACACATGCTCAATGCCTCTTCTTTTGTAAAAGAAAGTGCACTATCTGGACTGATTATGGTTTGTAGAATTGCTTTCTTCTCGTCTTTTTCCTTGTTTCTGATAATAGACACAATTGACGCTTCGTCATTTTCACCCATAGATCGTAAACCTTGCACATAAGCGTTACGGACATGTCCCATTCCATACTCCTGGAGCAGTTCCATATTTTTTCGTTTTTTTGTGTTTTCCGAACACTCGTCGTATGGTTTTGTTGGTCTACCACGATCACCAGAAGTATTCAAGCCAGATATTTCAGAGGTTGAGGTACTGCAAGAATTCAATGGTACTTTAAATTCACCGTTTAACCAATTTGAGTATAGACTCTCGAACCTGTCTGGCTTTCTTTGAGCTTTCGTCCATTTCTGGTTGCAACTTGATGTTAAATTTTTTTGAATACTTTCTATTACAGTGATAACGTCAGTTTCCGACAGTTGAAAGTTGTTCAACAAATATTGTCTAAGGTCTGAAGTACTCTTCCCTCTTATTATTTGATCACAAAGATCGCGTCGAACACAAACGAATTCACTCATGTTTTTTTCTGTTAATTGTTATCGAAAAGAAGTATCTGAATACTTTGATGAATAGTATGCTGAAAACACGCGTATATAAAGGACCAATATTTTGGTGCCTTGTGCAAAAACTGCAGGGTAATTGATTGTGATAGTTGTCATCGAAATAGTGTAATCAGTAGATACTGGTTGTAATAAATTACCGCAACAGATAAATAGAACTTCCGCAACAATACAGTTTATCATACTTGTGGTTTATTACCGCTATCGAAAGTACCAAGTGAATATTCTTGTAGTCTATTTATTTGTTAATGTATGCTTCTATCATAGAAATGAAAAAAAAAAGACAAGTTAGACATCAAATATAATATATCACAGTAAAAAAGAAGAACCGAACATAAGTTTCGAGATTTTTTTTGCCCCCGATTGACATGTTGCCTTGAAATCACCATTCGCGCAAAAAACGCGCAATTTTTTTTTTGATCCTCGTATTACTGAATAGGTAAGGTCTCAAATAGAGTGATTAACTTGACACCGGCAGCTTTCGGCAACATAGAAAAGTCCAATTGAAATAAACAAAATCGAAATTTTCTTTACTTTACTAAAAAAAAATAAAAAATATATATATCATTATTTTTTTTTACAAAACTGAACGTGGATACAAAGTGTACATTCTGATCTATCTAATGATGTATTACACTAATATGTTTCCATGGAAAACATCCGAATAATTTTGTGTTGAACTTCCTTAACGGTAATTTAATTGGCATGAAAATATTTATGCTCAATGTTTGAGGTTCACTTTATAAACATGAAACTAAATTATTTAATTTTTTTTGGAATTAATTCGAAAGTTGCATCCTTTGAGGGTATAAAACTATAAAAGGATCTATGGATTTACGACTTTTGTCAAAACCATTTATGAGATGGCAAATAATGTTTGGGCCCATAGTGCTCCGGTCTCTCACTCACCAGCGAAAGGTTTTCTGTGAGAGGGTAGTACTGCCCCGGTCGAGCCGGCCCATTCCTGCTGAATAAATCAGCGTGGCTCTCCTACCTATAGACATGTACATATGTTACATACAATTCAGGGCTGTTCATATCGATGTCACAGCTTTAGACGTTTATGTAATAACTGTCAGATTTCATTATTCCCCATTTAATATTTACATTTTAAATAGATGCCTCTAAGTACTCTTTCATACTTCGTCGTATTGTTATAAAATTGTACTGTATTTTATTGAACGATACTTAACGTCATCCTTACATACATACATACATACAACTGTATCCCTGAAGAGGTAGGCATCGGTTAATAAAAACCTAAATTTTGCCAATTAGAGTTCAATCAAATCTATTGCAGTGAATTAGGTCTTCAGTGGAAAATGTGGAGTATATTGGAAAGGAAAAAACAGGGGAAGGCTATCTTAGAAACAATATACATATTTCTTACATGAACGAACTGTGCTGGGTGTCCGATCTCGTTACCTGACTTTCAATTTTTTTTTTTAACTTCCGAAGATCATTCCTAACCAGTGAAAGAAAACATTACACAACGACGAAGATACGGCACATCATCCAATTCCGAATTTCCCTAAAAACACCACAGTCATTTGTTTACTCGCAAAACGAACTGAAACAAATTTCAGTCCGTTGTCGGTTGCTTAACATTCTTCATGTATTCCAATTTACAGTGGCTGAATACAAAATGAATTCTTTTATTTTGCTACTGCCTATCATTTGGTTTATGTAGAAAATAAAAGATTACAATTTAAATTTTCACTAAGGATAATAAATTGTCTAACCTTTAGGAACAGTTCTTTTCTCTAGATTAAAGGTATCCTTTATTTTTTTCTGGCAACGTGTAACTATATAGTTATAATGATATTAGTGCAGTTCAGAGAAATTTTATATATTCAGAGTAGTTGTCGAAATAGCATATTCAAAGAAAATTTGTAAAAAGAAAGTGGAAACGACATTTTTTGTTACAATAGAGTACAAAACAGTATCTTAAAATATATCCAAATGTTTAAATATAAGTTCAGATAAAGAAACTGACTCAAGAGGCAACGCAAACCTAGCGAAGCACTGCGAAGAGATTGAGAATATTACAATTTAAATAAAACTCTAATATTTTGGCCATAGTCATAAAATGGAATGCTAACGCTAAAATAGGCACCGCACGCTCATATAGTATCAGTAGGCATGTTTGCGGATCGTCCTTAAAGTATGTTTCTACACACTGTTCGTTTTCACTATAGCTACGAACTCTGTAAAGTATTTCTGCATCAACGTTAAGTTGCTAATGGATGTCACACGACATTAAGATGAAGTTCAGGACTTTATGTCACGCTTAAGTTCAACTTTGACCACTTCTGGTTTCCTTATATTTTCCTACTAACATTAAACTTCTGTTAACAACTACTCGTGTCTACATATTAACCACATTTATTGGCCAGCAGTTTCCAAATTTAAGATGCCAATAAATGTTTTTGTAATTGGAATAATAAAATCTAGTCAAGTCTAGTATTGACCGTTTAGTTTTAATGTCCCACTTTGTTACATGCATAGTATTATAACTCTACAATAGGGTTTTTAATAGTAGCAGAGGCGGTTAACAGTGGTTGAAGTGGAACTGAAAGAAATTATAAAACTTTTTATTTAAAATAGATTGGTACATAATACATTTTCTCATACAAACTTTACTGGAAATCTAAATTTAGGAGAGGCCAATAATAGTTCATGAATAACAGTTTTGCGACTTTTTTACCTTTTTTTTGATTTCTCAAAAATACTGCCATATTTCACTTGCTTCGTTTTGATTTAAATAAGAAAATCAATTTATTAAACATTAAATCATTGGAAACAATCAAAACTCAATTACAACACTACACTACAACACGCGGCGAAAAATAATGCACGAAAATGAGACAATCGGCTAGTTAAGGCTTGATCGAGCGTCATCTCTGTCGCACGAAGCTCTTAGAGTCGGGGATCTACTAGAGGCAGTTTAAACACTTTTGTTACGTAAATGAATAAAATACATCTATTCCTGAGGAGAAAAAAACCTAATTTTAAAATAATAAGAACATAATTTCTTACATAACATACTCTTTATACGTATATTGTTAAAATTAATTTATAAATTGTTTCATATTCATTAAAATGACACACTATAATTCTCAATTCCTTCCATATCACTGTCTGTGCTCCGAACTTTGTCTGTGCTCGACGAGACGAGACGAGGTCAATATCACTCTCTCTAACAACCGTATTTATCAATAGTCTGTCATCGTAATAATCAAAATCACGTTGATTTAACATCACATTTTCATGTTTAATTGCATGATTACAAATCTTTTCAACTCTTTCCCGATCTTATTTATTTTTTTAGTAATCTTTATTCCTGGCTTCCTGAGCATCTTCGGATAATTGTCCTATAGGCAGAACTGCATAATGCTCTATTATTTTAGCACCATGTATAAGTACTTTATGGACCGAAGATGGCATGTAATACCAGTTATATTTGCTTACGTATAATTGCGCGGTTATCAATGTATACTGCCCAAATTTTTCTGCGTTTATAGGGAATCCCGATGACATGGTTTGAAGAATTACATAAAATCTCTTAATTAATTCTCCATCAATTCCAGTTATCCCTGCAGAGCATTCGTAATTTTGGAAAAATCGCCTTGCTGTATTTCCGTCATTGCTATTACCGGAACCTTGTCGTGGTTTATCAATGTGCAAACCAAGCACTTATCGGAAACGTTTTTGGACATATTTTTTCTTGTCTTCTTTAAGTTGCTTGTTTTCTGGAGTTGTTGCTGACCACTTCTCAAAACCCAAATTATAAGAAATATGGAGGATCGTCTCCATAAATCTTATCCATGCATGTAGTGTCGACAATCCGTATTTAAATGCATCTTCATTTTCAACTCTTGATGTAACTTTTAAAAGATCGTTCATTTGTCTGGGAGTTGCTCCACAAACAGTGCAGGTAGCACTGGATGATGTGTTCGTTAACACTTGAGCAACTTTCCCATCAATCATTGTCATAAACAGTTCATGTTTAACCTCGACACAAGAGTTGAAATCAATTGATTAATTTTGGCTTCAATTTCACTGACAACCGCTGTAGTTTTTTCGGGTGTTTCTTTTGCAAATTCTAATGTAATTTGTCTGCAATATCTAACAGATGAGCAAGTAGGATTCTGCCATATAACTGTAGACGTTTCTTCGTCTACTAGTCGCAGTGGTACAAGGGACACTATAAACAAATTAGCATCCGAAATTTGTTCGTTTTCTTCCGGTAGAATTTGTTTATACTCACTTTGCCCGGAAGATCCATCACACCCCCATTTAGTGAACAGCTTGAGACGATTGTAGTTTGTCGAACCTGACTTTATCTTTATAATACGGCAGACTGTATGGTCTAAGAGATCTTGCAGATTAATTTTTGCGCTTATATTTGTCACCGTTATGCTAGATGCAGGCGGATAGCAAGCCTTTTTTGCTTCACTTAGTATTTGATACGAAGGTAAAACAGAACTTAAATTTTTATCAACGAGCCTTTTTCTTAGGTACCCATATTGGGCTTTCGTTAGATCCGTTTCAATACACATGCTCAATGCCTCTTCTTTTGTAAAAGAAAGTGCACTATCTGGACTGATTATGGTTTGTAGAATTGCTTTCTTCTCGTCTTTTTCCTTGTTTCTGATAATAGACACAATTGACGCTTCGTCATTTTCACCCATAGATCGTAAACCTTGCACATAAGCGTTACGGACATGTCCCATTCCATACTCCTGGAGCAGTTCCATATTTTTTCGTTTTTTTGTGTTTTCCGAACACTCGTCGTATGGTTTTGTTGGTCTACCACGATCACCAGAAGTATTCAAGCCAGATATTTCAGAGGTTGAGGTACTGCAAGAATTCAATGGTACTTTAAATTCACCGTTTAACCAATTTGAGTATAGACTCTCGAACCTGTCTGGCTTTCTTTGAGCTTTCGTCCATTTCTGGTTGCAACTTGATGTTAAATTTTTTTGAATACTTTCTATTACAGTGATAACGTCAGTTTCCGACAGTTGAAAGTTGTTCAACAAATATTGTCTAAGGTCTGAAGTACTCTTCCCTCTTATTATTTGATCACAAAGATCGCGTCGAACACAAACGAATTCACTCATGTTTTTTTCTGTTAATTGTTATCGAAAAGAAGTATCTGAATACTTTGATGAATAGTATGCTGAAAACACGCGTATATAAAGGACCAATATTTTGGTGCCTTGTGCAAAAACTGCAGGGTAATTGATTGTGATAGTTGTCATCGAAATAGTGTAATCAGTAGATACTGGTTGTAATAAATTACCGCAACAGATAAATAGAACTTCCGCAACAATACAGTTTATCATACTTGTGGTTTATTACCGCTATCGAAAGTACCAAGTGAATATTCTTGTAGTCTATTTATTTGTTAATGTATGCTTCTATCATAGAAATGAAAAAAAAAAGACAAGTTAGACATCAAATATAATATATCACAGTAAAAAAGAAGAACCGAACATAAGTTTCGAGATTTTTTTTGCCCCCGATTGACATGTTGCCTTGAAATCACCATTCGCGCAAAAAACGCGCAATTTTTTTTTTGATCCTCGTATTACTGAATAGGTAAGGTCTCAAATAGAGTGATTAACTTGACACCGGCAGCTTTCGGCAACATAGAAAAGTCCAATTGAAATAAACAAAATCGAAATTTTCTTTACTTTACTAAAAAAAAATAAAAAATATATATATCATTATTTTTTTTTACAAAACTGAACGTGGATACAAAGTGTACATTCTGATCTATCTAATGATGTATTACACTAATATGTTTCCATGGAAAACATCCGAATAATTTTGTGTTGAACTTCCTTAACGGTAATTTAATTGGCATGAAAATATTTATGCTCAATGTTTGAGGTTCACTTTATAAACATGAAACTAAATTATTTAATTTTTTTTGGAATTAATTCGAAAGTTGCATCCTTTGAGGGTATAAAACTATAAAAGGATCTATGGATTTACGACTTTTGTCAAAACCATTTATGAGATGGCAAATAATGTTTGGGCCCATAGTGCTCCGGTCTCTCACTCACCAGCGAAAGGTTTTCTGTGAGAGGGTAGTACTGCCCCGGTCGAGCCGGCCCATTCCTGCTGAATAAATCAGCGTGGCTCTCCTACCTATAGACATGTACATATGTTACATACAATTCAGGGCTGTTCATATCGATGTCACAGCTTTAGACGTTTATGTAATAACTGTCAGATTTCATTATTCCCCATTTAATATTTACATTTTAAATAGATGCCTCTAAGTACTCTTTCATACTTCGTCGTATTGTTATAAAATTGTACTGTATTTTATTGAACGATACTTAACGTCATCCTTACATACATACATACATACAACTGTATCCCTGAAGAGGTAGGCATCGGTTAATAAAAACCTAAATTTTGCCAATTAGAGTTCAATCAAATCTATTGCAGTGAATTAGGTCTTCAGTGGAAAATGTGGAGTATATTGGAAAGGAAAAAACAGGGGAAGGCTATCTTAGAAACAATATACATATTTCTTACATGAACGAACTGTGCTGGGTGTCCGATCTCGTTACCTGACTTTCAATTTTTTTTTTTAACTTCCGAAGATCATTCCTAACCAGTGAAAGAAAACATTACACAACGACGAAGATACGGCACATCATCCAATTCCGAATTTCCCTAAAAACACCACAGTCATTTGTTTACTCGCAAAACGAACTGAAACAAATTTCAGTCCGTTGTCGGTTGCTTAACATTCTTCATGTATTCCAATTTACAGTGGCTGAATACAAAATGAATTCTTTTATTTTGCTACTGCCTATCATTTGGTTTATGTAGAAAATAAAAGATTACAATTTAAATTTTCACTAAGGATAATAAATTGTCTAACCTTTAGGAACAGTTCTTTTCTCTAGATTAAAGGTATCCTTTATTTTTTTCTGGCAACGTGTAACTATATAGTTATAATGATATTAGTGCAGTTCAGAGAAATTTTATATATTCAGAGTAGTTGTCGAAATAGCATATTCAAAGAAAATTTGTAAAAAGAAAGTGGAAACGACATTTTTTGTTACAATAGAGTACAAAACAGTATCTTAAAATATATCCAAATGTTTAAATATAAGTTCAGATAAAGAAACTGACTCAAGAGGCAACGCAAACCTAGCGAAGCACTGCGAAGAGATTGAGAATATTACAATTTAAATAAAACTCTAATATTTTGGCCATAGTCATAAAATGGAATGCTAACGCTAAAATAGGCACCGCACGCTCATATAGTATCAGTAGGCATGTTTGCGGATCGTCCTTAAAGTATGTTTCTACACACTGTTCGTTTTCACTATAGCTACGAACTCTGTAAAGTATTTCTGCATCAACGTTAAGTTGCTAATGGATGTCACACGACATTAAGATGAAGTTCAGGACTTTATGTCACGCTTAAGTTCAACTTTGACCACTTCTGGTTTCCTTATATTTTCCTACTAACATTAAACTTCTGTTAACAACTACTCGTGTCTACATATTAACCACATTTATTGGCCAGCAGTTTCCAAATTTAAGATGCCAATAAATGTTTTTGTAATTGGAATAATAAAATCTAGTCAAGTCTAGTATTGACCGTTTAGTTTTAATGTCCCACTTTGTTACATGCATAGTATTATAACTCTACAATAGGGTTTTTAATAGTAGCAGAGGCGGTTAACAGTGGTTGAAGTGGAACTGAAAGAAGGAGTAATTCGTGATTTATTAAATAATTCGAAATTATAAAACTTTTTATTTAAAATAGATTGGTACATAATACATTTTCTCATACAAACTTTACTGGAAATCTAAATTTAGGAGAGGCCAATAATAGTTCATGAATAACAGTTTTGCGACTTTTTTACCTTTTTTTTGATTTCTCAAAAATACTGCCATATTTCACTTGCTTCGTTTTGATTTAAATAAGAAAATCAATTTATTAAACATTAAATCATTGGAAACAATCAAAACTCAATTACAACACTACACTACAACACGCGGCGAAAAATAATGCACGAAAATGAGACAATCGGCTAGTTAAGGCTTGATCGAGCGTCATCTCTGTCGCACGAAGCTCTTAGAGTCGGGGATCTACTAGAGGCAGTTTAAACACTTTTGTTAAGTAAATGAATAAAATACATCTATTCCTGAGGAGAAAAAAACCTAATTTTAAAATAATAAGAACATAATTTCTTACATAACATACTCTTTATACGTATATTGTTAAAATTAATTTATAAATTGTTTCATATTCATTAAAATGACACACTATAATTCTCAATTCCTTCCATATCACTGTCTGTGCTCCGAACTTTGTCTGTGCTCGACGAGACGAGACGAGGTCAATATCACTCTCTCTAACAACCGTATTTATCAATAGTCTGTCATCGTAATAATCAAAATCACGTTGATTTAACATCACATTTTCATGTTTAATTGCATGATTACAAATCTTTTCAACTCTTTCCCGATCTTATTTATTTTTTCATTAATTATATTTTTTACTGCAGTTAAATTAATGTCAACTTTTTAGAGGCTTCATAGCTTTCAATTGCTAAAAAATCTGGACTATTCCCCAATTCAAACACCACTAAATTCTAGTTCACAGAGCACACTAAGTTGTTATTAGCGTGACAATCGCAACGTAGTGTGCTCAAGTTCAGCAGGTATAGTGTCCACATAAAACTTTGTAAACCTATCATTGTGCTGACATATAGTAGTGTTAATCTGTGGTTTCGTCAATTAAATTTTGACTGCACGGATCACGTAGTGGTTTAAGTGGTCACCTCGCCGTCGACGATCGTTTCCTGTTTAGTAGTGTTTGAATTAGGGGTTATTTCAATATATTTGTTGTTATAGAGTGCGTTGTCTATAACTAAAACAAAATCACTGGGTACACTTGGGATGAATTGATTACCTAAGTATTTTTCGTAATAATCACTATTCATTTCTCTGTGGTAATCGCCAGCAGTATCAGTGGATTTAAATGTTAAAAAGGCTCCTAATACAAAGCCTTTTTCGTTCCCGACTATCAAACGTAAACCTTTTGAAATTGCCTACCTACTCTTTTTTTATTATCAGTCCAAATTTTGCCTTCAGTGTTTGATTTTAAGAAATTTTCTATTATCTTCCATGTTAGTGCACCGAAATCACATGTTAGGAAGGTTTTTTTTTTTTTAACTTTATATGACATTTATTTATTATTATATATTATTTATATAATGTTTGAATTGAATTTTATTGAAATAAATTGTTTAAATAGTAAGTGAAAATCGTACAACGTTCTTTGAATAACATCATAATCATTTTTAACGACTTTGAAAATATTAAAACAGAATTGCTTTTTTGGTCGCTCCTTTTTTGGAATGCTGAACATAAATGAAATGAAAGGTGTTTTTTTCAGTATTGAATTCGTTTAGAACTCTAGAACTAAAGATGTTTTCAATGGTTTTCTACATTCTTAAAATAATTTCTTATATAAACATCCTCATAAATCCATCGAAAATATGGCGATTCAAATGGTACTTCACATGTAAAATCCATAAAACCCTTTACACTGTAGGTTGCGTTGAAGAACTTTCTCCATACATACACACTTGTGCAAAGTCAATTTAAGGTTAATACAGATCTTTTTTTATAATAATTCGACATTAAAAAACGTAGACGTCTTTGATATTACTTGAATTAATGTTTTCCTTTTGAATTAAGTAGTTATCTTTATCTTTTTCTTCTGACAATCCAGGTTGATTTTTACTTCTTATTTTGTTTAAAGGGATATCATCATCACTAGATTCCAATCTCAAACTAACTGTACACAGAATTATAAATTGATTTTCTGTTATGAACAATTAAATTTGTAATATTTTCTAACGTGGCAGGATTACTGTGCTTTGATTGTGCAATCATTTCTCTTTGCGGATAATAGGCTTTTGGATACAAGCAAGCACAGAAACCACGCTGGCAAAAGCAGCTCAACTCTCAATACTTCAACGATGTACTTTCGTTGTGCCATATAAAGGAACTATTTCCGTTGGAATTTCTCTCGCCATGTTTTCAAAGTCTTCATCAAGTATAAGGTATCTATATCTTCCCAACGGCAACAACTTGGTCAGTTGTTCGCTTAATAAAGCCACCCCCTGTGCCGCCCCCTTCCCATGACCCACCTCAAAAAAAATCCATGTAACTTTAACAAAGATGTACTTTAGAATATTTTTGTGCATATTAGATAGATTGTTTTTTATTTTTGGCGATACTGAGTCGCGGGCGTATCTGATAATATGTGTATCACCTTTATGTTAGGCGACCGTTCTCTAATTGAGGAAAGGATGTGGTGAAGGTGACTTCAAATTACCGAAGGGCCGTGTAATAGGTTGCTTGTCACTGTACAAAAGGATTCAACTTCTATATTTTGACTTCCCGAGCTTCGCTTGTATAATACACCAGTGTGTAAGGATACTTGGTTACACGACCCACCAAAATGTGATTGTATCTCTTCGTGCAGTTTACATTTGTAGTTTTCGCTGAAATCTATATGAAGTGCTATTTCATCTTTAGTCAAATTATCTATACACTCTCTATAGTTTTTATATTGTGTTTTTATATTATATACGTGTCTTTCGAAGCCTTTGAGTGTTTCTTCAAAATCTTTACACACAACTTTAAACTTGTAAATTTGTATAGCAACATAGAATACACAACTGTTTCCGTTGAAAAGGTGGTGCCATCTATTGACAGCTCTCAAATATATGTGGTAACAGAGCGTACGCCTTTTGTCCCGCTTTATTTCAAATATTAATATTCGAAATAAAGCGGGACAAAATTTTAAGTAATCACAGGTAGATCAATAAATTGTAGTTATTAGGTATGAAATGTCTTGTTGTTTAATTACTATAGCATTTAAACAAAAAATCCGTATGGTTTGAAAAAATTGTATCACGATTTCCGTATAACGGTCTGTGGTCTGGGAAACATTTTTTTTTATATGAAAAACATCTCTGTGACCAGGAATGACTACTCAGTTACATGAAAAAATAGATGATTAATTAGTTAGATGTCTAAAATATAGGTATTTTATTTATATTGCGTACGTGATAGTACCATATACGTGTTCTATATACCCTGTTAGTTGAAGTTGTTAATTCTAATGATTTATTTGAATCACTTTAACGTAAACATGTCTTTGCTTCTTATTATTTTCAGTATCTTCACCCCCAAGCTTTGATGGAATACAGTTGACTGTTGGTTGAGCTAACCTTTGAAAAAACTAAATTCGTTCGTGTGTAATTATGTCTCTCTATTTTTAAAGAATATGAATATGAATAGTGACAGTAGTATTATTGTGCTTCATCTTAATTGAAATAAAGATTATTTTTAAACACTCAGTTTAAACGTTTGTCTTTTATATTAAACAGACATGACAAAAATTAATGGAACTGGCCCAGAGCAATAGCTGCTCTTAGATTCTAATTATTTTCTTGTTACTCATTTTCTTTTAAAAAACCTCTGAAAGTTATTGTTGGTCGTTACTCATCTTAGTAATAAGTGTCAAAATGATTTATTCCTTGCTTACTTATTCGGGTGGAAAATGTTTTCCATTTTATTTATATCTTCTATATTACTTTTATACTATTGTATTATAATATTATTAACTTTTGTGTTAATTTTATTTCCTACGTAACTGAATTCGCCATTTTTTTAAAGAAGTCCCGAATTAGGACTGATTCCTGTGTCGTGGGGGAATTGACAAGCATACAAACAACGGACACAAACAACACAATTTATGAAACTTCTTGTTGAAATAATGTCCAATGGTAAGCTAGTAAAATCTTTAAGTTATTTGAGGTTTTGGATTTACTGGACTTACTTGGACTTTATATTAAAACGTTTTTTTAGGTTGGATTTGAAGTTATTACTTAATTAATACATAATATTCACTTCCACATCTTCAATTCATATTTCCTCCTCTGCTATCTGCCCAGAATTATACGAACAATCTAGTAGTAGCTATTGAAATAGACTCACATTTATCCACTTAAGGCCTGTAGTTGCATATGGTATGCAATGCTGTGCAATACTATGATTTTCTAATAAAATACATACAAGGACTGTTACATTGAAAAAAAAACACGTGACAAGTATTTAGTTTTCATGGACAAAAAAAGTCTACACTAAGTTTCTAGCTAACTTATAAGTTTAATTCATTTACTAACTCAGAATAATAAATGTTTATAATTTCTAGGATTTGGTATACTAAAAAAGGATGCGCAACTCCAGGCAGTCTTAATAACAACAAATAAAGTAAGGTAATAATAACTGCTTTTGAGAATAACAGTAAATGTCTGACAAATCTATGCAGAATAACAGCATCAAATCCAGCCAACATCCCCCAAATTGAAATTCAAAATTATTTATTGCACTAATATTGTCTTAATACGATATATGGGCCTATGAAATATATGGACATGTTATATAGCAAATGACAGTATTTTTCTTATAATAATGTTTTGTACTGTTTACATATTTAAATTGCCTTTACCTAGGTACTTCATCGGTGTCTTCTATAAAAGTTTTATGGTGGCTATATACATTTCTATAACAATGGCGAATTTCGTTTTTATCAATCTTATATGTATAAAATACAATTCTAAGTAAGTTTCATTGAACGGCGACACGTCATTCATTTCTCAATAGGCACTATCACCAAATTAATATTTTCAATCGATACCAAAGCCATGCTTGATCCTATTAAGACTAAGATTCATTTCCTATTAGTTCCGTTTGAAATGTATTGAAAAGAACTTCTTAGAAATAATGGGCCTTTTTCTAAAAAAAGAAGTAATATTAATAAACAGGTTAACTGGTTTAGAGGTTTACTGGTTTTATAGTTAGCTAGCTATAATCAGACAAACAATGAGTAGAAATTACAAATTATGTACCTACGGTATGGGACACGACGTCTTCTGTGCGCCTGTTTTGCACGACAGGGTGAAAGGCTGCTATTGCCATCCCAAGTCTTCACGATAATTTATTAAACCTCTGATATCGCGTGATCTCTGGAAGATTCCTTGGTGACCCAGTGGAATAATTGTAACTAGTTCATCTGCAGCATCGTTGCATCGTAGGGTATTTGGCCTTTGATCTCTTTACCTAGGACCTCTGATTGTAGGGACTTGTTAGTATTCCATTGATTTATATGTTTTAACCTTATTGCTGTAGAAGCTGCCTCCCAGTTTATGAAGAGGTGTAGTGTAGGCAGTTTCAGTATTGCTTCTAGTGCTTCTGTAGGTGTAGTGCGCATGCATCCTGTTAGATCGGTGCGTGACTACCAGAGTACTGCTCCTTAATATATCATTGGTTGCATTGCCGTGATGCTGAGCCAATGAACGATGTTAGGAGCAAGTCCCAAAGTTTTGACTATCATTTTGTAGCACTGCCAGAAGGATATTGTAGCTGTATTTATTGTCTCCTCAAAAGGAGCGCTCCAACTTTTTTTTTTTTTATATACTATAGGGGGACAAACGGACGGGTCACCTGATGGTAAGTGACACCGCCATCCATGGACACTTGCAACTCAAGAGTTGCAAGTGCGCTGCCCGCCTTTGAGGGTGATGAGGGATGGGGGATGCAGGGAGCGGAAAGAAGAGAGGAGGGATAAGAGATGGGAAAGAGGAGAAAGGAGATGAGGGGAGAGAAAAGGAGGAGGGGGAATTGGGCCTCCGGAAACCTCACTCAATTCGGGAAATGCAACGCAAGCGTTACTTCACAACCGGTTTTCTGTGAGGCCGTGGTATCGCACCGGTCGAGCCGGCCCATTCGTGCCTAAGCATGGGAAGCAAGGGACCGCCCTATAATATTTTGCTAGTTATGTCATTATTGGGTTAAAAAACTCTTACAACTTTATGTGGTCAAAGATTAAAGATAGATGGATAGAGGTTTCTCTTTTTGTGCACCACTATTTTAGGAGAAATATCATACAAATAGATATGTCAATTTGGTAATATACAAAGGGCGGTTTTATTGCTGGGATTATGTTCTATGCAAAAAACTAAATATTTTAAGATTCCATTTTAAACCCCATAGCTCATCTATCTATAACTATTGCCATAGTATGTATAAATAGAGAGCTTAGTGCATGGTCGCAGCTTCGTTTGAGCGCTTTAAGAGCTTATTCGTTCCGTATCTAGCAGTAAAGCCCATCTGTTGCCCAGCATTTCTCAAACAAAATAGCACTTTTCTGATTGTAAATTAAAGTCTTAATTGCAGTAGGCGAGTCTTTAATGAAATTCCATCGTTATTGATCTAGAACCAAGCCTTACGAGAAATGTGATAAGAACGAAGCATTATCTTTGAATGAAAAACTATAATATAATATATAACTTTTTATATAACTATTTATTTTTTCTTAGTAAATCAAAATTACGACTGACGATAATTGTATGAAAACTCATGTCATAGAGTTAATTTTGTCGTAACAGACCGTGAATTCAATCATAGTTTTAATTTTGACAAATGAAACTGCAGTATAGCGGATAAATAAATAATGAGATAAATTTATAATAATAATAAAGAATGCAATATATATAATTATAATATATAATTGTAGGTAATTTGAAATATTTGAACCAATATCTAAATGTTTATATGATAAAGACCATTGCCATTTCCCAACAGTTGACTTGGAACACAAAGGCCTATTCTAATAGACAATAAATTATATACTTAAGATCAAAGAGGTTTCACCTTACCAACCTTTTTGGGGCCTACCTTTCGCAAAGGATTATGAACATTGACTAAAATACGCCTGTGATATATATTTACAGATAGAGAAATAGATGTACATACATATGTATGTGGCATTATTTTACTAATAACTAACTCTAAGTATAACGTAATTAATTTATAAATTGTTTGCAGACAGGTGATTGGTCTGTAGTTTTTGAGGTCCATGATAATACTATACTTATAAAGTAGAAGAGTAATGCATGATGTCATAAAAGTTAGAAGCGAACCTGATTCTAAATATGAATGTGATTAAGATGCCAAATGCACATTTAATCTACGGAACCACTTTAACTAAATGTTATGCAGTCCGTCCTGTCCCGCTGATTCCATGCTGGTAACGAATGAACTACACAAGCTTAAAATAAATAAAGGCAATAAAGTGCTATAAAGATTAAAATATTTGCGTTTTTAAATCAAATCATATCAAAACTATTTACATATTTCAATAAACCAATCCAGGTATGTTTGAATTGTCAAGAGAAGAAGTTAGTCAAATTAAGTTAGTCGTGGAGTTAGTTGCCTATTCCAATACATAGATTCTACGGAGAAGAACTTCAATAATTTAAAACAATTTTCTTGTTTCAGTTTATAAGTGAAAATAATTCTGAGAACGAGTTCTTACAATTACTTGGCATAGGTATGTTAAATAATATATTTAGAAGAATGTTCCGACTTCATCCGCTCTAAATAATGACACTACAAAGTAAATTAGCTGCTTTAAGCGGCACCGTCTTTTAGCGAGGTTAATGAGCTTATTTGATAGGCATGCCAATTCACCCCTCTGCCATAGTCCTTTGTAAAATGTTTAGAGAAAAGATTAAACCACCTTGTCTTTGCTCTGAGTAAAATTTTGACACTCCGAACGCTCTATTGTTACAGCTAACATTTACTTGACAAACTGCAATTTCACCTTATTTTCTTTACAATACTTTATAATAGTACCTCATAAAAATATATGGAACAACTAAAAAGCAGCGAACTTACATCTCGAGTTGCAAGTGTTTCTTAATTTAGTGAAAAAAAAAAAAACATGGAATCAGTGCAAACAGTTGGAGAAGCTTAAGCCAGTATGGCAGTGATGGAAAAAAATAGTATGCGATATACATAATATGTAGTAAACGACTTTTATTTTAAAGTCGGAATCATGTAAATAAACTTTACACATATTTTGAAGTATGATATCACCCGAACAATTGTAGGTTCATAGGTCAAATTACGTTGATTCTACTAGAGTACATGCCATTGTTCGAGGGCACACCCACTATGTCTACATACATCACACGCCCAGTAACAGCAATTACTTAACGTACCTTTGACACGATCATGTAAGACTTGTTGCTAATAATATTTTATGCAGTATTTTGAGGTAAATAATAGCAATAGCTAGAGTAACCACTAACATTAATATTTGTTATTCTTAAGGACAGACTCAAATATGGATGGATGTCTGGTCGTACGTACGTTATGTTGGAAAGTATATACGTATACAACAGTGTATGAAATAACTTTTAAGTTAAAGTAAGTTTTAAGTTAACTAAGTAAAACATTGACAAAATTTATTTTATCAATGTTTTACAAAATTAAGCGACATTAACTTATAGGTATGTTTCTTACCTTAAATACGCGTCTGCCTAACCCTTAGATGATACAGGCATGAATGTACAAATGTATGTGAGATAAGAAGCTAGGTGAGAAGTTATTTAGCCAAAGGTTTTTATGAACCGACACAACCGACATTACACATATTATCTTTTCCTTTTTTTAACTATATGTTTCCTTGTCCTCCGCCTGCTCCGCCAGGAATATACTTAAATGTGATTCAAATGATTTATTTCCACGTTTAATTGTATGAAAAGAAACCCTGATCAAATATTTGTTTTGAATGATTCCGGGTCTTGAAAAAGTTCCTTTAGTTGAGAAGCAAACTATTGCTTGCATAAAACTAATGTCAGATCCACAGCGGAAAGCTAACGAGCGAAGCTATGAATATATATTTCTAGATTTACTATTTGCGTAAATATAATTTTTTGACGGCATTGTTACTGGCTTCACATTTCGACTTTCATTGATATTCAAAACAATTGAAAGATAGATTTGTTTGCTCTTCGATAATATGTGTGGCCAATTAATAATGGGCACAATATTTTAGAATCATTACATGTATCAAGAAACAACACATGTGAAGTATCCTTCCAACTTTACGTTAAACAACAAAAAACCGGATTTTATTTTTTAAGTTCATTAAAAAATAAAATCCGGTTTTTTGTTGCAAAGGAAACAAACCGTTATTTTCCTATCGAATATCTCACCAGTTAATACTCTGTTACTTTAATTTATATATAATATAAAAAAATCTATTTATAAAAACATTTAGCCACTTGTAGCTAATTTAAGTCAGAATATACATATATTCTTAGGAAAAAAAATATTAAATAATATACTGTTTTATTTTCAGCGAGATCGACGGATACAGAGGAACCGACCCTCGCGATACTGGCCAGATCCACCGTCTACAACATTAATGAAACTAAAGCTATCTTCTGTGAAGGACACAATTTACTCGAGGTACTCAACATGTATTGTTGTAAATAGTTTTTTAAGCGTTGCTTTACCCAGTTATATTTTAGAGCACCCGAAAATAAAACCTTTGTAGAAAATCAATATATTTATATTTATTATTGGGATACTTAGGGTAAGTGGCTTCAACACTTTCCAAAGTTACCAATAATATCAGCATAATGACAAAGTAATATGATCCCAATATTCTCGATGGGTATAAGGGCCTTCGAAGCTTCACTGAGACACTTTATATGGTGCACCATAGAAGGAGCTTACGGCTAGTTTTGAGGTAATATTTCCCTGCATATCCCTGTGATGGTTAAATGGTGTAATCTCGGAATACTTATGAACTACTACTATAATGTAAAAGACTATTTTAACGAAATACATGTACTCATGCAATTGGACTAAATACTTTAAGAACGATTTGTTATCTTTTTTAAATTTCACTATTACATAATCCGAATCTATAACCAATCGAATCTTGGATACATTTATAAGTATCTATAAATTTAAATTAGGCTACTGTATTTAATTAGTAATATGTGGGTATGTTCATGCAGGCAGCGTTATTGCCATTCAATATTTTTCTTTAATTTTCAGCCTATTCAGTGGTACACCCCCTCGGGCAAATTAGTCGAGGAGCGTTCTATCAAGAATAAAAGAGTTTTCTTGGAACGAAGGGAAAATGGTACCCTCGCAGTTCTTATTATGCACTCCATCAAGATCAGTGATGGAGGCAACTGGACCTGCAAGTCTGGAGAACTCCAAGAGACAAGAGAGTTCATAGTAGGAGGTACTTTTATATTTTTTCTGTTTAAGTTTATTTGTTTTTTTAAGAAAAGTATATAATTAATTGATTCAGTTACCAAAACACCACAAGTTTTTAACAACAAATTGATTAAAAAAACATTAGGTACTTGACAAGTATTTTCTTTCATTCATGTTGTATCGTTGATATACTTGATTTACAATTTAAAAAAAATATTACAAGAATATCAACATTCTTTCCAGAAAAAGTTAGTCTACCCGTCAAAAATGTTTCAATGGAGGGTGAAGAAACCAAGTCTATCAAATTAACTTGCGAAGCTGTTGGTCATCCGCCCCCAGTTGTCGTCTGGTACAAAGAAAAGCAAGCAATTTCAGGTAGTATTTATTTTTATTTTATGTAGAACTAGCTGCTTGCCCAACTTCGTACGGATGGTGTATCTAATGAAAAAATGTCTCCGTCTGACTCACTCACCCGATTTTCACAGAAAGAAATTGAAAAAAAAAATTATTTAAATTTCTTTTGTTCAAATAAATCTTGTCCTGACAATACATAACACAACAAAACAGAATATTGAGAAAGTCTTTAGGAACTTATTTTTATTTATATACATAAAACGTTACATGTTTGAAGTTTCAGCGCTTTAGTCCCCTTCAAGCAGATTATACTCGTACCTGTGGTCCTTACATATGAAATTGGCATTTTGTCAAACTGGTCACTTTGATCTCAAATATGTGCTCTTAAAACAAATGAATCACTAAATATGACACAATATATATATTGTGTCGTATTTAGTGATTCATTTGTTTTAACGACATTTGATTTTTCTATGACACTGTTCTGTTCACAAAATGGAAAATGATGGATGTGTAACACATTTTTTACATTGTACTGTTTGTATCTGGCTAATTAATAACAATGAACATAAGATACTACTAAAAGAAAAATAAAAAGGATAAAACGTTTTTCTGAAAAAAAAGTATTTCTGTCAAAAGGTAATCAAGCTTTACAGAATGTAGTGAACACCGGTTTAACATCTAATGATTTGAAACTGTGTGTATGGTAGGATTGGAAGGGCATCGTTAATTATGAGGTTTTACCACTAGGCAAAACCATCTATGCGGATCTCTACTGCCAACTACTAAATAGAGTCAAGCAAGATATTGAGACAATAGGGCTGGAATTGATCAACAGAAAAAGAGTGTTATTTCATCATGATAATGCGACACCAAAAACATCTTTGGCCAGTCAGTAAAAATTGAGAGAGCTTGGTTGGGAAGTGTTAATGCATCTACCCACCTTCACATAGTGCTGACACTCAGATTTTCACCTGTTTCGGTCACTTCAGAATTATTTGCGTAGTATTATGTTAACATCAAGAGAGTCCTGCCAAAACTACTTGTTGCATAAGTTTAACTTGATCTCTTATATTATATTTATATATATATTTCAGATAAAGAACCACCCAAGAAATACGTGATTGGTGAAGACCACTCTTTAACAATAAAAAAACTGAACCATGCCGATGCAGGACTATACACATGTAAAGTGAGGCAAAAAGTGCTGTCGCATTATACAGAAAAGACTGTCCAGCTCTTTGTTCAACGTGAGTATATATGTATTTGAATATTTAAATATTTACTTATATACGTCATTATTTGACACTTTTGAGTAGTAAAGAAAACAGTGTTATATACATTCATAACATTAAGGTATAACAGTGTGGCGGCGGTGTTGTCACACAGGGCGATCTCTTACAGGCAACCTTGATTCGGATACTTCTAACATGACTCAGGGTGATCTGTGGTGTACTAATATGCAATAAATTAATATGGGATTTATTAATATAGTAACTGTTAAAATGGTTACCTGCTTCAATACTTGCAAGGTTTTGGCTTTTCGAATTGACCAAAAAAAATCAAAATTTTTTGAAAATATAAAAACTTGGGTGCATTATTAACTGTTGAAATATATGAATATGTTGAACTCTGTCGATTTCATGTCGACATCCGTCACGCCGTCAAACTCTAGGGCGTGACAAAAAACATCATAATAGGTAATGATGTCGTCGAACAACATGGCGGTAATGTTTTTATAAACTGTTTTTTTTTTTTCTCTAGATATACTTGACATTGGCAGAATCTCTACTTTGAATATACACGCGAGAGAGAAAGTCCATAAATAACTTATAAAAATAATATTAAAAACATCATGTTATCGTGGGAAACAGCCAGTGGGAGTTAATGCCTCTCCCTACCCCTTCAGAAATACTGGTGTGACTGTTTGTTTATAAGATTGGAATTTAGATCAGCTTTAATGACTTAAAACGGCCATAACAGTTTAATTTTTTATATATTTAAATAAAAAATAATTGGGAAATAAATAAACTAATCAACGAACCTGGCTTCTAAAGAGATCATTTGGTTTACTACACCTTAAGAAAAATCTAATCCCACATCACAAATCAAGCTAAAAAATGTATACAATGTAACTGTTAAACAACTACAATTATAAAGCAGCCTCGTCTGAATGAATTTGATACCCTTACAAGACTTTTTTTGTCATAGATATTACTATAAAACAATATACTTATGATTTATTTAACATGATCTTTAAACCTATTTCAGATAAACCAATTATATACAGACAAAATAAAGATAACTCAATGATTTATCCAAACCAAAAGTACAAGACTGAAGAAGTTTATGCTATTTTAAATGATACGTGAGTATTGACAGTTATTATATTATAACTCAGAAATACATCGAAAACAATACAAAATCAATGCGTGCATGCGATTTCATTTCTTTTCATTTTTCACTTTTTTTGTTAAAAACCTTTTGGTTGAAAGTGTTGTATATCATGTAAAATTTTACGGTTGATACGATTTTACGGAGAACGTTAATCATATCCAAGAAATATCGATTGATAAATCCTATTCATGACGAATAAGTAAACAGACATGTTTGTTTTCATGTATTTTAATGTTTATGTCTTGAATTTCCAGTAAAAACGTGACTTGCAGCGCGATCGCACATCCTCCACCTGTGTTCCTATGGAACAGGAGACGCGGAGGTTATGACGATGCCGCCATCACTGATCCCGATTCTGTAATTAGCGCTGCTATTGTTTACTTCTTAGTTGATATTATATAAGGAACCGTAGCGTAACTAATGATTTTACGAAAGTAATCGCATCTCTTATTTACTTATAATTATCGATAAATTCGTTCATGTTACATTTAGGTAATGACATAAAATAATACTATGAAAATGTACCAGGTAGCTTTATAATAGTGTCTTTCAATTGCTTTTTTTACTAATATGATGGCATAACATTTAACTAATTGGCTAGTTACATATCTGAACCTGATCTAACATGTAATCGTAATCCTCAATCATCATTGAGGATTCATGTGTAAGGTTACTATATTATCTTCTCTTTGGTTGCGCTAAAAATGTAAGTTCGACTATGTTACCTGAAGATATGATATATAAAATTTATCTCACATTATATAGTTATTAGATATAACTCATTTAACACATGCAGAGGTTTTTAGTTTTATTTTTTATCACTAATAATAGAGTACAAAACAATGTATGCATCACATGGCGTCTCTAGGTAAAGGGAACTCTTGCTTATATATGTATGCGGGTAATTCATCAGGTTTACCCTACTCATTAAAATTTTGTGTTCAAATAACAGGTAATTACTGCTGAAGATGGTTCCAGTTCTGTGCTGATTTTGAGACTTTACAATGAAAGCTACTTTGGCGAGTATAGGTGTTCTGCTACCAACAGCAAAGGAACTGAATCTATTATCTTCCATGTCTCCCCTGGAAACAAACCTGATCCCCCTGAATTTGTAAGTTTATATGTAATAATATTCTGAATTTAAAGTTGAAGACTCGTACTTCCCGACACGAAGTACTTCGAGTTATAGTTATGTGTACTCTGTATAAGCTATGTATCCCTTTCCTTTCTATCCTGCCCGTCCTGTCAAGATACTCAAAATTTTCCCATTCAATTCCCAAAAGTGCCTGAACCACGCCAATAGGCTTGGGGGCAATACAATACGGGGAATTACGTAAATGGGTTTAATTACAACCGGCAAAATAGTGGCATTAACTACGCCCCTGCCTACCCTTTCGGGGATACATGCGTGAGTATATGTATGTGTATATATGTATATTCTGAATTTACAACATCTACATAGTCTACAGCTGGTGTCTTGCCATTTGACAAAAACGAATTATAAATTTTCATTTCAAAAATACCTTAGAAAGCTTTATACTTACTTCATGAAGTTATACGCTACTACCTATTACTTTAGTAGGACCATTCTGACCAAATTCTAATTGTCAAAATGTGGGTTTTTAATACACCTCTGCCTATCCCTTAGGGGGATAAGAATTTGGCCCTTTTTTATACTATAGGGGGACAGACGGATCACCCGATGGTAAGTGACAACTTCCGTCCATGGACACCTGCAACTCAAGAGTCGTAAGTGCGCTGCCCGCCTTTGAGGGTAATGAGGAACTGGGGATGCTGGGAGGGGCAAGAAGAGGGGGGAATGAGGAGAGAGGAAAGGGTATATGGGGAGTTGGGCTCCACTTCACTCCACACAACCATTGTCTATCAAACATCTAGCTATCAAAGTTATCACGTTTCCAAATATTTTTGTAAATAAGTTATTTGACAAAAAATTGAAAGATAGTATTTCACATCAAAACATCATTTGACAAACTAATCCTTTTATAATCATGTTAATTGGTAAAACCACGGAAAGCCTTGCTCCTTGTCGCGTTGCTATGCACGTATAAAGGATAGAATATTTTCATTACGAAATCATTAATCATTAGTAGGGTAGGTCAAAAAAACAAAAAAACCTTTACCTAGCCATTTCTGTACAGAAATGGCTAGGTAAAGGTTAGATTAGAACTGCGACCACAGACAACACCAGACTCGTGGTTAGGGAAGCGTGTATTTTTGGTTTTAATTGACTGACAATAAAAAAAAATGGTATCAGTATTTGAGTGAAATTATAACTTACCTATGAGTCGTTTTATGACGTGGCAAAATTTGACATCAAGATACTTTAACATCCTGTAATGTATGTAAAAACCTCTGCTTAGTACACCATTTATAACTCAAGGACCAATTTTTATCATCTATAATATATTGGACGAATAGCAGAATAACTAATAAAACATTTTACAAAATCATGAAAATAATGTATGTATATGTACCCCGTCAAAACACGGAAAACAATTAAGATAATTCTAAAGTAATACAAAGTTACGAAGGTCAGCTAGTTTGATTTTTTTTCAAAATAAAACATTTGCAGACTGTATATTTTGTCAAATGATTACTTATAAAATAATATGTTTACGAAATGAGATGTATGTCGAATAATGATTATATTTGTTATGTTATTTTTTAAATGATCATTTGTCACTCGTTTTTCTCTCTCTCAAACGCCTAATAAATTTGTATGGGACAGACAATAACAACATTGCTATTAGTTTCCAGAAGGCGCTGTAACAAATGATAATAAGTGCCATATATTAATATACCCCAAAGGCATTTTATTATAACCATAGCTATTAATTTACAGTACAGTAATTAGCCCCTTGTCAGTTATTACCATCAATATTGTATTTTTCTGAACTCTTTTTTCGTGGGTTCCATACTACGTAAACCAGCATGCAACACGATACATTATTTATATAATGTTACTGACACCATTTTTGCCTAAGCAGTCGAGAAGTGAAAGCTTAACAAGAAACAAACACTCTTTCTCCTTTATAATATCATACATACTCACGCCTGTATACTCGGAGGGGCAGGTGCGTAATTAACGCCAACATTGTGCCGATTATATTTTAATCCTAACTTTGTAACAAGGGGCAATTCGATTGCCCGTACTCCGGGCACTTTTAGGAACTAAATGGGCAAATGGGAGAATACTTACTCAGATGAAAAGGGGGAGTATAAGCAATAACTTAAGAAAATCAGGATACGCATACTTATAACTCGATATAGTCCAGTGCCAGAAGTCCGAGACCTTTAATAATGTCAGTAAGGAAGTAAGAAAGAAAAATATAAAATTTTCATAAGACTAATAACTTTCTCTTTATAAATTAATAAATAAATATAAAAAGTTAGACATAAATAATTTCACGCTGGATAATCAAGTCCTCTAACCATTTCAGGTATCTTTGTACTCGGCCAATTTCACGGAGCTCACATTCAACGTGACCTGTTCGTCATGCATCTTCCCTGACATAGATGAGCCTATGACTCCAGATCCTAAAGTTATTCTTGGTAAACAATTATTTTAGCTAATGACAAATAATTTATAGTAACGTTTTCTTTTTGATTCAGCATCTCTGCATGCTGGCTCCTTGATAGGAATCAACGATATTATATATATTTTATTTTATGTAATTATTGCAATCTGTTTCGTTTGAACATTTAGCATAGGTTAATGAATTTATTGATTTTGTCTTACAGGGTAGTCAGTCCAGCGACATGCACCGTTTATGTTTAAGAATATCAATCTCTAGGGGACTTTCTTTTTAGCCTTTTGAATATCGAAGTGTTATTCATTAAGTGCAAAGTCAGAATGTTTGGATGGCTTCCTAGGCTATTCCAGTAGGATCTCATTGAGTGGCTTGATCTCTAATAAGAATCAATTATGTGAAAGAACATTTTTGCATTAAGTCGTTGTTTTGTTTTTGTTGTTATGAAGTCCCTTATGTTTAGATTGTCAATAAACTTTTTTTTGTATTGCAAAAGCTGCTCACAAAGCCTTACTGTTTACAAAACGGACGGATTCTTTGACGGATCTGTTAGTCTAGTAGTTAATAACCCTGACTGACTTAACAGTAGGTCAATGGTTCGAATCCCACACGACAGAAAAAATTGAAAAATATTTGTCCCCAATCTGGGTGTTCTGTGTGATTGACTGTTTGTAAATTACTCCTAGGGCGGGAGTTGTCTTTCCAAAAATATAAGTACACTACAAATAGTTGTCCCCAATCTGGGTGTTCTGTGTGATTGACTGTTTGTAAATTACTCCTAGGGCGGGAGTTGTCTTTCAAAAAATATAAGTACACTACAAATAGTTGTCCCCAATCTGGGTGTTCTGTGTAATTGACTGTTTGTAAATTACTCCTAGGGCGGGAGTTGTCTTTCAAAAAATATAAGTACACTACAAATAGTTGTCCCCAATCTGGGTGTTCTGTGTGATTGCCTGTTTGTAAATTACTCCTAGGGCGGGAGTTGTCTTTCAAAAAATATAAGTACACTACAAATAGTTGTCCCCAATCTGGGTGTTCTGTGTGATTGACTGTTTGTAAATTACTCCTAGGGCGGGTGTTGTCTTCCAAAAAATATAAGTACACTACAAATAGTTGTCCCCAATCTGGGTGTTCTGTGTGATTGACTGTTTGTAAATTACTCCTAGGGCGGGAGTTGTCTTTCAAAAAATATAAATACACTACAAATAGTTGTCCCCAATCTGGGTGTTCTGTGTGATTGACTGTTTGTAAATTACTCCTAGGGCGGGAGTTGTCTATCAAAAAAAATATAAGTACACTACAAATACAATACTTTGTTACTTAATTCGACTTTACACTAGTAAAGTATTTTATAAATACAGATCAAATGTCTTGACATTGCATATACACATGACCGTCACAAAACAGTTATTTGATTTTTGTATATAATTTTAGCATACTCCTTCCAATTCGTCAAAGTCAACAAGAGTTACGAGCCAGACTGGACGGAGAGTATTTCTTACGAAGTCGATGCTACTTATTACAGTGAGTATTTTTTTTTTTAATTTGTATTTATTTCTCAGTACTGCACGTGGACTAACTATTTGTCAGAATAATACCTATACGTAAATGGTAATGATTGTAAATTACTGCCTTAGTGATAATCATTGCATTAATATGTCAACGGTGACCCATAGCTGGGGCAGTAGAGCCTGTCATAAGTCGTTCGTCGTCATAAAACCGTTAAACTATAAAAAAAAAGACTATAATTATTTCTAGGCTACAGCTATACTTTTTATTGTTAATTAGAATAGGTGTTCATCTTCCTCTTAAAGACGGGCAGGACGAGTTCTCTTATTGCAGTTATCGCTATCTTATTGTTGATAATCTTCCACTCCACGGCTACTGGCTACTGTTGCCTTATTTTTCCGGTATACTGCATTCCAGACACGTACACTTATTCCTTCCCCCAATTAAAAAGGTAGGTATAGCGCTTCTTATTATCATATGTGAGATGTATCGTATGTTAATATGTTGTCATGCAATCACAGTGCAGATTTACGACACAGATTCGTATTATATTCTCTAGCAGCATTCTTGCCCAAACTTTACAATCAACTTATTTTAGATCAATGTTCCCAAATAAGCCCAATGTCATAATTCGTTTCGTTTTTGCTTACAGATACATTATACACCGTGGGGCCTTTGGACAATAGTACTGCCTATCACGTGCAAGCCCGTACGCGTAACTCTGCCGGGTACTCTGAGTGGGTGGATGTTCCCGGTGAAATTAAAACCTTAAGCAACGCTATGAAGCTTGGTACAACACTACTAGTGGTCTTCATTGGTGTTATGTTCACATGTCTCTTTTAAGTGTTAAGCTTCGTAATGACGTGGGGATATGTGTTTTATGTAGCAACATGTGATATGTTAAATTTGCTTTTGGTGTAAGAGTTTTATTTTTTCGTTTTGGTATTCTATTAAGTATCTATAGATATGGAATATTTTAAAACTTATTGAGACCAATTTTGAACAGTTCTGACTGCTCTATACTCTTAAGATCTTATCATCAAATTTCTATATATTTTTCAATGATATATTTATCTATGTTAATCAACACAATACCTTTGATTTATAACTGACGCCAAATATTTAGCCAAATCATCATTCAAATTAATATTTTAAGGTTCTTATCCCCATGACATTCCAAAGTAAAATGTAGATAGATAATGTATCGGTTAAAGAAAAATAATTGTCTATTAATGAAGTTTTAAATAATTAAGTGTTCCCTTACCAAATATTTAAACAGCCTGAAGATGTACTTTTACTTAATAAACATTTACATTTACTTGATAACTTAATAACAAATAAATTTTAATGTCGTCATTTCAAGTAGAAGTATTCACGCATAACATTTTATTTGAAATTTCTTTCACTAATGGCGGGTTACATCATCCTTTATTTTTAATATAGTCACGAAAGCATCGTGGAAGTCCACGATAATGGTAGCCGGTTTATAATACAACTTAATAGAAAATATCTGATCAATTTAAAAAAATATAAATCTGAATTTCTATTATTACTATTCCATACTATAAGGATGAAGATCAAGTTGGATCTGGATCTTAGCGTAACTAAGGCAAGAACGGTGGTGGCATAGTTGATTTTAAAAACCGCTTAACAATGCACTCTGACTCTGGTCTGACTATAGACCAGAGTCAGAGTGCATTGTTGCTACTTTAAAATTTAAAAAACGTGGCATTAGTGAAACTGATTTTATAGCTAATCATTATCCTTAGGTACATTGTTTTTTTAAAAGTATTTTGTGCACTGCCTAATTAATCTTAGTATCAAGAACATTAAACGTTTGTGTAAGACGCAAACGTTTATTGAGTTGTACCTACGAAATTAAGTTTATACATATTGCAGCGTTGTAGTTGTGCGTTACTTTCTAAATTTGTATTGTCTTTGTTTAAATTAACCTAAATAATTTCAGTCAAATATTACTCTTGTAAATATATACGTATGTATACTATGATTATTTTAGCACCGCATAACCTAATAAACTAGTCTTAAGTTATCGCATTTGTAAAAATGTTTTAATTCTGCTTTTGGGGTAACGAGTCGTGGGAAAAATAGTACTAGGATAACTACGGCTACTACGGCTTTAGATAACTATTAACAATTGAGTAAGACTTTTCTAAGTAAAGTCCACTGAAGTAGAACAGGTAAAGAGGTTTTATGGTAGGCCAGGATGTAGCAACCCATCACTAAGTTTACTCCAAAAGTACAGTTATGTGTAGTTCAAACTGATATGTATATGCGTAGAGAAGAACTGTTAAGTGTAATTTAAGTTAATTGCCATTGCGTTGTAGAATAAGATTAATTTATAATATTAATTTAGATGTTAACATTTTAAACTATGACAATATTTACGCAGGTACGCTGTTTCATTCCAAAATATTGTTAAATTTTGTTATTTGATATTGCAGTTTCTTCAATACAATTCCAAAACAGTAAATCGGTCCATTTTTTAATATAACCATATTCTTACAGGAAGACTGATTATTTTATTGTATATTTTTTCCTTTGTATCGGTTTGTTAGATAAAGTATAGATAGTTTACCTAATGGAGATAGAGTCAATCAATCAATTGATAACATTCATCTATAACATTGATTGTATAAAATTTGATGCCGACTTTATTAACGGTCTAGATTTATATAGCTTGGATTATAAAACATCCATAAACTCAAAAGTTTCACTAGAAAATACTACATAATGTAACCAATAAAATTCTTGAAGTCAGAGAATGTCACGAGGTACTCCATACATGAAAAGTGTACAAACAGACAAACAGTAAAGTATTTCCGAATGTATGATTGCTAGAACAGAATAAGAACTTCTATAAAATGTAATGACATTTTAAGGTGATTTCCTGCAAAACATATATAAGATACAATTAATCTTCAGGAAACGCCAGAAATACATTTTCAGTTAGTATGTTTAATTGACCATTAGTAGGTCACTTAAAACATAAAAACTGAATATGCTTTGTGTTTACAATAGATATCGTTCTGCGTTGGTCAGATAGTTTTCCATAAATGTCTTCTTTTTAAAACCATATTAAAACTGTGTAATTTTACCTCCCTAGACTTTACATTATCTTGCCAACACCGAATTGTGTTAAGGTGACAATCAATTGTCAAAGTAATGTAATACAGAATTTTACAGTTCACTTTTTTATTATACTACCTTAACCTTCATTTAATTAAAAAGAAGTTTTATAATCCAAGCTATCTAAGCCTAACTCATTTGAAACATGGATTTATTTATGGTTCATGTTTATCGCTCCTGGATCGTACGTACATATCTAGGTAATTAGTACGTTCGAGTAACACCCGAAATTACTTGCAAAATAAGCTTAAGAAGCTTTATATCACTGAGGTAAAACTTTTGTTAGCCTCGTATGAAAATCGCCATATTCACTAATACGAAAACATTTTCATATAAATTTTATAAGTAGTTGAACGAAATTATTGTTTTATAAAATGTTTATTGCAGTTTGTAACACTTGTACACAATCAAGTATTTATAACGTGTACAAACAATATTGACAGCTGATAATTCTAATGTACATTATTGTTATGTTAATTACACTGGTGTTTCTGCCTCTAATAAAATGGTTTATGAACATTTAATTGTATTTTATTGCTGAAATCCTTGTACTTACTTACTCATCTTCCTTCTCTTGTCCCAAATAATTTATTTGCATTGCTGACTCGTGCTCGAACAGGATTTTTTTCTTGATTGTCGCACTTAAAATTTCGACACCATTTATCACTGAGTTATGAGCAATTATTGTCGTAGGCAGAGCTTATTTTTGTACTTGCGATACTTAATATGGACATTCCCGGAATGATCTAGAAATTACTTAGTAAAAAGCTATTCACGTCCTAAGGAATCATGATCGAATACGAAAACCGAGTCGAGAGAGAGTATATACTCTCTCTCGACTCGGTTTCAGGGAAATGAAATTAAAACTTCACTTACCATTTTTATTGAACATATATTGTTCTACCTACTTCGATCTCTGATTATGAGATTATTATTATTATTGGTAGATTACTTAAATTTATAGTAGCTATATATAATTTTGTGATATTACATATGTAGGTACATATATTCATGTTATATTTTTTTATGGTATAGCTAATACTTGCACGTCAAGAGTCACAAGAGTGCTGTCCGCCTTATAGGATAGGGAAAGGAAGAAGCGAAAAGAGGGGATGGGCAAATGGGGCGGTCAAAGAGAGGAAGGGAAAGGGGGGTTGGGCCTGCAGTAACCTCTCTCACTCAGTCACATTGTGTTTTTCTGAGCAACCATTGTTTAATAGGTTTTCTGTGACGCTGTGGTAATACTCCGGTCGAGCCGGCCCATGCGTGCCGAAGCATGGCTCTCCCATGATTATTGTACTTAGACATGCATGTAGCTGATGTTATAAGAAGTAACTTAAGCTACTTTTATTTAGCAAAATTTTGTGGGCCTATAAAAAAAGGAACCTTGTATTTTTTTTATGATAAGAATATATGGCTAACATCTAACTAATACAACTAAATATATAACCCTTGGAAATCACTGCAAGGCTGCGAAAGCGAAACAGTGAAAGGCTGAAAAATTTTCAGAACATTAGGGGTTGGAAAGTCGCGTCAATATTTTATTCCTTAAAGTGTTGATTTTAACTCTCTTAATAAATATTTCTCTTTTTTGTCCAACTTTAATGATATAGTTAAAGCTAATACTCTTCGTTATATTTTTTTCTACCCCAGCTCCCGACTATCCTCCTTTCTTCTTTGATTAGCTGTCCTCTGGTGATGTTAAGGAAATTATACTAGCTATTTCATCTAGTGCAGTAGTAGCTGATTGTATCAGTCGCAATATGATCCTTCCTACCCTTGTCGAAATCCTATAAATCCTATATGAATGCGCGGATGGCGTAACGGTTGAAGTGGTCATCTCGCCATCACACTGCAGCGCCGAATGTTGTGGGTTTTGATCCCCGCACAGAACAACACTTTGTGCAGTCTTCAAATTGTTTTTCTGAGTCTGTGTGTTCTTTATGTCCGTTGTTTGAATGTTTGTACAGTCCTCCGCGAGTCCTCCAGGAATTCATCCTAGTGCGGGAGTTGTATTTCTTCATTCGTCCGGTGGTATCTTTCATCTGCATGGAAGGGTGCACAATTTATTCCTCTACCTAAAAACTCAGGCCCCATAATTTCCTGATAACCGTCCTATAGCTATATAACATTTCCTATCCAAAGTCCTTGAATGTCTTATTCTCTATTAATTAAGTAAATTTCTCTCCAAAAAATCCCCAATAAACCCATTCCGATCTGACTTCCGTCCTCGTCACAGCGCGACTTCTACACTAGTCCATATTATCGACGATTTTAAGCTAGGCATGGACAAAGGAAGGATAACAATACTTACACTACCTTATTTACTACCACATTCTGCTTGGCATACTGCAGTCTCTTAAAATTTCTTCAAGGACAATTGAATGGATATGATAAAAACTGTGCAGTCCTGGGTTGGACTTAAGAATACAGTGGTCACACCTATCTCACATTATATTCAATGGTGCCACATCACAGATTAGTACTAGAGTGAAAAACTTTGGTATTAACACTCATAGAACTTTATCTTGAGTGCCACAGCTGCAAGAAGTCAATCTAAAAGTATTCGCTTCACCATAGTCCCTGCGAAGGTAAATAAGACCGCACTTGCACAGGCACTTGTTCTTCCAATTCTGACTAGTTGTTGATAAGCTTCAGAGACTTTATTTTTTTTATATAAGATTCATATTTGTGATCTGATCACGTTTCTGAATTGCTTCAACAGCTCAAATGACTTCCAATTCGTTTTTGCCGGAGTACTCACATCCTCATTTTTCTTTGAAACATCTTATTCAACCCTAAGGCAACATTTTATCTCAAAGAACTTTTCAAGTTCCTTTATGAAACACTTGATTTGAGACTGGAGATTCAGAGGCATCTCCAGTCTCAAATCTTCAGTTCAGTACAACAAACTGTAACAACCAAATTCACAAAATATAGAAATGATTGCTTTGCCAATAAACATTAACCCATTTCTTCCCAAGCATCGAAAACTTTGGATTTTTTTTATTAAATCTTGAAACTGAGTTCATAATAGGCTAAGACAAAATAATACGAACAAAAAAAAAGAACTTTTAATGCTGAGTCAGCCTGTCCTATAAATATGGCAGTGGGGACAATTGATAAGAAATAATTAAAGTAAACAATTATAAGAATATTAGCTGTATTTGAAAATTTGACCATTAACAGTTTTAAACATAGAGTTCTATTAACTTTTTTTGTATGGTAAGGTATAAAACAATTTGCTGCAGAGTGTTTTTTCACATTTAGTGTAAAAAGTAAGAGGTTTGTTTTTACAACCTTGTCCCTGGCCACGCCTATGTTTGTCCCTCTTGGTCATATAGTGACCAATATTGTCAAACCTGACAGGTTGTAAAAGGCGTTCTGATGTACCTGTAGGTTTGCTTGCCTTGCCTTCCGATTTTTTCATCCAAGAATAATATTTTAAAAGAATACCACAGGTTTATAAATTATGTTTTGTTTATGTTTTTATTTTTTATATATTTGGTAAAAGTCTGAGAATCAGTTTTATGTAAATTGGAGTTGGCAAGTTTTTTACATTATGGTATAAAAAATCAGAATATGATGCTTCTTTTGAGGCAACAAATATGATATTTAAAAAAAAATACATTAAATTACGGATACGCTTTTTGCAGAAGAAAAAAAATATCATTTATCAGAAAAACAGTGCAATATGAATTTTGTCATATATATAGTTGTATGTACATATTTATATATTTTCTAAATATATTTAAGTACTGAATGTACAGAATACCTGTATATTTTATATTAATTATGTGAGTCTAGATTTCCTTTTAAATGCACTTCCAACGTCTCTCCGAATCCTTGTGATCCATCCTAAGGTTGCCTGAAAGAGGTTGAATTTAGCAATAATGCCGCCTTTTGTACATAATCTGTGTTAAACTTCTGTGTATAATACTTTTCCAACCAATTATGTACAAATAAAGTTCTAATCTATCTTTCTATTTAAGTACCATTAGTGATGCTTGCATTTTATATTCAGTTTGTAACATATGTAATAGCTATTATGTCCCGCTTTTTATGTTTTGGCTCTCACTTCACTAATCTATGATGACTAGTAGTAAGTGGTCTAGAAATGTTAACATTATGAGAATCAAGAAAAAAAATCCTATCCTAGCACTGGTGTGAAATCTGGCCACGAGTCCGCAATATTTGTTTGTAGTCGGTGCAGTGTGTACATTGCAAAATAGTTTTGGCTAGTTTCTTTTATCTGGTACTTACTGCCCGCCTGATGCCAACTCTCCTTGGGAATGCAGTCATTTCAAGACGGTAAAACTAAGAGAGAAATATTTGTAAGAAGTATGGGAGAGTAGTATGTTGGTGGGGTAAGGAGTACTGTAGTATGGTCTGGGATGAAGAAACGTGACTGAGACTGTATAATCATCATTTAATAATATTGTAAAGTCGAAAAATAAGTAGGTTTGTTATGCTTTCTAGCCTTAACTGATCATCATGTTGTGTTGCATTAATTTTGTTTTAGTTACAGAACACTATGGAGGGAATCTTTTATACCACGATAAAATGATTATCCAAAAGGGATTATCAAAAAATGTTTATGGAAGGAGGTTGTCACTTACAGTCATTTGACCTTCGTCTGTTCCCAAAACCTGCTAAAACTGCAATTATTTATTCATAAGTATCAACAATTACTTAGACAATGTTTTTTTTTTAATTTTATATAACACTTATTAACTATCATAAATACAATTACGTACAATAAAATAAGGAAATTAATAAATAACTAAAGTGAAAAAAGCTAGATAATTAAAATTATCCTTATTATAAATTTTAATTGATATTTTTACTTATTTAACCAATCTCATAGCAAACATACACACAAATGCTACGACCAAAATTCCACCTGCAAAAAATATACCGTAGAAAGTGCTATCGTTCACGTTTTCGTCATTAACCGGAGGCTCAGGTTCTTCTGGTACTTCAGGAACTTCAGATGTCACCTTAGTTTCTTCATCTTCAGCTGTAGTTGTAACGAAGATTGGGTCTGACCAGGGAGACATTCCAACATCATTTGTGACTCGAAGACGCATCCAGTAAGAAGTTTCTTTTTCTAATCCTGCCAGTGCTATTACGACGCCTGAAATTAAAATTTGTAGGTTATCTCAGTTACCATGACGTGTAGACAGGAAGCTACCTCCTCCTTTTTTACATAGCTGCAGATAAAAATGTGTATTGTTATCAGGGTTTATACAACAGTAATTTAGTTGTTTATTTTTTCGTCTTCTGATCAGTTTCCTCTAAGTGCATCATCATCTTCTAAGTGCCGAAACATATTTTTTATGTATTGGATATCATCCCAAATGACAAAATTTTATGTAAAAATTCAGAATTATATAACATTACACTTAGTTTTAGGTCTGTTTTTGGACACGTCTCATACCCGGTTCGCTTCATCCCGCCAATACGATGTATTTTGTATGGAAACCGCACATATTTTCTCCGCTCCGCTCAACTGTTTCTACTGAAGCTGAGCGAAGACGAGACGTGTAAATAATGAAATTCTATTGGTTGCCTATAACACATCCCGTCTCCTCTCGATTCGTCTCTAATGTGGTGCAAAAGGGCAGGGTTTATTTAATTAAGTATTCCAGTTTGGGACTCTAACGGAGTATTAGAAGGTAAATTTTGAAACAGTCTCGGCTTTGTGGTGTGTGAAACAACAAACAATTGAAAATCGTGGAGCGGCCGCGTGAAGCAGGCTGTATGTTTCACTCTTCACTTAAACAGCTTTCAAATAGTGTAACAAGCGAAAGATCGCAATTATATATACTAACATTATGTTAGCAAGTAATATGAAAAGCACTTGATTAAAATTACCATTATGTTAAAATAACAGGCCATCGATTGAGTTGGTTGATATGCGAGTATAGCAGAGGCCTAGTAACAATATTAATGCTGTGTTATAATTGTAATTCGTAAGTGCTCAAATTCGTCATTAAAATAATTAAATATAGGCATATATGGTTTTATATACATATAATTACTGGGCTTATTTGGCAAATGGGTAGATAAAATGTTTTTTTTTTTTAAACATGACTATAATTATATTTTTAATTATTATAAAATTGTACTCTACCTCCAAATTCAGACATCAACAAATCACTATTTATGACTTCTACTTCTGTCTGCGTGCTTTTTCGCCATGCAGTATCTTTCAAATAAGCTTTTTTTCTGTCTTCATGTGAATCTTTAACGTATTGCACATCGACAGCTGTAACATATTAAGGTATTTACGGTTCAAAACCATGTAATATTCATTTTATAGTGATTAGCGATAACTAACATGGATCGCATATCACTGGTATTTTTGTAATCCCCTCCAATTAAAATAAAGACTTGTGCCTGGAATGGATTCACGTGATGAAGAATTATTGGAAGGTGGAATTGTCCAGATGTCTCCCTAAAGCTGTTCCCGAATTCCTCCTGTATTAGTCGCAATATGGCACATCGTGTCAATTAAGTCGGATTTTAACAGACAATTACACCATAATCCTTGTGGAGTAACAGCTAGAGGGGTTTTCTAAGCGTAAAAAAGTAGCTGGTTCACGTTTGCTCTTCGCTGGGTGTCGTTCGAACCCGCAACCACTTCAACACAAATCTGCCGCTTATATACTTTTACAATATATATTCTTAAAATTTTAAATGCGAAAGTAACGCCATATATATTCATAGCATATCGATTAAAACAATTACGATGTTATTTCGAACCCTGTGGAAGGACATAGGCTAATACTTATATTATTATCATGCGGCGTCGCGTCGCCGGAGGCAGGAAGCTAGTATAAACTAAAAATAAACTCACCGGTAACTGGAAACGTAACGGCCTTGTACCATGTGATATTAAAGTCTACCATATCTTCACTAACGTCAAATATTTCGACCTGCAACCAATATTATAAGGAGGTACACGTGATTTCTACAAAAGCCGGACAGCTGAACCAGTGAGTCATAATCAACTGATGATTACAATCTGGTAAAGCCACGTATTTGTCAACAGAGCATGACAACAGTCAGTTTGGTCATATTTGTAAATGTTGTCAGGTACTAGTACTTATAAAAAAACTATTTTATACTAGTCTTTTAATTCAAATAATACACTAAAAATATAATTGCTGTTGTAGTCACAACGGTGCTTTAAAGTAATATAGTATTGGCTTTCGCTTGGTCACTCTCTCAATAATAAGAAAAATACATCAATAAATTGCAAATGTTACTTAAGGTATTATTAAGTCTCCGTTATCCGTAGAAGAACCATGCTCCGTCTCAGAGCCATGCTCGACCGGAGTAATACCACGGCCTCACAGAAAACCGGTAGACAAACAATACTTGCATTGCAATACAATGCGATGCGAGTGAGAGAGGGGTACCAGAGACCCAACTACCTCTCCCCACATCTCCCCCTTGCCTCTTTCTCCTCTCCTTTTTCCCTTCTCCTCATCCCCCTCTCCCCACCCCTTCCCCTCGTCACCCTCTCCTCTTTCGCTTTCCCCCATCCCCAACTTTCAACTCCAATCCTCACCCACTCCTTCTTCCCCCTTCGCCCCCCCCTTCATCACAGTCAAAGTCGGTGTCAGTGATCTTACCATGATTTGACCCGTCTGTACGACTGTCCCCCAAACTATAAAAGTAAAAACAATATTCTCAAAAAACATGTTCAACTAAGGGGGTACCTCATCAATTCTACTTGGTCTCTCTGTCTTTAACAGTGTGAAAAACTTTTCTGCACTGCCTTGATCGTTCGTTGCTACACATTTGAATCTATGTTGGAGTGTCGTTGAATTTGCTTGCACTGTGAGTACGGCTTCATTTTTCTCCTCGGAAAACGTAATTTGTTTTTTATTAAATTCGATTAAAGAGTCATCTGGCATTTCTTTGAACAGCCGATATGTAGGTGCAGGAAAAGCTTTCGCTGAACATGCAATGTCCACTCTAAAACAAATAGAAATAGGTATTTTAGGTGTATAGTCTCGTCTTAATATTAAACAATACTATAACAGTCTTATGACATCCCACTTCTATAGGTTTGTGACTTTAGAACACAATACAGCAGTCACCTGTAAACACTTATTCTTTGAAACGAATTTAGAGTGGTAACTTATTAAAAAGGATTAAAAACATCATGTGCTCTGTAGAGCGTTCAGTTTTCAGTATCTCACCTAAACTGTAACCAGCACGGAAGTGAATCATTATTCAATACTTTGGTTAAACAGCTATAAACGTACAAAAGGCTAGACGGTACTAATTTTTTTCTTAGATAATATTAATATATTTTACATAAATACATACACCCGAGGTCAATCGGCGAACATTTACGTAATAGGGGGCCAGCCTATGTCCTTAAACAGTGCTATTTGGGACTTAGATAGGAAAATTTGAAGTTTATTGAAAGGTAAATGGAGTATAGAAAGGGTAGGTATTGCCTCCACGGATGGATCGGGGAGTATAAACAATAGCTTCAAGCAAGTCAGGGACGCACACCTATAACTCTTACAGGCTGGCCAGGCCGGAACGTAAAAGCCCTCAAACTGATATATTTTTTCTAGGTTTTTGACATACATAGATATATTTTTCTCTATCTCCTTTTATTTACTTATTTTTAACTTGCCCTACATTTGGTACATAGGCAGACTTAATACCTTAAACATTCTCTACCAGTCACCCTTTGCTTAATATAGACAAAGGGAAAAGAATTTAAATAATCAGATAATAATCAGATTGTGACTATTCGATTCCACTTGTTTTTGGGAAGGAACTGACTCCCAACATACAGCTCACGCTAGTTTGGGAATCAGTGCTGTACAGTTAGTGATCACTTCTTGTTGCAATAAAGAATTATTATTATTATTATTATTATATGTATATATAGCTACATGTAACATGTACCCATGAAACGAGGACTTTGGACCTTTTCTCGGTCCTAACATTTTTATTTGGTAGACATACATATTTATAAAGAGTGAGAAAGTTCCTTACCGTTTAGTGTAAATTTAGTATTTGCACGTATTCATTACAGCTAGTTAACATCATTTTATAGCACACCGAAAGTGCTCCACATATTAATACCGGAAAAACTCATTATATTTGTACCAATTTATATTACAGTTAGTTATTTTTGTTATTGTTTTTGTTTGTTATAACAATTTATATTACAACATTCACTTTCTACTTACTGTTGGTTCATCTTTGCATATATATTTGTCTCATTGCCGTTTTCAAAAACTGGAGCATCTACAATGAGAAAATTAATGATAAAATAAATGAAATTTGGAAAAAGTTAACTTTAATCAATTATAACCGAAGCAACTGAACAGCCTAATTGAACAAAAGAGGCAATTAACTTCGCATTCAAAGAAAATTAAAAACGTTAACCAGGAAGGAATATAATTAATATTGCCTATATGTGGTAACAGCAGTGTAAACTGAAACTAAACAATTAACTGCAAAATTTTCAGTGACGTGTTAAGTAATTAATAAAATTAAGCGCCGCACCTATATGACGCCTAGCACCTGCGAAGTGATTGTGATAAAAGGAAAACGTTCTATATCTCCAAATGAAAGATGATTATCTTTAAAATAAAATACTTACAATTAATGTTCAAAGTAATATTATGCGTCTGCGTATTACTACAGTCTTCAACTATTGTAGTCTCTTGGATGGCTACACAGGAATAAACTCCACTGTCCTCTGCCTTCAACGAGGTGATAGTGAGCAGGCCTTCAAACCCTTGAAGGTTGTACTTTGTCATTACCTTGTATTTTGCCGAACTGTCTTCATCTATATAATATGGAAAAATACATGTATTTAGTATATTTTTATGTTTTGAATTATTTTTTTCACAGATGCTAGATAATGGTGGAGTAACTTAATGAAATCCTAAAAAAGTGTAAAGATATTTGAAATATTTTATAATGTAAAATTAATATTAATACGGACTTACACACTACAATTATTGAATTTTAGTAGCTATGCGATCAAAAGAAAGACCATTAATCTAACAGTTTTAATTACCTTAACCAATTATCCTAGTGCATTCATCCCATAATAATTATGTATTATATACACAGTGATATTGAGAAATTATTTCATTAAAAATAGTTATAGTTTTACGTATAAAAAGTAAAGTAGAAAAGAAATGAGTTGAGTCTCTCTTAAATACATATACTCATATATATTTTAATTTCAAAATATATTTTTTTTAAGTTTTCCAAAAATAATGTTGAATTGCTCACTCTACAATATACAAACAGGTGAGAATAAGTGAATAAAAAAAAAACTAAATGATTATTTTTATAAATTGAAATTAGATATGTTTAAAACATTTTGAAACCAAATCAAATTTCAATTTACAAAAAAATCGTTTCAGTTTTTTCCCAACCCTGGTAAAAATTCTTTTGCACTGGTCATAATCATTTGTTATGTGTCTTAAAGTAATTTATATCAGTTACATATAATACAATTGTCACAGGCCGATGTATGTACATTATAGATATTGAAGAAAAACTAATAAGGAAGCAAAAATAACAGTTTTTAGATTTTTTTTAGTTTAAGGTTGCCTGGCAGAAATTGCATTTAGCGATAAGGCCGCCCATTGTACATTTCTATTTTGCATAAGTACTGTAAATTTTTGTTTTAAGGTGTACAATAAAGTATATTCTATTCTATTCTATTCTATTTGTTTGTCTGTATGCATGGAATTAAATACAGTTGTTACAGATATTATATAGAGGTTTAACTTCACTTATAGGCTTCATTTTACCACGTTTCTGCATAAGTAAAAGTACATAGTACACAGTAGATACTTGATTCTATCCACGCGTACGTAGTAGCGGACAAAAGCTAGTATGTACTAGGTATTACTTTAAACATAAAGGAGTATCTTTATCAGCTATCTGGCTTATCATAGTACAAGCTATGTTTAGTTTGGTATCGGATAGCCATGTGTGAGATGTCTTAAGTTATTATTATAAAAAAGACACGCCACATTACTTAATTTGATGAATGAAATCAATATTAACAATCAAGTCAGGTTTGATAAACCCAAGTAATATCTTATATGTTGGGTTTGTTACCAAAAAGTATTATAGGGAGGTAAGTAAGGCAAATCAAAGTTACATTTTCTTAATTAAATTTAAATTTAAATTAAACTTAAATTGTGTAACTTTAGTATTGAAAAGAGAGAAAGAGAACTTAAGAATTTTTAATAGATAAAATAATGTTCCTAGTATATTTATAAACAATAGATTTACTTGTATCTATTTATCCCTAATTCCTAATGCCAATAGATAGATTATAGTTTGATATCTCGACCAGATCAAATCATATCAATTCAAAATCGTTTTTTTTTTTCAACTGAACCCATCATAGGTATTTTTAATTGTCAAGAGAGGAAGTCGGTCAGAATAAATCAATCATGAAGCTAGGTGCTTGTTCCAATACGTAGATCCTATGGAGAAGAACAAGCAAGACACTCCAAGGACATTATTTTTCAAATATTTTACATAAGTTAGTTGGAACAGTTCATAAGTGCAAATAAAATAAAATAAAATATGTAAGGACAATGCATTACACCATTGTAAAATAACGTTTATGGTAATTACTATTCTATGTTGAGTAATAGCAGTCCTAAGATGACCAGTCCCGATCAACGGCACTCGTTCACGAGCATGGCGCATGCGCCAGCCATCATTAATCTCAACCATATCAAAGGGACCATTGGCAGGACTAGAGAGCACTAAGAACCGCCAGGAGACACAAAAGATAAACCTAAATAGTTGACTACACAGTTCTCACATGAAAAACTCAAAAATTTATATTATTCATAAAATACCCGCAATGTAAATTACTCATGTCCATATCGTATAAATAGTATATATGTCAGTAATAATAATTGAAAAAATCAACGACTAATCAAATAATAAAACTAAGAGTATTAAATAAAAAACGAATACAAAGGTGAAATTTCTTATGTACAGTGTGGCTGTGGAGCAGGACCAGCAAGTTGCCAAGCATTTTTGTCAGCCAAATAATCATGGGGTGCTGGGCTAGAAAACCTTCACGTGGTGCACCCCGGGCAACGTTGACGACGACGCTCCTTTTATTGTGGAGTGGGCGTCGTCGCCCACGGCTAATATTCTGGCAAGGGGGACCCTGCTTTTAGGGTCACCCTGTGATTCTCCCACTGTCCTCTGATCTAAGCAGAGGACATGGCGGGCAGAAACTACAAGGGGCGAAGAGCTATCTTTCACTGGATTTACTCGATTGTAGTATCGTTCGTTCCAGCCATGCCCACTCAGTTCCAGGGGCGTCTTCGTCGAAGGACGTAAACCTTACAGAAAAATGGCAAAGGTAAATAGAGATATTTCTACCCAGGTGGGTCCCGGACGCTCCGCATCTGGGGAATCCCACTCGGCACCAGTCGGTGCCGACAGTCCCCAATAGTATTCTGGGGGGGGGGCAACCAATGCCTTAAGAGCCCTGTAGCCAGCTCTAAATCGGCTACCAACATAAACGCGGAGGTCGCGATGATGGAAATGGAAGAAGAGGGCAGTGCAAAATTTTGGCGAGCGGAAAAGCGCCCACATTCCAGCAGGGCCGGGTCTGGAAGGAGTAAAAGCCGCTCCGGTATCGGCTCAGAAATATCTTCAAGCGACGAAGCATTACCCGTCGCAAAGATAGCGACGGCGCGACGTGGAAGTGGTCGACCACCTACGACAGGCAACTATATCGGCGTTGGAAAGGCTCGGAAAGAGGCGGCAGCTCTCCGAGCCGCTGATAAAGCCGCAGAAGAAAAAGAGGAGGAACAACGATTAAAAGAGCTGTTCCTTAATATAGCTGCTAAAAGAGCAGAGCGAGCGGAAGCGAGAAGGAGCCCGCACAAAAATATGGATTCAGCCCCAAACTAGGAGAGAAAAATTAAGGAGGCACTAACAAGCATTGGGGAAGTGGCCAGAATTTCTAAGGGTCTAAAAGGCTTCAGCCAAAAGGCCCTTAAAAATACAGCTTCTTTAATTAAAGAGGCAACTGAGGCGCTTCTGAAATATCCGTCCTCTGAGGAGACGATAAAACGCCTCGAAGATCGATTGGCCGACTCTGAAAAAAAAAATGATGAGTTGCACCAAGAACTACGAGCCTTGCGAGGAGACTTTGTAAAACAGAGTAGTGTAAACCGGCCTGAGGGTGCACCGGCGCAGGCACTAGAACCTAACATAGCCAGGCTGATGTCGGAACTAGAGGAGCGCATAATGAAGCGCATCTCAGCAATGGAAGGAGCCCGACTTCGACCACCTCTGTCTTTATCTAGACTCTTGTCGTACCCGGATGCAATCAAGGTGGGTCTCTCTACCCCTTCAAGTAGTAAGACAGCTACTCCGCAAGCGACAGCAGATAATGCTGCAATTTCTATAGGAAACTCAAAAAAAAAGGAAAAAAAAAACAGCAACAGCGGAAAAGAAGGTGTCTGAGCATACTTTTTCTGCCTCAGCGACACCTGGAGAGCCTCTTAATCAGGAAAGATGGCAGGTAGCTGGAACAAAAGGAAAGAAGAAGAAGACATCCAAGAAGGCTAAAAAGTCAGGAAGGAAGTTCACCAAAGTAGGGAATATAAAAACGCTGAGGCTACGTGCCTCCCGCTCTACAGCCGTCGTATTAACGTTGACGGCGGAAACGACGGACAGGGGCGTCAGGTACGCAGAGATATTGCAAAAGGCGAAGGAAGCCGTGAACCTCCAGGCTCTTAACATCCCGGGAGTCCGCTGTAAATCTACCAGGACGGGAGCGCGCCTTCTGGAAATCTCCGGCGCCACCAGTGGCCCAAAAGCAGATGCACTAGCGATGAAGCTTAGGAAGTCACTAGATGCGGCCGATGTACGTGTATCAAGGCCCACGAAGAGCGCTGATATACGGGTACTGGGCTTAGACGATGCGGCCACAGTCTCAGAAATTATTAATGCTGTGAAAGAGATTGGAGGCTGTTCCAAAGACCAAATCAAGGCCGGTCCGATCCACTCGGAGGCTAATGGCCTGGGAACAGTTGTCATCAGCTGCCCTGTGGTGTCGGCCCAGAAAGTGGCAGATGGCCGGAGCCTTCTCTTGAGCGGTTTCTCAAAGGCACAAGTGCGTCTCCTACAGCCTCATCTAAGGCTTTCTAGGTGCTTTCGCTGCCTATTGGTGGGGCACGTAGGAATCAAGTGCACTACAGCAGTGACCGTTGGGGACAGGTGCTTCCGCTGTAGCCAATCCGGTCACAAGGCTAGCTCTTGTGATGCCCCGCCACGATGCTTCAGGTGCGCAGCTGAAGGAAAACCAGACGAACACCGTGTAGGCTCCAAAATCTGCTCCGCGTCAGGTTCTCAGAAGAGGCAGAGCGATGGAGTTATCAATGGAAATAGGCAGCAACAAAGCTCACGACGGAGTGCGGAGATAGAAACAGCAAAATACGGCCTGGGGTTCCCCAGCCACTAATGCAAGAGGTGCGGCACTAGAGGATTGGGCCGTGTTAACTGGCCTAGTCCTCTTAAACCGGGGTTCCGTCGCCACGTGCGTGCGTCAGCAGGGTACTTCAATCGTGGACATCTCTTTTAGGAGCCCTGCCCTAGCGCGCCGTGTCCAAGGCTGGCGAGTAGTCGAGGAGGTGGAGACGTTGTCCGATCACCGATATATACGGTTCAACGTTTTCACCCAGACCTCTGTGACCCCAGTCAGGGCGGGTCCAACCAGTCCTCGTTGGGCACTTAAGCGACTAGATCGGGAGCTCCTCCTGGACGCTTCTATCGTACAGGCCTGGGTCGCAGCACCGGACAGGCCTGCGGATGTTGAGGCCGAAGCAAGTTGGTTCCAGGAGGCTATGTCACAAATATGCAATGCCCAGAGCAAAGCTCAGGACAGCAAGGCGCCAGGTGTACTGGTGGACATCAGAAATAGCGAGGTTACGCGAACATTGTGTGACTGCGCGCCGCCAGTACACAAGGTTCCGCAGGAGGCGTCGCCGCCCTGATGATGCGACAGCCCGAGATTCGGAGCTTCTTCTGGGATATAGGGATGCCAAAAGGATTCTTAACTAATAAAGCAAGCCAAATTGTTGGCCCGAGAAGAGTTACGGGAGACACTGGCACGAGATTCTTGGGGGCGCCCCTACCTTTTGGTAAGGGGAAAATTACGCCCATGGGCCCTCCCGCTGACTTAAAGTCTCCAGCCAGAGCTGCTTGGAGGAATCGTCGCCACATCGCGAACGGAGCATACACCTGCTCCACCAATAGCTCCGTCTCAAGTGCCCAATACCGAAGACGACGACGGTCCTGAAGTCACCCGGGTAGAACTAAGGGCAGCGGTGCAACGGCTTCAAGCCAAGAACACCGCCCCAGGACCTGACGGCATTCCTGGCCGAGCGTGGGTCCTTGCCCTTAAGGCTCTTGGGCCCCGACTTACAGGGCTCTTCAGCGCATGTCTAGAGCGGAGCCACTTTCCGAAACTATGGAAGACAGGGAAACTGGTGCTCATCAGGAAAGAGGGGCGCCCGGCAGACTCACCATCTGCCTATCGGCCCATCGTGTTGCTCGACGAGGTATGTAAGCTCTTTGAGCGATTATTGTGGAGCGCCTCGTCGGGCACCTTTCAAGTGTGGGACCGGACCTGGCGGACAATCAATTTGGTTTCCGCCGGGGGCGCTCTACCTTCGATGCAATCATGCACGTAAGAGCCCTGGTGGAGAGAGCAGTGTCCCGGGGTGAGATGATGTTTGCAGTGTCTCTGGACATTGCTAACGCTTTTAACACCATACCCTGGAGTTGCATCAGAGAGGCACTAGTGTTTCACAGAGTGCCTCTTTACCTCCGTTGTATTGTCGGGGCATATCTATCAGAGAGAGCCGTAAGCTACCCGAGTCGGGCAGGATATGGTCGGCGAGAAATGTCATGCGGTGTTCCACAGGGATCGGTGCTAGGACCACTCTTGTGGAACATCAGATATGACTGGGTGCTTCGCGGTGTGTTTCTGGGAGGTGTTGCTGTCACCTGCTATGCCGATGACACCCTCGTAACGGCGCGAGGTCAAACGTACCGTGAGGCAACCATAAAAGCCACGACCGGGGTCGCTCAAGTCGTTGGAAGGATTCGACAGCTGGGTCTTAAGGTGGCCCTGCATAAATCGGAGGCCCTTTTCTTCCATGGGCCTCGAAAGAGGCCACCAGCCGGATCCAGTCTTATCGTGGGAGGTGTTCGCATCGGCATCGAGTCTTCGATGAGATACCTTGGTCTCACACTCGACAGCCGATGGGATTTCGGTTATCACTTCCGGAATCTGGCCCCTAAGCTCATGAGGACAGCAGCTGCAATATCGCGTTTGCTGCGTTTTGGAGGGCCCGACGCCTCCTACTGGAGACTTTATGTCGGAATCGTGCGGTCCATTGCCTTATATGGGTCACCAATATGGGCGGAGACTCTGACGGATCGCAATACTGCGATGGCCGTTAGAGTCATAAGAGGATACCGCACAATATCCTTCGAAGCGGCAAGTCTCCTAGCCGGCTCTGCTGCATGGGACCTGGAGGTGAAAACCCTTGCATCATTATATCTATGGCGCAAGGAGGCACTTGAGCGGGATCTGAGACCCGCGTCTCGTGAAATTGAGGCGCAACGGTCCCAGCTCCGTCAGGTCCTAATGGCAGAGTGGAAACAACGACTAGAGCGACCAAGCGCAGGGCACGCCACTATTTTGGCGGTAAGACCCATCATGGAGGATTAGCTGGACATGGCAGCCTCTCCTACCGGCTGACGCAGGTGCTCACCGGAAATGGCTGCTTTAGTAAGTTCCTGTGTCGCATAGGCCGGGAGCCAACGTCTGCGTGCCACCACTGCTGAGGCTGTCGCGAGGACACTGCACTCCATACTCTAGCGGAGTGCTCAGCATGGACGCAACAGCGGCATGACCTCGTGACGGCTATTGGTGTGGGAAGCCTCTCGCTAGACACCATGGCTCAGTCCATGGTACAAAGTGAGAGTGCATGGGAATCCGCCGCCTCCTCTAATGTTGAAGAACATTAGAATGTATTTTCTTACATATTTTAACACAGTACCAAAAAAAGATGTTTGTACTTTTGCTGATCAAAATTTTGGTTGAACTTATTTATTTTGTTCTCTCGTAATATAGTTATGACTATGAAGACTGCTGATTTTTTCTAACATACATAATTTTTCATAAATATACTGACAGACAGATATCCCAAAATTTTATGATTATCGGTATATAAACATGACCCTTCACATGACGTAAAAAAATTTTATAATACATGATTTCTAGTCGGAGTTATTAATGAAATGATTGCGTTACTATTATTATTGTTTAATGGCTGTGTGATTCTCCACGTGTAGCACCTCACCGACACGGATTAGTAATCTTAGCTTTAAGTACTATAATTGTTCTAATTGTTAAAGAGGAAAATAGGTATCACGACATTAGCTCTCTTTGATTGAACTATAATCGCTATTAATTTGAGTTTTATAACAATGACACAAAATACTTACATTTAAAATTACAGCTCAGGTACACTAGAACAGTATATATTAACGACATAATAGTTACCAAATTATTGAACTACGGGATGTAAGGATTGTTAACTTTACGAGTAATTGTGTGTTCTTTTTAGCAATAAAGAACCTCATCTCACATAGATATAAAGTTCAGAATATAGTTCTAAGGAAAAAAATGTTGAGGAAATGAGTTTTGTAAAATTACAGTAAAAAAGGTCAATATTCTTAATTGAACCAACAAACATAACTAAGGTATTTAGGCATAAATATAATATGCTCATATGTATAATAATTGTCTTTGATTACGTGTTCGTGTGAAATACACAAAAAAATATAATAATAATGTATAATATTTTTTGTGCGTGTTTATTAATGAACATAAAAATATTTTAACGAGAGAGAGAGAGAAAAGGAGCGAGAGAGAGAGAAATCTCATAATGAAATGAAACATAACATTGGTATATGAAAGTACCTAACTAACGTAGTGTAGGAACTTTTTAAAGAAATTTACCTGCAACGCTGTGCCTTAATTCAGGATGCCATGAGAAATGGAATTTACTTACAAACATTTTATGAGGCGCTTTTAGTCTTTGGGCTTCAAAAATATTTTACACATATACATACTGATGCCTAGATTCCAAGGGGTAGGCAGAGGCTGGGTATCGAACGCCCCCAACATTTTGAATCGAATTTAGTCACTTATGGAATTAAGTAAATATAGTAAAAGGGAGCAAGCCTATTTCAGTATATTTAATTACTTAACATAATTAAATTATAAACGAACATGCGAATAGTAATCAAATATTTTAGGGGAATGTTTAAGGTAAGTTTGAAAATACTTGATTGACAAACTTTAGGGCACCCAGTTTTCTAGAATCAATGTATAAGTAGCCTTCGTTGAACATTAAGATATGAGCTCATCGAAAAAAATAGTAATTACCTGTAATAATATCGCCATCTCTGTTCCACACAAGTCTCGGTTCTGGATCTCCTTTGGCCTGACAAGACAACGTGATAGATCGTCCAATATTAGCCGTCACTTCAGCTGCTGTGTCAACGAACTCAGCGGGTTCTGTTGATATTTGTTTATAGTCGTTTTAGAAAAAAAAAAGAATACTTTGCAATCTGATCTCAAATTCCACAGAGCTTTAACCATAGTAACAAGGCTTCTAAAACATATTTATTAATAGTAAATAAATACATACTTAATACATTAGGAATTAAATCCACCATTCCTTCAACAGTGAGGTTAACTAACCACCAGACAAACAGGCAAATTTATTTTAGTCGTGGTCGCGTTCACAGTCAAAAGTGATATGAAACATTTTACAAATACAAAACACTAGTAAAACGCACAAGTGAAATTTTAAACATTAATAAAAGTGTATTTTGGGATAGGGAATAATAATCACATATGGTTTTAGATAAATAGCTTCGCTTGAGTAGTAACTAGAAGTTTGTGTATATTTGGTTTGTTTTAACGAGTCGAAAATGTTACACTTGATAACAAAGTGTTTTTAAATGTATTCTAAAAACACTTTGACCCTTGTTATCAAGTTTTTTATTTATACTACCATAACAATTAACTAACTACCATAAAAATACCATCACACAATTAATTTACCTACTGCGATCCACTGCTGGACGTACAGAATCCTTCCCCAATAAGGCGCATGTTATAGCACCTTGTCCTCTGCCTACAAAAGCTTTACTCAAATTAAATTTGAGTAGCCCATGTCATATGATTTTTTGTAAATAATTGGTGAAATGTACATAGCATTTTTTTTTATTAGGTTAAAAAAATTACTAAAATAGACATCTTTATTTTGAATTTTAAGTTACAAATGTTGTTGATGAATCGTCCCCGGCATGATTTGAAGGTAATTTTTAGATATTTGTATGATTTTTTTATACGGGAAAACACATTAAGTGTAATGTGATGAATATTATGATAAAATAACCTTTTTCAACTGTGTATTGAAACTCTATACCACATACCTACGGCTCCGCAACTGATGTTGATTAACCAAACATGTAAACGTATTGGGGAGCTCAAACTGTTGTTGTTTTCAGTTTATTTTCTATTTTATTTTCTAAAAATTTAATATAAGCACAAAAATTTCTTTAGTACCCATCTTGTTTAATCTTTATCTTTCTATAAAAAAGTGTATTCGACTTTTACCACATCATTATTATTATAGAGGTTTGATATTATTTTTATTAACTGCAGAAAACGGGACTCTAATTTACTGACTTGCTTTATGAGATCTAATCATCTAAGTAAAGTTTTTTGTCACACTCTGAGTGTGACAAAAAACTTTAATCGCTTAGGTCATTCAGCCATTCGCCATTCAGATTGCAAGTATTATTTTTCTTGAATACATAACACTCAAAAGACGTGTAGTTTTTTGTTCAAGTAGGCGATGCCTGTTCTTAACCAAATGGTTGTTGGTTTAGCGCTGTGCGTAAAGATCAACATTCAATACAAGACTGAATTGTATTATATAAAAAATACTATGATTGTGTAAATAATGACCACTAACAAATACGGAAACCGTATCTACTACATCATTTCGCTTACAAACCAAAGTACAATCTTGTACAATTTTGACAACCTTGAAACCTGAAAATATGTTTTTTTTTATACTATAGGGGGACAGACGAACAGACGGGTCAGCAGATGATAAGCGGCAACTATCGTCCATCTCAAGAGTCGTAAGTGCGCTGCCCGCCCGTGAGGGTAAATAGTGATGAAAGGATGTAGTGAGGGAAAAAAAGAGAGGGGAAGGGAAAGGGAAGAGGGGGGATGAGGAGAGGTGGAGTTGAGGTCCCGGCAACCTCACTCATTTCGGGGAAATGTAACGTAAGTATTCCTTCACAATCCATTTTCTGTGAGGCCGTGGTATGGCTCTACCACTGTTACTCTGTTGAATTCTGAAGAATTTACTTCAATCCATCCAATTATGATCTACCTTGAAATCAATAACATTTGAATTCTTCTAAACATTACATATGAACGTAAATTAACGTATTATTAATAACTAAGTTTGGTCTAGTGGTTAATGATCCTGACTGTTAAGCCACATCACAAAAATATATTATTTTTAAATGAATTGTGTGTGGTGCATGATCATTTTTTCTGCGTCTGGGTGTAATTCATCATCTGTAATTGATCTGTAAAGCTGATAGTGGTTAAACAACTTATTTAATAGCATCACAGTAAAACCCACATTTACGCAAATAAAAGGAATTTTGATTTTGATTTTTGAATTAAACCCGTCTGTTCGTTTTCCCCTATCTCATACAAAAAACAAATACCTCGTGTTTCAAGGATGTTAATAAATACCTATAGTTTAATTATTTACATATTGTTTTATTGTCTTACGAAATAATTTTTCTATAGAACAATTATAAGATGAATTGTTGGCTTGAAAATATGATTTCTATATTTAAAGTAAGTAACATTTCTAAAAAAATAACGCTTTACGTTACTAAGATGTTCTACTATACCCAAAATATAAACATAAATTGATGATAAAACATCTTGTATATTATTATTTAGAAATATATGAGTATGTTTATCAGGAGTACCTTAGTACAAGCTCTACTTAGTTTGGGATCAGACGACAGCGTGCGAGATGTCTGAATTTAAATGTACACATATAAAATACAAACCTATAACGCATAATGAAACACCTTTGGTAAAATCACCGGAACGGCACTGATACACACCAGTGTCATCCACCTCCGTTTTTGTTATAGTCAACACAAGAGCTGGTGTTCGTCCTCTGAACGCTGACACAAAATGCTCCTGAGAAAAGATCCGGTTGCCTGGTATACGCTTAACCACGCTCCCGTTTGGATAAACCCATTCAACCTAAAAAAATATATGTAACTACATAACTATAAAGCGAATAAGATAGTCAATCGTTTTTTCAATTTTTAATATTTTCCCTTTTCACTTATAAGTTTAGACCAATTGATGAACAAATTAAATGACCGACTAAAACACAGTTTTTTTTACTTTCTCTTTAATATTATGACACTATTTATACGATTCAAATGGAACCTAAAATATCGAAGTCTGATCTGAAGAATAGATTACAGGTAAATAACGTTTATATTTATGTAGTACCTATATCCAATATCTAGATATAAAATTATATAAAATATATAGTGTATCTATCCATCAAAACACTACTGTGTTTTGTTTACTTTTTAAATTAACACCATTTGAAGCACTTGGGAAATTTCAGTTTATTTTTAACTTGTAAAGAAATCGTACTATACATATCATATACACAACACATGATAAAATTTACGATTTACGAATTTTATTGTGTTCGTAACAGATACAAAGATATAACGCATCCATGTCTACATATATGAGAAGATTCTATATCAACAAAATTCCAAACACATTATACGCAGATTTATAAGTAAAAAACCTTCAACAAAATACATTAACAGTATAACTACTACTTACTAAAGTATGTATGTTAATACTAACTAATTAAGTAACTATTACAAGTAACTCCCCAATGGATATTAATATACATGTACTAATGTACAATTCATCATCTCCCTTGCCATCTAATGGTCCCTTGAAGAGATCGCTAACCGTGATAATCCTGCGAATTGTACTCACGCTTCAGCTTTGTAAGATTTTATATGAATACAATCTTTGTAATTTCTCTCTTTGTTCTACAATATGAGTGAGATCTATTTACTACACACCTTTTGATTTCTGCTGGAGGCTTTGCAATTAATCGTCTTATGTTCCCCAACTTTTATAAATCCGCCATCACCGTAAACTACAGGATCTACTGTAAGCCCTTGTTCAACTTTGCAATAAACTAAAAAAGAAAATAATAAGCAAGTTTTATTACGAGCGATACCTGGGTACATGTCTGTTTGAATTTCTGGAAAAAGAAACACTTTCGCGGTTGCCCGCTTGTACTGATTTCCATGCAATGGATATCCCTAACGTTTTCCAAAAACGTTATTTAAGACTTTTATTAATATTTAAATACAAAAATAAAAAACAATAAAGTCAAATCGGTCCAGCCCTTTCGAAGTTACGCAACCACTATCATCATTTTATCGTTATCATATACATTAAGTTTCAAATTAACATTTAAAATGTATGATTTGACAATTAGTCGATAGGAGCTTATAATTATACATCATAATATTTAGCTATTTAAACTTTACTATTTAGAATTTCTGTGCATTTATTTCGGTAACATGGTAAAGTTCGAGTTTAATAATATTTGTCACTGTTATCTGACAGTTTCATCAATTACTAAATAAACGAAGGTGATAAAGTTCTTGAAGACTTAAATACAACTAAAAATTAATAAGAATAATAGCTTTATAAAGTTTTATGTGTGTGTATGTGTCCCACTACAGATAAAAGACATACATTTTTAGATAATGATAGATACTCAACTTACTACAATGAAATAAAATTTATTTTTTTAATTTATTAAATTAACCACAATTACCTGTTCTGTAGAACACGTAGACAAAGACTATCACATAAAATAAACACTTCATTTTGGTTCTTTAAAATATTTTTCCTTTTCTCACAATTTTTTTCAAGATTATTCCATAACCTTTTTTGTTTTTTTTTAACCCGTTAGTGCAGCAGCAAGCACAAAATGAAAGTGTGCCCGATTACAGGCGTGAAAATTGTTTAATAGGAAGAATCAATTAATCCTAATGAACATTATTGCGTACAATGTCATGAGTGAGGAAGTGATACTTATTGTAGTTACAATGAACACAATAAAATTATAAAGGTCACAACGTTAGGTCTGGTACAACGCATAGTATGGCAAGAGCACCTGAAATTGGGCTAATTCATTTAGCGAGCGAAATGTTACAGAAGAGAAATATTTTACATTTTACAGAAGGTTAGCTTAGTGGTGGCAGCTTAATGAGTGGAGTAGCAGATCATCCTAGCACTCCCTAGCTTAGGCGTTTTTTTTTTTTTATTCCTTGGACTAACCGCCAACATAATTGGCGCCCTTAGCTAGCTAATCCTCTGTCTCATACCCTTTCTCGCTTTAATGCTTCTCGCACTTTCATACTACATGCCTCTTGATCGTCTTTTATCCTTCACCATTCATTCTTGTGGGTGGGAATCCCACTTTTGCGATCTATTCTAAATGTACTACTGCTATTTTTCTTTTTATTTCTTTCTTTGCTCTTAGGGAAATAACTATATATGCCAGTTTGTATTTTTAGTGTTTTCTTAACCTATTACATTTTCCTTACCTACTTATTCTATTGCTTAACCTTATGTATTACAATTTCTTATTCTACTGCTTACCTTAATTACAATTTCTTAATACTACTTATCTTATGCTTATGTTTATATGTGTACAATATTTGTTGTAAACATATTTGTTTTATCTATCCTTGTTACTTTCTATTACTCTCTTAGCTATACTTTCGCAGAATTCTAAGAACTTGTCTCTTTTTTTCCCTGACATAATATCTGAAATTTTCTTCTTTTGTAATGTTGTATTTGTTTCTATTTCTATTTTTAGCCGTTCCATTGCGTAAATTGGACACTCTAATATTATATGAGGGACTTTGGTCTACGTTAGGGTCACAGGTACACGATGGGCTCTCCTTACACTTGAAGCGGCTCAAGTATTCGGAGAACCCACCGTGCCCTGTCAAGACTTTCGTGAGTACCCCCGTTGGCCTCACCTGCCTTATTATTCTGTAAGCTACTACAGCATTCGGTAGAAACATCTTCGTCACGGAGGCAGTCTCGCCAGACACATATCTCCGATTCCACACATCGAGCGAATCCAAACGGATTTGACGCTTGATGTATGAAACCGGACACAGGTCATAGTCCGGCTTCCTCCGCGATGACAATGCTGCCCTGCCTTGATCCAAAACAAAGATACAACTTTGTTCTGGTCCAAGGCCCTAACTAAATTTGCACTGGCATGAAACGCAAGCGGATGAAGCGAGGCACCGTCCACAACCGTCTGCAATGCCGACCTAGAATCACTGTACAATCCATAGCTGACATCTCTGCGCTAAAGGATTACTTCCGTTACCTTACAAATAGCCAGTAATTCGGCCTGGAAGACAGTGCAGTACGCGGCAAGGCTGAGCTTGAGGTTCTGGAATTCGCCCTCATTATCCCATAAAGATAATGCGGCTCCGACCTTCCCCTCAATCTTGCTGCCGTCAGTGAATATTCGCACTGCCTGCACATTGTGGCTGTTCACAAGCTGTTGGTCCTCCAAGCAAATAAATTCCCAGGCTATCTGCTTAGCAGGGTGCGAAGATTCCGCAAACCCCACCACATCCTCTATCTCTCAGTCCGACGGCAAAAACCTGGATGACCCTGTCCTCGCTGTATACATGGCGGCTGCTTCTTGTATACGCAAGTCGAGAGGAATTATCCCGGACAATACCAGAGCCGCACTGAGAGAGACAGTACGGTATGATTTGCAGAGCTTCTGTACGAATCCTCGTTGGACGATGCCTAGCTTCCTCCGTATCCCTAGCTTACTAACGGCGAGAGCCCAGGCACATGCTGTATATGTAATTATGGGCTCGACAACGGCTATATAAATTTATTTATTACACTTCCTGCAATTTCAAAATTGCTCAAGGCGAACTTAATGCCGTAGGCATTTTCTACCAGCCAACCTTTGGGTGATGCAGAGATGTTTGTGGCAGGTGTTTTAAATGATTAAATAGAAAAAAATAAAAGGTTGCATAGGTAGTTCTACATACATATACTAGGAATACTTACATATATAATATATACTAACTTAAAACCAATTATTTACACATATAGATATATACATACATAAACACACACACATATACATACATAACATATATACATACTGATACACACATTAAATACATAGATAATCGAGACACTTGCAGAGTATTATTCCTTTGATTCCGCCAAAAAATCTCTATAGAGTTTACGTACTTTAACCTTAAAGGTGAGACGGTTAGTGGACGTCCTAACTTCTTGAGGAAGCGCATTCCAGAGGTTTACGGCTTGGACAGCAAAGGAAGAGTGAACCTTGCAGGTATTATGAGAAGGGCAGAGAAGGAGAAGATTATTAGAAGAGCGAAGATTTCTATCATGGTTAGAGCAGAGATACTGGAAGTTAGATGCTAGGTAGGAAGGTGAGTTAGGTGAGTGGAGAAGGGAGTGTAACGTAGTCAACGCCCTCAAACTACGGCGTTGTCTTATTGGTAACCATGACAGCTGGGAGCGATAAGTGGACGTATGATCATACTTTCGCAAGTTAAATATGAATCGAATGCAATTATTGAGAAGTCGGTCAAGTTTGTTGAGCAGATCTGCATTCAGGTCGAGATAGCACACATCACCATAGTCGATAATTGGGAAAATCAAGGTCTGCACAAGCATCGTTTTTGTCTTCATTGGGAGAATTTTTTTAAGGCGATAAAGGCGACGCAGTATATTAGTGACCCTTTGACTGACATGAGAAACCTGAGTTTGCCAATTGAGGGTTGCGTCGATGTGCAAACCGAGATCCTTGACGAAGGGACCAATCGGCAGAATTGAGCCATTGAAAGTAATTCTTGCAATACTGTTGGTATCAATTCTGCTTATCATTCTAGAGCTCCCTATAATGATCGCTTGGCATTTAGACGGGTTCACGGTTAAACCGAACCTGTTGGACCAACTTTTTAATGTATTTAAGTCTCTATTTATACTACTTACAGCTTCGTCTAAATTTTCCGGCCTTGCATGTGAGTAGATCTGCAAATCGTCTGCATACAAGTGATACAAACACTGAAGTTCATGGTTAATCAAATCAATAAATAATGAAAAAAGAATAGGAGAAAGAATACCGCCTTGTGGAACGCCACAGTCAAGATCACGCCACGTTGAGGATGACTCATCGGTTCGGACAGACTGCTGGCGTCCTCGAAGATAGGAAGAGAACCATTCCAGTGCATCATCGGAGATCATGAGGTGGGATAGGATTGATAACAAGATATCATGATTCACGTTGTTAAAGGCGTTTGAGAAGTCAATTAGAACTAGTACAGTTACTTTGCCTTCCTCAACTGCTGCCTTGATGTCGAAAGTTACTTTGAGCAACGCTGACCCTGTACTATTTCCAGGTCGGAAACCTGACTGGTACGTGCTAAGCAAATTGTTGAGGTGAACAAATCGGGAAAGTTGCTTATGTACGCATGCTTCAAGGATTTTGGAGAGAAAGGGGAGAATAGAAACGGGACGAAAGTGTTCAGGAAGGGTAGGGTTGGGTACTTTGGATAGTGGACGTATAAATGCCCTTCGCCATAAGGATGGAAAAACATTGGAATCGAGGGAATGATTAATTATATGAGTAATGACTAGTAAAAGCTGTTCCAGGATAAGGGTCACCATGTGACGGCTAATGTCATCGCATCCTGTAGCCTTGGATTTGATGGAAAGTACAATCTGTTTGACCTCGTCTAGTGTCACTGGAGAAAAATGAAAAGGACAATCTACATTCGGTTTAGATAAACTGGCTACATAATCGATGGTTTGATCCTTGCTTTGATGATCTAATATAGTGGTTGTGGTGAAATGGCTATTAATATCATCAAGAGCAATGTTTGCGGGAAAATCCACAAAACGTCCTTTACCGATGTCAAAAGTCCCTAAGAACTTCCAGGTATCGGCGGGAGAACATGAAGAAATATTATCCAGTATATAACGGCGTTTAGCATTTCGTATCACCTGATTACACCTATTTTTGGCAGTCTTGTAAGCGAGCCAGTTAACATCACACCGATTTCTCTTAAACCGCCGGAAAGCGCGGTCCCTGCGACGCATAACGCTGCGGATACCATCCGATAGCCAGGGTGCTGGTGGATGTTTCAGTTTTATTTTCTTTACTGGCGCGTGAACGTCGTATAAAAGCAGAATGTTATCGTTCAATATCTGAACCTTCTCATCAACGGACACAGCAACCGTTAGGGACTCCCAGTCGATGTTGGAAGCATCTTCCCGCAATCTGTCTACGTTTATACGGCTGAAGCAGCGTTTGAACATTATTTTCGGCCTAATCTTTGGGAGTTTAATTTTATAACAAAGGAAAATAAGATCATGATGAGAGAAACCAGGCGCTGGGTATTGTCCATGCGATGAAACATGAGCAGGAGACGAAGTTATAATAAGATCCAACAGGGTGTCTTCTGCATTGGAGCTGTAGTGTGTGGCATGCAGCGGTAGCAGATTTAAACTTATGGATTCCAAAATATTTAACAGTCTACGAGAACGAGTGGAGTTTTGAGAAAGGAGATCAGTATTGAAGTCGCCCATGATGATGTGGTGCTCCTACTCAGACCTCAAAGATTCCAAAACCAATTCAAATTCGGTGAAGTAATCTATGACGGGGGGGCAGTAAACGACACCTAGTATAATTTTTGTCCCTAGGACGCACACCTCAAGAAAGATATACTCAGCAGCCGAGTCAGGTGGGGATTTCGAAAGAAGCTTAAAAGAGAAGTCGGAACGAAGGTGAATTGCAACACCACCACCTCTTTTGTTAACACGGTCATTCCGGATGAGAACGAAACCTGGAAGAGGGTAAGAGGTAGAAAGAAGTTGAGGTTTGAGCCATGTCTCCGAAATCAGGATTGCATGTACGTTTGAACAGTTGAAAGTTTCCCATAAGTCACTGTAGTGACTGGGTAAACTTTGAGCGTTTATATGGCAAACGTTGAAGTGTCGATTAAATTCATGGTTGAAGTTATTACGCAGTGTGTCGCCGAGTGTATCAGGTACGGAAGTAAAACTCTCATTGGCTGATGAATTAACAGAATCATTGGCGGAGTAGTACGAATCAACATCAGACATGAGTAGTTTATAGAAATAAATATCAAAAATAAAAAATGAAATATATTAAAATACAAATAAATATATATCTATTTATAGTCTATGTAATAATAATACGGCAGTAATTAATGCTGTACTCACATTAGTGCACCACCTGCCGGCCTTCACTGACACTTATTTAAATAAACAATAACAAGAACATTCATTTACATCAACTGAAAAGAATACAAACAAAAAACGATAAGAAACAAAAAGAAATTAAATAAATGTTATTTTTCAATAATGTAGCAGCACATTTCGGAACGGTTGTTTGCTCCTACGTGAACACGGAACGCGTCAGTTTTTGAAAGCAGTCCTCGTAAACGTCAACCGACTATGCTGTCAATATTACTTTTATTATTGTTGTTCTTATAATGTGACACTTGTGTATTGATCATAAAATTATCAATAATAAAAGACGTGAAATATCTTAAGTAGAAGCAGAGTGAAAGTTTTGTTTTTTAAACACTGATATTGTTGAACAGCAATCTTGTATTCTTGTATTGGCCGCAGCTCCTACACCTTATGGACTGTTCTTCGATTTGTGGGCCTCTTCTGCTGATTTTGGATATTTGCGTAATAAAGGCTCCAATTCACCCAATGATGTGATCTTAGCCCGGGCACCATCCGGCGTTTTGACAACTATGACACCTTCTTGGGTCCAGCAACCTCTCACACCGAAATGAAGACGAGCCCTAGCAAATGTGGACTGCCTGGCCTTAGTTAGGTTTTCCTTGACGGTGACGGACGTGCCCTTGAGCTTAGATTTCACCTTCCACACAGCAGATTTATAGTCAAGATGAGAGAATCTAACCAGTATGGACCGCTGGTTGTCTTTTTTTGGACTCCCGAGCCTATAGCAGGCTTTGATGGACGAGGCTGTAAATTTCAGGTCCAGCTTGCTACTGAGGACACCTAGAATTACCTCTGTGCAGTTTTCACTTACAGCTTCGGGAACTCCAATGATGATCAGCGATTTGCGTCTGTGCCTGGTTTCAATCATGTCCAGTGCTTTGGAACACTCAATTTGTTTGCGGATTAGCCCTAACATGCTAAACATAAGCTACCGAAATGTTCTAAATTCATCTGCAATCTTTGCAACGGTATCTTTGGCTGGTGCGCTAACCTCTATTTGTGCCTCGAGTTCACCCATTCTTTTTGTGAAGATATCCTCCAGACTCTTCTGGGCAGATTCAATAACTGCAAGTTGAGACTTTTCCCGCTGTTGTTCTTGTTAGACAATGCAAGCAAATGATTTGATAGTGCCAGTGGTCAGCTGACAGGTGGATGTTATTTAAAGCTTATTGTTACAGCAATAGCTTTACCAACGTAAGTAGAAGTAAATAACTATTGTAAACACTGATTCTAGTTATAATACTTGCAAAAAAATATGTTAATTTAATTAATTTTAATTTAAAAGTCAAAAGTTTAATTGGTCAATGACACATATGTTCAGTTTTATCCACCTACCCGAAAAAAAAGATAATTATACGCACGATCTCCACATTTAGGCCACAACTTGTTTTCGCCGCTCGCGAAAGTTGTGTGTAGATGTCAGCGACTTTCCTGCTGATGTTTGCTATATGTAGGTTAAAAGTAAGTTTATTGTCGATGGTCAACCCCAGTAATTTTATATTGGTGTCCATGCTGATGTCAACTCCGGCCATGCTCAGAATTGGAGTGTCGTACTTCAGTCTATTTGTTATTACATCTCACATGTTTTATGCGGTGCGAATCGCAGCTTATTTCTGACGCCCCAATCCTGAACATAGGCGAGAGTTGAGTTTGCGACATTGGCAACTTCAGCCGCCGTCTCACCGTCCACAACCAACACGATATCGTCCGCAAAGGCTTAAACAAAATATCCCCGTCTTCCCAAGTCTTGTAATAATGGATCCAGAAAAAGGTTCCACAGGATAGGACCACCGATTGACCCTTGGACACAGCCCTTGTTCGTCTCTCTCGTGCATTCCTCCCCAACATTCCTTGCCTTGACTTTCCTACAGTCGAGATAGCTATCTAGCAGTCTCCTACTATTCACCGGGCACCTTTCCTCAGCCAGCCTGACTTTGATTGCTGGCCACCATGCGCTGTCGAAGGCGCTCTCTATATCCAATGACACCAGGACAATTAGCTTCTTCAGCCGCAAATTGTCCTGTACGTATAGAGGGCGTCCTCGGTGCTCTTCTGGGGCATAAAGCCAAACTGGCGAGTACAAAACCACGGCACGAGCGGCAATTTGATCCTTGCTACTATCATCTTCTCCAGGACCTTCCCCAAGACCGGCAGAAGACCTATCGGTCTATAAAACTTGGGGTTTAAATAGTTGTCCTTGCCCGATTTTCGGAGGACTACCACCGTCGCCTCCTTCCAGATGTCCGGGAAGTATGCCAATTCTAGGCACTTGTTGTAAAGGGCAAGGAAAGCGTCCAGGTCCTGGCAGATAGCTGTCCGCCGTTAAGCCGTCAGCTCCGGGTGCCTTCTTTGAATTGAAACCTTCCACGGCTGTCTTCAACTCCAGCGGCGTAAATGGTGGATTATGATGTTCACCATGCTGCCACTCATTTACCCGACTAGCCATTTCCCTGATAAGCCTGTGATCAGCGTTGTCCTCTTGAATAGTATCCCTCCGATAAAATGTGTCAGCCAGTAGGGCTGCCGATTCTTTTGGGTTTAGGAATGCACCGTCTCTCATAAGGGTCAAGTCTTCTTGTCTCCTCTTAGTCCTTCTGATGATCCTGTAGATCCCGTCCCACAATCCTTCACGATCCTGCTTCTTGCAAAACGCCTTCCAGCTGGCAATCTGGGCATTCTTTGCTTGGCACTCATATTCTTCTTTTGATTTCAAGTACGCGTCGACGACAGTGGCTCCCCGGACCGGCTTTGCGGATGATGATGATTTTATTTTTCTGCGAGCTCCTCAGACCACCACGGAATGGTAAGTTTAGCACTACTTTTTAGTCTAGGGACTGCAGCATCGCATGCATATATAATGTTATTGGTTTATATAACATTATATACAGTTGAATTTAGAAGATCTTCCTTTTTTAAGTACTTTATAAACTCTAATTAATTTAAACACTTCAAAATTATTATTTTACACATACATGCTTCATTAAATTTCAGTGCGTTCACCAGCGTATACGAGTATGTTATGTAACATAATTATGTTGGTAAATGATCAGTTTTACATCTAAATCTAAATTTATATTAAAATACAGATAAGCTCCTCATAGTTTAGTACAGTAACCATACAAGTTATAATCGAATGTGCTACTGACGAATTTGTCTTTTCTTTTTAACTATAGAAAAGAATCACTTTAAAAACAGTTTTACGTTAAAGTATATCTATATACTTTTGAAATGTCTTAGTTTTCTTCCTTTAAACTTGTTACAATCTTTTTTTACTGATATTCTAAAAGAAGAGTATTTCCAGTTTTAGTGAATTTAAGTATATTATTCGAATTCTCTTCTATAACTATACTTTCAAACTGTATTAAAATAATAATGTAATCCTGACCCAATGAATGAGAATAACCATCTGCGCAGGAGGTACTTTATTGCACTAGTGTGTGTGAACACAGATGTATGCCCTCTTGTAATCCGATGAGATTGCAATCTGACCCGACCGGATAGACTCGGTCGGCCCACGACTTACCTTGCTACTCAAGGCATGGGGTTTTTAATAGCTTCAATTTCCTGATTCGCGAATACGAATTTGTTAACAGAAAAACCCAAAAACACTTCTTTTTATCATAAGGAAGTTGTCAAGAAATCACTGAACCAAGGAGATGGTTTGTACCATCCTCTACATTAATTATGTTAAAGTTAAATATGTATCTACTTTTTTATAATTAACTTAATGGCTAATTACCATAAGGACTACACTCTGCCTGATGAAAAGTAATAAGTGGAGTCCAAAAGTGATGGTCACCATCCTCATGAATGAATGAATTTTATAAGAAGTAATAACAATGTGCAAAAAACTTTAGGTAAAATCATGATTAAAAAGCCCTTTCAATACCCAACACAAGACTTAACCGGCACTAGGTTGTATTTGCAGCCAATGGGACTTCGAACCTACATAATCCTCTCTAAAGTATTTAGGATTTAGGAACTTATATGAACTTGCTCTTGAACTGTGTATTTACAACAATATTAATTAATTTTAAAATGCAGCTACTACCTTTATTTGATTTCTATATATCTAAATATAAAAATACATAATTATGTATATAATGACATAAAGAAAACCAGCTCAATTTTGACGTCGAGCTACTCACAACGTAACAATGATTGCGTGATATGAGAGGTGAGGCTTCGATTCCCACATGCGACAAATAGTTGTTCGGAGTCTGGGTGTTCTTTGCAGTCATTGGTTCAATGTTTTTAAAGTCTCCCGTGACACAGAAAACAGTCTTAATGCGGCAATTGAGTTTCTTCTGTAAGAAGTGTAAGTAAAATTACATATACATCAATGTCCATATATACTCGTATATCGTAAACACGCACATATCTATATATTAAACTTAAACTAAGAAAAAAATATTAATAGGCTCTTAAAAGAAACTTGTTAGCTACACTAATGCTGAAAAATTCTAATTATAGACTTCAGAAACTGAACAAAATTCAAATAAAGAGCAACAGGATGACATCATTGTTATCGTTTAATTATCAAGTAAATGTTTTTATTAGTCACTGATGTTATTAGTCACACATGTTAAATTGATAGTTATTGTTTTTATCTTTACATATATTGTTATTGACTTCTGTGAGCTCACTTCAGCTGATAAAATTTTACATCCGGATGTAGTGCGAAGTACATTTTTAATTCCAATCTTTACTAGTGATATTGCAGTTCATGTAAAAATTAGGTAAACTCATGCTGTTTTTATGTATCGTAAATCATATAAATCATAAGAACCAGGCATAATTTATACTATAGAATACATTTATATTAAATTATGAATTAAAGGGAGGTCCAGGACAAGGTTCTTCTGAAACTTAGCCGAGAATCCAATTTTTTTTTTTTACATGGGGAAATCCTCATGGACTATCCTCAGGGCCATCAGCGGAGGGGTGTGCCGGACTTGACCGGCTAAAACCACCACGGTGTTCCTTCTTCGCACCTGCTGCCCGAGCATCCCCGACATGAAATATTCAATACAAGTCTATTCAATACAAGTCTTCTTACCTTAAATTAATTATGTTAGATATATATTTGTAACAAACAAATATTTAATTATATATTGTCGTTGCCTTTATTATAAGCATAATACTGTATATTATTAGTTAAGAACAGTGTAAAAATATTTATTTCTGAAATAGACTTCAAAATAATTAATTATTTTATCAACACTCTGGTCGTTTGAAAATATACACGAATTTAGTAACTAAACCACCGATCATCATACTATTTAGCATACATATTCGCACACGTACACAGCTTATCAATAACATATTGTATTGTAGTATTGCCATACATCAGGAAGTAACAAGGAAAAATCATTTGTTTCTTCTATTGCATAAAATATTCATTACTATAATCTGTATTAGTTTATTCACTAATAAGCATAAAAACTATTAAGCTCACCCAAATTATCATGGCGCTTAGAGCATGCTATATATAAAATGACAAATTTATCTACAATATGACAATAGTCAATCCATTATAACAATATGTAGATGGCATCACTTAAAATACGGAAGTAAAAGTAATTTGTTTCATTCTAGTTTTAGGTTAGTGTTACGATCAGAATGTATTAATTTACTTATTTCAATTCATTTTTCCATCTTTAACACGGTATGTAATGCTCTTAACTTTATTTTTGGGTCAAATGAAGGATTTTATAACAGTAGGTGTTCTGCAAAATTGGATTTGGTATTTTTGAGCCTTTCGGGCACTAGCATGTGTTGCAACCCTGATTTGGAAGGACCTCCAATAGTACAAGTAGGCAGAGGTAGAGGAAGGGCGAAGGTAGGACCGATTTGAAGAACTCGTCAGAACACTACACTACACTACACTACATGAAGTAGGCGATAGAGACGACAAAGGACTCGGTGACCTAGGGACTGTCGATAATACGGACTGAGCGCTGGCGTAACCGATCGAGAACGTCAAGCAAATACTGCGCGTAGCCATGCCAAAGATAGACAGAGAGCAGTATTCTACGCAGGAGTGAACCTGTGAGAGAGAGAGAACCAACACACCGAGATTCCGCGAGGCCGAACGTGTTCTGAAAATCTATAAAACTATTAGAAAGATTTCAATGTTTAAAAAGTCACTTTTATTGTTTGGCAAGAAATCGGTTATAAAATTTACACAAAAAAAATGGACATTAATTTAATAATGCAGTCGAGTTTTATACTTTATAAGCTTCACATGTAAGTAATCAATTCTGTAATTATAAGTAAAATGAACTTCCAATCAAAGCTTGGAAGTCCATCTTAACTTTTTCAAACGTCGTATCTATATAGATAGTGGAACTCTCCAATGGTTACAGGTAAAACCATCGAGTTTGGATTCATTTGGTTTCTCATAACAATTTAAATAATGTGCACTTGGTGGTGAAGCATGTATTTAAATTTTAAAGTATTATATTTAGCAATAATTTTATTTTTATTAACTTATTCAGAGACGTCTCAGTGATCAATAGGTTTAATGCCGGTAGCGACCACCGACTTGTCCGAGGCTCTTTGAATATCGACTTTAAGGCTGAACGTGTTCGTTTGATGAAGTTCAGGCTCCGACGAACTCCGCTTCAAGCAGCTGAAACGTTCCAGTCGAAGCTGGAAAACCAATTAGCTGTCGTGGAAACCACAAAAGACGTAAACCAGAACCTCGAGAACGTGGTTCCGATCCTCAGAGAAGAAGGTACGAGATTTTGTGAATTTCAGCGTAAGGGCAGAAAGTCGAAGCTTTTGGAAGGGACCCTAGGGTTAATGAAGGAACGACGTGAAACCCACCTGTCACTTCGTTGGCAAAGCGGACTCTAAACCGAGAGATTAGTAAGCTCGTATGACACAACCTCCGGAGCTTCAATACTCTTTGGATTGAAAGAGTGATCGAGCAGAATCGGGAGTCAAAAGTGTTCGTACAAACTCTTGGAAGAAGCCCTTTGACGAATCGATAGTCCTTTGGGAAATAGAAAGCTTCTATGTCCGCTTATAGGCTTCGCATGCATCTTGACCTGATTCTGTAAATGAGGACCCCAGAGCCGTATTAACACTACACCGAAGACCTACCAGAAGTCAGCGCTGACGAAATCGAGATGCCTCTTAGACAGCTGAAAAATGGAAAAGCCCCTGGAGAGGATGACGTTACAACAGAGCTGCTAAAGGCTTGATGTAAACCCGTATTAAGGGAGATCCGAAAGCTCTTCAATGCTGTTCAACGTGTTGCCAGTTTGCCAATTATTATTTGGAATGATTTTTGTGTTGGGACCTAACAAGCATAGAAACATGAGACACAAAAACTTTGACTTGGTAAAATGATTTGTAGAGCACAACATTTTTGTCTCATATTACGCTACCTTTGGCTCAGCGGTCAGAATCACTTATCACAAAACCAAGAGACCAGTCAATATTACAATAGCTATATGCGAAAATGAAGGTTTTAATTTTAGTAAATTTTTTGACTGTCATATGAATTCTAAATGTTAAGTCACAGTTAGATTATAAGACATAAAAACCATTCATATTATTGACAGTAATTCTAAGTGTCAGTAAAGTTAAACTAAGTCCCTTTGAAAATATAAGTGCAAGGAAAGGTCAATAACTGACGTGGATAGAGACGAGACATAGGTAACCCGTATGAACAACGTATTTATTACTATCTATGCGTATCCTTCATAACTTCAACTTTTCTGATTTTCAAATTTCCCCTTATTAAAGATTATCCATATACCACAAAAAAAATATTAATAGATATGGTGTTATGGTTTTCATTGTTTAAACTATCTTATTTTTAAGCTGTTTGTTCGTTCCAGGGATACACAAAACTTCACAAATAGGGTAGGTAGGTATATTTAATCGAAGAAATGCAATATTCTAAAGGGAATAAAAATTTACACGCTACCTTAGCTGAAAGCTAAATCTAGTAATATTAAAAAATAATTATGTCCTTTGGCATCCTAGAGCAGATAAACCGATTATGATAGGTACACTTATGATAAGCGGCGGAGTCGCAGTTGAATGTTAGCAATTTAAATTTAACAAGGGGTGAAAAACGATGTGGGTGATGGATGGATGATATGGGTGACCCTATACAGAATTTTTATGGCAGAACAACGTTTGGCGGGTCAGCTTACTAGCTGACCCGCCAAACGTTGTTGTCCCGTATATACTTATAGAAATAATAAAGGCTATAAAAACACCAACCACCAGTTTTTACCTAAGATTTAAATTAAAGTGCTTTAAATTTTAGCATGCACGAATAGTACTTCCGGGATCAGCTGTTTGGGTAGCTAATATTGTAGAAATTGGTGACCCCGACGTGATTTGAACGTTCCTCCACAGTGGTGACATCGCTCTTGACAGTTGTGACTTGGTGGGTGTCTTCGTTCTACATGACGGTTAACGTAGAAAATTGAGCGGAGACACTCACGAAGTCACAATCACCAATTTCGGGATCAGCGGTTGGAGTAGCTGACCCAATAAGTTGTCAACTGTACTTGTCGACAACCGTATGGCCGCGGTCCGCCAGGCACGATCACCTCACCTGGTTGGAGGATCTTTGTGTTGGAGGAACATAACACCCGTTCCTCCACAGTGATGACCCCCACGTAATTGGAAGCAGCAGAATAGCAGCATCATCATCGCCACTTTCAAGCAATGAGCGGTAATAGTCTCAGCCAGCCAGTATCTTCGGCCTCAACAGGGAATACCACCCGCTTGCAGCGACCGCTCCAGCCTGGTAATCTCTACGGCCTCATCAGCGTCAAGGCACAGCACACTACACCTACGGTACCTTTAAGCAGAGCATACGCAGCAACCGCCCCCCGACTCACTGGGGACTTCACCGTAGCACTGCAACACCGCAGCATCGTTACGCAGCCTCTACTCACTGGAACTTGAGGCATACCACTCCGATTCACTGGAACAACTCAATACGGGCCCTTGCACACTCCACAAGTGAACTCCGGTCTTGGAGGGGAGTGATGTAGCGACATCCACATACAGAAAAACACATGTCCAGCAAGACAAATCACCTCGCCTCATTGGAGGATTCTCCGTTTGTGTTGGAGGGACATAACACCCGTTCCTCCATACTACTATCGCCATCTATAAGTAGTTCTAAATATATGGATGGACTGCATGAAAATTAATTGAATTAAAGTTGTATTTGTTGTATTAAAATTATTATGAAATAAAACTCTATAGTGCGGGAAGCAATGTTAGTTTGGGATGGATATTTCAGGTCTCTAATTTTTTTGTGTAGTTGGTAGACTAGCTAAATATCGACGGAATCAAAATGAATTGAATAAAAGTTTTATTTGTTGTATTAAAATTACACCGGCACACAAAAAAAAAGTGTCTGTACAGCGGGTGCCACCTACCACCTACGGTCATGTTTTTCAGTTTAGGCCTTCCAGCCTTCAATTTCGAGTAAAATGCCAAAAAACCCCCAAAAAACAGCGAAAATTCGATGTTTTGGTACGAAAAAAAATTTTGAGATCTAAGGAAAGCATAATTTTCATGTATTTTGATCTATTAAATACTAATTTCGATCGTACTTTAATCATAAACCGTTTATAAATCTAAAAAAAAGTGCGCCCGGTGTACAGACATTTTTTTTTTTGTGTGCCGGTGTAATTATTATTAAATAAAACTCTATAGAACTGGTTTGGGATGGTTATTCAGGACAACAATTTTTTTGTGTAGTTGCTGACTAGAAATAGTTAGTAATCAGCTGTCGGAGTCGTGATGGATTGTGAAACAAAGTCAGTTTTTAAACCCTCAGCAGCTAGTCATACCAACAAAAGAATAACTTTCGTTTTTTTTTACTATTTTAATAACATAAAAAGTTCACTGTTATTTCAAGAAACCTGAAAAGATTTAACATTAATATATTTTCCAAACAAAACTATATGAGCAGTTGATCTATAATTTCGAGTGATTTTCAACGAAATATTTTATCATTAAATATTGTACATCTTACAGCTGGGTCCTCCAATCATTTAAACGAAATACAAGTTTTGAGGCTTAAATTCTCTATCCAAAATCAACGTTCTCTCCCGTACAACTAATCAAAAAAGAAACTTTATAAACCTCTAATTTATATAGGGATGATTAAAATGAAGACAGAGGTCAAATACAAAAGATATACTGGTTTTTGTCATAGTGTTGTTAATGACGTTAACCTTTTTTGTAGAGATGTTCTTGCTCACTTAATTCTATTGAAGTTTTTTGACGTTGTTTTGCCTGTATTTTTTTTTTTTTTTTTTTTCACCCGTTGACGGCATCTTTAATGTATTTATTTTAGTTACTATCGCAGACTGAACATTTTGCGTGCAGTTATAATACCTAACACACTTAAAAAGCTGCATTTCATAAAATTTATAACTTTAAAGAAAACTACAAATGAATAGGTACAATTAAGATCTAAATATTATATTATTATTATATAACACACCCTTCTTACACCAACTCCTCCTCTCCTCTTTCCCATCTCCTCATCCCTCTTCTCTTTTTTCCCCACCTGCAACCCCCATCTCTTATTACTTTCAAAGGCAGGCAGCGAACTTGCGACTTTTGAGTTGCAGGTGTCCATGGACGTCGGTTGTCACTTACCATCAGGTGACCCGTCTACGTTCGTCTGTCCCCCTATAATATAAAAAAATAAAGAAAAAATATGTCATTAGACTACTATACTAGATGAAATAACCATTTATAAACAACAGTATGGTTCACAGGAATCAAGCAGACGTACCTAATTTTAAAAACACTGCTGCATTGCAATAACAATTATTAACAGTAAAAAAATACAAATAACAATACATTGATGTCAAGGTAAGCGAAGCCTTAGACACACTGTAATGACACGATTACTAGTTGAATTACATCGAAGATAATTCTCGACACAATGAATGTCCTCAAAAAGGTATTAAAAATTAACAACCCACTGCAAATAAATATTATTTAGCACTTTGTTTATTTTGCAGTCTCCGAGGGTCTTGTTACTGCACTTGTAAGTATTACATATTGATGAGATCCAGAAGTTCTTGTTTTAAAATAAGTATAAAAAGTTATATGAAAATATGTAGCTTTGGAGTATTTAGGATCAGGAGTAACGAAGAAATATACTCAGATCTTTATTTTGTAAATATAAATTCAATTTCAGTTAATTTATTTCAGAAAATTAATCATGTTTGAAAAGTTAAAAAATAACGTTTTTATGATAAATCAAAACACAATGTTATTGAAACAACAGGCTTCTTTGTCAGATATAAAATTAAAAAAAAAAAAAACAATTCCGTTACTGCATGTGTTGATCTTAAACCGGTTGCTTTTTTTCAAATGATTGACAAGGAATTGGAAACAAACACATACATATTATAAACAAATACCCAGTTCACATCAAACTAAATAAACAGATTTGTGCATTGAACAGGAATCAAACGAAGAGCACTAAAGGTACAGCCATAGATTTGTAATATGCTACATATAAAATAACAAAAATATATAAGCAAAATAAAAAATGAACTTCATTCATATTGAAGTGTCATAAGTATTGTGTGTATATGAACAAAATATTAAAAAGTCCACCTTTTTAATATTTGGACATTTTTTCAATTACAGTTGGACATAAAACTTTAAGTATTCATGTATTCATTTGTCATTGTATTGTAGTTTGTTAAAATTGTTTGTAGCGTTAATAAATCACGATGTTGCTTGGCTCGCATGCTAGAGGATTTTCTTTAGTTAGTGTGATCTTGGGGATGCAAATGAAACAAAAAAAAAATACCTAGTCTTGCCGTAAATATTGTTGTAAGAAAGAATTTTTTATTGCATAAAACATTTATTACTGTAATGTGTGTTAGTTTATACATTAATATAATATCATTAAAAATATATGAAGTTCATTCAAAATGATCTCCATCTGTTTCAATAGAGGCCTTTAAATGTTGAGGCAGTTATCAATAAAAACACGCACTCGGTCCCTGGGATAATTATTTACTGCCAATATTATGGATTGTTTTATTGAACATGGCGTTTTTAAGGCCACCTTCTCAAGAAGCGTAACTGTATACACTTGTGAAGTTGTTATGACACCTTTTAAATAATACCCAGTGCGTCTCTTATAGGCTGCAAGTCCTAAGTCATCTTTGAAAGTACGCGACATAATACAGTAGTATAAACTGTGTCGTAGCCATTAACGCCCACATCCACATTTTGACTATATAAGTTAGCTTAGAAGTTTTTTTTTTTATAAGTGAACATATTTGTTTTATCTATTATGTGTTGACAGTGTATGTATGTGTATATGGTTAATGTAGGTAATTGTATGTGTGTACGCGTAATGTATGTAAAGTGTACAGGTTTTCATGTAATGATGTCTTCACACTAATGAACTTATTTGTGTCAAATATTAATGTTTAAATTTGAGTTTGCCTCGCCTCCTCGTAAATAATTACAACATAATTATTTTATTCACTATAGTTACTACTTATATGGACTTGGGATTTCGACATGGATAGAGGCAGCAAAAGTAACATTCAGTACCTGCAAAGGGTAAAGAAAAATAGCATATTGTTATAAGTTCTCCGTGGTTTGTGAGTAATCATGAAGTACAAGATGTTCTAACCTGCAGTAATCTTTCAATTATTTCTTTGAGGATAGTTCGTCATCCGATTGCCTAAACTTATAAATATTATATAGTACTTTTTTTTTTTTTTTTTCGTGTGGAAACCCCCTCGGGCCGTCATTCCACCCGGGTTTTCGGTGGAACGGTGTGTCGGAATCGAACCGACTAAAACCACACGGTGTGCCTTACTGCGCTTAAAATAGGAGGAATCCGGGAACAGCTTTATTAAGACATCCGGACCCCTCCTAGCGCCTGCCCGCACTATGCGGGCACCACCTGCGGGTAACCTATCAATAAGGCGGCGTCCAGACACACGCGGACGTCACCCCCTCGCGGCTAGCTGTATGGCGGATGGAGGGGAAAACCCGTCCCGACCACCCGCAGCCACACTCAGGGCGGCATGAGGCGCTGGTAAGCGCGTCTCCGCCGCCCGGTTCGCCGGCGGCGAATTGGGTCCGAGTGGAGATTATCCTCCCGGGCCCGCTCCGCCGCCTCCTTCTGTGAGATGACCTCCTCACAGAAGGCTGCGACCGCGGTAAAATTCCTGTAACTGCCGACCATGGAGCGTATGATGGCCGGCAGTGACAGATCCTCTCCAATGACTGCAGTGAAGGCCCGACGCTGCGTCGCCCAAGCGGGGCAATCCGCGAGCGTATGCTGGGCCGAGTCCTCACTACAGTCGCAGTGGTGACAGACGGGACTCAATTCTCTCCTAGCGACCGAGTGCAGGTACTTTCCGAAGCAACCGTGCCCGGAAAGAACCTGCGTTAGTCGGAAAGAAAGGGTCCCGTGCTGCCGCCCTGCCCACTCGACGATGACCGGCTGGAGCGCCTCCACGGTGGCTAACCCAGCACGTGGAGCTTCCAGCCGGGACGACCAACGAGCCATAGCGTACCTCTTCGGGCGGGGGTCGATTGCCACTACCCGCCCGGAAATCAGTCGTCCGCCGATATACTTCGGCGAGCACCTCCGCCTCCAAGTCCCACGGGGGAGTTCTGGCCAACGCGCACGCCGCCTCCGTCGACACGGTGCGGTAACCGCGTATAGCTCTAACCGCCATGACCCTCTGAGGGCGCCAGAGGCGTGCCCTATTCTGGGCGGTCAGAGCTTCCGCCCACACCGGTGCACCGTATAGTGCCATTAACCGGACAACCCCCGTGTACAGCCGTCTTGTTGCGACGCTGGGTCCACCCAAGTTGGGCAAAAGTCACCCAAGGGCGGACGCAGCGGCGACCAGCTTTGGAGCAAGCTGCCGGAAGTGCTCGTCGAAGAGCCACCTCCCGTCAAGGATCAGGCCCAGATATTTAATGTGGGCCTGAACCGGTACGAGGACCGAGTTGACCATGATGGCAGCGCCAGCGGGTGGACCACGACGGGGAACACCATGAAATAAAAGGGCCTCCGTCTTGTCCAGGGCCACCCGCAAGCCTAGCGCTTCGATGCGCTGGACCACCAGTGAGGCTCCCCTGGTGGCCAGGCGCACCGCCTCCTGAAAGTTCGATCCCCGGGCTGTGACCAGAGTGTCATCGGCGTAACAGATTACGCCGAGCCCGGGGGGGAAGTCACCACGAAGAGCCCAGTCGTACCCCATGTTCCACAGGAGTGGTCCAAGGACAGACCCCTGCGGAACACCGCACGACATGGGCCGATGACATAGGATTCCATCTCGGTCTTCGTACATGACGGTACGCTCCTCTAAATAGTCTGCCACTAGTCGCATCAGATACTGTGGCACTCCGTGATAGCGGAGAGCTTCCCTAATGCAACTGAATGGCAGACTATTGAATGCGTTGGCGATGTCCAACGACACCGCCAACAGTACGCCGCCACAGCTCACAGCCTCCTCGGTCACGGCTCTCAGATGCATTACAGCTCCGATCGTCGAACGACACGCTCGGAAACCGAATTGGGCGTCCGACAAATCGGGGCCAACCTCATCCAGGTGCCGGACGATGCGGGCAGAGAGTACCCTCTCAAACAGTTTACCCGCCTCGGCCAGCAGCACAATGGGTCTGTAGGCCGCGACCGAGTCGGCCGGCCGTCCCGGCTTCCTTAAAAGCACCAGCTTCCCGCTTTTCCAGCAATCAGGGAAGCGCCCGGACACTAAGCTAGCGTCGAACACCTCCCTGAGGCGGTCTGCCATGTGATCAAGGGCCAGGGCCAACACTCGGGCAGGAATCCCGTCTGGCCCGGGGGCGGTGTTCTTGGAGCGGATCCGTAGAACAGCCGCCCCTATCTCCGCCTCCGTGATAGGTAGAGCATCCTCCACCCCGAACTTCCCGTTGTCTCCAGCCAAAGGGGCCATCGATGGGGGTGAGTGCTCCACTCGTCGCGGAAAAAGACCCTCAACCACTTCCTGCAGGAAGCTGGGCCGGAGAGTCTCCGTAAGGGGGGGGCCCAGCGCGCGGAGCTTTTGTTGCGCCACACGATATGGGCGACCCCAGGGGTCACGATTGAGACCCTCCAGCATCTCCTTTTTTTTCTCTTCTTTGGCGATGCAAAAATATTATATAGTACTAGTGTAAGTTTTCCTATAATTTACTTTTATTCATTTTTTTTATACTTATAAACCAGGGTGTATTGAAGCGCATAAGACCAAAAAAGAATTATTCTAGTCGGTCAAGTCCAACTATGGTCATGTCGTTATTGAGTTTTATGGATTTTCTATTTTGCATTATATTTTTATGTTATATAAAACAAGGAAAAGATTTTATGAAGAATATTTCTATACCCTACAAAGAATGATTGCAGAATTACAATTCAATGGTTAATTTTCAGGCAGACCGAGACATTTATGAGCAGCACGTATTTAAATATCGATTATCTTCTCCCACTGACGACAGTAATTACGTACTCATAACAATCTTACTTCATTTATTACTTATGAACATTTTTGTTATTTATTTTAAAAAAAAATATGTTTCACGAATAAGGTAATTAAATAGTTAAGGATTCAAGTTGAAAAGGAGAACTTCAGTATCTATTTAGTTTAACCTAACACAATACACATACATACACATACGCAGCAGCAGCATCAAACGCCTGCATTTTGCGAACTATGTAGATTTTTGATTAAGTATGGCTGCCTCAAAGTACCTATCAGGTACTAAATACATATTAAATAGTTGGCAAATCATTACTTCATAGGTCATCAACAATTGATTTTTGCAATTTTTATTTACTTCAATATATACTTACGTATTTTTTTTGCCTAACTTATTATATTTTTTATACGTTTGTGTGAAAAGAAAACTTAAATGTTAATTATATTATGCAAATGAAGGTCATAACTATATAATTGAATACCTTATTAATATGTTCTTAACTCAAAGCAGTCCCTAAAGAAATATAATTAAAATATAATGGTGATATTAAGAAGCATTTTATTACCTAATTATTTAAGAGAAGTCTTTAGTTACCACCGAAAATAAGAATTAAAGATTAAATTTATTTTATTATTATTCTCTTTATTCAAATTAATAAACATATATTACATTTTTAAATATAAAATAAAAACAAAATATAATTAAAAATATAAAAAATAGTGTCCCACCGGAATCAGGTACTGGGACCAAGCTACCGGGGGTTAGGGCTCCAGAGACAGGAACCTCCTCACAATACGTGCCGTGTCAAGGAGAACTGCCTTCTGCATCAGTCCCTTGATCCAACCATCTAACGAGAGCCTCTTAAGGTGTTGGTCGAGGACGACCATTTTCGAGAACTGGATCGGGCACATACCTGTAATATGGCACCTCTCAATTCACAAGATTGTATTTAATTGCAAGTTGTTGATGTACTATTCTGACTACTATTCAGAAATAATACGCCTGATAGATTCACCGAGACGGTGGCACGCCCGACATATGTCGACCGTACCGTCTTTCAGAATAAATTTCCGATAGTTATTCGTCATAACTACTTCATCCATAATTGCAAAGACAAAACTTTCAGTTTCTTCAAAAAGATCACCACACCGTAGCCAGAATGTACAAGATTTTACGTCTACATCAGGCCCAATTAGGGCCCGATAGAACCGACCATGGAGCTCTTTGCCCTTCCATACCTCCCTACGATCATTAGTACTGAGTACTACAGGTTTGCGCCAGTTCTCTTTAGCCAGACCGAGCGGAGTAAGTCCTTTGTCCACTGCTACAACATTCCGATGCACTTCTACATCGGTATGAAGAAAATTTTCTCTGAGGTTGTATATCTCGCGATTTTGTAGGGTCTTAATGTTTAAAAGACCACGACCTCCAAACTTTCGCGGGATATACAATCTCATTACCGATGACCGCGGATGGTGCATTCGAAATGCAGTCATCAGTGTACGAACTCTCCTATCAATAGCATCTAGTTCAGTCTGAGTCCATCTGAGCATACCAAAGGAATACGTGAAAATTGGTATAACCCAACCATTGCAGGCGCGTATCTTGTTACCGCCCGACAAAAGACTTTTAAGTACTTTTTTCAGGCGGCCAAAAAATCGGTCCCGCAATGCCTGTTTCACACTAGACTCAGGTATTCCCAATGACTGTGATATACCCAGATACTTGTAGGTTTCAGCAGCAGAAAGAGATCTAAGTTTAGTTGAATCTGAAAGTTCATCGCCTTCAGATTCTACTACTACGGCCAGATGTTACGCCAAAATGTACTTGTAGCATCAGAATCTGGTCAATACCCATCACTCACACGTGGATCAGGTTGTTTCCATTTTCGGTAAACCCACCTCTCATTCCTTTGGAACATACGATTCTGATTAAATCGATCTACTTGCTTTTTATAACGTTTAATTCTATTTGTTATATTTGTTATAAAGTCTATGCGCTCTGTGACCCATGACATATATTGTTGAGGACTAACGTCAGTACCCAAGAATGCCAGTTTCACAAAGCGCATCACTCTCGGTCGCATATTGCCTGATCGAAAGCTGATTAGCTTACCAATGGGTGTCCTAGTATCAGCGATACGTCGTTCAATTCTATACTGCCAGGCTGGCATAGCAGGTTTACATTTAGTAGTAGCGGTATTTATTGCAGAAAATTTTACTCCAGCTACTCGACATACTGCAACAGCCGCACAATACAGAATAGAGTGCGTATCACTAAGATTTTCACTGTTATCCAAATAGTTAGACAACTGCGAATCCAGGGCACACATTAGCGCTATATTTTTTTTATTCATAGGCAAACGGGATAAACGTGGCCTAATCTGAAGATTTATAGATCTATATTCCAGAATCGTATCTTCCAAAGCACTCCTTAGTAGTGTATTGTTTGTCACCAAATACACAGTGTGTGATGAAGACGGGATAGCCAAACTATTCCTTGCGTCAGAGCGTATCCTCTCAAGTACGGTATCAGCAAGCAGGTGACAGCGCTGTATTGCTCGCACTTGATCCGATAATCGATGTGCTACTACGTTGACAGCTGACTCAAGCTTCTGAAATAGAGACACCAAACGAACACGGTACGCAGTGAGGTTAGTTTCCAACTCCGTAGCCCGATAATATGACATTTTCATACATAGAAGTAGTCCATTTCATGCGGCGCACATCACCACCGGCAGCGGGGACCCTGTTCGAGGACACTGGTCCTCGGGGTCCTAAGCTAGACGATGGCCGGCCTCTCCCCTGTTGACGTACAGGTGTTGGGGACAAGGAGCTCTACGTCTCATTTCTTGTTGATCTTACTGATGTGTGCGAAGGAGGTTGCGAGACGGAGCTTTGCGACGAATCCTGAGATAGAGTGTGTGCATCTCTTTATCTGGCTTTTGCTCTTGTAATCATTGTTTATACGTCATTTCTATTTCAGTTTGGTGGTAGTGGTTAATCTGTCTGAACTGTCATCTTGATGAATTATTTGTTTGTTTGTATTGTATAATATATTTTCAAATGTATTAAATGAATTTGATATACTTTTTGTTAATTTATTGAAAATTCTATATAATAAAATATAATATGAAAAAATATGACGTTAACAATTAGTGTTGCCAGCTTATTATTATTATTATTAAAATTGACTAAAAGTAAAAAAAAAATATATTATAAAAATAGGGACTTCACACAAACATGCATCGTAAAATGAATACGCATCGTCGCCTTCTGTTAACTTTCCCAGAAAGCTGGCAGCATTACCACGTTGAATGGCAAAGCTAAGTTATAATTTATTATTTTATCAGACTTTAATATTAAATTATATAATATTTTATTTTGATTTTACTCGTATTTTTTTTTATACTACACCTAACACATCCGTCGCCGTCCATGGCCACCTGCACTTCAAGTGTCGTAAGTGCGCTACCCGCCTTTGAGGGTGATGAGGGATGGGAGATGCCTGGAGGAAAAAGAAGATAAGGGCGGTGGGAGATGGGGGATGGGTTAGTTGGGCCCCCAAAAAATTTCGGGGAAATGCAACGCGCTTGCGTTACTTCACAAACGGTTTTCTGTAAAGCCGTGTCAGCCGGTCGTACTGGCCCATTCGTGACGCTCGCTCTGCCACTGTTAAATTGCGAACATTTCAATGTTCCAAATGGTTCAATTACTTAAACTTATGTAACACATTTATACTAAATGAAAATTAGTAGTAGATTTTTTGGTGCGTCAGCTTCCTAACTCTGCTCTAATAACATAAAATCAATATATTTCTAGTTTTAGAGACAGTAAAAAAGCTCTAAAATAAAAAAATATTTAAATAAATGGTCACAAAATTTAAAATACGATGGCACGAAAAATCTACTAACTTGACCATCTTTTCATTTAATTCTTACACAGTTTTTCGTTTTTTTTTTGTGATACACAAAACATACACACGAACGCTTACATTCTCGAACACATAAATACATACATATGGGAAATAATAAACAACCTGTGTGGTAAAGTTTGTAAGTCGGTAGATGAAGTAATAACTAAACATTTCAAAAGTGATACAAGATCAATTTGTAACAATTTTACATATGGATTCGATAAAGATATTAAAAATATTAATACAAATTGTACAATAAAGTAATTAGACCAACCGTGTAGTAGAAAACAACCAACTATTGCTATGAGACTTAAAAAAGCAACTAATGATGTCATATGCAAATTTACAAAATATTAACAAAAAAAAGAGTCCAGGTATTGACAACATACGGATTAAAGATTTATTATATGTGAGTGAGCAGATTATCCCTGTCATACACTTGATTAATGCATGTATATCCACGTCGCTTTATCCGAACCAACTAAAGGTAGGCATTGTTAGACCCATACATAAAAAAGGCTGTTACACGGAGGTTGATAATTTTGTGTAGCACGGATAAGATTATTGAGAAGTTCTTTGGACCCAAAATAATCTATTGCATAACGACTAATATGGTTTTCAAAAGGGACGAAATACTTCTCAACTACTAGCCAGATTTGTCAATGAGGTCAACCACCACTTAAATAACAAAGAACAGGTGCTAGCACTATTCATTAATTTTGCTAAAGCCTTTGACAAAACGTCAATATTGACAAACAATACCAAGTTGGAACAAATTGGAATACAAAGTCCTATGGAGTGGTTCCGTAACTACCATAAAAATAGGAAAACTATGGTCAAAGTATATGGATGTATCGTCAATTCTAGCACCTATAGAATATTTAATTTATGTTAGTGAAATGTGCAGTATATTCAAAGATGGCTCCGTATACCAATTTGCAGATGACACATGCCTAGTGACATATGGTAGGCACATCCAAGAGGCACAAACAATGATGCAAAGTAACTTCGATATAATGTGCAAATGGGCACACGATATGGGGCTGATCATTAATACTAATAAAACAAAACTACTACATATTAAATCCCCATACATTAAAATCAGTTTCAATCCTATAATAGTCGCTCATAATCATAAATGCATGCATAGTCAATCAACCACATGTTCATGTCTCCCACTGGAAAGTGTAAGCCAACATACATATCTAGGACTTTTGATAGACAGACATTTTAATTGGAAGCCACATGTAGAACACGTAAGTAATAAGCTAAGAGCGCTCCGTGCCAAATTTGCTATTATTAAGTACAAGCTACCATATAAAATCCTAAGGATGTTGTATGTATCACTAGGAGAATCAATAATAAGCTATGGTTGAAGTAGTTATGGTCGCACATACAAAACCAACCTAGATGCTATATACAAATTACAAATTAGGATAATTAAAACTATTGCACCAAACCACATAAGAAACAAATATAAAGGAGAAAAAAACGGTTTACTAAGACACTGCCAAATCATATCGGTTTTTAATAAAGTTAAAATGCAGGTAATATTGTACGAATACCATAACATCGAAAAAATTAAAATAAATATAGACCCAATAAGTTACGAAAATTATGTTACGTAAATAAATATGCACTACCTAAATGGAACAATGAATATGGTAGGAGGACGTGGGAATTCATGCTTCCTAATATACTTAACATAATTGGGGAAGAACTACACACAAAAATAACTTCAAATTATAAGAATTACAAGGCTTGTAAACGTGCAAGTAAATTGTCATATATTCTTCAAAACTAAGAATTGTAGCATTGGGCGATTGACTAGCGCTGCTATAAACCTTTAACAGGTTTAAAGCGCTTTTAGTGCATAAGCATAATAATGTAATTATTTTGAATAAATAAATAAAAAAAAACATACGCTCACGACTACATCCCCTGATGTCTTGTCTTGGGCAGAGATGCACCAAATCCACATTTTGCTAATTAGAATTTGGTCCCACTAATGTGATAGCGGACAAGCCTATTGACTGTATACATACTACCTGATAGATAACAGTCTCTTAGTCGCTGTTTACGACACCCACGGGAAGATATAAGGTGACTTTATTCTACTGCACCGCGAACCCCACAGCAAGACAAGAGAACACACAAATACTCTTATGAAATGTAGTCGATTTCGATATCGTTGGAACGTCATGCCTGTATACGCGTATACGCGTATAGGTTTAACTGTATACGCGTAAAGCTTTTACATGCGTTTTAATTCACAAAGTCAATAAACGTGAACACATAATTGAAAAAACAAAAACACAAATATTGAATAGCAATGCAAACCTAAATATTAATTTTTCAGGATCAGGATCTTATTAGCGCCTAATCAGATCTGTATCCCGATCGGTATATAATGGAAATCGATCGTGTGTCCCGTTATCAGAGAGGTCGGACATAGCGAAGATTACAAAAAATATTAATAACTAAGTTGCTTGGCGTTTCGAATAAATGGCGCTGTAGAGCTGTCACTGTGACACAGTATATATACACTGACGCCTGTATCTCTAGGGGGCACGCACGTTATAAACGCGTACATTTTTTTGGGTTACTATACCTATTCCTTTCCCACTAGACATTCTTATCCCACTTAAGGCAAGCTTTAAAACTAATTTGAATGAATTTGTAATATATTCAAGTGGAACGAGGTAAGAAGGGATTGACAAAAATATTGCTTATACCGCCTTCTAACCGTAAATCTTTGCTCATAAGCGTACGATGGTGTTTCATTTTAAATTAACACTTAATTTAACACTTGTATTTTATTACAAGTTATTTTCTGCTTTACGTCGTTCTAATGTGTTAAGTAATAAACTACAGTAGTAATAAAGTACAGTTAATTAAAAAGTCAATGATGTTAGAAGTCAAATTCCACAATTTGTTTTTGCCGTTCGCCATTCACTATAAAAGTTGTTAAAATAATTCTGATTTCTGATTCTGATCTTGCGTTGTAGCAAATACCAAAGAAAACGAACAATTGCAAAGTGACTTGGGGTTTTTTTTATTGCAATTAAAGTGCTGTAGTTGAAATATTCGTTAGGTTTTTAGTTAAAATATCCTAGCATATAAATATTTTCAATACACTATTAATAATAAATAGACTGATAGATAGATTTATTCTTTCAGGCAACTTTTAAATGGAGATTTTTTTTAAAATGATTTGCATCAACCTCTATTGGATCGCCTTCATTTCCTATAGAAGAATATATACAAAATATTATGGTTGAGAATGAAGCCACGATGTGCTTCTCACGCTTTTTAAGACAAAAGAAATAATGAGACTAAAAGATTTGGTTCACTGCACTTACGTAAATTTAACGAAATAGACATGACGATAACATCGCATATATACAGATAAAAAAGCATTGGAATAGTTTTGTTTTCTATTTACTCCACATTCGCATGACAGGAAAGTAAATTTTAATAAAAACTTAAAGTCAACGTGTACCTTTTTTTTATGCGATAGGGGGCAAACGAGCAGACGGGACACCTGATGGTAAGTGACTACCTCCGCCCATGGACACCCGCAACTCAAGGGTCACAAGTGCGTTGCCGGCCTTTTAGGTAGGAGTACGCTCTTTTCTTAAAGGTTTGAACGTCGTATCGGTTCGGAAACACGGCAGGCGACAATTTGTTCCATAAGCTGGTTGTGCGAGGCAAAAAGTTTCTGGAGTAGCGCACAGTGGTGGTGCCAATCGTCCAGGTGATGGGGATGGATATTTTGTCGCGTAGGACGATGGCGGAAACCAGCAGCCGGTATAAGTCCGAACAATTCCTCTGAACACTCCCCATGATACAAGCGATAGAGGATGCAGAGTGAAGCTACATCTCTACGCAACGCCAAGGTGTCAAGTCGATCAGAAATATCTTGGCAGTCAATGATGCGAGTCGCTCTCCGTTGAATGCGGTCAAGAGGGAGAAGTTGGTACTGGGGTGCACCTGCATAGAGATGAAAACAGTATTCCAGGTGCGGCCGAACCTGCGCTTTATAAATTTGCAGGCGGTGGGCCGGGGGAAAATACTGTCTCGATCTGTTTAGCACACCAAGCTTCTTCGAGGCTAATATTGCCTTACTCTCTAAGTGACCGCGAAACTGGACTTCGCTTGATATATCGACGCCAAGGATTCCGATACTGGCTGATGCAGTTAGGGAATTGCTCTCAAATTGAGGTGATACGACCAATGACATCTTTTTAGGGGTGAACGCGCAAACCTGTGTCTTCGTGGGGTTGAACTGGACTAGGTTAAGTCGACTCCAATCTGAAACTTTTGATAAAGAAGTTTCGATTTCAGACACAAGTTTGGATCGGCTTCCGATGACGTTTACCCGAGAAATGTTAGCGCCACCGGTGTAAAGGGCATCACTCGTGCTATCGTCTGCATAGCAATGGATGCTGCTAATCTGCAGCATGTCATTGATATGCAGAAGAAACAGCGTGGGTGATAGCACACAGCCTTGTGGGACACCAGAATTAACAGACTTGGAGTCGGAGCATGCACCGTCAACAACGACCTTGATGCTTCTATCTGTAAGAAAACTGGTGAGCCAATTGCACAGTTTCTCGGGAAGACCATAGGAAGGAAGCTTCGCAAGGAGCGCTTTGTGCCAGACCCGATCGAAGGCCTTCGCCACGTCCAAACTAACGGCCAACGCTTCCCCCTTGGTCTCTATCGCCTGTGCCCACCGGTGAGTCAAGTAAACGAGAAGATCACCAGCTGAACGAACCCGACGGAAGCCGTGTTGTCGATCATTGAAGAGCTAGTGGTCTTCTAAGTACCGGATTTTTCTTCTTTCTGAGGTTATTTTATTAAGATTTTTCATGTAAGTAAGAAGTACAGGTAATATTTTTGCCTTTAATATAAGAGTTCTTATCATGTATGGAAAAGGTCTATGTATGTATGTCTTTATGAAGCTCAACCTTTTTTTTTTTTTCAGGTAATAATAACTCAAGGGTTAAGTACAACTTCAAAACATTTTTAATTTTTAAAATTACATACCTTTCAGCTACTTCGTTAGCAAAAAGTACAGGTAACAACTTTGAATACAGTCATAGCACACGATTGGGTATAAAATATTATATCACGTAAACAAATGTTGCCTAGTTGCTTTATTTTAAATATGAGCATTTATCATATTCTTCTATCTCTAAGATCGATCTTCGATCTAAGATTGCCTTAGATCTGTTGTTATATCCCAACATAGTAAATGTGTATTAGCCGTGTGGTTGTCGTTAGAGTATAATATAGTTACCCCCTGCTTTACCATGGGTGTCGCAAAAGGCGATTAAGGAATCAGATAGTTTTCTATCAGACAGTACGTATACGGTTATACAGTGCGGTTGAGGGAAATTCTGATTGGCAACATGTGGGTGTTCTATACACCATTGCCTACCCCTTAGGGTTTTTTTTTTTATTGCGATAAAGGGCAAACGAGCAGACGGGGCACCACTGTAAGAAGTGCGTTGCCGACGTTTTAGGTGGGAGTACGTTCTTTTCTTGAAAGTATAAATGCGCCCAAAATATCACGACTAATCAAGATAAGGAAAGATTTGGCAAGAATACTAGCAAGGTGTGTCACACATTACTAGTATTCTTGTTAACCCCCCCCCCCACCCCCAGCTAAGCTAAAATGCTTGTGTTACAGGGGTAGGTTTACGACGGTAGTATAATGGGTTGGGTTTGAACCCGCGACCACTTGATCGCAAGTCCGACGCCTTAGCCATCACGCTACAGCCGCTATTATTACCAATTACCTGATTTGATTCACCCTGATACTTGAACTTGATTACAAGAAGGGAGGCTCCGATCCCTGTAGTGGGATGTTATATGGGCTGTTACTTACTTTTTACTTTTTTTTACCTAGTTTGATTACACCTCTCTAGTTCTTTTTTGATTTAAAATTAGGTAGGATTAAAATCGTGCTTTGATTTATTTGTGATAATAACTTATTATTCAAATATTAAAAGTAAATAAAACTATAAATCTTATCAGTTGTACTGTCATTCAGTATCCATCCCATCCAAATATAATTTCCTTTTTGTTTGTGAAATTCATTCGCCAAACATTCGCATCGTTTCTTGCGAATACGAATGCGAATGCGAATGTCAAAAAATGTGCGAATATTCGCAAAAGTAAATTATATTAAAAAGAAAAAGTATATTGAAAAGAAAAGTATATTATATTAAATTAAATTACACATATATCTATTATTTTTAAGTGTATTCCGTAATGATCTAAAATTAATATTAATGAAACACAAAGGAACTATAAGCGGGTAGCTAATCTGAGGGTACAATTAATTAATCGATAGATTGGAAAGCGACGTCTTCTACGGGATACACTTTTGTGGTATTGCAACAAAAGAGCACATTTGATAACCCTGCCCATTTCATAATTGGACCACTATTAGTCGAACTGCCAGCCGACAGCGTCATGTTCAGTAAATATTCCATACATAGGTACACGTGAAGCACAGGTAAACAGCTCGGACTTCCCGCTCAGTCACAGCCAGTTTGAGTTACAGGTGAAAGATAGTCTTTTCTTATGTTTAGACAGGCGCTTTCACTACCAAGGTTGTATGTAATAAAAGAATAGAATATTTAAAGATACAAGTATATGTATATATCAAAGAACAAGAAGGCGTGTTGCTCCAGACACTTCTTGTACTTTTTGTCTTGTTGTTGTCTGACTTTAGATATTAGATTCTGAATTCATTACATACATATGTATATACAGTTTTAATGAAAAGTAATTTGAAGTAAAATATAATTCCCCAAAGTAAATTTTAAATAACAAGTAATATATTTACAATAGAACTGTACGTTGTCGTAATTTTGTTATATTTTTGATTTGTATAAATGATTTATCAGCAGAATCATCACACTTTACTATCTTTCGTAATAAGTATGTTTATAATCTAAAATAAAGTAAACATACTACGAAACGGAAAGTTATTTTGATTTTTCTATATGTAGATATATCTAACCATTTGAGATAAGATAATTTCATTTGATATTGAGGGACTTAGGCCTGCAGTGACTTAGATGTCAATGATGATGATGATGACAGGGTCCAAATAAACGGACCGGTCACTGGACGGTAAGGGACTGATGGTGATGGTTAGTGATACCCAAAACTAAAGAAATAAAGCATTAAGGACTAACAAAAGTATTATATATTATTATATTATATTCTGTATATCAGGGGTGCTCAAACTTGAACTGCTGGCGATCTACCTCAATATTTTTAGACTACTTACGATCGACTTGAGAGGCTGCAAGTATGTGTGATGCAGGGTTGTCGTACATACACGATACACCCTACCTACCTAGGTAGGGTGTACCGTAGCATATATAGATATTAGCTTTCCGCACAATTTACATTATCTTAGTCAAGGTTTGGGTTAGGTTTACTTAAGTTCTTCTCTACAATATCAATGAAAAAACTCCTAGTTATTCAAAATTGCGAGTTTATTCGTTGTTACAAAACAAAAGAGTTACATATGGTGTTAAACTCAACTAAGGAGTGACTTTGGATCTTGAAGCGTGGCACTGCATGTCCTCAGCATACTTTTCATAAGATGGTGCGTAACCACTGAGTACCAATCGCAAGCATGATGACATATGATCGTCAGTTAGTCGATTGCGATATTTTGACTTAATTATCTTCATTTCAGAAAATGCAGACTCGCACAAGTAAGTTGACCCAAATATTGCCGTCAGTTGAAGGGCGATTTGCCTTAGATTCGGATATTTATCTTCAGATATAAAACACCAGAAATTTGTATCAGATGCTGTAGCTTTGAGATGTATATCTGATATAATCTGCACCAACTCATTTTCAACAGAACATGAGTTCATATTAAACTGACTTGCTACTTCAGTGGTTAATTCCTCAATGATTTTACATGAAAAAGGATAACTCATAAATGATGCTATATTTGCCAATTTACTGCAATCATAAAAACGCATTTCGAATTGTCCCAAAATATTTGATAATTCAGCCTCATACGTATCATAATTTAACTGAGGAATCCTTGCTTTCAAAGACGGAAAATGTTTCAGATCCTTTCTTTTCAGTTGATCTATCATAAGTTGCAATTTACTTTTGAATGCGTTTACTGCGCTAATCATCTCAATAATAGTTTTTCCTTTACCTTGAAGCACCAAGTTAATGGTGTTTAAGTGCATTGTGATGTCAGTCAAAAATGCCAAATCAGTCAGCCATTTTTCGTTTTTCAACATCTCAGTGTCATCACCTCTTTCGTCTAGAAAAGCTGTTATTTCGGGCAATAATTCTTGAAACCTTTCTAGGAATTTTCCGCGACTCAACCACCTGACGTCCGTGTGAAGAACTAAATCAGTGTGTTCAGCTGACTCCCTATCTTCCAACTGCAACTTAAAGAGCCGCCGTTGCAAGCTACGTGCACGGATGGAATTTACAATTTTTGTTGCAATGCCCATAATTTCCTCCGTGTTTAAAACTTTTGAACACAAAACTTGTTGATGTATAATGCAATGGAATGAAAAAAATTAAGGGAATTCTTCATTAGCTCGACACAATGCCACAAAACCGTTCTTGTTTCCAGTCATTGCTAGTGCTCCATCGATTGTAATGCACACTAATTTATATATTGGTAGCTTGTAGTTTTTTACAAAATTGATGAAAACGTCATATATATCTTCGCCACGGGTCTTCCCCTTCAGAGGAATGATTGTCAAAAATTCTTCCTTAGCCAACATGTCATTGAATACCATCCGAATAAAAATACACAGCTGGGCAGTGTCTGTCATATCGGTGGATTCGTCGAACTGTAAAGAAAAGTATGTACATTCCATGATATCATGTTTTAGTTTATCTGCGATGTCCTGACTCATGACTTCAATACGCCTTGTGACAGTCGGACGAGATAACTGAAGTTCTCTAATAGCAGACATGATTTCTGTTTTATTTTTAAAATCTCCAAATAAAGTCTCACCCTCTTCAATAAATGCTACCTTCACAACCGATCCATCTTCGAATGGTTTCTTGTGTTTCGCCAATATATGAGATATTTTAAATGACGCAATCGTAGCAGCTTTTGATTGTTTGGCTGGTCTTGTGAACATGGTTTGTTCTTTTTTCAAACAAGATATCAAATTACTTACTTTTCGTTTTCTTAATTCACTCTGTGGCGGAAAATCCTTTTCATAGTTTTTATGAACCGTTTTATGATGCCTCTCTAAGTTACCACGCTTAGGTATTGCAACTGACGAACGACAAATAACACAAATGCACTTATCCTTCACCATACAAAAGAAAAAATCTTCCTCCCAATCGTTATTAAAATAATACGTTTTAGATTTCTTCACTGCACTCATTTCGCACTATTTAATAATAAACTTTGTATCGACGTAGTATCGCCTTCAAGTTACAATTCAGAATGACTCCAATTCCTGCAGGCGCAACATTTATATCGGCGTGAACGAAAGTCTCGAATGTTCCCGTCAAACGCGCCGCCCGAAATGGTCTAGTACAGTCTAGTCTAGAAACAACGCGGCTTTTCTTTGACAAGTACCCCGCGTTCCTTTGATAAAGCCGCCTTTTGCCGCAAGCAGTGTTATTACGTAATAAATTTTTGTAGTTTAGTTACCTACTTATTAAAAAATTTTTTCTTCTCAAGATCTACTCAAAAAGCACTCGCGATCGACTGGTCGATCGCGATCGACCGTTTGAGCACCCCTGCTGTATATAATAGAAGCGGCAGCAGCGTAATGGCTAAGGAAAAAGACGTGCTCTAGTAGTTTCGAGTTCGATGCCGGGATTATAATTATGTTCTTAAAAATGTAGTAGATACATGAGTCATATTTTGAAAAAAAAATTCTAACCTAGCTAAAGGAAGACATTTTATTAAGAATTATTATAGTAATTATATATAACTTTTACTGGTCCTTGCAATTTCATACTCTGTTTATCATCAAAAATCTCGACCATACGAAGACAAATAAATACAGTCGTTTACCGAGAACTCCCTTTATCGTAAACAGAAAAACGCATTAGGTATGCTTGCCGAGAATGTGTTAATTACCCTTTTAAAATTGAGGGTATTAACGGCTAGTTGTTTGTTGCTCTCATATAGAAAATTCGTGTATAGTAAATATTTGAGTAATATCACGTCAATAGCCGTTTTTGAACAAAGGCGATACGTTATATGTTAATAGACTAAATTAAGTTTAATTTTTAATTTAAATATAACGTTTCAATTCAATTCAGGCTAACAGGCAGATTACATAAAATTACAAACAAGTGAAAATACACACACTCTTCATTTATTAACATACCCTGTCTGTAAAACATAGGGCGATGTGCCAAGTCTCATACCGTGTTTTTGTAACCTTGAGTGAGCAGTACGATGAATTGTATATATATGTGTATTGGTTGCTGATAAATATTTAATGAATGTAATCATGCCGTGTACTAATACCCTACGTTTGTCTGAAGGGAGTAAGTCCATCCATTGTATAAAAATGCAAGAATCATAAGGTTGTGCTTTAATCTCTTTAGAATAAAGCAATAGCAACAAAAGAAACACATATTTTTATTCTTAGTCAACATCAAACCTCAAACTTAGAGCAAACATGGGTTTTAGTATCTGTAAACTTATATGAGCTTGACTCTAACTGTGTAATATACTCGTAGTCTATCTGATATATCCATGTAACGGAATGTTTCAACTTGGTTTGTTATTTATTTCAAGACGCCTTATGCTCTGTGAAATTAATATACAAAAAAACTCAAGTTTAGCAAGATTCAATGCAGTCTTTCTACCGCTTAAAGTTTTGAAATCTATTTTTTTATCAATTTATTCACTGACAGTATTTTATATGACTGTGTCAATGTGAGAGATCTTTAGTTCTTTAATCATTAGAAATGTACTACTATTGATAATACAATTTACTATTGTCATTACTCCTTACATAACGTAGGACTTACTAACCTTTTTTCCAGTAACATATTAAATTGTTAATAAGAATTCCAAGTTATAATATATTTCATAACATAAGATACATTTATTACCAAAGTCAAATTCATTTATTTTCAATCAAATAATGGCACCAGTCTCTTATATTAATTTATGAGGGAAATCTCTAAGGAAAACCGTGGTTTAAATCGTCATGCATTTTATTATTTCTATAAATAGACCCGATAATAACATCAAAATGATCTGAGCTTATAACACAATGCAGTGACTGTTAATCAAGGTACAACCTTGGTTTCTGTTTGTAATTAGGTAGGTATTGTTGATTAGTACGCTTGATCGGCATGATAAACATGGAACGAATTCATTTGTTCTCTATTCATCAAACATTGTTTGAATTAGTGAGATCCTATAAAACTAATTAACTCTGTAGCAGATGTCAACCGGCGCGTTATACTAAATTTGAAACGTTAACACCGTAACTCACTAGCATGTACTGTCTACTGTGTATAGGAATACGTAAGATAGCGAATGTGGCGTTCACTGTCACGTTTTTAACAACAGTTAGTACGCTTCGACTCGCGTGGCAGCACAGAGCTCATCGCGTTCAATTTCGACCTCGCAGTTTGCGTAAATAACATCGCGTCAATTGTTTACTAATGAGTGCTACATTAACAGTGTAATTGAAGTGATTAAACATTTACTAATTCACATATAAAAATATTGAGTTTAATTTTTGATTTTGGGTAAGCATGATTTTTTTAAAAACAAAATGACACTTTATTGCTGAACCAATTAATTATTTTTTTCACTTTTGTAAAAAGTTTAATAATACAAGTCCTACTTTTGAACAAACAAATAATAACAAATGTTCTAAACCGTATAGCTTATTAGCATACTACCCTCCACAATAAATAGATAATAAATCATAAATCATCAAATTCATCAATCAAACCGAGAAGTAGAAAAAAGTGTCTTGCGGTGTCAAAAAACTGTGGGTTTATACGTTTCTCAACTTTCGCCGTACCGCGTGGCGTGCACTGTACTATGTTGATGTCAACGTTGGTAGGTATATACTTATACTTTTGCGTCATAATGACCATAGTCGGATAAACTCGGTGAAAGTGTGTCTATAGAATAAATTCTAGAAAAAGCAAAAAAACATTAGCCTACTTTTAATTTTGGCACATTTTCGTTTTCCAAACCACTTTTCATTCATATTATTTTGTTGAACGTTTTCTAAATTGCTGTTTATTTATTTCTCAAAAAATATTAACATTGACAAGTTAAAATGAAATTAATTTGGTAGGTACTTAACCCATAAATTTAATAGTTTCTTCATACGTTCATTCATACATACTTACAAGTACATTCATACCGTTATGTTTTTCATGTCATCGTTATTGGTTTTTGTAATAATTTTATATTAATTAACATTGAAAATATGTACATAATCATTAGTACGTTTGGTATTGAGTGTGACTTTAAATTTCTTGGAATAGTTATCAGCTTATATATACATTTATATGAGGTACTTGACAATAATCAACTCTATTTATACAAGTACAACTATTAAAAAAATATCAATCCCACTGCATTTTTATACTCCTCTCAATTTTTCTCGTTGACTGGTTCAAATGACATCTCACATGTCGACAATGAGAATAAACATAAAACATACATACGTACACACGAAAAACGTAACATTCCTTCTTGCGAGGGTAAAAAAAGTAATAAAATGAACTGATCCAGAATGCCATAAATATGACTAAAAGATGCAGTATAGTAAATATGCATCGCAGGCAGGCATTGGATGATTTCAACTATACTTATTTTAGTCAGACAGGCTCACGGGAACCAACAGTGAAGTGGTATGCCAGAATCGAATCAACTCACGTCGTAATGAACGTCGTACGTCAAAATGAAATAAACAAAAACTCTTATTTTGTTAAAATGTAATGTAGTATAAATATTTCAAGTCAGTTTATCAAATACTTTTTTTATTTGCGGTCACTAACCTACTGATTATGTGTAACATTACTTTCGAACTAAAGTAATTTATTTTTACTAAGTACTGTATAGTTTTGAAAAATCATTGACATCTCATTGACATTACAATAACCATTTACAATTAATAGTTTTTAAAGAATATTCCACAGTAATATATTATACTTATTTTACGACCTATTAATTAATTTTAACTATCTAACAAGTAACATACAATAAACAGATAATAATATATATAATATATCTAATTAATGTACTTTTACTTTATATCTAATAAATGTAATTTAATTCTTATGTAAATTATATGTACATCTGATCAGTTTCAATTCCTCTCATATACCACAGAGAATAATTGAAAATTAAAATCGTTCTTCCCACACTTTTTGAGTAAATAATTTTTTAAATATTTTTTTAAGAAGAACTATATTAATCTTCAATTATTCTCAATGTACATTATGACATTAAATTCTTATTGCATTGCATTAAAACCTTTCGTGCGTTACATTCATATTTTTTTAAATATACGGTCATACTCACGTGTGTATTTCGGGGATGCCCGACTAGTTTCGATCCCGCGAGACCGGAGACCTTTCTTAACGAGAAAGTCGTCCAGCCGCGAGGGTAAATACGTCAATTAAAAACGCGACCCTAAATACGTAACTAAAACCGTATATTTAAATAAATATAATTATACCGTGTTTAAAAATTTGTTTAATTCAGTCATTGTACAGCAATATATATACCTACTTTGTTATCGTTATTCTGATAATTCTTTGATTTATGATCTTCTTACGAAACATTACCCTATAGTGTGACTTTTACACCAGCCCTGTATTGAAGCGAATAGAACAAAAAAAGAACGATTGAAATTAATCATGCAGTTAATGAGTTTTAGTGTAACTAACGAACAGCCTTTCATTGATATACATATAATAATATGTATAAGAATATAATAAAGTTAAGGATATCATATATATATATATATATATATATCCATATTAAAAAGAGAGCTTCTTTAGTTTGTTCACGCTTTTTTCTCTGAAATTATTATTCAAATTTGATTTATTCTTTTTGTATTGGATATTGTATTTAATAGCCAATAATATAGGGCAAATCCCGCTACAATGCAAATCTTTAGGCACCAGGCTATTATAGAATATATAGGGAGTAACTTAAGGTAAAGTAATACCAACAACGTCTTTATCTTATATCTAACGTAACCTCAACCGTGTTCGTAATGATTGCTTTGAAGAATCATAAAAAATCAATTTATATGAACATTTTATCTTTAATTAATGTTCTTGGGTTTAATGATGTGCACTTCTAGATTATATATATGTATATGTTTCATACACATAACATCAGCATGATTTCCTAACATATGATTTCTTTCTACGTATGGTTAAAATTTAATTGTCAATACTACGCTACACACAAAATTTACGCTTCAACTATTTTGATTCGTAAAAAATTCTAAATAAAATTAATAACGGAAACGTATATGTACATAAAAATTCAATTTCAAATTTTCTTTGAATTTCTTATTATATTATAGATATATATTATAGACTGTTGTATATATTTTTTTCTTATAATATAGGTCAGACAGGTCACCTCATGTTAAGTGACAACCTCCATCCATCACCTGGGATAGAGGGGGATGCGGGGAGGGGAAAGAGGAGAGGGGGAGTTGCGAATCCGAAAATTCTTTACTAATTTCAGCGAAATGCAAGTTATCTCTTCACAACCGGCTTTCTGTGAGACCGTGGTATCGCACAGGTCAGGTTCTAAGCTTTAATCTATTGAATGTATATAAGCATTAAAAAAACGTGTGATCCTGTAAGAGCTATTGGTGACGCTGATAAGTGGGCGAATATTAATGGACCAGGGCCGCTAGCAATTATCAGTCTTTTAATGTAGGTCATGTTATGGCTCATTAAAACTAATTTTATAAAGTCCTACATTATTTATTTATACTGTTTGAGAATAGACATTGTGTGGTATAAATGTGTCCCCCCTTTATTTGCGTTACTACTACTGCTACTAACTAATTTACACTTTGCTGCCAGGTATTCGATAACATTATAGTTCAGCCTATTTTACCACTAATATCTGAGTATCCTAGGACCAGTGGCAATTCCTCCAATTAACCTAAATACTTAAAATAATACTTTACTGATACTCCCTTTAACACCTGTAGGCATCTTAATGTCATGATAAATAAATTATTTCAGATTAGCATGTAAGACACTTTTTTAGTTTGATATCCTACATAACATTCAGTAACCACTTCATTTCAAAGTTTTTGTATTATATTTATCTAAATAGTTGAGACTACGCTTTCGTCTAAAATGTACGTACACATAATGTGACGACAAATGACGACCGTAACCTTAATCTAGAAACAAAGACGTATATAAATCAATACATGATAATACGAGTGATAGCTACGTTTAAGTCAATGCCAGTAAACAAATGGAGTGTTAATGATGCACTTATTTCCTTATGTCTCATTTATATAACTTATCAAACTAAATGACGTCACAATTGTCATCAAGTATTATAATTGAAGTTTGTATATTTTTGCCTAATTTAATTTCAGCTTCTTCAGTTCTGTACAGTTCGTCAGTTAGAGGTATCTTTTCAAAATTAGGAAACAATGCTAATTTTTGACCCCCGTAGCACGAAAAAAAAGAGGAGCTTATAAATTTTACTTGTGTTTAAAGGTACCTGTGTGCCTTTGAATATTTGTATTACTTCACTTAATTTTTACCGGTAATTACATCCCCAGTTAATACAAATAGGAATGTGCAAAGTTGTGTTAATAGGGCTAAGTGTTTTCATTACCCACTGACAATTATTACCGTTTTATTGATATTTAGTTACGATTAGCAAACTTTACATAAACCTAAATTATTTAATTAGTTCCTATGTAGTTCTACCGCACAACACGCACTAGAAACCACTGACACTATTAAAGTTACTTGTTATTTATGTTAAGTACATGACATACCTTTTTATTGTTTAAATACACTTTTATAACCTTATTCATTAACCCCTTTAGTGACCTACAAACTTTGTTAGCCTTACTCGATATATAGGTAACGGCTTTGACGATAATAAGTATTCTATTTACAATAACAAAAATACTTAAAACTCACGAAGAAATGACATAGTTCTATGTGATATTCATCATTTGTATTGAGGAAATTATGAGCATAAAATATGTTTAGGTATACTGAATATTTATATTTACGGCATATTTATTCACGCTCAGTCGACAACATAATTAATAAATTATAGTATCAATCGAAGTCATTTATTCAAAACATAACTCAAGCAAGACCGAATAATATAAAATAAATAATTTCCGTTGATCCGGAATTACGAAATTTGGAAAAAATAATTAGACCCAATGATCATGTGGTGTGTTTTAGCTGTTTTATTTTAATTTTTAAGTGACACACAATTTCAAATTCTCTTGTTTCATAAAATTAAACTAATTATTCAGAAAGATAAAAAAGTGAATATTTTATCTATATTTACTTTTTTTTAATCGTATAAATATAAAATGACGAACGAAATTGGTCTATGGCATTTATAATGATATTCATTTTTATAATCTTTTTTTTTTGTGTCACAACTCAGTACCACGACTCCATAGGACCATAGGACTTGTTAATATTTTAACGGACGTTTTAAGGAAAACTGTTAACCTGTCAGTTATTTATAAATTACGTTAATTTACTAGAACATTGTGTTGTGAATACAAAATGTTATAAATACTTTACACATAGCTTCAAAAAATGTCAAAGTACTTACACAATACACATGACCATTACGTTATTGATACTTTGACTCTGAATAATTAAAATGTGGTAATTCTATGAAATCAATTATGGATCTTGCGATGTGTATATACCTGTTTCCGACCATAGTGGTTCAGTTCAGTTTCTTTAGATTTAGTTTTTAAAGAATATTTAGTCATCATAAAATGATTTGTGAATTTTTTTTTATTCAGTTTAGTTTTTAAATAATATTTAGGCATCATAAAATGATTTGTGATAAAATTCAAATCGGTAGAAGTCTCAAGATTTGATTTAAAGTAACAAAAATTACAACTTGTGTAAATAAAAACTTTTAAAAAGAAGTTATATGGAAATCACAACCTTGCCAATTGAATACTCATATTGCATATTATTCAAATATACGTACACAAAATTAGACCACTGACAATGCCATGACATGAGCTTATAAATGTATAAAAAATAAGTATAAGAGTACATTAAAATATACATACATCTATATAGTGTATCTACTTGACACGGCCGCTTTTCTATTACATATATATTTATTACCTATTTACCATTGTTAAGTGGTAACCGAGTAGTTTAGCATATTGCAAGATTAAGTAATACTAGCCACGTCAGTCTTAGGATGACTGACCATTCTTAACAGATTGAGACCCCTCCATTCATGGGAGAGCACATTTTAATTCGTCGTTCCTGGTAGCCATACAAACATCTATAGTATTTACTGGTAGTAGGAGCTCTAAAACAGTCCGACAACCTGGTCTAACTACAGAACTTCAATGTCGCCTAGTACTTGGGTTGTACCTGGGAGCATCCCTCCTAGGGTATACCCAGGTCTCTTGCAATAGACCCACTTGTGACGGAGCACCGTGTAGATTTTTTTGATTCTAGTCCCACAACCCACTTCACCGTCAGCTCCGATGAGGTAATGACCCGCTGCGGTTTCCATATGAAAAAGAAAGTACTTGGGTCGTGGAAGTCTAACTGCAGTTTCATAGTTACACTGAAGGCCGACCCTAACTTAGTTCGGAAAAGGTTCGGTGTATGATGATTTTTATTTACCACAAATGTTTGTTAATACAAATAGCATGAAAAACTTAAACTGTTTAAACTAGCCATTATTCAAACCTTAAATTAATACTTTTATACAAATCGGTTTTGCGTACCTACCAGGAATATTACTCCAAACGCTTGCGTCACGGACGCTGCCAGCGTTAACCGCAAATAGTTTTATATCTGCTATCACTGATTTGTGTAATGTAAAAACTCATATAATATAAATTAACTTTACATTTATGTATCAAAACAAAACATTAATGTACACAAAATATAATAAAAACTCAACCATAACGGACTCTCCAACAATATCTAATTTCTGAACAATGACTCATGGGTAACTTTCCAACGCGTCTTACATTCGAACAACACTGTGTTGATTTATCCACCAATGCTAAGAATACACCTGTATAAACTTTCTCTGATCACTAAATAAACGACGGACGCGCAGTTTAAAAGTGCCAATTACGTTGTTTTATTATTTTTTATGCCGTATTGTGTTTATTTAAAATAGCAGCAGAGGATGGCTATATTTTCATGTTTATTTGAACCATACACACATTTAAATTTTATAATTGTCTGATAAGGGCCATTAATAATTACTTCATAATAATATTAGTTCATAATAGTTAAAGGGCCTAGACTTTCCAACATCAGCCAGTTCGAGTTACAGGTATGCGATCCCGACTTGCTTGAGCTTTTTTTTTTTATACTATAGGGGGACAGACGAACAGACGGGTCACCTGATGGTAAGTGACAACTCTTGCTTGCAACTCAAGAGTCGCAAGTGCGCGTCCCGCCTTTGAGGGTGATGAGGGATGGGGTTGGCAGGGAGCGGAAAGAAGAGAGGAGGGATGAGGAGATGGGAAAGAGGAGAAAGGAGATGAGGGGAGAGAAAAGGGGGAGGGGGAATTGGGCCTCCGGAAACCTCACTTAATTCGGGGAAATGCAAAGCAAGCGTTACTTCACAACCGGTTTTCTGTGAGGCCGTGGTATCGCACCGGTCGAGCTGGCCCAATTGTGCCTAAGCATGGCTCTACCACTGAAGAAAGCTATTTCTTATCTCCCCAAGCAGTCCGTATATTTCCCTTTTCTTTCCTTCCTATTCTCTCTATCGAGTCAATATACTTAGAAATTTCCAGTCTAATTCCCAGAAGTGCCCGGATGACGGAAATAGGCTTGCCCCCTATTAGGGATCGTACCCATACTACGTGACCTGTTCATGGGGGGGTCTTTAAAAATACCACGCTTAGTCACAGGGGCGTGGTATAAGGTTTTCGTCACGTAGTCAATAATCTCTAGCAAAATCTCACGGAGCTATATTCAAAAAGTGAATAAAAGAAAAGAATACTTCTACTTTAGTCAATTAAGTTCCTGTTACAATATGTTTTGTCTTGCTGATAATACTATTTCACTTGTAGTAATAGGTATGCACGCATTCTGGACGTCACGCGGCTAGCGCCGTATTAATAAAGACAAACGTGAGCCAAAATATATTTATTAAACTTTCAATTTTAAAAAAATATTTAAACCATACTCCTTAACTACTACGTGAAAACTCGAAGGGGGGGTCGTCGTACCAAATACTACGAGTGGTCACCAAAAAGGGGGGGGTGGGTTAAAAAAATAAAAAATGGGTCACGTAGTATGGGTACGTTCCCTTACGTATATTGGACTAAATTATAATCGGCAAAATGTGGGCATTAATTACGCCTCGGGTAGACCCTTCGGGGCTACAGGCGTGAGTGTATGAATGTATAAAAATATCTTAAATGTTAGTCTTGTATTCATTTGTCTTCAACACGTGTGCATATTTTCTTGAAGTTGGTAAATTACGTTGAAAGATAATGCTAGGTATATGTAGGTATCCTTAAAATCACACTAAATGAATATTATAATGAAAAAGTCAAAGTCAAAGCATTTATTTCAAATAGGCCCAAAAGGCACTTTTAACCGTCAACATTAACATTTAAATAGAATTTATTCTAGTCGCCCCTTCCAAAATGTAGTTTCGTATGAAGAAGGATGGGCAGGAAACTCCACCGTTACTCTTTTAAAATGTTTTGTTTAAATAGAATCATTATATATAATTACTAGCGGACCCGACAGACGTTGTCCTGCATGATATTTCAAGCGATTAGGATCAATATAGATAAATAACCTAGATACCGACTGCAGCGCCATCTGCCGGGCTGATTTGTGAATCTAAACCATTCCCAGATCCCCTTGAACACTCACAAAAAATTTCATCAAAATCCGTCCAGTCGTTTGAGAGTAGTTCAGTGACATACACACTCACAGAAGAATTATATATATAAAGATAATTATGTGTGAAAATACAGTATGAAAAAAACAAAACAAAGATATCATTCTAGCCTACACATTTAACAGACTCCAATTTTATTGAATAATTATTATAATTCAGCATATATAATTTAAAAATGTGTGAAAATGCGTGTAGCGTGTACTAAGAGATAAAATATAAAAATTAAAATAACAGAAATATAAAAACTACTTTACAAGCCCATATTAAGCAATAAAAATATAATTGATAGTTATAGATAAAACAGGATAAGTGTATATAAAACACATTACTTTTTATCATCGTTTTTAAAGTACACAACACACATATTTTATTATATTTTATATTTTTATTTTAAAAGAAATATAGATAACGTATTCTTTTTTTTTTAAGTGCTATCTAACCGTAATATTTTCACTGCAATACAAATGAAATAATATTTAAATATTTATTTAAGGTACCAATGAACAGTGAAACTACTTTAAAATCACTATACATTAAAAAACAACTATTTAGTTATTGAAGCATAAAATATAGTTTTTTTTTTTATATGCGATAGGGGGCAAACGAGCAGACGGGTCACCTGATGGTAAATGACTACCGCCGCCCATGGACACCCGCAACTCAAGAGTCACAAGTGCGTTGCCGGCCTTTTAGGTAAGAGTACGCTCTTTTCTTGAAGGTTTGAAGGTCGTATCGGTTCGGAAATACGGCAGGTGACAATTTGTTCCATAAGCTGATTGTGCGAGGCAAAAAGCTTCTGTAGAAGCGCACAGTGGTGGAGTGCCAATCGTCCAGGTGATGGGGATGGATATTTTGTCGCGTAGGACGATGGCGGAAACCAGCAGCCGATATAAGTCAGAACAATTCCTCTGAACACTCCCCATGATACAAGCGATAGAGGATGCAGAGTGAACCTACATCTCTACGCAACGCCAAGGTGTCAAGTCGATCAGAAATATCTTGGCAGTCGATGATGCGAGTCGCTCTCCGTTGAATGCGGTCAAGAGGGAGAAGTTGGTACTGGGGTGCACCTGCATAGAGATGAGAACAGTATTCCATGTGCGGCCGAACCTGCGCCTTATAAAGTTGCAGGCGGTGGGCCGGAGTAAAATACTGTCTCGATCTGTTTAGCACACCAAGCTTCTTCAAGGCTAATATGGCCTTACTCTCTAAGTGACCGCGAAACTGGACTTCGCTTGATATATCGACGCCAAGGATTCCGATACTGGCTGATGCAGTTAGGGAAGTGCTCTCAAATTGAGGTGATACGACCAATGGCATCTTTTTAGCAGTGAACGCGCAAACCTGTGTCTTCGTGGGGTTAAACTGGACTTGGTTAAGTCTACCCCAATCTGAAACTTTTGATAAAGAAGTTTCGATTTCAGAAACAAGTTTGGATCGGTAGTCAAATCGTAGTAATATTATCCATCTTTATATATATATAATTCTTCTGTGAGTGTGTATGTCACTGAACTACTCTCAAACGACTGGACGGATTTTGATGAAATTTTTTGTGTGTGTTCAAGGGGATCTGGGAATGGTTTAGATTCACAAATCAGCCCGGCAGATGGCGCTGCAGTCGGTATCTAGGTTATTTATCTATATTGATCCTAATCGCTTGAAATATCATGCAGGACAATCATGCAGGACGTCTGTCGGGTCCGCTAGTATTATTATAATCTTGTAAAGACTTCTTGCTCTTCTGTCCTAATGAAAAATTTGCTGTGCCCAACATGGGTCCATAATTAACTCTACATTTATATTTAACACCTTATCAATGTAACTTATTATATTTCTTCACTCTCTTTATAATAACTTTACCTATCTATCTACATATCTAATATCTAGCTGGCATTATAATAAATTTACAAAACGATATTACAAATTCAGTAGTGATTTCCTATAGTATTATTAAAGAGAAAATATAATGGAAAGGAAGCATAGGGATATTGTTTATACGGAATGATTGGGGAGCGTAAGCAATACCTTCAGTAGGATAAGCACAGGGCACACCATGTAACTCGAACTAGCTTGAAGTGCCCGGAAGTCTGAGCCCTGGAAGATATTTACTAAACGTATTAATAAAATCAAAATCTAATAAAACGAGTAAAAGTCTAATCAATCTTAAATAAGTTACATTATTATTTATTTCTATTTAAATTGGTTTCAGCACACCCTTGGCCGTAGTGTTTCAATAAAACTTGTATTTATACAATGAATCTTATTATCTAACTAAGAAGTAAACATTATATTACGTAATCTGTAATAGCGAGTTTATAGAGACTTGTGTAGTTAATTGTATCATAATAAATTTGAACTGTTGATCTCCCATAACAATAAACAATTAACTTGTATAAGATCTGTAGTCAAGCGTATAATTTACAAGACGGACCGTTTCGACTCCAAGCAAGTTATGAATAATTTATGTATATCTTCAGTTGATGTCTCTGTATAGGAGTATAATTTTTATGCCGGCCGGCGCATTGTAGGACAAGGATATTAAAGCAATTAAAAGTATAGAGAAACTACTATTTGCAAACATAAGTAAATATTTTGTGAAGGGATAGCTCAAGTATGCTTTAAATGAATGCCCCTGAGTGCGGCTGTTAGATAACTAGGTACCTAGGAGTCCATTTCAATGCTCAACGGACATTACAACTGCCTAAAAGATAAACTCAAAAAATAAAGTCGTTATGTTTTGAATAATGTTATTTAACGGAGTGCTTAATATATGTGAAGAATGCTTTTTTTTTTTTTACGCTGGGAAATCCTCATGGACTATCCTCCGCCGGGGGCATCAGCGGAGGGGTGTGCCGGACTTGACCGGCTAAAACCACCACGGTGTTCCTTCCTCGCACCTGCTGCCGAGGGTTGTGACCTGGCACAAAATTTTAATTATTTGTGTTAAGTTTAACGTTAAGCCATTTATCTCAATTAAGAGGAACTTCTGTCTCACACTATTACATTTACAAAATATTTAGTTGTCTTTTCTACTAATTTTATGGGTTTCACTAATTTCGTTAAATATAAAAAAAATAGCGGATGTATTTTCTATATTAATTCAATTGTATGATATGACATCATGATGCTACAGTGAATGTCACCAAAACACCTTATGGTACATGCTTTATTATATGAAAATCAAGTTTTTAGATCTACCCTCGCTTACGAACAGGTTATCAGCTTACCTAAAATTGCAGAATATTGAAAGAGAATTCGAGTTCAACAAGTTGATAAAGAAAAATAAATACTTTTGCGTTAGCGATCTGTTTTATTTTAAGTGAATGGTCTTATTTTATTTTATTTTTTATAAACTAGTTTAAACTTGTACTAGTGCTTGAAAAGGGCCTGAGAAGGTGTTCATAACAACAAAACAAAGTTCGTTTCGTTATGGCTCTAGTTTCAAGATCAATATTACGATTAGAGAATGCTAATATGTTAGCTGGTTGCATGATAATAATAATGATATATTATGAATTTATAAAACACAAAATATTGCATTTTCTAGATTAAAATTAATCATAGTTTTTTTTTTATTGTTTGACTTTTGAATGTACAAAGTAATATAAGAATACAATTATTGGGTCCTGCGAAACAGTAGACTGTTTGTCAGTAGAATCAAAATTTTAATCTAATTATAGCTTTCTACTACATTTTCTGACAATTAAGGATAACTAGTATTTTTAATTCTTTTTTTTTCTCTATATACGATGATTAATAGGTATGAGTTATTTCGTCTATACCAGTGGTAAACTATTTTTTAACTGACTTCAGAAAGGAGAAGGTTCGGTTCATATTTTTTTGTGTATAGTATGTTACCCTATATATGTCAGGTATATTGACAGGTTAGTAAAAACAAAACAATCAAAATCACTTTTGGATTCATAATATTAGTCTGGCCAGGTTAGAAAGGATAGGTAGTTACAAAAATAATCACACACGTGGGCAAAAGCATGATAAGTAACCGTGTGTCATAATTTCATAATCGGCAATATTACAAAAAAAAATAAAAAAAAAACAATACTATACGTAGGTGAACTTGGGACATTAAAAAGCATCTTTTAATTATGAGCTTTAAAACGTATGTTAATTCTTATATTTATTTAAATATACGGTGTTACTCACGCGTGTACTTCGGGGATGCCCGACTAGTTTCGGTTCCGTATTAAATATTTAAATAAATAGGAATGTAAGTCACGAAAGTTTTTATTCTAATACATACTTATATTACTTTTATTTCGTAATAACAATAAAGTTTAGCGTGAAATATGCACTGATTTAGTTTCTAATAATTTTGTATTCAATAATGTACCTCATCGCCGTCCACTGTACCCGCTAGACGAGGTTTTCGTCCTTTTTCCAGAGTATTTAGTCCATTTTGAAAATACGTACTTAAATAAGCTAAGGACAAAAAGCTACAGTTAGTTGCTATTATGAAAAAAAAAACATGTGACACACTAGAGGAAGTACTTGCTGTCCGCATCCATTAATGATATTATTGAACAGTCGAGAATGTATTACAGTTATCAAGGTTAGAGGATGAAGAGTAAACAAAATGGTGATAAATCAAGTCACACAAACTATTGTTAGAAATTGTTAATTAGAAGGTCTAGCTATAAACAGATATCGTTGCGGAAGAAACTAGTACTTTGATAAGAATGATAAGACAGCAATAATGTCGCAATAACTGTAAAGGGTACAAATTTATCAAAACATCATTGTTCATTTGCATTACACATGGATTTCAAGCAGGATACTAGTTTCAGTGATTCTCTTGACATTTAGCAGATGTTTATGTAGATTCCATAAATAAAATTTCAAAAGTAACCGTTTTAAGATGATGCTTATCGGCAGCGTATCATAGTCATAAACAAGTCAAGAATGTAAAACAAAAATCAGAGACGGCAACATTGAAAATAGAAAGGTAGCATCATAGTGTATATTCATATTCAGCAATAAGTATTCAACATATTGCTGCCTAAATAAATACCATAATCATCAAATCTGGACAAAGGCCCCCCCCCCCGAACGAGCTCCAAGTGTCCCGGACTTGGGCAGACTGCATCCCTCGGTGATAGTCTGAGCAGAGCAGTGAGCTGAAAAAGCAATTTAAATTTTGATTATTATATATAATATTTATAAACTGTTAATTAGTATTTGAGATTCGATATCTGTGTCACATTGAGTCATTTTTTGGCAGCTTTTTTTTGTATTGTGATTTTAACACACTTCCGCTTCTAAACCCCAAAAGCCAATAGTGAATGAACAAAAAGTTATCAGAAGTCATGCTTGTCTTGTTTTGTCATTTTATTTTTTAATTTTTTCAGGTATGTATTAAACTCGTGCACGTGAAAATTATAATAAACCTACTATTGGCTCATGCACTTTTAAAAATGTACTGTCACGAATGATTATATTCTAACTTATAAACTTTAAAGAATAACAATAGTGCCCATATATCTATATGTTTTTTATCACATACACATAATATCACATACACATAATTATCTGACGCGTAAGCTAAATTATTGCTTTTCGGAATGATTATATTGAAAAACTTTTGGAAATCATAATTATGTATTATAAAATAATTACCCTCAGCAAATTCTACTCATAAACACCTTTTAATTTTGGTTTTTATTTACAGATACACGCCAATGGAGCACTCACCGCTTGCATTCGAAATTAAAATCGTAGACAGTTGAAAACGGTTCCTAAACAATCGAAAGACCAATAGTGTGAGCGAGAAATCAAAAATAGAAATTGAGAACAAGACTTGTTTGTGAAAGTGTTCGTGTTGAATCAAAGATGTCTCCGGGTGCGGAAGAGCTGACGATGTTAGGGGCGAACAATAACGTTTTGCCCTTAATACCCCGGGCTACAGTGGAACTTGAATTCAAAAATATAACATGTACTGTGAATACAATTGTGATAAGCAAGCTACGGTTCGGTAAGTATTTTAAATAACTTTTAGTACCTCCTAAATGCATGTTTGTCGCAATTCCACAAAACTCTACCGTATCCTTTTTTTTATAGTTTCGTAGAAGTTATGACGCGACGTTGTTTGGCTCTGGAATGTCATGGATCATTTTTTTTATCGCTAACGAGCCATGGCCTGTATGCTCGTTGGCTGTCCTTGACGCTAAGAATAAAATAAAGATATTAACTTTAGTATAGGTTCGTAATGCGTACCTATTGTTGTAGATCGTATGTAAAGTTATGTACTATTTTTGGTAATATATTAGTGATATTAAATACTACAGTATTTATTTATATTACATACGTAACCAATACGCGTGTTGTACCTTACTTGATAAGATAAAGGATAAATCTAACACCCTAATTAACATTATATTTTATTTACTTAAAATATTTTGTATTTTTTATTTTAAAAGACTAGGTAATGTGTAGATATATAATATGTTAATAACTGAGCATTATTATACTTATTACCACGGTTTTCAAAAAAATATCAAGCAAATATAATGAATGAGAAGAGTAGGGCTAACATATTTAATAATATTATAATTTTGTTATTTTATTGATAAAAGTCTTAGAGTTTTACTTTCAATTTTGATCTGTTGTATCGGCTATCCACTTGTTTTGGTCAAAACATGGATATACGAATAAGTGCCAAACACCTACATGTACAATATGTAAACACCTAGATGAAAGACAAAAAACCATGAGTAAAAAATAAAACTTGCATAAGCATGTACTGAATTCTAATAATTAAGTGTTTTACAAAAAAATATTTTTCAGTTAATGAATATGTAGCACTTAGCAATAGGCTGTTCTAGTAATCGGTGTGCGGTTTATTACTATCCATTTTATATTTATACCTTTTTGAAAATTATATATATATCACTATTTGCTAAAATATGCATTAGCATACAATGCATCAATATAATATGTAATGCTCATTAAGGTTACAAGTATATGCAGCAATTTCGACGTTTACTTTTATAACTAATAAAGTCGATTTTATTATTTGCGTGGCTATCATTAAAAAAATAAAAAATAAAATGACAATCCAAGATGGTTAGTTTGAGAGAATATTTGCAGTCGACGAAACGTAAACTTTGACAGATTATTTTAGAAATATCTATTAAGAATAGTATGATACTTATGCGATTATATTAATGTGTGCGCGTAATCTATTTTCGAGAATGTCGGTCATAAGGATACGGGGATAGCGTGTTACTATGCAATTATGTAATCTATCAATAGCGCCTCACGTCTGCATAAAATAATAAAGAAGACAATTTTTATGTGTCCAAATTATGCTACTACCAATTGTTTTACAAGTAGCTCAAAGAGATGATTTTGAAACATTTTTTTATGATTTTTCCAAACCTGAATGATATAAAAAGTAAAATGTAAAATGTTTATTTTTATAACATTTTATAATTTTATTTATGGTCGAGTATGGACTTAATACATAAAACTTCTTATCGTGTACCTTAAAAACGTGCCAACGAGTTGATAAAATGTAAATGTTTTAGATGTATTAGTTGAATGTAATCGTTTGGTTGGATTTACATACACCAATGTAAATATTTTCTAACCTAAAGGTGTAAGTGACACCCCTGCTACTAAGCACATAGACATGACAGGCTAACACCGCCACACAAGCTGAGCAAAACTGAGAGATCGGTATATGTTATGGGTCTATAAGTACATATTTAATAGACTGTCAGAGAGGATTAGACATGCACCTTCAACCCATAGCTTTAGATATAGAATTTAAAAATGGTTGCTGGAAATGTTTTACAAGTTTAGACAAATTTTATAAATTACCTAAATTGTAAAATATTACTTTAGCGTCTGACGGTGAGAGTAATTACATATTTTATAAATTAAACAAAATAATGGTAGAAATTCTTGCTATGTGTGATATTAATAGTTGTATACCATATTCTAAATTGTTATGATTGTTTTTGTTTGTTTTTTTAATGTATTGTTATTTTTATTATTAATTTAATGTAAATTATGCATTTCGTCATATGAAAAATTTTTTTTATAATAATGATTCACATTGTTAGTATAAAATTGATGATAGTAAGATAGGCTTTTAACACGCGTCAGCTATCACCTTTTTAATAGTATAATAAAAAATAATCTCTAATTTTATAATCAAAAAGTAGTAGAATAGTAAAATTAAAATGAATACAAAATTAAAATTCTAATTGGGATTATACATTGCATAGTTTATATTCGTATTAGCGTTGTATTTAGCGGGTGAGTCGGAGTATCGGAGGCCCGAACTCGTTTCCTATTTCTACTCCCCTATCCCCCCTCCCCCCCCTTATACTACTCAAATGCAGGCAGTGAACTTACAATCAGGTGTCCCGTCAGCTTCACGCGTTCAGCAAAATTCAGACTACCTGTAAACAGTTATGCGTTATAAATACTGAAGTTAGCTTTAGAAACTCCACCGTTCTCCGTTTGTGGAAAATATAAAATAGGTTTTTAGTGATATAATAAAATATGAGAGCTTTTTTATGATATTAAAAGATAAAATATTTTCCTTTCTCAAGTAATAAGTGTCACAAGATCCAGTATACATATGAAATGATTGTAAACTATAGTTTATCATTTAAACTTCTACCTACACCCTCTCAATGGTATTGGTTTTATTGATACCTTAAATTTTGTAATGCACACAAAAAGTTTGAAATACTAATATAAATGTGAAAGTGTTTGGTCTACCTTGTTACCTTTTCCCGCAAAATATTTATACGTTGAAAATATTTTATTTAACATCACAACTTACCCGGTAGGATATCAAATGGGCTACAATCATCTACGGCTAAAACAAATGTCATGCAATATTTACTTAACCGCGGGTGGCATCAAATATTACTATAATATTCTGTTATGCACATATTGTGTAGTAAATATTTTATATCAAATAGTGAAATGACCTTTATTATAGAATTATTACCTAATGGCCACTAACCTGTGCTCACACAGTATTAGAGCTAAGTATTTGTCGGTTGTCGCAATGTTATACATAGGTACTGCATAACACATAGAAGTATTTGCAATAAGTATGTCAAGGGACTAGAGAGATTTAATGAAGCAGGTGTAAGATAAGTTAGTAATATTATTTGGTGTAAACTTTGTCAAACTTGATATCATCATCATGCGGCAAAGCTACTCCTAAAATATACTTAGTAGTAATTATAGTCTATATTTCAGAATTATGCATTGTCCTCATATTCTCTTTAACCTTATATGGTACATACATTACGAGAAAACTAAAATTTATTTAATAAAGGGTTGGAGTTTCTTGCCTGTTCTTTTCTATAGGATCTACGTATTAGAATAGCCTCACGACTGACTGACTACTTACCTGTAATTGGTTTAATGGTAATAAATTTATATATTTTTCATAATTCAGTAATAAAGGTAAAAAAAAAAAGAATAGGGCCACCTCATCTCTTTTCGATAGTGTCTTACAAGGCGAGTAAGGGATCGGACTGTTACCTATCAGAGGGTATGTATACATACAGTCATACAGTGTTCGGTTGATGGTAATAGGCCTGCCCCATATACCTATGCTCACATATGTGTGTGTGTAGTGAATTAAATGAACATTAAATACATAAAAAAGGCTGCCCGGACTCTTGAGACCGATTTGTTTTTAGAGAATGCCTGATTATGGTTCAATATAATCAGTGTAATCCAATTTCAGTTACGACATTTAATATACACTTAAGCCAATGAATAAATTAAAATTCCCCAAAGGCTCTTGCACTAAAACAAGTTTCACCAAACTTGTTTACCTTATATTCATATAATGCATCTTGTATATCAATTGTTTCCCTTTAAACCAGTCAGCTTAAACAGATGATACAGTGCATTGCATTGCATACAGTTAAAAAAGTACGATTTTAAATCGTTATTTTATGAATCCACCATGAACGGATCCACAAATCTCTTCCTGTAGGTGTGGTAAAAGACGACTCAGTATGTATTGGACTGTTATCTGTCAGACATTATACAGTGTATATATGTATAAAGTGGCAAGTTGACGGCAATAGGCTTGCCCGCTACTACGTAGGGTTGATTATATTTAAATGACATGTGTGTGTAACGGTGTAATACTCGTATTACCATTAAATTGCATGTATGTACTAATTGGAGGATTTTAACATAAGAATTATTACATAGTTACAAATTGTATTTAATTATAAATATGTTTAGCGACACTTCTTTCTCGTATGATTGTTTATAACGCTAGTCTAATTAAAGGTAAAAATATGAGTCCATAAAAACACATTCTGTTATTAAAAAAATACAAACCTACAGCCTACCGTCGTGATAATGATAATCTGACAAATTATATAAGACTTCCTATATAAGAAGTTAATCTGTTGCTAATTAGTAATTGTATAAGGAAATAGTATTAATCATCTGCTTCTCCTTGTGATGACTTATGTCTCATTACTTATAATTAGGTACTAAGTACTTCCTCTATTATAACCGAAATTGCTTTAAGAATGTTAGTCTGAGATGTACCCTGTAAGTAAATTGGTATATTACTCAATAGCTAAATGAAAATTGTGTTATTTTCAATATCAACTATAGCCGGGATCTACACACACCTTTTTAGCCGGGATTTCTGTCACTGTATGCAGTACCCACATTTTCAGCCCATGGCAGTTGACCGTTCACTATATGACTATATACATACAGTCTGATAGGTAAAAGTCCGATCTCTTAGTCACCTTTTACGACACTATCGTGAACCACACGGCAATTTAAATTAAAATTTACTTTCTAATAAAGTGAGTTTTGTCATTTCGATAGGTTTGATTTTCATTTTTCAAGTTCTTTTGTTATCAAATTACGAAGAAGGGGTTAACCATTATAATAAACTGGCAAAATAATACTTAAGTTATATAATCAACAATTGACTAATCATCTGTTTATTTGAGTATGACATAGTATATCTGATATAATTATTTCTTACGTAACATGAAGGTATATTTATGTTATTGCTCAATCAGTTAGTTATCTTTTTTGGTTTAACTATGTGAGAAGTTATATTATGTAACTTTATGGTGACCTGATTACATATAAATAATTATAATTACTGAATTAATAAGTCAAGATTTTTTTTGTATTCAGAAATTGCTAAACGATATGTCTAAACAATATTTGTTATAAATTTAAAAATAGCATAAATAACATTATGGATATTATAAGTCCAGTGTACATACATACATACATGACGAAAAAAAAAATAAAAAACAATGATTTTTGATCGAAATTTGACTACCAACTGATCTCTAGCTTTCTCATTACACTTCTATCAATATCGTGTTGGTTTTAACTGTCACCGCGTCATCGTAAATTTGATTATAAATATTGTGGATGGTATTCTTTCTATGATATTTTTCAATTGTTATTTTATTTTTAAAGAATTTTCTAGATATTTTGAATAGAAATGTTTTAGCCTCATATGCAGAATAGAACAATAATGCGTAATAAAGACCTACCTTGCCAAATAAAATCCCTCACTAAAATATTACTGGTACGAGTAAATTTCATCATCATTTGATGGTTTTAATAACCCTACGCATGGAAGTACCGGTTTCGTGCTAGAATAATTGAATTTAAGTACCGGATGTTGCTTGTATTAAACAGAGGTTTTATGTAAATTATAAATTTAGTAATTGCGTAGTAGGGAAAGTATTCCTGCTAAGAAAATATTAACAGGAAACTCTATGAATCATCAATCTCATAACATTTTCAACACATCGTTTAATTATTACACTAGAATAAAAGTTTTAAGAGTCACTGATTAAAAAGATTTGCATTTTATTTCATGAAAAGCTAATTATCACACTTTTCTATTTTAAGCTTAATAGATCAATTATCATACTTTAAAAGAATTATTAATCATGATCATACACCGAAAAATATCTGGGAATATATTACTAAACTCCCATATTTTATTACATACATACACTCATGCCTGTATCCCCCAATGGTAATAAAAGATTAGGATATTGCCGCTACAGAACGATTGGGAGTTATCTAGGTCTTTACGTGTTTCTCCAACTGGCTGTTACCAGGCGGTCCGAACTTTCTACCCAATATTTTTGTAAAAGTGAATTAAAAAAAAAACTGGTGTCAATGACTTTAAATTTAAACCGCTATTACGATGTCCAGTTTATAAACTGCACAGCCGAGGTAAAGAAATATATACTAGAGAGTTTATCCTTAACGATTATGTGCTTACAAGATGACATATGACACAAGACTGCTATTTTTTTAGCCTTTTAAAGATACAACGCGATTGATGAAATTACATTATTAGATTTACTATTATAAAGATTTTGCTAAAAGTATTCATTGATATCAGTTATTTTTTTGCACAATGAATCCAAGGGGCTCCACATAAATGAAGACACGGCTTTTACATACAGACATAAATTATCTGTTATCGACACGAGCATGTACACTTGGACAGTCCTGAATAATCGATAAGCCTTGGCCAACTAACGATAAATAAGTAACGTCATCGTTTTGCGTAGGCGTGAGCCCCGAGACTTAATACATGATTGTAATGAAATTATTTTCTCGCAGATGTTATATTGTGATCGTATGAAGTACATAGTCAAATACATAAAGCAGTTGCTTCAGATGAATATTTGTCACAATCAGATAATACGCTTTACTAAGGTTCTCAAAATAAGGAAATATTACAATTTCGAGACCATGACAATAGTACAAAACTAAAGCTATACCGTATTTAATTTAACTTATAAAGCAGACGCTGGCAATTGTCCAATTGAGCTGATGAAAATAAACCAATTGGCTATTATACAAATGCATCACATTGATTGCAATGATACAGGAATGTAAAATCAAACGGTAAATTCAATTCAATGTTTCCGCCAATTTAATCCAATTACTAACTAAAACTTCAGAAATCGCATTAATTGAAGTTTATTTGTCTTCACCTCGAAAATCTTTATATTAAATTCATATAGGAGTGAACAGCAGAAGTAGTAATCTAAGTACTATTTATTTAATCTGAACTCTCTGTTATCAATTATCAATTATCAAATACCACTTCACATCACCCGAGCTGACAGTGAGGTGGTATGTCGGACTCCGATATCTAGATCTAGATATTTGGATATCTATGCAAATAAAATAATTACAAATAATATTCCAGTGATTGGGTTTCCGTCAGTGGTCATGCCCTTAACCTTCATCTTACTATATAATTTAGTACAACGGTTTTAGAGTTTTAGCCTTGTATTCATTTATTATGTTGACTCAAGACAAAATTATCAAAATATTAACAAACTCAACATATAGTTCGTGATAATTAAAATTAAAAGATATATTAAAATAATTCAAAAAAACGATATTGTAGTTTTTTTTACATATTTAACTGATTTGAGTTGCAAAATTATTTTTAACACATTCTATTGAATACGTGTTTTACTTTCTTTTGTCATATTCTTATTTCTATCTGTGTACATATGTGTTTTAACTATAAACACTAAAATATTTACTTGACTGCTAAGGTTTTATTTTTAAATAATGATCTTCCAACGTATAAACAGAAGAAGTAAACGGTTTCGCCTCTTTTCTAAGTAACACACCAAAATAAATTATCACATGATTTCACAACTCTATAGTAGTTTCCATAGCTTGTAACGATATTTGTTGATTAAAACCTTGGCCTATCGAACTCATTTCCTTGTTCCTCTTTGTAGTATCTTATCATAAAGGACAACATATACTTTAAGGTTCAAAACGTCAACTAAAATATATATATATAAATATATATATATAAATATACATATATATGTATATATATATGAAAAGGTAACTGCACAATTACTTGAAACTATTAAATTAAAACGACTAATTGTAAACACGAGAAGTTACTTATAGGTGGTGAAACTCTGCGTTGTATTCACTGCGGCAATCCTTAGGGTTGCAGCGTGATAGTACCTATATGCTTTCTTAATAAACGACTACATAATTCAAAAATATTTTTTGAATTCGACTTAGTAGTGCCTGAAATTAAGGCGTGCAAACAAACATACTCTGCCTCTTCATAATATTAATTAACTACAGAAAAGTATACATATATTTTTGTACCTTGCACTCTACTGAGTATGCAGGTAGTGTAGCCAAGAAAGTACGCTTGCAACATAACAGCATTATCTACTAAATAAAACTACCTACCAAGTAAATTTTATCACCTACTTGGATGGCCGCTGCTCTTTAAGATCATAACCTTGCTCTAGGAGTTTATTTATGACAATATATATATAGTGTGTTATTGAAGTATTACATATTGCTAATTCTATATAGTACAGTGTCGATACTTATTTTACTACAAGAATAGTGACTGTCTTCACGGTGGTATGTAAATAAGAAGTAGCCTATATCCTGCTGTTTTAAGTATTACCATAAAATGCTTCATTGAAATCAATTCAGCCGTTTAGGAAAAGGTAACAGACAGAAAAATAGATGTTGTTACTCTTGCATTTTTTAGGAAACTAGCGATCCGCCCCGGCTTTACACGGGAGCCATTCAAATACAAATGCGGTGTCAGTGTGGAGCGATTAATAATATTTTTATAGGAGATAAGCATAATGTCAACGCAGACTTTTTTGAGTTCGCGTTATAAGTATGCGAGCCTGACCTGCTTGAGCTGTTGTTTATACTCCCCAATCCATCTATATAAGCTATATCAATTTTCTTACCTTTCTATCCTCCTTTTTCTGTCAATATATTCCAAATTTTGCCATATTATTCCCAAAGTGCCAGGATGATGGCAGTAGGCTTGCCCCCTACTGTGTTAATAGGATTATATCATTAACCGCACAATGTGGACCTTAATTACGTTTCTGCTTTTTTCTTCTAGGACACAGGCTTGAGTGTATGTATGTCATACTCAATAAATAACTACTACCTATTTACTTTTTGTAATCATAGTTGTATGTATGCCTTTGTATATAGTAAGGTTATATCTGTTAATTAGAACATTTTATCAGTCAGTTGTCGACCTTCACTAGATAACTTATTCGGTTACACTCTAGCTCAGATATAAAAACGTGCTGCTTGCCCAACGGTTATATAAGGTTATCTAATGGCACTAGAGTTCTGCAGAAAGAAATTCGTTGACGTAACGTTTTCTATAGCTACTTGCGTCTGTTGCGCAATGTGGTCTTGACTAAGGCCTATTAACACCGTTTTCTTAAATCAATCGGATTTGAGAAGTGTTTCGGTGTGACGCTGCGCTTGTGTTATATAACCAATAGTTTAACATGCACATATGTTGTTACATCGATCAGGATATTCAGTACATACAAAATAATTTTTGGTTTAGCAGGCACACGTGTTCATCTTAAACAGCCGTTAAGTCCTACTAGAATATAACATGAAGTATATTTTCTAATACTTTTTTCGAACGATAATGACATGATTGTATCTAAAAAAGTTTATATTTAAAAAGAGTTATAAGATATGAGTTATCCTGAAGTTAAAAAAATAAATATGTATCTCCAAGAAACCATTCTTTTGTGTGTTATTGAAAGAGATACATATTTATTTTTTTAACTTCAGGATAACTGAAGTTAAAAAAATAAATATGTATCTCTTTCAATAACACACAAAAGAATGGTTTCTTTAACGTATTTACATACTGCATATTTTGAACAAGAAACTCTCTTAAACACCTTCAATGATGATGGCAGATTACAACAGCGGTGAGTAAATATGTATACTCATGTGACTGAAGTGGGTCATATGGAGAAGATTCTTTGTGTGATTACATCACTTCAATTTGGGATGTTAACACAAGTTTTATAATTTTACAAAGTTTTATTTAAGAGGATGAATGACCAGCTTTCGTTAAACTTCCGCATTGCTCAGGTATTAAATATTTTCGTTAACAAAATATTTTAAAACATATTATAAATGGTTTGTTTCATTGGCTATTTATTTGGTTTTAATGAGCTTTGATTTATATTCTTATATAAACCAAAGCTCAATTAAACCAAATAAATGCTGAAGAAGGTATGTAGAAGTCTTTGTTCAAATCAAGCCAATAATTTTTTTTTTTTGACATTTATAATAAAATAATTAAAATATGTTGAATAACGTGGATCTTGTGTGAACACAGATTTAATAAGACTATAAATTATGATTTACTACTTGACAAAATAAAAATCGATATGAACTTACTTGAACCAACCTTTACCATGTTTACAAACCATGAAATGGTAAACATACACACGCAATGAATTATTTTAGTTAACAGCAACATATTTCTTACACTCTAGTATTTTAAGTATTCCTTTGAAACCTTCAAGAAAAGAGCGTATTTCTACATAAAAGGCCGGCGGCAGCAGTCACTTACCATCAGATGACCCGTCTGCCGGTTTGCCCCATCCCATAAAAAAGTAATCCTAAGTATTCGATAATAATAGTAGCTAGCCCTTTTACTAGAGGTTTTGTAAATATTTATAAACACAAATTTTATGAATGGCGACCTAAATCAAGTACTTTTACAGACTTTTTTTGACTTGCTGACTACGTTGCTACAGTCACGTAATAGCAGAGTAGATGTCGTTCAACCTGACTCAGAATGTTTTCTAAGTATTAATTATATGTTTACTAATACATAACTTTGTCCCTAATACATATTATAACTCATTTAATGTTTATAATATACCATCGGATACCTGGCATCTGCCTAATGTATGCTGCATTGTTTTAGTCGTCTTAAACCATCTTCGCCTTTCTAATGAAACCGGTTTGCGGCACCTCGATTGGTTGGTTTCAAAGGATGGACATAGGGAGAAACAATTTTTATGTTTTAAAAGTATATATTAGGTTCAGGATACTTATTTTTACTGTTACATCACGCTGTGAGACTTGGATCGTTTTGGAAATGAATGTTAGTACTAAAAATACACTATGTCATTCAATATTAAACGTATAAAAAAGTATTTCAAGTTCGGTTAGAACTCTCGAACTTGCCTCATCGGCCGGTTCGAGTAAAATGTTATGCGACCCTGGCCTGGCTTGAGCTTTTCACACTGCTCTATCCATCCGTATAGTTTCTTTCCCTTGCTCACTCAATATACTAACAGATTTTCTTTTAAATTCTCAAAGTGACCGAGTGACGACTATAGGCTTGCAACCCTTTTAAGTGCGACTAAATTATATTTCGCAAAATGAGGGCGTTCCATACGCCTCTGCCTACCCCTTTGGGATACAGGCTTGAGTGCATGTATGTGTGCATGTATTATTGAAATAATTATCACTATCTTAAATCTTAAAAGTCAATTGTCCTGGTGGTGGTGGTCTTGGTTTAACTATAAAAGTCTCTGCAATACGATCTTACGATAGCCACTGAATATTTTTGTGTGTGTGTGTGTGAGTGGCATCAAAATTAAAGAATATTATATACCAATCCTATTACTTTCCATTACATTTAAAGTCTTTGATAGATTGCAATGGACGTTGTGAAAGGAAACGTTCTAAGTACGGCTACATAGTTTTAATTTTAGTAGGTAGGGACTTTTATTCAAAAACTCCCACGATACGTGATATTAGGGACTACGTTTATTTGTAGGGATCGGCCTTCGGACTTAGAAGTCAGCCCGGTTGGTAGTTACCCGCTTATTACGTGAGAAGACTGAATAATGGTCGGCAAGATGTCAGTATTTAATCGCCTCTTCCTTCCCCTTCGAGGATACATTGGTATGTGCATGAATATAACATATAATGTATTAGTTAAAATTATATTAGAGCTCGTGAATCTTGCACTGTTTGTTATTTACTTTATGTTAATACCTAAACCTTTAGAGTGTAGATACGCACCTTAACTATGATGGATCCTCTGAAGGAGCCAGAGTATATGTAACCATTAATATAAGTTATTTACCGATCACTTCCTGATTGGAACAACGTGGTAGTGTGTCTACAACAGTTGAAACACGTACGCATCAACCGACAATCAATTTTAGCACTTCATAAATTATTTATTAGGTGTTATAGACACTTCTTGTCTTTATAGATTACTGTTTACATGGTGGATGTTATGGCTTCATGTATAACTGTGAATGTACTGTGGACTGGTTACATGATACTTGTTTATAAGTTTTCAAGATTTTAAGAGATATTATCTGAAAAGGTTTGAAAATATAAGTAGAAAATTATTTATATTCTATACAAGAATAACATAAAGAGGGTAGAGAGGTTAAAAAAAGGGTGTTGGTTTAAATAATATGAGATCTGCCAGGTGCCTAGTTTTGGTCTAAAATTATTTAAATTAATTGCTTTACAATTTTGTTAACGTTTCTAATTCCAATTAGCATAGTCAGCATGGGCATCCTCCAGGATACGAAACTAGAACATATGTACATTAAACATTTACTATTAACAGTCATCGGTCATTTTATACGCATTCACAATAGCTATTGAACAAGCTCATAAAATTAAGCATCAAATTAGACTTAAAACAATAACAGATTCGTATTTTTTTCATGTTTGTTATTGTTTTTAAACGATAAACAAAACTTCAAAGTAAAATGATCGAAGGTCATACGAAACAAAATAACTATTTTATACAATTTTCTACAGAATATAACGTCTGACGTTAAGTCAAGAGGACCTAATTGGACTTAGGAGTCAATAAGCGCATCTATTATTTCATACTTATAAAAGTTCTAACTATTTGAAATTTGTGGACAGCCTTGCACAAATAAAATGACTGTGAAATGATTCAGCTGTAGGAACTGAAAGTATAACATAAGTAAGTAAACCGTTTTTCCTTGTTATGATAATTAAAAGAACAAGTTTTATTATAGATCGAGAAACGTATTTTAGACAATATTGAAATATTACACAGTATGACTTTGTAAACTAACTATCCCTCAAGATGGACAAAATAACAAAGTCATAAGAGATTTTAGTCAGCAGGAGTTTTTTTCTAGCAACATTGCTCAACGTTAGATATTTAAAAAAAAAATATTATCTGATATGATGATGATAATGATAGTTTCTTTGATGTAAAATAATATATATATTAAAATTGTCATTAGGATGCGTATCCTTGGCGCCGAAGAAATAAAACCAGACTTGCTAATTACTGACACTACCTTCTTAATAGTCTCCATAGTCATTCTAACTAATTCGGATTGCTTATAGTTCTGCTTGAATGTCAGACAACACTTTGTTGCAAAAAGGCGACTCACCGAAAAATATATATGATAAGTATAGTAGACTTCATAAACATGCTGAATAAGTTTCGAGAATCTGTAGACATATTAAAAAAAAAAGTATGAGATCTAACCCGCAACACCAAAATACTGTTCCATGGAGTCTGATAAGTACTTACTTACTTATTACCGCGGGGATCTTAAAATTAGTTGAGTAGGTATATCAACTGCACGTAAACGGTTTAATTAAATTAAATATTTTGCTCAGTCCTGTTGTTGCCCTCAGTTCACAAATCATATAGTAGTTACTCTACGAGGTTGACATGTTTCTAGTAAATAGTAAATAAATATTAAGCACTTTAATAACACACTAAAACGATTCTGTGTGATGTTTAATAAGTAGTAAACTTAATAATTTCCTCATGAGTTTAAAGAATTTAACAATATTTTTAAAAAGCTTCTGGTAATGCCGAAAACTGGTGTGTAAGTTAAAACATAATACACGTTAAAAGGTAGATATCATTTATAAAGCTTATAGGTATAAAATATATTCGTTTTGTTGACAGTTAAAACAAAAAATATTCATAAAATTATGCAATAGTACTTTTTTAAAACTTTATATTATAATGTACAAATAAGTACTGCTTTTAAATATTTGTTTACTCAATTTATTTTTATGCTACTTCTCTATAATACAAAGAATCTGTTCGTGAAAGAACACAGTGTTAAAACTGGGAATTATATTAATTCTTGACTTTAATGATTGAAGTGGTAGTAATATATCAATAAATGAAGACACTATCTTATGTTTATGAACATAAGACTGTCTCCTCCACCCCACCTCATTCGCATGTGAATGGTTCATTGTATCAAGGCAAATCGACTTACAACGTCTGTTTAGCTTTAATTTCCTGCAATAACAGGCTACTTTAAGTAATGTTCAATATCGTTCTGTTACGAAATGGATTTCATTATTTGATTGTGGATCATTAGAGCATGCAGTAATGTAAATAGAACAATATACTTCTGTTTAGTGTACGCTCTGATAACTAGATTGATTATATATTTTAGTTGTATGTACCATTAAATAGTTTGCATCGTTAATAGAATTAAAATTAACTGAGTGAACATGAAACAAAGCTGTCGTTAGTGTCATTAGTTCATTACTCATTGTTTTCTTTAAAAATAATGAAAATAACTGAAGAAAATGTTATGTTTGATATAAGATATATGTTATTTTGCTATAATAAAATATGTATATATCCCGTAAATAATATTCCCTTCCTTACACTGACTTCAGTTCTTGCCTACCTTTTCCTTCACACGTACGCCGAGTTTTCAAATAACCTAAGAGCGGGGTTGACGACAAAAGTCTAACCCTTACGTAGGAATGACTAAATAATATTTGGCAAAATGAGGGTGTATGGCCTTCGGAGATACAGCGTTCTTTCAAAGACGAATAAGAAGGTTATTATTCTATTTACTTAATCATACTTACAAAAAAAAAGACATTTCTATAGACAAGTTTTCCCACGTTAACCAGAAAAACACGCTCGGAGCACTCACTCACTCAGATAAGCGCTTGTTTTTTGATAGTTAGTAACCAATTATTACTTCTAACACTTAATTTTTATAAAGGATTGGCTTGTTATCTTTATTTTATTAAACTTTTAAAACCACAACCATTTATGTAAATCATGTAAATTGTCACTTCCATATCTATTACCATTTAGCTATCCTCATCGGTTGGTTTTGATGGCGGCAAAAGAAATGTTAGATAATTCGTATCCTATATAAATGCAGTATTACCGACCTTCGATTTCTATTCATCAGTTTCAGATATATGTTTCTCGTCTCCGATTGAGCAGAAAATCGTACATTACATGCAACACCAGGCGAATAATTTACGCATATAATAACATCAAAATGTTACATACCGTAACCTTCAATCTAACCGTCAAATTCTCTGTCAGGTTTATTTATTTTTCATAAAACACAGTGCAGACGCATTAATTTTGACCCAATAACATATTTCGATAAAATCTTAATGTAAAGTCGTACTAAGTAGTTGATACGAGGCAAGATCAGAGCTTCACAAGTGTAAATTGCGAATAAATTAATATCAAAGGTCATGCAAAGACTCACGTGGAAGAAAGTAGCACAGTGTAGAAAACTTATGTTTTAAAACATTGGTTTCTCTTAAAGGTTAATTTCTGTAAGGTGCACTGCAGTCGTGTTCATTATCGCAGTAACATGTTGCGTGCAAAGCCAATGGATATACAAATTATCCAGTTCAAGTAGAGTCGGTGATCATAAACAACGATAGAATGTTCCAAATCACATACACGTTGGTCCAATATCTATTATTAAAGCTTTCATTATGTTAATTGGCGTATCGAATAATCGTCATGTGATGGTATTTCATAGGCGATTCTATATTCGATTTATTAGTAATTAAAAACCTTGTTTCGATCATCGTAAATGAATGTTCATATATACATTACATATCATCTGTAAAATGAATCTTTTTTGATAGACATCCTTTACTAAACTGTGTTGTTCTGTATTACAAAATGTAGTTAGTGGTGATCATTGTCCCATTGTATTGAAATTCAGTCGGGACTTCTATGTCAGTTTTGATTTTTAGTTAGCTCTGTATTTATTGATTGACAAGGCCAGAAACTCTACAGAGTGACAATTCAAGGAATACTCAATAATCCAATAAATATACGGTCGTATGTCAACCGCCAGGCGATCTCCAGTATGTATTTTATTGATACATAGTGCATACACAGTTACTAATTCCGTCTGAACCATGTACTTTTAGTTATTAATTGTAGTAAATTAATTAAAGGATTTGTGAACTCGGTTTTGGCTTTATGTATATTTGCATTATATTTTTGAATATGAGTGCTAGGCTCAAATATATCAAAAGTCTTACAAACGATCTCACAACGAGAGTATACTGAGTGTCACTCGTCGACTTCGACTTGGATGCACTGTGAATTTGAATAAGTTGAACAACTTCCGCTAATAACAGTACATAATTTTAGTATATACACAAGAATGTCTAATGAATACCTATCAATGGTAACGTATTATTTTGAGCCTTCTCAAGCTAATTTGTGTCGCATGACCTAGTCTTTTTAATCTTAAAGTCCTTTTAATTACTGATGATAATTAGTCCAGCAGAAGTTATATTTATGTCAAATTGCACACAATGAGACTTGATCGTCATACCATTAGGTTTCGTGACCATTATTAGCAAGTAAAACTTTAGTCTATGATGAATAGCTAAAACGTGATCAGCATGACAATGGCGGTTACCACGCCATTGTATTCAATTACGTGTCTGGCCGCTTTACTTCGACAGTAGGTATGTAATTAGATGTCATGTCAGATTTTCAAAATATTTAGTTACTAACTCAAAGAGTTCATACTAATTTTTAAAGTTTTTTCAATAACTATAAATTATAATAATCATAAAGTGGTACAAATTATATGCTTATATTCAAGAAATATTCTTTCACTTTTTAATTCATAGTAGTATAAAACGGTACACAATGAAACTACAATTTAATCAGTTGCCAGTAGGCAAATACAGAACAGATGGCTCTTTAATATAACTAGCTACATCACAATAGGAAATATTCAGTAATGGACTTTAGTTGTAACTAGTACAGGCAATGTGTCAGGCATATATTTATAATCATAATGTATGCAATGATAAATATATTTAACTACGGTTTCAGTGTTGCTGCATTCTTGTACATTGTTTATATATTAGAAACTGATTCACTCATATGTATTTTAATAGTGTTAAATCAAAAGAAGTATTGTAACCTTAGTAATGAATAATTAAACAAGTTTAATTTACAATACCTTATAACCATTCATAAGTAGCTGACCGTCGTTTTACCAAAAGCTCTAATAGCTTCTAGCTGTGGCATTCGTAAAAAAACGGCAAGTTTATTTTCACAAGAACTTACCTTGGTTTTCAAAAAAATATTTATAAAGAAAATAGCCGAATTAATTAGCCGAAAAAAATAGTCAAACCGTTATCCGAGTTCTGTGCTTAGCAATAGCATCAAAAGTCACTCAATTCGTTTATATATAATATAATCCCATTTGCATTTCCCCGAGTGAGGCTTCCAGAGGCCCAACTCCCCTCTCCTCTTTCCTCTCCCAACATCCCCTCTGTCCTCTTTCCTATCTCATCATCCCCCGTCTCTTCTTTCCCTTCCCCGTATCTCCCTATCCCTTACGACTCTTACGATTTGAGTTGCAGGTGTCCATGGACGGAGGTCTTTACTTACCATCAGGTGACCCTTCTGTTCGTCTGTTCGCCTATAGTGTAAATATATATATATATATATGTATATATTATACAAATATTATTAACATAGTTATATTATCATATCGTGACTACTCTATCTGATGGTTGCGACATAAATACACAAATTAAACTTTGCTGTTTAATGTTATACACAAAAGTTGAACAATCGAAAGATATTTTTAATGTATGTATGTATGTATATATAACGAAGACTCGACGCATACAATTATTATTGGAACAATACCAGGATCACGGAGTTCAATGTCAGCGGCGCGCTTAGGTCATCATTCATTCGAGTTCAATATTATATATTTGTTTTTGATGGATATCTATTTCAACCAGACCCGCGACTTGCTACATTTCTCTTTCAATTGCTCTTGTCCAATTCACTTGGCCTTAAATACGTAAGTAAGATTTTAAAGAACATCAATAGACAATAAGTCATTATTAAAATACAATGAACGGAAACCCATACAAATCAGTAGGTTCATTGTACACACAAGTATGATAAAAACAAAAAACATAAACTCATCTGATCGAAACCATGCAAAATTCACGCGTTTTCTAATAATAATCTTTATCTATATTGGCTGTGTTAAGACTGTCCCTTTACATGGCAAATGGCATGCATAGAAAATAATGATGAGCGACAAATATACTAACTGAACTTATTAATAATAATGTTGATTTCACATGTAGAAGTTATCGTATTCCCAGAGTGATAATAAAAGTCGTATTGACACCGTCGTGATAAACGTCATCTCTGTTTACTTTTAGATGAATTTCAATTTAAATTGTAGACAGCTTTTTCAATATACATTTTATTTACATTGGTGAAATCATTTGTCTTATATAAAAACACCAACCCGAGACGGTCTTGAGCCAATCATGGTATTTTTTTTTTAGTAATTTGTAAAATTATAGTAACATGTATTGTTCATCCTTCACAGAAATTGAATTGAAGCCAAGTGCAGTTATACCCAGTATTATCTATGAAGCGGCACTTTAGTAAAACTGCTATATTTCTATATTTTATTTGACGTGGTGTGTCAACCACATTGACTGACTATTATAAATAAATTGAATAGTCCATTTCAAATTATAGTAACATGTATTGTTCATCCTGCACAGAAATTGAATTGAAGCCAAGTGCAGTTATACCCAGTACTATGTAAGAAGCGGCATTTTATTAAAACTGCTATATTTCTATATTTTATTTGACGTGGTGTGTCAACCACATTCGACTGACTAAAATAATAAAAATGAATAGTCCATTTCAAATTATAGGATTTTAGATCGGAATAAATTTAACGGGTTATTCCGTATTCATCCCACTACACTCCATGTTGTCACTTTCTTAACTCAACATGTTTTTATTCCGTACACATCTAATAACTCTGTACATCCCATTTTCTATCATCCACTAATCTTGACTGATTCCTACAGGTTGTGATAAAGAGCATTATCGAGTAAGTACTCGTAATAGAGTGTTGATGAGTTACGCCATTGAAAAGTTTTCGAATTCACCTTTCAATAATAGGATCTACATTTGTGATTACATTACTTACTCAGTTTCATTCTTTTACATACACTATATATATATATATTCGGTTCATGCTCGGCTGAATATCCGTTTCAACTCATCTTATTATCGTGAGCGTAGCTCTGTCTCTTTCACCTTATCAGTGTGAAACAATTGGGAAAGTGGCCGTGAGTTTGTTTGCCCGATTTTTTCTCACATGGAACAACAATTTAAAACCGGATGGTTAATGATCAATCCAATAAAAAACAGTATTGTTTGATATTAACTTTTTTATTAATGCTTTTGACAAGCAAATTATTGTTGAACTAACATTGTATCTTAATTTCATTGTTTATTGTTAAAAAGAAGTCCATATCATCATCATCAGCCTATCGCAGTCCACTGCTGGACATGGGCCTCTCCCATTGCACGTCATTTCTATTGATTTTCGACTTCTCGCATCCAGCTCCTGCCTACCATCTTGCGCATCGTTATCGTCAATCGTCACTCCACAAAAGGACGAATTTCTGACCAAGTTTATGAAATTAAGATATTGCATTTTCACAAATCAATTTTTAAGTAATACACATACCTACCAAAATATGATTCATTTTTTTATTTCTAAAAAATCTATTAATTTTGTTACAATTTAAGATTTCTTAATGTGCATTTATGATGAATTAAATATAGGACACGATTACTTTGAATTATTCCAAAAGAACCTAATTATACTTATGGTAACTATCCAGTATTTTATATATAAAATACATACACATAATTTGCAGTCGTCGCACTAGACTTCATTTCTTTTGTTATTTATAAATATGACAACTTTAACAGATACTTCAGATAAATACTGCTACTTCAGATATTAAATTGTTAAGTATAAGTTTTTAATTTGTAAGCGTCATGTTTAACATAATGTTACTTTATGGGTTTAAAACAATGTAACATAACTATATTTTTTTTTCGTGGTAGAGCCATGCTTAGACACTAATGGGCCGGCTCGACCGGTGCGATACCACGGCCTAACAGAAAACCGGTTGTGAAGCAACACTTGCATTGCATTTCCCCGAAATGAGTGAGGTTTCCGGAAGCCCAACTCCCCTCCCCTTATTCCTCTCCCCTGACCTTCAATCCCTTAACCTATCTCCTCATTCCCGTCTCTTTCTGCTCCCCGCATACCCATATCCCTTTTCACCCTCAAAGGCGGGCAACACACTTACGACTCCAGTTGCAGGACGTCACTTACCATCTTTTTGAATTTCTAGCGTTTTACAATTGGAATATTAGCAGTGAATTCATTATACATAATTTATTATTTATTAGTTAAAGTATGTGAACATGAAACTAGTAACAATTTGGAAAACTCTCACGGGTACACAACAACCTTATAGCTTTCCACAGTTTTGAACGTGGTCATATCCGCATGATAAGCATAGTGGATTCTGGTCTTACCACTTCCCTCGCTTTATTAGAGACTGAAAATAAGAAACGATTTCAAAAGCAACTCTGTTACAGATTATAAGGAGAGTTAACATAAAAAAATATAATAGAATATTCCTGGCAATCTACAAAAACACACATAGGAATAGAAAAAATTTGATTGTTTTGAAATAGACCATTTATAAGACAATGCTTTTCATTACCAGAACAAATAGTTACCTTAAAACATAATAAATTTTGTCGTGAATTAGAAAACTGGTTAATAGAACAGAGCTTTTACTCTTTTAACGAGTTCCTAAGAAAATTCACTTCTCATTCCTTTCGTGTTAGGAATGCATTGTTTTAGATGTGTACTTTAATTATGTCACTTTGCTTATGTTTTTCATGGAGCTCCAACAGCTTAGTATTTGCATGCCTTTTAATAGCGAAATGTGTCATGCATGTATTGTTCATGTTTAATCTGACAGTCTTTTTTACCACATTTTATGCAAATAAATAAATTATTAATAGTGTAACAATTCTTTTGATACATTAATTTGCTACAGTTTGTTAGGATTTCGAGTATTTCTGACAGTATTTGTCCTTTGACTTGGTAAACCGTCGTTAATTTTTTTTAACATGTATGCATAAATGTATATAGAGCTTACTGTTAATATACAAAACTTCTTAAAGTATGCCTTACAGACTCGTCGGGTAGAATTCCCGCTATTACTCTAACGCTTTTGGATATGAACATTGCTCATTTCTATAGAATTCCCCACAACAAAACATATCTCAGAAGCTCAACCTTCATATACGTGATAAGTGAGCAAGATTGTTGTCAGAAAATTTGCAGTTCCTTGCTAAGTTTTTTTTAAACATTTATAAAAAAAGTCGTTAATTGGTTAATTGAATGTGTTATCCCGTATTCTTTCTGAAGGAAGCCTCTGTTTTTTTCTGCAGTAAGTGTATACAACATTTCATGATGATAACTTAAGTAGTTCAAAGGTGAGCTTTCACCTCTGTACTACTTAACATACTTTCTTCTATTCGCATTTATTACATAAGTCTAGATTACATTTGTATTACATACTTGGTGAATAATATATTAAATGTGTATGAAAATGGTAGTATCGTCATAGTTTTTTTTTTTATACTATAGGGGGACAAACGAACAGACGGGTTACCTGATGGTAAGTGACAACCGCCGTCCATAGACAACTGCAACTCAAGAGTCGTAAGTGCGCTGCCCGCCTTTAAGGGTGATGAGGAATGGGGGATGTGGGTAGGGAAAAGAAGAGACGGGGGATTAGGATATGGGAAAGAGGAGAGGGGGATTAGGATATAGGAAAGAGGAGAGGAGGGATGAGGGGAGAGGAAAGAGGACAGGGGGATTTGGGCTTCCGGAAATCTCACTCATTTCGGGGAAATGCAACGCAAGCGTTACTTCACAACCGGGTTTCTGTAAGGCCGTGGTATCGCACCGGTCGAGCCAGCCCATTCGTGCCTAAGCATGACTTTACCACTGTTATGATTCACTTGACCAGAATTGTAACAATATAGTACAAGTATAATCATTACTCTAGCTCATAAGTTCTCAAACTGGCGTGACCTGATGTTACATGATTACCCTCACAAATTCATACTTGCATGAGGTGTAGGTGGTAATATGACAGTCGCAAGGATGCTGCCCGAGGAGAAGTAGTAGAGGGGAAAGAGGATAGTTGTTTGACGTTCTTTATCTCACTCGGTCAAACACAATACAGTTTTTTCTGTGAGGCCGTGATATTACTCCAGTCAAGTCGGTCCATGCGTTCCTAAGTCAAAAATCACCTTGCGTTTGAGATTTTCAAAGGGAAATGGTAGACCCAGAGGTAATCAGGGGGCGATGATATGGTACAGAAGGGGTGTTGAAATAAATAATCTAAAGACGGCAAAAAAATACAACCTAGTCTATTTGAGAAGAGTAAAAATTCATATACTGCACGGATGGCTTAGCGGTTCAAGTGGTCACCTCACCACTACGCTGCCACGCCGAGTGTTGTGTAATCTTCAAATTGTTGTTCCCAGTCTGTGCCCTGTGCTGTGTCAGTTTCTGTGCCCGTTGCAATGAATGTTTGTAAAGTCAAATCCCAGTCCGCACTGGGATTTGACTTTACTTTAGTTGTCTTTTATAAAAAAAGGAAAGGAAAAGTTTAATGTTTGTTTTTGTAGATATTGTTTGTGTATATTGTAATAATTTTTATTTCTGTACCAAAGTTCACGTATTCCATTAAAATGAACAATGAATTAAAAGTATCATCACTAATAGAAAAATTGGTGGGCAAAATAGTGTTGAGAAACTTTGCTCTAGCCTTTAGTGTATCATCGTATTTTGCAAGCGATGAACGCGATCGATTCGTCATGTATGCTACGAATATAAAACAGATATTTGCATACATATTTACTCATTTCCGTTGTTGCGCATTTCGGTGGAAAATTAGGTGGCTTGGGTGGTACTAGTATTATTCTACTTTTACAACAGTTTAATATAGCTTATTTATTTTATCTCATTATGTAATGTGTCATAAACTATAGAAGTAATTTTTTTGCTTTCATTGAATGGTCTTCAGTCAGATTTTACTATTTATTTATTGTGTTATCTTAACTATAATCAACTATGTGTAAACAAATGTTCCATATAACCACAACGCGTTTTCAATATTTCCATCACATTTGGTAATTTTGTCTTTTTAATTGATAATATAAATAAGTTCTTAGGCACACGTTGAGTTAACGTTCGATTGACGAATTTAAATAAAACCTAAAAGTTGAATCAGGGCAAGGAAAACAGATAAGACAATGACGGAGCTTAGAGACGGATAAGGGATAGCGCAAGTCTCGGATTGGGTAATGGGTCTGAGACGGCAGTACTGCGAAGAGGCCGGGGTTGCTTTACCATATGTCCGCTATGTCTATGTATGTATATGTATGTATGTATATGTCATTGGAGAGGCCACTAGCACAGGGACATCAACTAGCTAACACCGCATTTCAATAATAATTATTGTGTGCCATTAAGAGCCTCCTAAAAATTAGAGCCTTACAACACATCTAGCTATCATTTCTTCAAGAAGTTGTTGTGTATACTTGCAAAGTAGTTTCAAAATTATATTGTCATGGTTCAGGTAATGTCATAGTACCGAAAGTTTCCTGTTTTACAAAATTGCTAGCAAAAAACCGGTTCCATTTTATTTTAATTTAAAAAACACCGTCGCCTGTCAACGCATATAATTATATAATGACGTAGGAGTTCACATACTTGTCATAAATTATTTGAAAATTAACAAGGAAATAATAAACGAAGATCGTTTATTTTGTGTTTGTATTTTTTTTAGGTAAAGGACTATAAATAAAAGTCATTGTACCTTAGTCCAGCCAAATTATTTATATGTTGTTGTATTATAGCGTGCGAAATTTTTATTTGGGTATCATTTAACTGTTTGGTTATGTGGTTCGTTGTGGTTGGTTTTTAACGTCTACATTATAGAGCTAGAGAGATGTGTACGTACGTATGTATATACACATATACATAGATAGAGCACACAGAACTAAAAAAGATTGAGTTCTCGTGATTAATTAAATTTCCTCGAGATTTCATAAAATTCAACTTAGATTTATTTAGGATCAGGCAAGGCAAGGCATTAACAACGGTTAAATAAAGTAAAAAAAATGTTAATGTTCTATGTCCAGTAGGAGCCGAAGCATATGCAGTTCTGGTACTATGTTATCGTTTAATTTGAGAAGTTCGATTACAAATATTCAAATAATGTAGTGTGGGATAAAGCATAACAATTGTGTTAATAATAAAACATTTTACAAATGCTGATACACTAACTAAGCTAGTTCGTGTAATAAATGCGTGACCAGCAGAAACCACAATGAGCACAAGACTATACCTTGCGACCTACTAGGCAAATTTGCGATGGTTTAATTTCCATTTGTTGCTAACAATAAATTTTGTAAAGCGGATCTTAGATGTTGATAATCTATATAATATACACTGTATATAAAAATATCGAAGTTCGGCCGTTTCGTAGTTAGATTGAAAGCCGACCCCAACTTAGTTGGGTAAGGCTCGAAGGATGATACTCTGAATTAAGTCGCTATCCCTCAACACTAACAGTACTTTTTTGCAGAATTGCCTTACGATCAGCTGTTGAGACATGAAACATAAGAAACAAGGAGACAAACAACACCACTTTCGCATTTGTACTATTAGCTAGGACTTTAGTTTTTAATCTTTGCAACTATAATTAACTCACTGTTTTAAAACAATATATTTCACTCTTACAGTTAATGTATAATTGAGATGATTAATGCACTAATTAGAGACTAATCTATACTATCTGCTAGGAGTACCCAAGCGCCTAATTTTTACAGTTTCTAACTAAATACGAGTATAACGGTTCACATTTGACCCAAACATATGTACATTGACCTAGTTATTTTATGTACAAAACATACTTTTTGCTCTTGTTATACTACTTAGTAACGTTATACTGCTTTGGTCTACTTCGTTAGATAATGTGTTATAATTTAGGTCAGACGTAATAAAACATTTAATAATTTACCTTTTATTTGTTTTAAAGGAATTGTCCTAATTGCAACCAAGGGGCTAAGCGTTCATTTAAGTTTTTTTATTTATACAAACCTACCATAATGACTTCACTCTACCTGACGGAAAACAATAAGTGGAGTCCAAGAGTGGTCGTCACCATCCTCTTTGCGAGCAGCATGGTGACCCACACTATCGCGGCCTGTTGAGATGCTTTTTCTCGGCCCGCTTAAAATACCAAGAATCAAACTAGGAGGAAAACACGTGCGCTGGCAGTGAATTCCAGGCTTTAACCGATCGGAACAGAAAGGAAGAGCCTAACCGTTTAGTTCTAGATTATATATTTTCCACTCTCAATCGGTGACTCTGGCACGTGTTGTCATATAGAGAAAGGAAGAAGTTATGCCTTGCCCTTTCGTCAGATTACCCAACTACCTAAATTAACTATAATATAGGTACTCCTAAGACAAAAAAAAAATGATTACACTGAGGCACTAATATGAGTAGAGAATAAGGGTGGGACTAGCTTAAAACAGTGGATAGTGCCCGAATTATGGCAGTAAGCTTGACACCTATTATATTTATGGCAAAATGTAATATTTTATACAACTCTGCCTACCCCTTATGACATAAGCGTATGTATTTAACTTAAAACAAGTTCCAAATGAAATGATTTTTTTTATGTATTTCCTTCTTATGAAACAAGTCACTAATTTATAAAAACAACTATGCAGCCGCCATATTGCTTTTTATTATCATTATTATAGCCAGTGTCACGCGAGGTGATGTAAGGATTCTATCGATTCCCATTAGCCTCAGGTTATAAGAGTATAATCTATGCCCATTAGATCGAAATATATCTCAGAATTGAAAATTATGACTTAATAAAAAACTCACAGAACTACATAAACCCTAAAAACATTATAGGCCGTGTATAAAGTGCCAAAACCGGTGATTTTCACACAGAATTAAGTTAAAGTACAATGTACTCTGCTGAGTAAATACCGTAACGTCATATCAACTGTATGCAACACTACCTGAATTGTATCGCAATTTTATTTTCTAATATTGTTTCTATATTTTTTATTTATTAGGTCTTCCGTTTAGTTTTGAGGGATTTATTAAAAATGAAATACTCTTGTAATATAAAAAAGATAATTTATATTTTAATCAAAATATTCTCCATTACTAGCTACAACCTTTTACCATTTTTCGGGCAACAAATGGATTCCATCATAAAAAACTGATCATATTTTGAAGCGATCCATTCATCGATCAATTTTTTGATACATTCGTAAGATTTGAAGTGCTGATCTGCAAGGCTGTGTTGCATAGATATAAATAGGTTGTGATCAGAAGGAGCACAATCTGATGAATATGTAGGATGCGGTAACACTGCCCACTGAAGATCTGAAAGTGTATCTCTTACAGCTTTTGAGATGTGTGGGCGACATTGTCATGCAGTAAAATGACCTTTTGTTTTCTATAATAAAATAATAAAATAATTTCTAATTTATAATAAAAAAAACCCACCAATTGCATAACAATACCTTATTTACGTGAATGTTACGCTTCGGCGTAGATGTGGACGGTTGACAAGGATCAACCCATGATTTCCAACATTTTGGATTATCATAGTAGATCCATTTTTCATCGCCGGTAACGATTTGATACAAAAAAGATTTCTTTTTGTGACGAGGCAGTAGTGAAGCACAAATGGTTACTCTATTTTGCATCACTAATTCTGATAAAACATGTGGAACCCATTTTCCTTGTTTTTTGAATTTTACCCATTGCGTGTAAACATAAAAATTGTTGATTTACCTACATTCAATTCTTCAGCCAACTCTTGTAGTGTGCGGGCAGGGTTTTCGTCCAATAACGCCTGCAATTCACCGTCTTCAAACTTTTTTGATTTTCCTCTACGTTCTTTATCATCTAAATAAAAATTACCACTTTCAAATCGCCGAAACCAGTATTCACATGGTTTAACAGATGGTGCAGATTCATGATACGTATCTACAATAAATCTATGAGCTTCTGCTGCTGTTTTTCTTAAATCGAAAAAGTATAGTATAGTAGTAAATGACGAAAATGATATTTATCGCGTTCCATATTTAATCACACTAAAAAATTGCGTGCGCTTACTGTAAGTGAGTTATTTCTACTAATTAAAGTGCAAGCTAAACAGTGTGACCAGATTAAATTTTACAAGAAAACCGAAGTTACTTAAAAAAATACTGAAATATACCAACTTGCACAGGGAAAATATACCAATAAAAATACTGATTTTCAAAACTTATTTTTATTTATTAATCATGATCATCATCGCAATAAATATTAGAATTATATTTTATCTTTTATACCTTGTTTGGTTTTTAAAATTGCAGATACATTTTTGTTTATGAATCTGATTCTTTGTTCCGTTTTTATTAAAATAATCTGTGAAAATATGCACTCGCATGCAGCATTCGACACTGGTATACATAACAGAGATTTACTGAAACTAGATATATTCTTGTATTTTGATGTACCATCCCTGTTATAAATTTTCCCAACTTCCAACCAAAATTGTTCACAAGAAAGGGGTGAGCCAGTAGTCGAAGATTGTAATAAATTACTTACTACTTCTCGATCAAGTTTGAGTGTTCTACATTCTTCGTCAATTATCTGCATTTGTTCTGGCAATACTTCGTATGGGAAAGTTTCCATAACATTTCTTAAACTACTAAATTCTTTATTCACGGCAGTGTGTGGGTCAAGAAATTTCAGTTCTCGGAAAATTTGATCTTCAAAAGGCAAACGTGATTTCAATTGCGTGCTCAATTCAATTAAAAAAGATTGGCACTTTCTAAAAAAATCAGCAATTTGTTCTTTCATGTTTATGTTTCTCCTATGTTTAATTAATTCTTGACCCACTTGAATCCCTAAGTACATATTATTCAATGGCAAATAATTCACACTGGATTTTGGGTCTAATGTAAATACGTTGTCCGTGCTTTTTATATAATTAGTTTTCATATAGCAACCCTAAATCGACAAGTACATACTAGAAGCATCATCATATAATTTTTCAATGCACAGGTCCTTGAAAAATTATATTAATTTTTTTTACAATCGGCAAAATGTAGTCTAAAAAGTAAAAGTATAATTTGTTTATATCATTATTAAAAGAATGATACAAAAATTCTGATGACATAATGCGATCACTCATATATTGTCTTGAAAAAACAACTGCAGTGCCCTCCATTGCTCAATTATTCTATTAACACAAGCATGAAGCGATAGCCATTTTTCAGTGTCAGTGAAATTTTGGAGCTCAACAAATTCTCTTTGACGCTTGCTGCTTTGAGAAAAATATCCATATACTTCTTTTACCATCTGTTCTACATTTCTAGGTAATATTTTGCAAGCATGACTAACACTTAATGCTACAGAATGACAAACACATTTTATGAATAAGCACTTTGGGTTCACTTCTTTAATTTTTGTAACAATGCCAGAGTGTTGACCAACCATCACATTCGTAGTATCAGCAGCGAACCCCATCACGTCTTTTATATCTAAACCTAACTCGGATAACTTTGATGACAAAGCATCAAATAAATGATCTGCAGTCTCACCACTTAAATCAACTAAATCAAGAAATTTGGTTTGTACTTTACATTTGGTTTCAGAGAAGTATTTGATTACTATCGCCAACACTTTGATCGTGGTGACATCTGTACTTTCATCGATTACAATTGAATATACTGATTTACCTGACAGAGATACAGTACGAAGTATATCTTCAAACATAACTTTTTCAAATTCGGGTCCTAAAACGTTATAGGTAATAGCTGCTGCTTTTGTTCTCTTGCAGGAAAATTCTTTTGCAATTTCGGAATCAGGAAAACATTTCACTAGAACATCACTAAGATGATCCATAGCTCTAAAAGAGATGTTGTGTTCTGCAAGAAAACCGCATAAACGCAGCTCCGCTTTCTTGACTTCGTCTTTCAGTGGTCTCTTTGAAAAATGTGTCAACCTGGAAACAAGTAAAAACATTAAGTTTTACATTATGATCATACACTAAATAAAGTACTTCCGAATTTCTCGACTTTAGGTATAGTAATTCTAATTTAACTAAAACTAAAAACAAGTAAAGCTTACCTTTGACTGTCCTTTATATTTGTTCAAGTTCGATTTATGCTTTTCAGTATTTGCATGTTGCTTTATAGATGCTAATCTACTTTGGAGTTTCGCACTGCACGCTTTACAAAACGCAGCGTACTCGTCATCTTTATAACGTGAAAGCCACGAAGAAAACTCCGGAATTTGTTCCCATTTAGCCAAATAACTTTGCTGAAAACTAGACATGTTTTCTGGATTCTGAATTGCGTATCAGGTAACAGCGTAATAGCATGAAGTAAAATGACAACTAAAAATCACGCGCTCTATTTATATTACGTACAATATAAACTTAGGGAAAATCCCAAATTATTGAAACATTCAATAATTCGGGAATTTCCCTAAGTTTCAATTTGAAAGTTTGAAACCAAATATTCAAAGATTAAGCCAAGTGCAGAACAGAAAATCATTTTATGACTAGATGATTCGATACTATTTGTAATTCTAGGGGGCCCACCTGTCATGTTCTATCTGTAACTTACTGATCTTTGCTCCAAAATGAAATATAGACTTAATCCGGAAATTCCCCTGAACATCAATGTACGCAGTTTTTTTTTTAATAATTTTATGACATGGCTATGGTATTCCATAACTTTTTTCCAAAATATACCCAAAAATACTGGCTTCCGCCAATATACCTTTAAAAATACTGACTCTTGGAAAACTTACTAAAATATACTCAAAAAGTATTAAAATACTGAATCTGGTCACACTGAAGCTAAAACACGCCGCATCGAATATCTAAGTAACTTGTACCGACGTGTCGCGACAGCTACTTGACACGTTCCCTCAAAACTAACCGGAAGACCTAATATATGTAGTTATGATATCATTGTTTAATCACTACGGATCTGATTTCACTAGAAACTAGTTTTCGGGACTTCATGAGAAACTGATGAAAGGATATGGGATGTGCAAGGAGGATTTAGAAAAGGAATGGGATGTACGGACCAGGTTTTCTCCTTGCGAGGCATAACCGAAAAGTTTTTGGCGTAAAGTCAAAAAGTTCACTGCGTATTCGTGGATTTGGAGATAGCTTACGATCGAGTGAAGAGGAATGAATTGTGGAGGGTTTAATCGGTGAATGGGGTGAACAGCGAACTGGTCCGAGCAATGAAATCTCTATATGAGAACTCCAGAGCTTGTGTCAGGGTGAACGGCGCCTACACTGAATGGTTTAAGATTGAGAAAGGTCTTAGACAGGGATGTGTAGCTTCGCCATGGCTGTTTAACTTATTCATTGATGATTGTCTTAGGGAAATGAAAGGGAAGGAAAGGCAAAAAGTGGATGAATTTGTTTATCTGGGATCAAAGTTCACTAGGGACGGAAAGTGTGATGGTGATATAGAACGAAGAGTGAGTGCGGGTAATGCGATCAATGGCGCATTGCATACTTTTATGACCAGCCACAGAGTCTCAATGAAGGCTCGCATGGCTGTGCATAGAGGTGTGTTGGTGCCAACACTTATGTATGGTAGCGAAAGTTGGGTATGGCAAAAGAAGCACGAAAGTAGAATTAATGCGGTAGAAATGAGAGCATTGCGGAGTATAGCTGATGTGAAATTGAGTGACAGAGTGAGGAATAGTGTGATAAGGGATCAGTGTGATGTGAAAGAGGATGTAGTGAATAAAATAGAAAAAAGCATGCTGTACTGGTTCGGTCATATCGAAAGGATGAATGAAAGAATTTTCACAAAAGGTATTTATATGGCAGAGGTAAATGGAGTTATCGGAAGAGGAAGACCTCGGAACGGAATGAAAGTTGAAGAAGCGAGAAAGGTATGTCAGAATCGTAGCTCTCTGCCTACCCCTATGGGAAAGAGGCGTGATATTATGTATGTATGTATGTATGTATGAGATGTAAAAAATTACTATGGTATATGCACTACCAGATAGCGTAGTTATTATTAAATTATGTACATTCACTGAATGAATAGCTTTTTTTGTAAATAACTTTTCCACGTAATTATTACATTAATTTAGAAAAAAAAAACTTGAAAAAAAATATTTCATAACAGCGCCTTCCCAATGCTTTATGCAATACTATAAATCGTTAAAACGTCAAAATCAAAAACTTATTCGTATTTTCCTGGTATACCTTGATCTAACTACTGCAGAAGTATATATTTATTTCGAATAAGAAAAAGTTAAAATCGATTCAACTGACTTAAAAATTGCGTATCAAAATATTTTTTTTATTTGTTAAAATGTTTTGTAGTCTCATTTATTACTTTCTTTGGCACATAGCTCTGTAACCCGCAACAAACACCTCATAAATGTCTGGAAAAACTAAAGGTCAAAACGTGATTATTGTGGTTCATGGGGGAGTGGAATAGGGCCACCCCACTTCTTCACGGTGGTGTCGTAAAAGGAGACTAAGGGATCAGGCTTATCTATCACATAATATGTATACGAGTATACAGTGCCCCGTTGACGGCAATAGACCTGCCGCCTATTACGTTAGTGGGTCCATATTCTAATTGGTAAAACTTAGCTCTTTAATACACCCTTGCCTACCCCTTAAATTTGAGGTTTTCCTCAATTTTCCTGGGATACCATCATCAGATCCTAACTTAACGATGTGACCACCTTGGGATTATCTCTTTCGATTTTAAAGAGATTTTTGTAATTTGACTCAGAGTTGACGGAGAAATCGCGTAACAAACATACAAAAAAAATAAAATGCAGTCGAATTAAAACCTTCTCTCTTTTTGGAGTCGGTTAAACATGTATCCAGAGTCATGTAATACCATGAGTTATATTCAGTTTGTTTTTTCTAATATAATATTTTCTTTATTGCAGAAACAAAGCAGATTCTAAAAGGCGTATCAGGGTGTTTCAAACCAGGACTTACTGCCATAATGGGTCCTTCAGGAGCAGGGAAAACTACACTCCTCAATATTCTTGCCGGATACTCGTAAGTTTTTAAAGCATTTTAATTGAAACATTACATTTGATACAGTTATTTTACTAGTTTACTAGACTTTTATGTAAACTTTACTAACAATTTATTGACAAGCACTGCTATGTATGTCGGTATATGCACTTTTTAAAACAATGTTTGTGTGAACCGATTGATTGATGATCACATTGACAGTAGGCACATCATGCATTTATTATTATAGATATTTTCTAATTAGTTTTATTAATAAAATTGTGTGTCAAGCCAGCAGCTCCGAACTAAAAAAAAAGACACAAAAAGACGGTATAGATACATACAGTACCCGTATGATGACAATAAGCTTGCACTATTACGTAGGTGGGACTAAATGAATTTTTGGCAGAAGATTAATTTAATCTACAATTTCTAGGGAATAATACAGGCTTAATTAAGTAGCTTGTGGTACAAACTTAGGCCTGCACCGGCTGCAACGGATAGCCAATCAGTCAGTAGGTGAACAAGCGCGTACTCGGTTTGATACTCGCCACTTACTACCTTAATAGTAACGTTGCAGTCTTTCATTGCTGTACTGAAACGTAATTGATGTTGAACTTTAAACCTATAATAGGGAAATTAGCTCATGAATGAATATATTACATGTATTTACCTGAGCTTAATGCTATATGCGACCTTATGGCTTTAATGTATTTTAGTATTTATATATCGGTCCACCCACTTCCAAAATATGTGATAAAAATTTAGTCTCGTGATTATTATATGGGTCCCTAGTTTCCTTAACCTGACTGTGAACCTCCATTTTGAAGTTGCTAAACAATATTTAAAAAATGTAAATATTATTTTGAAAAAGGAGGTTTTCAATTCAATGGATTTTCTTTTCTGTAAATGCTACGTGATACATTTGTTGCTTGTAAACAGTTTAAAAAAATATTCAAAGGGTCACTCGAGATTCATTCTATTTTAATTATAACATAATATTCCGTGTCTAAGGTGGAAAATAAAAAAAAAATGGAAAATACAGCTACTTTCAAGAATTCATTTCAAAAGTTAGTTGTTAAAAAAAGCATATAAAGCTAATAAAAATAGTTTCTAAACAAATAAAATAAAACACTATATAAGAAACAATACACAGTTACGGCATTATTTATAATATGTTACATGCTAGAAATAAGAGACAGTAAACGTGAGCTTAATATTGTTATTCGTCTCTCTCGCGGGAAGATATATATTATATAAAATATAGTTTCTTATAACAGACTAGGTATTAAAATTAACTAGCTTAACCTCCAACTTACACAACTTTATACGTAGCGGATCCATTAATTTAAAGCCAAACAAATAAACAAAACTATTTATTTAATTAGGTAAGGTTATTCATTACTATTCAAAATTTAATATTATAGCACGAGCTCCTACAGAAACATGGCCCATTTCTACAGTATCAAAAACTTTAACCAATTTCTTAATCGTAATTAAATTAAAACATAACTTATTAATATTTTTCTAATCCTCTTTCAATTCCTTTCATTTTGATAAAATACTTACGTATTACTAATTAGCAACAAAAATCTCTATTCTTTTTTTTTAAACACCTTTCTAAGGATACTTGGTTTTTAAGACAAATGTAACTATACCTTGACTCTCGAAACCATTAAGCCATTTCGACGATACGAATAAAGAAATTTACAAAGAAATATACATACATAATACGAAGATGGTTTTAGACCACTAAATGCATTGTTCATAAAAGCACATTTCATTTTTTTAGCTTGCTAAACAAGAACACACGCCGGGTATCCGCTGGTTAATAATAATTTTCAACAAAAATGCAATGAATATAAAATTACTTAGAAGCTCACTTTCGAAAAAACAATAAAATAATATTTTTGCGATAGTGTTTATAGTCTATAAATTCTAGTTTTACAAAGAAATATGTTAAATGTCTTATTATTTTTGCTAATACATTTGCTTAGTTAACAGAAAAACCGTCTGTTTCCTAGAAGTGTATCGAAATATTTTGTGTTTTTAGAACGCAAGGTGCTAAAGGCGAAATCTTAGTAAACGGCAACTGCGCGTGCGCGTCCAAATCGGCAGGTCGCGGTGGCGCACGCTACATTAGACAACATGACGATTTGCGTGTACACCTAACTGTGTACGAAGCTATGGCTCTTGCTGCTGCACTCAAGCTGGCTGACTTTAGAGCTAGCGAAAGAAAGGAAAAGGTAATAATAAGCAGTTCAACACCTCACACACTGCCGCCTGATCCCAAACTACACACGACGTATATAATGTATGTATGTTAGCAGTAAAAAAATATTATAACAATTATTATTGTAATTGTTATAATATTTTCTTACTGCTAACATACATACATTATACATACAATATACGTGTATATATATATATATACCGACACTAATCTATATTATTACGGACATTTAATTTAATATATTTGTTCTGAATTAACTTCCAAACAATTAGCAACCTGTGAAAATGCCGTAAGGCGAAACCGGCCAGGATTATTAAATGAATATTGTTGAGTAGTACATGTGATTTTACTTAGATGTTTTAAATAGATGTATATATTTATATTAAAAAGGGATAGTAAAATGTAATTCATATGTATGTCTTCTTGTCTCCTCTTTCCCCTCCCCTCGTTCACCTTCTCGTTCCGCTACACTCATCACCATGAAAGGCGTGCAGCGCACTTACGACTCCTAGGTTGCAGGTGTCACTTACAAAAGGTGACCCATCTACATTTCTGTGCCCCTATATCATATAAAAAAATTAAACAATGTATCCACGTATCTTGCAGATTAGTGTATTTACAACATGCTATTTAAAGCTGTTCATCGATATAAAACAATTTCAATTACATACCTATCTGAGGTATGTAATCGAAATTGTTATGGACGATTAATCTTCAGTATATCATCATAATTATACAATTCATACATACATATTCTTAAAAGAAAAGTTTGCTAAGTACAACAACCCCTCCAGTTAAACTCTTGTATGAGTGGGTTCACGACGGTGGTGTACTGGGTGGGGTTTGAACACGCAAGCACTTGATCACAAGTTGCCTTAGCCATTACGACATCGCCGCATTGATAATAATTATGGGAATTCAGACTACCTTTTACCTTTTTTAAAACATCTCTCATCCTACTTATTTATAATCCAAGTTATTTTTACAGGTTTACGAAGTTCTGGCTTTACTGGGATTAAGTGCGACTGTTCAAACTCTTTGCCGAGACTTATCAGGGGGTCAAAAAAGACGGCTAGCCGTAGCCTTCGAGTTGCTCTCTGACCCCTCGCTCTTGTTTCTGGATGAGCCTACCACGTAAGTAATGATACGAGAAGCTATTGATCAGATTTTATGATAAGATACGCTATTGTTAGTCATTTGCTTTGCCAAACAATGGTGTATTGTATGTACAGTGTTTACAACTATGTCAAGTACGATTTAAATGGTAATGCAAAAATTTACATTATATTTTCGTTCATTATCATGGGGAAAATTTGATTTTTATGGAAAAGAACTGTTGGCCTTGACAAACTATGTTTTAAGTACGTAGAACACTTATTAAAAAAATAGTTGTGTATGTCGTCACCTACATGGTTATAAACTAGGTATGTGGCTATTTTTGTTGTTTTGTGAAACAATACCTACATGACTGACAAAAAACTACGTATGTGTTAAAGTACATAGTTCTTATATCTAATACCAAAACTATTTACCCACTCTTATAGACACGTCAAAAATAACAATCAAAAAGCTTTATCATCTCTTCAGAAACTACTTCGTTAAGTGTAGCCAAGAGGGCAAAAAACTGCCTGTTGGATTAGGTTTTCTGATGCTTATTATACACTAGCTATTGCTTCGACGTCTGTCTGGTTAATGAAGATCTTGCCAATCAATTCAGGTCTCCATCGGGAACAGTTACTGTTCTGGATGATATATGTCATATGTACTTATCTGTACCCCTGAGGATATGTTAAATAGTTAAGACCTGAAAGTGTTTTTAACAAACAAATAAACTTACATGCGCATTCATAATATATAGTTAGGGTTCAAGTGTAGATAACATGCGTTATTTGATACAAAAACACTGCGGAGTAATAGCGTCACTGTCATGAATCACTTATCTATCACTAAAATAAACACTCGTAAAAAGTCATTTTTAACAAACTTATTGTGTTTTTATTGATGTGTACAACTATTTAACTATTTTTTTAATTATATAAATAATTGTATTTTTATTAGGTTTATTAGTCATAGGTAACGTAATATACATTTTTTTCTTTTCTGGGAAGTAAAGGTAGCAAAGTAGGTACTAACTATTAATTCGGTGCATTCATCAGCTCTGTTTCTGCAAATGTTCTTTGATTAGAGAGTACAATGTAGTAACGACAAAGTTACCTGCAAGAGTTTTTAATGACTGCACGGATGGCGTTGCGGTTTAAGTGGTCACCTCGCCACTATACTACCGCGCCGAGTGTTGTGGGTTCGATCCCCGCACGGGACAACAGTTTGTGTAATCCTCAAATTGTTGTTCTGAGTCTGGGTGTTCTTTGTGTCCGTTGTTTGAATGTTTGTAAAGTACCCCGTGACACAGGAATTAATCCTAGTGCGGGAGTTGTCTTTTAAAAAAAAAAAATAATAAAAAAAAATAAAAAAAAAAAAATTGTTGTCCCAAGATAAGTTCAGTGGCAGTGGACACAGGTTGGTGTCAGGAAACAAAACACAAACTCAGAAATTTAACTTGTTTTTAAATATTGATTTGAATAACACTCGTTTGCTTGTACACCTCTGTGAATCTTGTGAGTAACACTAACACGCCTAAACTTGTGAACTATATTGGTTGGACAAATATTTATCGATTCCCACGATACATGGATGTGATGAAAATAAATGTTTAAAATTGTAAGAATATTTATATTTTTTTTATATTTTACAGTGGGTTAGACTCGGCAGCATCGACATCCCTCATAAGCTTACTAAACAACCTAGCTCGAGGTGGAAGAACACTCGTAGCTACTATCCACCAGCCTTCAGCATTGCTTTTTGAAAAAATTGACACGGTATACTGTTTGGAAGAAGGAAGTACCTTGTACTCTGGGCCGAGGGCAAGTTTGGTGCCGGCATTAGCAAGTGCTGGCCTGAGATGTCCGCCTTACCATAATCCCGCCGATTTCCGTGAGTATATTGATCACAGACAAACTACTAGTTTTTTTAATTGAACTCTCGAAAAACGCTAATGCATTACTACTATACATCTTATATTCAAATGTTGTATTTAGTTAACAACATGCTGCCTAATTTTTTTTTAGTAATACATTTTATCTTTACTTATTTAACATGAAAGATTTTTAAAATGTTATGAACTTTTTCCTTATTACAATTACAGCATATGTATATGTTCATAATTATGCACTAAGCGCATTCTAGATAAGCAATGAGATGTTCAAACCCAGTTTCTGTATTTTCACTGTCTCTTGTACACCGCAAACCGGTTATTGCACTCTCTCGTACACAAGAAAAGTAAATACTTTTTGGCATTATATTTTGTAATAAGCTATCATCCTTGAAAATCCGTATTATGGGTTAATTTGGAAAAGAAATATTTCCAAAAAATATAAGAGGCCTTAATTCATTTTCCTGTGTGTTGAAGCCCCTGCGGGTTCTTCAACTTACCGGAGCTACGGTTAAATCGTATGTAGGAATCGAACCTACTAAACCCAACGCAACCCAAAGTCTAACAGAGTATCTTAGGAACTTGAATACATATCTAGACTAAATAAAGTTATTACAATGTGTAAAGCTATCTGTTTATATTGATTGATTTTATGTTAAAAGAATACTAAATGTTATACATATATACATATCACATATATTATGTTAAACATACTTTTATACATTAAATTATATACATTAACCCTAAGGGTAAAAGCGTCTCAAAAGCCCACATTGCCACTAATAATTTCGACTCACCTAATATATTGCCTATTCAGCGTGAGAGTACTAGAAATATTTCAATACCATATCATAATTTATTGAAGAATGTGTGACCTGCAATCATAGCATAGCTTTGCTCCAAGCCAACTAGTCGAGCGTGTGGTACAGTTACTTAATTCTAGTGCAAATAAATGCTAGAACTCGTTTGGGTTTTCTCAGTAAATGTTATGTAGTATTTTAAGGTGTGGCTTGTCCAAAGCACCTAGTTTTTACTATTTGGTTGAAAGAGGAAAATATTTTAGTTTTTGAAAATAAAACTAAAATATTTAAAACAGGTATATGTTGTGTAAATAAAAACAAATTGTGTCAAGGATTTAAACAAATATATCAGGATGAGAGTTCGATTTTGCGAATAACTAATAACTAGTCTAATGTTAAGAATTCACTTTTGAATGGAGAGAAAACCAAATGTTACGGTTCACTTCAAATATAAAATAGGTAAAAAGTACGATAACTATTGAAGAAGATGAATTGGAACTAGGGGATACCACAAAATTATTAGGCATTCCTCTTGATTCAAAGCTGCAGTGGGACCCATATATTGATAAATTGACGAATAGACTCAGCTCTGCAGCATACGCAGTTATGAAAATGTACATAAACTGACTGATACTAAAACAACCAGATCTCAGTCTACTTTTCTTATTGTCATAGTTTAATGTCGTATAGTATTTTACTGGTGGTAATAATTATACTTGCAATATTTTAAACAATGAAAATTGGAACTTTATTCACTACATTTTTCCACTTTAATCATACACCCGCCTTTGTTATACCAAATTAATAAAATATATTTAATTCTTAATCTTAATTAAAAAACCGATAATGATATTTTACTAATCTAGTAAATATTTCCAAACCTCTTAATTATGTCCTTTTAAATAAATATATGAAAAATTATAACATATACAGACTCTGCCTCTGCCTCTGTATTAATATACATAAACAAAATTCAGAGTGGGTCTCATAATATACTTATTCACTCGCTCCCTTTATAAATCATAGATTAGTATCATCATACAAGGAGTCGTTAGAAGGAAAAATACATTTAATATAATAACTTGCGAAAACTACTCACGATATATTTTTTTTAAACATCTTGAACAATAAGTTGTCAACTAGTTTATAACTTGGACTCTTTAAATAGCTTTGCTTATTATTTTAAATTTAATTAATTAAACTTAATAGTTAAGGAAATAATTATATTATTGTCACTAGGCGAAATAGGATGTATGATAAGATACATATTAAGTACCTACCTACCTATATACATATTTGCTACGATTATTACTACTATATTTATCTACTCAAAGATTTTACTGCAATTAATTATACAAATTCAGTATTGTGAAATATTAATATTAAAGCATTAGTATGTTATACGCATAAACATAACGCAAAATTACGTAATTATTTGATGAATAAAAACATTTTTTCCTTTATTGAGTATTCAGTAATATTTGTTGAACACGTGACTATCTGATCTTAGGATCATATAGTCACTTGTAGATGCTTAAGATAGTTACGATAGTCACGATAGCCACGCTCTGCCTGGTTTAGACCAAGCAAAGCATACTCTGTGATAACCAGAGACTGCTGATAAAGGTCCTACAATATTTTTAATTATATTTATAACGGGATGTTATGGCCGGCAGGGTTTTCAAAAGTAGTAACGTTAGCTGAGCTAACGTTACTACTTTAACAAACACCTTTATAATACAGACAATTGAACACAATATATTTAGAGGTTACTCACTCGTATTTGGAGATAAGTTGCTTCTAGCCCGGTTCAAGGAATAATAATGCTTTACATCAAACTAGTACAAATCACAATGGTGTCGTAAAGTCAATACACTTTCATTACAATGTTTAACACTCGTACGATACTTATTTTACTACATCAATTAATTAATTAATAGTTTAATTATAAAAACATTTACTAAGCTATTACACTATTGAAACATATTGATAATAGTTAAAAACATTTTTAATGATAGTCCATTTCATACTTTTTTACTTTTCAATTTAGCTTCCGATTACGTGTTAAGTTAATAAAGTAATAACAATACTTTATTACCTTAACAAAATACAATGAATAAATAAACATCCCATTGTTGTTTAAAAATCAAGACATGAATTTTGTACTGGCTATTTATTTAACAATTATTATTTTAACTAAAATGAATATTAATTTGTAACCTCTGACAACAAACCAACTTTATTTAGATATCTAAAACTAAGCCGTGGTCTCTTATAAATCAAGATATTAATTTAGCTGTTCATTATTTGCTAATATAATCAGTATTTAAAAAGTAATGAGTAATAGTTTGATTCCTAGAGGAACAACAAAACATAATTTATTATTTCAAATCTTATAAACGTAATAAAAACAAGCTTAGTAACTGCAAGTACGATTCTATCAGTATTGATCACTTAATTATAAGTACAGCAATTAATAGTAATTATAAAGTGGGTATATTGATTTTGCGTCGACATGTACATTTTTTTTTAAATACACCTAGACAACAAAATAATGATCGTAATCTTCACACCTTTATTTGCCCTGCAGGGGGTTTGAATAAAACTTATAGACAATAACTTCACTTGCTTACTTAGTGTTTTAGATCAGATAGTCCCATTTGTTTAATTACATTACAAAATAAAAATGGATATTCTCTACACAAGTAATATTTAATAATTATATTCAGTGTCAAAATTGACATTTTGTATAAGTCTCAAATTGGAATGTTAACGTTCATGTAATATTTCAGGTGTAGGTTATAAGATATATTATTTAAAATATAGATACATACATGTACTCACACGTTGCGGGGATGCAAAGGTAGGCAGAGGAATCTCAAGCCCCCACTTTTTGCATACAATAATTTTCTCCCACTTTTGCAATAGAGGCAAGCCTTTAGCCACCATCCGGGCAACGTATGACTTTATATATACTCTCTGATAGATAACAGTCAAAATTCTTAGTCGCCTATTATGACAACCCCTTTTTTTAATATCTACATAAACACGATCATATAAAACTTTGTAAAACAAAAAGAAACTCGGGTTTCATTTTACTCTGCTCTCGTCTCTTAACCAGCAACCGGACTGGAACACTCTGATGACACTTACTTTGGTTTGAAGCTACCTCGTCAAACTGATACTAACGTTCAAAGAGATACAAAGAAAACTGATAACTGACAATCAGTTTTAAATTTTGTAACGTCATGTTTCAGTAAACTATAGACAATAATATTGTAAGAAGTTTAACAACAAAATGCAGACACTTCAATAAAAACCATTTGTTAAATAAAGTTAAGTTGCTAATAAAAAAATGTTTATTTTCCAGTAATGGAAGTAGCATCAGGCGAATACAGTGTAGACTTAAGCAAAGCTGCTCAAATGATGACCCAGTTCAAGCCGGAACCTGATGGCAATGGAAGTTGGGAAAGACACATACCTACTATACCGGCGTTGACAAGCCCTTTAGGTGCGTATTCTAAGTAAGGTTATTTTATTAAACGTTTCTTATGAAACATATTACATTCTCTTTACCAGTAATAAAACATAGCAACAGACTTGGTAATATTATTTGCTACACGTTCGTGAATTATTTACGGTCTAATGAAACGGTCCGAAACTTTGTGTACAAGTATGCGGTCTATTCTATCTGATAGAATACATAATTTAGAAGAAAAATCAAAAAACTACATTAAAAAATTATCTTAACACCTTTATTTTATTTACAATGATTTATAAAATTATATAATGATAATATACAAAGAAACAGCTATTTACATGAATAATAATAGCAAACTGCAATAATAAAAACAGTCATCCCGTAGACTATACATTAGACACTGTATAGTCATCATACATAGACTATACAAAAAAATCTCACACTTTTTTATTAACGTTACGGACGTTTTTGCCGGCTAGGGTACCCCTCCGCAACGCCCCATAAGGAACTTCGTTCCAATACTTTTGCTGTACTAATACAATCCCTGAACTTTTATCTTTAATTCATTATTTACAGCACAGCATCATCCAGACTTTCGCTTATTTGATGATACCAAGATCCTCTACAAGTCGGTACAAGATGTTTCAAATTATAGACATAATATATATATATACATATATATATATATATATATATATATATATATATATATATATATTCATAAATATTAAGACTGCCCTACATAACATCCATAAAAAAAATATTATAAATACCCATTTCCTTTATAAAAAAGTTAAAGTTGCAAGCTAAATGTAAAATAAGGGTTGCCCTTCATGATATGAAATTCGACACTAACATCTATCGTAGTATTTGACATTGGCAGTGTATACGTAAACTAATGTCCACGTAAATTAATATAAAAATATGTAAGTTAAATAAACATATATGTATATATTACTTTATTCAATTTTCGCTATAATATATCATTAGTATTACACAAATGATATATTATGTGAATATAAAGAGTTATCTTATATAAAAGAGTTTCTTTACTCTATCTCCACATCAACAATATTTATAATAAGTCTTACACAGCTGTGAATCGCTCTTAAGTTAAGAAGTAACAAATCTTAGATTATTAACATTATATTAACATTGAGTATAATTCAATATTTTTTTTATTGTTATTAATAGTAGCGCCAAGCCACTACTAAAAATTATTGCGTGTGTAAGACGGTGTGTCGGAATCGGACTGACTAAAACCACACGGTGTGCCATACTGCGCCTAAAAAGGGAGGATCCTCCAATCAGGCGAGCTGATCATGCCTGGCGGACCGCGGCCCAACGGTTGATGTTGGGAAGTCGTATATATATATCTTATCGCTGGGAGAACTTGATTTTTTAAGGATCGTATTACGTCATCAGTGTCTTAGCTACGTAGTTCGGCTTATCTTCGCTAGATGGAGGTAACATGTGTTTTTCTGCATGTGGTGGTCGCAACAACCTTTTTAAAATTAAAACTGAACGAAACACAATTTGGCTGTGTATTAGATGTGTAAAGTTATTAAAAAAAAAAACAAAATGTAAAAAAATACTTTATTTTAATATGTGCTATATCTCTCCAACACTGAAGAAGGATCCACAAACTAGGCGAGGTGATCATGCCTTGCGGACCGCAACCCAACAGTTGACGTTGGGAAGTCGTATTAATCAGCGCAATAACTTTATTATGTTATGTTGGTGTAGTATACACCTCTGCCCACCTCTTAGGGGATACAGGCGTGAACTTATGTATTTATGTAAGTTTATTAGTGTGATTGAGGATCATACTACTTCATTTGAATAATAATTGCTACGTAGTTCAGATTGCCTTCACTAGATGTCGCCCTTAGTATTTCCAGGCGGATACTACCTTCAAACCTTCAATAAAAGAGCGTACGCCATCCTAAAAAAGGGGCAACGCAGTTGCAACTCTTGAGTTAAGGGTTTATATGGGCGGCTTTAGTCGCTTATCTTCAGATGACCCGTCTACTCATTTACGGTTGCTTGAAATATTTTATGATAATAATGAATTTCCCTTTTTTTTTTGCAGATTTAGGGAAAAGTTTTAAACCAAACCGAAAGGGGATAAAAAGTTATGATTTCAATAAAAAAAATATATCCAAACACATCTACAGACAGTCAGGGCTTCTCCGACAAACGGGCATCCTACTCTATAGAAACTATTTAATGACAACGAGAAACTATGTATGTATAAATCAACTTTGCGATAATACTTAAATAATGTACTATAATTTTGCAGCCATAAAAGGTATTACTATTAAAAATATTCTGACCCCAACAACTACTGCTGTATTGCCGTTCATTTTTGTTTACCATAAAAGATTTAAGTTTATAGGGTACAATTAATTTATAACCTCAAACAAAGTAAAACAGAAATTAATAAAAACGAACGCAATGAAGCGTTATTAATTGATTGTCATTTTATAACACCTGTTTTAGTATTATTGTCTTCTTTGTTATTTTTTTTATTTTGACTGGTCTGTTGGTCTAGTGGTTAGTGTCCCTGGCTTGACGAAGTCGTGGGTTCGATTCCCACTCGGGAGAAAAAATGTATGATCCACAATTAGTTGTAACGGGTCTGGGTGTTATTTTTGCCCGTTGTATGGATGTTTGTAGTCCCCCGCGATACAGTTATTTATTCGTAATCCTAGAGATGTCTTATTAAAAAAATATAACAAAGCATTATTCTTCTTTTCAGTCTTTATTCATGTACCGGGTAGCAGCACATGTTGTAATAGCTCTGGTATTCGGCTATCTGTACCTCGGAGTGGGCAGCGAAGCGGATTCAGTACTTGGCAACTACGTCTATCTGTATGGATCTATGCTCCTTGTAGTGTACACTGGCAAAATGTCCGTCACTCTATCTTGTAAGTACATTGAACTAAATTGTTCTAGACTTGTTGAACGTTCTAATTTCGGATTAATTGGTTAACATATTTTTAGATGGAGCTCTTATAAGTTGTACATAGCCACTATTTAGTCTCAGGCGACTAATATATAAAAAAACCGTGTGTATCTAAATTAAAATTTTAGTGTGTAACACAAGAGATAGGAAATTTTCGATATAAAATTTGACGAAAACCCATTAGTTAGTTAACATAATTAACAATAATGTGTTCATATACTTTTAGTAATAAAACGAATTTTTTTTTTTTATACAAACATAGTTTATACAACATCCCCCTACTCTTCAGAGCACTCAACTGCCACTGCAGGATAGGCTTAGTATTCTGGGTATGGATATTTGCCGGGATCTCAATCCGCGCGATTACATCGAGAGTGTCACTAAGGCGGCCTCGCGTAAGCTCGGCGTTTTAAACAAGGTGAGACGGTTCTTCTCGCCCGAGCAACTGTGTCTTTTTTACAAGACCCAGGTTCGCTCCTGCGTGGAGTACTGCTCTCATCACTGGGACGGCTATGCGCAGTATTTGCTTGACGCTCTCGATCGGTTGCAGCGGCGCGCAGTCCGCATTATCGACTGTCCTGAGATCACCCAGTCTCTTGAGCCTCTGCAGTTGCGAAGAGATGTCGCCTCTATGGCAGTCCTCTATCGCCTACATCACGGGGAGTGTTCTGTTGAGCTCTTCCAATTGGTCCCACCTTCTCTCTTCCTCTACAGGACTACACGTGCTGGCCTGAGGAGTCACCGTTTGTGCGTCGAAAATATACGTACCCGAACTAAACGGTTTGGCTCTTCTTTCTTGTACCGATCGGTAAAAGCCTGGAATTCTCTACCAGCGCACGTGTTTCCTTCCCACTTTGATCCCGGGTCTTTTAAGCGGAGCGTGAAAAAGCATCTCACCAGGCCGCCATAGTGTGGGTCACCATGCTGCATTGACTAGACATGCAATGAGGATGGCGACCACCACTCTTTGACTCCACCTATTGCTTTCCATCAGGCAAAGTGGAGTCACTATGGTAGGCTAATATATATAAAAAAAAAAAAAAAAACACTGTCCGTACGTAATTATACTAACCACAAATTAAATACACACACGTTTTTGAGTAGTGAGCAGGAGGTGAGGAAATGCTTGCACGATTTTCAGCTCTTTTTTAATCAATAAATGTTTATACTTTATTGGCATTTTTAAATAGCACATGAATTTTGCCTTTTGTATGAGTTACCTCTAAAATTTTTTTAGGAACGTTTACTCAGTACTTAACTCAGATTATATTAGTAGTTTTGGTTATTTGTATATTTCTGTACTAAAACTTTCAAATCTAACCTAAAAACTGCATGCTTTTTGTTATTAAAATTATATAATATTGGTATATATTTTGTTTTCAGTTCCCTTAGAAATGGACATATTAAAAGGAGAGTACTTTAATCGATGGTACAACCTAGGACCCTATATTGTATCAATATTAGCTGTGGAGCTACCATTCCAGGTTAGTTAAACTAATCCTTGTATAGAACATATGTATTTCGATCGCAATTTAAGAAACAGTTAATTATGGTTATAATTATGGTTCCTATCTGTTATTGTAGTCTAAAAAAACATTTGATTTTCGAATAGCTTCAACAAATATGTAGGTTTTGATATTATGCAGCATTTAAAATATAATAAAAAACACTCAGTTACTATTACATTACATAAATTACAAAATAAATATTCCTTACACACTTACCGAATACTAATTAATCGAGATACGTCTTTAATGTAATCATAGTTTCTTTTCTGCTTAAGAAGATGTAATCATTTATATGTAGACAGGCTTACATACAGTCGTGGTCAACTAATTAAGGACATTCAATATAGTGGACAGCAATAACCGGCTATGTACATATAAATATAAAACCCTGTTGATTTCTCAGTAACTATTATTTGCATAATTTCATCCGATTATTATACTATAAATGGCTGTAAATAAAAGATTAAATAAATATAAAAAAGTGTTTAATATCAAAGGTTAACCATGTATTCAATTTAAGGTACAATTCTGTAGCTGGACATTTAATTAAGAACAGTAAAGTAAAATGAAAAATAGAGTTAAACAGAACTAATAATCTGCAGTATTTTAATTTCTTTAACAACTTCATTTTATTACGGGTAAAATCAGTACCCAGTAGCAAAACCTTTGTTAGTAATTACCGCTTGACACCGATGTGGCATAGACATTATCAGTTTCTGACATATTTCAACAGGAATGTTTGCCCATGCCTCACAAAAAGCTTCATTAAGTTCATCTAAAGTTGTGGTACGATAAATGGCAACTTTTTTCTTAATTTCGTGCCAAAGGTGCTCGATTGGGTTGAGGTCGGGGCTATTTGCTGGCCAATCTAGCACTGATACCGACTGTCTGTTAAGAAACGACTTGACTGAACGGGCTGTATGTTTTGTGTCGTTATCATGCTAAAAAGTCCATATAATAGGAAGATGTTCCTCAGCATAGGGAAGCATAGTTTCTTCTAATATTGCCTTGTATTGATGTTGGTCTAAGTTACCCTGAACTTTCCTCACAGGTCCCACTCCACGTCCAGAAAATGATCCCCACATTTTAATGTTTCCTCCGCCATGTTTCACCTGCTTTTTTGTGAATCTTGGATTCATTTCCGCTTTTACAGGACGCCGTACGTATTGCCTTCCATCTGAAGAAATCAAATTAACCTTGGTCTCGTCAGAGAATAATACATGTTGCCATTGGTCGTAGGTCCAATGTCCATATTTACGTGCAAACGCCAAACGTGCATTTCTATGCTCTTTCTTTAACAACGGTACTTTGCGAGCCACTCTTCCGAACAACCCTGCTTCTACCAGACGTCGTCGAACTGTCCTCGCTGATACACTGACTCTTTCGTCTGCCCCAAACACTTCATGTTTAATTAAAATAGAGCCTAGAAACGGATCTTTCTTAGCTAACCTGGTTATCATTCTATCTTCTTGCGGAGTTGTTTTTCTCGATCTTTTTTTCTGGGCACATTTAAAGTTGTGTTATTGCGCCTGAAATGTTGCACTGCATTGCATACCATAGTTTTTGAACAATTTAAATATCCTGCTATCCTTCGGTATGACCAACCACGCTCGACAAACTTCATGATAATTTTTCGTAGTGTTGCATCGCAACTTTTATTTTTGCCCATTGTTCTTCAAAATAACTCTCAAAACTTGAAATTACAAATCTAGATTGCCGCCAAAACTACCACAAAGAATAGGAGAAGAAAGAAAATAATAATTGAGATTCAGATTTTGAAACTAGAACGCAATATCTCAGTGTCCCTAATTAAATGGCCAGCCAGCATTCTTTGAACAAATAGCACTGTGATCATCTATCAGCTATACTGTAAAGAGGTTTAATGTTTAAGAAGTTGTTATTATTTGTATAATTAGGCACATAAATGACTAATTATACTTACATGTAAAAGATGTGGAATATTGTTTAGACTCGTTGGAAAATAAAAAATAAATTCACAATTTGGATTAACTAGAGAGTGTCCCTAATTAGTTGACCACGACTGTATATCCACGACGGCACCATCAGAGGCGTATTAAATGCAAATATTTAACCAACCATAATGTCGTCAAGTACGATTAGTATTATTATTAAAAGCTAAAATGACATTTCAATTTCAGATGATAGCATGCGTCTCATATGTGGTACTATCATACTGGTTAACTGAGAATCCCCTAGAGCCAACTCGAGCAACTCTATTCTTAGCCACTATGGTCGCTACATCATTATGTGCACAAGCCTGGGGATATTTCATCGGTTCCACTACGCCTACCAGAGTAAGTCTTAAACACAGCCTTTCGTCATACCGGTTTTCTTTAAATTAAATCATCATCAAATTGAATTAATAATAAGGAGACCGTCCAAATTCGGCCTGAACGTGAGCAAGTATTTTGTAATCAAAGTAAATTATAATAAATGTTCTTTTAATATACAGTAAATATTAATCCCTATCTTGTAGTATCAAAGTGACAAATAATAAAAATGGTTTATTAATTGATTTTCAACTCAAGTGGCATCTTTGTGTTGCCGAGTAAATAAAAAAAAATAAACATGTTGGGTGAAACTGTTCCAAAATAAAAATAATCACATTATGAAAATATTAAAATAAAACACAAAAATACTTTCATTATTTTATTAAACTAATGTTTATAAGATTTAAAGTTTAAAAAAGATGTAAGATTATTGTTAAAATGTATCTTAATTTTTTAAATCGTTTTGGGTAAATTATTTTCATATTCTAGTAACTCTTTTCAAATTATGTCATTTGTTTTGCGCTATCAAAAAGGACATATTATTATTATAAAAAAAAAACAAAATAGTTATTATAAACAATGTGTTTTATTTTATTATTTAACTGACTTGATACTACAATTCACATAATAATGTTTTCTACTTAGTTTATGCTACTGAAAATTTACATTAATATATCAATATTAACTGGTTTATGCTTTGGCCAAGAGTCCATACAAAGTACTGGAGACTTTGTATTAGGTTGGCATCTAATAAACCCACCACCTTGGTACACAAAGTTATTTAATTTTTTAAGTGTACAAAATCAAATTATTTCTCAACTATATAAGCACCGTCGTTTTCTATCACCTGTCGCCAAGGCGCTGGCAAAGACATAATTGGCCCTTATTGTAGTGTTAGATGGCAACAGCTCCCAGTATATAATTCCGTTTATTCCACACCACACACTTAAGATAACTTTTTTACTCGTATCAGATTTTGGCGTCGGTACTCCTGCTTCTCCAGGTCCAAGCCACTGGCGCTTACGCGAAATATTTATGTACATAACACACTTTTCATCCACCGTAATTACATCCATCAGCCACTTATTGGTACGATGATAACTAAGTAGTTCCATGCACACGTTAGCTCTCTTCTGAAGTTGAAAACGACGTCAACTCATGTGGACCACTCAACGAAACTGAATATTACCAGCTCTTTTCTAAAGCGTGGAGTTGTTTTTCTACTGCAGTGTGAGAACACTGAAGCTTCTCTGCCAGACAACGTGAAGTAAACCTGGGATCCATTTCTATCAGTCTTTTAACTCATCTACCAGATTCCAATCCTAGACTATGCAGATGCCAGCTATCCCGATCTCACCGAGAACCAACTAGATAAACTTGAGAGACTACAAAACTTCTGCATCAGATTTATATTTGGGTTGCGTAAATACGACCATATTTCTGAATTTCGAAAACAACTCAAGTGGTTACCTATTCGCCTTCGCCGGAACACTCATATACTCTCCCTTTTATACAATATTTTGTTCAACCCGTCGTTACCCTCCTACCTTAAAGAACGATTTGAGTTTCTTCACTGTACACATTCACGATCTTTAAGGTCATCAGAAAACCTACAACTGAAAGTACCTGCTTATACCACTTCGTTCCTTGAAAAATCTTTTACGGTTACTGCAATCCGTTTGTGGAATGCACTACCAGTGGAAATTAGACAAGCTCAAAGTCTATGCTCCTTTAAGTCACTAGTGAAAAAGCACTACCTAGCACTGTAAGTCCGTTCCGCTACTGTGACTTATTGGTACCTTGTTATATACATATATGTATATATATATATGTGTATATATATATATATATATATATATATATGTATGTGTGTGTATATATGTATATATGTATGTATCTACATGTGTGTGTGAATATATATTTGTATATATTTTTGTATGTATTTATACATATTGGAATGTTTATGTATGTGTATTTAACTACTCTATGTACCTCCATATTTGTTGTATTATCGCTCAGTCCCTTAACATCTATAGTACGCCACCATCTACCGCTTTTTTCTTTCCGTTGTTTCCATACAAAGGTTGTCTGGAAGACATCGCTTTTAGCGATAAGACCGCCCATTGTACATACATGCCGCCTTGTATCAACTGTTTAACTTTGCGTCTGTTTAAATTTGTGGTTTACAATAAAGAATTTTCTATCTTCTATCTATCTATCTATCTACATCTATTGTAGGAGGTCGTCCTGGATGAGGTTCATCAGATAGGTCGTAATTTCCATCCTTAAATCTTATGAACCAATGTTTGGTGATATCGTAAGAGAGCACGCCTTCGCCCATTGTTGCACATATATTGCGCACTGCTTCCGTCGCTTTTCGACCTAAGTGAAATTCGTGAAAGAAAAGCAGCCGAAGTTCTCTACGAGAAATATCCATAATTTACTGTAGTTTTCCTATTCGAGAGCTAGTTGTCAACATACTACTTCAAAAAATTAGAAGTAGTTCTAACGTTTTAGAAACTGATCGAAAAAAGTGGCGGGTTTATTAGTTGCCAACCTAATAATTGTATGGTAATATTATTATTACATTCAATGTAGGTACATATTATAGACACATAAAAAACATGTGATCACGCATTGTTCCTGACCGGAGTGGGTAGAGAGATATATACTATTATAATGTGATTGTTGTATTAATATATTTTGCTTTTTAGTTTGGTTTTAATTTTATTTTTGCAGTGTGTGTATATAAAGATGAAGTCCCTGGGTTGGTACATTATTTATCATATTATAAATTCAAGTAATTTAAAATATGACGAATATATTAAAATATAATTAAAAATTAATAGTATATTTTGAATATAGAACTATCGTAATTTTTATTTGATTATGCGTTTTTACCTTGCCCGACTATTTCGGTCTCTACGGGAGACCTTTCTTATTTCGAAAACGAAACTAAAACGAGCAGACGGGTCACCTGATGGTAAGTGCAATACCACACCACTCAGTGCGACACCCGCAACTCAACTAGGTATAATATTATACATACACATAAATAAATATGAGTATAACGCACGAAAGTTTTTATAACTTATACTATGTACTTATGCCACGTATTAACGTTGGTTTTTGTTTGAATCAATAATTATTAAAATTATTATCTATACCTATAAAAGTATATTTTTTTAAACGATGCTTTTTAACTTTCAGATTGCAGTATTCATAGGACCTGTACTAGCATGTTTGTTCTCCGTGTTTGGCTTCTGCCTTGCGTTGGTAGACACTCCCTATGAGTTCCGCTGGCTACACCACATCTCGTACTTCAGAGCTGGTTTCCACGTCGCTGTCCATTCTGTATATGGATTTAATCGAACTAAAATGCATTGTTCTAAAGGTCAGTTAGTATTTGGACTTTGAAGATAAGTGTTAGAGCCATGCCTAGGAACGAATGGGCCAGCTCGACCGGTGCGATAAAACGTCCTCATAGAAAACCGGTTGTGAAGCAAGCTTGCGTTGCATTTCCGCGAAAAATGGCATCCATGAGAAAAACACATAAGTCTTAAATTTGCATTAAGCATGTGCTCGACTAATGGACGAATAACTCAATATCACGCCAACCGACTTCGATGATTCTTTTTTTATTGGAAAGGATGTACTTCAAGGGTTAGTCTATTGGTAGGTTAGTTATATGCGAGTTTGGTCCAGTTGTGACAATGGCATCCATGAGAAAACCATATTAAGTGTTGCTATCTTAAATCAGAAAACATTTTTTTTATGTAAATTTTTAGTCTGTAAGTCTACAGAGTAAAAATTTATAAAAAATAGTTCAGAAACTCTATAAATCAATTAGAAATAAACTCTTAGATATCCTGTATTTATTTTAGTCGTACAAAATGTATGGACGTGCTCTATTATGGGTATAATACTGGGTATCTTCGTAAAATCGGAACTGATTTCATTACTTCTTTTTTTATGACAGCTTATATATTTATATAAACTGTCATAAAAAAAGAAGTAAGGTATTTACCTTACTTCTATATTTCAGAATACTGCCACTATATAACACCAAAGACTTTCCTCAAAGAAATGGACATGGAGAATGTAGACATCGGTGGCAATATGGCACTGGTTTTATCAACGGCGGTTCTGATGCACGTGCTTACCGCAGCCGTTCTTTGGTATAGGCTCAATAAGAGATAAATATAGCAGTAATTAGCATTAATTTATAGATAATATTGACAATTACAGAAGATCTTAGTATTTTATTTTTTCCATTCTAACACAGCATTATTCCAAATATAGTTTTCTGTAATGATAATGTTGTATTAGAGAAGTCATTGAAACAAATATTGACTTCACTTTTTTTATTTTATGACATTAATTCGGATTGCCACTTCGCATGTTGTAATTTGACAAGGTCCTAATATTTATTTCATAACCTGAGAAACACATAGAGATAGAGCGAGAGAGAAATACTACTAGCAACATTAAGAAAACTTGAGCAATTGTATTATGCATGTATAATGTCAGGTGCCAATTTGCATTTCAATCATCATTATTAGAATTCTTAATGTATTAGAAAGATCAGCTCTATTCTAACTGAAATAAAATGTAATGAAAAATGAATTGAGAGAATCGTAACAAAATGCTAATAATGCTAGTGACATCTATTATTTATAGAAAATCATTTCGTTTTCGTTACTTCTTTTTTACTTATTTTATATACGAATATATTGGTCCATTTCTTAACGACACGATGGAGCCGCACTTGCCTGTATCGTTTATAAAAATATTATTTAATTTAGTATTATTATATAAACATAAATGATAGTTGCAATGTTATTTTAGTTAATTTATTTTAATTATGTGATAGTGCGAAGTGGAAAAACGTTACTCTAGATGGTTATTATGTATAGTATTCAGTAGTAGAGGTAATTACAGTTTTAAGGAGACAGGGATTATAAGGAATTGTTAGAGATAAGACTCAGATGTCATTTTCAGAATAAGTTTCCCATTGTGGGGACGTTGACTATATTCGAGATAGTTCTGGCTGGCACTAAATAGTAAAATGAAGCAAAAACTTAAATTCATAAATTATGGAGATATGTATATATTTATGATATACTTTTCATACGCTTATCGCCAAAGCTGTTGAAAAGTTATACTTTAAAATAACCATTTATTCGATTCAATAAAATCACAGTGCACACAAATACTAATTGATTTAAATAATAATTAAAATAAATATGTATTCCTATATCTCAGCATTATAATGGAACATATTGATATTAATGTTTTACTGATTCGAATACTTTCCAAATTTTGGGTTTTTTAAATTAATAAACAACCAGTGACAATAACTCTTGTTTAATATGTTTTATTTCCTTGTTTGCCGTTCCCTGCAGTTTGATCTGCATTTAAGGTCACTGCGCCGCTCTTAAGGGTCGAAGCGTGATGTTTTATAGCTTATATTATTCTTCATTAATACTCTACAACACAAAAAAAGTCAAATCCGAGGACACGTTAAAACAAACAAACATTAAAAAAACCTTATACCGTGGGAGAGAAGAAAATCAGAAGACAAACTATGCTTACATTGTATTGTCGAGTGAGTGAGTGTACTGGATCCCCAACTCCCCTTTCTTCCCTCCCATCTTTCCCTTCCCCCCCTCTCCTCTTGCCACGCTCTCGTCACCCTCAAAGGCGGTACGTTACCGTACCATCAGGTGGTCCGTTTGTTCGTCTGTCCCCCAAATAATGCCGAATTATAGATTTAATATAAGTCTATGGGATAAAAAAATTCAGTCACCAAAACAATCACAACGAAAGTCCCAATAAAAGAAAACTAATAAAGAAAGTACCGTTTCTGGGCCAAGCACTATTCAAAAAATGGATAGCACGACTGTCATATATGTATATACATATATGTTTTATAGAACAGATCCATTATTTTAAGTATATCATATAAACAGTTTTAGGCGTTTAAAAATATAAAATGACTAAACCTATCTAATTTATCTATAAACAATCTGAAAATACGAAAACGAAATAAAAGTAAAATTTCTCTCTTTTATATGGTACCTGGACTCTCCCGAGGGTAATTTCCAAAGGAGAGAAAGAGAGAAAGGGGCCTGATAAAAAAATATGTAACAAAAAATTATAATATCTTTTTACGGTAATCTGAGGCACAACATAGATTTCTTATTCAAAATACACATCGGTCCACTATACTAAATTATAACAGCAATGAATCCGTAATACTTTGAATGTCGAAACGACAAAGCAAGCTGAGTGAAATAAATTATGTCTAATAGAGGATTCCTTTTATTTTTATATAAGCCTACCATAATGGCTTCACTCTGCCTGATGGAAAGTTTAAGAGTCGTGGTCGCCATCCTCATTGGCAGTGTAGTCAATGCAGCATGGTGACCCACCCTGTGGCGGCCTGGTGAGATCTTTTTTCACGCCCAGCTTGGTGATCTCAGGACTGGATAATACGGACTGCGCGCAGCCGTAACCGTTTGAGAACGTTAAGCAAATACTGCGCATAGCTATCCCAAAAAGGACAGCAGTACTTCGCAGGAGCGAACCTGGGTCTTGTATAGGAGACACAGATGCTCGGGCGAGAAAAACCGTCTTACCTTATTCAGTACACCGAGCTTCCGCGAAGCCGCCTTTGTGACGCTCTCAATGTAATAACGCGGATTGAGACCCCGGCAAATGTCCATCTCAGGATACTAAGCCTATACCATGCCTGTGTTTTCTTGGCGCTAAACCAAAAGTCTAAAAATACAACACCACAAATTAAAGTACTATTAAGATACTATGTACATGTTTTAATAATATTGATGTGTCTAATTTTTACTATACAAATGTTCCACTACAATTTGATTTACATATCGATAATATAGATAACAACGCTCAACTATAGAATGTATGAGATCATGAGATCAAAAACAGACTTTAAAAAATTTTCCAAATTCAAACTACTATACAATAACCTCGTTCGTTCTCAACTTCGATATGCTGTGTAAATTTGGAGTCCCCTTTTTTTTATGCGATAAAGGGCAAACGAACAGACGGGTCACTTGATGGTAAGTGACTACCGCCACCCGTGGACACCCGCAACTCAAGAGTCACAAGTGCGTTGCCGGCCTTTTAGGTAAGAATACGCTCTTTTCTTGAAGGTTTGAAGGTCGTATTGGTTCGGAAATACGGCAGGCGATAATTTGTTCCATAAGCTGGCTGTGCGAGGCAAAAAGCTTCTGGAGAAGCGCACAAGTGGTGGAGTGCCAATCGTCCAGGTGATAGGGATGGATATTTTGTCGCGTAGGACGATGGCGGAAAGCTGCAGCCGGTATAAGTCCGAACAATTCCTCTGAACACTCCCCATGATACAAGCGATAGAGGATGCGGAGTGAAGCTACATCTCTATGCAACGCCAAGGTGTCAAGTCGATCAGAAATATCTTGGCAGTCGATGATGCGAGTCGCTCTCCGTTGAATGCGGTCAAGAGGGAGAAGCTGGTAATGGGGTGCACTTACATAGAAATGAGAACAGTAATCCATGTACGGCCGAACCTGCGACTTATAAAGTTGCAGGCGGTGGGCCGGAGTAAAATACTGTCTCGATCTGTTTAGCACACCAAGCTTCTTCGAGGCTAATATGGCTTTACTCTCCAAGTGACCGCGAAACTTTTGATAAAGAAGTTTCGATTTCAGACACAAGTTTGGATCGGCTTTCGATGATGTTTACCCGAGAAATGTTAGCGCGGCCGGTGTAAAAGGGCATCACTCGTGCTATCGTCTGCATAGCAATGGATGCTGCTAATCTGCAGCATGTCATTGATATGAAGAAGAAACAGCGTGGGTGATAGCACACAGCCTTGTGGGACACCAGAATTAACAGACTTGGAGTCGGAGCATGCACCGTCAACAACTACCTTGATGCTTCTGTCTGTAAGAAAACTGGTGAGCCAATTGCACAGTTTCTCGGGAAGCCCATAGGAAGGAAGCTTCGCAAGGAGCGCTTTGTGCCAGACCCGATCGAAAGCCTTCGCCACGTCCAAACTAACTTCCAACGCTTCCCCTTGGTATCGATCGCCTGTGCCCACCGGTGAGACAAGTAAACAAGAAGATCACCAGCTGAACGACCCCGACGGAAGCCGTATTGTCGATCATTGAGAAGCTGGTGGTCTTCTAAGTACCGGAGGAGTTGGAGGTTAACAATGGATTCCATTATCTTGGAAAACAAGGAGGTGATGGCTATGGGTCTGTAGTTGGACGGATCCGAGTGATCTCCTTTTTTAGGGAATGGGTGCTCTAGAGCTGTCTTCCATGAGTTCGGGACTACGCCAAGAGAGTAGGAAAGCCGATAAAGGCGCGTTAAAACCGGTGCCAACTCTGGAGCACACGTCTTCAGCACGATAGGAGAGATGCTATCGGGCTCACTCAACTTAAGAACGTCGAGGGAAAGAAGCGCTTTACGCACTGCCCTTTGTGTAAACCGGACTTCCGGCATGCGGCTCTCGCATTGCGGTATGGTCGGCGGTGCGTTTCCCCCGTCGTCCAGGGTCGAGTTGGACGCAAAGAGTTTGCCCAGAAGATCGGCTTTTTCTTTAGCGTCGTGGGACAACGAATTATCTCCTATGCGCAGAGGTGGAAGGGATGGCTTACAAAAGTTCCCCTGGACATCTTTGGCAAGAGACCAGAATACACGAGTTCCGGAGGGGAGACTCACTAGTCTCTCGCCAATTCTGCCGATGTGAGCCGACTTCGCCCCAGCAATTACTCTTTTGAGAGACCTGGAGGCAAAGTTAAATTGCTTCTTTAATGTGCTGGTCTTTACATCCCGTGCTGTCGCTGCATTAGCCCATGCTTGGTAACATTCCTGCTTTCGGCGGGATGCCGCTTTGCAGGTTCGACTAAAACAGGGCTGGGACTTGCCACCTGTTTGAATCAGGGAGAATGGAATGAAAAGTTCCATACCCTGATGCACAAAATCCGCGACAGAGTTGGCAACGACATTGGGATCATCCGGCGAGAAGCAAAACCTGCCTCCATTGGTAGGATGCAAAGAATGTTGGCATTTCATCCCAGTCTGCTGACCTATAGTGCCATACGCGGTGACTGCTTGTAACTCGCAGCCGCAGCGAGTGAACGAGTGGCACTATACTCATAATCAGGCAATGGTCCGAAGAGCCAAGAGGGGCCTCAACGGATACTTTGTAGCCGTCAGGATGTGAGGTCAGCACAAGATCCAACAGTGAAGGCACGTGGCTTTCTGCATCTGGGATTCGCGTAGGCGTTGCTACCAGCTGCGTCAAGCCTATTGTATTGTCCCCAGTGTTATCAGAACAGAAATTCTTGTGTATATATACTATAGATGTCAACATCCCAATCCACCACATACTGAATTGTTACTTGTTGTTGTATTAGGTAATAATTTAGTAATACCTATTATAATAATCAGTCTGATCCTAAATTAAGCAGAGCTTATACTATGGTAACCAGATTGCTAATACATATACTTAAATATTTCTAAATCTGGATCGATAAGCCCATTATTTAAAACCCGGTTAAACCTGATGTAGTGGCTGTAGAACCTGAAGTCATCTGCACTTGCTGTTCAAATGAAGACATTCTGGGATGAAACAAGGATTAAATTCTTCCAGTGACATCTTGAGCAACTGTGCTTCCATGTTTTACTTTTATTTTTGTGTTATGAGTTCAATCAGGAAAATTACACTTTACTGACAAGAAAGTGTTACAGAGTTTTCATGTATATTATTTCTATCTTATAGAGCTTAATAATTTGAAAATATTGAAATTTAATATTGGAGCCAAAAATTTTCCAAAGAGCCAAAGTATTTATTTCAATCTAAAAATGATGAAATTAACGTATTTTGTGACAAACTGATGACGACTAAGCTATATTTTGAGTGCTGGCAATTAAAATCAATAATCCTCTGTTATCGTGTGTACTGTCTATATTACATAGGACCCTTATCCTATAACAAATTATTATTAATGCTGAAAAGAGCTTGTTCGGTTGTTCGTCTTAACTAATAAAAGATCACTATAAAATGGCTTTTGGTCTAGTGGTTAGTGATCCTGACTGCTGAGTCAGAAGTCGCCACTTCCATTTCAACACGGGATAAAAATTAAATTTAATAGGCCTTTAGGCGGGAAGCGCACTTTCGACTATTGACTTGCATGTATCATAGGGCAGCGTTTGTCACTTACAATCAGCGTCTGCTCGTTTTCCCTCCTATACTACAAAAATAATGCACCAAATAGTTTGCCCGAGTCTGGGTGTTCTCTATGTCAGGTGTTTTTATGTTTGTCTAGTTCACGTGACAAAAATAAATTGTGCATAAACATTGCCGGAGGTACAGTAAACACCTGATGGTTGACACAGTTAAAACTCGATAGAAGTTGGCGTAACTAGTTTAGTGTTATTAATTCATATGCATCGAAAGATAATACAGGCTCATGATTTGCTATGCATGTTTATATCTTGTTAGTTTTTGTCTCGTGAGCAAGAAGTTTCATGGGCAATTTGAAACTTCATGTTTTAAGCACCAATGATTTCAATAGAACTCAAGATATGTTGTAGTCACTTGAAGTAACACACGGAGTAAAACACGTCTCGTCGTGCCATTCCAATTTTTAACTAAGGTAGTGTCCGTTTGGTGATTTGCAGCTTGCTTTTAAATACCGAAATCTGTACTGTTTTGATTTTAGGAACTCAATATTACTGTTGCCAAATATAAGTTGATTTTTTATTTTTTATTATATTAGTAACTCATTAGTGATGAGTTTAGATTTTCCTACTTAGTGTTTTTATAGTAAGTATTATTAAAATAAAAAAAAGGTTTTAGATAGCCAGTTTACGTTGGACAATTACAATATTTGTCATGCACTCGTAAAATACACATGGATGCGCTCATTGCACACGGGAGTCCAACGGGACTGATGAGATTTCAGAATATTGCTCGATTCAAATTATCGCTTGATTCTAATATAGTGCTAATAATGGTGACGCTTCGTCTGTAACATTAACTGGTGACAAGAAATGGTGACAGCTACAAGCCAAGACTGCTACTGTATCACTCACATCATACAATATCAATTGAACGACACACACAGTGACGCAAACGTATTATTAATACGACATACTATAGTTTTTTTTACACAGACCACCAGACGGTTCACCCGATGGTAAGTGACCGCCGTCCAGGGACACCTGCAACTCAAGAGTCGTAAGTGCACTGCTCGCCATTGAGGGTGATGAGGGATAGGGGTAAGGTGATGAGGTAAAAAAAGATAAGAGGGATGAGGGGCAAGGAAAGAGGAGAGGAGTTGGGCCTCACTTGGTGAAATGCAACGCAAGCGTTGCTTCGCAACCGGTTTTCTGTAAGGCCATGGTATCGCACCGGTCGAGCTAAGACAAGAGTTTTTTTAGATATATCACTAACGATTAGACGGAGATACAAGTATATAACGTAGGTAATTTAGGACCACAATAACTGTTTACCCGTTCAAAAAATACACATGCCACTGTTTTATGATATGTTTCGAATATTGTACTTATTTCCTAGACTTTCAGTAGCAAAATAAGAGATCCTAAAAGTATGTATTTTTAAATAATGTACCGTCGCGTGGAAGTAGCTCACTTATCTACCTAAAACTTAAAGTCTTAAAAATTCATGAGTATTCGATTGTGGTGGGTGGTTGTATAAATGAATATTTAACAGTTCTAATTCTATCGAATATTTTTTTGTGAACATACTTATACTTCCTGTGACATTCTGGCGTGTTTCAAGTTACTTTGAGTTGGATTTATTAGTTGCTCAGGTTTGTCAGTCATATGTGAGAACAAGCAATACAGAGATATAAAAAAAAAATACACTTATCTCCTAAATTTCCATACAATTTTTTAGACTTCAGAACTTTTTTTATGCGTGTTAATCATATATGTCAATTTCTTTTATTTTTGTATCTAATGGTGAGATAATTTGTGCAAGGTACAAAATATATTAATTGAGGTATTCAATTGTATTTTTATTGACGTTGATAGGTTCTTTTTTCATTACTGATAGTTTGATTTTAAGTGTATTCATACTAAGACCAGCCCTACTACTTCTCTATTGAGATCGATTAACAGTTTTTGTAGTTCTTCTTTCGATGATGATATAATTATTAGCCCGTTTGCGAACCATAAATGCGACAGATTTTCACCATTGATTGATAGTCTACATTTTTATCAATCCAGTTGACAGAATACTTCTTCTAAAACTACTGTAAAAAGTTTGGACCTCTGCCTATTTTGATTTCTTTCTCTTCTTCTTCTAAAGTTTGATTTCAGCCTAAGGATTCTGATGTATTAATGTACTCGAATATTGAACTCCTAGGTTTTTTAGTGACAGAACGAGTGCCGTTGATCGGGGATGGTTATCTCCGGATACTATTACTTAACATAGAGTAGTAATTAACATTAAGTTATTTGTGAATAATATATTGCACTTATTTTAATTTATTTTATGCGCTTATGAACTGTTACAAGAAATTTCCAAATTATTTAAAATATTTGGAAAAGAATGTCCTTGGAGTTTCTTGCTTGTTTTTCTCTCTGTAGGATCTACGTATTGGAACAGGCAACTAGCTTCATGACTGATTTAGTATGACCGACTTCCTCTCTTAACAATTCAAAAATACCTATGATTGGTTCAGTTGAAATAAACGAATTTGATTTTGATATTTTGATTTGACTAAAAAGCCTGTTTTATTCTGTCCTGGTGTCCAAAAATACCTATGTTTTTTTCAATTGAATTAATTACTTTATCAATTTCTGCATGTCTTTCTCAAATTCTGTATTTCAGAAAGGTATGGTTGTGAGACCAGACTGGTCTTTCAAGGAAATTGTAAAATCTAAAGACCACAATATGGCAACGAAAAGAAAAGTATTCAACGCTTGTATTCTTCCATCACCCACGGCTGCGAAACATGGTTCTTATGGAACGAAGTATGATAGGAACAAGAAGGCAAGATACAATTAGCAATGTGCAACTAAGAGCAAAATGCAAATTAAAAGATATCTGGGTAAAAATAGACTTCCAAAAATGGAGATGGACCAGCCATATGTTAATTTACGCAAGAAAAGTGGAGCCAAATTACAACGAATTGATATCTAAGAGGTGGCTAGATACGCCGAGGACGACTACTAATGCGCTGGGAAGATGAGACTGAAACTTACTGCGGGACCCAAATGGAGGAAGGTTGCTCAAGATATGAACCAATGAAATCTACTGGAGGGAGCCTTTGCCGAAAGGCACACTGCGTTGAGAGACATTCTATAGCCAAACGAACCAAACGATACAGCCATAAAGATTAAATCTCTCACCCAGTTTAAAGGGCAACTAAAATGTTAACAGTGTAATGTTAAAAATGTAAACTTAAATGTTAACAAAAAATCCGGGAATTTTTAATTAATAAATTATTTCTACGATATCAGAAAAGACTACCTGAACTGACACTACGATATTGTGCCCATGATATTTTATTGCGTCTATTAGCATAAAGTAAAAAGGCGTCAATTTTTATTTTACTTTTTTGTTCACTTGGAGAATTAATTTGTACGATTGACTACATTTTGTTGATTTGTGGTAACTTCATATTTAGTATAATAATGCGCTGAGATACGCCAATGTACAGATAGGTACAATTCAAAATTTTTGTTAGAGATGACTGAGTGCCCTTGGAGTTATTGCTTGTTCTTCTCCATAGGATCTACGTATTAGCAAGCAAGTAGCCGTATTACTGACTTAGTCTGATCGACTTCCTCTCTAGACAATTCAAAAATAGATATGATTAGTTTAATTGAAATAAACAACATTGATTTTGATTTTGATTTTTTGATTTGACTAAAAATCCTGCTCCATTCTGTCCTGGTATATCGCCTTTATAAAAGAAAATAAAATTTCCATGAGCCTCTTTGTTCTCACCTAGACGTCGAACTTTATTCAAACCCACTACTGACCACTTCATGTTTTCTGGCGCTAAGGTCAGCTCAGCTTTTCTTCTTCTGGTTCGGTTCTTGTTCGTTAGAGTGTCTCTAACGAACCAGAAAAACCCGCAAAAGTTAGTATATTTTGCACTAGACATATAATCTGTACGGCTTGTATTCCAGTTATAAAATCATACATACATACGAGTATATGTATATGCATATTGTGTAGGTTGTGATAACAACTTCCGTTTCTAATGACTAATAGCAGTAGTGAATAATAAATGCAATGTTTATTCTAAATATGTCTCGTGTGGACAGTAATAAAAAAATAGGTTTTTCAAAGTATTCTAGTAACTCTCGTTTGCATTTTTAAGAAAATAATTAATCCTTTCTTTTTTAAGTTTAGATTTAATATTTGCAGTACAGTTCAAATATGGTACGTTATTTTTGTAGCAACGAACGACACTCAACAAAATATTTTTAATTACCGGTCCTCTCCTCTCGATCTCTAAAGGTTCTCTTGATATGGGCTGAGAGTACCCAACAATCATTTACTTCTAATTTCCATCGTCCACAAACATTACACAAATTACAACAGTACACACAGTAAAAAAATAAACTGGTTCAGCGGTCATTAAGTAGTGACTGTGAATTTATTTTACGCTGCCATCTGCTACAGACCTCTGTTATATTTCTGTTGATCTTCGCTACAAGATCGATAACCCAGATGATAAAATCTATTATAAAATCATTGTTTTATCGGATAAAACAGTTAAATTAAAAGAGTACATAAAGAAATTATAGGAAGAACAATAACATAGGCCAGAACCTGATCAAAAATATGTTGTTTCTAACAATCGTATTCACCCATTGAAGTAACGAGAAATATAAAAACTAGGTGATTCAAAATGTTTAAGTTTGCCTTTGTTTTAAGCGTTAAACCTTCAGAATAGTAAATAAACGATTCTTCATTTATTTTTATCGCATCGACAGGTATAACAGAAACGGGTTGATGTATTTAGCTGTTATGTAGTCTTTATTTTCTTAGTAACTCCAATTCATATGAATATTAGTCAGATTAGCGGTAGACATATCACACTCTGTAAAAATTAGCAAAATGTACCTTTAGTTTAACAGGTTTCAGAATACGTTGTGTGTAACTAACTTATAATTTAACTCCATTAGGTAGTAAATCAGGTTCACGTCAAATTCCATTAATAATAAGGAAATGTTACTTTTGCTTCAGATATATTGATAATTAATGATAACACAGCCGAAATAATTAAATGTAACATTATATCAGTACGTTCGCCCCGATTACTTATCTACAATTTAAAAAACAAATTGCTCAAAACTTTAGTTTTTTTTTTAACTTAAATTGCCAGGCTACTTGTGTTGACTTCAGAATACTTTTATCATAAATTATATACAAACTTAAGACTTAATATTTGAAGTATGACATCATGAAACCATAGAATTAATAATAAGACTTATTGCTAAATATAAGACTTATTGCTAAATAATGAGTCAATAACACTTTTCTTGAAAAGTTCTTCCTTATATTTTTTTTCTACATCTCTAAGGACACATAGGACACCTACGGTAAATAGCTAGGTACCTAAAAAAACTAATATTTGCACCTTTTTTCATAATTAAATCCTTAGTATACTTTCTCCCTAGGGAGCTTGGCCACCCAAATCAAGTGCCTATTTTGCCTTAGGGATAATCAGTCTGTGCCTGTAAGGTTACCGCAATTTCTAGGAAGTATACTTTAAACTTATTTTGACAGGATCTTAATCTCTTGATCTAAATATTTTATTATATATCTATTTATTAATCGAAATATAATAAAAAAATCTTACTTGTCGTATGGAGTGTCATGCACACTCCCTAAGCCTCATTTTGTTAACCATATTTTCCACGTAATAGTCGAGTCACTTTAAGTAAATTCTTCATGCTCCTGGAACGATATATGTGCATATAGTTCGTGTAATGTAGTAGAGCACTAAAATTAATGTTAACTAAAACTGTTAATGTGAAGAAAGTAAGTTACATCTTGACTCGTCAATCCAGTTAGTTCTTTCTGGAGTTTGTCTGTGTTCTACCTGTTCGTTTTACTTTTCTTCAGCTATGCAGTTTTACTTTCAGGCAAGTTTGCTGCTGGTTAGTAAATTTGTAGAGCAAGAATATTTAGCAAAATACTCTCCAGTTTCGCTTGTCGCGGGGCTTTACAAACATTAAATCTACGGTCACTAAGAACACCCAGACTCGGGACAACTATTTGTGTTTCACACAGTTTTTTGTCCCGTGTGGGATTCGAACCTATGACCTCCGGTTTAGCAATCAGGTTCACTAACCAATAACCAAAACCAAAAAAAAAAACACTATCGAATAGAATGTATACACGGAGCAAATACAAAGATGATATAATATCTAATAGCAAAAATTTTCAAGATCCGTCGTAGTAGTAGGATATGTAGAACATATGTATCATGTATCTAGTCTTAAGACACTTGGGTAGCCTAAAAAGATTCTCGTCGAAACCAAACAGCTCCGTGATATAATCGATTCCTCGTGCGTCTCTTAATAAAATATTAAACATATATATATATATAGATAATTTGTGATAATTACTCGCGTGTGTGTATATGTGATATTATGCCAATAAAAAATGTTGTCTGGTTGTTATCTCCTATCTATTTAACATTATAACAAGTAGCTATCACTAATAATTACTAAACATAGCCTCCAGTTCACGGTGCGTCATACTTAGAGAACATTACAATTTTCAAGGATACTACTATTCTAAATGCGAATGTAACTCTTTACATCTCGCTGACACTACTTTATGGCTAGTGTGCTAAACCATTATAAAAAGGTTGGTTAAGAGATAAATAGGACTTTAGGAAAGAAAATAGGCAATTTTGTAGCAAAAATTAACCGTAACCCTGGTCGCAAAATGTGGAATCAAAGTTTCCATTAGAGACGAATAATTTGATAAGTTAATTTGATGAATTTTGGTATAGAGACAAATAACACTATGAAGACAAACATAGGCTACTTTTTGTCCCCGATATCAAACCTTAAAGGTCGCAAAATAGAAAATTAGTACCCTAAAAGTATTGATTCTACGCAGACTTAACCGTGGATGCTTATTTACAATGCATAATTAATTGATAGGGACAGGTTATCTTTTACGATTAGAACAGATAAAACGATGGTACTTTTGATAGGCGACGAAGAGTAAATGTGTTGCAATAAGCGAACTGTATAACCTGAAATATCGATAACTCTCTCTTTAGAAAATTATAATTACGTTTTAGTGATATTCTTTTACGTTTCATAATGTTATACGAAATTTTGCTAAGTAGTATCAACAGATAAACAGATATGAGCACAAAAACAACAACAGTAGTTGTTTAAAACGGAAAATAATTACAGCAGAAATAAAACCTCGACCGTGTTACAATTACACGAAAAACCATTTTAATTTTAATTAGCAAAGGTAAAGAAAAATTCATGATTTTAAATTTACAAGTCCATTATAACTTGACGATTTTAATAATGGGTCCGGATGTCTTAATAAAGCTGTTCCCGGATTCCTCCTATTTTAAGCGCATAATAGCACACCGTGTGGTTTTAGTTGGTTCGATTCCGACACACCGTTCCTCCGTTCCGTGCTCAGAACAAAATTATTTGTCCTACATTGAAATCGAACCCGAGATCTCGTGCTATTAAGTAAACCAACAGAGCAGCCGGGCCAAAAGGAGGGAAATGATATAAGTATGTATTTCTCTTAAAAGTACCACAATTTGCTTATTGCAGTAGCTTTGCATATTGCGGCTATTTGTATATACTTGAAAATATTAGCATAATTCTGTTCCTAACCAATATAAAGGCATAGAACATGTGCTCGATAGCCTTCTGCACCAGAAGACACTCTGAGAGTATGGCAATAGTATGGGACTGATTCCTCATTTGTTACCCCCTTTATTACTATAGTCAGCTCTGCCTTGTCATTCATTGAGACATCTTCTTTTATATGTGCAGTATAAATAATAATAGAAACTGTATCATTAGTTTTTGCAGCCTGCATCAGCACTTCACTGTTACTCTCTGCATCCTCCTATTTATTATTTGTTGCAAAACATTACTAGTATCAGTGATTAAATAATTTCGCTGACTGTTATAGTATTTACTTCATTGTTATAGGTTATGTAAGCCCTTTTGGTCTAAATTTAACGGTTATTTTATTGAGTTCTTCTTTTGTGCGGATATATGTTATTAAAGTTTCAAGCACATTACATCATATTTAAAGTCGTTTTAAAACTGAACTATACATTGCTCGATATGGCGATCTGCCAATAATTCGATGGCATGAAAAGTTTTTACAGTATTGAACGAAGCATACAGACCATTTAGTATATGTATTTTTTATCTTGAATCAAGCACCGCAACGTAATTTCTAAGTCTTGATATGATATTTCAACGCTGACTTGTGTTTGTGGACGTGGAGGACTGTCATGAATATTTTTACATTCCGGCCACATTTTCACCATCTATAATATGTGCCTAGTGAATTTTAAATGACAATTTGATTCCATTATCGCTTTGTAATATACATTCCCCTATTTCTGTTATGTCATACTTTGAGACAAAATAATAGTCAATTGATTTTTGTTACATGGTCACCTTACTTCTTTTTGTTTACTGTATCATCTAAAAATATAAATAAGTTACTGACATTCTTTTAATATGAGTTGCAAGATTTAATAAAAGACATAAAGATAGACACCGGGACAGTTGAAACTAAATAAAAGCTTCTAATATTATAATTTATTAAAGCTGAAGTGTTTTGGTTTGTTGGTCTATACGAGGTAATCTCTAGAAATTCACGTTGAATTAAAAAAAAGTATTATAGTTTTAAATAGAATATATTTATTAAATATATTATTTATTATATATATTTTAATATATATATTTTTAAAATATATTTATTATATATTTATTATAGTTTTAAATATAATATCAGTGTAATAAACAGATGTACTACAAATAAAGTATCTCTAGGAATTATTTCAGGGATAAGACAAAGCACTTAAAGGCCAGTAGTGAAAATTATAGTTGGGTAGACTCCTACTTGGACCTCCCGGCTACAGCCAGTTCGAGTTACGTGTACGCAACCTCGACTTCTTCGACCTACTGCTTACACCTCTCCATATCAATCCGAATACGAAATATTCCTTTTAACACACGTACAAACGTGACGCTATGTATGCATGTATAAAGATTATCAAGATCATTTCTTTTGATTTTTGTCGTACTGGTTGCACTTCACTTTGCTCTGCTTTTTCACTAACACATTTGTCACTGACACTAGAATGAAACGCGGCGTTGGCGAAACCGCACTGAATAGCTTTTTCTGCTGCCGATGCGCTCGCCGGCGGCAGCTCCTGCCCCGCGGCCCCCAGTGCAACAGCTCACGTGCGGCGGCGGCAGCACGACCTCCACTGCCTTACCCCGTATGCTGCTGCTATCCCTCCGAACACTCCTACCAGCAAGTAGATTACTATGTAATGGTGGATGTCGTGCTGAGACACCTGGTTCACTAACCCGGTCTCCGCCTTGAGTTGCTTTATCGGAGATCCTATATCTTCCAACTCTTTTTCGGTGGCACTACTTATAGGTTCCGGCTCCGTAAACGATGTCGTCCAGTTCTGGTTAAACAGATGGTTTATCGGTGGAGTTTCTATCTTTGCGACGTCAGCCTGCACTCTCAAATCGTTGACTTGTTGTTTCTGGGAAATGATAGTAATATCTGAGCCTTTGATGACGCACTCACTTCTTAGTTAGTTTAATTATGCCGCTATTAATAAGGTGGCCAGTAAGGTGGTCAGTGGACCCACCATTCCTGGCACGACCTACACTCAGTATCAGTGTCACTGAGTCTAGGTCTGCTGTGTTTCTTGGTTATTGGAGCACAGTCTTTCCTGAGACTTCATGTGTGAAAAGGGCTTCTGTAAAGGGCATAATTGTGTCGTCACATCGGAGTGTACGCATTCTGTAATATCTTACTAACAAACTATTTGCTGCGATGGAGGACAATAAAACTCATTTGTGTTTTCGATACTCCTGACCTCATTCTTCAACGAGTTGGTAATATTTTGTACTTGGTTAAGGTGTTGGTTGAGCATCGGTCTCGTTTCACAAAAAACTGTAATTGCTTAAATCTGCGGATACATCATTCGTGCCCAAGATCCAGTTTGATACTATGTCATGTAAATATAGTGTTAACTGATTACAAAAGAGATAAATTATCCGCTGTTTTATGAGATGTTGCAATCATTCTTTCTTACGACTTCTGATATCGTGTTTGTCCGTCTATGAAATAGACACAGAAAAAGAAACATTATCTTTACTCCGTTATCACACGTTTTCTAGCCAATATTTTGCCCAAATTCAGACTTCCCCAGAACAGCCATTTCAAATTACCGATATAACTCCTCCGAGTTCTAGTGTCCTCCTGACCTACACTACGTAAGCAATATCGCGCAAGTGTGGGGACTTCTGTCTCCATTATTCTATTACCCATTATGGGAGTGGGATCAAATTCTAGTTTTCAATATGGGTGTTTCTAAAGACCACTCTGCCTATGGGCCCAAATATTTTCCAGAAGTCCATTTTAATATTACCACTTGACCTGTACTTTCTATTTTCTATTTTCTTTTTGTCGATTAGTCTGTGTGATCCATCATCTTATAAAACATTTTATGTTAAAGCTAAATTATTTTAATTAGATTCTATTTCAACCTTTTTATTTTTGACCTTCATGTACTAAACATGCCAAAATAGAACTAATTTATTAAAATTTAAAAAAAACGAAAAGTAAAATTGTATTTTCAAAATTAGTCTTAACTAATGACGAAGTTGTTGTTTGAGTTTGTTTCTATCGTTCTAGGTTGAATTTGTCTTAGATTCGACTCAAGTAGCTCAATTAAAAGTAAATTGGAAATAGTTTAGTGATATGTATTCCATAAACTTAATTTATTTTAACCACGCATCTTTAAAACGGATTTTTTAATTTACATTTCCACTGTTACAGCGTTTGTCACTGATCAACTGCTAAAAATCGGTGATCTTTACAATAGCGTTTGTGCTATAGAGATAACGAGTAAGCATGTTGTTAGCCAGCTGTCAAAAGATGCGAAGTGGGGAAAAACGACCGATAGGTGAAGGCGATAATGGCCGTGATGGTGTCGCTTGCGCAGACAGTTTGCCCAGCACTGCCAGCGCGATTGGGCGTCGAGACACGCAACTGCCGCGCATCTTTGTTTGTATTCGCGTTTCTTTGTTAAACTTAGCTCGCAATGGAACCAGTGCATTTTGTTGTGTTATAGTTATTTCTGTGTTAGTGATAGTTAATAAAAATGACCAGTGAAAACTCAGACTCACAGGAGACGAGCTCCGCTTCTCTAGTAGAAGATACTCTGACCATATCATTCGAAAATATCAGTTATACTGTGGCGACATCATACTGGGCGAAAATAAATCCTAGAGGTAACTGGCTTACTTAATCTAATACATTATTTGCTACTATTCGTACGTTCGTTATAGGATTTCGATGTATTTTAATTCCTATCTAATCGTTGAGAAACAGTCCTATCTTATCTTAATTATTCTATTCAAGAATGGAGTAACTATGTCTATGTCTAGTTACTTTGCTTAGTGCCTTGTTTGACTAATCTTCAATTCGAAACAATGAGTCTTTAACATGTGTTCATATAAATATTAATACTATGTAATATGTTACAGCCATTATAGCCTTTATTTTTATTTATTATTGCCATTATTAGCATTAGTTATAGCCAGCCATACAATGAAAAAACATGTTCTTACATTTTTGTTAATAACTTATTAATATTTTTTCATTAAAAATATGAGAGAGTGAGAGAGCCATGCTTGGGAACGAATGGGCCTGCTCGACCGGAGTATTGCCACGGCCTCACAGAATCGTTGTATACGGAAGTCCAACTACCCCTCTCCTCTTTTCCCTCTATCGACCCACTTCTCTTCTTTTCCATCCCTCATTCCCCTTTTATCTTTTCGCTTCCCGCTTTTCTCTACTTTCACCTCTCCTCAAAGGCGTACAGTGCACTTACGACTCTTTAGTTGTAGGTGTCCATGGGCGATGGTTGTCACTTACCATCAGGTGACCCATCTGCTCGTTTGCTCGCTCCCCTATCAAACAAATATGTAATATGTAAATATATATGTACCTACAACTGGCTTCAATGTTTGTAATTGCCGTTATCAATTTCACAAAGAGCACAAAGAGTAGAGGACCTAATCCTGTATTAGAAAATAATTAGTATTGATTCCCCAATTCCCCGTATGTTTTTTCTGATTTTTATGGATGTGTAATGTAATGGACATTACACAACCATAAAAATCACAAAAAAATACACACTTTAATATTTCACTGCAACTTTAAAAGGATATGGACTTAGACTGTAAAGCTTTAGATTAATATAAAAGGAAACATGTTAATTGTACAGGATTACTCATGCACTCTCTATGTGCACATTTCAGAAAAAGTACACTTGTAGATTTGACGAGTTTACAACATCCATAGATAATGTAAGAGGCTCGTGTCGATTATTGTTTTAAACCTCGTACAGTTAATTATTTGAAAAGTGTGCAGTATCAAATCGACAATGGAACTGTTTTAAAACTTTTTAATACAACTTTCTTGTACATTAAAAAGTCGTATTCTATAAAAGGAATCGAATAAAATTTAATTTCATGATATTTTCATGACCACTTTCTGGGGGAACCTAGTACGGGGGAACCAATAGTAGACCTTAAAAAACCTTAATATGATCAAGGGTTATCTCCAATTCCTAAAGTATCGAAGCACACATCATGAACGTTTATAACTAACGGACCTTGACAAGTGTTTAATCAGTATTAGATTAAACTTGTTTTGAACGGAATGATCATGAAAAAAAACTTAATGCGCACACTGGTACTCTTCCAGGTTAACTACTAAGTTATACAAAACTTATACATACATATAATCTACTATAATAAAAATATAATAAATATAGGTAGATACACATACATTAGCTCACGTATTTCTCCCATCATGATAAGCGGAGGGAAAACAGAGGCGAAATTAATAAAGCCCACATTTTTACGATCATATTTAGTTCCATTTACGTAGGGGCAAGTATATTGCCGTCATTCAGGCACTTTTGAGAATGACATAGGAAAATTTAGCAGCAAAGAAATATTGTTTGGATTGGGGAGTATAAGCATTATAAGCAATAGTTCAAGAAAGTCATGGTCGCATATCTCTAATTCGAACTGGCTGGTACCAGCTGAAACATGCTTATTTTAAAATATTCTATAGTTCACTTATTACCTTTAACACTTTCAATTAACATCAAACAATAGCACACAACACTATCCAAATGATCATTAAACTATATGAAAACAACAAAAGCTTATTAGATAAGTAGGCACTTATCTAATCGCAATACTTGGAATTTGTTCTGTCTTTGAGAATAAGCCATTTAAACCAATCATTTATTGTTACACATAGTAAGTTACAAAAGATATTTATTGTATTCTTATATTTAGTTATGTTATCGGTGCTGACTTATCATTTTGACACACTTCTTATTTTTTTATGAGCATATCTTTTTCATATAACTAACGTAACAACCATAAGGTCTGAACAGTACAACCAAATAAGGGTAAAAAAATGCAACATACTCTAAAAATCTTCATCGTCTTCCTACCCGTTTCCCAAATTTATTTGAGTTGGATGCACTGTGTGAATGGCCAGAAAGTTTTGGCTAGATTCTGGACCTTGTCTGACGCCAACCCGCTTCGAAACTATATACATTTTAAGACAGGAGAAAAAGCTCAATATTTCTAAAAGGAAAATGGAGAGGGATAGGACCTTGGGGTAAAGAATATCCAAATTTAGGATGAGAAAACGGGACAGAAACTGCAGTAGCTTGCAGAAGCCAGGGTCGCGTACCCGAATATCCTCTACTTCCTGTGACTGGAGATGCTACTAGAACAGAAACACCTGCTGTATATATGTACATAATATAAATAAATACTTATATAAGAAGACAGTTATTTGATTAGTCCCTTCAGATTTTAGCACTAGACGGGACTTTCAAAAGTTTTTGTAATCCGCTGAATTAATATATATGAGTCCTTGCTTGTAATGCATTTTGCTGTATATTTATTCATCTTTTTATATGGCGACATTCCATATTTTATGTTTTTTATAAGTTATATACATACACATCTTATATGCTTATTCAAATATTAGTAAACGAAACCATAATCAACCATTTCTTAGTTACTAATATTATAAAGAGGCAGAGGTTGTTTCTTTGAATTTCCTTACATCCCAGACACAACTAATCGGTTATGTAAAATTAATTTGGCATTAAGTAGCCGGCTATAAAACAACACGCTGTGATGTTTAGGAGCGGAGCAATGAGCATAAACGTATGTAAAACTGCTGAAAACGGCTAGTCAAGTATAAAATTACTAATATAAGTCAGATCCAAATGCCTTATCAAATAAGGATAAAGTTTTTTTTAATTTATTATCATAAAACTGGTTAGTTACGAGTTATGCGTAATCCAAACAAAGACCGAAATAATGTGCATTGTCAATTGTCTAATGCATTAATATTTCCCTGACCTTGATCGTAATTTTTGGTTGAAAAAAAATAAATACAAAAGTAATATTTAACAAGTATTATTAGTTATCTAGTTTCTGACAATAGCGGCATTTTGTAACCTAAGTTATTGAATATTTGACACAGTATTACGTTCAAACTATTTAAATTCAATGGACCCAATGGATGGATTAACTTATAACTTGTAATTAATTCTATAGCTATATCTATTTTTTCACAAAAACCATTAAAATTCTGAATTGATCACGAAGTAATTAGTATAATAATAGATTAATATTTTAAGGTTACAGGGCCCGGTAGGCGGCAAAAGGCTTGCCCCTATTACGAAGCTCACACATTCACATACTCACACTACTTGAGTACTTAAATAAAAGTACAAATACCTGCAACCTACACTATTTGACATGGTCTTGGAGCTTTCGGGACTGGAATGTCTAGAATCGCGATCCCGAACTTAACCTTTTACTAAAATTAATACAACAAGGCTTTGTCGGCAGCTCAAATAATAGTAGTTACAAACTTAAGAGAGAGGACTTTTAACAGTGACAAAGGCATGCTTAGGCACGAATGGGCTGGCTCGACCGGTGCTGGCCCTTATTTTGGGAAAATTTCGCTTTCGTTCCATTTTCCCAAAATAAATGAGGTTTCCGGAGGTTTCCACACTAAACATGACGACTTCATACATTCCCTACCATTACACAATACATGCGTACTGCTACTGTTAGGGACACTTGTTTGGCGCGTGCGTCATTACAGGTAGTGCTTGAAGTAATGGTTTAATGCCATATAACGCGGTACAAAACTAATACCATATCACATTACTTTTCAGAGGAATGCGCAAGTGCGTAAGTCTACCACACAGTCATAATATATCGCGTACCTATCTCGGAAATACTGAAAACCCTTGTTAGAAGAAATCGGGCAAACTTAATATCACAAATGCTCGAAAATAGTATAGAGAACGTTACTTCACAATATTTTTATCCATTTTTAAAGCAAATGATAATGTCGTAGGTACACATAACCAAACGCTTGTTTAATTTCCGGTGAGTGTTTGTGTTAATTTATTTGCCTATTTTTATTGGCTGTTGCATTAGTTGTTTCTATGTAAGTATTTATAAAGCCTCTATGTATCTAGAGTACTTTGTATAGGGTTCCAAAATTTTGAGGTAAAATCACATTGTGTAACGATACAGTAAGTATAGGTTTAGTATGGTCAAATATCGTAATCTATCGTTACTATTATTGCCCCTGCAATTGAAACAGACTATAAGTATGTTAATCTGTGTACTAAAACCTAAAGTTTAAGCTTTGTTTAGTTTGTGTTTAAATACACAAAAAGCATCTCGATGTTCCGGAATATTATTATTACTACAGAAACGCACTTACATTTTCAATACTCCGAATGCTGTACACCAAAATCAACAAAACAACTAAAATAAAAAACGACTTGCTTAAAAAATAAGTCCTCATCTTAAACGATTGTAATAAAAAACAGCTGGACGAGTTAATATATATAATATATAGATACTTAAAATACTCTAATGTGTATCAAAATCCTTTTAATGTTAAACCTACGTCATAAGTAAGCACGGCACGCGCACATGTTGATAGCGGCGAGGCCAATCTAATGGGCACTGGACACTGGACATTCTGAGCCTAGTAGATAAGGTACAATAATACTTCGTTTTTTATTATTATATAGGGGGACAGACGATCAGACCGGTCCCCTGATAGGATGAGGGGAGAGAAAAAGGGGAAGAAAGAAGAATGAGAGAAATGAGATGAAAGAGATGAAGAATGAGATGAAGATTTAATTTCTGCGACAATGTAATCAAAGTAGCCAAGCTCTAAGCCGTAACAATTCGAATTTTGTGATGGAGACGATTAGAAGAATAATGTGACATTGAATTACATATCTACATTCTTCAATAAAAAGAAAAAATTGGTCGACTTTCAATCATAGAAAGGCAAGTAAAGATGCTTTACATATTTTGTGGTAATAACTACCTTTATTATGTAGTTTTTCTTTAAAAATTGCACCTATGAACCTTGAGAGTCAACTATAAGTACACCAAATGATAGAAGTCATAAATATATTTAAGAATGAAAAAGTCCGAAGTTCTAATGGCTGTAATTTCATGTTAATATTCGTTCTGTCAACCCAATTTTATTATTTGGAGCCAGTAAAAGAATTAAAAAGATATCGAAAAACGTAAACAAAAGAAAGCCTAGAATTCAGGTACAATTACTACTATTTAAAAAAAAGCAGTATCGCTTTCCCGCAATAATGAGTAATAAATATATTTATATAGTTAAACCTACGTAGTTATCAATTACGAGTCAAATAAATCTGCTTATAGATTGGGCCTAAATTTTAGTATATAATCAGTATTGAATAGATTAAAGTCCAATAATGTACGTATTTAAAAGATATGTTGAGTGATAGTCAGTATCAGTGACTTTGCACGAGTTACGTAAGTGTACATAAAAAGTTTACGAATCGAAGTTCTTTATAGTAAAAATATGATATCAGAAATGTGACAATTCTTCTTATATTTTAAATAAATATTTTTCTCTCTTGTGACTTACTCAGTTTTGTCATATTACTTGTTTATAATTACAGCTAAGGCGGGGTTTTGTACGTGATCGATTGCGGTGCGCCGCGGGTCACGATGCGACGCGATTGTCATTTTTGTTTTGATGTTTTCGCGAGAACTGGATGCCATTGCCGTCATCAAAGGAGTCGCCATCCCAGTCACTTTAAATCTATGTGTCTATGTGGTGCTTGTCTTATCAGAACTAACTTACTTCGATATTCACCGCTTATAATTATTATTAAAGCATAATATCACCTTCTAAATATATCAGCTTATAACAGCACATTTGGTACCTATAACTTTACATTAAATTAAAATGGAGATCGTCTGGTGGTCGAATTTCGACTATCATACATAGTTTTAATATTTTACTAGCCAGTGTAACTTGAACTATCAGTGTATGAATTTCTGTCCCGTAAAAAGGGGCAAAAATTTTTGGTTCACTACAACAGTAAAGAGTACTGAGGACTGGTATATGTTGTGGTCTCTGCAGTGTTCTTGACATTGAACTCGATGTCCAATGTCAAGAAAATACACGTTCCTCGCGTCCTCTCGCTAGCCTTCAGGCTACACAACTGTCGTTACAGGAAAATCTCAATATATTGTTCAAAATCACAATATCTGAGTATAATGGATATTTATTTACTGCGAACATAATATCAATCATCAAAAGTGTGTGTGTGTGTGTGGTTCACGGTGGAGTAGAATTGCCACCACATCTCTTCACGGTGGAGTAGAATTGCCACCACATCTCTTCACGGTGGTGTGTAGGGATGGGGTGGCCCAATGGGCTAAGGCGACTAAGGCAAATAAGGGATCGGACTGTTATCTATCAAACAGTATGTATACAGTCATACAGTGCCCATTTGACGCCAATAGGCCAAATTCTAATTGGCAAAGTAGGATTGTTTAAAACACCTCTGCCTACGCCTTAAGGGATACAAGCTTTAGCATATGTATGTATATATATTTCAAAAAGTGTCATTAAAAATATATTTCGTGAAATGGAAGTAGTGATTTAAATTAGTACCTACTATTTTTTTTAAGCGAGTTATCTTTTACATAACATTTAAGTTCGTTTTTCTATATAACATTGTTAGATACCTCTTTTATCACTATTTACTTCTCCTATAGACTTTAAAATAGATCTTCTTTTGCTATATATGCTGTTTCTATTTGACAGGCCTGCTGGTTTAAGAGGGATTATCGAACCTGACCGTTGCTTGTTGCTGATTCGGAGCTGACAAAAGTGTGATCCACAAATAGTTTTCCCGATTCTGGGTGTTCTCTGTGTCCCCCGCGACAATAATTCATCAACAAAAAAATCAAACTAAGGAAAATCCAATGGTTTCAACTATAATTAATTGACACTTATAATACATTAACCTACTCATATTAGATATGTAAAAATATTCCTACATAAATAATAAAATCCCCTGAGCGTAAACAGAGTAACAGAGTACACAGTTTTGTCGCATTTTTACAAATGCTTGAAACATTAACATAGTAAAAAATATGCATACATGTAAACAGTTCAGTACATTAGACTTAGGCACGTCAATCGATTACCGCTGTTCATGTTTTAGTCTTTCTCCCAAAAATATACATTTACGTATGTATATACATACTAGCTAACGCACGCGGGGGAAGCCCCGGGTGTAAGTTACTAAAAAGAAGTTCTATGTTTTTCTCCGGCTCAGGGTTCGAAGTATCCACATACCTAATTAATTCTAAATAAATTCAGCCGTTTAGACCTAAAATGGTAACTGACAGATATATATAGATTATGTTACTTTCGAAACTTTTTGGAAACTGGTTTTCTTGTTTATTAGTCAGGTATCTTAATAAACATTATAATTCAGTAAGATGAAGGTAAATAAAATAATATTGAAGAAAATGACGGGTGGCGTTTTTGTTCACGTGACATACAGATAATAAAACTACGCTTTAATTTTGAAAATATAAATAAAATACCATATTCATGGTTATAGTAATAGTATTTAGTAGTTTAGTTGTACATTCGTTTTTTTATGGTAATAATTATATAAATAACACACTTTTATAATTTATTTTTGATAGCAGAAACTCGCCGTGAAACTTTATGCTTGCCTTTTCTTTATTAGACAATTTAAGTTTTTTTCAAGTGCATTGTTTTACATTATTCGTTATTCGTTTTTTAAAATTAGTTACGAACAATGCAAAATAAAGAACTTGACAAAACTGTGTCCCATAACAGACAAACAATTGACGGTGTAATTATTTAATTAGGTACTTAATTTATTATTATTTCCTTTATTTAAATTACATAGTATATAAATGTACATCTTAATTAAATTATACATAATATATGTAAATTACATTCATATATATTTTTTTTAATATACCATATAAAAACAGACACATTTATAACTATAAAAAATAGTAGATTACTGATATCGGGTGGACACAAGACACCGGTGGTTAGGACTCCACAGATAGGAACCTCCTCACAATTCGGGCCGTGTCGAGGAGAACTGTTGGTCCCTCAATCCAGCCATTTAATGAAAGTCTCTTTAGGTGTTGATCGAGCGATCAGCTATGACTATCGGAACAATGATCGCCAAATCGATGTTCCAGGTATCGAAAATCTCGTGAAACAAATCCAACTTATACTTGTTTATTTTTCAACTTTCACGAGATTCTCGCCTTGAGGAACAGCGATATCGACGACAATCATTGCCCCCCGTTCTAGTCGAGTTATCGCAACTACAACTTATTGGCAACAATAGCCCTGTCAGTGATGATAGATCGATCCCAATATAATGAGGCTCGACCATTTTCGAGAACTATTTCGGGCATATACCAGTAATAGTGCAACTCCAAATTCACAAGATTGTATTAAAGGGCAAGTTATTGAAGAGAATATTCTCTAGGGTCTTAATGTTAAAAAGATTACAACCTACAAATCGCGGGATTTACAACTTCATTACTGATGAACGTGGATGGTGCATTAAAATTGCAGTCAGCAATTTACGGACTCTTCTATTAATTGCATCTAACTCATCATTCAGTCTGAGTTCATCTGTGTATACCAAAGCAATACGTGAAAACCATAACCCAAGCATTGCAGGGACGCATGTCGTTACCCCCTGACAACAGACTGGTTTCAGGCTACCAAAGAATCACTCCTGCAATGCCCGTTTTACGAATGAGTCTGAATCTAGTTCAGGTATTTACAATTATAGATTTCAGAGATACTTGTAGGTTTCAGTAGGAGAAAGAGAAATAAGTGAGTGAGTAAGTGAAAGTTCAACTCCTTCAGATTCTACTGTAACACCTTTCTTTACATGCATGAGTGCACACTTGTCAACACCAGATTCCGTCTTAATAGAGTTACTAATATTTTCAGTCATCTTCAGTAACGCTGTCAATTGCAAATTCCTAGGGAGCAAATTGTTTCAAATCCATATATAGAAATTGAGATATAACTTGATCATCTTTCTGCACCTTAGCCTAGTCCTAAAATTATAAAAAAAATATTAATAGGACGTATGTACCAATTGGTTAAATAATTCAAAAACAATATAAATGTCTAAACTCTAAACGAAGAAAAGTAATAATCAGAAAGTGATACGTGACAAAAGTTTGATTTATGTATACACTATACACACACACATACACACACACGCACAACAAACACTCACGTGTATTACTTTAAAAACATGTTATAAATGACACCGTGTTATTTTGTTGTTATTCTATTTACCATGTATTAAAGTAGGAACCCCTGTGTACTAAAACACAGGTTATAAGCCTAGCTCAGTACCAGAAGCAGTAATTATTTGTAGCAAACATTAAAAAACGATTAGTGTATAACATAATTTTGTGTAAACTTTCTAATGGTTTTGATACACAAAAAATACTATTATTATTAGTCTAAGTGTTAGAATATCTCTCTTTAATACATAGAGTTTCCTTAAGTCTTGCATTAATTGCATTCATTTATTTATACTAATGCAATATTGTCGACGTTCGTTTTCTTATCATATATTCTTTTGTAGTACTTACCGCTAACCCAGTCTTTTCTGTTTGAAACACTCTTTGTTCTTCACAGTATAACGTCACAGTATAATACAATGCCCTAACATAAAACCATGTAATCTGTCAGGAAACCTAATATTAATCAAGTTGTAGGTATTCATTAGGCTAGAATACACTAATAGACTTTAAAAATATAAAAATTACTGAAAATACATTGTCAACTATGCAACCCAATGGTATATTAGATCAGGTTTGTTGCAGCGGCGTGCTGATCTCTCGGAGAAGACCATGGTTATATCTATTGTGCAAAGCCAAAACCGAAAAGCGAATGGGAGACGCACCAGGCGCTTGCCTGAGGGGGAGCGACTGGTCTATTTGTTGCCCTAGCAGAAATAGACAGGGCTGAGATGAGTGTGACATGTTAAGCGCACGGCTCTCTAAATGTGGGATACACCATAGTGAGGTCGCCTTGCTCACAGGGTTTTCTTTCTAAATAATACTGGAGGCCGCGGCCATAAGACCCGATGACTGAACACTCTGAGAATTTTGTAGGTGCAGGCCGTAATACCACCTTACCGTTTGGCTCGGAAGGTGACGACCCGTGAGGTTTGCCACATACAAAATTTTCGCTCCCACTCTAACATTTTGTAATATTAATTATATTGTATACCAGGTTAATAATACAATAAATAACTTAAAACTATAAGTAATTTGTAAGATTGGAAGCCTTATCGCACTTAGGCAATCTCTTTTTTTATGATATAGAGTATAACGTGGTGGTCTGTAGCCGCCTTCTGCGAAAAGTGGTCGGTCAGGAATTACAAATACTAGGTGAAAAATCTCACAGTTTTTAATAAAAAAGGGAAGGAAGCAGATCGTGTACTAGAGATAAATAGAAGCGAGAGTTAGACTCAGGGTAGGAGCTTGAGAGGCTTCGATTGCAGTCCGGCCGGTGGTGGAGGCACTTAATTCTGCGCTGCAGCTGGGAGAAAGACACTGGCGCGTGCTTCTCCGTCCCTTAAATATTGCCGTGTGTCGTGAGTCGTGCATGTCATTGCGCGACAAGAGGGACAGATGAACAGACGGGCCACCTGATGTTAAGTGACAACCGCTGGCCATCGACATCTGCAACTCAAAAGTCGTAAGTGTGCTGTCCGCCTTTGAGTGTGATGAGGGGAGAGGATGCGAGGAGCGGAAAGAGGGGAAGAGGATGAAGAGTGGGGAAAGAGGAGAAGCAGGAGATGAGGGGAGGTGAGAGGCCCAACTCCGCCTGTTGGGCCTCTGGTACCCTAATTCATTCGTCAATACAATGCAAGCATTGTTTGTCTAGCGGTTTTCAATGAATAAGAGAAGTTATCAGACAGTTTCTGATGTATTGAGAATGAGATAGCAAGAAATGATAAAATCGATTTATTATAATATATTATTATTAAGCACTTACATAAACTTCTGTCCTTTGACATATAGGTGACAACTTTATAAATTTTCAGGGAAAATGAGAAATAACTCATGAATCACATACAATTAATTATACATATATCACTTTAATTCATCATCACTTTTTCCTTTAAATCCAGTAGTATTGTTATTTATGAAATCAAGCTTTTTATTATAAATATCGGTACAACATCTATAATCTATGTTATATTTAAAAAAATGAATAAATTATATGCATAAAAACTTTAAAACTTCGAAAACATCTTGAAAATTTAAGTGTACAAAAGTAGTATAAATTTACATTTTGTATATATGATTGAATCTTTGTCTAAATATTTTAATTAATTTATTTATTTCTCAGTAAAATATTAATGTTTTTATACTCGTACACGTAAAATGTTATATTGTAACCGTCATTAACACAAAAAAAAATCACACGTAAAAAATACTTAGTTACGGAAACTCGTAACTAATTATGTTTTACGTGTGATTTTTTTACATCAATATTTTATATATATTAAAATTTGAATAGAAGCTAGACATATATCAATTTTAATTAATTACCCTTCACGTGTTACCTTACAATAGTAAATAAACATATAATAAAAATAATAAAATCTCTTTAAATCTCTATTTTTAATCTCTACAAAAATTAACAAAATAAATGAAAAGTATTAAATAACATTCATATATTTATCAAATTTATATACAAAGTAAAAGTATAGATATCACTGTTCCCTAGGTTGAAGTATATGTAAGCTAACAAAAAAAAAACTGGTCTGTCTAATATTAGTTCTGGAGTCAAAAGGGGATAAACATACACCGAAACAAACCCATATCTTTCAAATTTTCAGTTCCTGTACAAGCATGCTATTAATTAATACATTTGCTGACATTGTTTTTTGATAGTTTTTTGTTGGGAACATTATTTTATAGTCAGTAAATATAATAAGCGCTTCTAAAGGGATCGGAGATTTATTTCGCAAGGTTTATTGTTTACTCCCAAACCTACTTAACGAGGTCAAGTCCGTCAAGGCCATCCTTGCAATTACAGTTCCAATAATATTACAAGATTTAAAACCCTCCTTTTTTAAAGAGTTCAAAATAAATATAATACTTATACTCAACCTTAACGTATTTATTTATAGTCGAATAACATTTTATGTGTGGCAAAATCAATAATATTAAATTGAATTATATTTAAAATTGCGATACAGTGTTCATGCTATTTACGTACTATTAAGTTTTATTAAATAAAACTAAGTCTTCCATTGCGTTATAAAAGCACAGAAAATTAATTATTCAGATTACTGTGCTAAAGCTTAAGTTTTTCTGGTAACGCAATCACTCACATTTATCTCTAGGAGTAAAATATTAACCCCGAAACTGGTAGCCAGTATTGCCGGTTCTGTTTGTAATTTATACTGAGCGAAATAAAATTACAGCTAATATTAGCTTCTAAAAATTCAAGCTCCTATTTACTATTATGTAAGTCTTCCGTACAATTTACGTTGTAAACATGGTGGGCGAACATTCTAAGCATTGAATGTGATATATAACATTTTGTTGAAAGCTTGCAATACAAGAATGAAACTACCTATTACAGGCCAGATGCTATTAAAATACATGTGTCGGCAATAACACTTTCTCCGACTGGTATTATATTAACACTGTAGTAGTCTTAATATTTGAGTAAGAAAATGAAAGGAAATATGGAAGAAACGTGATTTATTTGCTTGTAACTAAACATACAATGTATTATTAGCTAACTAACTAACATTTTCTACCGTATTTTTTAAGGGGATACCGTCACTTACATTCCATTTTTTGCATAAGTAAATAACAAAAAGCCTTATTTATAAGTATAAAGCACATACATATATAGTAATATCATTTTCCTTGTATGTCCTAGCACGCAAGACACGCAAGACAATCGTTAACGACGTGTCCGGAACTTTCAATGCCGGCGAGTTGTCAGTCATCATGGGACCATCCGGAGCTGGCAAGAGCACTCTCATGGACATCCTAGCTGGCTATACGTGAGTTTTTTTTATTATCCAGCATTATTAATAAATTCAAATGTTATTCTTTTTGCACATATAACCTTTTATTGTCATTATTCTAGGACAAAATTCATATGACAAAGTCATTTCGCAGAAAGAAAGTTTTTGGAGTTCTGTAATTCTAATTTAAAATATATAATAAGAAAAATTTGGAAAGCAAGTGTTATTAGTATACGAAATTCAATGGTCTATAAAAAATCTTCAAGGACCAAGTTAAAAATAAAAAAAGGGTTGATATGACCTTTGGTAGTTGAAGAGCTATTTTAAAAATTTGTCCGATCAACACAACTTTCGAAATTTAAAAAAAAATATATATTTAATCAATTCTGCAGTATTATTATATTAAATTATTATACAATTGTTCTAGTTTTAAATACAAATGTTAATATTTATGATAGATATCTCGGTTCGAGGAAATTAAAAATAGTGCTTGTTGAAATGCGGGAACCCCTGAAAGGAACTACTAATATGCATGAATACTCCAGAAGCAAACGGGTTATATTCATATATTTAAGAATCTAGGTAAATTTTCTTTAGTAAATTTTCTTATACGTACCACCCCACACATAATATTTAAAGCATTAGTATATAATATATTTTTTAAACACGTCAAATCATATATGTATGTATATGTATCAAATAAAAATAATTTTATTATTTTCTGTAAACTTGATATAGATTATTCTGTTTATCTTAATAAGCATATTGCTAAATATAGTCAGACTAAGAAAACGTAGATAGTTCTCTGAATAACGTGTAAACAGTATATTTTTCTTGTTGTTATTTTTGTGTAAATTGTGCGTACACTTACTATAAAATTACATAGTTATATTTATTACAACCCATTATGTATAGTTTTCCTCTTAACACATTTGCTTAAAGTAGGCGATAAATACTGCGAAATATGATAATGTATGATATAATCTACAAAGCAAACATTTATCTTAAACGTAAATTGTAAACTTTACTACTAGGAATAAAGTTATCGCATTCTCTCAATTTTCTCTTAATTTTATTGTGTTATATTACTTATTTCTCTTAGCTAACGACCACTATTGGCATATGCAGAGGTTTCCTTCTTTTTACTTGATAATATAACATTTAGTGAGACATGTTAAGCCTTTATATGAGTGCAAAATAAATATAGTATCAGTTCAGCTTTTTGTTACTATGGGCTTGGAGAGGGTAAAAAATGGAAAAGGAAATCAATATAAATTCATACATACACTCACGCCTATTTCCCCGAGAGGGTAGGCAGATGCGTTTTTAATATGGGTGACATTTTGGTAACCATGACTAAATCCCACTCGCATAGTAGGGGCAAGCCTATTACCGTCTACCGGGCACTGACAGTATACATACTATCGGATACATATCAGTCCATTTTAAAATGTGTTTACTGTTTAATCACCTTTGCCTACTCATTCGGGATACAGCATGAATGTAAATAATTTTCTGTTTCAAACAAGTTTCTGTTGCAAACAACAAATGTAACATAATTATTAACAAAGGTTCAGAAACCTATCACGCAATATAGCTACGTATTAATGAACACATGTTTACTTACATGACTAACAGAACAATGCTTATCTAAGTGATGCACTTTGTTCTTACATAGATGAAAAGTACAACTACACATAATTGCTAGTAAGGTCAATAATATTTATGTAACAGTTAATGAACCCCCGTTATGTTCCCGAGAGATAAATTATGAGATAATGGGCAATCGAGTAAAAATCTGAAATACATAAGTACATACACACACTCATATTTGTATCCCCATTACAATTTAGTTCCACTACACAGTAGATAACGAAAATAATTGGGGACGGAAAAGCCTATTGCCGTCATCGGGGCACTTTGGAAATTAAATTGGAAGCAGATTGGAGAAACGAAAAGGAAGGATAAAAGAGAAGACCAACGATATTGCTTAAACTGATGGATTGGGGAGTGTAGGCAAGATCTCGAACAGATCAGTGTCCCTTCAGGGAAACAAGCGTCAGGCGTATGTATGTATAATCACATAAATATATACTTATTTGTTAAAGTTTTTTTACCGAAAACTGTTACTTATGAATACTGTAAATGCGTACGGTTGAGATTGTAGTATAGTTCAAATGTACTGCAATCAAGTCAAACTAAAACTTGGTGAGTCCGATACAGCTTCTAGATAAACTCCTTGGTTGTTTGTTTATATTTGTTTGGTTTCATTGTTCAAGATTTACAATATCTGACAATGTCAAGACTTTTTAAGGTGGTTTTGAAAAGTTCTTGTGTCAAGTATATCTTAACTAATATGTTTTAATTATATTTATATATTATACAATTACAAATGCGAAAACGACGATTACGTTTCCTAATAGTATTCTTCTACTCGCATATAAATGTTTGATTTTGATTAATTAATTAAATCATTTTATAACATTGTACTTCGTCACTGACTTAGGTATGTGCAAAAATTATTATTTCAGTAAAATTACGAATTGGATTCTCAAAACTCACACTTTGGGTACCAATAAGAACGTTTGAAGACTTTTGCATCATGTTACTAATTTAAAACATATTAGATATTATACCTTGCCATGCAATTAATTTCACATTGTATTTAAATTTTAAAGATATACATATGTATATTTAGCTAGCGTGTTGTAAGTATTCTAAGCATACCAGTAACATCTAAATTAACGCAGACATTTAGAAGTTATGGTCGAATAAAACGACCTACCTACGTACATTCTTGTATTCATTTATATGTACATATTGTACGAACATAAACTTTAAAACCATTACTCCTTTAGGGACAGTCATGTAAAAAGTCTCTATGAATAATAAATAGTAATAACCAGACTGCTGATAAACATACTATAAACAGAATTACATTTAGTTGTAGATAGATAGATAGATATTCTTTATTGTACACATGAGGTATCAAACAAAAAACATAATAATAGGTGAGTAGAAATGACGGTCTTATCACAATCTGCGATCTCTTCCAGACAACCTGAGGGACTATACTGTAAAGTATTAGGTAATAGTGGTGCACAAAGTAAAAAAAGATAAAAGGAAAGGAAATAAAAAATAAAACAATAACAAACAGAAAATAAGAGATAGAAAAAGAAAATAAGTAAAAACAAATTACAATTAAAAACAGGTAATAAATACATATACACATACACAAATACATATACATAAATATATGCAATAAACAAGTATTACTGAGATAGGTAGTAATCCTTGACGAGCTTCTGAAAGACAGCTAGTGATTGAGCCCGACGGATATCCTCTGGCAATGCATTCCAAATGCGTGCGGCTTGCATAGTGAACGATTTATCAGAAAACATTATAGAGTGAATTGGTATTTCCAACGTCAGATTTTCTTAGAGAAGCTGCAGAGGCAAAGATTTTACGGCTGACATTTTTGATCTGGACACTCCATGAGAGGGTTTTATCGATGTATATCCCTAAGCTCTTTACGCTGTCGCTTACAGGAATGGTAACGCCTTCAAATGATATTTGCGGAAGTGTCGAGTTGTTAATCTTAGCGATATATCTTGGGCTACCGACAATTACTGCTTGAGTCTTCTTAGTGTTAACTTTGAGTCCAAACATGGTGGCCTATTTGCTTATAGTAGATAAATCTTTATTGATGGTATCAATGCCATGGGGCACCATGTCAAAATTGGCTTGACAGTATATTTGCAAATCGTCTGCATAAATCTGCAGTGGTGGAAGGGAAAAGATTGTTTGAGATTGTGTTAATAAATATTGAAAAAAGCAAAGGAGATAAAACGCCACCCTGTGGCACCCCAGCAGCAGTGTCAGACCAGGTGGAGAAGTTATCATCCAATCTGACACTCTGTGGTTTTATATTCTGACACGGTTATATATTATATTAAAGACACATTAATGTAATATACATATTTTTACATTCTATCTATTGTTGCAATCAAAATTAATTAAGACTGTGTTATTTTGCTAACTTTATAAATATAAAGAGTTTTTTGTTAAAAAATTAAAGTATGTTCTATAGCGGATTTAATCTAAAAAGAACCAATTTAGTCTATTAACACCCCCGGTTCATCTGGGTAATTTATCAAGTTTGAAAGCTGGTAAGCGGTCAAAGTACAGCTTTGTTTCGGCAAAGGTCTTAGTCATGGTATTCACGACTCTGAAAGAATCCAGTGACAGAGAAGATTGACACCTTTCCTTTGTACAATATGTGTAAAAAGAAAGAGGATCGAAATGCGGCACAATCCAATCTAGGCTGTTTGAAACACCTCGGAAGTGGCTATTTTAGTACAGGACGCATTGCATGGTTGTATTCTATGCATATTGAATAAATAATATTCATTATTGACTGCTGATAACAGCTTTAATTATTATTTACTTAGAACCACTCAAAAAATAAACACCTTGTAAGTAATTTGCAAAACTTACTCCGCAATAGTAGATATTAACAAAATTAAATTGTTCGCTTACACAATACTCGAGGCACATAATAATTATATTCTGTCCAGATCAAATTTTCTTGCAAGGTGAATGTTTTTGTTTATAAAATTAATTCAATCCAAGGTTATTGCCGCTAGAAAAACAAAAACATCGTAATCTTTGCTCTGCCAGTGTATCGTAGCGTTTTGCCTCACTAAACGAAGAAAAGTGGTTTGTATATTTTTTTAAATTAGTATAAAATTGTAAATTTCACGTGTAACACAATACAGTACTAGTAAATATGTACTGTCGTTTGTAATGAAGTATACTTTAAGTTGAAAAATGCAATCTATTTCATTCCCGTCAAGGCAACGGGTGCTGTTTATTAAGTATATGTATAGTGTGGCCTCGTTTGACTACTCTTGTCATTTTCCTAGCCACTCGTTGAGTATGTAAGCGCAGTATTATCTCTAGTCAAAAGCGGATATAATCTTAATAAAATAAGTTCTATATATACGTTTTTAATGTATACAGATAAATCTTTATCATCATCATTAAAACCTTTAACTTTCCACAATTTTTTATGCTCATTCAATGACGAATCTATGAAGTATTTATCTTCTATAAGTTTTCTTACATATTATTTTGAGCACGTCAGAGCGTCAACATGTGCCGAATTTCAACTTCTTAAATATAAACACGTATCATACATGTATCTACTTTCTACCATTATGATAAGTATTGACCTAATGTCAGGGTAAACTATTATGTATACTACCTACTTCACTCACTTTTAAGGATTTGTTTTGAGGAAATGTCTCTGTGACACAAATATGCATTACTTTGAAGTATAAAAGTGTGAGATTTTACCATGGGCACATACTTAGGTTGCTTAGCTTATAGGCACATGCTATGCAACACGAATGTGTTATTACCACGGCCTCGCAGAAAATCGGTAAACAAAAAATGCTTACATTGTATTGCCGAGTAAGTAAGAGTTCCGGAGGCAAAGGTCCTCTTCCTACTTCCCCTCCCCTCTTCCCAATTCACCTCATTCTGATGATCTCATCTCATCCTCCTCTCCTCGGTCCCTTCCCCTCACCACTCTCAAACGTGGACAGCTAACCTACGACTCTTGAGTGGCAGGTGTTCACGGGCGATAGTCGTCAATTACGTATGTTCGTCTGTCCACATATATCATAAAAAAGACTTTCATATCGTTTATTTAATAATAAAATTTATATATATATGTACCTTGTACGTATCTCAGTGTATTCGTTCCTAGTGGTGTAGAAAAGTATACTACACTTCCCGGTGGTGTCATAAAAGGTGAGTTAAGTATCGGAGTGTTAGCCATTACGTTACATATACTTACCCCCCATTTGTTAAGTTAGATTAAATGATGGTTGGCAAAATGTGGGCGTTTGAGACACCGAAGATATAATCATGAGTGAATAGAATATTGGCTGTATTAAAACTGCTATATTATTTATATATTTTCTTTACTTATTTGTATTTAACATCGACTTCGACTCGACAGCGATGTCTATCTAATATTTATTTAGTAAATAACATTCACTTAAACCTGTTTTAATCAGGAAACCAATTTCTAGTTCTTACTTCACATTTTAATGTTTTGTGCTGGTAGAGTCGATTTTTATGTAAGGTTTAAATACTGATATATTATTAATTGGTTATTAGGAACTAATTATAATAAAAATTCTAATATATATATAACAGTTTTGATCCTCATTTTAAGAACACAGTAGATAACTACTATCAGTTTTTTACGTTTAAATTAATCCTTATAACAACAAATAGGAATTGTTGTTTCATGCTGTCACGTCTTAACAACTCAACTAATCGTCATCAAATCACAAATTCATACAAGTCGTTAGGGATGTAGAAATTAACAAATTCTATTTGTAGTTACCTAAGGATTGAAAAATAACCGTAAAGCAAGCGAAGCCTCTGTTATAAGCTAGTTGGTAGATACATATCATAAATAAAATTACCACTGGACTGCTAAGACTTCTGTGTCTACAGAAGTCTTAGCAGTCCAGTTAGCCGATCATCAAGAAAAAAAAAACTAAATATCTGTCGTCTTTCTCTGATACAGCTGTAATCAATAATAGTTCTTTGTCTAATTATATCATTAGAAATGGTTGTAACTAGTTAGGAGCACAAACTACTAAAGCACTGGTCTAGCATTGACTTACTGGCGTAATGACTTACTGGCGTAATGACTCACTAGGGCCACAGTAATGATGGGAACAGTATTTCAACTGCGTGCTAAAACTCTAAATTCAATACACTTAGAGCCACATGGTTATCAGACGCGGTTAGCAAGGTTCAGCAAGAAATCGTTCAACCGTGGACTGATACCACGATCAGTCATGTACGTACAGTGACGTGAACTGTTACTGAGCTGTGAGACCTGTGATCTATTCTTTGAATGAATGACTAGTCAATTTAAAAATACAAAATAAATCTGCTTTTGTCAAAAGGTTATCTAATTTATTTTCAAATACTTTTTTTAACAGCAAGTAGTCATACATGATCCATAATATTCAAAGTTGATTTGAATTAATTTTATTTAAAAAACAACAAGTACAATAAAAAATATATATTAAGCTCGACTGTAATATATGAGTGTTTTTGGGCTGATATTATTTCTAAATACATATCTCATGTCACTTCCACTATTTAGACGATTGAAATGACATACATATGTCGGAATACACCAAGTCGTCTAGGATCTAGGAACATACATACATACATATATTGGTAAATACCCAGATATTATTTCGCGGATATTGGTGTGAGTTATTTATAATAATTATTGCAGTATTTTAAATTACTCAACCTATATATCTAAAAAGTATAAGGCATGTCTCACTAAATAGTTATTAACCTATTATTATTATAAAATTGGGTCATATAAAATTGTCTCAATAAATTAAATTAAATATTTATTGTAAAAGCGTTAAGTGCAAGTGATAACCCAGTCACGTAATAGAACGCAGGCTTTTTTGTCACAAATAACTCCACTCGATATACCTACTTCTTACATTTGCTTACTGTTCTGTATTGTTGTTATACCTAAAGTATCTCTCAAGAACCCAATATGACTGATACAGCCAGTTGTACAAGAGCACGGAATCGGTAATCCTGTTACTTGTACAATAATAAATTGAATTTCGCCCCATCTGGAAAAAAAAACTCGGCATAAATAGACTGGGAATCTTTTTAATTAATATACCATACCCAAGAAGGCTTATTGGTTATATCAGCGGTATAAAAATAAAATGTATGTAATTAGTTACAACAATTCGGTAACTAGTGTTTGAGTTACCACAAAACAGTGGTAGAGCCTTCCTTGGCACGAATGGTTCGGTTCTGCTGGTGCAATACCACGGCCTTTGACACACAGAAAACCGGTTGTGAAGTAACGCTTGCGTTGCATTTCCCCCGAATTGAGTGAGGTTTCCGGAGGCCCAACTCCCACTCTCCCCTTTCGTACGCGTACGTCCCAGCGTACTTACGACTCTTGTTTTGTCATGGACTGCGGTTGCCACTTACCATCAGGTGACCCGTCTGTTCGTCTGTGCCCATATAGCATTAAAAAAAACCGTCAAAAGTCAGACACCGTCAAGTTTTGACAAAAACAAATTAAACAGTTTATTAAAGAGAGAGGGGGGCTTAACCTGAGAGATTACTCACTTTTGATAATAACTTTACTCAAAAGAGCTAAGTTACACAGGAAGAGTGACTCAGATAAGGCGGGCATAAGCATAATGGGCTTAAAGATAGGTCCTGAATGAGCTTCTTTTACTTGTTCAAACATTTATTATAAAATACTACAGCCTCTAATCCTCGATATTAGGCAGTGTGTGGCTTCGGTGCTAACAGTATTATACGCCTTGCTATACACACTTCAGCTGCAGAACTGCTTTTTCGTCTTCTTTTTTAATCAATGCCTACTATAAGTGGAACTTTTATTGTATAGTCATTTCTAACCATGACATATCAGCAGTATCAATGCTGAATACATTTTAATTAATTTATGCTAATTAGTTAAGAAGTTAAGGGCGAAGGCAAAAAACAACAACAAAGAAACTCACATTTGCATTTAGAATATCAGTTGCCACCTGTTTCTCGGTGGAGTAGGACATGGTCCCTCTCTTCCCGGGGGTGTCGTAATAGGCAACTAAGGGGTCGGACTGTTATTTATCAGACGGTATATATACAGTCCTTCAGTGTCCGGATGACGGCAATAGGTTAGCCTTCTATTACGTAAATAGGTTTTAATTGTTGTTAGTAAAACGTAGGAATTGGAGACGTCTTAGACTACCCATTCGTGTCGTCGTAAGTATCTATATATTTGTATGTGTCTAATATCAGTTAGTATTTAATCCTCAGGCCTTTTATAATTGGACTGCGAACAAAGTTGGTAGTGCGCACCTCTCATATCAGGTGTAATCGGACATTTACTTACTTATACCTGGCAACAATGTATTTACCGACTTATTGTTATTATCGCTAATGATCGATATCTTTTGGATTATCACCCACGTCAGCCGTCTGTCGAAAGCGTAGTGTGACAAAATTATTAATATACTTACGCCCGAAATGAATGTTGTATCTCCAATCATAAATTGATGCATAATCTTAGATCGATCTCCTGTCTGCTTGCTAATAACTCGGCTGTCTCATTCTCTTTTCAAGTGCGGATTGTTGGCGATCCTTTCTTTGATCGGTTCCCTCTTGCCCGTTTCGTTTTAGCCGACATTGTATTATCAAATGCAAAAGTTCCTCTCCTTGCAATTCAGGTTAATTCTTTCAGCTTTTTTCTAAAACAATATATAAAATTGCTTAGTGAACATACATATGTATTTTTGTTAGAAGCCACCTTCTGCACTAGGAGTTATTCCTGTGTCACGGGTAACTTTACAAACATACAAACAACTGGCACAAAGAACACCCAGACTCCGGACAACTGTTTATGAAACCCCCTAAATTTTTTTTGCCCCGTGTTAGAATCGAACCCACGACCACCGGCTTAGCAGTCAGGGTCCATAACCACTAGACCAAAAGGCCAGTGTAATAGTAGTAGTCAGTAATTTAAATCTAATTTGAATAGACCATTATAAAACTCCTTCTAGAACGCACAGAGTAGCATAATTTCGTCTATTACTCAACTCGTTAATATACTCATTAGTGTAAAATTCAGACATCGGTCACATACATATGTAAGTATAATGTGCTACTACGCCATTCTGATATCATTGTAATCGCGAATCACTTACCAATTAAAACCTGGCAACAATTATTAATTCTTAGTATCATTTACAACGTATTTATTTTTTCAAATAGAATCTACCAAGTGAGTTGTTTGTCAAAAGCTTGATCATCCGACTTGGGTAGAATCACTTAACTTAAAACACTTCTTTTTAGGTTAGTATTTTTAAAACACCATAGAGAAATATGGCCGTCAAGTCAAATCAGTTCCCCTTTATTCAAGGTCTTTTTAAACGATACGTTCTGTAAAATCTGGTATGAAATAAATGGTTAATATATCTAATCTAATATAGCTATGAGCATAAACTCGGTTATTCTGCTTGTTAAAATATTTCTCAGTTGTAAACATTTTCTCGTCACTATTTTTTTCTGTGACCTACCTTTGCGAACCGTTTAAGAACTTGTTTTGCTTTCATTAGCATATTCATTTTTTAATTATCAGGTAAATAATGACCAGTGTGTCTCTTATAGACTGCAAGCCATAAGTCATCTTTTAAAATACCGGACATGGTTAGCGGTGTTATATTCATTTTCATTGTTAACTATTTAACATCGATTGGCGCTAAAATAATAAAACTCAATGAATTTTCATATAAGAATGACAAATTTCAAATTCTAATGTAATTTTATGTTTTCTTTAATTGTAGCAGTATTTATGACCAGACTAAGAATGTATATCAATAAAAGCGGAAGCGGTTGATTTTGCTTCTTTATTTGTTTAAATGTGCTAATTCCAGAAACTCCCGGTCGGATTTGAATGATTAATATTGTAAGAGATAGCAATAAATAGAGTATTTATTAAGAAGTAATAGAGAATATAAAGCATTACTCTGCAACTCTAAGGAGCGGAGTAGTAAGCATTAACGCAGGTGAAGCGGGGAACGGCAAGTAAACAACATAGGTAAAGATTTTTTTAGCAACTCAATTTTATTATATTTTATTTATATTTATTTATTATTGAAAATTTAAGGTGGACTCACATAACGTATTTTTTAAATGAAATCTATTACTTACCAAAAATAGATTTCAATTCCTTTTGTAATACATTAGGAGTACCATGTGCGTAAACGATTTTTTTTCCTAGTAGAGAGTAAGATTCTTTAAGATTTCTGATAGTGTATGCGTTAATGATATAATGTCACCTTTTTAATATTATTAACTAACTGACCCGGCGAACTTCGTTCCGTCAAACAGAAAAAATAATACAAAATGATCATTTAAATTACATTACATAACACAAATTACATTACAAAACTGTTACATAAAGTAGATATAAAGAAAAAAAACTTAAAAACAAGTCAAGTATTTTAACGATATGCCAACAAACATTTGCTTTATTCTCCATGTAATTTGGTGCATAGGTTGCACCGCACTCTTCAATGAAGCACCTTGTGATAAACGACATTTTTTGTTTTGTTAATATAGTGTTTTAATAAAGCTTATTGTTTTCCGACCCTTTAACACGCCACGTATAATTGACCGTGAGAAAAACATGCATTTTCTAGATTAAAACCGCAAACATTTAAGGATTGGTCTTGTGATTTGTCAATCGTCATGGCGAATGCAAGTCGAATTGGAAATTGAATTCTCAAACGGCATATCGGTCGGGATCATCGGGATCCTCGGAATGAGAACTTCCTTACCTTTGATTTTTCCTTTGAGTATTGTCACATGAATCACATTGATCATCAGTTTCCTTATCACCAAACGCGTTCCGATGAATAGTATTGATTGGTTTAGGTTTCGAAGCATGATTGCTACCAAGCATACCTGGCTAACACACGTGCAGTGATGTCGTGCCAATAACTTGAAAATTTTCGATTCATTTTAGATTACAGAATAGTATAGAATAGTCAATCGACCAATATTATCTGAATTTCGATGAAAGTGAATGTAAAGCGCTTCCGTTTCGATTTTGACGTACATGTCGCCGCAATATTATAGTCGCAGCAAATAGTTGTTAGCATTTTTAGGGATCATCAGACGATATCCGTAATAATTCAACGATCTAATCTTCTTAGTAGTTTCTTCACCTGAAATTAAAACAGTAGGGCTAGTAATTTGTAAGTAAAACTCACACCTGTATTTTTAGCATATTTTAAAGAGGTTAAGATAAATTATTTTAAATCAGCCAGCCCTTTGACGAATTTTATCAAAACAAACAGAAATTAATCTTTTAGTCAGTTTGTAAAACGTCCTTGTGAGTGAATTTATTTGCTTTTTATTTGAAATCAAAACTAAATTGAGTAACAATTATGTAATGTTGAAAGCAAAACTATGATATTGATACTCACTTGCCAAAACATCAGCGTGTATTGCAACGGATCATATAAACAACGTGTTTCAGGTATTTGATGCATTTGTCCAGTGTCGCGACGTGCAAGCACAATACACGATATTGTTTCCAAGCTTTCTTGATGTGCGTTCGTATGTTCCAGCTGGTCGTTTATCCGCTCTGTTCACGACTTTGTAGTCGTTATTTGGCATGCGCTCCAAAGCAGTCTTGAATAGCCTGATCAATGCACGACGTTCAAGAAGTAGTTGCTGCACATCTTGAAGAATGGCTCTTTTCATAGTTGTGTTGATCTCTTGACGTCGATCAAATTGTTCCTTCATGTTGCCCATGAAGTATATTTATAATAAAATATGTTGTGCATCTTCGAGAGGTTGCAATGGTCAAATTCTATGGTGAATCTATCCTTGTATCTATAATATCAAAAACAAAGTCAATATTACTGATTTATAAACACATTTTTTTTAAATTAATATACATATTAGAAAGGCCAAACAGGCCTTCAGGAAATTCACTTCCTTTTATTTATTTAACTACCTTGTAGGAATAAGTATAATATGTTATTCTTCTACTTATTTCTACTTAAAAAACAAAAATATAAAAATTCCTTGAAAGTTGAATTAAATCCTGGTTCTTCTGAATAATTTCTGCCACAAATGAAGTCATTTGGAAACAACCGTTGTATTTTTGGGTTTTAGATAGAAAATGTTGTAATTCGGGTGTTTCGCCACGATGGTTTATTTGGCGGGGTCAATAATGGTAATTTCACTTTGCCACTAAGGCAGCACAATATTGGCGTTTCTCCGGCTTCACTTCAATACCGTTTCACGGCCTGCCTCACGTTGCTCTTATGATTGAGAAGCATGAAGTCGAGCCATAGACGTCCTTCTCGTTTTAATTCGCCATGTTTCGAATCCTAATTGCATTACGGCTTCTCCGGGAAAGATTAGATCTTCTTGGTCTCGGCATTGTTTATAATAATATCGGCACTATAACATTTATTGTAACAATACTCGTAGACAAGCACATCAACCGATCAACTTGGATTTAAACGTTTTGCGTTATTTTCAAACAATACAAACTATAGACACAGTGACGTGCGCTGTCAGTTGTGTTTTGTTACTAATGAAGATTATTATATTTTAATACTTATTATCCTATTCCGGCCTAATAGATCCAAAAAATCAAATATAATAAAAATTGGTCAAGCCGTTCTTGAGTTATGAGACTTTGTTTTATATATATATAGACTTAAATCACTATCTATATATATAAAACAAAGTCGTGTTAGTTACACCATTACACCATTTATTTACATAGATAGTGCTTTAAATTTTTAATACATCCCCGAAGGATAGACAGAAGCATTTTAAGCGCCCATTTTGTGCCAACCATAATATAGTACATATGGCTACTGCGTTCATTCTTACACTGTAGGACTCTATGTATACTGTCGTATAGATAAGAGTCTAAACACATATAAAATACCACCTCCGCCATCACATCAATACCCCCCCCCCCAAAACCCCGAGAAAATTCCTTCAATGAATACAGAGAGGTCTCTTATAAATATATAATCTAATAAAAAAAATCAGGATCATCAGGTGATGATCCTGATTTTTTTTCGTTCTTTCTAGAACCTTTCTAATCGAGCACACAAAATTAAAGTCTATCACAAAAAAGAAGGTAAGTTTAAGTTTGCTTTGTTATTAGTTCCCGGTAGAAGGCAGCAGTTTTTCCTCCTCTTAAATGACACCAAATTGTAATAAGCAAATATGTACATGTATAACGCTTTTGATCTTAAAAAAGTATCAAAATTATACTGTAACATAAATTTTATACTGATTTTAGAACACTTATACAAGATACACAAGTACATATAAAAATAACATATGTATATAATATATGGAATGTATACATTGATATCATCATAGCCTTATTACTTCTAATTTAGGTATGACTAAAGCAAGCATACGTTATGGACAAAGGAAATGAAGCAGGTCAATTATTGAACACTTCCGCATGATCTAAATTCTTATGTTGCTGTGCTATCGGTGACTCAAAGTGAATAAGATGAAAAGACACCGCGTAGTAAGTGAGTTGTGCCAACTCAAATTTTATAATCTTGTATAAATAATAAATAAACACTAACTATCATATAGTCATAGCTAGTGTAGTCTACAGAATCTTCAACATTCATATATTAATCAAGATATCAGATGTATTTGCGTACTAAAAAAACAAATACAAAAAACTACGTGATCTGTAAAAAATATATAAATTACCGTATTAGCTATTAGTAGTAGTATTACGTTGATTTTCAACAGTCAGTGAAGTCAGTCAGTCTATCTCTAGTCGTATGTACATATGTAATAGGGTTCAGTGGTTCAATTTAGTTATACCATTTTACCTTTACTTTACTGACTTCGGCTAAACATAAAAAGAGAATAGATAATTTTTTGACTGGAATACTCATATAATATTGAATATTATAAAGAATATTATATTAGATATTATTATAATATTGAATATTATTAAGAATATTATAAAAATTACTAGACAATTATTTAGACGTGAAAAATTAAATTATTTAAATAATTTGTTGGAACTTAACCTCGAGACTTTAACCTTCTCTGTATCTGTTTTTTCAATCGTAGAATGGACAGCATTATCTTTTGAGTAGTTATGTCCGGTTATCATAAACTTATGAGATATACTTATAATTTACGACTATTTAGGGAGACCAAATGAGTATAACGATAAAATGAATCTATTTTTGTTTTGACCGCAGCGGTTATCTGAATAAAATGTAAAATCAACACCTTCATTGATTAATTGTAAACAACACCTTCGGTGACTGCATTTTGAGACTTACGCCATTTAGTTTCATGATAGAACATGATCAGAAAGTGCACAAGATATTCAACTTAATTGCCGAAATTTTAACGTTTAGTACAAAACGGCCTGAACGGTTTTTAATAACGCGCTGTGCGCCGATGTGAGAGGGTCTGTTTTGCTCGCACGCTCGTTCAATAGGTACTTTATTTAGGAGTTATGTTAAATAAAATTCATATTTCTATACAATGGGAAAAGAAGACAACATTTTTTTATAAATTACTGTGCATGGCTTCAAGGTCATCCTTTTACAGTAATTATAAGAAGAACAGAGGAAGCTATAAATGAAAATTGTATAATAATATTATAAGTAGGTAGTATATCAGTTGTAACACCATTCCTGTCCAAAGGTGGACGGGAAGAAATTGCTGTTAGCGATAAGGCCGCCCCTTGTGCATTTTCTTGATTATATATATGTACTTATTCTGATATTTTCTTTTTTTTAATTGCATAATGAAGAGTGTTTATTATTATTATTATTTATTATTATTAGTGCAAGATGAGAATAGCTTAGAAACTGCAAATATATCAGATGCGCCAATATCTAAGTCAGTAGTAGTAGTAGTAGCAGTATTAAAGTGTCTCTAATTTCAATAAATTCTGAGTTGGGAAATTGTTTGTTTTTTTTTTGTTTTATCTTGTTTAGATATCGATACCGATCACATCTGTACGGCTTACACAAATTTAAAAAAAAGTCTGAGGAATGAAATCTTAAATCTCCGAAAATTCTTCAACGACGTTCTTCTTCGAAATTGTTTTGAAATTTCGACTTATCGTTGTATTCGAATGACAAGATTTAATTTTCCAACTTTATAATTCGGACGGATTAATGTAGGTACATACTTATTTTTTAATCTTCAAACAAAACAGCTAGTTTTTATATAAAACTAACTACTATTACATAAAATCTTATATTTTTATTGAAAATAAAAATATAGTAAATAAAGGAGCCTCTATTCCATCTATGTTCGCTATTCTGAAAGCAAAATACATACAGTTAGAATTTTTGCGTCGACGATCAGTTCGCGCGCAGGACATGAATCGCGGAGTGGCGAGTGCATAGGGGCGAAGCTTGCTTGGAAACGATTTTAGAGTGACTGGTCTTAATGACAGGGTTCAAATTTTCAAATCTGCTATACCCATCTGAGCAACCAAAAAAATCATATCTAAACTTATTATTCCTGTAAACAATGATCAAAAGCTTAAAAATGTAATATAAAAAACTAAAAATGTTGTGAAATATTAAAAAATAGTATCGTGACTTATGATGAGTTATTAACCGTTTAAATAAGTCTTAAGTTATGTATGAATGATTAAAATGGCTACCCTCTTGAAATCTCACTACACTAGTATCATCCCTCACACATCATAGTTACATACATAGACAAACTATCACGATATTTATATTATATATATTATATATACGATTCATATTACGACTCCTAGGTACATACAGAAAATGTAATAAATAGTTTTTATTATTTTTATCTTATCATTTCACCAAGCAGACATTTTCCCCTATGATTTGGTAGGCATCGTGTTATGGGGCGTCCATTGATGTGTCGGATAGATAGCCTAAAAATACGTTCTTTTTAAGTATGTATGTGTATATCAACTATTTTTAGTTAATATTAAAAAAATAATAATAATAAATCTATTTGAAATATGTCACTATATCCTCGGGGATACTGGCGTTACTCAATGTATGTATGTATGAATTAAATATTTATAGTGATTCACGTTTACAGTGGCTGAAATACCCATCTCGCTACTAAGAACTTTCCAGTTGGTTGGTTGAAGTTTACAGTATTAGGTTATATTATGTTTTTTTTTTTTATAGTATAGCAGGAAAAACGAGCAGTACCTGTTGGTAAATGACTTCCGCCGCCCATGAACACTTGCAACTCAAGAGTTACAAGAGTGTTCTCCGTCTTTTAGGGTAGAGGAATGGGAGGAGGAGAATTAAAAAGAAGGATGGGAAAGAGAAGAAGGGAAAGGGGGTTGGGCCTCCGGTGAAATCACTCACTCGGTCACATAATGCAGACATTGTTTAACAGCCGGTTTCTGTGAGGACATGGTAATACTCGAGTGCATCGAGTAAGTTCACGTTAAAACTGATACACGTACTATCTACTATCATGCGATTACTTATTAATGCTAACGTAGAGTGTTCTCTTAAAAATGTTTGAAACCTTTGTACCCGTTTGACCCTTAATTCATTCTCTTAGGACGCCCCTGTTCGATAGCAATTAATGAATCGATAATTGTGTTAAAAACAGACCTATGAACCTTTGCAAACTGTACCTGTGAATCACTGATGGCATACTTATTTCGATTCTGAGAATACTATAATATGGCATTAAAGATAAGTAGCCCTAGTTCGATGAATAGTAATATTTATCAATAAATATAAAAGTCATTTTTTTATGCGATAGGGGGCAAACGAGCAGACGGGTCACCTGATGGTAAGTGACTACCGCCGCCCATGGACAGCAAAAGTCACAAATGCGTTGCCGGCCTTTTAAGTAGGAGTACGCTGCGCTTTTCTTAAAGGTTTGAAGGTCGTATCGGTTCGGAAATACGGCAGGCGACAATTTGTTCCATAAGCTGGTTTCTTTTTAGCGGTGAACGCGCAAACTTGTGTCTTCGAGGGGTTAAAATGGACTAGATTAAGTCGACCCCAATCTGAAACTTTTGATAAAGAAATTTAGATTACAGACACAAGTTCTGATCGGCTTTCGATGACGTTTACCCGAGAAATGTTAGCGCAGCCGGTGTAAATTAATTAAACAGTATCTTTGTTATATAAGACATTTTTTTTATATATATAAACGTATTTAGTCACACACACCAGTGGAAGTCCTTGTTCAGTCACGGCCTCAGCCTTTCTAATTTTAGGACCTAAATACGGGTACCCAGCCTCTTCTAGCTACAGCACTCCCAGCCTCCTACGATATCACCTTCTATTTTTTATTAGAGTATAAGGGATAGACGAACAGACGGGTCACCCATGGATACCTGCAACGTGATATGCGATGCGGGGAGGAGAAAGAACTGAGGGGAGATGAGAGGGGTTAACACTCTCCCGTCCCTCAGATCACGCACCAGGGCGCCGTAGTTAGAGAACACCTGTTTTGTTAACAGGTAGTCACATTTGTCGGTAGTCGAGGGACGTCATTTCTATACCTTAACCCCGGCCACGTGACCGACCACCATGTGCTTTTAGTCGGTTCAAATATGACATAACCACTTCGCCAATCGTTCCAAAATTGGCCAACGTCATAACATAATAAATAATCATAATATCAAATTGGATTGTATGTACATACTTAAAAGTCTATTTTTTTTATTTTATACAAAATTGTATAACAATAGCTATTTTTATAACGATGATATATTTCGGAATATATAAATCAATTATTTACTTATTTGTAAGTAATTTAATTTTTATTCTTAAAACCAGTACTTAGCTTTAAGTATTCGACATTAACTACAGTTGAATTCAAGGTAACAAGAGGATTATTTTACTTAGTGATCGTATTTCAGTTCGCATCCTTAGCCGGTTGACATGTGTTGAAAAATGTCGAAATATAAAAATCGTTACAATATTCTTAATTATAAATTGAAAATAAGTATTGGTCTGTTTGATACAAAAAATTGTATTAATTAAAACATATGAAATATTTGAGGCATGAGACCGCGATGTCCTTTCAATTGCTTGCACTTTCCAAAAATTTAAAACAAGCATCAAATAGCTAGTTATGCACATTACAACCACAATATTGATGGAAAATAATATAAACATATGTGTCATTCAGAATTATGTAGGTACAGGATTCGTGTGTGGCCTAATCTGTTTAGGCATTTAAAAGTTATTGAATAGAGGAAACTCATATACATACATCCATACATGAACCCAAAAACACCATACTTCTTATTTTTTTTACAGCCGTGTAAAAACAATAACTAATATATAATATTTAATTTTATATATGATATTTTGATTTCTTAACTCAACGAACTATACTGATAATATATATTGATTTAATCCTAATATTCTTATTGCATTATATGAAAATTTTGTACTCGTAATCGCAAACCACAAAAACTTTGTCCCAAGTTACTGAAATTGATAATTATTGGCTTATTAAACTAGATACTATTGAGTTAATTTACTGGTACATATTGTTAAATTACCAGGTACCATTTACGATTTTTTTTGTGTCTTTGACGGGTTTGTTGAAGTAGTGATCCTGAATGCTGGGCCCAAAGGCGTTCTGTTCGTACACGAACATTTGTTATGCGTTTGGGTGAAATATATCTATTTAGTTATATGTATATTAATATTTATAATCAATCTGGTTACCACAGAGCATGGCTATAGCTTTCTTGTACTAGTTTCTGATCAAACCGCTGTGTGTGTAAACGAAAGATGTATTATAATTTTCATGAGATGCTCGTATATATTTCGCTCATTTTAACACGAATCAGCACTCTTAATATTATTTATATCTAGGTGATTAAATAAAATCCTCACACCTGCAGCTAATTTCTATTATCTGTATAAACCTAAGCATAGATTAGATTTGACAAATCTAAGTATGTTATAAAATAACATAACTACTCTTCATATAATCACCATATAATACATATAACTATCAACTTACCATTCCTAAATAACTTTAAAAAGGTTGTAACCGTAAAGCTCTATTCTTTGTCCCTTTAAATTTATCTTAAAGCTTCAATATTTTTTTTATGATTTACATACATATGCTCACGCTTGTAAGCAGATGTATATTAAACACCCACATTTCGAGAATTAGAACTTGGTCCCACTTACGTAATAGAGGGCAAGCCTCTTGCCGTCAATCGGGCACTTCATGCCTGTATACATACTGTCTGATAGATAAGAGTTCGATCCCTCAGTCGCTTTTTTACGACCCTATTCTACTTCACCGAGAACTATACGAAATATTTGAATTGGTTCAATCTTGACCAAAAAGTATTTAGTAAAAAAAAACACGAAGATGATGTGTAGCATATTTATACACACAAAAATATATTCCAATTCAACAATTGAATTTCTTTATTTGATTGATCACTTTTTTTAGGCGGATAATACTTTTTTTAACTCTGGTCCATGTGATATCACTATTCGGTTTCTATCATGTTCTACCTGTCACATATTATAAAGAAAGAGAGAAAGAGAAAAAGAGAGATTGATAATTTTGTGAGTTTATGTGTATTTTGTAACTTTTTTCAGGTATATTTAAAAACTAGCAATTCGCCCATTACACACGTGATCCAATTGTGAATCTTAATATTAATATCATATCAGTGTAAATGTTAATTCAACTTGATATTTGAGAGATTTACACACACACGCACACCAGAAAAGATTCCAGTCGGCATGATTTTTTGACATCTTCAACAATCGTCGTCATATTGCGCCTAATTTCGATAATAAATTACTTATATAGTACACATAAACATTCCTCAAGTAGTGGGAATCTAAAAGGTCACTGCCTACCCCTGTGGAGATATCGGTGTGAATTAACTTATATGAACCTTAAGGATAGCATCACCCCTGATGAAAGTGGCATGAAATTTTGTGTCATTATTTTTGAGCTCACGTTCAGACACATACAAACATGCAGACGCGATACGTAGTGATAGTTGCAGAAAGAATTTCAGAGTTTATGTACCACAAACATGCAATTTTTTTTAAATTAATTAATTAATAGGGTATGCAAATTTTTTACCTTTACAATATTAGTGTAGAACAGCACTATTATTTTTTTATTTTTTTTTAGGAAACCGACAGATGGCCGCATTTTCATAAATGGACGAATAAGGAATGAAAAGAGATTTAGACGTAGATCTTGTTACATACTACAGGATGACAAAGTACAGGGTATGCTCACAATACGGGAATCCTTAAACTTTGCTGCTGATCTCAAACTAGGTAATCATATTAGCCAGGAACAGAAAAAACTAAGAGTAAGTATCTTAAATATTGTAACTTTAAAGTATTGCACCTTTGATTTCATATTACAACCTGTAAGAGACAGCATCCCGAAAATAGTAGGTCAGGAGTTCGGATCATTCTGCATCTTGCCGAGTTCTAAATATTTTTTTATTATTTAAAAATGGCAACAAAATGAGTAAATAGATTAATTTCCTAAAACACTGAAGTGAATGGAATAAGCGTATAATGACAAAAAATTCTAAGCCAATCAAGACTTATAAACATACCGTATCGTCATTTGTCTTGCTAGCGTAAAAGATATACTTACATATATATACACATAATCCTAAGTTATGTAAGTTAGGCGGCTACGTTTGGCCACTCTGTGGTGACATTTAACTAGTATACTCGTTACCGTTAATAAAATAATATGTACAAACTTTCGATATCGCATTTTTATACTTAAAAAAGCCAAAAGTGCCACAGAAGACCTTTTTTTCATTAACGTTAACTGAGTGCATCATCCGGTACCGTCGCGGCTGGACGACTTACTTCTTGAAAAAGGTCTCATGTCGAGACCAAAACTAGTCGGGCATCCCCGAAATACACACGTGAGTAAAACCGTATATTTAAATAAATATGAATCTAATTTACGAAAGTTTTTATTCTAACGTTAAACCGCTTTCTTTATCTCGCTGTTGGATAATAAAGCCACAAAGTGTTCTAAGCTTATACAAGTAACAACTGTGTTGAGAGTTACAAGTGTGGTCAAATTATATAATAATGTAATCATTATTATTGTTAGAACCGTGATGTGTAGTTATTAAATAGTTGATTTAGCTCAAAAAATGGATTTAGAAAAAATTCAGACATTTTTAATAAAAAAAAACTTTACAACTCTTAAAATCACACTTTTTTAAAACACTCTTTTTATTTCCAATAGAATGCAAAAAAATATAATACATAACAAAAAAATACCTAAAAACTGTTGTACTTGTGACTCTTGATAACATTGTTAAACATATCCCATTATAATTATTACACGTTTAAGAATTGGTACTATAATCATAAAAATATTTATAATTTATGCAAGCAACTATATAGGTATGTTATATTCATAACACAACTATCTTTTTTTTTACTTTAGGTGGCAAAATCTTCTTCTACAACAAATCTCACTCATGTTTTATTGTACTTTACAGGTTAATGAAATAATCGAATCTTTAGGGTTAAGAGCAGCAGTCGACGTTAAATCAGCCAATTTGTCTGGCGGACAAAGGAAAAGACTAGCAATAGGCCTGGAACTTATAAGTGATCCTCAGATCATGTTTCTAGATGAACCTACCAGGTAAATTATGATAAGATAAACGGCTAGATTAAGACTATTTGCCTGAATTTCAAGCGTCTTACAAAGTTTTTTTTTATTATTTGAGAAAAAAATATATTTTTTATTCAATATAAATATCAAATTATAATTTATAATGACACAACAAATAATAAATCAATTCTTATGTATCTTAATCACTATGAAACTAAGTTTTTCATGTACCTTTTGCGGTTAGTATACGTTTTTAGCTAATATTTCAAATTATTTTTTGAAGCTTCAATTCAAAATAAGTATATTCTAAAAGATTATCTAGTTAAAATAAAGCTATTTAAATATTCTAAAATATCTTATTAAATTGTTACTTTAATTACCATAGAAGGTATTTGTCCTTTTTCCAATTAAAATCATTGATCAAAATCATTAAAATTATAAACTTAATCTGTAATTATCGGTTTCATTCTATTATTTGGTAAATTACGCTTCTAAATCAAGTTTATATTAATATCATGTCATTCTGTTGAGGATAATCTACCGCAACTATGGAGGCCTTTTTTGAACTCAATTCGTTGATTGCTTACTTCTCGATTACCGGAATAAATCGTTTAATTTTTCAGCAAGAAAGACAAAACGTCGAATTTAATTTGTTTTCATTGATGCTTGTTTTAATTAACTTCCACTCTGAATTTGTTAGTTGCAACAATGGTCCTAGATAACCAACAAATATCTAATCTAAAATTTTAAAACATCCATAGATAGCATATTTACTTACACCTACATAATTAACGTTGATAGCGCGGACTTAGGTACATTGACCTTGTGATTAAGTGTTACATTGTTGTCAGATATGCGCAATAAAAACACACCTCTAATCCTTATTATATCTACATCGATTAATTATAATATTAATTATAATATATATAAAAAGACGGTCTGGTCATTAATTTATTCGATTTCTTTTTTCTGTGTAAAATTAAATATAAATATATGTTTCAATTTCGTAGAGTGTTTAAGCCTTCTATTCGCACACGTGAATGTAGTTTTTATCTGTTTTTGTAGTTTTAAATAAAAAAAAAAAAACAACTACAACCTGCTTAGCAGTCAGAACGTTAACCACTAGACCAACAGGCTGGTCAATATCAGTAGTTTAGTGAGGCTAATGATCAACATTTCATTTCGTATGTTTTTATACACTAAAAATATCAAGTGGGAATTAAGTGATATCTAGACCTCAATAAGTTAAATATCAAAAAAACAAAAAAATAACATCTGTACGATCTTCTGTAGTTAACAGTTTTTATAGGCTTAAACACAACACTTGCTTAGCTCCCCCCCAAATAAAACAAATCTGAGAATCAAGTTTAAGTGATACCGACAGACTGTTTTAACAAGATAACCCACTGATACCATTATGAACTGATAACTCAAAAAGATAAGACATCAATTTGGTCCCATTAATTAATAGGGTACTAGCCTATTTATAGTATTGAACCAGGCACTTTACTAATTTAAAACAGTTAAATATGAAGTATATTGATTGAAAGAGGTGGATAAGAAGAAATGCTAAAAAGCAATGAAAGAATGTGGACATTGTTTATACCGGTGAATTGGGGTAGTCTAAACAATAACTCTAGCAAGAAAACTCTTACCTAACTAACTAACTACTAAAACAAACTAACAAAGAGAGCACAGCGCACATCGTCACATCTCACTATAGTGATGGCATGTCACTATAGTGATGATATCGCATATATTTTTAGGGGTTTATTTTAAATATTCTCAGTCTATAGTCTACTCTTACAAGGAGTCTTTACAATTACGGATATACATATTGCATTATTTCCTTTCCAGTGGCCTGGATAGCTCAATGTCGAAGCAAATAGTATATATCCTTCACTTTTTAGCACGGCAAGGGCGGACGGTGGTCGCGACAATGCATCAGCCGTCCGCCAACCTGCTACGAATGGTGGATAGGCTGTATGCGGTAGTGGGAGGGAAATGTGCCTATGTTGGAGCAGAAACACAGCTACGACCGTGCCTGGAAGAAATGAATCTTAAGTGCCCAACATTCCACAATCCTGTAGATTTTTGTAAGTGAATTTATATATTTTAATAATTATGTCTTACCATTTGTTTCTAAATGGAGTGTGTGTCCTTGAAGACATATTAAAACATATTTAAAAGACTGCATTGGATCGAATTAGGGGATTTAACGACCGACCGACAAAAAGAGGAGTGTTTGTATAAAAATCGTGTCAAGTGAATCTAAAAGTTATACGTAACTCCCGTTGTACAAGTACTCCTGAAATTTCAGCCTAAGCAATCCTTCTTGAAAGCAAATTTTAAAGTCATTGCTAGTGGTAAGCTCAATAAATAAGAATTCCGCTATCACAAGATTAAATTACCATATTAGAATTATCAGTTATAAAAATTTAAGAAAAGGCTAATGAGATTAAGGAATTAATAAAAAAAAATATGGCTTACCTGAAGTGTTTGTATATGTACCTACTAATAAGGAGAATATTACAAATTTTAATTTTGTGCAACAAGGTAATAAAAATAGTATGCTGTGGGTGTAACGCGATTTTTAAGTAACTTAAAGACTTGCTGAGAATATAATATACTAGATTTCAACCTCGGCTTCGCCAGTGGTACGTCAATCAAAACTAATCTTTGTACTTCCATAAGGTTCAAAGTGTCCCTATACCACATATGTTTTCACACACAAACAGGCAAAAAGTCGACATAGATAATTTCCGATTTATATTATGATAGTAATAATATAGTCTGTGATTGTATTTTGTTCACAATTTAACTTATGCGTTTTAATTTTCAATTTTTTTTCTTGTAGTATATATTGACGGAAATGTACATTTATATATTGACAGATATGTCGCTGCACTTTACTAAGTGATATGATTGAATCAACGATGACAATAAAAATAAAAATAAAGTTCTTATTATCAGCCAAGCAGTAAATAATTAATTGCAAGTTATAATGACATTCTTATATTTTTTTGTAACTATTGTCTAATTGTATAGTTTCAGTTCTCAGGCTTTTACTAATTGAACACTGTTTTTCAAAAAAAATACAATATTTACCAAGTGGTAAATGAGTCATGGCATATTGTACAATCTTATAACTGGCCTAGATTAACGCAAGTTTCTCTTCTGAGCACGCATCGACATACAACAGTATTTAATTATTAGATGCCGACTGGTCTGCGCTACTTTATTTTTTTTTATCACAGACTACGTTTAGCGATTTAAGTAATGAAATAAAATTTGTATATGTAATTGTTCCAATTAAGTTCTAAGTAAAGAAGAACCCCACCTTTTTGATGGAATTCTACGCTGCGCTTTACTATATAGTAATAACATGAGATTTCACTTTTACAATAGTAGAATTAAAAAGAGATAGGCTCTTTGCAACTATAATGAAAACGTTAGAAGGCTACGTGTAGGCTACAGATGCCTTTTCAAAGATTTAAAGCATTATAAGTGAATTGATCTTTATGCTCGACAAGATGTTTTTCCTACCGACTACCTCGACTATCTCGACCGACCTACCTACCTACTTCGACTTAAAAGGCCTGTAGAGAAGAATCGCCAAAGAAAATCAACAATTGAGCCTCTTCAAAATAAATACAAATACAATTACAGTCAGCAAATGTGCAGTCAAACAAAATAACACATCCACCAATTCTCATAATTTAGGTAATCATAATATGATCCTTTTTTTTCTATACCAATAAGTTGGGCAACGGTTCTGTGAAAGCCTTTGCAAATTCCAGTATGGAATCACAGCATACATTTAACGTGGTTATCAGAAGTTTTTATTTATTTAAAAAAGGGGAGGGGAAAGGATTAGTCCCCAATAAAAGGAAATATTGGTATACATTGTGTACTCAAAGCTCCATTTTTGCTTAATAATGCTTTTTTTTTTTTCAGTGATAGAAATATCTGCAGAAAACTCAGACATGCTGATCCGAAAGTCAGAAAATGGAAGAAATACCAGATGGATGAGCAACGCACTTCGGGACAGTGATAGTAATATAACAGGCAAGGTTATATTTGGTATACATATGGTTTATACAGCGTGTCCCAGAAAATGGGACACTTATTTTAACCGCTGCATATAGACATCTTCTGCTTCAGTTACAAAAAAATAAATAAAAAGAACACAAAGTTTTTTTTAAGTTTTTACAGTTTATTAAGTTGGTTTTTGTATTTATTTATTTTTTCAATATCGGATTGAGTATTAGCAATACAGAAAAATACTTAAGATTTAAAGTCTTTTACTTTACACATTTTATTTGCATTAATGAGAAGCGGAGGTGAAAATAAAAACGGTCATAACTGTGGCGTCCAGTATATATGTACATATGTACGTATGTAGTACCCGTCATAGGGCTAAAAGTATATTTTTGACAGTTTAATTTATACTGGCCACCAAAGTATTATTGTTTTAAAACAATGAGTTGAAATTCGACCAGCAGGCGATCTCTCGTATAGATGAAACTGCCTTCAAATAGTTGAAATTGATCTTTACAACGTAAATCATCCTCTTTTACATTTGCTGGTTTCAGTACATATAAGATTTGTAAATCGGTACTTAACTGAGATAATATATTCAAGTTTCAATACTTTTTGATTCAGTGGTACTTTTTATATAACAATTTATGTTGTAAAGAAATTATATTTATTTCAGTTGAATATAAACCGGGAGAAGAAGTATCTCTCACGATGCTGCCAACCCCCAAGGAAGATTCCACAAGGAAAACATTATTAGCCTTAAAGAGCACTTACTCGACATCCTATTGGAAACAGTTTACGATTCTCACTAGAAGATCTCTAAGGGTAAATTTATTATACATACCTTTACAAACATCACAGTTGTGTCAGGAAACTCTTTTGTATGTACATTATAAATTAAACCGTACCTACTTCAACAGTAGATAGGTATTTAACACCTAAGTGAAATGTTCTCCTCATTTCTTTAGTAATTAATAAGAAGACCATCTGAAGCAGTGACTGTATTCTATATAATTTCAGGATCTTTAGCAAGAATTTATCTGTGTTAAGTCATTGTCTCTGACCGACTGCTCTTACTAGAATTAACGTGTTATGTATGTGTCACGATTATAGTAACCGTAGTCACAGTCAGAGGTCATTAGTTCGATTCCCACTCGGAATAAAAAAAACGTGATATCCACAATAGTTGCCTCGAGTCTAGGTGTTCTTTGATACCGTTCTTTCTATGTTTGTCGAAGTTTGATTATGTCCTAATACGGGTTAGGCCTATTTTAAAAAGAAAACAAAAGGAACACCTCAACAAGGTACATAAAAACGGCCATATATCGTTTGTCACATAATTAGATTATAATCATTCCTAATAATACCAACACTCGATATCCATCGAGCTGTATAAGCCGGCCTGTGATAAAGAAAGAACATGCATAATAAGACTATTACCTACCATTAAGCATCTACTGTAGTCGAAAGATGGGCAAAGCTCAAGCAAGACATACTTAGAACTACAAGAACTAATAAGAAAACCGTTCATATTTGCATAATTTTGTTTACAGACTATTTGGCGAGATCCATGGTTCGCGTTGATGTTCTCATTAATTCACTGTGGAATGGCACTGTTCGTAGGCACATTATACTATGACATTGGCAACGATGGGTACCATGCCTTAGATATCGTCAAATATTTACAATTTTGCCTTTTGTTCCTTATGTTTACCGCTTTTAGTGCTATAACTATTAGGTGTAAGTATATTTTTGCTTGTCTTTTAAGCTAGTAAAATGCCTTTTCCAAACGGACATATGTAGTTTCGCATCAGAGCTTTCTATGGCATCCTACTATAGAAAATATATAATAATAATAAATCAGTAGTAATCTTCTACTAATATAGACTACAGAAACCAGCCCCGACAATGGTGTTATCGTAAAAAAAAATGTTTAGTGTTGTTGCTGTTTAGTGAGCTACTGTCCATGTGGTGATAAAATGAAGGCAGTGAGAGACGATACCTATACGAAGTGAAAGATTTTCTAGGTCTCAACTAACTAACTTAATTAGCCGTTCGGTTAAACGGCTGCATTCAATCAGCTGCGTAAATAATATTCAGCCATTCAATCAAACAACTAGGCAAAAGACTTGGACTTGGTCGATGACTAAGCCCAGACTTTTAAATATAGTTCGATACTGTCTGCCCCTGAACCTGTAAGAACCCTGTGTGCCCCCTAGTGAGAACATGGCAGCAGCAAGCGACTTTAATGGTTTTTACAGAGTGTACTAATAGTAATGTAAATGTTATTGCATAAGTAATGTAAATTATACATAGGTACATCATATCATGGAAACGCAAATTTATATTTATTTAATATCAACCATTAAAATAATCAACAATTATTTAAGTCAGAGGTATAATTTTAATATAATATATATAAATATATGAAAGTAATATAATACATTTCAGGAACATTCAGTAACATACCAGAAGCTATGCTAAGCTATGTCGATAAACCTTATATAATTTGTTTATCGTTTTTTAATAAATAGTTTTTTTTTTTTTTTTAGTTCCTGAAGAAATACCGGTAATTCGTCGGGAGCATTTCAATCGGTGGTATTCCGCAGGAGCCTACTACATGTCCACGTTACTATCAATTCTACCATTGCAAACATTTTGCACGATCGTGTTTGCACTCATTACTTACTTTTTAACTACTCAGCCCGTAGATTTTATTAGAATATGCGCTTTTTGCTTTGTTTTGCTCATGGTGAGCTATGTTTCGCTCTGTAAGGGGCTGCTGGTTGGAGCAATATTTAATGTTAAGGTTGGTGTTAATGTTATATTCATAAAAAATTGTACCACTGACAAAGTTTACCTCTTATTTAGCCACCATATTAAAAAGTAATTATAATTGTCTCAACACTAGTGACGTCACCATGTACTTATTCTGATAAAAATTTTGAGGTGTGAAGGTATCCTATATTGGGTAAAAAATCAAGAATATTATGGCACCTTCAGAAATTTCTAGAATAATCTTTTAAACTTTGATGTTTTCCTAACAACAGTTTCTATTTTTTTTTTTATACTATAGAGGGACAGACGAACAGACGGGTCACCTCGCAAGAGAGTCGCAAGTGCGCTGCCCGCCTTTGAGGGTGATGAGGGATGGGGGATGCAGGGAGCGGAAAAAAGTGAGGAGGGATGAGGAGATGGAAAAGAGGAGAAAGGAAATGCGGGGAGAGAAAAGGGGGGCGGGGGAATGGGGCCTCCGGAAACCTCACTCAATTCGGGGAAATGCAACGCAAGCGTTACTTCACAACCGGTTTTCTGTGATGCCGTGGTATCGCACCACGCGTGCAGCCCATTCGTGCCTAAGCATGGCTCTACCACTGAAGAATGGTCTAGCAATATTTTGGGTGTTGACATTTCAAATTACGTTTAATTCACAATTAATTGATACCGACACATATAATTTCACGCAGTTATATGTATAAGAGCTACGCATATTCCTGAAATATAATTTTATTTCTCATTTCAGAATGGAGTAATATTGGGTCCATTTTTCATAATGCCGTTTATTATGTTCTCCGGAAACTTTATAAAAACTCAAGATATCCCTGGTATCCTAACTTGGTTCCTACAAATTTCATTCCTCAAGCATGGTTTCATTGGCCTTCTCTTATCAATATTCGGAAGTGAACGACCTAACCTCAGTTGTGAAGATCATATCTACTGCCATTTCAAAGTTCCCAAAACAATACTAAAGGAGTTTGGTGCCTTGAAAGAAGATTATGTATCATTAGTAATGGCCCTATTTGGAATTGGGGCAGTGGTTGCAATTTTAGCTTTTATAATATTAAAAGTCAGATTAAGAAATAAGTGGTAATATGATGTACATGAGTGAATAGTTTTGAAAGCTGAAGAAAGATTTCAGTTGGTACTCTAAATTCGAAATTCCTAAAGACAAACACAATGACAAACATAAATAACTACGGGTATTCCACGTTCTATTGATAGTTATATTCTAATGTATATATAATGTAAAGAGTATAAGTATTGTAGACCTTCTTTATAGTGTAATAAGCTGTTTATATTGTTGGTTATTGTGGGGTTAAAATAATAATTTATTTATTCTATACACTTGTACAAATTGTATGTAATTATAATACACATTGAACGATCGTATTATTCTTCTTTGATAACGGTGTTGGCTTTGTAGTTTACACAGTTTTCATACGAACATGCATGTTTAAAACTAAGTACCTATTTCAGTTGAGCTACGGTGTCCTTCATCTGACAACATCTCAGATATAAGTTTATAAACAGAACTAACTAAGTTGAAAGAATCAGATACCAATTTAAATTGCTCTCTTTAAATTATTAGAAACAAATAGTTGAAACTTCATTCTTCGTTGAAACTTTGTTATACATCTGTACCGGTTGTCTTTTCACTTGATATTTGGCATCCTACTTTAATAAAAACTTCTTGAGTCGTCTCTCTCTTAAAATAAAAGAAGTTAAATACTCCAAACGAGGACCGTAACTAGGTCTAGGTACAAAGAAAATGTTACTGACGTCTGCTGTTAATAAAATAAGCATAAAAAGCAAAGCAACTACTTAAAGCACTACGTCATCCGTGCAGTCAGTACAAACCTCATTAAGAGGTGTTATACTAACGTCTTTTCAGCTTTTTTTGTATTAATAGTGGAATTGGTGTCATTAGTAAAATGCGATATTAACTAAAACACATTTTACATTTCATTACATACGACACAAAATGAAATGCATATTTCACAAAAACATAGAAAGCAGTAAATACTTAAAAGCATAATCTGTGATGTAGATGTCTAAAGAGATAATATAGTTGGTTACCTTTTTTTTATGCGATAGGGGGGCAAACGAGTAGACGGGTCATCTGATGGTAAGTGACTACCGCCGCCCATAGACACCCGCAACTCAAGAGTCACAAGTGCGGTGCCGGCCTTTTAGGTAGGAGTACGCTCTTTTCTTGAAGGTTTGAAGCTCGTATCGGTTCGGAAATACGACTGGTGACAATTTGTTCCATAAATTTGCTTTCTATTCTATATATCTTTTAGTCATTTTTTATTTAATCATTTATAATTTTCAGTATTCGCTTTTTTAAATTGTTTAACAATGTTTCTGCTTTAAGGCCTAGCTTAGCAGTTTCAACTTCTCCAATATATGTATGTCTGAATTTCCTGGTGAGTTTCAAAGTAAAACATTCCGTCTGATATGTCGAATGTCACTCTTAGTGTTTTTGTGATAGACTGACTGACTGTGTGTTTGGTGTTGGGATTAGTTTACACAATTAATTACAATTTTCATTTATTTTCATTAAATGTCAATAGCCAAATTGTTAAAGAATTTGCGAGGAACATTTGAAAATCTGTCTATGTTCATCATTGGCAAGTTTGTATACCGTGTGCGCGAATTGTTTCGCATTCGGGGCAAATCACAAAATATTATTTTAAGAACATAGAAATCCTGTTGGCACTCACAGCAATCATTATAACATCTTAAGTTAATTGATCATGAATAATTGGTATTTCATAAAATAAATAAATACGGGACAAAGAAATATTATAGGACGTAATTATTTGTATGCTATCGTTTAAGAATGAGTCCTTGACCTATGCGTACGTAGGTGTGTAAATTAGAGAAAGATTGTGTGGTTATAATTAAGATGTAAATAACTTACTGTGAGAAGTTTAGTTTATTAACATTTTCCTACTATGTAAGTAATCAATAATAAATGTAATAATTTTAAATGCCGGTAAATATGTACATATATACCTGTCCTGGTATTGAGAAGGCGGCTAACCGAGTATGGTGTACGTTAGGAAAGGCCTCTGTCCATCCAGCATAATCAAATGATACATAATACTAAATAACATATTATATAATACAGGCCAATGAAAAAAAAACTAAAATTTGTTTGTAAACAAAACTTATGTTTTATATTTGTAATGTGGACAATTATTTTCGCTCAATTATTTAAATGTTAACCAAAGTCTTGCGATATAATTATTTAAGATTAACTTACATGTGACAACATCAGGAGCTTTATAATCACGTTTATTTGGAACTAAAAACACATACAAAAACAAAAACAAAATGGAAACGATGATAGCTGCAAAAGTATGAAACTGTGGCACAGCTACCAACGCCCCCCCTCCTGGCAGGAAAGTAGGTTGTTCCAGAGAAACACTTAAATAAAATAAAGTTTTTCAAAGCATATAACAAAAGTATTTAAAATAAAGAGGTAAAGTGTTTAATGAATGGATATGTGCTTGTGTGTATGTGAATATGTGGTTTGTATGGTTTGTTGTGTGTGTGTGTGTGTGTGTGTGTGTGTGAGTGTGTGTGTGTGTAAATGTTATGCTTCCACAAGTTTTTCCGTAGCATCATAATCAAGGGATTTTAACCATGTTTCAAGTTTCTTTTTTACTTTATGACCATTAAGAGAATAAATATTAAGGGTTTTGTTGATTTTATTATAGACTTTAGAGCTTATGTGTCTAAAATGCCGACTTGCGGCTACGGTTCTACGCGACTTTATATCGCATACTCTATAAGAGCGGCGTCTTGAGCTGTAGATGTTTGGATCGTATGGTAGCTGACTATGCTTTCGAAGTACAGTACGAAGAATGAATAACTGTCTGACAGAGAGGACCTTGCAAATAGAGTAGACCATTTTTGTAGGAAATCGGATAGGCTTTCCTGCCAATACTTTGAGAATAGCTCGTTGTCCACGTTCTACGCGTATCAAAGTTGATTTAGGAGCTCCTCCCCAGACCACTAGACAATAACCCATTACCGACTGCACAAGTGCAAAATAGATGCATATTAAGCTATCAAAGTCCACCACAGCTTTAAGTTTCTTAAAGACATATATTAGTTTTCTTAAACGTGGTACTGTGTGACTAATATGTTGCTTCCATTTAAGGTTACTATCGATAATAACGCCAAGGTATCGGACAAACTCAGCACTGTCCAGTCTGGCACAGCCACAATTTATGTTATAGTCACTATATGAACAAGTGTGGGCACGAATTACAATGGGTGTTTGGGGTTGACTAGCTTTAGTGGGATAGAATGTAGCAAACTTGGTCTTACTGACATTGAGTGTAAGTAAATTTTCCGTTAACCACGCGATAACAGAGTTTAAAGCCAGTTCAGCATTGATACCAACATCAAACCAGTTTCTACCGTCAATTATAAGAAAAAATCTAAATTTAAACTTAAATACTTGGATTACTATCAGAAACCAAATTAGACCTCGACTGAAGGCTGTGGGCGGAGCCCCCACGATTACTTCTATTTCAAAGATATGTTTAAAATTGTATTTTTTTTATATATTTTTGATAGGCAATATAATGTAAAATACATAATTGTGTATAATATTTGTACAAAACAATCCAAAAGACTACCCTGGGAATAAAGGACTGCAAACTTGAAACTTCTTGTAAGTTTTATTATAACTATATTGTAATTTTTTTTAAAGGCAACTTCCGCACTAGGGAGTATTTCTGTGCCGCGGGAACTTCACAAACATATAAGCAAACGGACACAAAGAACACCCAGACTCGGAAAAATTCCTTGTGGATCACACAAATCAAGGAATTGTCCTTTGTGGGAATCGAACCTACAACCTACTCAGCAGTCAGGGTCACTAACCGCTAGACCAACAGACAAGTTCATTGATAGTACAATGACTTTCTTCATTAAAAAAGTTAAGTAAATAACTGTACTGCTCCACCGATGTTAAGATATTTTTAGTAAGAGCTAAAAGGCAGTTGATTTTGCTCCTTCCACGTGCCTGGAGGCAATCTTTTCCACTGGAGAGAACTTCAGACTTTCAGATACCCCTACTATTTTTATTGCTTTGTTATTGTAATACTATTTTTAAAGTAAGAATAACATACACAACCCAGTTTACGATGATGGTATCGCCTTAATCGGCTGATAGTCAGTGCTCTTACTCAAGTACATACATTTTTTACGTAAGTCGAAAAGTTTCGCGAGGGTTACTGAAAGCAAATATATAGGTAGAGAATATATAGGAGCAGACACACACATCGCAGAAGTAGTGTGTACTCATACATTCGCAATCTTCATAAACTCAAATTATATTTATGCGTTATATTACAACACAAGACCAACAAAGCAAACCACACGGAAGTGTGCAATTAAAGTTGTTGTTGTAAGTAGAGCAATGAATTCCTTCGAAATAACAAAAGTGGCATTCATAAATTCGAAATAAGAAAAGTGCACTTGCAACTGGCATTTACATGTTATTAACATGTAAATGCCAGTTGCTCCAAGACGCTTACTAAAGCGTTGTCTATGAATATAATAATTCTCAATTATTATATTCCCTATTTTCCCATTTAACTAACAATTTTAGGCATAAAGTGGTTGTTTAATACGCCCCTGCCTGACTGGGGTACAGGCACGTGTGTGTGTATGTATATAATATAGTGCTTAATAAGTTCAGTACAGATATTTTGCAGATAAAATGAGATTAATGACATGTGTATACCGCACGCGCCCCTTTGATCTGGAAACTGTCACATCTACAATGGTTTTAGTCGGATTGATGTTTTCATTTTTCATTTAATTATTTGACGTGCCTCTGCACTGTCGTCTGAAGTAATTTTATTTAATAAGCATGCCTCTACATCTATTGGTCTTAAGTAAACTATTATAACAGCAGTATCTGAATGCCATCGTAATATGTCACAGTATTATTACTTTAACAGGTGCAGGGAGACTTTATCAATATATAATCATACATTTTTCTTGTTAACTTATGTGGCTGAAGTTAAAATAAAGCCTATATTACGCCTACGAATGCAGGAGAGACTCAAGAAAACCCCTTTGCCATCATCTATCCTTATTACTTGCAGATTGTTGAGAATTCTAATATGCAGTAAGCCTGGGCCTGCGCTTGGTATGGTAGTGATTGTGCAAGTAAAAATACGAGAGAATTCTTTCTAAACCGAGAGTGTGTTGAGAGGTGATGTAGTCAATAAACAAAAACTCACGTATAGCCAGCTAGGATGTCCATGAGAGTGCTCTTGCCAGCTCCGGATGGTCCCATGATGACTGACAACTCGCCGGCATTGAAAGTTCCGGACACGTCGTTAACGATTGTCTTGCGTGTCTTGCGTGCTAGGACATACAAGGAAAATTACATTACTATATATGTATGTGCTTTATACTTATAAATAAGGCTTTATGTTATTGACTTATGCAAAAATTGATGGTAAGTAACTTTAGCCCCTTAAAAATGCTGTAGAAAATGTTAAGTTAATTTAGCTAATTATACATTGTATGTTTAGTTACAAACAAATAAATAATTAATATACCAGTCGGAGAAAGTGTTATTGCCGACACATGTAACTTAAATCGCAACTTGTTTGTAATGGGTAGCTTTCTTTTTTACGCCCGACGCAAAAAGTGGGTGTTATAAGTTTGACGTCGATGTCTGTCTGTCTGTTTGTATGTGTGTGTGTCTGTCTGTGGCATCGTAGCTCGCAAACGGATGGACAGATTTCGATGCGGTTTTTTTTCATTTGAAAGCCAGTTTCCTTGCGGTGGTTCTTAGCTATGTTTGGTTAATATCGGTCCACCAGTGTAAGAGTATCAACTCTTTTCCAAAATGATGTAAGGCATTTTTAGCGTATGATTACTCAATTAAATGCTTCACGCGTGCCAGTATAATCGTTAACGATCATTGATGCTGCAACCAGAATGGTCTCCAGACATATCGTATTGGGTTCAATAGATCAGTTTCAATGAGTAGGTACCTTGCAGGTTATGATCTTGCAATACGGTCACGTTGACCTGGTGCTGCAACTAGGATGATGGTATACAGAGAACTGCATTCTACATTTAACCTCGGATTCTTTGCAATTCGGCCAAATCTTATTTATTGTGAGGATTGTTCTTTTGCATTTTGGGCCAACCTTGAAGCACGGCTCTCTGGACTTTCATTCGAACTGGAAAGACTAGTACATTTGGCATTATTTGCTGACGTAAGCAACATCTTTTCGGAATTTCTATGGACCTCCAAACGACTCTTCCTTTCCAGTGCAGTCTCTTGACTAAGTAATTCAGCTTTTCGAGCAGCTTGTGATGTCAAAAAATTCTCCCTTTCAGGAGTGTCATGCTCGGGCTGTGTGAGATTGAGCCTAATAACTTCATTTTGCACTTTTTAGTTTTTCGCTGAAGCCCCATTGTGGTGCAGCACAATTAACTTAGCATCAATAACAAACTACACAAAATAATTTTTTTGAATGAAAAAAATCTAAAACACAATTACACAGTCTTGCAAAAACGATAACTATTTTTAATGATAACTCACTACTTCCATTCCAAAAACAAGTAGGTAGTTTTGGAGTTAATATTTTACTCCTAGAGATAAATATGAGTGCGTTAGCAGATAAACTTAAGCTTTAGCACAATAGTCTGAGAACTTAATTTTCTGTGTTTTTATAACGCAATGTGTGTCGCCGTTTGAAAATATGAATTCGATTAAAACTGCTATAAACGAATTAAGGAAATAAAATCTTTCATCGATTTTGCCACACATTAATTTTACGAAAGTGAATGTTATTCGACTGTAAATAGATACATATGGTACGGTTGACTATAATTATTATATTGTTACGGAAGTGGGTACAGGGATTGGAAGGAAACTAATATATCACTGCCGAGAGTAACGATTTATTTGCGTTTCACAATATTCCGAACGCGTAACACTCACAGCACAGAACGAGTTGTACTGCACGAACCGCGTAGCACTGTTCCACACTGTCCCCGCGGACTACACTTAACTCAGTCCAACGGTAGCACTGCACCACTCACTAATACTAATCACTTTCACTTCACTTCACTGTACTTCACTGTACTACTTTTTCACTTCTTCTTCTTATTCTTCACTTGAGAGCACTTTCCACTGAACTGCCCTGTAGACGCGTCTGGAGCTCTTTATATACCCCTAATTTCGATCGTAATTTGTTGAATTTCGACCGTCATTTCGTTATTCTTTTCGATTGTCTTCTACAACTTAATTTATTTATTCATTTTGCTTCATCTAGTACTTTCCATTATATTCGAATTTTGTAAAGAATCATCTCCATTTACTAGAATTTTCTATAAAACACCGAAATCACAAACAAAAACCCATAGAGTCCGCCGGGCTTGAACTCACGGCATTCGACTCGCAGCCGTCGCCACTACCGCTCAGCTACCGTGACTTGTCAATCTTCATTTGAAAAACTTCTATGCATTGTTTGTCTGTGCGGTGATGTAGGCATGGCGTCACAATATTATATCTCTTTAAAAAAAGGAGGATTTTAAATCTTATAATATTATTGAAACTGAGGACAACCTTGACGGACTTGACCTTGTTAAGTAGGTTTGGGAGTAAACAATAAAACTCTCCGATATAAGGGTTTATTGTATTTACTGAGTATAAAATAACGTAACTAACAAAAAAAAGTATCAAAAATTATGTCAGCAAATGTATTTATTAACAGCATGCTTGTACGGGAACTGCAAAATATGGGTTTGTATCGGTGTATGTTATTTTCCCCTTTTGACTCAAGAACTAATATTAGACTAAGACAATTTTTTTTGTTAGCTTACATTTACTTCAACTTAGGGAACAGGAAAGATTTTATTAATTTTGCTACGTGTAGGTGTAATAGTTATATCTACGTTTAATTTGTATATGAATTTGATAAATATATGAATGTTATTTAATACTTTAAAGTTATTTAGTTAATTTTTATTATAAAAATAATTTCATTATTTTTATTATATGCTTATTTGCAATTGTAAATCGTGAAGGGTAAACACGTGAAGGGTAATTTATTAAAATTTATATACATCTAGCTACTATGCAAATTTTAATATCCATTAGGAAACTCGCAACTAATTATTATTTAGGTGTGTTATTTTTTTTGTGTTAATGACACTTACAATACTTGTATAAGCACATTAATATTTTACTGTGGAAATACATTAATTAAATTTATTAAAATTTTTATAGGAAGATTAATTCATATATACAGAATGTATGTCGAAAATTTAATACGCCTTTTCAAAATGTTTTCGAAGTTTTAAAGTTTTTATGCATATCATTTATTGTACATACATTTCTTATACGTTATTTTGCAATTTAGTACCCACTTAAGACTGTGTAGGTCATTATTTGATGAATATGTGTAGGTAGAGTCGTAATAATGCAGTGTGCGCGCTTTACTTGATTGATTCAAGACTTCTCAGCTCCAATGTGTAATTGGACACGAGTTCCTTTGAATAGGCCTATAAAATCCAGTGTTCGAATGGCCAAATACTTAAAACTTCTTACCACTGTGGTAGAGTCATGCTTAGGCACGACTGGGCCGGTGCGATACCACGGCCTCACAGAAAGTCGGTTGTAAATTAAATCTTGCGTTGCAATTCCCCGAAATGAGTGAGGTTTCCGGAGACCCAACTCCCCCTCTCCTCTTTCCTCTCCCCTCATCCCCCCTCTCCTCTTTCTCATCTCCTCATCCCCCTCTCTCCTTACCCTTCCCACACCCCTCTAACCCTTATCACCCTCAAAGGTGGGCAGCACATTTACGACTGTTGCAGGTTTCCATGGACAGCGGTTGTTACTTACCATGAAGTGTTTGTCCGTTTGTTCGTCTGTCGCCCTATAGTATATAAAAAAACAAAGCCCCCTTACTAACAAAGATTGGCGTAAATTGACTTAGGGATGATCAATTTAACATTAAGCAATGATGAAGCCGTAAGTGCAGCAATGTTATTTTTGCAGTAGTGAAATAACAGGTCGGGGAAAAGTCTTTTCGTATTTTGTGTGTATGCAATTGAATAATAATATTTTCTTTTGGTTATATTGTATATACCTGGCAGGTTTTAATATCAATAAATATTGGACATTAGGAGAAGAAAAATAAAAAGTAAAAAGAAAAATAAAAAGTGTCAGTAACTGTAGCACAAAATTATTTAATAAATGTTTGAATGAAAATGAAAATAGCACCTAGAACCATGTTTTAAAAGATGGTTTAGGACTTGCAACCTACAAGAGGTCGATACTTAACTGACTACTGGTCAATATTTAACTGATAATTTTAAAATTCATAGGATGATAAAATAAACAACTTCTTAAATGGTACACGCAAAGGGAGGTCAACGAAAAAAAAATATTTACTAACCAGATTTCTTTTTTCAGAAGACAAATACTCATCCGTCTCGCAGATGACGCACCAGTCCCGGAGAGCACAGAACTATCTCCGGGCCTTGATCCACCCCAAGCGTTGTTGACAACGAACGTTTTTGACTTCATCAGAGCTGAAGATTGCCGTCATCTAGTCTTGATATTAATCCGCCGGATTATGATTTATATTCAGGTTCAGAGAGTATGCCGTGCTCTAAACGCCATGATAATTTGTAGTCCTTAAAACAACGCATAAGAGAAGAATGGCAGTTTGATAACTGGACTCAACGTTTAAATGGAAGATTGAAATGAAAAGACAATGGAGATAATTTTGAATGAGCGTCATATATATTTTAATGCATAATAATTGATTTGTATAAACTAACACAGATTACAGTAATAAATGTTTTATGCATTAAAAATAAAAGATTTTTTCCTTATACCTTATACAATATTTATGGCAAGACTAGGTAAAAAAAACATTGAATTTGTATATAAAATGCGAAGAAACTTTTTCCCGATCTTATATTTCATGACTTTTACTGTAGACTATCTAATATTATCTTCATTTTAATCAGAATTTTGATAATTGAAAACTACTTACAACTATTGAAATATTCAAGTTTTAAGCACCTAATCCGTCTCACAGAATAATCTTAACAAATCCATTATCTAAGTCGTAATTACTAGAGATAAGTAAAGACCCAATGATAATAAAAGTATGAATCTTAGTAGGATAAGGACACAAAGAAGTGACAGTATTAAAATTACAGTGCTACTGGCCGCGGCTTATGATTGTGAATGTATAAACGTGGTGTTGATCTGTGTATTGTACACTTACGACGACTGCGCTCCCAATTTTTCAATTCCGCGCAACAGCGTAACCAGTGTTGTCCATCCGTCACATATAAAAATAATTCAACAACATGGATGTGGAAATCGGCAAAGACAATATAAGCTACGAGGACGCAGATTTAATCGTGTACACGGATCTGTTATACAAATTAAAAAGGAGTAGTGAGTACATTATATATATATAATATATTATTTATTTTATACACCCTACTTTGTTTGTACACTCTTTGTATCCTGTTTGATAAGATGTGAAACAAATAAACTTGAGATATTTCAAGACTTCCACTTATTTCTTTACTCTAAGTTATAATGGAAACCTATGTAAAGTATGTGAAGGCAATCGGGTTCTTGCTGTTTCTATGTATTCATTCTTTTATACGGTAAAGATGACATCTAAAGACTTGCTTAAACATAACGTTAGTCTTCTTTAGTAAAAGGAATCAAAAGTTAATTAAGAATCTAATAATTATAAAAAGAAATACTCTATTAACCATTTGAGAAACTTTATTTGGTATGTTCGATAGTGACCCTGACTGCTATGACAGTGGACAAAAATGTGTGTGATCTACAAATAGTTGTACATATAAGTCCCCCGTTTTCAAAGAGATAGTAGATTACTAAAATATTTTAGTAGCCTCCGTAACGACTTGGATGACATCTCATTAACATAATAATTGACGGAAAATGATCTAGCACAGACCTTCGCTTAAAAATGTGCTAAAAATATCTAGTAAAAACGTGTATTATAAAAAACGTATATTATAAAAAATCGGTATGTCGATAGAGAATTTGACCAATTTTCATGTTTGAATTTTATTCTATAGCTAAGCCTTTATCGAATCCAAATGATATACATTTATATTCTGGAAGTTATTCTGGAAGCAAGTAAGAAATACTCGCGGAAAGAGTACAGCTGGTGTCAGTGTGTAGATGAAAGTAAGGAACTTTTTAATGAAAAACGTATCTTAGTTAAGCCGCGAAATAAAAATGCTTCCAAGAGTTATTTGAAGAGGATGACAATGAGGAGGAATAGGCCAAGTTCCTATCGACTAATCATAGGCAGTAATTGTACCATTATACAAAGCTAAGGCCAAAAGGAGTGTTAAAACTAACGCGTCACTAGTCGTTTAAGTGTGGTTGGAAAGATGTATGCTATAGATGTATATAATATTCTCATAAAAACGATTTCGATTAATTCTTATTAAAAAAAATAAAGAAACAATTACTTTTAAAATTTCCCGCTCTAATACTCGGTGATATGAGTTTGAAATAACTGGCTAATTGACAGTTCTCCATAGCCCTTAGAGTAACATTAATATATAGGAATGTAGTTAATACATATATTATATGTATATACGAGTTCGTATTATTGCACCTTACTGTCAACAGTCGCCTTATACATCGAGTGAATAAGCTTTTAATCAATTGTCTATATTTGTTTTAATTTAAAGAAATGTTATTTTAGGTAGGTAAACATCATAATAATCAATAACTTAATGACAACATGACATTTAATTGTAATTAGTGTCAACGCGTTAGCTGCATTGCAACAGAAACATTTCCTACTTCGTTATTGTGTAGTGTTTACTTGAAATTGCCTTTTATCTCTCATACGATCAGTATAACAAGTGACCCTGTAACCCTTAATTGTGGAGTTTATTAATAAAGTTAATAGACTATATAAAAATAACAATCGCATAAGGAAAACATGTATCTTTACTGCGTTAAAGAAATATACGTGTGTATGTACATTACATTAACATACAAGAACGTATGAATTTCGTGCTCATTGCTAAATATATTGAGCAGAGGGTCCTTTTTCAGACTGAAAGCAATGGACGTAATACGACAAAACCTAATTAACTAACAGTGTCAAATAATCATTGTTATGTATGACGGCGTACGCGTGGTTTAGTTATTAGAATATAAAATTATTTAAAGTTCGTTATAGGTTAATTTAATTCCATCTCAATTATTTTTTAGCCTATTATTCGTATATTTAAAAATAACGCAAATGCAGTAACGTTCGTTCCTTTGACAACCCTTGCACCCTGCAAGGCGGACACGTGTTAACCTATGGACTCCTAATCGAATTCTGATTATAATTTGTGTAAAAGCGTGCCAATATCAAATAAAATAATATTCGACATTGCGACTGTGCTTTTAATTTGGAGTTCCTTCCACCATTGTGACCAAGATGGATAAAAACAGCCACGACCGCTCCGAAAGCCCCTTTTGATGCTTCTACATCAGAAGTCATTATCAGAAGCCCATCAGGAACAACGCACAAAACCTGCTTTGCTTCAACCATCAAAAGAAGATGGCCCGCAGAAGAAAACGATTACCATAATCCATCCATCCAACCATCCAACCTGTTTCAACTACGGCGGACAGAACAATATTGCAACACGTTGTCACAGTAAAGGGGATTGAACTATGAGTAGATACATATCTGTGCCATTCCATTATCACTGGATCTGCTGTGGATTAAATCGATCAATCGTTTTCTTTTGAATCCGGTGCTAAGTGTTCTCTTAAAAGAGTAGCAGGGTTTAACTGACAGATTCCCATTTAATAGAAAAACCATTTGGATTGGATAGTTTCGGTCAGTGCCTAAATAACAGATCCACTAAATAACCCTTTATTTATTAATAATAAAATAACCCTGTATTTCAAATAGCACAATGATTGGAAGTAATTTTCTTACGTTAGGTTTTACAATAGATTTTTTTTTTCTGTTTAAGAAGATTAAAGTGTTTATGTATTTCTGATATGGGTTCAAAAGTGAATAATTTGAAAAATATAAATTGTGTCTTGCCTGACATCAAAAACAATTTTTTCCTCCATACGAAATCTGCACTGGCATCTTTTTTGACATTGGTGCCTTTATTAAAAATCTATGAGGTAATTGGAAGACAGTAATATGTAAAAGGTTTTTTGCGGTGATTCAATTTTTTTGCTTCGATAATAACGTTTTGCGAGTAGTGCACTGATAGATGAAACGCAATTTTGTAAACTTGTCATAACTTGTCAATAGCGCAGTATATTATGAGTCTAAACTGATGTCAGATTACACTATGTGCCTACCTATTAAGAACTATCATTGTTTTGAATATGTTCCACCCATCACACATCGATGTAATTTCTACGTATAATAGTTGGATATTTACGATACTTACGTTAGCGTAAGTAAGTTCTGAAATATTTGAATAGTAGTTCCCTTATATGCTTGGGCAATCTATACCTCAAGAATTAGCCACGATAAACCACCCTTAATTTTTTCAACCTATTTTTTGCTGCCCTATAGCTGGTTGAAAAATTATGGTAAAAATATGTAATGTAGATCTAGTTAGTAGCTTTTGTTTCGCATTGGTTTCATTCAAAAATATTTTATAGTTTTGTTATTATTTTATATTTACCCTTATTTTGCAAAAACTAATGATGTTAGGGGCTTGAATTATACGAATGTTAATGATATATATATATATATATATGATGATATGATGATGATATATATAATACTTGGATCAAAATTATTTTCAACAACTAGCAATATAATAAAGGCACCAATGTCAAAAAAGACGCCAGTGCAGATTTGAATGAATTGAATATTTATAATGTGTATTGATATTGTAGGCTGCATGTTACACTGACAGGCCTGTATGACAATAAGCAACAAGTCTGTGTAAAAATAGGTCTGTGTAAATATAGCCAGGACTACTCATTGTTAAACGTACGTAACGTTGGGACTCAAGCAATATGTTAAAAATAGTAAAAAAATATTGAAACTACTTCCTATAACTTTTTAAGATTAAATTATTGTAGGCTAAATGTGGAGGATAGATACACTTCTGCTTACCCCTTCGGAGATGTAGGCGTGTTACTATGTAGCTTAAATACAAGCTATTTGTGGGTATTTTCAATACGACATGGACATTTCCTGGAGGACAGCCATGCTCAATTTAATTTTTATCAATCATGAAAAGAAACTGATATGTTCATTTGCATAGAATGCAGGTGGTAACAGGTGTTAGATAAGTGGTTTTGGATCAATGCCATATTCTGCTTTGTTTTGGCATTCAAATGTATACAAAACTAAAAATAATAATCAGCACTACTAACATTGCCTATTACATTATTTAATATTATATTAATATACATTATTAATATCATATTATAGTTTATTAGAACATAATGTTATTCTACTTTTTTACTAACTATTATTATTTTATTGTAAAAAAAAACTCATTTACTAACAATTAGAGTAAGTGAGTTCTGAAATATTTGAATGATAGTTCCCTTATATGCTTGGGCAATCTATTGAATATTGAAAACACACGTAAGGTAAACATATTTTTTATATTTAGGGTAATTGTACAATGTATATGTGATTAATATTTTATGAGTAAGTATGCAATATCTATTATGTTAGGACTAATTATAGAAATCCGTGTTAACTTATTAAATACAAGTGTTGAGATAAACAATCAAAGAATATCCGCAAGATAATATTCTCGCGCTTACAGTATTTCCAAAAAAACTTTTTTCAATAACAATTTCAGAGTGACGTCGCTGCTACCGGTTAGTTTTGCCACTGTGACAGCCGTCGTGTTGTAGTAATGGATAGTTCTTTTTCCCTGGTGTGTCTGACAAATCTATAGGTCCAACCCGTTGATCCTCCACAATTTCCTGCCTCTAATGGTATTTTTTAAAGACTAATTCTTGTGATGAATAATTCCTGTCGCAGGGAATTGACAAACATACAAAAACGGAGACAAAATATACTCAGTTTTTTTTATATAGCACTAAGTTTTGTCCCGTGTAGGAATCGAACCAACGACCTCTGGCTCAGCAGACAGGGTCACTAACTACCACACTTACAGGCCAGTCGACGGTACGACGGTAATTAAAACACATTTACCCACCAAGTCATAACAAAATCAAAAAATAATCAAACGTAAAAAATCCTAAATAATCCTGATTCATGAACATAATCGCAATAATATCCTTACCTAAAAGGTAAGGATATTATTGCATGCATATTTACATGTTTACTAATAATCGGAGAATAAAATTCATAGCTCCTTTTAACCTACGTAAGAATAAAAATGAGTATACTTTTTTTATATTATATCATACAATCTTTATATAACATATAGTAATAAAATAATTATAAATATGTTTTAAGAAATAAGTAACCAATCATTAACATTCGTATATATTCAATTTTAGGTGTATTTTTGAAATGGGTTTTAGTCAAAAAAAATAGATAACTTTTTAATGTCCAGGAAGACCAAATTAAAGATAAACGCCTCTGCAAATGGAACAAACGAGATCACTTATAAAATGTTCATTGTAGAGTGAGCAAGACTTCCCTTATAAAGGCGCGTTGATACAATATCAGGCTGCAGGTCTCATAATGTCAGAGGTATTTTAAAATATTTAATAATAGAAACTTTGCTATTATATAAAAAAAAAAAAAACAATAAATAATTAGTGCAGTGTATTATTATAATATAATTGCCAACTTCTGTGTAATTACGATATCTTTAGCGAGTTTCACTTTACTTTTAAAGATTGAAGGTTGTTTTTCGTGTTATTTGTACCCATCAAGTGTTATTATTAATTATTCCTTCGGCACGATAGACCAATGTCTTGAATAAGGTGGCTAGCAGCGAATGGATGTGGACTGCCCATGACCGGGATAGCTGGCGCTTCTTGGGAGAGGCCTTTGTCCAGCAGTGGACGTTAGGCTGATAGTGATGATGCTGATAATTAGTAATTTAATTCTTTAAATCAAGGCTGCAGAATTACTAAAAACTCACAAACACAATGTAAAAGAATTACTAATTGTTATTTATTTCGTTATTTTCAATTTTAGGGTTTTATTTCAGTTAATTAATAATAATCAGGGTTTAATTATAATTTAATCCACAGCAGATCAGTAGATAATGGAATGGCGCATATGTATCTACGCATAGTTGAAACCCCTTTACTGTGACAACGTGTTGTAATATTGCTCTGTCCGCCGTATTTGAAACAGGTTGGATGGATGGATTATGGTAATCGTTTTCTTCTGCGGGCCAGCTTCTTTTGATGGTTGAAGCAAAGCAGGTTTTGTGCGTTGTTCCTGATGTGTACCTGTAACTAATTCCCTCAACTTTTTATGAAAGTATTCGCATGATAATATGTTTCTTAATCATTCTGTTGTACAATAAAAATGTTTGATCTATAATTAAAACACTTAGATATAACCAATTAAATCAAAAGTTAGTTTGTTAAATTATAATTTAACTAACTAACTTTTGATTTAACTGGTAATTTCGTCTATAACAATTAACTAAATTACTGATAAAGCTCAATCGCAATTATGGAAAAAAAATACTTACACAAAATCTCGTCAAAAGCTACTAACCAAAAATAACTAAAAAAAGAACAGGAAATACGCATAAATAGTAAACTGTATTGTCTTTACCTATTTATTTAGAGAAATTTTATTTTAATATAAGAAGTACTTTCATTAAAGTAGACAATAAGTGCCTGTTGAACTGTGTAACATTGAATCGTAACCATAGTTTAGCACACGTATGGCCAAGTATACTGTGACCGTGTCAACGAGGCTTTACTAAAATGTGACCACAAGTTTAACAACACGGTACGGCATGCGGCATGGCGGGAAGACTTGTCAGTCAAACAGTCGCTTGCGCATGCTATAAACGCGTTGCACTTGAGCAACAGACTCCCTGTTGTTTTGTTCGAAAAATATTTTTTCTGAATTAAACTATATATTTTAATAATGGATTTAGAATCAGGACAAGATTTCGATGGTTACAAACTGAACAGTGGTGTGACTATATTTATGGATGTATCTTATAGGATTCCGAGTGGTATGTATAAATTAGTTCTAAGTGAAAGTTTAGTCTAGCGTCTAATTAACGTTTTGGCCTGGTTTTTGATGGTTGTATTCCTACTCTCTTCTTTTTTGTTATTTTATGGTAGACATGCTAATAAGTAGATATATATTTATTTAGTTAAATTCTAATCTGACTTTTTATTGTCAATTATGTGCACTTACTATTTACATGTTTCGTAATTATGCGTACTCTCCCTGTGTTAAATGTACGAGAGCATTAATTACTATTGATATCAGTTATCAAATGTAAGCGTCGCCTCTTGTCCATTTGTGCCCTGATGGGTATATTCGATCTTCTCCACTCATTAATTTTGGTTTATCGCAGTTACACACGAAGTAACTACATATTTTATTATCTGTACCGTTACCGTACCAGCTAGGGGTTACATTTTTACTGATAAATGTACGTAATAATAATAATAAAAAACCTAAAATCGGTTAGTTTTCATTACATAAATAAATAAACATATTAAAAATTATCTTGAGACCAAATCTTATAAGCTTCAAGGTAAATCTTACCTAAAATTTAAATAATTAATTAAGTGTGGTTACCTCACTTTTATTAATTTAATTTTAATGTTGTTATCTTACTTGAATTTAATTTAATGATGTAAGTTCTGGTTGCCCGTATTAATTTAATTGTTTTTCCTTAATCTAATATTTAAGCTTTGAATTCAAATGCTATGAGTTGGTATTCATTGATATAAATTTTAAGTTAGTAGGTAGCACTCCAATGAAATAGATCAAATTTATAATAATTCGTTTCATCGTAATGATATTAAACTTGTATAATACTCATATTGGGTAGGTGTGGATGTTTACACTTCATCAGTCACAGGTATGTCAAGTCTTTCAAAGTCATTAGCGGGCGTAGTTAAAATATTTCAAATCACTTGATTTACATTCGTAATTTATTTATATACACTTTATTTACATTCATAATTAGTCTTTTATTTTTTATTTTTGAGGCGGCTTTTTTTTTTGTTTAAACATTTTTTTAACGATCTTACACTTTTTTATTCTGTTGCAAAAATAGCAGTTGTTGCACTTTTCGACTGCCAAGTTGCGATCTCCTCTCGGTCAATATGTTTCCCGCAACGGAAAATAGTCGTTCACATGGAACACTGGTAGCCATTGCGCATAATTTCAATTTGCCTGGTTTTGGGTAAATAACTTAACTGATTGCCACCAAGTCGAAGGGTCCATGTCTGGTGTTAACACGCTATCGTCTATATATTTTTGGACCTCGATGATAGCCCTACTGTTGGCTGTACCAGTTGGTCATACATTGGTCATCGTTTTAATATAATGTTGCCAAATTAGGCTGCTTTTTTTCTTGCTCATCTGGTGTGCTTGAGGAGCAGGTTAGGTTAGGCAGGGTTTTTTTTTTTTTCTTTTTTTATGCGATAGGGGGCACCTGATGGTAAATGACTACCGCCGCCTATGGACACCCGCAACTCAAGAGTCACAAGTGCGTTGCCGGCCTTTTAGGTAGGAGTACGCTCTTTTCTTGAAGGATTGAAGGTCGTATCGGTTCGGAAATACGGCAGGCGAAAATTTGTTCCATAAGCTGGCGATAGAGGATGCAGAGTGAAGCTACATCTCTACGCAACGCCAAGGTGTCAAGTCGATCAGAAATATCTTGGCAGTCGATGATGCGAGTCGCTCTCCGTTGAATGCGGTCAAGAGGCAGAAGTTGGTACTGGGGTGCACCTGCATAGAGATGAGAACAGTATTCCATGTACGGCCGAACCTGCGCCTTATAAAGTTGCAGGCGGTAGGCCGAAGTAAAATACTGTCTTGATCTGTTTAGCACACCAAGCTTCTTCGAGGCTAATATGGCCTTACTCTCTAAGTGACCGCGAAACTGGACTTCGCTTGATATATCGACCCCAAGGATTCCGATACATGCTGACGCAGTTAGGGAAGTGCTCTCAAATTGAGGTGATACGACCAATGGCATCTTTTTAGCGGTGAACGCGCAAACCTGTGTCTTTGTAGGGTTAAACTGGACTAAGTCTAGGTTAAGTCGACCCCAATCTGAAACTTTTGATAAAGAAGTTTCGATTTCAGACACAAGTTTGGATCGGCTTTCGATGACGTTTCCCCGAGAAATGTTAGCGCGGCCGGTGTAAAGGGCATCACTCGTGCTATCGTCTGCATAGCAATGGATGCTGCTAATCTGCAGCATGTCATTGATATGCAGAAGAAACAGCGTGGGTGATAGCACACAGCCTTGTGGGACACCAGAATTAACAGACATGGAGTCGGAGCATGCACCGTCAACAACGACCTTGATGCTTCTGTCTGTAAGAAAACTGGTGAGCCAATTGAACAGTTTCTCGGGAAGCCCATAGGAAGGAAGCTTCGCAAGGAGCGCTTTGTGCCAGACCCGATCGAAGGCCTTCGCCACGTCCAAACTAACAGCCAACGCTTCCCCCTTGGTCACGATCGCCTGTGCCCACCGGTGAGTCAAGTAAACAAGAAGATCACCAGCTGAGCGACCCCGACGGAAGCCGTATTATCGATCATTGAGGAGCTGGTGGTCTTCTAAGTACCGGAGGAGCTGGCAGTTAATAATGGATTCCATTATCTTGGAGAACAAGGAGGTGATGGCTATGGGTCTGTAGTTGGACGGATCCGAGTGATCTCCTTTTTTAGGGATTGGGTGCACTAGAGCTGTCTTCCATGAGTTCGGGACTACGCCAAGAGAATAGGAAAGCCGATAAAGGCGCGTTAAAACCGGTGCCAACTCTGGAACACACGTCTTCAGCACGATAGGAGAGATTCTATCGGGTCCACTCGACTTAAGAACGTCGAGGCAAAGAAGCGCTTTACGCACTGCCCTTTGTGTAAACCGGACTTCCGGCATGCGGCTCTCGCACTGCGGTATGGTCGGCGGTGCGTTTCCCCCGTCGTTCAGGGTCGAGTTGGACGCAAAGAGTTTGCCCAGAAGATCGGCTTTTTCTTTAGCGTCGTGGGCCAACGAATTATCTCCTATGTGCAGAGGTGGAAGGGATGGCTCCCATGCTTGGTAACATTCCTGTTTTCGGCGGGACGCCGCTTTGCAGGTTCGACCAAACCAGGGCTGGGACTTGCCACCTGTGGGAATCAGGGAGAATGGAATGAAAAGTTCCATAACCTGAAGCACAACATCCGCGACAGAGTCGGCAACGACATTGGGATCATCCGGCGAGAGAGCATCAGGTATAATCCGTACTAAGGGTGGACGTCCAGGGGGGGATTCTCCAACGCTAGCGCTGGGTATCCTTTATGTTAACAGCGCTATCATTAGGGGGGGTGGGGGAATTTGGGCCTCCGGAGACCTCACTCATTTCGGGGAAATGCAACACAAGCGTTACTTCACAACCGGTTTTCTGTGAGGCCCTGGTATCGCACCGGTCGAGCCGGCCCATTCGTGCCTAAGCATGGCTCTACCACGTAGGCACGTAGGTAGGGCAGGTTGGTTAAAGGTCGATGTCTTTCTTCTTCGTGAATAATCGCAGCTACTAAACCCACTACATGGTTTTGTATAGCTTCTGCTACACTTGCATTTTGAAAGTTTATTTTATATCTTGGATCTAAAAATATTGCGGTAGTTAGAATCCGACTCTTTTCTAAATTTACAAAGCGGTTTCTAATTTCTGACAGTAAGTCCTGCCGGCACATTTCTACTTCGTCTGGAAAAGTACATATATTATTTTGTAAGTCTCATTACCTATTTCCTGGAGAGCATTGGTGAGACCAACCGTTATGGGAATAACCAAGCTACCACTAACATATTTTTGGCCACTCATTTCCCTGGTAACTTTTTTACATGGACGCAATACCCAAATCAATAACTGGCAAACATGCCATTCATAACAGGTTAAATTTGTAAAATTGACTGCATCTAAACTGCTCAATGCGCCATTCCAACAGTTCCAGCGTGTAGCGACGTCTTGAAGCGGCCTCTTTACTACCTCATTTGCTTGCTCTTGATAAATCTTTAATTTGTTCCAAGCCAAATTGCTACGCTTGAAATATGATACTATTGCTTTCACTTTAATAAATATTTTTTTTGTACCGCTAGATTAAGGGTGTGCGCGTAACAGCTAAAGTGTTTCCATCCTATTATTTGCTTTATAACATTTGTTATGTTCGCACCGCTGTCGGACACTACGAATAGCCCAATCTTGAGTTACATTTCTTAGTTCTTCGGCCAAATGTATACCAGTGTCACTTATTTCAAGAACTTTACATTCGAGATGTACCGATTGTAAAATAAAATTCCTTTCAATGTAATGCCCGTGATTGCCAGATGGGAATCATTATTTCTTGACGTTCAAATATCAGTAATTAAGCACATGCTGTTTGCATCTTCACTTACAGTAATTTTAGTTACTGTTTTTATTTGTTCGTATAGCTTAGTTAATAAATTATTGGCAAAATATTTTCGCGAGAATATTTTATAATTTGGGAATGCAAAATGCAAGGGTACGGGGGCCCTTCCATCCGACGGTTCGGTCACCGTCATGCTTCACCGATACATGATGACACAGCATTTTTAGTCTCAGTTTACATTGTCACGATGACTGTCATGTCTTTTACGCCCCGTTCCTCTTCTATCATGGCAGCACAAAAAAAGAAAAGTAGTCTTACAGCGGCATCCTCCTCTCCCACCAACCGGCTTTTTGAGGTGGAGTTCACTCCATGCAAACCTCAGCGCCGTACACCAACACCTCGAAACGGCTCGGCCGGCCATGCTGCTTTTTCTTACGGAGACACAAATACGCCGCCCTGCCGACACGGCATACCTCATCTATCCCGGCTACGTGCTCGAGGAGTGCTTCCTCGCAAGGGCTGGAGTGTGCCTTTTCGTCAGGGAGGATGTTTGTTGTCGCCGTCTGCACTGCCTAGAAGACACATCCTTCTCCATCCTTTGGCTCCACGTAGATTTTGGCTCTACGAGCTGGATTTACGTGTGCCACTATCGCTCCCATTCCGGAGACTCCGAGACAACTCGACTCTTTGACCACCTGAGTCAAGCAGCGGATAAAGCACAGGAGCAGTTTCCGACCGCGGAACTGGTGTTTTTGGGAGATTTTAACGCATACCATGACTCCTGGCTGGGATCTTCCAAAACTGACCACGCTGGTCAAACTGCCCACGCATTTGCTCCCACGCATGACCTTACCCAACTGGTACTCCAGCCCACCAGGATACCAGACATAACGTGTCAAGCGCCCTCTTTGCTGGACCTACTGCTGACGGATCACCCAGCGGAGTACAGCGTATCGGTTCTCGCCCCTCTGGGATCCTCCGACCACTGCCTGGTGTCGACCTCAGGCCTCTTATTACGCCTCCACGACCTGTGGTAACAAGGCGGCGGTTATGGCACTACTCGTCAGCAGACTGGGATGGAATGCGGGATTATTTTGCATCCATCCCGTGGGCTTAATATATCCCCTACAGTGAAGTCGCCAGCACGAAGACCCGTCCCTGATTCAATCGCGAGTGCACCCGTGCACACGAGCAACGCTCAAAAGCAGTCGGCCTACCGCGCATGGAACCGGGCTCGAGCTCATTGTGACCCAGACATTGATCGCCTAAAAGCAGCACTAAACAGAGCCACTAGGGAATGCAAGAGGGCTTACATCAGAGCAGATGCCCAGCGCATTGCAAGGTTTGGTCAAGAACTCCTCGCATGCCCTACGGGTAGCCGTAAGTTTTGGCGATTGGCCAGTGCAGACCAACTACTGCCAACCTTCGCTGCCACCGTTGAACCACCCTAACGGATTACTGGCCCACGAGCCGCAAGAGAAAGCGAAACTACTAGCTGACCTCTTTGCGGCTAACTCCCGAATCGACAACCGCGGCGCGCACACGCCCACTATTGCGACCTGCGACTCCGCAATGCGGGATATTCGCATCCGGCAGAGGGATGTCCATGCGGAGCTTCGGTCACTCGATGTTCGGAAAGCCAGTGGATCCGATGGTATTCCGGCGGTGGTTCTTAAGGACTGTGCACCTCTTCCGTACTGACGCGCTTGTATCGCCTGTCCTATTCCTGAGGAATTGTTCCGGAGGCCTTCCTCCATAAGCGCATTAGGGTTCTCTGCGACAGCGCGGCCTCAGACTTCCAGGAGGTAAGCGCTGGTGTACCTCAGGGCTCCGTCCTATCGCTTACGCTGTTCCTTCTGCATATCAATGCATATTGGTTCTTGGCAATATACATTGTTATGCAGACGACAGGACAGTACTCGGGCGATACTTTGGACATCATGCTGCCAAGCTGGCAGACGTTGACGGAAAACGACAGGAGCTTGTCGCTGAGCTCGACCGGGTCTTAAGCCGCATTTCCCAATGGGCTGTGAGAATCTGGTCGAGTTCAGCGCCAATAAAACACAAGCGTTTGCGTTCTCTACCAAAAAGTCTCCATTCTTTCCCCTTCCTACTCTTCAGAGCACTCAACTGCCACTGCTGGATAGGCTTAGTATCCTGGGTATGGATATTTGCCGGGATCTCAATCCGCGCGATTACATCGAGAGTATCACCAAGGCGGCCTCGCGAAAGCTCGGCGTTTTAAACAAGGTGAGACGGTTCTTCTCACCCGAGCAACTGTGTCTTTTAGGTTCTGTTCTTCAACTAGCTTCACGACTGACTCCTTCCCTTGACAGTTCAAAAATAACTATGATTGATTTAATTGAAATAAATGTTTTTAATTTTAATGATATGACTGCTATGATGTCGAATTCACAATTGTTCAAATATTTAGTAGTACCTAGTACCAACTAGTTACACTTACTCAACCAACAATGCCTGTATCACTTAACACTTGCACTTAAGAAAGCGTATTTATTTAAAATGCCAATAGCAGTTGTGAACAGACAGACAATGAGATATCAGGTAAACTCACGCCTGTGCCCCTGAAGGGGTATGCGGAGTCATATTAAACACCTACCTACCTTTGAGTACAAAAACTTAGTCCTACTGACGTACAGTACCTTACCTTTTTGAATAAAAAATCTGAAGTTTTGAGCATGTTGACAAATAAATGAAGGCAACGATATGAAAGGAAAGGGATATGCTTACACGGACGGGTTATGGATTGTAAGTAATAGATCCAGTAGGTCAGGGCCGCATATGTGATATAAAATGGTTGTTGGGCCGCGACGTACATAATACGGGACGTACGTAATATTTAATCCGTGGGCAGTTGTATTGTATATCCATTTTTCACTTTGACTGTTTAAAGTTTTGTGTAGGCTTTAGTCATGATGTCGCAGAAGAGGCACCAGAGCGCGAAACGATCTCCGGCCTCCACGAGCGCTGGCTTGAGGACAGCTGGTGGGGCAGCCCGTTGCCCTAGCAGAAACAGGCCTTTAAATTGAAGGGAGTGAGGTACCCCGCACTTCACGTTGTGGTCGCCACTTACAAGAAAGGCGGCCAAGGGCTAAAGGGTTTCCTGGAAGCATCCCTCGTAGGGTATACCTAGTTCCCTTGCAATAGACCCATTTGTGACGGAACACCGTGTGGTTTTAGTCGGTTGGAGTCCGACATACCACTCCACCTACAGCTCCGGTGGGATGATGACCCGTGGGGGTAACCAAACAAAAAAGAACAAAAATGAGGCATTAATCATGATAAAAAAAATAAGTTGTATCACTTTATATAAATTTAATTATCTATACTAAAGTGGAATAGAGAAAATTATATAAGCTAATACTCAAAATAAGTTTAGGGAACTGAAAATCACAACTGTGTAACTCATAATAGTCATAATACATATGTTAAATTGAGTTTATATCTTCGTTAAACTTTTACGCCGTAACTACATAACCAAACATTATTCAATAGTTCACATACGATAGCAAATGTAGAAAAAGAATACGAGGGGCCTTTTATCAACAAAAAAACACTGTTCTGAGGAATAGGAAAAACTTTAAGGCCAGCGAAGCTGCAGTCAAAAGCAAGTAAATATTGTATCTTATAGTGTCGTAATCTTAAGGTCGCTTCTGACAATAACAGTCCAATAAAATAATGCTTTTATTTAGTTTATAGTGAGACGCGAAATGTTCTGGGGCATTAATATACATAAGAATGTCAAATAAACTGCCTGGCGCAACAGTTTAAGTAGACACGTCCACGCTGCCGCGCCGAGTGTTGTGGGTTCGATCCCCGCACAGGACTCCGCTTTGTGTATTCCTCAAATTGTTGTTCTGGGTCGCTATATTCTTTATGTCCGTTGTTTCAATGTTTGTAAAGTCCCCCGCGACGGTTTAATTAATCCTAGTACGGGAGTTATCTTTTAAAATGAACAAAAAAAAAACTGGAAATGAGTATTACTTTAATAAGAAAAGTTATAAAAATTAAAATATTACGTCATGTAACAACAGATAACGTTTCACGAAACATGTGTTTATCAACTAGTTTGAAAGATAATTACAGAATCTATAATGTAAATGAATTCTCATAATATATATATAACAATTGTATGTATAGACTTTACTATATGTAATACTATAGTATAGTATTGACATACAGTATATAATTATCTAATCGCAAATTGCAGTAAGAAAGAAAGCCGTTTCTGTGTATTGTACATTCTTTCCTTTTAGTCGGTTCGGTCTTGGCATATCGCCTTATGGTTAGCTCCGGCGTTGTGATGATGACCCTCACCGGAGCTAACGGTAAAAAGTAAAGGTGTAAAATTATGGGATAAAGAATGCAGCTCAATACGAGTTATCATGATTTAGGCGCATTGAACTCGGTGATACATTGCATATATTCATAATTTAATATAATGTAATGTGATTATATGACATGTATGGTATATTGAGGTCCAAAATTATATACTTGTCATTTTGTTGTTGTTGGAAAAGTTTTGAAACTTAACTTATCTGTTTTTCATCTAAGCCTGATCTTAAATACATATATACATTTTTTTTTATGTGATAGGGGACAAATGAGAGACGGGTCACCTGATGGTAAGTGACTACCGCCACCCATTGACACCCGTAACTCAAGAGTCACAAGTGATTTGATATAGTAGTGCTTGTTGTTAGTGCTACATAGTTACGAAATATCAAACATATTCATTATAATTCATTCATATGTATTCCAGGCAAGTTGCAGGTATGCTAAATGTTTGAATTAACTTTAACTGCAAAACTACTTTGTAGCTGATTTAGAATCAAACCTCCCGGCAAACTTTATAGGTAAAACTACCAAATGACTGGACTATTTGACTATTTGTACATACATATATAGTTCACACTGAAAGTTCACACTTTTAGAAAATAAAAAGCAGAATGATATAGGGTCCTCTTGATATTTTTATTGCTCTTGGAAGTAATCTACATTCCTTTCTAAGCACCGTTGCAAGCGATGAAACCATTGACTGAAGCAGTAAGCCCACTCTTCCTTAGGGATCACTTCCACGCCTTTTTAAAACGCTGGTATGACATCTTCAGATTTCATAAAACGAATTCCTCTAAGTTTTTCTTTTATTTCTGGAAATAAATAAAAGTCAAAAGGTGCCAGGTCGGGACTGTAAATAGGATGACTCACTAACTCCACACCTACTGTAAACAAAAATTCGATAATCCATCAGGCGGAGTGACCTGGAGCGTTGTGGCAAACAATAACTGACATACCAATCTGCAGTATCAATCCTTTTATCTTCTAGAATGATTGTTGCGAAATGACCCGTCAATTTATGAGGCAATCATACATTTTACTTGACTTCTGCACTACTATACTTTTGTCGGCAAATCTTAAAATGGAAACTTCCATGGCGCAGATTGTCTTTTGGTTTCTTGTTCGTAACAATTTCTCCAGCTTACAACACCTATAACGATATCATATACAGCATTCGTGTCACCTCCGTCATACTTTTCAAGCATTGAGCGGTACCAATCCAAGCGACGGCGTCTTTGATCTTCCGTCAAGTTATGAGGTATCCATCTAGAACAAACGTGAGACATAAACTCAATTTAACATATGTATTATGACTATTATGAGTTACACAGTTGTGCTTTTCGGTTTCCTAAACGTTCATGTAAGATTTTTTGTACTTGACTCATACGAATGCCTTAACCAACTATTTACCTACTTACACACAACACCTTAAAATATTTCAATGTTCTTTGAAAGGTGTGGTTACTCTGGGCGAAAATCTGTACTTACGGCGTAGAATACCAAGACTGTAGTTTTCTCTATAAAGTACGGTTTTAATTAAAAGAGTTATAAAAGAGTTAAGTTAGAGAGTTCAGACTTCCCGCAGTTTCCTTAAAAGTGCAAGTAGAAGCAGTTTTCAAAGAATAGGAATAGGATACTTCAGCCACGTGCTCTAATATAGTACAATGTGAAAAAGATAAAACGGATTTGAATTCTGCAGCCAAACAATAAATGTCGCCTGTTGAACAATCTGTTAATTTCGACGCAAGGGCGGTAGAGGAATCAGCAATAAGTATAACTATTGAAGATCCGTCTCAGAGTCAGATGTTAAGTATTGACTAAATGCAAATAACTTAATGGCAAATTACCGTTACCTTAAGGGAGATTAGATAGTTTATTCGGAAGTCGGAGTTCGGAGTATACGACTCAGTTCGAGACAAAGGCTTCAATGACTGCAATAATGCAGAACACCGAGTAGCTCAGCATGAAAACTCTGCTCGTCATAAATCTAGTATCCTTAATTTGAAAGCTAGCAGTGAGATGCGGCGGACCGTGTAAATGATTTCTCAAGTTTTTTTCCGTCAGTGGGACACAAAGCTGAAGAAAAGTTTTCTGCCATTATTTCAGAACTCAAAACATTGTAGGCCAAAAGTCCAGAACAAAACACGTTTTGCTTTGCCTTTTGCTCATTCTTTGAATTTTGTGGCTACTGAAGCGGCAGGAATACTTTTGGATTCAGGAAAAACTGGAAACAGCAGTAATGGTTGTTGGATGGAATGTTTTTTGGAAAAAATAAACAAAGTTTGTTAATTTCAGGCTTCTACCACTGATCACTGTTGCCGATCTTTACGAATCACTCTGTAAGTTTTTCATAGCTGAACGAGAAAATTTCAAGTATTCGAATGATATCGAAGCAAAGGATGGAATCTAGCGTATCGAAGAAACATTCAAAAGAAATGGGAAAACTTAAAACAATACCTAGTTTTTTTTTATTACCTTTGTTTGGAATATGATCAATTATTACAAATGATGTATGTTCGATAGTAGCCACATTAGTTGAAAACTGTGTCGTGACTATTAACGACACAGTTAATGACCACGACACACATTCGCTTCATCCTTGCATCCAGCTTGAGGTGCATATACGCTAATCATATTCAGAATCAGGCTCTCTCATACTACTTTTACAACAATCATTCCATCACTCACTCTCTTTACATCTGTCACACACTCTCTCAGAACTCTATCCAAAACTATCCCTACTCCCTTTCTCTTCCCATCACTCCCACTATAGTAAAACTGGTATCCCTCTCCAATCTCTTTATCTTTTGTCCCCTTCCATTTTGTTTCTTGTGACATGTAACCGTCTTCTTTTTATATATATCTGCAAGATCTCTCGCTCTTCCAGTCATTGATCCGGCATTCCAACTTGCATACCTAACTTTTACCTCCAGGGCTTACTTCTTACGTTGCATCCGCCCCGAGTGCTGCAACAACCCTTGCCCACATCTATCATTCATTTACTGCTGCCGCGCATCGTCTACGATGTACGCCCTAACTCTGCCGCACTCATTTCCATTGCAAGAACATTGGCTTGTGTTTTATGGGCGGCCGCCTGCCTAACGCCCACCCTCCTTGGGAATTTAGGAGTTATAAGAGGGAAAATAGGATAGGGGGAGGAAACTAGGGTAAGGAATGCTGCACGTCTCGTATTAGAAAATGGGACTAAGATTTGCAATAAATTATTTAAAATAATGCTCTAAGAAGCCGGGGTCAAGTACCCAAATGTCCTGTACTGTGACTAGAGAGTCACTAAAATAGGAAACAACTGCTGACCGTAGAATTCCAAAAAAAAAATATATAATAACGTACGTATATATCACCATAGCACATAGTAAGTTTTAGGAAAAACATGTATTTTTACAACGGAAGTTGGAAAGAGGTATTGTACTATGGCACATGAGCAGTGAAACCTGTTAATAACAAACATGTTTAATAAATTAAGTTTACGCCCCACAACAAGGTGGACAAAGGACAAAAATTGGTCATGTTTAAAGTATGCTCGCCGACTACTTCGTTCAAGTTTATTTTATATTTACATATTTTTTCTGTTGTCATCTTCTGTCCAAGGTTATTTTCAAATCAATCAATTAAAGATTGCTATGTAATAAAAAGCTCTTTTTATTGAAGTGGTATAGGAGGCAAACGAGCAGACGGGTCACTTGATGGTGAGATCTTACTAAATAGAATTTACAAAGGCCAGGCCAGTTATTTACTAAAGTATGTGAGCACTAGATAATCACAATCTTTATTCAAGTTTCTCGTATTTCAGGGATAAGAAACCCAACCAGGTCTTTGGGCCTCTCTTAAGAGGTAACTGCAATCAAGTCTAAATAAAAAACAGTGGTTACCGAAATAAATGTTGTCATATAAGGCTACTTATTTTAATAAGAAATGTAATAGTGCTTAGGAATCCATAGAATCAGGGACACGGTGGAGTACCATCAAATTTCATAATTAACACGTACTATATGTACGTGTGGACGTGTTTTGATAATTGGTTATACCTTTAAATAAAAATGAAGCGCTAGTCTTCAAAAACAGCTGAACCGCTTTCGCAAATAATTAAAAATATGATCAAATTCTCGTTTACGAATTCATAAATTACCTGCTTTTGTAACATATCTAGACAATAATATAGTTCATCAGTCAGTTCGGCAGTTTCGTTGCCGAAGTTTTCAGGTCAAATTTAAAGATTTTAAGGACTACTTTTTGCATTTATTAAGACGACCTTTGAAGAAGACATTATACAAAATATCATTAAACATAACATATTCATCACGTCAAAATGACGCATTTAGGTTTTTTTGGGTCGACTTGGTTCGTCGATATACATATACACATATACATAAATATACGTAGGTACATAATATGTTGTTATGTACCTACGTATATTTATGTATTAGGACTAAATTTATTTTAGGTAACTGTCTACAGAAAAGCAACTCTAGTGTTTTTTGGACGAAAATAATTGCTAGGACATCAACAATTTAAAAAGTAGTGTGTTTTAAGTTACTAACCATATTAGTGAAAAATAAAAATTTATTCAACACAAATATTTCCTTTTTATGAGGCATTCTAAGACTTAAGAGATTTTTTTTATACTATACAGACAGGGACAGACGAATAGACGGCTCTACCACTAAGTTTAGTTAATTTATAATGTACAAGTGTTATGAATAAGAATAATAATGTCGTAAACCGAATGCTTACTGGTAATAAGGGAGTTTCATCTATCCAAAATTAAACTATGAACGTGTGTTATTTATGAAATTTTCCATTAGAAAAACTAATTCAATACTAGTTTGTTATAAAAACACGACATTTCTTTATATTTTCAAAATTAAGATCGTAGCTTTATTTAGCAGCGTATTCTGTCTGTCACGTGATCGAAAACCCCGACCACCGTTTTCTCTTCGTGAGTAAACTCATTATAGCAGAAACAAGTTTTTCTTTGCAAACAAACTTGAACAATTTAAATATTTTATTTTATTTATATTGTGAATTTCTTTTGAAGTACAGTGCCTGGTTATCGGCAATAGGCTTGCCCCCTATTAACCCCTATTACGTTAATGGGACCTAATTCTAATTGGCAAAATGTGCGTTTTAAATACACATCTGCCTACCCCTTCGGGGATACAGGCGTGAGCGTATGTATTTGAATTTGTGGTTTTAAGTTATAATTATTAGTAATGTATTTTTTTGGTTTAGAAAAATATATAAAGGCAAGGCACTAAGCATTGCAAATTTGATTTTTCTTTGTTTCTGCTATAATGAAGACACGATGGTGACTACCTTTATGGCGCGACAATATCGCGATCGTTAGTTTAAATTTTAAATATACTACTACTACTGCATTGAGCGATTTTATTTTTTGACTATCGAATACATACGATCATCATAAAATATTATACAATATATTTAGAAAAAATGTAGAATATCCTATGGACACAAAATGTTTCTAGAACACAAGTTGAACACAAGTTAATTGTAAGTAATTATATTATCTGCCCAATTTTTAAAAGGTTAGGTGCCATTGTCTTATCATATGACCAAACTTATCAAAAACTAAACGGTATTAAATGGCCTTTAAACCTACATATTATAAACACAAGTATTTATTGTAGTCTCAAATATATTGGTATTTTCTATCTTTAATCAGTTCTTGTTCCCGTCTGTTGTAGGCAGAGACACGTGCCACACAATCACACAATAGAACATAACTTTCGCCTCTTCCACTTTCATCAGTACTTTCATTTAATAGTAGTTATATACATATAAGTAATTAATTTGGCCCTTCTTTATTATACTGCCAATCTGATCAGTAAAAGTAATGATATAGTACTTGTAATAGTTATTTAAAAATTTCTTATGCTTTTCAAACCATCTGTATTGATAACACAAATCGAAATCTATTGAAAAAGGCACACTGAAATAACTAAATATATCACATTTTTTACTTGTGTTGGCCCACGTTAGAATAGTTCATTCCCGAACTTAGCATTGGCAGTCGTAGATGGCGGCTAACTACTATTACCGAATTCTATATCGATATCAACCAGAGAAAAACTCGTAAATTGAAGACAACTTTCTATGAATAATTCCTATGTCTGTAACTATTTGCGAATAATAAAAATAAAATCCCACACGGGGCAAACGGCCTCCGGTTCAGCAGTCAGGGTCACTAACCACTATACCAAGGGGCCCGTCAAGTAGTATTCAGTTATTCTTATCCTCTAAAATCCAAATCTTAGCTTTTTATTTTTTCTTCGCTCATTATTTATTTATGAACCCACACTCAGAGGGACTTCGAGAGAGTTAAGTGCCTTTACAGGCATCAACTTAATGCTGTTAGTATTCTTTAGTCGAGAGAGTGATCGCAAGGTCCCAATGACTATCTGACTGATGTTTGCTATATGAAATTGCCATGTTAGGATGAAATCTATAAACAGGCCAAGGTAGGCACACTGAATGTCAACCATAATGAGATTGATTAACATCGCAAAAAAATAGAAGAGAAAGAATGCCACATTGTGGAACACCAGTGTTCAGATCACACCATGTTGATTATGATTCATCAATTCTGAGACAATTATGAGACAGTGGTAGAGCCATGCTGAGACACGAATGGGCCAGCTCGACCGGTGCGATACCACGGCCTCACAGAAAACCAGTTGTGAAGTAACGCTTGCGTTGCATTTCTCCGAAATGAGTAAGGTTTCCGGAGGCCTGACTCCCTCTTTCCTCCCCCCTCACCCTCCTCTCCTCTTTCCTATCTCCTAATCCCCCGTCCCTATTTCCTCTATCCGCATCCCCCTATTCCTCATCACCCTCAAGTGCGGCGGGCAGTGCACTTACGACTCTTGAGTTGCAGGTGTCCATGGACGGCAGTTGTTACTTACCATCAGGTGAACCGTCTGTTTTTCTATCCCCAATAGTATAAAAAAAAATCATGCCGTATACTCCTGCAGTAAAAAACAAGTCAATAGGCTTAGTATTTTCGACTAGGTAAATAAATTTGCATCAGAAACATGGAATGATCAAAACTTAGGCAATATACAACTAATCAACTTGACTCTACTTTGATAGCTTTGAATAATAGAGGAGGTATCACAAGTACTCTAATGAAAATTATGTAGTTCAAACCGTCTTAAACAATTACTAAGAACGCTCCACGATGGACGAACTAAAAGAGTAACCCCGACTGATCCAATATCAGATGAATTTATGACATATTAGAAAAAATACACAAACAAGAAAAGAAAACCTTATGAAGATTTTGAGAAAAAAAAAAGAAAAGTTAAATAAACAAAGTAATCCAAAAGCGAAACTAACAAATAAAGCAAAACGTAACAGAACCAAGGTGAATGCTAAAGGATTAGGTACCAGTGATTCCGAGGATGAATTTCAGCCTCCACGAATGCCTCAAAGGCGACGGACATATGACGAGGCAGCCGTTTGCAGAATTTTAGTTTTGAGTCTGAATCTGATTTTCAAGAATGACGAGCTGCTTAAACTAAACTCTTAAGTCTTCATTCATTATAATATAATTTCTTATATATAATTCTTGTATTAACTAACTTAGATTTTTCTGTTCATTTAGCGGTCGGTAAAAGGTGCCACAAAAACGGTAAAAGGATTATGGGTTGTGTACCCATAATCCTATTACGGTTTGTGTTGGTTTTGGTTTTGTTAGTGTTTTGGATCGGTATTAGGGACATTGCCCTTTTTCATCAATTTATATATTTTTTAAATTTTTATTTCATGTTTGCTAATTGTTTCTATAACTGATCGTTCGAACGTTAATTTCAGTACTTGAAAACAAAAAAATATGACTCCAGTTATTAAACACGTGCTTATTTTTTGCATATAAATCTGAACTTGTCGATTTAAAAACTTATTTGAGGGGTTTTTCATCATGATGACGCCAGATCACACATATCTTTGGCCAGTCAGCAAAAATTAAGTTGAGAACTGTTACTGCATCCACCAAATATTCCTGACATTGCACCCTCACTTCACAGGCACCCTTGGCCTGTTTCTGTATTTTCAGAATTCTTTGGGTAGTGTTAGGTTAACATCAAGAGAGGACTGTCAAAACTAATAGTCTCATTTTTTATCAATAATCCTAAGATTTCTACAGCGACGGGATTATGTCACTACCTACAAGATGGTAACAAGTTATCAAATGATGTGGCACATATACTCGTATATTATATTTAAATGTAACTAAACTTTGAAAAAAAAAATCATGAATTTGTAAAAAATATGTATTACTTATATGAATATTTAATTAAATGAATATATGAATTGATTATATGATATTCAAGTTTTCAAATTAACTGTTGACAAATTCCGCAAGCCCGAGCCTATTGAATTAAGAATTAGGAGTAAACTTATATACAAAATTTTTAAAATCAATTAAAGGCACGTTCGTGTAACAATGGACCTTCTGCTATACCGACTGCTTTTGTATATTAATTTAATTTTTACTATTTTTAAACTTTATTGGTAATGCTCCATCTATTTATCAATCAAGTTAAATTTCCAGGGCCTTTGTAGGAAAATAAAATAGATTACTTGTCAATTTCGAGAACTTAGATTTTTGTACAAGTATTTGAGAACTACAACCGCAACTTCACTTTGAGATGCTTGATTGGTTCTCAAAGTGATTATTATTTTTTATAAGTTGTCAACCCTTGTTATTGTCGCTAATTCCGCAAGTATGCTTCCGATACAACTCACTTTTTTAAAAACAAATTTCTGCCTTTCTGTGATTTCGATTTGTGTTATCAATAAATCGAAATTACAGAAAGGCCTCTCTCGAGAAAGGTTTGACATTCCTAGAAATCTAAATGCTGCTGATTATAAGCGAGGTCAAGAAGTATTGCAGCTTATAACACGCAGACATCGCTGCACTGGCAGTAAGAAAACTGGTCAGGGTCTGATGTCTTTACTTTTCTCCTAAATTTAGTCTGCTTACTTCACAGCCACTAAATTATACAAAACGATCTTCTTCGAAGGATCTTCCTTCATTTTAATTTATACAACAAAGTCAGCTCTCTTTTTATTATTAATCAATCATTTTATTTACTACAAGTATAACTTTAATTGTTATGTACAGCCAATTCATACTTCTACTCGGCCGGAGTAACTTATTGTAGATTTTCTTTTAACACAATTTATGAAGAAAGTACTGTCTTATCCATTTTTTTAAATCGTTACAATAATTCTATAAATGCTACTGAAAAAACATTCACAAGACAAAGATAAAAGAATATAGTTCTTAAAGTGTGTAGCCTACACAGGCATCTAGACTACGCAGTATATACATGTATAGATTATTAACATATTATTTAGTAAAGCATTTAATGAACGAATGAACATTAAATGAACAAAAATACCGGAATTGATAATCGAATAGAAACATATTTTATCTCGTAAACGGTATTCAAATAAATTATTATAGTTAAGTAGTTTTTGTTATAAAACTCATTAATTAAAACAATGTTATTGATACCTACCTTGTGTTACGACTGTAACTACGTTGAATTAGTATATTTTTTATGAGACACAGAAACACATTAGAACGGAGGTACAGCAGTCGTAGATACATATTGTTTGGACATAGTAGGAAACCGTAAATTCAAAGGACGTAAAGGAAGCTAGAGGTGTAGCTCAAATTAATCATCAAATTGTTCGTTGTCGAATTAAAGCAATATTATTCAGACATTTATAAGTTTTGTTTACCATATTTTACCTTAAGTACTTATTTCAATATAAATACCTGTTAAACACGTATTACATAAAGTTTCCGTAAGCTTAAGGGCTCAAGGTACATACAATACCATTTAATGAAGTTGTATGCAGAACATATTGTCGAAAAGGTTGTGCAAAACTAGTACCTCAACTCCTTAATTGTTAACAGTTCTTATTGCTGATTTCCCTCTTAAAAAATCACGAGTTTGTTAATTCTCTGATTAACGTGTATTCTCATATCAATAGTTAGTATAACATATTACAAAGGACAAAACACCAAGTTTCATGTTCGCAAGTCATTAGTGCCCAAGTCATTGCAAATGGATTAGGGTTCAATTCTTCAGAAGGAAGCTGTTAGAGGATCACTCCGATTTAAATCTAGCTGTCAAGACCCTTTTTCTTCGAAAGGCGTTAAGATATCAAATTGATTTTACACATTTCACAGGTAAATCAAAACATATAAGGCTTTTCATTGACCTAAAACCATGAAACTCAAAAAGTGAATGTCGTCATAAGTAAAGGAAAAAATCCGTAAGTCGTTACGAAACTATCCCATAAACGTTGTAATTACAAACATACTTAGCGGTCGAAAGCCATGTGTGGGAGAGAACTGCAAAGTAAAGAGTGTCTTTCAGTAAAAACAGACAAAAATCTTGGAGGATAGTTGCCCGAGTGGGACGAACTATTTCGATACATTGGAATTTGTTTACGGAACCATCGATGTGCTACAGTCAGACTCGAACTCGGTTTTATATACTATGACTTCTACAATTATTATTACAAATAACTCTGCTGCACGCTGCTGCAAACTGTCGAGAGCATCTAATAGGTACTGTGCAGAACCATCCCAGACATTAGAATAATACTCGGACGGATATGTGTCTTGTACAAAAGACAACGTTGCTCCGGCGTGAAAAACCGCCTCACCCTATTCAAGACTCCGACTTTCTGCGATGCCACTTTTATGTACTTTTTCTCGATGTAGTTTTGTGTGTGTGTGTACATCTGATTCTTTGGCACTGACTGTGTCAGCCGTAACATGGTTGGACGCTGTTATGGATTCATCCTTTCTTCTTTAACCCACATTTTCAACTTTTCTACATGTCCTTGTCTACATGGAAAGATGCTCAAATTACACCCATGCCAAAACAGCCCAATTCTTATTCCTTTAATGAATACCGTCCTATCTCCATTCCTCCCTGACAATGGTTATAAAACTTTCTTTTTTAATAGGCTGCGTATGCTGAGCCGACACCTCAGTACAGACGCAGTGGTGGCAGGCTCAATTCCCTCCTAGCAACCGAGTGCAGGTACTTTCAGACTACTTCCAACAGTCGAAAGGAAAGGGTCCCATGCTGCCGCCCTGCCCATTCAACAATGACCGGCTGGAGTGCCAGTGTGAAGCTTCCACCCAGAACGATCAGCGAATCATAATGGCTTGGCGAGCGGCCTCACACCACTTGCTTACCTCTTTGGGCAGGGGCCGGTGCTAAAAGGGCCTCCGTCTTATCCAGGGCCACCCACAAGCGTAGCACCTCGATACGCCTGACTACTAGTGTCGTCTCTTGAAAGTTCGATCCACGGGCTGGGACAGTAGTCATCAGCGTAACAGATTACACCTGGAGGGAAGTCACCTCGAAGGGCCCATGTGTCACAGGAAAGTTACAGAACGTCTAGTTTAACTGAACAACCTCTTGAACCCTATCTAGTCCGGCTTCCGTTCTGGACATAGCAATACTACAATCCTTATCAATATTACGGATGAAATTAAATCAGGTATGGAAAATGGCTACCTTACAGTACTATCTATGCTGGACTTCAGCAATACATTTAACACTGTCGATTTTGAAATACTACTAGCAACAATCCGGTCTATTAACATATCTCCAACGCTGCTCTGTCGCCTGTCTGGCCGACGTCAGTGTATTTCAATCAAAGTAACACTTTCATCATGGTGTAATCCTCTGTCGGTGTGCCGCAGGGTGCGTTTTATCTCCATTATTTTTCACGATATTCATAAGTAGTAGGTATATTCCCTAAGCTTATTTCATTGTACCACAAATTTACACACAAGCTTCGCTAGGATATCTATTCGAAGCCATTAACATTATAAATAATGATTTAGTCCACATAGCTGAATGGAGCTTTGAGTATGGACTTACAATTAATCTAATCTAGTTGGAAGCCGACTCATGCCGAAAAGTGAGTGGTCGAATCTCCCACAGGTCGATTTTAATTACACCATTTTACCTTTCTATTAAACGGTTAAAAACCAAGGGTTGTATATTGATAAAACATTGTCATAGGGTCCACAGCTGCAGGAAGTTAATCGAAAATTGTCTTCCCATTGACACTAAAATTGCACTGGTTGAATCTCCCTTCCATACATTGTTTTAATTAATCACTATACCTCTTTCTACATCAAGGAACGTTTTGAGGTCCTAAGTGAAACGTCACCAGTGAAATGCATTGCCTAAAATAGCGAGACGTGCTCGATCGCTGGCCATTTTCAAAAAAATTGTCGTGAACACTATTTGTCCTTATAGTTGCATTCATATAATCTGACATAATTTTTGTATATACATATATACTATTTAAAATTCTAAATAAATATTTTTTATTAGACTAGCCATATTACTATAAATACTAACGCAGCCTACGCGCCGTTTCCTGAATTCCAATTCCAATTTTTATGCCACTAAATGCGGTTAAACAAGACTGAAACTTTTTTAAACTTATTCATATCTTTCAGGCAATGTGTGTACACCATGTTTATACAAATAAATACTATCTTATCTTATCTCATCTTATCTGCGTTTTCTTGGTATTGCATACGTTCACAGGTACACAGAACCCCATTTTGAAATGCGATGTAGGTCCCGGTGGAGTTCAATGACAAGTTTCGTATTTTTTCGACAATGTCGGCCTGCCTTGCCGCAGAATGTCCGTGATACCGCTCGTGCAGCGTGCTATCATCTGCATAGCAATGTGTAAAAATGTTAAAAACTCACTTGTCACCGCAAGTTCTGTTTTAAAGAAGTTCTGTTTTTTCTGTTCTGTTTTTTTGTTCTGTTTAATTCAGGTATCTTATTATAAACAATGTGAAAGAGTGTGAAATATGTTAAAAGAGAATTAATATACCACTTTACCAAACTTCAACAACGAACTTCATTTACGTGTATATTATTAAAACAGTAAAGAGTACGTTTTAATACATTTCATTCAGTAGCCGGGTGGCTGAAGATGGAAAATTTAAAAAAATTATTTTTTTAGTACAAAAATATCCTGAGACATGTATAAGTGTAAGATTCAAAGATTAAAGTAATGCCATGTTATTTTTTGACAAACAGTTCAAAACGGAATAACTCATACAATAGTTTAAAGTAAGTAAGTAAGTACTCTTTATTGTACACCAAATATACATATAAAATATATCTGATATTTTTACATAAAATGTACAATGGGCGGCCTTATCACAATAAGCAATATCTTACAGGCAACCTTTGGATGGACAGGATTTTAATGATCTCGTATGGGTGGCTGTGGTGTACAGTCATGCAATGTATGCTAGTTTAAACGCAAATATATATCAATACTCAATATAAGTACATAGATATAAATACATACATATAGCAACATACATACATATACCTACACATACAAGTAAATATATGCCTGTAGTTATCTTAGACATTACCTTGCAAATAAATGAGCTCGTCTGTTAGGTAAAGGTAGGGCAGTGCTGCTTCAACTGTTTATGATTTGTCAGCAAAGTTTGTCGAATGCACTGGTATTTGCAGTTTTAAGTTTTCCGATGATCGCAACAACCTCGAATGTGTCACATAGGAAATTAAAACGTTGCTTGAGATAAGGTGGAGTAAGGGGATTGAACAATATGTTACAAAGTATAGAAAGAATATGAGTATTCCGACGAAGGCGAATCGGGAGCCACTTGAGCAAATTGCGGTATTCGGATACGTGGTCATATTTGCGTAGGCCAAATATAAACCTTATACAAAAATTTTGAAGGCGTTCAAGCTTATCGAGTTGCTCCTCTGTGAGATCGAGATAGCTGGCATCGGCGTAGTCCAGTATTGGGAGCAGGAGCGTCTGTGCAAGCGAAATCTTTGTAGCAGTCGGAATAAAGTTACGCAATCTTCGTAAGGAGCCCGCAGATGCGAACAATTTGCGACTTACCTCTTTGAGTTGTGGGCCCCATGACAAAGTTTTATCTATTAATACCCTCAATTTTTGACGCTATCGCTGATCGGTACCGGCATGCCGTTAAAATGATTTTTTGGCATTTGTGTCAGTTTAATGCGGGACATCATCCCGGGACTTCCCACCACAATAACTTGAGTTTTTGAGGGGTTCACCTGAAGATCATAGTTGGTACTCCACTCACAGATACGTTCTAAATCACCATTGATAACTAGAAAAGCTTCGTGAATTGTATTTAATGGAGCTTGTGTGTAGATTTGGTGATCGTCTGCATAAAGGTGGTAGGATGAAACTAATTCTTTGGAAATGGTATTAATAAATATTGCGAAAAGTAAAGGGGATAAAACGCCACCCTGCGGTACACAGAGTGAGATATCACACCAAGAGGAAAACGAATCCGCAATGCGGATACGTTGGCGGTGACCAGACAGATAATTAAGAAACCAATCAATCACTATTGGAGATATGTTAATTGAGCGTAGTATACCAAACAGCATACCGAAATCTACACTATTGAAGGCGTTACTAAAGTCAAGAAGTGCAAGTAGTGTAATATTTCCATTCTCCATGGCCATCCTTATATCGTCGGTAATATTAATTAGAGCTGTAATCGTGCTATGCCCAGGACGGAAACCAGATTGATAGGAGTTCAAAAGGTTGTACTTTGATAGAAAGGAGTGCAGCTGGGAGTACACGAGGCGTTCTAAGACCTTAGATAGAAACGGTAATATAGATATGGGGCGATATTCTGTAAAAGTTAACGGTCTTGGCTTCTTAGGTAAGGGTATTACTTGGGCATCTTTTTATGTAGATGGAAATATGCCACTGGAAATAGAGTGGTTAAAAATGTTGCGTATTGTTAGAATAATTAAATCTAAAATCGGAAGGACCATATTTCGGCTAACACAGTCGTTCCCGACAACATTAGAAGAAATGCTCAGTATGCTCTCCCTAACATCACAATCAGTGAATTGATTAAAGACAAAAGGTGGATAGTGGGGAGCTGGAAGCTAACGCAAAGTATTAGTTTTGATAGTGTCATCAAATCTAGACGAGGCAGAGAAGTGCCTGTTTAAAGCCTCGAGGTCAATATTTTTAGTTTTGATGTCTTGCTTTGACTTACCACCTCCCAGAGTTTTAATGAATTTCCAAACTTTGGAAGGATTTTCATTCTCGACAGATCCTACACTCTTATTGCAGAGATTTCGTATAGCTACATAATTATCACGGTTATACTGATAACCGTCATAATTATGTAGCTAATATTTCATTAAAACTCTGGGAGGTGGTTTAAGTGCCGACCAAATCAGTATTTGGTCGGCACTTAAACTTTGTTTTGGCTCTAGCTTTCTTTTTTAATAAATCTCTTTAGTAAGCCAGGGGGATGGTAGATATTTTATCTTCACGGCGCGTATAGGTGCATGTACATCATACATCATATAAAGATATTAATTTTGCTGTTAGCATGTTCACCTTCTCATCAACAGAGCCAGAGTTGTAAAGGGGATCCCAGTCAATTTTAGTAGTGTCCTCATGAAGCTTTTCAACGTCCATACTACAAAAATTACGCTGCATTAAAATTTTGGACTTGGCCTTGGGGGGACGAATTTTTTGAGAAAGATATATAAGATCGTGATAGGAGAATACGTCTGCCGAGCACTGACCATGTTTTGCCACATGCGCAGTCGACGAGATAAAGATGAGGTCGAGAAGGGAAGGAGTGCAGTTGGGAAAATTGTGAGTAGCAGTTAGGGGAAGAGTGTTAAGATTACAAGATTCGATAATGTTGCATAAAGAGGTCGACCTGAAGTCTTTTTTAAGAGGCATGTATTAAAATCTCCCATTATAATGGTATGACCGTAAGACGGGGTAAGCTGTTCAAGGATGTGTTCAAAAGACTGTAAGAAATCGATTCGTGAGGAAGGACAGTAATACACACCCAGTAGGATTTTGGAGTGACAAAGCTCTACTTCTAAAAAGAGATGTTCCCCCGCATTCGAGGGTGGCGGCTGTGCTGATACATTAATAATATTGAAAGGAATATGTTTACGTAGATATATAGTAACAGCGCCGCCCCCAATTCGCAGTTAGAAAAGTATCGTTATCACTGTCTAAGACATGTGACATTAACATACAATATAGACAGATAAATAATAGAAATAATTAAAAATCTATACAGAATATAAAAATATTAAACCAACAATTTACTAATACGCAAAATCCTGTTCACCCACCAGTTGAGTGCTACATTGAAGGAAAACCAAGTTAAAATTTTTGTCTATGGTACAAGAACAAAAACAAGAAAAAAATCTAATGTAACAATAGAAAGAAAATTAACAAGAAAAAATTAAGGACGTTAAGCATTAAAGAGCATAAACTAATCATCATCAATACGAAGCAAAAATATAATAATTACTTAGAGTACTAAGCTTTTGTATCCGACCTCACAAAATACTTGTCAGATGCTTTTGATATCAACATTTTAGCGAAATGGAACGCATCGTAAATTTGACGTTTACATTATCAATTGAAGAATAAGATAATCTGAATAGATAAATTGTGTTTTTTTTTTCGGTTTTCGACCAACATGGCGATCATATTTTTAAAGACTGTTATTTTTCTCTAGAATTACTAGACATTGGCAGAATCTCTGCGTTGAATATACACGCGAGAGAGAGTCCATAAATAAATAATAATAGATAAATTGTAGGGTCGGCAGTCAAAAGTATAGACTAAGTCGTCAATGATGAGAAAGAAACATATATGTGTTAACAAATAAAAAAAACAACAAAAAACACAACATGTCAAGATATTGTGCGTTATATAAATTAAATATTTGTAGTACCCGGTTAATGACAACTACTTAAAATGTACAAGGCACCTAAATTGAACCTAATTTTCTATAACATATACTCGACATTAACGTGGGTGTATGCTGCGTTAGATGATACGCAGTTTCCAATGATTCATCGTTGATAAATACGAATAAACTTACTACCTACAAAAACAATATACTCGTACCATTACGAAGTCAAGGCCCCTGCATACTAATAGACCATAAAAGAATGGTGCAGTAATTTTCCCGTGCACAAAGAAGTATACAAGGACAGCGATTAGGTCATATCAACTATTATATTTCATAATAAATAATTTAAATTATAAAACAATAGGGCTGACTTTGCAAATGTATTTGTTTGATAAACTCGTGTATTCTATTTGTCAGAAGATGTTCTAAGGAGTACTTTTAAGATCCCTTTTAACAAAAACATAGCAAGTAGAACTAAGTAGGTTAGTTAGATAATGGTCAAACATTCGGGATCATTTATTATTTACAGTTAAAGGCGTTGATATGGTTTTATTACTGTAATGCATCATAGCGACAGAATTATTTTGTTGTAACAGATAATAATTAGTATTAAATAGCATATAAAAGTACTATTAGATGACTCAATAAATAAAAAGAGCAATATATAACTTTATTATCAATTTATATTTTTTTACATCGCAATTGAAGCGTTTCGCACTCTTAACCTGAACATATTTTAATTTTAACTTTGTTGAATACTATCTATAATGCTATACCTGCTATATATGCCTGCTATTAGCTATACGTGTTTTTAGTTCTTTGGTATTTTGGTCTTTATTAGACATGATTTGTCCTAGATACCTATGTGTACTCATTCACATATTCGAGGGGAAGGTTGCTAATTTTTATGTTGTGGTTGTCAGAGCTCGTTATTAATTTAGGCTTTTTTATGCGATAGAGGGCAAACGAGCAGACGGGTCACCTGATGGAAAGTGATTACCGTCGCCTCACCTTTTAGGTAGGAGTATGCTCTTTTCTTGAAGGTTTGAAGGTCGTATTATATTCATTCTTACTTATATTCATGAATAAACCGATCTTATTACTTTATTTTCATCAACCATTTATTGTGTTAGCTTCTCAACAATGTCATCAAATCTAAGGCGGATTAGTTTTCTTCCTTCAAGTAAGCGTAAGCCATAATGGCCCCAATCTAGTTTTCGGAATATGTTTTCTAGTACTGCAGAGAACAGCATCAAAGATAGGGGTCCCTTGTCGAACTCTACTTTCGATTTTAAATGTGTCACCTAAAATTTATATTTGTATAATTGCATTGCTTTTGATATATACAAGATGATAAAAAGTTTATCACATTTTTTATCCAGATACAATAACCCATTCTTAGACAATTTGCAATTTATGAACTACATATGTTTATTAGTTTAGGCACTAAACGATGTTTCTGTTTACGTAGTTATTTAATACTTAATACTTATGTAATACTTTTATTTACTAAAATACATGGTAACTATTTAGATTCAAATACCTTTACGAGAAACGGTAACGGGTCGTCATTACAACACAAATAAAACAAGAAACATTTTTTTGAAACAAAATAAATAATATTGCAAAAAGCACCACGACGATAGTTCTGTTTTGAAAAAATGTGATATCAATGTCGGCACTATCATAAGCAAGTAATAATTTCAAATACAAAATAACATAAGAAACAATTTCCTGAAAAGAAATTAAATAATTAAAAGTCCTAAAAGTCTTAAAAAATTAGGTTCTTTTTGTGTAGGCGAAATCAAAGGACCTAAGTAACCTGAGGCGGACGTTGGTTGCTCGCCTTTGGTTTACAGGTTAGTGAAATCATAAGTTAATAGGTGCTGCAATTCGAGTCTTTTTTATTGTATTTATTTCGTTGTAGACATGCTATTTTTTACTACTGAATATCAATCATATTTTGCAAATCGTCTAAGAATGGGTTATTCTTATAACATCTAAGAAAGAATGTGATAAAAGTTTTGCCACACTGTATATTTTTAATAATCTCTATGTAACGTATAGGGATTCCCTGATTGTTGAGAGCTTCGAAACAAAGTTTCTTATAGTCTCTCTCTGCTCTTCATATAGTCAATGAACGGCGTGCAAATTTCTCAATTATTTGTTTAGCAGTGCATACATGGTCTATCGAAGCGAAGTTTTTCCTGAAACCAGCTTGTTCTATTGCTTGGTTTTTATCTAGTGTTGTGCTTAGTTGATCCAGGATAATCTTGAATAAAACTTTATAGATGTTAGTCATCAGGCAAATATTTTACAGACAGGTCTCAAAGACAAAGAAGACGTAAGTAGCTATAGTTCCATACGTCTTCCTTGAGACCTGTCTTGAATAATGCGAATTATATGTGATGTTTCCCATTGCTGTGGAATATATCTAGACAGTATAAATATGATTATGAGTAAGTATTAAAAAAATTAAAATATATTGTATAAGATGTCAATTGAATAAACAATAATGTACGTAACAATTTCCGATCATAAAAATATTTTCTTATTGCACACTTTTTAGGGATGATTTTTAGGTAGGTAGTCGGGTTTTAGTTTTTAAACTTATTTTTATTTAAATTATTTTGGGGTGATAGCTGTGGTTGCTCCCCTGCGTTGTACTTAAAGACATATGCACAAGGTATCTACTATTGCAATAAACAACATAAACGCGAAAGCATAGTTTCGAATGGGAGTTTTAGCCAGTCATATTAATGTTACCGTCTTCACCGCGTGGTTATACTGCTATATATGCTTTTTAAAAATCAAGATGTAACAAAATTGTGCACCGTAATCCATAATAGAGTACGTAGTTGTATTACATATACTGTATTTTGGGCGGGTTTGGTAAGAAAATATGACTAAATCACTTTTGAGACGTGATTTCTTGGAATCATTCTCATGAAATATTTAAATTTCAAAGATGTCCATGGGCGGCGGTAACTACATCAGGAGACCCGTCGGCTATTTTGCCCCCTATAACATAGAAAAAATGCAAATCCGGTAGCGTTTCGTTCATAAGCTAAAGCAGTTAGTTTTTACAATCCGCTGTATCATCAACAGTGAAACAAATTAATATACCTATATATCGAATTCATATTTAATTTTATGGCATGTGTTTGACACCTCTTAAACGAATTACAACAAAGTTAAATTAAACATGTACAAACATAACCATGTGTGTACAGTACTGGGCAAGAAATAATGCTCATCGAACTCTAGACAAAAACATATAGTTACTAAAACAACGTGCGACTTTTTCTCTTATTGCATTTGCTCCGTAAAATCAAATCCTAAATATACTTAATGCCATACATACATATTTGTTTATTGAACTGACTGTAACAATAGTCAACAATGAGAACACATTAAATAATTTATTTCTTATTGTAATGCCAATTTCAAATATCAATAGTTGTTATGCACACAAAACAATAATAATTGAGTATTAAACTCTTACCTGCCTGTTGCTAAGTGCCATGTAAATATCAACACAAAACAGATAAACAGTTTATTTTAAGACGATATTACATACATACATAGTAATAATATTTTGAATTCTGAACACTAATTTAAGATTTGCTTACTTTTTATAAATACTAAGATACTAATTATAAAAATGTTCAAACTGTATCATAGCAAGAGTGTATGTAGTAACTAGACCTGCCGTAGTAAGTATAAGAGTGAGGTCTACGTTTAGCACTCGCCAAATTGTGTACTTGAATGGGTGATATTGAAAGAACTTCACGGCATCCCTGATGGCGTCGCGAGTGTTTGTTCCTAAAATATACAATATAAATAAATTTAAAATAAAAAGTTATGACAGGAACGTGGCAACTTATGGTATTAAAAATTGATCTTAATAAGAAAGAGACTGTTTTGAATTACAAGTAATTCTTACTTAACAGTCTGTCTTGTCTTATATAACAAATTTTGTAGCTTAGTTTATTTAACTAAATCAAAAAACTATATTCAATTAACATCTTTTCTTTGTGTCCGTGGTCTAGATCATTGGCAATGGGACAGACCTGTACTACACATCACTTTCCTAACTGTACGCCTGTATCCCTGAACTTACCTTTACACACCAACAGCTGTTTCAAAACAATAAGTTTAATCTTGTCCACTTCACACCTAATCAATTCAGACATAATCCCAGGTATAAACGGCAATATTGTTTCCAACAGTACTACTAAAAAGATGAAGCCGTACTGAAATTCATGGAAGTATAATATTTAATATCATACACATACAATTGTGGATGTACAATAATGTACCTTGTGGAGGACTCATTGCATAACCGACTTGTAATTTACTTTCTATTTATATATTTATGTATGAATTCAATATTTTTAACATCCCATGAAACAAAGGGTGAGTGATGTAAAGAGTGTGGTACACACGTACAACTTATAGATTGTCGTTTGTCTGTGGCATCATAGCTCCTATACGGTTGGACTGATAGTCTGAAGAGTTTCTTAATCAAGAATGTTCTTATCTATAGTCAAAAAAAATCTGTTTATAAGTTTTAAAATAATCAGCTCTTTTCTAATTGTTGAACCAATTTTTAGTTCGTGGTTTTATATTTTTTTTTATTTATAGCTTTGTTGATACATACGTACATACATATACTCACGCCTATATCATCCAGGGGTAGACAAGCCTATTTACATAGATACATACAGTCCGATCCCTTAGGCTCAAAATGAAATATGGTGCTATTTATACATAAACACAAAACAAGAAATTGTTTTTGAAGCACTTTCAATTCATTTCATATTCTTACTACTCAATGTAAGTTATACGTACATCGGGTATTTTGAAAACTCCATGTATCATTATCAAGAACTTAGGTACAACGCACGCTAGATCAAGAAATATCTGAAAATAAATTTTCGTAACATTTACATAAAATCAATAAAATCGATTTGAATTACCCCAGATCGGATCAATCAGACTAGTTTTTTCTTTAGAAACTCTACAGTGGGTGCCACATTTTTTTACTAATACCGTCTGATACCAAAGCGGAGCTTTTGTAATCAGAAATCTGATAAACATACTTATCTTATCTTTCTAAATTATATTATAGATAATTATAAATTATCTACATCCTAAACATAGGACTAATTTGTATGCACATCAAACTATTATGTATCCTGGTTGGGATTCAAAGCCACGATCTCTGACTTAATAGTTAGAATCATTAGACTCTAGACCAGGGGTGCTCAAACTTGAACTGCTGGCGATCTACCTCAATATTTTTAGACTACTTACGATCGACTTGAGAGGCTGCAAGTATGTTGTGTTGATGCAGGGTTGTCGTACATACACGATACACCCTACCTACCTAGGTAGGGTGTACCGTAGCATATATAGATATTAGCTTTCCGCACAATTTACATTATCTTAGTCAAGGTTTGGGTTAGGTTTACTCAAGTTCTTCTCTACAATATCAATGAAAAAACTCCTAGTTATTCAAAATTGCGAGTTTATTCGTTGTTACAAAACAAAAGAGTTACATATGGTGTTAAACTCAACTAAGGAGTGACTTTGAATCTTGAAGCGTGGCACTGCATGTCCTCAGCATACTTTTCATAAGATGGTGCGTAACCACTGAGTGCCAATCGCAAGCATGATGACATATGATCGTCAGTTAGTCGATTGCGATATTTTGACTTAATTATCTTCATTTCAGAAAATGCAGACTCGCACAAGTAAGTTGACCCAAACATTGCCGTCAGTTGAAGGGCGATTTGCCTTAGATTCGGATATTTATCTTCAGATATAAAACACCAGAAATTTGTATCAGATGCTGTAGCTTTGAGATGTATATCTGATATAATCTGCACCAACTCATTTTCAACAGAACATGAGTTCATATTAAACTGACTTGCTACTTCAGTGGTTAATTCCTCAATGTTTTTACATGAAAAAGGATAACTCATAAATGATGCTATATTTGCCAATTTACTGCAATCATAAAAACGCATTTCGAATTGTCCCAAAATATTTGATAATTCAGCCTCATACGTATCATAATTTAACTGAGGAATCCTTGCTTTCAAAGACGGAAAATGTTTCAGATCCTTTCTTTTCAGTTGATCTATCATAAGTTGCAATTTACTTTTGAATGCGTTTACTGCGCTAATCATCTCAATAATAGTTTTTCCTTTACCTTGAAGCTCCAAGTTAATGGTGTTTAAGTGCATTGTGATGTCAGTCAAAAATGCCAAATCAGTCAGCCATTTTTCGTTTTTCAACATCTCAGTGTCATCACCTCTTTCGTCTAGAAAAGCTGTTATTTCGGGCAATAATTCTTGAAACCTTTCTAGGAATTTTCCGCGACTCAACCACCTGACGTCCGTGTGAAGAACTAAATCAGTGTGTTCAGCTGACTCCCTATCTTCCAACTGCAACTTAAAGAGCCGCCGTTGCAAGCTACGTGCACGGATGGAATTCACAATTTTTGTTGCAATGCCCATAATTTCCTCCGTGTTTAAAACTTTTGAACACAAAACTTGTTGATGTATAATGCAATGGAATGAAAAAAATGAAGGGAATTCTTCATTAGCTCGACACAATGCCACAAAACCGTTCTTGTTTCCAGTCATTGCTAGTGCTCCATCGGTTGTAATGCACACTAATTTATATATTGGTAGCTTGTAGTTTTTTACAAAATTGATGAAAACGTCATATATATCTTCGCCACGGGTCTTCCCCTTCAGAGGAATGATTGACAAAAATTCTTCCTTAGCCAACATGTCATTAAATACCATCCGAATAAAAATACACAGCTGGGCAGTGTCTGTCATATCGGTGGATTCGTCGAACTGTAAAGAAAAGTATGTACATTCCATGATATCATGTTTTAGTTTATCTGCGATGTCTTGACTCATGACTTCAATACGCCTTGTGACAGTCGGACGAGATAACTGAAGTTCTCTAATAGCAGACATGATTTCTGTTTTATTTTTAAAATCTCCAAATAAAGTCTCACCCGCTTCAATAAATGCTTCCTTCACAACCGATCCATCTTCGAATGGTTTGTTGTGTTTCGCCAATATATGAGATATTTTAAATGACGCGATCGTAGCAGCTTTTGATTGTTTGGCTGGTCTTGTGAACATGGTTTGTTCTTTTTTCAAACAAGATATCAAATTACTTACTTTTCGTTTTCTTAATTCACTCTGTGGCGGTAAATCCTTTTCATAGTTTTTATGAACCGTTTTATGATGCCTCTCTAAGTTACCACGCTTAGGTATTGCAACTGACGCACGACAAATAACACAAATGCACTTATCCTTCACCATAAAAAAGAAAAATTCTTCCTCCCAATCGTTATTAAAATAATACGTTTTAGATTTCTTCACTGCACTCATTTCGCACTATTTAATAATAAACTTTGTATCGACGTAGTATCGCCTTCAAGTTACAATTCAGAATGACTCCAATTCCTGCAGGCGCAACATTTATATCGGCGTGAACGAAAGTCTCGAATGTTCCCGTCAAACGCGCCGCCCGAAATGGTCTAGTACAGTCTAGTCTAGAAACAACGCGGCTTTTCTTTGACAAGTACCGCGCGTTCCTTTGATAAAGCCGCCTTTTGCCGCAAGCAGTGTTATTACGTAATAAATTTTTGTAGTTTAGTTACCTACTTATTAAAAAAAATTTTCTTCTCAAGATCTACTCAAAAAGCACTCGCGATCGACTGGTCGATCGCGATCGACCGTTTGAGCACCCCTGCTCTAGACCAACAGGTCAGTTTTGTAATTAATTAACAACGAAAATATGTCAATAAGAATTCCTTAACATTATTTTTCTTACCTATACCATACAACACACTAGAGATAATTGCACATTAAAAACTTTTTTTCATAATATAGGGGGACAGACGAACAGGCGGGTCAACGACGATAAGCGACAACCGCCGTTCATGGACACCTGCAACTGAAGAGTCCGCCTTTAAACGTAATAAAAGATGGGGAACAGAGGAGAGGAAGAGGAGGGGAGAGGAGAGTTGGCTCCAGAAATCTCACTAATCTCGGGGAAATGCAACGCAAGCGTTTGCTTCACAACCGCAGTATCGCCAGGTCGAGCCGGCCCATTCGTGCCTGACCTTGGCCCTATAACTGTTAGAACGTTCTTGTTGTGACTTACCCATACCTGCATGTATTTACAAACCGTTTTCAAGAAAATATGTGTTCTGGTTGATTTATACTTGTCTTTGTACTATTATTTACTCTTACCAGTATTTTCATTGGTGTGTCAGTTTTATGGACAGTATCCAATAATTCCTTGTAAATGGTCATCAATGTCTTCAAGCTCTGTACCAATACGTTTTCTCCCTCTTCAAACCTTCGTGACGATGACAGGTCTCGCTCAAAGCGGTTGCGAACTGCCCTCATTCGATGGTACAACGATTCAAACATCATGATTCTTGTAATATTACATAATGCATTTGCTGAGTAAAATAATAAGACTGCTAAATTTAACAGAATAGACCGTCGGTAAAAATACACTCCAACGATAATTAGTTTATGTAACACTACATACAGAAATGTAATCCTAGAAATTGGTATTTCATCGTAGATTTTAATTCCCATTACATTACCTACTTTTCGTATTTTGGTTAAGAAAGTAAAAAAATGTTCTCCCTCAAAAATTAAATTAGTCAATACTGATACGACATACAGAATTATGACGTGGAGGGCAGCCCAAATATTTCCCCGAACAATAAGCGATTGGCAATAATCTAAAAGTACAATGGACGGCATTAAGGTACAGTACAGCCTTGCAAATAGTCTAATTACAATGTTAGAACTAACATTGTAATATAAACCTAGAAATAGCCGAGTACGCATTATAGTCTGAATAGTAAACAGTGCCCGTAAACCTCTCATTATATAACTCAAATATTTGAAAGCCATAATCACATGAAACTGCGAACGAATTATTACTACAAGTGTGGTAGCTGTAGGAATGGGAATAATAATTTAAATATAACTTTCGAATTTCACTTAAGTAATAAGTTCCATCTAATTAATTAGTTACAAATATATGAATAGTATTTCAATTTCATTATTTTAATCAATAATACCCTTCTGTAGTGCTTGAAATAGATTTCCATGTGCCGCTGCTTCAATAAATATAGACGTCGAGAGTTTGAAGTATAGACAGAGAGACAATCTAATTTGAAATAAGTTATTAGCTTAGCATCTAACAAGGCTCGGACTTTCCGGTAACATATAAAATTCGAAAAGTATAACATCCTGACCTTCACTTAATTAAGAACAAGTCAAATCTTGTGTATTCATTTACTTTCGCTTCTTCAATTTTCCCATTTCAATCTAAAAGTTGTAATTAATAGTACAAACAGCAACTTGTGGATACCCCTCTCTGTACCTTATATACCATAAACCATATATATACATACATATGTGTATCTTATAGTATACCTACAATACCTACTACAATACTTCGACTTTAAAAAAAATATAACATATATAAATATAACAACGTAATTTATAGAATTATCCCGTAACACCTGACGGTTAATGAGATGTAACTTCCACATCAGCTCAGCAGCATGAGACGCAAATATCTTAACAGCTTTTGAATGTACATGAAAGAACATTTAAATTACCTTTTAAATTTGAGGGCTTCAGAACTTTTCCCTGGCATCAAATCATTAAATCCTGACTTGATTACAATGAGACTATACATACTCTTGCGAAGCAAAAGAAATAAAATCGGTCGACAATTGGCGAAAAAATCGAAAAACATACATAAAACAATACATAAACTTGACAATCATTTAAAACGTAATTGCATAAAGAACGGAACGAGATCGGAAGATCGCTCGGAATGATCTTTCGATCTCATATCATCAACGTAACGATGTTTTAGTGAAGTTAAGATCGATTCATCCCCAAACAAGACTTGTATCTAGCAAACAACCCATTTTTTATATTTTTCTGTATATATCTTTTGTGAAACAATTTTTTATAGAAAATACATATATAAAACTCCTGTTTACTATATCACTTTCAGGCGGACAGACGATACAAATTACTCACATATTGAAATCCATATATACATTTTGTCAAATATAATTTAAGGAGGGTCATATTTTTCAAATGTATGTATGTGTATGTATGTTTAAAGTGAATTTACTTAAATTAAACCTGAAAAATATAACGCTCCTACTACTACGCTGGGCGCGATAAAATGTCCTCCGTTTCAGATATCATAGACTCTTATATGTTTTTGAACTCGACATACTAGTTTTTCAACCTTATGAGTAATATAATATCGCTTGCATAAAACAGGGCTGACATCAGTAAGAACACATTTACCCTGTGTAGTAATATGTATATATTAATAGCATATAGGAGATGAAGTTTCACTTTACTACCATCAGACATAAAAAAGAACGACACGAATATCACAATCACGATCAATCATGTTAGTCGTCGTTACTAACTATAAATATGTTCAAACTGTATCATAGCAAGAGTGTATGTAGTAACTAGACCAGCCGTAGTAAGTATAAGAGTGAGGTCTACGTTTAGCACTCGCCATACTGTGTACTTGAATGGGCGATATTGAAAGAACTTCACGGCATCCTTGATGGCGTCGCGAGAGTTGGTGCCTAAAATATATGAACCGTATGAAAATAAAAACAAAATATTTAAATTGCGTTGCGCAAATAATACCGCCAAATATGTGTAGCTGAGTTCAGAGAGACTCAGAGTGCAGAGTTGAGAGACCAAATTCAGAGTTTTTAAAGCTTATTAATTTAATTTATTCAACTGTCTGACGATAAAACTCTGATAATTACGATCTTATGATTTTTTAATACCAGTGTGACACTCTCAAAAAAAATAAGTAATACGACATTTATCAAGATCTAGTTAGCCGTTTATCAGTTACGGGGGGACATAGCGGCATGCATACTAACACGCTCCTGCTTTTTGGCTTCACCGCATTGGGCAGAAATAGACTTAACCACCGAACGGCCCAATTGACTTTTGTTTAAAGGATCTACATCCCATAACAATTACGAATAGTAACTTCGCTAAGAGCACTGCAATGCGGTTATGTCTACGATATTTCATTTTAAACTAAAAGGTCTTCAGCCTTAGACGTACCTTAAAGGTACTTAACAGTTAGTAAACAATACCTTTTAAGAATTAGCTTTTGGCGTTAGTCGTGAATTTAGCCTTTGAAAAAAATAAATTGTAAAGCACGCCGTACTAGCGACGGCAAAACGAGGATGAGACGCTAGAAAGTGCAGGGCAGTCTCCGGTTTTTATGTAGTTTTTTGTTTGTGTGGTACGTTTTACCGTCCTGATATCTCAACTCCCCAACCTGAAGTCTAGTCTAGAACTTACCTCTAAACACCAACAACTGCTTTATAACGGAAAGTTTAATCTTGTTCACCTCACTCTTTAACAATTCGGTTATAATCCCAGGAATTAATGGCATGATTGTGTCCATCAATAACATCCATAATACTGACGGAAACTGAAAGAACGAATTGTTTTACCATACGGTAAAACAAGTTCATTGAGAGATTAAAGATGATATAAAACGTAAGGGCATTGTGATTTCTTGGCCTAACTTATCGTTTAATGAAATTTATACATACCCTTAGTGATCTGAAATATCCATTTATAAAAAACAGGGTCTGAGGAATAACGCACACGACATCAAGGATAATCTGAAATTAAATTTACATAAAATTTACTTTATTCATTCATGCCATTTCCATTTCCAAATGAATTGTGTGTAGACTGTAGGTACATATGTATATATTACAATTTCTTGTGCGGGAATTGCAGGGTTCAATGTAAAAATTGCCTGGATCCTGACTTAAATGAGAACATGCAGTTTAAGTTTTTATATTAGCTAAAAAAAATATTACCCTAGCTTTGATACGCGTTATTTAAATTATAATACAAATGGTCGTAAATTGTACAGAAATTGTATTACATACCAACATTTTCATCGGTGTGTCGGTTTCATGCACAGTATTCAATATTTTTTTGTAAATTATCATTGATGTCTTTAAGTTCTGTATTAAAACGTTTTCGCCCTCTTCAAACCTTCGAGACGAAGACAGGTCTTGCTCAAAGCGTTTTCGAAGCACCCTCATTCGATGGTACACCGATTCAAAAAACATGACTCTTGTAAGTTTACTCAAAGTATTTGATAGGTATATTGTAAATGTTACTACATTTACAATGATGGCTGTTGGAAGCATATAACACGACATTCCAAATATTAATAATTTATGTGCCACTACATAAAGAAATATTATCCTAGAAATTGGTATTTCGTCGTAGATTATGACTTCCAACAAAACATCTATTTTTCTTATTTTACGTAAAAAAATAATAAACCGTTCTCCGGCATATACGAAATTTGAAAATATTGTAACAATGTGTGAAATTATCATATGAGTGCCATTCAAAAGGAGTCCCACATTACTAAGTTCTTTATAAAACGCTAGTAATACTATTGAAGACATAAAGGCACAATATAGTCTTGCAACAAATCTTATTGCAACATTAGAACTAACATTGTAATAAAGACCTACAAGTAGCCGAGTAAACATTATAGTTTGTACTGTAAGCACTGCACGTAAACATCTCGTTACATTTCTCAAATATTTAAGACCCATTACCACACAACTACCTAAAACCAATGCTATGGCACAGCCAGAATAGAAATAATAAGTAATAATTCATTCGGCATATTTTCATTAATAATACCCATTTACTAATCATTAATTATATTAGATTACACTGTTTTCCATTTTCATTGTATTACTCAAACCCCAGATGTCAATCCTTTATTACTCTCTATCTATATATCCATCTAGACTTTTTTATTGATTTTGTGGGGCTTTTTAGCTACTTGAACTGTTCTATACATCGCTTAGAAGGTCATTTTAAAATGATCCCATACCAAACTATGATGTAGGTATGCTAAAAATACATTTAATTTTACATAGTAACGTTAGATATGTTACAATACATCTTATTCTTAGCCTCATATTAATGAACTGAACTTACAATACCGCACTCAAGAGCGATCTCAGGATTACTTTAGTAGAATCGGATTTCTTCCGTCTCACAACTTTAAATATGGCAAAAATAACCACTCAACGCCGAACGCTGCAGAATAATTCACAGGTAACTATGCAATATTCATTGTATTGTGCTACGTAAGAATAATGCCGCGTGTCTCGCGCATTCGAACTAACTTCACAATTTACAATTTAACTACTACGAGTATACAAAAAATCAGGTGTCGATATTTGTATCAATGTGATATAAATATCGATGAAGCTTATTTAAATAACAAAATACATTAAAATTTACAAAATCAATAACATATAAATGTACTAAAATTAAGGTAGAACAATAAAATTAATAGAATAGACGCTTACAGTTCAAACGACCTCAAGTTTCGGATAGGATCTCAAGTTTGTCATTAACTAATAAACTAGTATAGATAGCTTATCACTGATGTCAATCATGAGATCAAAAACTAATCATGAGATCAAAAAAACTGAGTCTTAACAGTTTTGAAGAATTGATAGACCGAATGATTATACGTTTTATTATACTCTTGTAAAGCCTGTACTTATATGGTTATAATATTTCTACCTGAAGGTTATGAAGAAACCTTGAAGCATTGATCAGAAATAAAAGATTACATCAGAAATAATAGATTTTAAATAAAACACACTTATAGAAATCAATTATATGTTTCTTACAAGAAAGTGATGGGAAATGCCAGAGACAGAAAACTTTTTTAAGTAATACGTACGTACGTAGTTAGCTTTTTTTGCTAGGTGGTGTTGTTATATGTTTTACGTCGTACAGAATATCCTGCATATTTAATCAACAGCACCAACGCAACATTAAAAATAACAATATTTTATTGTAAAATGAAAAGTATTGCAACTATCGGTATTACGTATATTTTTTACATATAAGAGCATAGTTCGATGTAATTTTAGGCAATAAATAACATATTATAAAGTGAGATTATTGCTGTTCCAGAAACTATCGTGATACTTTGGCAGACTAAGGTCACCTAACTGATTATTATCAATTCAGTTAAACCCAGAAATAAATGGCATGATTGTATTACAAACAACATTGAGGGGAATTGAAAGTAAATGTGTACATAGTAATAAAAAAATAATTGAAAATATAAAAGATAACGTAAAAAAGGGTATTATTTGTCTAAACACTAAAATTGATCACATACCCCATGACTATCCCATGAATAGATTTATCATTTAATGTAATTTATACTTACATACATTTTTAAAGAATAGGAATTTAAGAATAACTCAGGACATGACATCAAGGATACCCCTGAAATTAAATTTACATTCATTTAGATAAAATAAATTATGTCTATTATATTTATTTATTTATTATTGTTACTTTACCCTTAACCTAAAGGTATCCCTCTAATCTATCTTTTTTCTACCTATCTTCTTTATACTTAATTATTTCCTTCGAGATATTTTAATTAGGAGATTAGATGCATTTAATTATTTAGTATTAAAAGGGAATTGATTGATCTCGCGGTTTTAACAATTGTCAAATAATCGTAGTACATATGCGCGTTAGCCTGCTTAAATTTGAGAAACGACTATAATCTACTTAAGTTACTAATGAGCTTATAGCAATCACTGAGTCAGTGGTATGTAAATATGTACCTCTGGAAGCGATTTATAACACGCCGCTCCTTTGTTGAGGGGCCAACTCGACTCGTTTTTATTTTGGTTTCTTTGACCAGATAACCACTGGTCCAAACGTAATAACTTACATTTAATTTAGAATTAACATTTACCCTTCGCACTTCTCTAATAAATTAGGTACTAATAAGCTTGCGAATAATGTGCAGCAAGTTTTGTTGGAGATGAATTTTAATGCATAATGAATTGTGTCATGTTTTTCGCAGTATTTATTCGGCATATACGTTTTCGGTGAGTAAACAAATAATGATACATACATATAAGAAAAACTAGTTATTTAGAGTAATAATAGAATATCTAATATGAAGAAGAGGTTATAGTATACGAGATATCGAAATATAGTAAACAAATTAATTGATAGAAAGCTGTGGTGACCATAAAAGAAAATCGGCTAATATAAATCAGTCAGTTATGCCATTACTAAAGTCGATAGCTTTGACTATTGCATCAACTTCTACTATCTTTGCATCCGAGTCCAACCTGGTGCAAGCAGCTAATGGCTAAAAAATTATACACTTGCGGTGGCGTGTCATGTTGCATTATTCAACTGATAATACTTTCTATCTTTATAACAATCGTCTTTCCAGACAATTTTTTGCAGGTGTCGAAGGACAGCTACTGGTCTATACATATTAGTAATATCAGTTGCTAATACAATTTTATGCTGTGTAAATTGGATTACTATATAACTATATTCTGTATAGTCGGTCCTATAATTTGCATGCTGCTGACATAGTGGTCGGATGTAGAAAGGCACTATCATTGGAAACAGCCCTTAGTAGTATTATTTTCCCGCCTCCGTTATGAGGCATAAAAAAACCAACATTGTATGACCGAGTGTTAAACATTCAGACATAAATCCATGACATCTACTTTTAGTTCTATGTAGTTATTTAATATGCGTAATATGCGTAAAGTAATATTCTCAATAACATTGTATTGAGAATATTACGTCACGTTTGTCTTTATTAATACAGCGCTTGCCGCGTGACGCCCAGAATGCGTGCATACATATTACTACAAGTGAAATAGTATTGTCATTAAAAAAAAAACATATTGTAACAGGAACTTAATTAACTGAAGTAGAAGTATTCTTTTCTTTTATTCAAATTTTGAATATAGCTCCGTGAGATTTTGCTAGAGATTATTTACTACGTGACGAAAACCTAAGACCACGCCCCCCGCCCCTGTGACCAAGCGTGGTATTTTTAAAGAATGAACGAGTCACGCAGTATGGGTACGTTCCCTAAACTTTGTTGTAGAAAGTGTAATAACATTGTGTGATAAATTGCTATAGACGATATCATCTTCTTTATGGTATAGTCGAACAAACGAGCAGGTCCCCTGGTGGTAAGTGACTTCCGTCGCCCATCAGTACTTGCAAGTGAGAAGTCACAAGAGTGCTATCAGCCTTTTAGGGTAGGGGAATGAAAGGAGGGGTAAGAGGAGATAGATAAATGCGGAAGGGAAAGAGGGGAAGGAAAATGGGGTTGGGACTCCGATAACCTCACTCACTGAGGGCCGTGGCCACCTGAAAGGCCGTGGTAATACTCCGGTCGAGCCGGCCCATACGTGTCGGAGCATGGCTCTCCAGCGTTAAAAAGTGTTAGCAACATATTGTATATATAGATGTTTTTAATGGTGAACTGAGTATAGGTACATGTATGTGTATATATAAATTTGACCCCAATAACCAAAAAAAAAGGAATTAGTAAAATTTCGTGGTAGCGTAACAGCCGTGTTATGTCATTTGCTACATACTTGGAAAGTCAAGACAGGAGACTGGATCGCTCTCAGGTAAATGACATGCAATTGCGGGTACATAAATTGCTTAAACTATATGAACGGTATGATGAAGTATAACATAGCCTGGAATGTTGTGTCGAAGACCTGAATGCGCAGTTACTAGAACAATGTAAATTTTTGGGTGAAGCACAAGAAAATATTTCAAATTCTTAGGTGACTCAATTTTCTTTGGCAGTTTATTTAATTTCGTGAAAATGCGAACAATATAACAACGTCGTTACGCTACCTACCATCAAACTGACAAAACTAATGGTAACTACGAGTCATGGTTAGAGTTACATGACACATTTTTGAGTCATGTCTTGCACATACGTATTCCTAAGATTCGGCTTTAGAGTCACTAAAGGAACTTCTGTGACAGAAAACCAACTCAATTGCATGTGTGGTGACCACGTTACAATTGTATGCACGATCACAGTTACGTTATCGCCCCCAACGATAGTACTATAAGCGCGAATCTCTGACGCAGTCCCAATGTTGTGCCACATCATAAAATTACTTTTTGTGAATGTGAATGGTAGTGCCACATTATAAAATCACCTTTTGAGCACGTTGATATACCTTTTGAGACTAAGTTATGGTCGTTGATTTCCGCTTCAGTAAACGCTAAGCATTTATATTCCTTGGAAACGCAGTCACTTCATTGCGATTTAACAAATGTCGATTTTAGTTTTATTTTTAATTACGCTATACGGAATCAATTCGGAACGAATTCAATCAATTCACTTCATTTCGGAAATTGGAAGATGTCAATGTTCCTTTATCCCTGTATATTCTGTAATAGAAAAAGTACGCAAAACATTTTATTGAGAATATTACGTCACGTTTGTCTTTATTATTACAGTGAGCCAAAATATATTTTTTTAACTTTCAATTTTTAAAAAATATTTAAACCATACTTCTGAACGCGAAAACTCGAGGGGGGGCAGTGCCGGATTAGCCCCCTAGCAAGAATAGCAAATGCTACGGGCCCCGCGCTCCAACGCCTGTCTAACCTTAAAATAAAATAATTTTAGATAAGCGTAAAATATCTTGCATGCCTAAACGCGAAGCGCTTAAGCTAAGTTTCACTCTCACCTGAAAATCTAATACTCGATTTGGTCACGTTAAATCGTAGGTTGTATAATACCTACCACGAGAAACGTTGGCATCAAAATCTACAGCAATAATTGAAAGTTGTACCACATTTCTAAAATTGAGCGCTGGAGGCACAAGTTATGTGTTTGTATGTACAATAGTTTTTATATGTACAAAGACAGAAAATATATAAACGAGAATAACTACACTTAAGATAAGACATCTTATTATATTGTATTTTTTTGCATATTCATACATCATCCATACACATACATGAAGTCATAAAAAAAATTGTCTAACTGTCTGGGTAACATGAGTGGCAAATCTAGAGATTCGGGTCGGCATTTCGATTCTGGAAGTGCTAAATGGAAAAGCAAAAGATGAAAAGAAAAAAAAAGAACTAGGCTGTTCTGTCAAAAAGACGTAAGCTGTTCGAGTTTTATAATGTTCAGAGTGATGTTACTGAATCTTCAGAAAGTAAATCAGAAAATACAGAAGTTGTCTCATTGTAAATATAATAGTGATACTACTACTGTTTTTGTTGAAGTTACATTTTCTATAAGTGATGCTATAGTTGAAGAGACAGCAATTTCTCCTAATTCATCTATATCATGTTCTAACCAAAAAGAAGTTAAAAGTATAGCCATTCCTCTTGATCTAGAGTTGTCGTATTCTGACCAAAAAGTAGTCGATGGCATATTATTACATGATTCAAATATCACTACAGTTTCAAGTCAAAAACAAAATGAAAGTAAAATATACTCCAACGATATTGGTGAATGGCAGAACTACTTTCATGGAGATTATTGGATTTGAAAAGGACACAACTGCAACATATGAATACTATACTATTTTTTGTCTTCTAAGAAAATTTACGAAAACGAAAATAAGCCACGACATAACAAACGAATAAATTCACGTCAGAGACTGGTTGTGTTATTCGGAAACCAAAGGACGACTTTTCTGTTTTGTTTGCAAAGTTACGAATTTAAATAGTCCGTCACCACGGTTTACGAAGGGCGGATTAGATGACTGGAAGAATGCGCACAATTTGTTGACAAGACACGAGGAAAGCACTCCGCATAGACAGGCCATAATTTTGCTGTTAAAGCTCAAGAACAAGCATACGCGTGTTGATTCTCAACTTGTCAGCCAAATTGAGACTGAGCAAAAGTATTGGAGGCTATTCTTAATACGAATCATTGCAATAATAAAGTTTTTGGCAGAACGAGGTCTTACGAAATTGTTGGTTCACCTCACAATGGGAATTATTTAGGCTTGTTAGAATTAATAGCCCAATTTGACGCTTTTAGCTCTACATATTCAAAGTGATGCTAATAAAGGAAAGGGGCATGCGTCATATTTATCAAAAACAACCTGTGAGAAATTTATTCATCTAATTGTATCAAGCATACTGTATCAAATTACTAGCGAAATTAATACATGCAAATACTACTTAGTTTCATTGGATACTACTCCAGACACATATATCGCATGTAGACCAACTGACTCTGATAGTGTGCTATCTGGACTGTGGAACGATTTGTAAGTTCTTGGACATGGAAGATCATACTGCTGAACAACTCGCTCAAAGTTTACTAGATTTCTTAAGTGAGAGTGGCATTGATATCAAAGATTGTCGTGGGCAAAGCTACGATAATGCCAGCAACATGAGTGAGAAATACAAAGGTTTAAGGCACATTCATTAAATTTGGTTGCTAAGTGCGCTGCAGACTGCTGTACAGAAGCACTACTTTTCTTCGATTTCGATGAAAATGTATAGGTATATAGGTTTCTATACATTTTTTCCGCTTCTACCTATCGATGGGGTCGTCTTACGAACGCACTTAAAGATTCTACTTCACAAATTCCGATTTTAATGAGGTTATCGGACACTAGGTGATCAACCCGAGATTATGCTACCAAGGCACTTTTATGCGGTTTTATCACTATTCAGCAAGTTTTGGAAGATATTTTCTTTATTACCATAATTTAAAAAAAGCCAACCAATTTGATTTGTAAAATTAATAAAAAAATATAGGGAGTTTATTTCAAAAACTGGTATCATTACACGCACACAGATATATGTATGTACGTGTTCCTACATAGCCGATCGGGTTGTCAAGCACACACATTTTCGGTTTTATTCTCTAATCTGAGCTTAATACCACAAACTTGAGAACCTAAAGCAAACCAAGGGCCCCTTGGCCGAATTTGCTACAGGCCCAGCATTAAGGGGGTCTTACCAAATACTACGAGTGGTCACCAAAGGGGGGGGGGTAGGTTAAAAATTGTAAAAGCGGGTCACGTAGTATGGGTACGTTCTATTAAATAAGTACATATAAAGAGTTAAATCTATCTATCTAAATGTAGTTATAATATTTACCTATGATCTGTTTAGGGAAATGCTTTTTTTTTATACTATGAGGGACAGACGAACAGACGAGGGAAATAAGAGAGGAGATAGAAAATAGGAGAGGGGAGTTGGGCCTCCGGAAACCTCACTCATTTCAGGGAAACGCAACACAAGCGTTACTTCACAACCGGTTTTCTATGAGGTCATGGTATCGCACCGTGGCTCTACTACTGTTAAATACTTCAAATACTTCAATATCCTCCATATATTATTTTATTATTGTTATACACTATGTAACCTAGTTTTGAAAGTTCATATAAGTACACTAATATGGTCAACAGCTGCTAAATTAATGCGTATAACTACAGTGACCAGTACAGTGGTTACGAATAAACCGGTTTGAGTGAATACGGTCTCGGCGCATACACGATACACTTGAACTGTAGAATGAGTTGATAAAATAATGCAAATAACATTGACTTAATAGAAAAAGGTATTAAAGCCACACGAGTCAGTGTTTTTATTTTGATTTTAATAACTTGATAACTTTAAGGTACCTAGTGACACATGAATTTTCTGAGTACATTTCAGAAGAGGGTTTGGTTAGTAAAGTAAGAATTACTATAATACTGAAACACTGTCGCACTTCATCCTTATTCATTCCACATCCTGGAACCGCATGACTCCCGGGATGAATAATTTGCAGCAATTGGTCTTTAACTCCAACTTTTTCCAGATATATTAAACGTAGCGATTCTCGTAATGCGGTTAATCCTGGTATCCGGCTTGTAATGGCCAAATGTAGGGGAATGAAATGAAATGGATTACCAGGGAACCAATGAATTAGAAATAAGAAAGCTGCCTAGCTACCAACAACATGTTAACGTTCTCCGTTAACATGTTGTTGGTAGCTAGGCAGTTATATATTTTATTTTCCAAAAATGTTGCCAAACACAAAAATGAAGCCTATTGAAAAACTTTTTAAAAAGTTTTTTTTTTTTTTATTAAATCTTTTTTCGCTAACAATAAATCTAAATGTTCTACTATTTATCTCAGGTAACGTTTCTCGTTTATCCACTCATGTAGAATAGTAAAAAGGGTGTTATGGGAAATGAATGCTTAAAATACGATCTTCCAAATAAGAATAATTTATTTATCACTGACTCCGTCAAACATTATAAAATACTTTAATAGTATTATTATAGACCACAATACACAATACAGCCTAGCAATAAGTTTAGTCACGGTGTTAGAACTAACATTGTAGTAAAGACCGACAAGTAACCGAGTAAACATTATACGAGTAGCTTGTATGGTAAACACTGCCCTTAAACCTCTCATTACACACATCTTATAAGTTTGAGACCCATGAACTCACGAATAATAAAACCGTTTAAAAATGAACGAATGATAAGCTACAATCAGAATAGCAACAATAATTTTAATAAACACTCTAAAATTCAGTCTGTGTGTATAAACTAGAAAACTAAGCGATTTATTATTCTATAAATATAAGTATTTACTTTACATACCAAGGTCATTATATTATTCAATACTTCGTTTTTGTAGCACTTAAAATAATTTACCCTGTGCCCATGTTTTATTAGACATATTTATCGATTTTATGTCATCGTTTCGATAATGTCGTCGTACCATTGAATGAACTGGCACTATGAAATATCTTTGGTATTCGAACAACTCTGGTACAAAACAAAATATTGTGTACTTGAGGTGGGAAATTTTAACACAACCAATTCAATTTAACAATTAATTTGCGGACGTCAATCGTTATCTCGTTTGTTTCGTCGTCATTTCTACTCGTATACAAAAAAAATTGGTAGTCTTAAAAACTGTCACTTAATACTTCTAAAAATAACACACCAATGCTAAATACTTATTTTTCTTTTTACTTTTTATTACAACTTAGATTTAAAAGACATTTCACAGCCTTAAAATCGAATTAATTATATATTAGATAGTTTTTAGAAAACATATTAAACACTGTGTTTGTTTCTTAACATGCTAGGAAGTACCTCCTGTGTTTGAAGAAGCGTGTCCAAAACTGTTTAACATCTTAATAATTGGCTACAAGTACTACTGCTACTTGTAGCCAATTATTAAGATGTTATCGAGTAAATAATCGAAAGTTTTAGTCCTTAGACTATAGTTTTGTAGATGAAATACCCACTGATAAAAACAATGAGTCTTATAAGGGGTCTTAAACGTAATCCAGTAAGCATCCCAGTTTAAGTCATGGCACACCATTACTTGTTGCCGTTCTATTGTCATTATTTACAAACTCCTTACTGTGTGTCTCACGTCTGTATCCCCGTAGAAGAGATGTATGTGTGTGATGTTTTATCAACTACAATGAAGTGCCACTTATGTAATAAGGGTCAAGACTTTTTCCGTCAACTGTTAACGTTAACCTTGTAACCGAACTAAATAGGTAAATTAAAAGTTTTTGGAAAGGAAAAACAAATCCTTTGAACGAACGGGAGGGCACTGTTTTATAACCGGTGTATTAGTTTAGGTGCCTAAATAAAAATGAGTTCTGGTCTGTTCCCTTCGACTTACAACCCCGTGTCTTTTAAGCGAGTCGTGAAAAGACATCTTAGTCAACTGACCCCTTTTTTTTCTTTTTTTTTTGAAACCCCCACGGGTCATCACCTCACCGGAGCTGACGGTGAAGTGGTATGTCGGACTCGAACCGACTAAAACCACACGGTGTTCCGGCACAAGCGGGTCTATTGCAAGGGACCTGGGTATACCCTAGGAGGGATTCTTCCAGGAACCCTGCAGACCTTGGCCACCTCTTTTGCACGAGGCACCACCACCATTGAATACGAGGGGATTAGCCACCCTCCAGTTTGAGAGGCGAGCGTGGAACACGTCGCACCTCCGTCTCAGGCCTGCTGCTGTTAGGGTAATGGCAGCCCTACCCGTTACCCCCAGGCCAGCGCTCATGGAGGCCGGAGATCGTTTTGGGCTCTCCGGCGCCTGCTGCGTGTTCTACGGGACGAAAGAGTACTTGCCCTCTCCCGTATCCTCTCCGCCGCCTCTTTAGCCAACATAACCTCTTCGCAAAATAAGGCGGCGGAATCCCACGCGCTCTCGCTTTGGACCATGGACAGAACCATGGTCTCTAGCGAGAGACTTCCTAAACCAATAGCCGTCGCGAGATTGAGGCGCTGGTGCGCCCACGCTGTGCACTCCACTAAAGTGTGAAGTGCAGTGTCCTTGCGACAGCTTCCGCAGTGATGGCACGCAGACGTTGGCTTCGAGCCTATACGACTGATCAATCGATGATCAATCTGAATGATCAATCTGTCAATCATTGGGCCCTAATTTAGCTTACCATAGACCTTCTTCTATAAAAAAAAAGTTTTAATGCTACGGTAGTGTAATGGCTAAGACATCGTAGGTACTTGTGATAATGTGGTTGCAGGTTCGAACCCCACAAACTGCGCTACTTAGCTGTAAAAACTAGCTTATTTGGAAGGCTAGACAGAATAATAGCAATGTGTGACCTACTAGTATTAAATAATAGTAGCTAGTAATGTTTAAAATAATTTATCTCATAAATGCTTTATTTTCCAATACACAAAACTCTCACTTTGACAACGTCATTAAACTTATGAATTTAGGGTGTAGTTTAACACACTCTAGCACAATCTAATTCTCTTCCGTATCATTTCAATGTGGTCTCCACAAGACTGATTATATTCGTCTGACCATGCAGCAAACTAAAATTGGTACTGATAATACTGCGTGTTGATAAATAAAACTAATAATAAAATTATAAATAACATTAGCTACGTAATAAAAAGTTTAAATTGCATTAAAATATTGATACTTTGGTACTAAAATTAACAAACTGCAGTGCATACTGGAAATAAAACATTGCACTCGGACTATCCCACCCCCCATTTGACCAGCGTTTATGGTCACTGCTCCGCTCTTAAAGACCATGGCGTGATGTCTTATATTATAACACAATAAATACTCTATCCAACACTAGAGACTGACCTTGATCGGTTTAAGGGTAAGACGAAGCCGTACTACTACGAGTATTCGTAGTGTGTTTATAAACCACATTGATGCTTCCATTATAATAAAAATAACCCTTAATTACAGTACCTTCGTGCTTATCTAGTTAGAGTGTAAAGGTAGACCGACTTTGAGAGGATGAAGACTTTTTCGCTACAATGTGTTACATACAGAACGAGAAAGTGTTACGTAAAAGAACATTATTTAGTCATCGCTCCTAATTATAAAAATGTGAGAACTGTATCATAGCAAGAGTGTATGTAGTAACTATTCCCACCGTAGTAAGTATAAGAGTGAGGTCTACGTTTAGCACTCGCCATACTGTGTAATTGAATGGGCGATATTGAAAGAACTTCACGGCATCCTTGATGGCGTCGCGAGAGTTGGCTTCTGAAATGTTAATATTTTGTTATTTTTGTTTCTTTATTATGATTAAAATAAAGAAACAAAAAAAAATAATAGTTTAGCTTGACCCAGAAAATGGAACACTTGTTTTAACCATTAAAAAGTACTGGCTTATATGTTATGACGTTTGAATTTGCAGGTATTATCACCTCCGTTTCTTAAAAATGCAGGTAGAATGTGTAAAGTTAAAGATTTTAAATCTTAAGTATTTTTTGTTTTACAATTATTCAATCCGCTATTGTGACAATTCTTAAAATCTCACTTGTTTATTGATGTTTTCATTTCCGTTAACATTTTTTATATGCAAGTAGAGAGGAAAAGCCCTAGTCCGTACCTTAAATTTATCCGGATCTTTTTGTAATGAGTACTCTACTTGTGGTAAAAATAATTGAGTAAAACAAAAGAATGTGAATCAAAAAACTCGCGGGATTAATTGTCAGTTTTAAAGTAGAATTTCTGTATTAAAAAACACAAACATTTAACAAAACTGTTCACATTTTACTTTATTCACGGGTCAACTATACGACCCTAAAATATGATCACGCCTTTCTGAAACACTGTACATAAATAATTTTAATTTATACTCCGACTCCGACCGACCGACCGAAACTTCCTGCATTTGGTCTGCCATCTAAGCTATGCAACTGGGTTGCTGCCTTCCTCCACAAGCGCCGCATTAGGGTTCTATGTGACGGCGCGGCCTCTGACTTCCAGGAGGTTAGCGCTGGTGTACCTCATTACTCCGTCCTATCGCCCACGCTGTTCCTTCTGCATATCAATGATATGTTGGCTCTTGGCAACATCCATTGTTATGCAGATGACAGCACAGTACACGGGCGATATTTTGGACATCCTGCTGCCAAGCTAGCAGACGTGGAGGGAAAACGACAGGAGCTTGTTGCTGAGCTCGACCGGGTCCTGAGCCACATCTCTCAATGGGATTATGAGAATCTGGTCGAGTTCAGCGCCAAGAAAACACAGGCGTGCGCGTTTTCAAACAAAAAGTCTCCATTCCTTCCCCTTCCTACTCTTCAGAACACTCAACTGCCACTACAGGATAGGCTTAGTATACTGGGTATGGACATCTGTCGGGATCTCAATCCGCGTGATTACATCGAGAGCGTCACTAAGGCGGCCTCGCGGAAGCTCGGTGTATTGAACAAGTGAGACGGTTCTTCTCGCCCGAGCATCTGTGTCTTTTATACAAGACCCAGGTTCGCTCCTGCGTGGAGTACTGCTCTCATCTTTGGGATGGCTATGCGCAGTATCTGCTTGACGCTCTCGATCGGTTGCAGCGACGCGCAGTCCGTATTATAGACAGTCCTGAGGTCACCCAGTCTCTTGAGCCCCTGCAGTTGCGAAGAGATGTCGCCTCTATGGCAGTTCTCTATCGCCTACATCACGGGGAGTGTTCTGACGAGCTCTTCCAATTGGTCCCACCTTCTCCCTTCCTCTACAGGACTACACGTGCTGGCCTGAGGAGTCACCGTTTGCGAGTCGAAGGTATGCGATCCCGAACGAAACGGTTTGGCTCTTCTTTCCTGTGCCGATCGGTGAAAGACTGGAATTCACTACCAGCGCACGTGTTTCCTTCCCACTTTGATCCTGGGTCTTTTAAGCGGGGCGTGAAAAAGCATCTCACCAGGCCGCCATAGTGTGGGTCACCATACTACATTGACTAGACATGCAATGAGGATGGTGACCACCACTCTTGGACTCCATTTATTGCTTACCATCAGGCAAAGTGGAGTCATTATGGTAGGCTTACAAAGAAAAAAAAAACAAAAAAAAAGCTGTTATTCTTTTGACATTACTTAGATTTACAAACTAACCTTTACACACCAACAACTGCTTCATTACGGAAATTTTAATCTTGTCCACCTCACAGCTAACCAATTCCGTTATAACTCCGGGCATAAAAGACATAATTGATTCCATCAAACTAGCTGCTGCTGTTATTAAAGTGTACTGAAAGTAATTACAAGGAAGTATAATATGTAATACAACTGTTGCAGTACATTTAAATAATTACTATTTGCATTGCGTAACCATCTCATCGCTGTTAATATTTTGATGAATCCCGCTATTAAAAAAAAAACATATTATGATACTTGAATACGGTTCTTTGCTTTCTATTCGATAATATAAGTGAGAAGTCAAGCATGTCAAATATATTTTGATAATTTTTCGGTAAGGCATTACAATTTATGCGTAAAACTTTTATTGGATAGGCTTGTTCATTAGTGTGATTAATACGTACATGTATTGAAGTCATTAATAGATATATAATAACCATGAACTTGGGAACAACGCTTACTATATCCAGGAAAATCTGAAAATAAAACATTGTTCATTTAAACACGGTGGTTGATTTCATTGATTTCATGTATGGTACATATGACACGGGAATACTTTCAGGCAAAATGATAAATGGTTTGCAATCTGAAATTTGTAGAACGATTAACCATATACATATATATTTATATATATATAGATATACTGCACCGTAATATACATAACACCATGTAATGTATCAAGGTGAAGGTTCTGATATACTAGTCTGGATGGTTTATGTGCTGTATATTTTTAATCACCCAATGTTGAAGAATTAATAAATAAATATTATTAATAATCTATCTATTATTGTGTCTTTGATCTTTAATATGTGTAGGGTAACCAAACAATAAGTTCGCGAATGTGTTTTTGAAACCGAAAAATTCTCGTTTCAGTATTTTCGTCAACTGTTTTACTTACTAGCAACTTCATCGGTGTGTCAGTTTTATGCACGGTATCCAATAACTTCTTGTAAATGATCATACACATCTTTAAGCGTCGTATCATTACTTTTTCTCCTTCTTCAAATCTACGTGACGCTGAAAGGTCACGCTCGCAGCGTTTACGAAGCACCCTTATCCGATAGTACAACAATTCAAACATCATTAATCTTGTAAGATTACACAATGCAGGTGTTAGTGATACTATAATGTTTGCTAAATATTCTACTATCTGATTTGAATGATCAAAAGTAGTTCTTCTTAATATTAATAATTTATATGATATTATATAAAGAAATAAAATCCTAGAAATTGGTATTTCATCGTGAATTGTGACTCCCAGTGAATAGTCTAATTTTCTTATAGAACATAAGAAATTAAAGAAACGTTCTCCCTCGTAAATAAGATTTGCCCATATCGTTATACTACAGAAAAGTAGCATATGGTTGGCAGTCCAAAATAACCGATGAGAACTAAGTAATATGTAATACTGCAGTACTAATATTGAAGACATTGAGGCACAATATAGTCTTGCAGCGAGTCTAATCACTATGTTAGAACTAACATCGTAGTAAAGTCCAACGAGTAGCCGAGTATGCATTATAGTTTGTATAGTAAACAGTGACCGTAAATTTCTCGATATATATCTCAAACATTTAAAACCCATAATAAAAATGTGAATTGCTAGAGCTAAGAATGATGTAATGTAGTCGGAACAGGAAGAAGGCCTATGTTAATTAATCCCAATCCATTAACCATACATTGTTTTCCAATTACTTAATCTATAGTTAATATTTTATAGCACTCGCAACCCTTGGGGAACCCAATGTCGATGCTCTAATAGATATTTATTGATTTTATGTTACGAGTATCATTTTGGTACTTTTGGTATCGTGTCTAATAAATGGCATGGTCTAATAAATCGTATGGTATATAAAACATTGATTATGCTTCTATATGTCTATGCACTATGAAGTGAATCTGGGGTTAGGAAACTTCTTCTTAGGAAGAAGAAAAAATAGTTTTGTACTGTACCACGAATCGCGAATACTTGCCGGAGTCCCGTCTTTATCACCAATTATCCAATCCAAACATTATCATATTCCTAGAGTTAACAATTTTTTTTTTTTCAATTTTTACACAATGATCGAATACTTACCACTGATTTTAGGTTAATCATACAATATCGTTAAATACTACATAAATATTTAAAATATCAGAGTAATTTATAGGAGAATAGTCTAAATACTCAATGGTAAGGTGTGTATTTTCTTTGTCATAACTTATATAATATCGATAATGGGTTGTAGGGACATACACATCAATCATACGAGTAGCTAACGATGATAAATTGTCGAAATACAAATGTGGCAGTAAATGTTTATAAAAACCAAACAACGTTTTAGAAGAAATTATTTTATTAAATGATTTTAAATTACTACTTGGTAAGTGTCATAAAAAACACTTGGACTTGAAAACTCGTCAAATAAGAGCACTCCCATACAGCCATAATAAATATCAGAAGAATTGACTATCGGCCAATTAAAAATTACCAGTGCGCGGTACTCCTTATTTGTAGGTCACATTGAAGGTGTCGGACGATCCAAACGCCGTCATTTGATGCTTAAAAAGAATTACGGAGATGTCTCAAATGCTGTATATGACATCGTCACAGGTGATGAAAGCTAGATAGATTGTTACATTATGACTTTTTGTTAATTCCAAAAATAAAAGATTAACTTAGAAGAATTAATTTTATGGACCCTGAAGATGCCCTGGCTGCGTTTGAAAAAGCCGTGGAAGAGATCCCTAAAGAAGAGTGGGCTCACTTCTTCAAAAATGTAAACAGGCTTCGATATCATTCAATTTTATTTTCAGTTTTTTTCAGTTAGACCCCTTTAAACAACAATTTACTGTCAGAAATTCCGACACTTCCAATTCAAACGCAATATCGTTATTTTATAAAGATACTCAACAACTACATGAAATCGTAAATTTTTATAAATTATAGATCCACATAATTATATAATCTCAACTAACTAAGTTTGTCAATTTAATAAAATTAATCGGGCTCTACCTTGTCGTCGTTAACCAGAATGCTCAAAGCTGGAAATTCTGGGATCATTGAATGCCATGTTCAATGCAATTTTGTTGTCTTTTTATGTCATTAAGTATAAAATAAATAAACTGCAATGATCCCAAGGAAACTTAAATTAAAGCACCTAAAAATAAATAAGGGAAGGAAGAAAATAAAAACTATAGAGACAGAAAATAAGAAACGTTTCAGCTCACAATCCACCCTATAATCCACATCCTTTATTTTATATTTTTGTTGTTTTTTCTGATAATTTAATTTCTTTATACTAAACATTTGCATACATACATATTATTAGGAATTTCATTATAAAATCGCACACCTCAAAAGAACTTTTTCGAACCTTGAGGTAAATATAACAAGTTTATGTTTAATTCATGTGTTAAAAGATAGCACATATTTATTTTAATGCCGTAAAAACAAGTTTTTTTTTTAATTTACTGTCAGTTTGACGTGTTGATATCATCAACCGTAGAAATGGGTAAACTGAATTAAGGCAAGAGTGTAGGTCGTAAGTAAGCCCACCGTGGTAAATATGAGAGTTAGATCAATGGAAAGGATTCGCAATATTGTATATTTGAAAGGACAGTATTCGAAATAAGTCACCGCATCCTGAATCGCTTCGCGTGCGTTCGTTTCTGAAACATTAGATAAAAACTGTACATTATTATTCTAAGCACTCTCAGCAACATACTGATTGTGGCTTTAGTTTTAACAATACAGCTTCTAAGAGCTTCTCAGAAAGGCCGGTTCGGTCTCAGGAAAACATTGTAAATATGTAAATGTGAGTAGTACAACATACCGTTAAATACCAATAACTGTTTTATAACACATAATTTAATTTTGTCCACTTCCCGGTTAACCAAGTCACAAAATATTCCGGGTATGAAAGGCATAATCGATTCCAACAAAGTTGCTGCTAATGCTGTTTTGTTATACTGAAAGTAATAATGGCTGGTATAATACAGAAGAAATCTTAATACAGACATCAGACATTCAGGAGGTTTTTTAATATTTATAACCGATTTCAAAAAGAAAGAGGTTTTAATTTATTTTTTTTTTGTGTAGAAATAATATCGATTTAAAAAACAGCTTGCACTGAAGGTTAGTGACACATTAAATTTGTAGAAAATATTCCACCACTAAAGTGGAAAGTTAAGGGAGTGACACGTACAGATTATGGCATTTGACAACCGCACCGACGATTTAACGTGCTCTCCACGCACACGCACGGAGGGGCACGGAGGGGTCTCAATGTGTTAAGGCTGACCTGGCTAGTATTACCAGCACCTAGCTAGCACTACTACTACCTTGCATTATGCTAACCTACTCGGTTACCACTTAGCCACGAGCCTCAAAAATAATTTTCGGCATAGCATGGCATGGGGAGATAGCTTTATTGCTTATTAAGACATACCTCATTAAACGACTACATATATTAGAACGACCAGCTAAGCCGTATTGTATACAATTTGAATTCACATCTGGCACAGTATAATGGTCAACGGCTATTAAAATCGCAAAAGTAAACAAATAACGACGACGACCTGCTTTATCTTCTACTGAAGCATAGGAGTTCATTGATGTAGATAACTCTATTGCAATTTGTGCACCAGCTACAGAAGATGATATTTTAAGAGAAGTACAAGAATAATATGACGAACAGGAAGACTCTGAAGAACAGTTTACAGTACCAACTTTGAATGATGGTCTTAATGCTGTTAGTGTATTTAAAAATAGTTTTCTTTTTAACGAACAGTTCCACATCCAGGGCAATTATGATGATACGCTTAATAAAATCCAACGTGAATTACATATGCACTACAAAAGTGTTCCAAGCAGACTAAAATTACAGATTTCATGCATTCAGAAAAATAAAGTATTGTTCTTTTATATTACACGTCTTATGTGAAATAGATTAACACACATTAGAACCAGATTTTAACCGTATTAAATATTTATGTATATTGCTAATTCTAATCAATCAACATACGTACCTGTGGTGAGTTGATAAATATATATATAATACCCAGATATTTTGGTATTACGCATATTACGTCCAGTAGCATCTGCAAATAAAAACATATATCCTTAAGAAGAGCACACTAAAAGCAAATATGTACATATTGCTGAAAAGTAAGTATTTGAATTTTGCTTTGAACAAAAAAACTGTGCTGTGAAAATATGTAATATGTTATAAACACAAATATTCATAATTTAGTATCTTATAGTGAGCTTGGAAATCTTATATGCAACCAAACACTGAAAAGGCATTTTTATCAAATATACTAGTAATGCTCATAAAGTATTTTAATTAAATCTAATTACCAGAATTTTCATAGGTATGTCAGTTCTGTGAACGGTATTGACTAAATCATTGTATATAAGCAAGCAGTTCTTTAAGTTTTGAATAAGCACAGCTTCTCCGTCTTCAAATCTACGGGCAGCTGACAAGCCTAACTTGAACCGTTTGCGAAGTAATTTCATTCGAAGGTACACAGATTCAAATAACATAATTCTAGTTAATGTACTCAAACCCACTCCAAACGAAAACAGAGTCTGTGAAATAAATTCTAATATTTCCATATTAAGCTGAATATATGCAATAATAGATAATAGTCCTTTATTGATTACAACAAAGACAAAAATTAACCTAGACAGCGGTATTTCATTATGTATTTTGACTGCAAGCGAACCGTCACATGCCCTTATTTTGTTCAAAAAAATATAAATATGTTCACCGTCGTAAACAAAATTAAATACCACCGTAGCAATATACGAAATTATTGAACTGAAGTCAGTAAAATATATTCCTTCCTGTATAGTATTTTTCTTGTATAGTAATACTAGTGCGAAACAGCATAAACAATGTAGTCTTGACGCAATCCTGATAGTCAAATTTCTACAGACTTTACAGAAGAGACCGATTAGAAGTCGAGTACACATCACGGTTTGAATTGTCAAGATTGTTTTAAAATACTTTAGTAATAAATTAAAAATATTGCACACCATTATGCAAACACGACTAAAAGATCGGAACAAGAATGTCTATGTTTACTATTAAAAAAATGTGAACATTATTGATCAATCTATTACAATAATAAGCATTTGTTATTTATTATTTAGTTCCTACATTTTTCCCAATTACATTATCATAATCGTTTTATCTCAGGATGTAGTACAGAACGTGTTTTGTAGACCTAATTAATACCTATGTGTCTTGCTACCTGTCATGTGTGATAAATTACAAATACATAAATTAATTAGTACCTATAGTAGATAGTCATATAGTAATATTGTTATATATAATATCAAATCTGCTTGAAGTTTAATTTGATCATAACTAGTCATAACATATATTATTGTCATTTACATCATCAACGCTGGAAAAACGTTGATTTGTTTACACAAACGAAAATAGCCCTAGCCCTGGCTATTCGATAACTTGGCCTGTTGTTAACTAACGAAAATTATTATTTATTTTCATTAATTATGCTGCTTGTGTGCTTACAACTAAACTGAAATAATAAATACTAAATATTTATCAACGTAATACAATATACAAAGAGAAAATAAAAAACAATGATAACTATTATTAAATTGTACCTAAATGATTCTCCAGCATCATTACTAGGCCATTATTTATATTAACTGTTTTTCTTTTATTGTTTTCAAATTTGAACATAGTCTAAATTACACAGGAATCATATGAACGATTTGAAACAGTTAAATAGGCTAAACAGAGCCTTAGATAAGTCAAAGCGACTATACTTAGCAGACTACATTAATTGTAATACCTTTTTTTTATTAATACCTTTTTTTAATTAACTTTGTATGCCATCATCATCAGCCATCGGTCGTTAGCCATCGCCGTCCAATGGTCCCAAGATTGTATTTAGGACTTTTTAATTTTGTGCTGTTTCATTTGTTGTTTTTTTCACTATACAGCAAGAATTAGAATACAATACACTCAGGTGTCTTATATAACATTACAGGGAAAATATGGTCGAAAAAGCATACCAACACGGACGACTCCAACGTAATTCTTCGAGGTGCATCTGGAGCCCTCCGACCAGGACGAATGACCTTTATCCTAGGACCTTCGGGAGCTGGCAAAACCACAATGCTTAAAATATTGGCTGGAAGAAAGTAAGCTACATATTTTTCGGCTTTACATTGTGTAAATACCTTAGCTTACCTTACAGTTTGATAACATTATTATGTCTGCGAATCGCAATAGTTTTTATAACGTCTACTTCTATTATATTTGTATGTATAAATTCAATACTTATTTATGTATTAAACATGAATTCGTAAAATGTAATAACATTTAGCGTAAAATAGAAGAAACTGTATTGAAATACAGCTATGTACTTACTAAAAATATTTAACGTTATGGTTCAAATGTAAAGTTTTAATTTAAATTAGCCTTACTAAATAGCCTAATTAGTAAAGCAATGCCACTAGATTACTTTAACATAAACATCGGGAGGAATAACATACTCAAGTCTGGGATGTGATATGCGACTGATATACAGCATGGTACCTTACCTATCTCAATACTGGTACCGGAAACCCCTACTTACTATATAGTTCACATACACTGCTTCTTTATAATGCAAACTTGCTATCTTATGGGCAAAAGCACTAACTAGTCTGCTATGTTAATGCCAGACCTTTTATAAAAAGAGGCTCGACCGGTGCGATACCAAGGCATCATAGAAAACCAGTTGTGAAGCAACGAAAGATAACGGCTCTCTCTGCCAAATATGCCCCGACAATGTCACGGAGGTAGAGCGGCACTCCGTGATAGACAAGTGTCAAGAGACACTGCCAACATCACCACGCCCCGAGACACTGCGTCCTCCGCAAAGGCTTTAACGCGCATGACCGCATCTATAGCTGAGCACCCTCTGCGGAAACCAAGCTGATTATCCTCCAGATTCGGCCCTACAATAGAGAAATGCTCAACGAGGCTACTGGTGATTATTCGCTCAAAGAGCTTATTCACTTCGTCGAGCAACACTAAGGGCCGGTAGGCGGATGGTGAGTCTGGAGTCGGAGGTGTCCGTGGATGGCGGTTGTCACTTAGCATCAGGTGACCCACCTGTTCGTCTGTCCCCCTATACTATAATATAAAAAAACAAGAAATGAAAGGTCCGATTGCTGCAGGCGTTCAAAGACAAAAATGACCGTCAGGATTATTTCTTATTATAATACTTCAAATAAAATATCCTTTTTCCAAAATATATTCCAAAATTACTATTTACCTACCATAACTTATTCCCACTCAGATATAGTTGATAAATAATTACAGCAAAACCGGTATAATTAACTCATAATGGGTGTAAACTGTCTATTGTTGTTTGCGAAGTATGTACCTAGAAACGATAAAAAAAAAGAAGTCGTTTTCATTGTTATGACATTGATGTTAGAAATAATTAGCAGTCATAATAAATAAAAAATCCAAAACGTCTAGATGTCATGAGAAATATTAACATAATTTTATACTTCCATTAGAATTAAAACTGAAGACTTAACATTTAATTTAAATAGGTAGTTTAAATTACTTAAATTGAAGCCGTTCCTTTGCCATTTTTTATTATTCTTTATGAATATTTATGTTAAATGACAGTGTTAACATGAAGCTAGCGAAGGCAAGCAGCGAGATCATTATTATCATTCATCATTCATTATCTCATCATTTTATATTTTACATTAAGCCTTTGAATAGTTAAATGTAAAACGAAAAAAACAATAGTGAAAGCAACCTTGAGTGCAACATAAATCTTAAAGAAATTGAAATCGTTACACAAATGGCGATTATATCACATAATGTATATACATACATACGCTCACACCTGTATCCCCTAAGGAGTAGGCAGAGGTGTACTAAACACCCACATTTTGCCAACTAGAATTTGGTTCATCATGATATCATATAACATAATGAACCTACTCATTACACGCTATCATTATACTCTTAACAAACAGGTTAAAGTAAAGGTTCTTACCTCCTCCTTATATATATTAATATCTACAACGACATATTTGCTTTCATTAGTGAATATGCCCTTTCATTTGATACTTGAGTATATTTGAAAACATTTTAATGTCCATTCCCTTCTCTCCCCCTATGTCTCTTTCTCCCTATGTTGTAACCGCCTGAACCGATTTTGATCAAATACTGCCACGAACTACTCTTGATCTTGATGATGCGTTTTAAAAGAGCGCTCCAATGTACATTTAGTAAAATGTACCTTGTATTCACGATTATTTTTGTTCTTCACTTTTTCTAATTTTGTCGGACTGTCATTCGTATACTCTTAGAATGTTTACAAATAATGTTTAAATTAATAAGAACTTTCAAAAATGCGTTTTTAGAAATCCAATTAAATATATATAAATCAAATTAAATAAATATAATTAAATATATAACGTTAAATAATAATGTCAATTTATGTTTGGCCAAATCATTAATTTAGGATCTCCATCATATTAAAGGTTTAATACAAATTCTAAATGTCTAAATTGCCTGTTGGAGTAATCGTAACGATATTTCCCCGCACTTTTAGTTGATATTTACAAATTGTTATTCTTGCTTTCTCTGTATGCTTTCAAAACAAATTAATTGTCGGCCGCCATGATGCATCTCAAAAACAAAAGGACATCAGCGCCTCTAACAGTGGAAATATTTCATGATATGATCACTAACGTTTGACCATATCATGAAATGGTCCTGTCTTTAACTGTTCATATCGTTAAACGTTGATTATTCAATGATCTGTTCGGACCATATCATGATATGATCGACCATGAAATTGTTGGCCAAATCATAAAATGATAAGATCTATGATATGGCCATGACATACGTGGGTCACACTGAAAGTTTTTAGAATGGGGCTGTAAGAAAAGCAGCAGATGAAAAGTTTATTTAACTTTCGAATTAATATCTCATTTATTTTAACGAATTGGCGGCGTTTTAAAAAGTGTCTGTAGTGCATCGAAATGGATTTGACTAGAGAAATTTCTTCCTCAATAATTTATTACGACTTTCGTTGCGGTCTTACTCAACAACAATGTTACGATAGACTGGCATTTCATTACGAGCCCCATCTCGTGCAACGGTTTGGTCCAACCAAAAGACAATCTGCGCAATGGATGTTTCCGTTCGAAGAAAGAAGGGAAGAAGTCAAGGGAAAAAAGATGATTGCCGATTCTTTGGACGGACGGGTCATTTCGCAACAATCATTCTAGAACATAAGAGGACTGTTACTACAGATCTTCAGATTAGTATGTCATCTGAAGATCTGTAGTAACAGTCCTCCATCACGACAACGCTCCAGCGCACTATATTTATCTATTGAAGGAAAGGATTTATTGAGTCATCCTCCTCAAACTCTGTCAGTGCGTTAGAAAAATTCGTGAAAGAGATCCCTAAAGAAGAGTGAGGTCAGTGCTTTAGTGGTTTTTTCTATTGCATGCAACGGGGCTTCGAAAGGAACGGAGACTACTTCGAAAAGCTATTAAAATATTAATAGGTTTCTATATCATTCCAATTTAATTTTCTAAAAACTTTAACATCGTACTTAGCTCACAACCCCATTCAGATCAGTCATCACTGCCAATTAATAGTTAGTACAGGAAAACTGTAAGCTATCGCTGATGTCCAAAACAACGGTGACAAGGACTAATTTGTTACAGAAAAACAGGTGTTACAGGCTCTTTGTACGGTGCAGGTCGGAGCTCTGTGCTAGTTGATCAGGACACGACTCTCATAGATACACTCACTGCGGGGGAGACTCTGAAGTTTGCCGCAAGCCTCAAGTTGCCCAACATGTCACACAGAGAACGAAGCAACGTGGTAAATACATCTTTACTAAAGTACTCAAGGATGTTTATATTTTGCGAGTGCCTAAGCCGCTAAAGGCCTAGCCTAAATGGCTCTATGGATTTTATCATGTTAGGTGTCATTTAAATCGTCTTTATAATGGGTCACAGGGTATAAGGGTATTTCATTGCAATGCAGACGGATTTAAGTATGAGCTGCGCGTACTGGATTACTTACTTTAAAAACATTGGTAGATCAAAGACAAAGAACATTCAATCAATCATCAAAACAAAACTTATTAGAATCGGCCAGTAATTAAAGTAGCCTTTGAAAAGTTTATTTAAATTTTGAATTAGGAACTCTTTGGGAATCAGTAGATTTATAATAAATTCAAATTATGTCATTACGGAGACTTCTTCGAAAAGCAATAAAAATATAATATTAACAGTCTTCTATTCATTCCGTTTTTGATTTTCCGTATTAATAACGACTGATTCTAAGTCATACCGATTGCCGATCTACTTTCACTAGTTGTTTATTTTTAGCAAAATTCCAAGTCATATCAATACCTAAATTTGAGTTTCTGGGAGATCACCAGTGATTCTTCTATTTATATCATATTATAAGTTCTTTTAATCTGAATTAATTATTTATAGATCAAAACGGTAACGAAACAACTTGGTATACACGAAGTTTTAAATACCAGAGCTGGTTGCCTATCTGGAGGAGAACGAAAAAGGCTGACTGTCGCTTGCGAATTGTTAACTGACCCAACCATTATGTTGTTAGATGAACCAACTAGGTAACTTAAAGTATTAATTACGAAAAATTCCATTTGGACGACTAAGAACTTTTTTTTTAATCTGTTCTGTTTGCAGTGGTCTAGATGCAGTTTCATCACTATCGGTTGCACGAGCCCTCCTGACTATTGCTCGCAGCGGTCGCACTATCGCTTGCGTAGTCCACCAACCCTCATCACAGCTTTTTAATATGGCTGATGATGTCATTGTACTTAGCAGTGGCAAGACATTATATGCAGGAGCAGTAGCAGACCTTCCCGATGCCTTAATTAGAGCCGGTTTTGTCTGCCCTCAGTATTACAATATAGCCGATTATTGTAAGTATTAATTTATAATGTATTTTATATGTTGTCTCTCTTCAGTGCTCTATCAACTTGTTTAATCAATACACTATAACCAGACATAATTATACTATATGTCCATAAATTTGTCAGGTGAGTAGCTCTGTACTAATATAAATTCGGAAAAGTATATCGTTTAAAGTGTATTGTCTTCAGAGAGTGCAAAAGTGTACTTAAATATGTATATCGGCTGTTGTACTTCAAAAGCTGTAATGACAGGCAGAAATAGAACTTCGTACGTAGATATTCTTTTACCTGCCACACTGTGGGGAGAAATATTTATTGAGAAAGTTCGGTTCCTATCGACAACCAGTAAATTATAGCTTAGGTACACGAAACCAACATCACGGTCATCAATAACAACTTTACACACCTTATTCGTTTAAATAAACAAACCTCCGAAACAAAACCGATTTTTAAAGAATATCATATATGTCTGTTATACAACATTGTTCTACTAGTTTATATATTTTTCAGTATTGGAGATAGCAAGTGACGAACATACAGGTAACAAGAATCTCTTAGAAAATGAAGCTAGTAGTTATGCCCAAGAAATGTCAAAAATAGCAAAGAATGAGATTCAGAATGGAGAAGCGAATGGTTAGTTATATTTCCAGAATTTCCAAATATTACAAACATGTTTCTGTGCTAAACATATCAAGTACCTAATGTAAAATAGGTAAAAAAATTTGATGAAATCCAAAGATCATCAAATAATGCAAAAAAGCTGGTTCTTTTTTTAATAATAATAATAATAATATATTTATTTGCATAAAATGTGGTACATAAGGTGTTGCATAAAATATGGTACAAGGGTGTTAGATTAAATATGAATAATACGTGCATGACACATTTCGCCATTAAAAGGCATGCAAATACTAAACTGTTGAAGCTACATGAAAAACATAAGCAAAGAAAAAAAGAAACGAAAAAAAAATGCCGACAGAAGTGAAAACTTATTTTGGCGCGTTAGACATTTTTTTAGATAGCTACTAGGGTTAATGGGTAACGAATTGAATTTTATTTATAAATTATATTTTATTAATTATTAGAAACTTTAAAATACATTTAATATTCTTTTATGAATCATCGTTAACAATTTTGACAACTCTTGTATCATCATCATTATCGTTAAAATTATTACAATCTAAAATAGAAACTATAGGTTCATGGTAACTAAAATAGGAAATAAACAATTTTGATTCGAAGTTATAAAGAAATATCTCGTGAATACCGCATCAATTGTACTTTTATATCTCGTTGTGCTAATATTGCGTTGATTGGACGTATGCGTCTCGTAACGGTGTCGCGAGTTTATAGATTTTATCTCATCTAAAAATATGCGTGCGCGCTAAAAAAGTTTTTACTTCAAGAATTGTATTAATGCTTGCACGTCTATCAGGTTTACTATAATTGAAATCTGTCGGCTAACTCGAACTGGTGTACCTTCTCGTCTTCCCTGCTAGCTCGGTTTTCGTTGCCGTCGCTGTTTACATTATCGTCTGTTTTTGCAGGACTGTCACCAGAATCTGAAGCATTACTAAGTGCAAGGCCCATACCCGTAAATGGTTACGCAGCAACTATTTGTCAACAAATGAACACTTTGTTGTGGAGATGTTGCATTGGGGTACTTCGAGACGTCTACTTGACACAGGTGTGTTAGTTCATTTTTTTAAGGTAAAAATACGTGTCTAAAACAATATAGCAAAAATAAACAATATCGAATTATATGAACTTATTATGAATCACATAATTCGATATTGTTTGTGGGAAAACAGTCCTTATTAAGTTCATATTATTAATATCATTGATTGTAATCGTTTAAGATTTTTTTTTTTATTAATGGAGTTTCAATGTAATCTGTTTCTGTTGTCTGTGCCGAATGTTTTCAAATAAATCTGAAAGTCAGTGCCTATTTGTTTACACGTTGCTGCTGCCGACTGCTGTTCTCCGTTCTAGTCCATAGTGGGAAAAGTGCGAGTGCAAGGGAGAGAACCGGTTCTCTCTTTACCAAAATGTTATTCCATTTCACAAATAATATCTATTACATTTGCATTCATAAGATGCGGCCAATATACTTGATCGCTGCAAGCTATAGTAATTCATGCCTGATTATGTTTCTAATAGTAAAAATATTTTATTTATTGTAGATTCGATTAGTGTGCCACTTTTTAGTCGCATTATTACTTGGTGCACTATATAACGGCGCAGGTGCAGATGCGGGTAGAATGATATCGAATACTGGCTGTCTCTTCTTTTTTCTACTGTTCCTGTTCTTCTCAAACGCTATGCCAACTATACACACATGTGAGTATTCAAGACTCCTTCTATTTTTATATGAAAGTTTTGTCATTTTGAATTTAGATTTAGATGAAAGTTTTGTCATTTTGAATAACTACGAATTTGTGTTAAATACGAAAATACGTTTCTTGATTCGTATCCCTCTAAAGCTTGGAACTTAATGGAACTCATGGCAATATTCACAAAATTTTAAGCTATTAATAAGTGAGAACAAAAATTAATATTATATGTATATAATTAATATATATAAAGCCATTATTTTTTAAAATAGACGGATGGTTATACAATAGTAACTCTTATACAATTTAGAGTATGGTTTCTTAATTGTGTTTGTTGTTGTTTTAGTTCCAGTAGAAGCTAAAGTTGTCCTACACGAACATCTCAACAAATGGTACTCTCTGGCTGCATACTGTGCTTCCAAAATCATCATGGATTTACCAATACAGGTATTTATATTTCCATGTTTGATTCACGATTGATCTAGAACTATTTTATTATATTGCATACCTGTGGCCCACGTATGTGTGTAAATTAAAATCTACTCTAAAGGCTTTCCTTAGACTGTACTCTACATTTGACCTTTGTCAATGTAAATGATTTCACTACGTAGTTGAGCTAACTGTTCCTTGGGCTTATATATTTAATCCCATGATTCATTCGGTTTACGACAACTTTTAATCGAAAATAAAAAGCTAGTATTCAGAAAAAAAGTTAAAAGGTCTTTTGTTTAAAAGTACATTCACTAGGCAGAGACGTAATTAACCGCCACATTTGTTAGATAATAATTTAGTGCCATTTACGTAATACGGGGCAAGGCTATTGCCGTCAACCGGGCACTTTTAATATTAAGATAGGGACTTTTAATATAAGGATATAATTTTAATATAATTTGGGGTATATTGAATAAATTAATAAAGTAAATAAATAATAAATAGCTTCAGACATCCCACACACACACACACATTTGTCCTGGGTGGGAATCGAACCCACGACCTCTGACTTAGCAGATAGGTTCACTAACCACTAGACAAACATTTATTTTTATAGCTTATACAGATGGAATGGGGAGTATAAGCAATAGCTCAAGGAAGTCAAGGTCGCATACCTTTAGCTCAAACTGTAATCCTCCAACTATAACTAACGAGTGGACCCACCTATTATAACCCTTACGATTACCATTTATATGATAACTGACCCAGACTTTAACTAGTTGCATCATCAAACAATCCGAAAATAAATAAACAAATGTATTGATACAAGATCCTTCTGATTAGAGATCATAAGACTTAAATGGTATTTATTTTTTTCAGTTATTATGCGCGACGGTGTTCTTGTTCCCCGCATGGTACCTCACGTCGCAGCCCTTGGACGTGACTCGCATAAGCTTGGCCTGGCTAACATGCGCATTAGTCACTATACTCGCACAGACTTTCGGCTTTGTGATAGGTGCCGCGTGTGGAATGAAGGTATGAAATTTTAATAAATTAGAAACTTCAAATAGAAGATTAGGGTTACAGGTTGTGTAGATTTAAAATTGTGTCCGTCAAATACTAAGGCCCTCACTTGTTTTGGCAGCTGGCATTATAAAAATAAAATATACGAAAATTATGTTTTTAGACCTACCTAGGCAAAATGATAATAGAGATTAGGTAGTCAAAAACCTGTACAGATGTAATACGAAGTAAAATAGGTATCTGCTCCCTGTAGTAGTTAGCTCAATAATTGCGCGCATTAAGGGCTTCTGTGTTTTGTGCTCAGCTATTTAGCTAATAATATTTTCTTAAATAATATAGGTACCTTATAATTACTTAGCCTCTAATTAACGCATTTTTAAGTCGTTTAGCATTTTATGATATACTTAAATATACCCAATCTCTATTCCAGCTTGGACTGTTTGTGATTCCGGCAGCCAACATACCCATGCTGATGTTCTCGGAGTTCTTCATTCCTTACAGCGAGATGCCTATATATCTTCGCCCTTTTGCCTTAATCTCCTACTTTCGATACGCATTTGCCGCTTTTCTTAATACAGTTTACGGATTCGGAAGAGAAAAATTGCCGTGTCACAAAGAATTTTGCATGTTTAGAAATCCTAACCATTACCTGAACCATTTACAACTCTCTAGAGACTTGAGTACAAATTTTTTAGCTTTATTCTTATGGATTGTTTGCTTACAAGTTGCTCTCGTATTAGTTTTAAAATTCAGAGTATATAGAGCATGTAAATAGACATATTTTTAACATAATGATAAGTAATTCTTAATTTCTTAATAAATTTCTCTCTCAAAAATCTCGCTTTTTATTATCGATAATTTTTTGTAAGCTACCAATAGTAAATAAGTCAGTTTTGACAAATCTAATCTCTTTTGTCATTTCTAAGTGGATTTCGAGACGTCATGAAACCTAATGCTTAAAAATATTTTGTGATGAGCACGATCATTTGCTGTGTTTGGGTGTAATTTATCTATAATATGTATGTATTTCTAAAATGTAACGTTTTCCATTGCTTCCTGTCTTGTGTCTCGCATCATGTTCTTTCTCCATCTTCATTTGTAGATGTAGTTCTATTCTTGCCAGTCTGTCAGTCAGTTTTGTTTTTGTACGGAGAACGGTGTTTCTAATTCATCTTTCCTTTTTGAGCCTGACATGGTCCTCTCCATTGCCTTTTGACATTTGTCAAGTCTTTCTCTTAATATTTAGTCAGTGCCAATGTTTCGTAACCATAGGCCAGGCATGAACTCACGTTCAAAGGTAATTTTTTTCAATGTCATGCTTAGGTCTTTAATTTTATAATCTTGTGTTTAGGCAATAAGGCAATACTATTGATGTACCTACAGGTATGAATATAGCGCATTATTTTTTATTATTTTTCAAAACATATTTCTTTTCTATGCGAGAAGTAAATACTAAGGAGATCATGGTTAGTAGGTTTATCTTTGTGCTGTTTCCTTGGAGGTTATTATGTGATTTAAATTCATTAAATTTAACTGTCAATTTATAACATCAATTATCCACGATACATAATTTTTACGGTTTTTAATTATGTAAGATAATAAAGAACTAAGACAAGAAATAATCTCCGTCCAACATTTTGTTAAGTGTGTCGCGAGTTATTAATGCCTACTATTAGAATCTGTAAGTATGAAATAAATCTTTCCGACTGATACTGTGTGAATCCGTGTTAGCATGTCTAGGATCAAAACCGTTTGGCCGTAGTCAATTAATACAGATAAGTCCTCCACCGACTAGTACCTAAGAGTGTTAAACCACTAAGATCCAAAGTCATATTTTATTTTTTATTTTATTTATTTGGATCGCCAACAAATTATACACATATCTTATATAAATACAAAAATACGAATTCGTGCCTTGTACTATTCTAAATTAAATTCAGATAAAAACGTTTGAGAGTTTAAGGTAAAAGTGTAAAAGAATATTAAATATATTATAAGTATAGAACCATGATAACATACCACGGACGCCGGCAAAAAACGTCCGTAACGTTAAAAATGCGTAAGATTTTTTATTTATTGATAATACTCCCATGTAGTGTTTCTATTATGAACTGCAAAGAAGTTTAGGTATTTTTTGTTTTAAAACAAAACATGGTGTAACAAATACAACAAGGTAGAAAAATGTTATATTTTCTAATATTAAGAAGGCCTCAGATTCTACTTAAATTACAGTTCGAATAAATTATAACTACGTTAAAGCTATTTAACTTTCAAATAAAAGCTGCAATATAGCCGTATTTCGCTATAATAATCCGATTATGCGAAATCGTTATTCTCTTTGTGAGTTTAAGCCCTCACTAATTATATTATTTACATACATTGGTAGTTAATCTGTATTTAGGGAATGAATAACGATCTCAGAATATATTAATATTTTATGTTTATAAAATAAAATTGAAAAGCTAAAATACATAGGGCAAGCAAAATAACTTACTTCAAACTTCAAACTCTACTACTAATATTGCTTTTTTTTTAACCAAATGTCAGACAGAAGAAAGTATCAATAAAAAAAATTAAATTCAATTATGCACATGCAGGATTTAAAAAAAACCAAAACCTCTAAATTTAAATAACACACACACTAAACCAAACCTTTTAAATTCTAAAATTATTAAATAAAGAATAATAAATTTATTACGTGAAAATTTGTAAATTTATATTTTTAAAATAATTTAAATCTGTTATAAAGCTATCTAATTAAGTAAATTTTTAACGGAATTTAAGTCAACATAGAACAAAAATCTGAATTCAAACTAAAATAAAAAAAAATCGAATGCATAATAAGCTCCCCGTATAAATAAGTGAGCAGTAGATTATTAAAGTGTCGAAAGCCGTAGTAATTAGCTTGGGCCGCAGGTGTTGAGTAATTGGCATCTAGTAAAAGTATTAAAAATAACGGAAACTTGAACCTTTCCATTTTATTCAAACAGAAATCTAAACAATAAGGTTCTGGTTTCAGATTTTTTCCTTTGTATACTCCTAATAGGCCAAATATCCTTCATGCCAAATATCAAGTTTCTAGGTCATCTGGAAGTGGGTTAGCTTTTTGAGTCAGTCATAAAAATGCCGGGGTTTAAACATTAATATGTCACCAGCTGTTTGAGCTACAGTTATGAAATTTTGTATTCTAGACTAGCGTTAGATATAAATTACTGTGACGATATTTTACGGAAGTATTTTTTTTCAAATTTTGTATAAGGCTGTAGGCATAAAAAATAGGAAGCAGGTTTCGGAAATGCATAAAATAAATCAATTCTCTTCAACTTCACACCTACCCCTTGATCTGAGGGAAAAAACTCTGAAGCGATAAATTTAATCAACTATTTTTTGCTAATGTTGGTAAAAACCTCGCACAAAAGACATCACGACCGATTTTTTCTTGTAGGAAAAACTATCCTGTATATAGGATAGTTTTTCCTACATATTACATATTGTAGTCTTTGGGCAAAACTTACCAGGGCCCACTTATTTCGCACTAAAATCTGTTTTGTTAAGTAGGTACTCACGAAAATATATATTTCGCCTTACAGCAGAGCTCAAGGAAGCTTTTTTTGAGTGCGTAATTAGATATATTATCCCATCCAAATGCACAATTTGGATGGGATAATATATCTAATTACGCACTCAAAAAAATTAAACATCAACTTCCCCCCGTCATCACACATATATGTACTATGTATGTATTTCAATTCCGTTTATGTAACTGAGCCTTCCTCCTAAATTACATAAAAAAGCGATAGTTCTTCCGATATTCAAAGCCAGTTATAAAAAATGTATTACCAATTATAGGACCCATTTCGATCTTGTCCGGTTTGTAGAAAATTTGAGAAAGGATTGACAGACTACATAGCTACTAATCTGGACATGGGTTTGTACTCCATGGAGATCTTTCTAGTCCATGCCAAAGCTTTTGACACCATATCTTTTTCTATGCTATTGCACAAACTTGAAGCACTTGGGAAAAGGAGATTACAACTTCAACTATTTGCTTATTGAAATACTTACAGTGAAATCAGAGTGTGCGAATTGGCCCATACACGAGTTCTTAAAAGTATTTTAGGGCCAATATTCCATCCTTATATATTAATGACCTCTGCAGTTTCATGTCTTCCGCTGCTCTGTTATTTATGTCGAAATCACAGGTTCAGCTGTATGAAGCCTACCTAGTGTGAAGGCCTAAAAAAGGTGATTTTTGGGAATTTTTATTAAAAAAAACTGCTTTTATTAATTGTTTCAAAATTTTGAGAATATATTTATACAGGTTTTAAGAATATACAGGGAAATTTTTGAAAAAAAAAATTAAATATTTTTTGAGTTATAGACGATCTCCGACGGCGCAAAAAAGAAGGTTCTCTCCACACCTCCTCCACTGCTGCAGTAATTGCGGCTTTCTCCGTGGATGAAAACTAAAAAAAATTCTCGTTGAAGATATTTTCCGTACAATGACCTACGATCAAAAAAAAAATTAAAAATTGACAAAATGGCGGCGTTCAAAAAAAAAGTCGAATTTCACCCAAAATTTTGGTCGTTTTTGGCCTGCCAAATTTTGATTTTTGATCAGATCAAAAAATTGATAGGTCATTGTATGGAGAACTATATAAAGAACATGTAGAAAAAATTTCGTAGTGATCGGATCATTTGTCTTTGAGTAATCACTGCAGCAAATTGGGAAAATGCTGTTTCGAGAAAAGCGCGTTTAAAGATAAAATGATCATTTTCACTGTTATAAATGGTTTAAAATCATACTTACAGCTAATCTGCTATTCCAGGCCCATATAATTCACTTCCTCTTCTTCGAAAAGAGCTTGTTGAGCTTGTTTTATGAGGGTCGGACGGACGGTAGGCTCCGAACAATACCTCAGGTACGTCCCGTAGCTAATGAAACTCTCTAGCTTCCGAACAGCTGCTCTTTAAATGACTATTACTCAAAAACTAATTATACCAAACCAAATCAAAGACTTAATATATATCGATTTGAAGTTTTAATATGTTATTTTTAAAGGTGTAATCTATCGAAATATGCAAAAAAAAACGACTTTTTTTAAATTTCACACTAGGTGTGCCCCTGAAAGCGCCCAAAATTCCACATGGTATCGAACTGGTTACACAGAAACGACTAACATTAAATGCAGACAAAACTAAATACATTTTATTATAAATTGTACACAACTTGAAGACACTGCATGCGCTTGCCATACCTTAATGAAACAGACGATATTAAATATCAAGGTATCACCATTGACGTAAATCCAAGTTTTAATTTTATATATATATGTATATATATATATTAAAGGGGGACAGGCGAACAGCCGGGTCACCTGATAGTAAGTGACAACTGCCGTCCATGGACACCTGCAACTCGGAAGTTGTAAGTGCGCTGCCCGTCTTTGATGATGAGGGATAAGGGGAGGGAAAGAAGAGAGTGAGACTTTATTGACTGTCATGTCATCTTAATTTCACCAAGGACAAGTGACGACTCACGAGACGTTGTACTATTTGTATACTTGTCGACTCTGAATTATAACATCACAATGGATTCTTAAGAACCATTCTCTCGCTCACTCATTAAATATTATCCTTTTAGATAACTCTTAACTGTAATAACACCGCTGGTTGCATTAGGTACTTACGTACTTAAAGTTGCACGTCTACTTTTTTATTAGTCTACGTTAAACCCATTTATACAAATGCGTAATCCCTAATATTTAGTATATTTCATTTCAAATTATAATGTGTAGTATTCAAATACCGATCGAATTATGAAATCTGTTAAGTACAATAACGCACTTTGGCATTACTACTTCATATTTAACAATAAACAATACTTGGGGAATTATTTCATATTATTTTTGTTTTAAGAGACAACTCCCGCACTAGGAAGGAATATCCGAAGCAGGTCAGGGTCGCATACCATCTAACTCGAACAAGCCAATGCCTGGTAGTCCGAGCCCTGTAACCGCTGTTTTACGCCTAAATTATCTGCTACCGCAGGTAATAAAACGAAAATATTATTCATCTACACACATTTATATTCACAAATACTTAGTGACAAATATAGGTAAATTAAATTCATAATGTTCGATGATCAACAATATTATGACAAAAACAACATTTTTTTCAATGACAATATCATAGAGTTCTTTGTCGGGTCTTCCCATACATACTAGCTAGTGTATAAGGCTCGCTACAAGAATAGTTAATCGAAATACTATTAGCCACTTAATTGCCAAAGCATAGCCGTCACATAAATTACGTAGACCGAATGCGAAGAAATGTGAAAGTAGTTTAAACTACAGCTTAACTTGAAGCACGTCTTCTTCTTTCACTTCAGCAGCTCTTTATATTTTTAAAGCAACTTTCTCTGCATTAAGGATTGTTACTTGAGCTTGAGAATGCTTCAGATAGCATTATTTGTTACCATTATCGTATATAACTTATCAAAATCACTCTACCTACTGTATAACTACGTACTCGTTATTTTATTGTTCTAACACTTTCAATTCAAATTAATAATGTATTTTCGATACGACCCTAAAAGTAGCGAGTCTGTCAGAAGAAAATAAAATTCAGACTATATCTTAAGGTAAACGTATTTGTTACATGAGAAAAATTTAAGTGACATAATACAATCAAATTGTGATATTCAGCTGAAAATGGATAGGAAATAATTATATTTGAGAAATACTTAAAAATAAGACAAGAGCAAGGTCGAGCGTTAGTCGTATACATTTCTTTCCATAAAGTGGTTCGGTTACTCTATATAGGTATCTACCTAAGTACACGTAGACGTTCTTGAGAGGTGTTCTACCTGAACCCAGACCCCTTTTTACATCTTGTAATGTACATATTAAGTATTATGATACTTGGAATAATAAATTGAATACAGGATTCTGGACAAATGACAATAATTCTAAAGTAGCCCCCATAATAGGCTACGGACCGCGTACATAGCACCAACTACGCAAAATCAATTATATTTTGTTACAAAAATACTGTCTGGACTAGACATTAATCAGACTGAGATATTATGAACTAATCTAATTATAAATACGACCATTTCATAAATGGGTATAAACATTTTACTACAATAGAACATTCAGGACAGGATTGTGCACAATTAGCATCGAAAAAAATATGATATATATAGTAGAAGTTATATTAGTACTAATAACAACAATTTAATTAAAATCCACTCAGTTATATTTGTGTCAGTGACCTAATCTACTGTTAAAGAGGAATGAAAGCAAAATTTTGACTTAAACGTTTTATTATTATATCAATGAAGTTTAAGATAACAGTCTGCCAGAGGTAATGCTATCAGTATTAGTCTAGTCTCTTATTGACATATCGGCATCGTCTACAAGTCTCTGACTAGAATTTCGCGACTAAAAATCAATAAGAATATATGTAAATTAAAAAAAAAAAGATAAACAAGATGAGTTGATTTCCCTCGATTAAATCATATTTCAAACAAGAAAAAAAATTCAGTATTTTGAATGAGTGAATTTGATTTATTTTTCTTTAGTATACGTGTACGTCAGTATAGTTGTTCGATACGTAGGAATATAATATTCGGTAATATTATTAGGAATTGGAAAATACTATTCGCTTCAATTTCTCTCAGACAACAGTATTCTGAGCGCACAAGAACATCGCTACAATACTTGATATAATCTTATCTTCAAAAAAAATGTTTGGTTTCAATAAGTCAAGACGTACGAAGTACATGTCTAGTCTTCTTAGGTGTTTTATAAAAAAAATGTGTAAATTAATAATTTATTTAAAAAAAAAATGTAGAGCATTTGTAAACTAAGCGATGTTTGAAAGAAGTTCAAAAATAAAGAAGCACATTTCATTCCTATTTCAAAATATTCACAGCCCTTTCCTACACTACATTAACTTGTTATATTGAAGTTAGTGATTGTGATTATAAAAGTGTTGACATATTTATTTTATTAATTATAAATATGTATACACAATTGCCTTTAGACTGTGTTTAAGCACCATTGAATTAAATACATAACCTGTACTTCACCGTTTATATTTTACAGATATAAATTTAGTAGCTTTTCATAGTGTTACATTTATATTTGGTGAAGAGTCTACCATACATATACATAGATTACAAAAATATGCTTGCACACATTCACGAAGAAATGAATCTCTAAATGAAACTACCTATATATGTATATCACCAACACAAGTATAAACGATAATATACATGTATATAACATGAGTATCGGCAAGACTGCCTTTAGGTCGTCCGGGGCCTCAAGTAATGGGAGTTATGATTTTTGACCGTCTTCGAAAAAAGGGAGAAAGTTTTCCCCTCTAAAAGTTAATAAGATATTTTCTTAAAATTTTAACTGCACCAATTTTGATTCAAGCTAATTCGATATAAAAATACTTATTAAAATTGCTTATGTCACAATAAAAAAGTGGGAATTGAGAACCTCCTTGTTTTCACGGTGAATTGTGAGCTCAAATTGCTTAATCAATCAATCATTCATTCTGTTGACCAACAAAATGTATTTTTGACACCATTAAAAAAGACAAATTAATATAAGTGTGCCCATTATAGTTGAAGACGTCTGTAGTTTTCATTAGAGTTATTTTGTAATTTGAACTTGTTTTATTAATAACCCCTAAATATCACACATTATCTGCGTGTAGTAATACAGTCTTTAATTTTTCATCGCACATTCGGGGCCTGAGGTCGGGGGCCTAGGGCACATTCCTCGTGTGCCCTTGTGAAAAAGACAGTAGAGAGAGTATCGGTCTCAAATTACAAGTCACTAGAAAGTTTACATAGTGGGGCACTCTCCAGTTAGTCTGCATGAACTTGATATTTTGTCCTTCTAGACTTAGAAAGGTGTTTTAGCTGTTTGAAATTGTCTGAATTTAAACTTGATACTCATGAATCTACCTGTACTGTATGCGTTTGTACACATGTTGTCCGTACATTAATTTCCTAATCAATTTGCTAGATAAAAATCTAGTTAGTAATGATTTATTTTTATACGATAGCGTTTCCTTGTAATAAATAAAAGTAATGTATAATAAGATATAAGTTTATGTGTATGGAGCTAATATGCACAACCGACAGTGAGTAAATGCGACAACCGATAAAACAACATACATACGCTCATGCCTATATCCCTTAAGGGTAGGCGGAGGTGTCTTAAACGCCCACACTTTGACAATTCTGCTTCTCTAATATATAACTAGCTTTTTGTGTTAATTTGCTCGCAGGGCCACATTAAGAGGTGCAATTTTTTTCCCGACCCTCGAAACAGATTGATCAATTATTTAAGGATTAAGAACTCTGGATAAGTACTTGTTTTCTTCAACTTTTGTTTTTAATTGTTACTAGTGAACATAATATTGATAAATAAATATTGACACTAAAGATACTCGTTCTGTGGTGATAAGAAATATAAACAATAGATAAATTTCATATATTTAGATGTTCTACCTACCTACTAACAAGCGAAACGTATATCTAATAATGCTAATAGTGCGTCATCAATTATAATTAGAATCGACTATCAAACAATATAAGCGTAATTTTTACAATATAAATAAAGCTGTGCTCTACCTAAAATTTCATTTAATGAGTTTGGAATGTCTATAAATTTAAAATCTTTGGTGAAGCAAATACTAAAAATAACATTAAGTATAAATCACGCCGCTTTAATAGATATCAATCTGATGTAACTCCAAATATTGCTGCAAAGCATTTGGAAAGTTGCTACTTTATAAACAGCGTGTAGCGTATCACAATATCTTCAGATGCTGTACACATTAGAATATATATTCCTGTTTAGACTCTCAATACTATGAAGGTAATTCGTTCAACTTTATCAGCTTTCTAAAACAATAAAGAACAATATTAAGTTTTAGACACACAATGGCCATATATCAATGTTATAATTTCAGAAAATATAGAGATAAACTATAGTACCTGCATTGTTCTAGAGGTAAATTCAATGTCTTATACCATAGCAGTACACTTAAAGCGATACTCCATGTTCTTAGTGGTCCAAACATAAAAGACATTGTTCCATACTCCAACCAAAAAAAGTATGCCAATAGCAACTGTATTGACAACAGAAAAACAAACGGCAAATTCAATATGAGACGCCGTATTCCTCTTATATGGCACCTAAAGAGACGATGTTCTAAACAATGGGCTAATACGAACACTAGGGGTATGTGTACAAACATTAGCTGTACACTACCATACATGTAAGTAAAGGGTTCTGGTAAAAAAGAACTTCTTATCACAATGCCCCAAGCAAAAATGGCGCCTGTGTGGCCATCAATAAGTTCCCCTATTGCCCATGGTCCAATTGGTATATATATTGCATATAATACTAGGGGATAAAATACTCTATCGAGTTTAGTCAGCAGCCAAATGCGTCGTAATAATATTCGTCCAAAACTTCTTCGATACTTTGGTGGTGACTTTTGTAGCCTCAAAAAGACTAGAGGAAGCACATTTACCAACAAAAGTGTGCCAAATATTGCCTGAAACTGTAAAAACAGTACATAAATTTAAGATATTATACATATAGTGTACAATGAAATTATTACATATAATATATCTTACCACGACACCTGCATTCAACATCAGCAAGATTCTTCCTGGAACATCAAAATTCATCACACTTCCATCTAATGTGAATGGATGTTCAATGACAGTCTCTTTTTGTAACTCATCTATAGCTTTGACATAAACAGTATGTAAACCCTTAGTAAACAAACGAGGCAACCATTGGCAAGCAAACAGAGGTCCCTCAATGTGTTTACAGGTCATCCAACTTTTTCTATCAAATGTTACTTGTACACTAACAATATTAACATCACTAAATGCTAGTATTCTCATATGAGTTGACTCCGGAATTAAATGCAAAGGTTCCCTTCCAGGCATTACATACCGAGCGTGTTTAGGATTTGTAACAAGTACAAGTGGCCAAACATTATGTTTTTGATCAACAAATGACAAATGCCCATGGTCTATGGCTATTAATCTGTACATTCTATTGTCTTTCCAGTCTCCTAACTCAAGTTCCAAGTAACCTTTTTTGTGCTTTGTGTACATTTGTGGCACTAAACCGCCCATAGAATGTAGATGACCACATACATAAACTTGTGACCCTGGACTAGAACCAATGATTTGACGTAATTTAAAAATGTTAGAATCTCTCTGAAGGGGTAATATACATGAAGTTGGATAGTGTCCAAACCATACTATATGGTCAGCTTTGGCCTCAGCTTCTGCTTTAAGTCTTAGTATATTTGACTGCTCTTGAACATCAAGGATTCCAATGAAATTGAAAGGTCTCCTGAGCCCTGGCTCAGGACAGGCGTCAACACCCAAAAATGCAACATTAACACCATTCTTATTTTCATAATGGACATAGGATTTAACATGATGTTTTCCTTGAACTGAGTAATTTCTGAAGTAGTTCTCTTGAGAATTAATTGTACCAATATTGAAGTTATCTGTGAAATGAATTTTATAGTAAACTGATAATAATAGTTAAAGTAAGAAGAATATAATCTAAAGTACTTAAATTAGATGTAATATAATGTAGAAAATTGGCATTAAAATATTTTATTCTAATTTGTGTGCTTATGACTAATATCTGATATTACATTATACCTAGTCTCAAAGAAAAATTTTTTTTTTTTCTTTAGCATATAACTTTTATTACTGTAATGTGTGTCAAAATATATAAAGCTCATTCAAATGATAACAATTGGCTTTCATAAAGACGTTTAAACGTTGAGGTCATTTATAAATGGAAACACGCACTCTCTCCTTGGAAAAATTCCTCACTGGCAATGTTATGGATTGTTTTAGGGAGTCCATATTATCATGGCGATTAGAACATGCCATCTCTAGAACTGACCATAAATCATAATCCAGCGGATTAATATCGAGACTAGATGACGGCCAGTCTTCAGCTCTGATGAAGTCAGAAATGTTCATTTCCAACCATGTTTGGGTGGATTGAGCTTTATGCCCCGGTGGCGGTCTCGAGTCTTACTTTATTTTTTTTAAACTCTTTCTTTCTCTGCTTTGATAGCCTTTTTCGTACGAATACTATTGGACAGCCAGATCTTATTCTGTAACAAGCTGAGGAGGAAGTTCATTGTACCTATCAACAACCCGGCACACAAACACTCGACTAACACCAAGGTAATTTAAAAAATGCATTTGGCTCCATACCTACTTTGTGTAAAGCTATCACAGCAATTCGGTTCTCTTTATCACCCCACTCCATTTAAACATCACAAAAATATTTTACACTGATAGGCGCAAAATGAGAATACACAATGAATGTCCCTCTAAGAATGACAAATTCCAAATTCAAATTAATGTTTTGGCGTTTGGACAACTGATTTCATTATAACATTTTCAGAAAAAAAAATCCACATGCATCAACATCAATAGTACAAAGAACCTATAGTTTCATTCATGACACTATCTCTCTTACTTAACTACTACTCTTACTAAAATATTTATAGCAGTCAATTTTAACTTACAATTTATCAAATTTTAAATAAGGTTTCTGTACTAAAATATCACAAATTTTCCTAATTTTTTTTCTCCTACATGGAGACTAAACAACATTATTCTAAATAACATTAAAACATGACTACTCCTTTCTGTACAAAAACCCTGTATATTAATAAATTTCATTTTTGTTATAGAGACAAAACTATTGTTGAGTACTACTTTTAGTAATCAGAAACAGTATTGGTTATTTTAACTACAATTTATTACTATAAAATTATTAATCAACAGAAATTGCATTTGCTTAACTCTGACCTAAGGCTACTTAATTTAGACAAAGATAGTTTATATGTATATAATAATAATGAACCTGTAAATCATAATTGGACCATAAATATGCAATACTTTTGGTCAAAATTAGTAAAATGATTTAAAATACCTGCAAAACCAATATTTTGAATTTCAATTGAAGTATAATGGTAAAAAGTGGAGAATGTATGATAACTACAATCTTTAGTGTTATTGTTGAGTGTTTCCTAACATGCTGAGAAACAAGTCTTTATGATTTCATCATCCACAATACTGACAGTTGTGTTAAATAGTATATAAGATAAGAACATTATTATCATTGAAATCTTTAATTTTTATTGCAAATTTACTTTAGAATAAACATAAATATTATAGTATGTGCTAACTTTTATGAATAAATGTTTATTTTTCTAAATTTTGTTTCTTATTATAAACCAGTCCAGTTTTGAAGAAAAAGAATTTCTCAAATTGGTCATGCAGTTATTGAGAAAGAAACATATTTACCATGATTTCCTCTTATGTCTAACCAGACAGTATTGTCAGTAACACCTGACTCTTTTACAATATTATGGTAGTACACCCACTCTGTTTTAACTTGGGAACTCCCCAAGTTGTCTTTTGCTTTTGCATCAGTGAGATCTCCAGTAGCCAGCACTAATAGTGGATTAATTGTTTTCACTGTACTATCACAAAATTGTTGAAATTGTGAAATTCTTCCAGGGTCACGGAATATACTGATATGAATATCTGAAATCTAGAAAAGTAATTCTTAACTTAGCTAGGGCATCAGTGTCGTAATTTATTACAGCATAGTTCAAAACGATAAAATAAATCAAAATTAAACTAAAAAGTAACTTAAAACCACACATAACTTTCTATTATTTCAGGAGGCTTTGTTCTATATAGGATTGTCTTACTTTTCTCTGGTATTATGAATACAATGTAGCTCACCTGAAGAAACCACACTAAGTTTGCACTGGTATCTGTTATTTTCACATATTTTTGTCCTAAATAATTAGTATGATTAGCTCCTTCTTTCTCATTGTCGATATAAAAATTATGGTCCGTCGCGATTAAGTTCAACAAATTAGCCATAAAAATTGCGGCTAATAATAAGACACACAAAAACCATACCGTACTCTTTGAAAAAATCATTTTTGCATTTAACTTTTATGTAATGAGTCACAAAATTTATAACAATGAATGTTAGAATTAAATAATAAAAATAACTACACAAAGACACTACGATAAAACTGTACTTGACAACATGACATCTGACATGTCAGTGTTGCCACATAGTAACGAGTCGACTAAATAAGAGAGACGAACTATGGAATATTTTGTCATTCTTATTTGGTAACTAATGCGTGTTGGTTTTAAATCAAAGAGCTTAATTACTTAATAAAATTCAATATTTATAATGTTAATATTAGCAGAGAACCTCTTAAATATTAACAGAAATGATACTAAATGAAACATGACTATTGACAAGATATATCCACCAGACCACCTTGACCACTCATGTTGTCCAATATTTGGCATTTCTCAATTGAGAAAACAATAAAGCTAAATGAGGTTTGAGAATTAAATACAAATTATTTACTGTATCTATACTAATATTCATTCAAGCTAGTATGATTTGTTATGCAGCAAATACATATGCAGCAATTTTAACAGCTCTTTAATAATATTAAGATAAAAAATAACAAAACAAGTATATTGACCTTAATTAATACTGAGTAATAAAAAATAACTATACTATCTGCCATAACAGTGTTTGTCTCCTCTAAAATAATACAAATAACAATATTACAAAGCATGGATTCACTTGAGAACACTATGGCTACCTAAGTGAACACTTTTCAGAAGAGAATGGCTTACTACGAAGCTCAAATGGAGGAATTAAAGAAGCCTAATGCACCACCATCTCTTCCATCGCTGGCAGCAGACTTTACAAACTTTAAATTGTTTGTAACACAGGCACTCAGCATGCTGCAAAAACAAGTGGAGTTACTGCATTAAAATATTGCTCAGCTGAAGATGCAAAGTAGACAAAAGATGCATATGTTCCATTGTATAGCTAAATCACAATAGAATGCTACACACAGGTGTTGGCTGACATTGTATATGGCAACTTGAAGTTGATTTTTTTTAATATTGACAGCATCAGGCGGTGCCACAGAATGGGTTGGCCACATACAAACAAGAGTCCACATCCTCTCCTGGTGAAACTGCAAGATGTAGCAATGCGGGATGAGATTTGCTTCACAAAAACTCAACTCAAAGTAACTGGCATAACACTATCTGAGTTCCTACTGAAGTGGCGTCCCGATACATTTATAGCTGCTAGAAGTATGTTCGGCATCTCCAAGTGTTGGACGGTTCCATGTATGTTCTTGGGCATAATAACACTCGACATCGCATCACTTCAGTAAAGGACATCGACACATTGGAGTCTGAAGTCACCACAAAAACAGCTCCAGTCGCGGCGAGGGTCACGAAGTCGAAAAGACTTGTTTCAGCAAAGAAGTAAACATTGATTTCATAGTTCTTCTATCATCTGGGCGAAAGGTAAACAAATTACTTTTAATATAGGGTCTATGTCAACTAGTACCCACTATTTCATCCTTTCCGTCTCACCACTATACCCTACAATAATTAAACTTTTAAACATTTTAAATTTACTTTTAAAATACCTGCATAGTTTATGCAAACTGTCATAATTGACATCCTGAGGGACTTGCCGTCTGTCAACCATCGACAAATTCCGTTCGGAAACACTTCAATTTAATTTATTGTGTAACTAAATTTAATTTGTAACAATCAACTGGCGGGTGGACAGTGTGCTTTGCATATTACACTAGGTAGTCATTTCATTATTTATATATTAAATTAATTGAAATATAATTATATTATTTACACATATTTTAATATAAGTATGATAAACTTAATTCAGTGCTTTTCAGCATTCCCTAATACACAAAATGTTGCTGTATTGTTTATTTTTATGTGGTAGTGTTATTATAACACTGAGATGATTTTGGTTTTGTATATAAGTGTCGGTAATTGTACTTGTATGCAAATTTTCCAGATCCAAAATACCAGAAGTATTGGTTGCTCTAAGTCTGAGTCCGAACATATGTAGCTATAGCGACTTTTGATACTTGACTATAGACATAGATATATATGTGTGTATTATCAACAATAAACAGATATGGTACGTCATGGCAATCGATCCATACCATGCTCGGACTCTTGTCCGAAAGCTTGAGCTCTTGCTCAATACGGCATGTGCTTAATGAATTATTTTCCAGCTTTGACTGGAACGTTTGAGATTCTATCAAAGCTGGAAGCAGAGCTGGACTTTATCAAACGAACACGTTCATTCAGCCTTAAAGTCGATATTCATAGAACCTCGGACAAGTCGGTGGTCACTATCAGTATTAAACTTATTGATCACTGAGACGTCTCTGAACATGTGCTTCCTGTTCGTCATGATGAAGTCGATATCATTTTTGGTCATAGCGTCGGGACTTTGCCACGTCCACTTTCTCTGGGGCTGTTTATTGAAAAATGAATTCATCAAGAAGAACCCCTCCCATTCGAGGAAGTTAACGAGTATTTGCCCCTATGATTCCTGCTTCCAAATCCATGGAATCCTAGTAACGATTTGCTGCAATTCTGTACTTCCACATTAGCATCGAAGTCACCCATAACAACGTTGTAATGGGTAATAGTGCTACAGTGGAGGGCCCTCGATATGTCATCAAACATATCCTCCATCTCGTCATCCGAGTGTGCCGAGGTCGCTGCGTAAACCTGCACAACCCTGAGCCTATACCTCTCGGTAAGCTTGACAATGACGTACGCTACTCTGCTCGACACACTGGATATTTCCACAACGTTGTTTTTTTTTTTTTTTTATGCGATAGGGGGCAAACGCGCAGACGGGTCACCTGATGGTAAGTGACTAACGCCGCCCATGGACACCCGCAACTCAAGAGTCACAAGTGCGTTGCCGGCCTTTTAGGTAGAGGTACGCTCTCTTCTTGAAGGTTTGAAGGTCGTATCGGTTCGGAAATACGGCAGGCGACAATTTGTTCCATAAGGTGGTTGTGCGAGGCAAAAAGCTTCTGGAGAAGCGCACAGTGGTGGAGTGCCAATCGTCCAGGTGATGGGGATGGATATCTTGTGGCGTAGGACGATGGCGGAAACCAGCGGCCGGTATAAGTCCGAACTATTCCTCTGAACACTCCCCATGATACAAGCGATAGAGGATGCAGAGTGAAGCTACATCTCTACGCAACGCCAAGGTGTCAAGTCGATCAGAAATATCTTGGCAGTCGATGATGCGAGTCGCTCTCCGTTGAATGCGGTCAAGAGGCAGAAGTTGGTACAAGGGTGCACCTGCATAGAGATGAGAACAATATTCCATGTGCGGCCGAACCTGCGCCTTATAAAGTTGCAGGCGGTGGGCCGGAGTAAAATACTGTCTCGATCTGTTTAGCACACTAAGCTTCTTCGAGGCTAATATGGCCTTACTCTCTAAGTGACCGTGAAACTGTACTTCACTTGATATATCGACGCCAAGGATTCCGATACTGGCTGATGCAGTTAGGGAAGTGCTCTCAAATTGAGGTGATACGACCAATGGCATCTTTTTAGCGGTGAACGCGCAAACCTGTGTCTTCGTGGGGTTAAATTGTACTAGGTTAAGTCGACCCCAATCTGAAACTTTTGATAAAGAAGTTTCGATTTCAGACACAAGTTTGGATCGGCTTTCGATGACGTTTACCCGAGAAATGTTAGCGCGACCGGTGTAAAGGGCATCACTCGTGCTATCGTCTGCATAGCAATGGATGCCGCTAATCTGCAGCATGTCGTTGATATGCAGAAGAAACAGCGTGGGTGATAGCACACAGCCTTGTGGGACACCAGAATTAACAGACTTGGAGTCGAAGCATGCACCGTCAACAACGACCTTGATGCTTCTGTCTGTAAGAAAACTGGTGAGCCAATTGCACAGTTTCTCGGGAAGCCCATAGGAAGGAAGCTTCGCAAGGAGCGCTTTGTGCCAGACCCGATCGAAGGCCTTCGCCACGTCCAAACTAACGGCCAACGCTTCCCCCTTGGTCTCGATCGCCTGTGCCCACCGGTGAGTCAAGTATACGAGAAGATCACCAGCTGAACGACCCTGACGGAAGCCGTATTGTCGATCATTGAGGAGCTGGTGGTCTTCTAAGTACCGGAGGAGCTGGCAGTTAACAATGGATTCCATTATCTTGGAGAACAAGGAGGTGATGGCTATGGGTCTGTAGTTGGACGGATCCGAGCGATCTCCTTTTTAGGGATTGGGTGCACTAGAGCTGTCTTCCATGAGTTCGGGACTACGCCAAGAGAGTAGGAAAGCCGATAAAGGTGCGTTAAAACCAGTGCTAACTCTGGAACACACGTCTTCAGCACGATAGGAGAGATTCTATCGGGCCCACTCGACTTATGAACGTCGAGGGAAAGAAGCGCTTTACGCACTGCCCTTTGTGTAAACCGGACTTCCGGCATGCGGGTCTCGCACTGCGGTATGGTCGGCGGTGCGTTTCCCCCGTCGTCCAGGGTCGAGTTGGACGCAAAGAGTTTGCCCAGAAGATCGGCTTTTTCTTTAGCGTCGTGGGCCAACGAATTATCTCCTATACGCAGAGGTGGAAGGGATGGCTTACAAAAGTTCCCCTGGACAGCTTTGGCAAGAGACCAGAATGCACGAGTTTCGGAGGGGAGACTCACTAGTCTCTCGCCAATTCTGCCGATGTGAGCCGACTTCGCCCCAGCAATTACTCTTTTGAGGGACCTGGAGGGAAAGTTAATTGCTGTTTCTTTAATGTGCTGGTCTTTACATCCCGTGCTGTCGCTGCATTAGCCCATGCTTGGTAAAATTCCTGCTTTGCAGGTTCGACCAAAGCAAGGCTGGGACTTGCCACCTGTGGGAATCAGGGAGAATGGAATGAAAAGTTCCATACCCTGAAGCACAACATCCGCGACAGAGTCAGCAACGACATTGGGATCATCCGGCGAGAAGCAAACCTGCCTCCATGGGTAGGATGCAAAGAATGTTCTCATTCCATCCCAGTCTGCTGACCTATAGTGCCATACGCGGCGAGTGCCTGCAACTCGCGGCCGCAGCGAGTGAACGAGTGGCACCATACTCCTAATCAGGCAATGGTCCGAAGAGCCAAGAGGGGCCTCAACGGATACTTTGTAGCCGTCAGGATGTGAGGTCAGCAGGAGATCCAACAGTGAAGGCACGTGGCTTTCTGCATCTGGGATTCGCGTAGGCGTTGCTACCAGCTGCGTCAAGCCATATGCCAAGGCGAAATCGTGAACAGATCTTCCCGCATGATCGGTTTTGCGCGAACCAAGCCATTCGGCGTGATGGCCGTTTCGGCATCACCGCTATGGGACCTGTAGAGGCATAGGTAGATGCGGGGATGGTCGTCGCAGTCTACACGTAGCCATAAGATGGAGAGGTCCCGACCTTCAAGATTGCCGAGGCGGCGAGAAGTGATATCATCTCTAACGTACACGCATACACCAGCCTTAGGAACAAAGGAGTGTTCCAGTCCGTACCCAGGGTAGCAGAGGTAGGATGTGTCCGCTAGAGATGATATCTGCGTCTCGGTTAAAAAGAGCAAGGCCGGCTTTGCTGTCTCAAGGTGGTGGTGGACAGTGTCGAAGTTCGAATGTAAGCCCCTGATATTACAAAAATCCACGGTAAACGTGACAGGGGGTGCCAAAGTATGCCTTCTCTTGCCCCGAGCAGATTTTGAGAGCGCAGTTGAGCCCCCCCCAGAGTACGAGGGTAGGCCTGGGCGTCCACGCTCAGGCATAATCCGTACTGAGGGTGGACGTCCAGGGGGGGATTCTCCAACGCTAGCACTGGTACCCCCCTAGGGTATCCTTTTCGTTAACAGCGCTATCATTAGGGGGGTGGGGGATTTTGGGCCTCCGGAGACCTCACTCATTTCGGGGAAATGCAACGCAAGCGTTACTTCACAACCGGTTTTCTGTGAGGCCGTTACCAGAAACCCAATGCCACCCTGGGATAAAAGTTAGGTGTACATTAGGTGGCCTAACTTGAGGGTTATTGTGTCCTCCCCCTTTCTTCGGTTTGAACCCTTTTTTTTTTTTTTTTTTTTAACGTGTGGAAATCCCCTCGGACCGTCACCCCGCCGGGGTTTGCGGCGGGGCGGTGTGTCGGAATCGAACCGACTAAAACCACACGGTGTGCCACTCTGCGCCTGAGACGGAAGGAATCCGGGAACTGCTGATATTAAGACATCCGGACCCCTCCCAGCGCTTGCCCGCACTGAAGCGGGCACCGTCTGCTGTTAAACTCTCTAATTAGGTGACGTACGGCACACGCGTACGTCACCCCCTCGCGGGTGGCCTCTAGAGCGGATGGAGGGGAAAACCCGTCCCGACCATCCGCGGCCACACTCAGGGCGGCATGAGGCGCTGATAGGCGCGCCTACGCCGCCCAGTTCGCCGGCGGCGGATTGGGTCCGAGTGGATATCGTCCTCCCGGGCCTTCTCCGCCGCCTCCTTCTGCGAGATGACATCTTCACAGAAGGTTGCGACCGCGGTAAAACTGCTATCGCTACCGGCCATGGAGCGTATGACGGCCGGTAGCGAGAGATCTCCTCCGATGACTGCAGTGAGGGCCCGGCGCTGCGACTCCCAAGCGGGGCAGATCGCCAGCGTGTGCTGGGCCGAGTCCTCACTGCAGTCGCAGTGGTGGCAGGCGGGACTCAGTTCCCTCCTGGCGACCGAGTGCAGGTACTTCCCGAAGCAACCATGCCCGGAAAGCACCTGCGTCAGTCGGAAGGAAAGGGTCCCGTGCTGCCGCCCTGCCCACTCGAGGATGACCGGCTGGAGAGCCTCCACGGCGGCAAAGCCAGCGCGCGGAGTCTCCAGCCGGAACGACCAACTAGCCATCGTGGCTCGACGGGCGGCTTCACGCCACTCGCGTACCTCTTCGGGCGGAGGGCGAAAGCCATACTCCGCCCGATATTCAGCCACCCGTCGATAAACTTCGGCGAGCACTTCCGCCTCCAAATCCCACGGGGGTGTTCCAGCCAAGGCGCACGCCGCCTCGGTGGACACCGTGCGGTATCCGCGTATGGCTCTGACCGCCAATACCCTTTGAGGCCGCCAGAGGCGCGCCTTATTCTGGGCGGTCAGAGCCGCCACCCACACCGGTGCCCCATACAGCGCCATCGACCGGACCACCCCCGTGTAGAGGTGTCGCGTTGCGACGCTGGCTCCACCCAAGTTGGGCAAAAGTCGCCCAAGGGCAGAGGCAGCGTCGACTAGCTTCGGACCAAGCTGTCGGAAGTGCTCGTCGAAGAGCCACCTACCGTCGAGTATCAGGCCCAGATACCTCATCTGGGCCCGAACCGGGACGAGGACCGAGTTGACCTCGATGGAGGCACCGGCGGGTGGACCACGACGGGGCCCATGGAACAAAAGGGCCTCCGTCTTGTCCAGGGCCACCCGTAAGCCCAGTGCCTCGATGCGCCCGACCACCAAAGAAACACCCCTGGTGGCCAGGCGCGCCGCCTCTTGGAAGTTCGCCCCCCGGGCTGTGACCAATGTGTCATCAGCGTAGCAAATTACGCCCAGCCCGGGGGGGAGGCGACCTCGTAGGACCCAGTCGTACCCCACGTTCCACAGGAGTGGTCCAAGAACAGACCCCTGCGGAACGTAACGGATCCGTAGAACAGCCGCCCCAACCTCCGATTCCCTAACGGGCGGCACATCGTCCTCTCTACCCCCGTCGTCTCCGACCGCGTAGGCCATCGACGGGGGTGTGTGCTCCGCCCGCTGCGGGAAAAGGCCCTCGACCACTTCCTGCAGGAAGCTGGGCTGGAGAGTCTCGGTAAGGGGGGGGCCCGACGTGCGGAGCTTCTGACGCACCGCACGGTATGGGCGACCCCAGGGGTCACGGTCGAGACTCTCCAGCATCTCCTTTCTCTTTGCGTCCTTGGCGCGGCAAATGGCCAGCTTCAGAGCTTTCCGCGCTTCGCGGTACTCCTCGTGAAGCTGGTCCTCCTCACCGTCTCCGCGGTGACGCCGCCGGCTGTGAGTGTAGGACCTCCGGGCACGAGTACAAGCCGCACGGAGGTCCGCCAACTCCTGGGACCACCAGTAGACCTCCTTCCTTGGAGGCCGACGACCCTGGATACGGGGCATGGCCGCATCGCAAATCTGCGTAATCGCATCGCGAAAGCGGCCAGCCCCCGCATCGACCTCCTCGGTCGGGGCCTGCGGAGACAGCCAAGAGTGAATAATGGCCGCCTCCTCTAGTAGGTCCCTGTCCAGCTTGGCAACAGCCCACCGCAGAAAACGGGAATTACGCCGCGCCGCGTGACCCCTACTGGGGCCCTGGGACCGGGAGAGCTCAAATCGGATATACAGGTGATCCGAGAGCGTCTCAACCTCTTCCAAGACACGCCAGTTCCTTACTCGTGCGGCAACAGCAGGGGTAGCGAACGAAAGGTCCACTATCGACCCACCCTGCTGTCGCACGCACGTGTTGGTGGAGTCTCTGTTTAGTAAACAGAGGCCCACCGAAGCCGCCCACTCCTCGACGGCCTCGCCCTTGGCGTCCGTCCCGGGGGACCCCCATGCAATGGATTTTGCGTTGAAGTCCCCCAGCACGAGGACGTGCCCAGACGCTAATCGCCGCATCGAGGTCTCCAAGCTGTTAAGGAAGACCTCGAAGTCGCTCAAACTCCGGTTGGGGGAGAAGTATACACCGTAAACGGTGATCCCCCCCCACTCGACGGCAACATATCCAGAGCCCTTGTCTCTAAGCGACAAGGGCGGGGAATGAGCCGCCGCGGAACCGACGACTGCCACGGAGCCGTCCCAGTCACCCATCCAGTTTGGACGGGGAGGAACGAAGTAGGGCTCCGCGACTACGGCAACACCGATCGACCACTGCGCCATGGTTTGCAGGAAGAGATCCTGCGCCGCGGCGCAGTGGTTTAGGTTCGTCTGGACAAGGAGGTTGGAGACGTGGTCCATTACTGGATCGTCTCTACAACCTCCATGGACGTCGACGTGGACAGACGGACAACGTCGGAGGCAGCCTGGGCCGCTAGGCTAGTCCCCGACGTCTGCCGAGAAGCGCGGGAAGGCTTGCAGCCCCCCTGCCCCATCTGGTGATTGGCGGGCTTATTGCCCGCCGCACACATAGGGCAGTGAGGGGCGGCAGAGCACTCTGCCGCCTTGTGCCCCGGTCGACCGCAGCGGAAACATAATCCGTTGCAGTCGAAGCAGCTGTCACATTTGATGCGGGTGTGTCCCGCAACCAGGCATTTGTAACACCTCATCGGTCTCGCCGCCAGAACTGTAACTCTGGCGCTAACGAAACCGATGAGGATCCTGCCGGCGTCGCCCAAAATTTTGGCCGACGCTACGGGACAGCTGATCCACACCGCACCAAGGCCTCCCGGACCGGGGCGGATGGTGCCGACTTTGATGTTTTCCGCGTTGCACTGCGTCCTTTCCTGGACTGCAACGCGGACATCATCAGTAGTGACGGAGTCGTCCAGGCCCGAAATGCGCAGCTCCGCGCACTTCGTGGGCCTGGAGACCTTCACACCATCCGTGGCTGCGAAGACTCCCCTCAGCTTCTCGGCGAAGGTGTCCGCCGTCTTTGCGCCATCGGCCCCAGGGAACTCGAGGACCCGAGCTCCCGTCTGGGCTAGGCGCAAGCGGACCCCTGCCGTCCCGAAATTGCCGGCGAGACAGTCCCGTGCCGTCTTAAAGACGGCCGCGTAGGACAGCCCGCCGGTAGACGCCTCTGGCGACACGGTGACTACAACAGCCGCGGTTTTAGGCGGCTGCAGCTTCCGCGGCTTTTTTCTGGCCACCGCCACCGACGACGACTGCGGGCCAGAGGCCGCCTTTTCGGCAGCCTTCTTGGCCCGCTGTCGGGACTTTTTCGACTTTGGCCCCCCTACTACCTGCCAACCCTCAGGGCAGATGTGGAGGGGGCAGGCAGAGGTGTTGGAGTGGGGGGCGGAGGCAGCTCCGCTCCAGCCGTAGCCACCGTCTTGGACCCCGTCTTTGCGTCCCGCGCAGCAGTCCCGGCTGGAGCTTTCGCCCCCCGCCGCGTCTTGCGAGCGGCGGCAGAACCCGGGACCGACGTCGCCGCCGCGTAGGACACTCGACCCTCCACCACGGGAAATGTGGTCGGTGCCGACGCGGCCTGCGGCCTCGGCGCCGCAAGCGGCGGCCGAACAACAGGGGCCGGAGGCAGCCTCGCCTCCAGACCCGCAATCCGCCCGTCCACCAGATTTCCAATCGCCTGCAGCATGTACTGCAGCATCTGCTGCAGGACGTCTTCGGAAACTCCGGTGACAGTAGGGGCCGGCTGAGACGACGCAGACGCGGCCGGCCGGGACGCAGACGGGGGGGCCGGCCGCGACGTAGACGGGGCCGGCTGGGATGCAGACGGGGCCGGCCGTGACGCAGACGGGGCTGGCCGCGACGTAGACGGGGCCGGCTGGGACGCTGACGGGGCCGGCTCGGAAGCAGACGGGGCCGGTCGGGACGCAGACGGGGCCGGCCGGGACGCAGACGGGGCCGGCCGGGACGCAGACGGGGCCGGCTGGGACGTAGACGGAGCCGGGTTCTCTCGCTCAGGGCGCTCCGCCCGGAATTGGGCGAACTGGGCGCTCAGCTCAGCCACCTGCCCCGTCAGGTGATCGTTGGCCGACTGGAGGCGAGACACGTCCCCGATTAGGGTCTCTATGACCCCCGCCACTGCGGAAGAGGAGTCCTTAAGGGCCCTGACAAAGGGACCCTTAAGGTTTACGGACTTGGTGGCCACCTTGTTTATGATGGCCACTGCCGCGTGCGCCCTCTCCTGCAAAGAGGCCGGTGATTGGGGCACTGAATCCCCCTCCACCGGCTCCCCGATTGTTAGCAGGAGACCAGCGATCTCCTCTTCCGCCTGCAGTTCGCCGTCGGCTCTGGCCCGCCTATAGGATTCCGCCTTGCTAAAGACGGAACCTGACGGGGCTGACACCGGGGTACGCGAGCGCCCCCTATGGCTGCTTGCAACCTTAGGAGGCAACATCTCCTGAGCGACGTCACTCTCGCAACCTTGGGGGCGTCCGCGCTTACGGCCGTCTGCCTCGGTGTCCATCGGTTCCGGTGCGTCCGGCGTCGCACCGGAACTACCACCCGCAACATTAGCGACGGACTTGGAACGCGTGCGTTCCGATTGTCTTCGGCTCCCAGCAGTCAGATTGACTTCTGGGAGCCCCACTGGTATAGTTGTTCCAGCCGCAGCGCCATCCTCGGTGGATGAGTGGACGTCCGCCGCCTTTTGGAACTGTCCTTTGCTGTTCCGCGGCAGGCGCGACATCGACCCACTTCTTGTTTGCGCGTCCTTCGCGATATTTCGGTTGCCGGATTTACCGCTCGGCAACGGGCGTGCTAGACATTGATTGCCCCCCCCAGAATACGATTGGGGGCTGCCGGAGCCGACTGGCTCCGGGAGGGATTCCCCAGACGCGTCGCGTCTAGGACCCTCCTGGGTAGGTTTATTCGTAATTTTACCCATGTCATATTTTGTGAGTTTAATGTCCTCCGACAAAAGGACGCCCTTGGCACTGGACTCCCTCCAGCGATTCAGCTCATTGCCAGGCGTCAGAACGTGAGCTTGGGGTTTTTTTATAGAGGTTTACGTCCTCGTAGCTTCGAAGAGCCACCGGTCCTGTCCGTTCAGGATTACGGCTGGGCCGGACGGGGTCTGCACCAGACCAGATCCGTCCGCCCCCTGTCCCTCTCGGAACTACTGGCACTCAAATACGCCCTCTGCTAGAGCAGAGGGATGTTTAGAGTGCCCCGCGCGGCAATCTGTAGCCAGACTCCGTCTGGTATCCTGTTTTGTCTGGAGTCTCCCCCTGGGCCAATCCGGCATGAGTGGCTCTGCCGGCACAGCCCCAGAGATCATTGACCCGCGCAAGCCCCCCCACGACGACAACGTAAGGATACAGTTGGGGGGGTTCGGTTTGAACCCTAGGATATGCCACCTAATCTTCCCAAGGTCAACCTCAAGCTGCGCCAGATGCTAGTTTAGCCGTAACGTGCGCCCGTTATACGTAGCCAGTCAGCGGGTTTGGTCAGTGGGTTTTGGTGGCCTTTTGTACCCCGGAGATTCTTCGCACCATGACCAGGAAATAGCCTGGGAACTGGGGGCCGTGGCTTATGTTGCGTCTGGATCGGTCGGTCGCCGGAGCCTCATTCGTCGTTCAGCAGGATGCACCACGTGCAGGTGAGGTTGGCTTGGGGCAAAAGGTGGTGGTTCACCCCTCACACCGTTCTGCCTACTCATGAATTGCAATGTAACCTCCAGCCAGTCGTCTAAGGCTACGAAGCAAGGCTCCTGGACATTAGTCCAGAACAATAAAAAGAAGAAGCAGAAGAAACAGAGTTCCCAAAAGCAGTCAGTAGGCCAGGTCCATGCTAAAGCCCCAAGCTTCGTCCCCCAAAAAAGGGTAAGAGTGGGTCTGGGTCCAAGAGTGCCCAAAATACTACGGCTCCCGTGCACTATGGCAGCTCACCGGCACAAGTTCCTGCCAGTACCTGCCATGGATTTCCACTAGGTATGGCTATTCATTTCCTCCAAGGGAACATCAACCACCGTGCCAGGGCTCAGGATCTCTTACTCCAGACTATTGCACAGTGGTCGATCAATGTGGCGGTCGTGGCGGAGCCATATAACATCCCCCCTAGGGGTAACTGGGTTGGGGACATTGACGGCCTGGTGGCTATAATCGGTGGAGTTCCTGAGAACGTATCCAGGGAAAATGGTTGGGTGGCCGCCCTCCTGGACGACATCTACGTTGTCGGGGTGTACTTTTCACCCAATAGGAGCTTTATCGAATTTGACGACAACTCGACAAGCTTTGGTGTTAGGGGACTTCAATGCGAAGTCCGCGGCTTGGGGCTCCCGCATCACAGATCGTCGGGGCAACATTCTGGAGGAGTGGACACAGACCACAGGCCTCTCTGTCCTAAACCGGGGTTCGGTCGGCACGTGCGTGCGACGGCTGGGGGAGTCCATTGTGGACATAACGTTCGCAACCCCTGCCCTAGCACTCCGAGTACAAGGTTGGATGGTGTAGGAAGGTGTGGAGACATTATCAGATCACCGCTACATCCGGTTCGATGTCTCCAGGTGGCCAAACGTTTTGAGAAGATTGTTGCTAACCGCCTCGTCGGCCACTTATCCACGTTCGGGCCGGACCTGGACGAACATCATTTCGGGTTTCGGCGTGGGCGCTCTCCCGGGGGGGGGCGTTGCTCGCAGTTTCGTTGGATATCTCCAACGCGTTCAATACCCTGCCTTGGTCATGTATCATGGAGGCGTTAAGATACCACCAGGTGCATTCCTACCTCCGCCACGTGGTCGGGGCATACTTATCAGGGCGTTGCGTCACCTACGCGAGGAAGGACGCGGTGTTCCACAGGGGTCGGTGCTAGGACCACACCTGTGGAACATCGGATATGACTGGGTGTTGAGGGCGGCTCTCCTCCCAGGCGTGAACCTCACATGTTACGCGGACGACACGTTGGTCACGGCCTGGGGGCGACATATGGTGAGGCAGCGTTGCTTGCTGCGGCTGCAGTCTCTCAAATCGTGGAACGAATCCAGCGGCTGGGCCTACGGGTCGCCCTTGAAATGTCCGAGGCCATTGTGTTTCATGGGCCTCGAAACCCGCGGCCGCTGGACTTCCACATCGTCGTCAGCGGGGTGCGGATGGCTGTCAAGGATACTATCAAATACCTGGGTTTGATCCTTGACAGTCGATGGGATTTCCGCCCACATTTCAGCCAGCTGTCGACGAAGCTAATGAGTACTGCGGCCGCTTTGTCTTCGCTGCTTCCAAATCTTAGGGGGCGAGCGTGGCATGTCGGCGCTTATACGTGGGGGTCGTGCGGTCCATGGCCCTTTACGGGGCTCCAGTAAGCGAAAGCTCTCGCGTCGCTACATCAGTGGCGTGCAGAGGCGCGAGAGCGAGGACATCAACCGACGCCTAGAGAGTACGAGAGGCGTCGGTCCGAAGTGAGGGGGGTCCTTGTGGCAGAATGGCGGGTGCGACTGCGCCCGTCATATGGCCTCAACACCATCGAGGCCATCCGGCGAGCATTCAGTGATTGGGTCGACAGGGAGGCACGGCTCCCTGTCATATAGGGTAACGCAGGTGCTTACCGGTCACGGATGTTTTGGGAAGTACCTGCGGGACATTCGCAGGGAGCCGGATGCCTGGTGCCACCACTGCGTCAATTGCGAGGTAGACATGGCGTGGCATACGGTACAAGAGTGTACTACTTGGGAAGAGCCGCGCCATGCCTTAGTAACAGAGATAGGGACTGACCTCTCGCTCACAGCGCTTGTGCGCGCCATGGTCGGGAGCGAGAGGTCATGGGATGCAGTGGTCACCTTCTGTGAAACTGTTATGTCACAGAAGGAGGCTGCGGCAAAGGAAGAGGGAAAACACGACTACCCTCTCCATCCGCAGACGACGCACCGGACGTCGGAGGAGGGCCGACAATGCCCAATTCCGGCCTCCGTAAATGGACCCTCAGGGAGTGATGGTTCAAAACGAGATGGAGTCCGTTCCGGACGGTCACCTGCTTTCCGCGGAAGAATGTCGTGTTCCCGCGGCCCTCGGCAGCAGGTGCGAGGAAGGAACACCGTGGTGGTTTTAGCCGGTCAAATCCGGCACACCCCTCCACTGATGCCCCCGGCGGAGGACAGTCCATGAGGATTTCCCCACGTAACGTTAAAAAAAAACTTGAGGGAACACTGTCTGGTTTTAGTCGGTTCGAGTCCGACATACCACCTTACCATTAGCCCGGGTAAGGTGAAGACTTGTGGGGGTTTCCACACAAAAAAAAAACAAAAAGTAAGACCAACAGGCCAAGTTTTAAAAAATATGCTTTAATTCTTCCGTTTTTATAATTTAAAAATATTCGTCAAAAAGATTTCATTCTTTGTATTTTATAAGCCAAGACAGCTGCACGTGTTAGTAAGGATGAAAGGGTATAAATATAAATATTTTACTATAAATATGAATTATTCCATAAATATAATAATATTCGTTTTATTTAAACCATCAATGAAGGGAAGTTAGAGGCAAGAAGAGGAATAGGAAGGCCGAGAAGGGCATTCATAGACCAAGTAAAGGAGAAAGCAGGTGTCGGGTAGGTGCACTAAAAAGCATGAAAATAGATATGCTAAGAAAAAAGTTGTACAAATGATAAATAGTAGAATAACCATAATATATATTGATATCAGATACAAAAATACATAAATAATAAATATATAACATAATATATATAAATAAAATAATATATAATTATGTATAAAGATATACACAGTCATATGGTACTAACGTTCTGATGACTCTGCCAGCTTACGGACGAGAAGAGCACGAACCCTAGTTTTGAAAGATAGGCGACTTGGCGCCATCCTGATTTCCTGCGGCAGGTCGTTCCAGAGGAGGACGGACAATGAAAAAGGAATTGACTCCAGCAGAAGAATGACTGGGGCATAATAAAAGAAGATTATTTGAAGAACGGAGGTTTCTGCTATGATTAGAGTAAAGATACTGGAAAATAGTGGTAAGATATGAGGGAGAAGTAAGTGAATTAAGAATTGAGTACATTCAGGTCGTAATAGCACACATCACCATAATCCATAATGGGGATGATCAAGGTTTGAACCAACATGGTTTTAGTCTTATGGGGGAGAAAGTTCTTGAGCCGGTATAATGCCCTCAGTGACCCTGTGACGCGTTGGCTGACACTTGTAACCTGGGTGTGCCAGTTAAGGTTGGTATCGATGAACAGGCCTAGATCCTTGATAGAGGAACTAAACGGGATGATTGATCCGTTAAAAGTTACAGGTGGCAGTCTGTCTTGATCTAGCCTCCGAATCATCCTTGACATCACTTGGGACTAGGAGATCGGTATTGAAGTCACCCATGATGATATGGTGAGTATGCTCGGACCCTAAAGATTCCAGTGCCGATTCGAGACTGGAGAAGTAGTCAACAGAAGGGGGGCAATAGACAACACCCAGAACTGCCTTAGAGCCCTTGATACAAACCTCGAGGAAAAGGTATTCCGCTGAAGCCGTAGAAGTGGGGGAGGAAGAAGTTAAGAGTGTGTGAAAAACAGCTGCGGAGATAAATAGCGACTCCCCCTTCCTCTTCTGTCGAGTCTGTCATTGCGTATGAGAATAAAACCAGGCGGGGGGTAAGAGGTAGACAGTAAGTGAGGTTTGAACCAAGACTCCGAAACCAGGATAGCATGTACATCGGTGTCTGAAAAAGTTTCGAGTAGATCACTATAGTGGCTGGGTATGCTTTGTGCGTTGATGTGACAAACGTTCAGCCAGCTTACAGGTTGATTGTTGAAATTCTGTCGCATAAAATCGCCTACAGTATCAGTTGAAGAGCAAAAACTGTCATTACTTGATATACTTGTAGATTCATTGGCTGAATGGAAGGATTCATCATCAGAAGACATGACGCAGCGTATATACAAAATAAGAATTTAAATATAGTATGCAATAAACTAATATGAATAATATATATACATATATAAAATTTTATAATCACACAAAATAAAAATAGTATTCTGTTTGGAACAGAAATACATCTTCTGCGGAAACTGTCTAACTATCACGGTTCATGTGATACAGCCTGGTGACAGCCGGACAGGCAGATAGACAGACAGCGGAGTCTCAGTAATAGGTTCGTATAGTAGTAGTCTCGGTAGTAGGGTCCCGTTTTACCCTATGGGTACGGAACCCTAAAAACAGAACTGTCTCCGTTTACCAATAATCATCTACTTTATGACTCCCTGACATATAGATTAAAAGCCTAACCCATTTCCAGATGATTTTATTAGGTAGCATTAAGCGGCTATCGAAATAAGAAGAGTAATAATTTCTTTTTAACCAAGGTAACAGTAAGCGCCTATCAAAATTATAAGAGCATATGTTTTATTTTATTTATTTATTTATTCAAGGAGTTAAGCAGTGTAATTGCTTGACTAGTAGGCGCATATTGTGCTGTCCACGTTCGTACCTGTGGCGCAACGAGCGCAGTCGTGTGTAGTGGTTTGGGGCTGACGACGAACAACGAGTCAATGTATTTTATCATTTAAAAATTAATTTTATTATTTAAAAGTAAATAGTAATGTACTAATATAGCACTTTTACATCGCTATAAAAGGGTGTTTAGGCCTACCATACCTGATATAAAGAGAGAAGGATACAAATGAGGATATAAACTATATATCTTTTTATATAAAAATCGTGCAAATTTTCTATGAACGCATTCTATCATAGTACTATTCTTAACTTCATGTGGGTCCCAGATTATGGATTTATATTCCAATTCCATACTGCGCACATACGCAGGGAACACAGCACTAGAACAGTGCTCCTGTTGTCCTGAAATTGTCTAGATTGTCTTATGATAAAGCCAAGTGATAAAGGCTTCGGATGCAACTGTTCGTAATGTGTAAATATATTCATTCGTAATGTGTAAGTGTATTTCTTAAAATGGTTATGTTCCTAATAGAATTCCTGGAATTCATTGAAAGAACTATTTTCAAATGATGAATTAATAGTAAACATTAGGTAAAAAAACATACAACTTATCTTCGAAATGTTGAATTGTATTGGAATGCTAATAGTAACAAGTTAAAGACATTTATGCTTTATCTAATCGACTAATTAAATTAACCTCAAAAAATCAAAACGACATAAATATTAACACTATTCCGATCCTCGAACAGCTTTTGAAGGAAACCGATATTATTAATAAGAATACATGATCGTATCTTTAAGCAATAGAGTTCAACGCAAATGTGACCATTTCTAAAGTTTGTATTAATCTGAAAGGCCTCATCTACAGTAATACTCAATTTCTTGCCCTACATGCCCATATTTTGGGCAAAGCCTTCAACCTACCTTAAAGAACGGTTCGAGAACCTAAATAACAAACATACAATGCAAGGTTCCTGAAAGCATCGAACAATCAACACCTGAAAAGTTCACCTGAATGTCCATGTCACGATAATTCCTATTTCACTTCCTCATAATACTGTATACTTATGTAGGTACGTCCTAGAACGTACAAACATTTATTTAGTACAGGTATGTACTTAATCTGGCCATAAATACTGATACAATAAAACAAAACAAAATATTATATTTGAATTTTGAATCTGCCACTCTTACTACTACTCTCTCTTCATTGTTTTCTTAAATTCGCGCCAATCCAAGTTTAAAATGTATGTGATATAGAAGTTAAGAAGGGTGATAAAGGGAACCGAATTGCCGTGATAGCATTACACAAAGTAGGCATGGAGCCATACGACTCTCTTCTTTCCGCACCCTGCATCCCCCATCCCTCATCACCCTCGAAGGCGGGCAGCGCACTTGCGACTCTTGAGATGCGGGTGTCCATGGACGGCGGTTGTCACTTACCATCAGGTGACCCGTCTGTTCGTCTGTCCCCCTATAGTATAAAAAAAAACGCGAAAAATAAAACGGATCAAATACGCGATAAAGATTCTACATCAGGAAATGAATATAGCACCTAGAAGCATGTCGTGTTTTAAAAGATAACTTAGGACTTGCAACCTATAAGATACGCACTGATCATTATTTAAATGATAATTTAAAAATGAGTATGGTGGTAAAATCTTAACAATCACAACAACCTAACACAATCTTTTAACAACAAGAAACAACAGTATGATCAAGTTTATGCTCAAAGCTTTATAAGAGCTTACGAATTAGTTAGAATAGTACAACGTGGGCATTATCCGACTTCAGTAATGGTTTGGTGGGGTGTTAGCTATCAAGGAGTGACAACATCCGCACACGTGTATCAAGATACGATTCTTGAGAAAGTGGTTAAGCCTCTTAACAATAACATGTTCAATAACCAAGAATGGTCCTTTCAGTTAGACTCAGCACCGAGTCATAAAGCTCGATACTCCCAAGCGTGGTTGGAAACGAACGTTTCTGATTCCAACAGAGCTGAAGGCTAACTATCGTCTAGTCCCGGTCTTAATCTGCTGAATTATGATTTATGGTCAGAGTATGGCCTGTTCTAATCGCCATGATAATTTGGAGTCTCTAAAACAATCCATAAGATTAGCAGTGAAAAATGTTCCCACGGAGAGAGTGCATGTTTCTATTGATAACTGTCCCCAACGTTTAAAGGATTGTATTAAAGTCAATTAAGATCATTTTGAATGAACTTCATATATTTTGAATATATTAATGTATAAACTAACAAACAGTGTGTGCTCCTGTTAATTACCCATCCTAAGATTGGCTGTAAGAAGCACCGCCGATTTTAGCCACCTATCACTAATTGTTTTTCCGTTTAAATATTGTTAACTGTTAAGAGTATTGTACTAACATATATTTATGTTGAAATCAAATATTACCTTAATCTACATAATTATACTTAGCTTTAACCTTCTTATAAATGGGAAAAGTAAACGCCTGTCATAATTATAATCATAAAAAGTTTATGTTATGTTATAATAAGGTTTGGCTTTTCCCACTAATAACTTAACTATCTACCTATTCTACACTTTTTGTTTTTGTGTGATCATGATCAGTAGTCACTTGATCACACTATGATATTTGAACTTTAAGCTTCCCAGGCAATTAATCTTATCAATTGAATGTGTCCTCAGTTATTTGAGGCTTGTCTCTTATTTCCAAAGCAATTTAATACATCCGCTACATTATAACCTGTTTGTTAAAAAGAAAGAAAGAAAGAAAGAAAGAGAGCAAGAGAAAAGGAAAGAAATAGAGAAAGAGAGAAAGAAAGAAAGAAGATATATTTATTTTGTACTCATTTCTGTTACGATCCAAGTCAATTCAATTCGTAAGATGGGGCATCTGTTTTTTTATCTTTATCCACCTACTACTTACTTAACGTGGGTAATTGCTGTCGTTCCTGATTTACTAGCCTACCTGTTAAAATTGTAAGTAATTCCTTCAACGTCACACCCACTTATCAGCATCATATACATATACATTGTATATACAACTAAATGTTAAGATCACCGGTCTCAAAATCATAGCCGGCATTTCATATAGACACTCGCATTCGCTACTGGCATTTACTTATCTCAACAGACACATTCGTATATCGGAACAGATAAGGTGCCATTGAGCAATTAAATTATTGCGACAGTTAAATAGGTAACAAAAACGCTATTGGAATATAGTAGGTAGTAACTTTTATTATGGAGTAAGTAAGCAAATTTAAATATGCGACATCGTAGTGGGTAAGTGCAGCCAAAACAGTATAGCCCAAGATACCGAATTCAACTGCAAGATAAACAAAAGATTAATGGTGTTCATAGGCAGGTCACCGGGGCCGCGGCCTCAAAGTGTTTGGAAATTCTATTTATTATAATGGCCAGAAGTTGACCGCGCGCATTCCGTCCATACGGCGACGCCGCTGAGTCGCGCCGTACTCTATACCCACACGGAGGCTCCTGCCTACAGCGAGCCTCGGCCGGTACCCGCGCCACTATCTTGCCGCATTCCACCGATCCGAAGTCGCGGCGCGCCCCGCGCGTGCCTTCGCCTGTGCCTTCGCCGCCGACCCACGCGACCGCTTTGCTTCACTCAGTCGTATTAGCGCGCCCATGGACTCTGTGCGCCTCAACGCTGGTCGTTCCGCTATTATACGACATCGCGCAACATCTGAGTGAAGTGCAGTGCCAATGGATGCGGTTTACCAAGGAATATAGTGTCTTTATATGCAGTTGCTTTGGATTTATCTATTCATGGTAAGTGAGGTTTAGTTAGTTAGATGGCGCCATGGACAGCCGCTGTGGATGCGCGCGCTTTCACGATGCGGCCACTTTCATTTCATACGCATAGCTCGAATTCCGCGCGCCTGCGCCGACCGCGCCGCGGCCGCTGACCCTGCGCTCGCGCGCCCTTCCTCGACACCACCACACCACCAATAACTATTGACGCTCAATGTGTCAAGATGTCAACATAGATCACTTGCATTTATATTATACATGTATTGTTATTATATACAATCTAATAAGCTTACACGACAATAGAACATTAAGAGTTTTTGACACTATACGGAATTTTGAAATAGATTAAACCATTTTTTTAATAGATTATTAGTATCGAAAGTTGCATATTTAAAAATCGTGTCACTTGAGCCTTAGGTTAGAATGGTGTGTAGGTAGGTATAATAGGTACTTTAGGCCTGGAAAGTAATATTATCTTTTAGGAGATAATTTATTAAAAATGTAAATATATACCCAATTAAGTTTTATGCTTATAACTTTTCACCCCATTGGCTTATATACTAAAGAATTAAATATTTGTGTAGAGTTCGTTTAGAACGATCAAACAGTATATCTTTTGTCGGGATCCATGCTTAAATCTGGATATTGGATAAAAACGAATAACTATAACTACTACTTGTTACTTCGATAAACGTTGAGTAGGTATTCTGTAAATATATAGGTACCTGCTATAGCTTTGCAGTTAATAAATATAAAAAAATAATTTACGAACATAATTGAGATAACTTTAGAATTAGGATTTGATGTAGACTTAATGCATTTTGCTACAATATCTATTTAAAACTTAAAGGACCAAACCAACTACTGACTCAACTAACCATAAGCTTCAACAAAATATTTAGATACCTACATCATTTATAATATTTATTCATTGACGTCACTATAATGCTGGGTGCTTTTTAATGACATGTCATTTCTAGTATAAAAACCACAACAATGTGATATGTTGTATGCCTACATAATTATTATGTAATTTAGTACCTTCCTATGTTTATTGTTTATTGTCAATTTACTGATAAAGTTATCAAAATAGGCAAACGAGGGACTATTTAAGATATATACCTACTAATTAGCTCTAAGTGAATAACTATAAATCGTTTCAAACATTCAAACCGAAAAAAAAGGTGGTAAAATGGGAGTATTATATATAGGATAACTTATAAACAAGGTTAATAATAGTTTTAACCTCTTGACATGAGGTTTCGTCGAGGCTTAATAGCCATAAATAATTGAAAACCTCGACAAAACTAGTTAAAGTTTGAATTTTTCTTACAGACAGAAGCATCAAGGTCGTTGTTGACGGTGCATGCTCCGATTCCAAGTCTGTCCAGGCTGCGTTCAATCACCCACACTGTTTCTTCTGCAAATCAATGATATGCTGCAAATTAGCAGCGTCCATTGCTGTGCGGACGAAAAGTTTCAGATTGGGGTCGACTTAACCTAGTCCACTTTAACCCCACTTAAACACAGGTTTGCGCGTTCACCGCTAATAAGATGCCATTGGTCGTATCGCCTCGCTTTGAGAGCGCACTTCCCTAACTGCATCAGCCAGCATTGAAATTCTTGGCGTCGATATAGCAAGCGAAGTCCAGTTTCACGGTCACGTAGGTGTTACCAACTTCTCCCTCTTGACCGCATTCAAAGGAGATCGACTCGTATCATCGATTGATATTTGTGATAGGCCTGACACCTTGGCGTTGCGTGGAGATGTAGCTTTACTCTTCATTCTCTATCGCTTGTATCATGGGAGTGTTAAGGGGAATTGTTCAGACTTATACCGGCCGCAGGTTTAGGCCACCGTCCTACGCGATTTAATAGCCATCCCCATCACCTGGATGATTGGCACTCTACCACTTTGCACTTCTCCAGAATATTTTTGCCTGGTACAACCAATCTGTGGAACAAATAGTCGCCTGCCGTATTTACGGACCGATACGACCATCAAACCTTCAAGAAAAGAGCGTATTCCTACCTAAAAGGCCGAGTTGCGGGTGTCCATGGGCGGCGGTAGTCACTTACCATCAGGCGACCCGTCTGCTCGTTTACCCCTCATCGCATAGAAAAAAAATGCTTAGATTGAGTCTACAAGATAATTCTTGTAGACTCAATCTAAGCATTTTGTTTCACAAAAATGTACAAAAGTAAATTGTTATAGTCAATAAAAATCTAAACGAGCTATCTGATGACTAAGAATCTTTGATTCTGGCAATAAATTCCGAATATCGTCGGATTAGCTTATTGACCCAGAATTCAAACGTAAAAGTAAGTAGTAAAACCCATAAATAGTTATTAATAATCTCACTAACTAAACTGTCCATAACATGCTTTAAAATGCAGGTCTTATATAAATGAAACTTGTACCTTGTACTATTCATAGAGATCATGAAATGAACTTAATCTTATTATTACACTCCCACGTCAGCATAAATTCAAAAGAAATCATCTAAAAAAGAAAGACATCTATCGAATATTAACATGTAATACTAAAGGTAATGTTGTTCCAAATCTTAATCTTATCGTAAACATTATGGGGCACGCTGCTGTAGCGGCGATAAGGCCCGTCCTAAGAGAGGCTTCTGGCTGGAGAAAGGACATGGAGTCCTCACCTTCCGGGTGACGCAGGTGCTTTCCGGACACGGTTGCTTCGGCGGGCGACGAAACTTTGGGGAGCTCGTCGCCCGACCAGATACAGGCCCGAGAGGCAGCGCGCAGTGTTCCGTGTGTCTCTCAGAGGACTGGCCGAAGGGTGATGCGACCCGTCTTGGGTAAGACGGGTCAGTGCCGGTCGGAGGCAGCGGAAGAATGCAACGGCGATTCTTGCTCCCCCGATATAGTCCCTCCCCCCCCTCATCCCATGGGAGAAGGACATCCATGAAGATCATCCACCCCATCAACAAAAAAATCTTAGACATTATGGATAAAGTTGCATTAGAGTAAGTAATTTACTTCACTGGATGGTTAATGACCTAAATCATTCTTCCACGAGTGTGATTGATAAAGTTGGTGAATCATTAGTGAGTAATAAACGACTATATGGTGACCGCATTCCTTTGATAGCAGAACGAGTATGTTGGTATACAAAAGTAAATTTAACGAATGACAATGCATAACTAACTAAATTTTTATGGCACGTTCTTCACCTCGCCTTAAATAAACGAAGTATAAACAACATACCTAATAGGTTTCAGTTCGCAGCTTTACAAGCGTGATAGTTAATTTTTTAAATGGTATCCTTTGAAAATGGATATTTCTTTCTGGAATAAAGTGACCCTATGCCCGTTAGCGTAGGTAGGGTAGGTAGGTACCTACACTGATTTTATTAGTGATTATTATTAAATTATTTAGACATGGCGATGACGTATATATACCTTACTTATGGACGTACTTATGACTAACAATAACAATAACACTTTCATAGAGCGAAATAGATAGATGAATTGAGTATAGGTATGAGACTACAAAGTATCACTTGTTTTCTACTTAGCAAAATTGTGAGATCCCCCATCGAGATATACTAAATACGTAAAATACTACATTCTATTCTATACCGATATTTACTTATTGAAATTTCAAATATTAATTAATGCAAGTGGACGAAACAGGTTACCTAAGTACCTAACAGTCTACAAACAGTCTACTTACCTACTACTCTATATATCTACAGAAAAAACCGCTTAATAACACGTTTATTACGATTTCCCGCATATTTTACGCCATGCAACATAAAGCATATCTCTATACATTTTATCACGATCACCCAAAACTATCGTCATCCTCTGTATTTAGCCATCAGTAAGTACATAAAGGAAGAAGTGTTAGAAGAATGATAAACCGCGATATTGTACGGTTTTCCTGGAACTTCTTCTATTGATGATAATGTTACAACCAAAATACTTATTTTTTTCAATTGAAAATCTTATGAAAGATGAGACAAAAAAAAACCTAATAGACGAGAATAGATATGAACGGAACCGAGTTTGTCAAATATCGAGGCATTATTATGTAAACGTGTACACAGCACCAGCATCCAAAATACATTTACATACGAATTAGCTTCCTTTCATTACAGATATAAAACATTAATCTCCCATCTTTTAATCGAATTACTGATAGCAATATTTTGCTTCCTACTTTAGTGTTCCTGCATAACTCGAGTCGCAACATAAGCGCTTGTTTTTAACACAACCCATTGTGTCGATTTGTTTGACAATACAGGTATAGGTAGGTGCAATATTATTACGCATTCAGTCTCAACAGAAGTATATTTAGTGACAGCAGCCACTTATATTGTCCGTGACTGTAATACAATAAAATAATAAATTCTTTATTGTAACAAGATTAAACACATATATTCTGTTACGTTGGCATCAGAGGCGCTCTCTAAACTGTACCTAAATATATTATGTAACAAATGCACTATTGTGCTGGAAACTAGAATAAACTGTTATGATATTTTTTCTTATTCCCTTATTCTTATTCTTATTTTCTACGAGGACCATCCTATGCAAATAAGATACATACTTAATGTGATACTGCGAATTACGAATAACTAGTAATCGTCATTGCGTAAACAATGCGGATACCCACATGATTGTGCCCTGTACGAGCAGTCCATATGGGCCACCGCCTGCTCAGCAAAGATAGGAGGTATCTACCGCGGCTTCACAGAAGGGGAATTCGTATTTGTATTATCTCCGTTTATTTACCACATTTTAAGAAGTATAAAGAATGTGATTGAGTTATAGAATTACTTCAAGTTTATAGTAGTAGTCAAATTGAAGTCCTTCGCTTCTCGTTAAAAAGAACGACGAAGTAGACTATAAGAGTACCTTTTTTAAACGGCACCCTAAAATATGTTAATAATAATCGCATCGTAGTCAATATAATAGATATGTAAACAAATATAAGACCAGACATGTAATAATATAATATGTATATGTTACCATAAAATTGTGAACTCTGTCACTTTATAATCTAACTTCGTTATATTACAATCTAACTTAACCTAACCTACTGTTATTTTATAAGCTCACGCGTTATATTGTAAACTGACGGAGTTCACAATTTTACGGTAACATATATACCTTATAATGGAATGCATTGGCGAGAGTACCAGTGCAGGTCGATCAAGCCTCAACCGGAAACCCGGAACACAAGGTATTTAATTGTCCGTCTGGTAGCCGCGCCGGAAGAGGCCCAAAGTATAATGGTATGCATCGAGCTCAAATCTGTTTATCCGAGTGACGCGATGTTTCGATCAAACTGTGTGTAATCTAGAATCTTGCCTAAACGCTTTATGGTATGTTTTCGGTTACGGCAGTGTCACATACTTATAAAGAACTCGTTAAATTTTTTAAATTATTTTAAGGCTTATTCACTTCGCTTAGTCTTTGTGTGGCTAGCTACGGTACAGCTATAAGATAATTAGTTACTTTGGCTACGGGTTCTTTATGGTGATGTAGGTAAAAGCCATATCTCACTTAGTCATAATTTGATGGTAATATGTAGTAAAGACAGTGTAATGTAGGAAAGACCAAGTCTTAGGTACTCCTAATAGTATATTGGAAACTGGACGGCATAACAAGCGAGGAATCTGATTGAGAGTCGAAATATGAGCATAATACAAACATTGCTTGAACGTGATGTTCAAGGCACATATAACCAATTCCTTAACATATATTAAACAAAAAACAAACAGCTATTTTGGATACCTCCTTAGCTGTATTATCAAAATTCTTGAATTATCTGCCCTACAAATTTGTGAGTGTCAAAATTGGTGGCGAGATGTCGAAAAGTGGAGGCAGCGACGGCCTTAGGTATGCGAGGACGCAAGATGCGGCTGGCGTAGGAGGAGGGGCGCTCGGCATCTGAAGGTCGTCCGCATTCCTCGCGTCGCCGTCCGCTGCTACCGCGCTTACGTAGCGCCCCCCCTCTCACCCTCCTTGCCCGCGCCCCTTCCGCCACCCGCACTCGCCTGTGCCGACCGGTCTGCCCCCGCCCCGCGGAGCCTGACCGCCATCACAAACTATCGCGCATTTACTAAAACAAAAAACATGTTCTTATGGCTATCAAGAGCTTGAAGAGCCGAGCAGAGGTACCGGATGGGATGAAATTTATTCGCGTCTAGTTTTTTTACCGTGATCTTGTGGTTCTACATTCCAATAAGCGTTTTATAAAACGTAACTACTTACATGTCACAGGAGCAATAGGTTGATAGATAATGCGTGGGTTAGCATCGTTCATACCTACTTCGACTAGTCTATCTAGGGTTCACCTCACCTATATATAAATGTTACGAGGTTTTCAACTAACTTTCTTATGAAATTTGTTTGCATATACTATAATGAAATAACATGATGTTATAGCATTATGTGGACGCAATTTACAATATCTATTGTTGTTAACATCCGTTGACAGGTACGTACATATGTACGTCTAACTCGACTCTTGACAGTTACCTACTTGTAATAGTCTGTTTAATAGTACGTTACAAACTAAACATCAACACACCATTATGGTGCCAATAACGCATACCTAGTGACCTAGTGGAGAAATATAAAATTTTATTTATTTATTACACTTATTTGCAAATATGGATTTATGTTTACATTTTTTGTTTAGAAAAATGTAACCCAAATGGTCTGCGGCCGCGGTACAGGAATTATTCCTAATGGATTCTGGATCATTCATCATCATTCCTTATAGTCACGGCGGACTTGACAAGCATACAAACAACAAAGAACACTCGGACTCGGGATTGTTTATCGTTAACACAATTTTTTGTATCGTGCGATAATGGAACCCAAAGATTGTCTTTGGCTCACCATCAGTGAGCCACTAGACATGCGGGCCAGTCAATGTCGGACGACTATTGTAGTCAGATACTTTGAGCCTCCGTTCGCGGATGGACATTCCAATGGAATGTCGTGTCGTGTGATTGGTACGGCCACGGACCATACTACAATTGAATAACATCCGGTTATTTCAATTATCCATTTAATTTTATACAGCATCTAAAAAAAAAACATGTCTTAAGACTACAAGTAACGTGGTCACACTTCGTATTTGTAAAGTGTTTCTGTTGAATCATCAAGTTAAATTGTTTTTAAAATATGTAGTTACATAGCATTATGTTTGAAGTTGGACTTACACTAAAACTGCCATACAAACGCCACATTCCATCATTTTTTTTTTTCACAAACTTTATAGACATCGGGATGTCAAGATTCTAGCGAAACCCAATACATGAAAAAAGCAACTCTGATACATATACTTACATACATATACAGTACACTTCTTTCTTGGGATAGTCGTGTAATTACGTTATCGATTTGTATTTTTCACTATTTACTAAATACACATTTTAGTAATGTACCTACTGAAAATGGTCAGTAGACCATAACCACTTAACATCACCAGTATGGTTCTTAGCCGCTTTAGTGGTATTTATTTCTTAATGAAGCTGCAACAATAGTTAAGTAGAATTGTTATAAGTAATACAATCAATCGTGATAAAGGACAACGCATAAATGTACACGTGTCTGTAAAACACTTCAAGAAATATAATTCACAAGTAAACGTTACAAAGTGCGATGTGAGCCAAAAAAACAGCAGGTAGCAAAAATGAGATGGTGGTATGTAAAAAAAAGTAATGGAATGCACAGATGGCGCAGATCCGACATTCCATTGCCAGCCTCTGCTGAATAAGAAATATTTTGGGTACCTTGTTCTACGATGTACAGAACGTATTATCTTTTTTTACCTTCACTGTTATCTAACAATATAAAGATACTGTTTGAATATGTAACTTTTTCTAAATATTTTGGTTGGTATACTTATATTAGAAAATAATAACTTTATACATACATCCGCTCACGTCTCTATCCCCTTAGAGGTGGGCAGAGTTACATAAAACACTTATATTTTGTCAATTAGCATTTGGTCACATAACGTAATAGAGGCAAGCCTATTGCCGACGATCGGGCACTTTACGTGGTTCTCGGTAAAAGAATAGAGACCCCCATCTCTTCCCGTTGGTGTCGTAAAAGACTGTTATCTAGGTATCAGACAGAATGTATACAGTTGTAACTTCATAATAGAAGATAACAAATACGTCATCATCATCATCAATCAAATCATCATCAAATACGTTCAGAACGCTTTTTTGTGTAATTAATCGCAATAATGAGTTATGATTATTATTTTAAGTTACCCATTCAGAAATGTGACTGCAATAATAGACCTTGGGGAATAATGCCGCTATGTAGGTACTTATTACAAATGAAAAAAAATATCTATTTTCAGTTCATAGGTAAGTAAGCGTTAGATTCAATGATATTTAAAGAAAGATAGGTTACTTTCATACTGAACATGACGTACTTATTTATAAATGTATTACGATTGAGAAAGCGATAGATAATACAGAACGCATGGGTGAGAAAGAGATAGCTATCTTTTGTGAGTTGCACTTGCTGTACGCAGTAAATTATAGAATAGTAAAAATTGTTACAGATAAGACATTGAATATCGCAATCTGTATGTTTGCTATTAGCTTCTGATATGTAATGAGTGTTCCGTAAAATATGTAAGTATTAAAAACAAAGCAACGAAGAAAATTTGAATCGATTTGTTTTCAATCAAAACATGTATGTTTCCCATAAACACAGTATGTATTATAAATTTCTACATTGTAATAAATATGCACAGATAAAGGTTTAAAAATAGGTTATACACGAGGGTAAATCTGTTTCTCGCTGGTCTGACAGGTACGGCTTGACAGTAAACCCATCCAAATGTCAAGCTATTATTGTAGGCAGCCCACGACTGATGTTTAGGCTTGATCTAAACAGTTTGCCATCAGTGACGTTTAACGGATCAGTTATACCATTTAGTCCTGTATAGGATCTAGGTCTTATAATTGACACCAACCTTAACTGGCAAATCCAAGTCACTAGTGTCAGCCAAAGAGTCACAGGAACTCTACGAGCGTTGTATCGTCTGAAGAACTTTCTACCATCTAAATCCAAAGCTATGTTAGTTCAGACTTTAATCATCCCATTATCGATTATGGTGATGTATGCTACTACGACCTGAATGCAGATCTCCTAAACAAATACGATCGCCTTCTGAATAACTGCATTCGATTCATTTTTAATCTTCGGAAGTTTGATCACATTTCCTCATTTCGCTCTGAATTGAAATGGCTTCCTATTCGTCAGCACCGTCATCTACGTGCCCTCTCCACTCTGTATTCCATACTCAACTCACCCACTTCTCCTTCGTATCTTACGTCTCTCTTCCAGTTTCTTTGTTCTAACCACAACAGACATCTTCGATCTTCTAACAACCTTTTACTATTATGCCCAAATCATTCTTCCGCCTGCGTCAACTCTTCTTTCATTATTCAGTCTGTCCTCCTCTGGAACTCCCTACCGGAGGTAATCAGGATGACACCTAGTCGCCTGTCGTTTAAGACCAAGGTTCGAGCACTTCTCCTCCATAAACTGGCAGATACATCTCAACAATAGACTATATATATATGTATATGTAAGTGTGTATGTAAAGCATATGTATGTGTATGATAATATGTGTTATATTTCTGTAGATATATTTAACATCTGTTTATGTTTATTTCTGATATGATAATTATACCCTTTATTTTCTTTAACTTATTTGGTATTACTGTTTAATGCACTTTCTTTAGTCATTTCTACATCAGCCTAAGGTAGACTGGCAGAGAATGCCTTTGGCATTAAGTCCGCCTATGTGCATTTTGTGCATTAAGTTTTAAATAAATAAATCAATCAATCAAAAAGTTGTTAGAAGCGAGTGTATAAATAATGATATTTGTGGTAGTTTGAGTAGTTTTATTCAGTATTAGTAGATAGTAGTATCAGTATTAATTAATTTCATGAAATCTTATAGCCTGTATGAATTTCCTGCTATTTCTTATACTTTTCAATCCATCTGTATAACCAATATCCTTCCTTCCCTTTCTATCCTACTTTTTCTGTCAATATAAGAGTACTCCAATTTTCCAATGCAATCCCAAAAGTGCGGTGACTGCAATAGGTTTACCATCTGTTGTCTATTGCTGCCTACGTTAATGGTACTAAAATATAATCGGTAAAATGTGGGCGTTAATTACGCATGTGCATACCCCTTTGGGGGTACAGGCGTGAGTGTATGTATGATATTACGAGGCAGTTCCGGGTGTTGAGTCCGCATAAGAAGCAGCTGCTGCTTAATAGTAATATGAGCACATCTATGAAATAAAAAACAGGAGAACGCGGATGCTATGTATTATGCCTACGATATCCTTTCTGTTTGATTAATCTATGACGCATGCAAGGCCCTGTTATTTGTCCTTGTCGCACTGCAGTTGCAATCGTATTCTTTATCCTTTTTTTTATCGTAATTTTAATAATACGGGATTTCATTTAATGATTTTGGTAAAAAGGAAACAAAACCATGACAAAATACAAATATTACTTTCTTATAAATATTTAGGCGTGGTATGTAACTCCTTCATTCTTATTACATTTGGACCCATAACATACAACTCTTGCATTTTTGTAACAATATTAAAACTCCACGGATACGCCTTCACGTGTTTTTTCGTAAGCTTCTATTGACCGACTAAATCAAATCACGACAATTGTCTAATTTGTTTTTTTTATATAATATTATTTGGTAAGATTTTGAATTAGCTTTTATTCTCACTGGCGTCGTTCTAGTCATAGTGTTTGTTTGGGCTCTACTGCAAAGCTGGCGCAGCGCAGCTGTGAAAATATTGAACCTTAGCGCTATACCTAATATAACGCCTAGCGCTATAATACTATAGCGGAGAGCTTTATTTAGCGAGTGGCGCGTATATAGTAGCTTATTTAGTTACCAAATACATTAGTTTTGTTCAGACATTAGGTTCAGGTATAGAAGTTATGGTGGAACAAAACCCACCTACATAATATATATATGTACATTCATAAACCCCGAAAACATAACCTTTTTTAGGCTCAACGTGTGAAAAGATTATATACTGATATACTTAGTAACTGAGATTAATATGTTATAACATATTCTTAACACTTAAAGCTATCTACATTGTCTAAGATTGAATAAGTTTAAATTTCTGAAATAAGGAAAATGAAGAGCAATCAAATCAAGTTTACAGTTCAAAGCAAACCAAATAAAATAATAATGGTAAGTAAAAGTAAACACTTGAAGCATTGTAATTTATTTATAAAGATGTGTGTGGGAATCGGACATCTGGCGGTATATTCTGGTTACCTGCAAAATTCGCATATAAGGCATTTCAACATATTTTATTTAACATTTACAAGAACCTAACTCACTTAATAACAGTTAGTTTTAACCACCTATTGATACACTTGGATACCTTATACAGTGGATTTTTCTCTAAGATTTTAAAAAGAGGAAATAAACCTTACACCTACCTACTGCCACGGTGTTCAAAACACATTATTATTTACGTTTTCATGCATATGATTAATACGCTGTAGTATAGTACGTAATCATGTTTTATTTCAATGTATGTATTTATGTGTGCATATAAAGTGTGTTAATAGAAAGATTTGTTTGTTTTAGAGCGAGTAACAGTGGTCTCGAGATGCGACATGCGTGCTCTGTGTTCGGTTCGCGGGCCGTTGGGCGGCGACACGCGCGCTCTCGGCGCGGGCGCGCGATTCCTGTCCTTGCGCACGCCCGGACAACCCCAACCCCTCCACTTCGTTGTCGAAGCCAAAGCGAGGGCCAAGGAATTGAAATGCTTGGCCACTGCTCACACACAGCTACAAGGCATGACCGACACCGATCTCTTCGGTTTAGCAGTCTTGCAAAGTAAGCATCATAGCATTCACCATATCTTTACATAATAACATTTCGTGACTGGGTTTATTTCTAAATATTTACACAGTGATTTCACAAAGCAAAATTATTATGCACTCAAGGCGTCACGCATTCCAACTCATAAGCATTCACTATATGTATAACTATGCAAACATACGTAGTTGGGTAATCAATGATCTAGCTCTATTTGTACGGATATCACAATGTCACATTACAAAGAATACACTATCTTGTCACTATCTCAAATATAAATAATGCAACACTGTAAAGCTAACTACTTACTGTATATGTCGTACAAATACCAACTTACTTGTTTTATTAACAGTGTTCAGATGCTTTTAAATAAAATGAATGAATTATCATAACTGTTAATCGAAGTCGAATGAATTGTCATGATTTAACGACACCCCCTCTTAAGTACTTTATTATTTCTAAACAACTGCTGCTACAAAAACAACGCTTAATTTACTGTAACTAAAAATTGGCGTAACCGACAAACTTAAATTCCTTACTTTTTGATGTATTTTCAGATGGAGAATACTTGTTTGTTGACTTAGAAAGCAAACTATCAAAATATGCGCCAAAGAGTTGGAGATCATCACACACACACGTGAGTCATTTCAACTAATAATATATTCCATTATTTTTATCACAATTTTCGTCATGTTATTACTCAACGATTATTCATATTATCATTATCATGTATTGCAATTACAACTATAATGACATTTATTACAGTACTAAGTGAAAATGTCGAACTTTCATGAGGGTGCCGTTCCTACTATTTTTATAATCAAACTATTTCTCTTTGCAGGGTTTGGACGCGAATGGTAAACCGCTTCTAGAATTGCATTTGGTCGTGCAATTTCATGTGGAGAGCCCGCTTCTGTTGCACGATGAGGTCAGCCGTCATTTGTACTTCCTTCAGTTGCGTCAGAATATGCGCGCACGGGATGCGCTTCCAGCCGAAGTACTTTTACTACTCACCGGGTTAGCGTTACAAGCAGAATACGGTGACGCCGGCAATTACGAAGATAGAGACTATTTTAAAGCGGAGGATTATGCACCTGCATCACTCCATGGTGATTGGGTGTCAGCAGCAATGCGTGCTTGTCATCGAGAACACAATGGTCTCTCGAAATCCGACGCTGAAATCAGATTTATACGTGAAGTCTGCCTTCTACCTGACACCATAAATTCACATAGATACCGGCTAAAACAGTCCAAAACTGAACCAGAACTTGGGACGGTGTGGCTTCTCGTCACGGCGAAGGGTATAAAAATTATACCCGATAATGGACCACTTTCCACTTTTATTTGGAGTGCAATTGGTAAATTAAGCTTTGATAGAAAGAAATTTGAAATCAGGACGGAAGAAGGCAAAATAACTTTATTTTCGGCTAGTGAAGAAAAGTGTAAATATCTTTTTGCTCTTTGTAAAGAGACACATCAATTTTCTATGAAAATTGCTCCAAAGTTTAACGAAATACTAAGAAAGGAGGAAGAGGAGCGAAAGATTTGCTTTGGATACGCGAAGTCATTAAATTTACAATACAATCAAAATAAAAGTGAACAGAGAATATCAGTAATATCTTCTACAAGTTCAAACACAACTTCAGGAATCGTTAGCGACAGAGTTCAATCTGAAGATGAATTAGAAATTATGATAGATTCTCCTCCAGCTCCCTCAACAGAGAGCTTAGCTTTTGCTCATTTGCTTGACAGTTCCAACTCTTATTTTATTCGTCACATACCCCAAGAGAACCAACCTCTAGGCAAAACATCATCATTACAATTACAGAAACCTAATAAAGTTCGTACAAAAAAAAATAAAGAAGATTGGGAATCTGCTAGTAGAAATGAACTTCAATTAGAATCAAATTCTACTAATCCATCAGAAGAAACAACTTCGTTACCTGATCAAAGTATCACAGAAGCTTTGACAGATAGTCCAAGGTCGAATAAATTAAAATGTACCGGATCACAGTGTTCCTCATCATGTAGTACGGTCATAATGGCTAGGACGGGTTTAAGTACACTAAGTAGAACATCTAATACTAGCAGTTTAGAATTAGGATATAGCCATACTGCTCAAAATTCTATGATAAGTGACAATAGTACGGTAGGAATAGATGTTGAATATTCTCAAGATACGGCATCGGCTTTGTATGATGGTTTAGGCCAGCCAGTGACTGTCGCTGCATCAAGCGAGACAAGCGGAGTCTATACCATGAGCAGTTCTGAACTTACGGTACCATCTAAAATAGACACCTTATTTGAAGGCAGTAGAACAGATTATGGTAGTTCACATTATGATAGCTATAAGCCCTCAAAGGAAAATGATCTAGCTGACTTCGACAGTGTTTCATCAATATTAAAAAATAAATCAGAGAGAACTAGTCATTCAACCAATACATTAAGAATACAAGAATCTCGCGATAATGCAGATTGTGTCGATGGTGCTGCAAATTTTTCAAACCAAGAACAGCATAACAAAGAAAATATATTCAGAGAAAGAACTAATTCAAATGTGAGTGCTCTCTCATTTCACGGTGATGGAAGTGATCCAACAGATAATAAACATAACTTACTGACTGCGAGTGAACTAAGTGACTTAATTGTGGGCAGAGGTGTATATCCTAAAAGTCAGTCCGTTAGCGACACACTAGACTCTGTATCTGATTACGTCAGATTGCCATTACCTTTTTCTGGTGACAGTTACCTTCAGGGACACGAAGACACGGCTCCTTCCGATGATCACTATCCAAACAATTCTTTTTTCGACAGCCCACCGACACCCCCGACTAGAATTGATAGCCGCAAATTGCTCAATTTATCGTTGCCAAATATTTTCGATATAAATGGTGCTGCGCCCATTCGACCCTTATTTCCCGACAAACCACCACCTCCCTACGAATATAATCACAAAACTGTTTCATCACAAGTGCCACCTACAACAAAGGCGCCACCTGCTTATCCGGGTACAACATTGTCATCATCTTTGCCTTTGAAACAATTGAACGAAAAAGAAGAAGTTGCAGCTAGAGTCGTAACATCTAAACCAATGATAACCATTCTAAAAGCAGAAGCAGGAGAAGTCAATGCGTCAAGTGAAAGAACGTTTGCAAGTCCCATGGTGTTAGAACATAAATTTCAGAAATTTAAAAGACACCAAGCATCCAGTCGGCGAGCAGAAAGATCTAAATTAGCCCAAGGGATCAATAATAGTCTTTCACCGTCGCGGGAAATGCCATCGCATGCTGTTGATTCTAATGTGCTTGTAGCAATGATGAAATTACCGCCGCCCCCTCCACCACCGCGGCGGGCACGACTTCCTCCGCCTCCGCCCGTATCTCGGTTGCCTCCGCCGCCTCCACCGCATAACCCCATTTTCCACCAACAATTATACAGTGATGTTGATTACGTCTACTACCCAATGCAAGACCCAGCTGTTTCACAACAAAATTACCTTGATCATAAACTAACCGAAGCGCGGGTTTCAAACATGCACAAAAATGGTCTTCAATATAGAAGCACGCCTTATCTGTCCACATCTATGTCTGCATCGACCATGTATGGTTCGATACAAAATCTCTCAGATTCTTATGTGCAGTTACCACGAACGCGGACAAGTTGGTACTCGTTAACTAGCAGAACATCGCTGAGCAACCATTCCATAAATATTGAAAGGCCAGTTATGTCGGCACGGACATCAGATTCGCATTTCTTGCGAACAAATTCAGATGACAATGTTTTAAATGCAAAAGATCCGCCCCCAGTAAAAATGAGACGAATGCCTCCACCTCCTCCGCCGCCTTATGAGTATAAGAAAAAACTTATGGCCCATTCAAAAGAAGTAAATGTTCCACCCAGCAACGTAAGTGTGAATAGTGACGTGAATGTAAACAAAGTGAAACAAAGTGACTCAAAATGTGATTTAGACATTAAAACTCTTCGAGAGAAGAGTAAAAACCTAGATTTGCCACTAATAGCGGCACTGTGTAACGACCGCTCATTATTGAAACAAACTAAAGCTTTTGGTGCTCAGAAGTTAAGTAAACAAACAGGTAGTGACTGTCAAAGTGAACGAAAGTGTGTAAAGTCTGTGCCAACCACCGATAACATAGATATTAAGAATAAACCAGAATGTAATGCTAAGAAGGTAACAGGGTCTCAAAAAAAAATATTAATACGAAACCCTACAGATAAGCTTCCAGCATTACCGGTTACGGAAACACATACACCAAGAGCTATGTCTAATACATATGTCATGCATCCAACTGTACCTAAAAGTAAAAAGCTCCAACAGAGCTCATGACATTATTATTAATATCTTACCTATTACTTGTGAATCCTTCCAGCGCTATGATCCTTCATCCACCGATATAAAGACTGAACTTAATGCCACCACAACTTACATTGGAATCACACTTGCTTTAACGATTTAACGTCATATGAGGATAAATATCTATTACATATCTTAGGTAGACAAATACTCAAATGTGGATCCAACTTTAGACTACTTTTAACATTCGATTCTATTGTAACTACCTACTTCCAAAATTGTCACAACATCATATACAGTTAATGTATTAAACTGAAGATATTTACAAACATTAAGCAAAATTAGTAGGTAGGTATCTATTTTATAATGTCAGAATTTAGTATCTTCGGTATTTTTTTTAAATAAAACTTTTATAACTAATTAAAACATGACTGTGTGTTAAAAAATTAAATTGCTCAATAAATAAATAGAAAACTATAAAACTACAAAAGCCATTATTAGCCACTCACAAACTAAAATCAATTGCCAAGTCAATGTACCTATCTTCTTGCTCACATACTAAATTTATCTGTATGTACATATATAACAATTTTATAATAATAGCAATACCTCTATAAAATATTACAGTATCTCTGAATGGGTATTTCATAATGTAAGAAATATTAAATTATAGCTAACATATATGTGATACTAAATGTGCCTTTCCTAGAAATTCTATACATATTAAGAAATTAGGATTCAATTAAATTACTAAGACAAACCTATCCATACACAAATGAATGTATTTTTATAATAAATCTGCCTAGTTCACAAAGTTCACTATATAATAGTGACTTATTGAAAAAACTATATTTTTGTAATGTAATACTTCATGCTTAAAACATTACCTGTTAGAAATGTGTATGAAAAATAAATACTTGTAATTGTAGTAAATGAAAGTGTAATAATTTCAACAACTATTTATTTACTTAAAAACATAATGTGTATATAATAATGAATATACTAAGTACATGATATTTGTTTTGAATATGTACAAATGTATATTAAAATTTTCTGTAACTGTGTTTAAATTCTTTCATTTCATTTTAATATCATAAGTTCCTATGGATATAATAAATACTGAGAGAAAGTAAGTATTAATTTTATTTATATCAATGGACGTGCGGATAACGAAATCTACAATACTTTTATTTTGAATTTAATCTGGAAAACTGGTTCTTTAAATAGAACTAGTCAATTTTTTTTAAATATCTTTAAAGTAACGACAACAGTACAAAATAAAATACGAAGAGTTTCTCCAATATTTTTCCAAGCAAATAATATATACTTAATACTTTAACAGTAAATGTAATCTTGTCAGCAATAAGAACATTTGCTTTACACAAATAAATCAGAGACAAACCAATCATAATTCAAAGGTTTGTTCCTGAAAAAAATTAAATCACTTACAACTTTGGTAATAAAGGAACTCTGTAAAATACTGATTATTAAGTTAATATTAATATATAAATAGTAAGTAAAAATCTACGAGGCCAAAAATTTTACTTCACAATATAATAGATACGCTAGTCAAAAAACTAAATGAGATTTATATAGACTATAAAAATACTTACAGTAAGTAGGTGCAGCTTACAATTGATAAATGTTAATTAAAAGCTTTGTATTAAACTTCTTCTTAACTTGATCTGTATGTATCTATACAGAACGGAATCTTTCAAAGTAGCGTCTATTAAAAAAACATAAAACCTTCAATAAAATAATATACGCTTTAATAGCAATACTACGACTGCTAAAACTAACCTGTACCTTTTACCCTAAAGTAGAATAAAATGCCCGATAGTCAGTCACCCTTTATAGTCTTTTTTTTTGTTTACAAATAGTATTGAAATTTGTATATTCTATCAAGTGGACGAGCTCTTTTATTTGGACCGCCGTCACGGACATGACGAGACGCGCCATTGTTACTGTTTTTTTTCTTCAGGAAACCCTTCAAAGTTTTCGATTTGCTATTAAATCAACTATTAAATATTTTATTTGTTTAATATGTTGTAATTTAGGTGGCCGACTACGAATTTTGTTTGTAGATCCAGTGCTAAGCCATAAGTGGCCGACTACTAGTTTTCTTGGGAATATCTTAGATTTAGCTAAAATTAACGGGCGAATTTATTTCAATTTACTTTGGGCTTAACTTTTCTAACACGAAAAGGGTATTTTACCAGTAGTCAGCCGCGTACAAATGTAATTGCATGTTTTGGCCGACCAATGGGTCTACGAAAAAGCACCTTAAAGCCTTTTTAACCAGAGTTCAATTTATGAACAGTTACTTTAGACTGAAAATCACTTGTTTTAAATTTCCATCATGTCCAAGAGACCAATCCACAATAAAAAGAGCAATTGACAGAGGTTTTGGTGGCGATTAGAAAAGGAATAAAAATTAGAGTCGAGCAGCTGTAACTGAAGAAGGTATTCGGAAGTGGTTTGCTGAACTTATGAAGCATTTAGAAGACATAATTGCAAGGGGTATTTTGACCGACCCTGACCCAATATTTAACGGTGATGAAACTAGTTTATGTATATGCACATTGTATATGCCACAATACTGGAAAAAGTCATTGCACCAAAAGGATACAAAAATGTCTACCAAATTGTAAAAGACAAGGAAAAAGAAGATGTTACTGTCCTTATATTTATATATAAAATATGCTTCCGGGAAAATTTTACCTTCTTGTGTAGTTTTTCCGTACGTAAAACCAACAAAAGATGTTATTAACAGTATGCCTGATAGATGGTTATAGGGAAAGTCAGAAACAGGTTGGATGAAATCAGATTTTTTTTACGATTATATTGTTAAAGGTCTGAACTAATGGATGAAAGAAGAAAAAAAATAAAAAACCTGCTCTCATTTTTGTTCATGGCCATGCGTCTCAGCTAATATTGTCACGAAAACGGTGTTATCCTTTATGCACTTCCAACAAATACAACACATTTGGTTCAACCTGCTGATGTTATTGTATTTAAAATTTTCAAAGTAGAATGGAAAAATACCGTGTACGAATGGGCAACTCACCCTAATATGTCAATAGTGTTTTGACCAAGGCAACATTTTGTCCATTACTTAAAAAAGTCTTAGAGAAAGAAAATTTGTCTATAACAATCATCAACGGTTTTCGCAAATGTGGATTATACTCATGCAATTCAACAGCTTTGGACTACTCAAAGTGTGTGCAGAATAATCTTGAGAAACATCATAACGCTACCCGGAATTCGAAATCTCCAGGTACCAAAATTAAGAACAGGCATTTGATTACCGCCATCAAGTGTATTAATCATATAAGTAACGAGCTCGAAAATGCTAGAGTAGACACACACACTGTTATCAATGTTTTGAATGCAGCAATTAATATGACCGGACCTGAAAGTTTAAATTCAACAAAAAACTCAACTATAGATTCCAAAACATTTCTAACTGTGATATTGACAAAAACCAATCAAAAATAGCATCAGGATCAAATGAAATTATTGACATAAGTTTGCCAATTATAGGTGATTACACATTGGAAAATAATTTAAATACCTTTACAGAAGAGGTATTCTTGAATGAATTCGAAATCATAACCGACATTGCCATGATTCACCAAAATGGTGAAATTCAAGATCAAACACCAATATTTGTTCTAAATGATCAAAACGGCGACTGCGTTAAAGAATTGCCCACTCATCAGACACAGAAAACAATTTCTGAAAAATGTATCGAAAAGAAAGACATTAAACTAGGTATAAGTACTAATCATGGTATAATTGATAAAGAAAATGAAGATGTTGGACAAGAAATTCATACTTACTATGACATGGAAAATACAAAAGACGAATTTTTCCCAGGAAATAATAATTATATAATGGATAATGTGAAAGGCATAAGGACAGATTGTAACCTTGATCCGATCAAAAATAACACTGAACAAGATGAGACAAAAAATATGGAATCGAGACAAAAGTAAGACTTGAAATTAAGGCAAAGAAAGAAGAAGAGAAACAAAAAAGAAACAAGAAAGAACCAAGAAATACAAAAAAGGAAAGCGGAAATGCTGTTGAATTGTAACAAAAGTAAAAAGAAAAAGAACAATAGGACATGCACTATAAACATAATAACATGTAATAATTGTGAAGAGGAAATGACTAGCGATACCGAAATCAACGACCTGAAAAATATTGGATGGCATGGTACCATTTAAAATGCACTGAATTCGCTGGGGATATGTATGAAAATATATATAATAAAAAAATTATATGCCAAATATGCAAAGTTAGTGAGGGGCTGACTTTGGGGTAAGCCATGGCTGACTTGTGGAGAAATGAGGCTGAGCACTGGGAAAAAGTGCCATAATAGGATTATCGTATTTTTTTTCTATAATTCTAACAAAAATGTATTTTGTTAATTTTTTCAGTCAATTTAATAAATAACTTTTCACAAAAGAGTGGTTGTTTTCATGCCTAGTGTTTCGTGTTTAAAATATATATAAACTAAATTCAATTCCTCACAATAAAGCTGACTATTGGGTATTTTACCCTATATAAGTTTTAAGGAGAGAGCACGTTAAGCCGTCGGTCCCAGTTGTCCTGAACACCTATGACAGTCGATATTGGGCAGTAAGTCCCTCAAATATTTTGACAACTAGTCCAACTATCCAATTCAGTTAGCCCTCAGGATTTCGGAGGTCAGATGCCAGTCGCTCCGTGGAAACACTACTATTGAAGGCAATAACTGTTTGGACTAGAAGCCAACCCCAATAAACATTGGAATAATAGGGCTAGGAAGAAGGATTAAAGTATTTTAAACTATAATTTATTTTTCCTGTAGATTCAGTGTGTGCGAAATTAGAACGAAGTAGAAAAATATTGATTTCATTAAATAGTAAAATAAAGCAATAATTGCCTACTTGCTGAAATCATTTTGAGTTAACCTATAAAGTGTTGAGTTCAAATACAAATTAAAGTAGAACATAACAAACAGTCCGATACATTGGTATTGTTTTAAAAAACAACCTTCAAGTTAAAAGACATTAAGAAAAACTGTCTTTGGTTTGCAAATACTTGTAACAATCCGTTTATTTTCAAATACTGAAATTAATCCTTTATATTTCCACGTAAAACTGATACTTGAATTCAGTACGTGTGTTCATCATCAATGACGACTATAAGATATCGAAACTAAAGATTAATGGGTCTATAAGTTTTTTTTTTTTTTGTATGAAACCATAAGCGTCTTAAAGGTTAACTATTTCTTCGTGGTTAATTTTTTATATAAAACAAATATGTCGAACGTATATCTAAATACGGACAATTCACAAACAAAAAAGAACTTAAATACATGACAATCAAAACTGAGGGTCACAAGATTTTAGAAACGAGATATAACATTATTCTTTAAAAAATAAACAGTAATAGGTACTCCTACAAATAAACCATACCTATACTTACAACCAATGTAACGCAGTACAAAAGTTTGAGATTCATTTGGTACTTTGTTTAATTATTATTTATAAATAAGTAGTTGATAAATTACTTTAAAAATACGAGATTACAAATGTAGCAAAAATCAGCTCCGATTTGCAGAAGACACGCAGGTCGCAGGTTAACCACTTAAGGTGGTATTTATTTTTAGGTTAGAGTAAAGGACCTCTTCTTAAAAAAATAATACTTATAGGTACGCATTTTCATAAACTGAATTGGACATGTAAACAACCATAACATCACCAACCTATCCGTTTGTAGTATTTCTGCATTACGAAACAATGCAAATAATGTTTTAAATTACTCAACCCTATTTTTTTTTACTTTTCTAACTTCAATACTATGGCAGAATTTGCTGGAAATGTTACTTGTTCAAAATACAGCACCTGTCCAATTAGAGAAAAGTTTGTACTAGCAATTACTGTACCACCGTAAAACATTGATGACAAATCAGTTGTAATGGAACTGTTACCAAAATTCCCAACAAACACACAAGTGTTCCTACGGGGGAACCATCGCTCAATAACAACAAGGTTACCTACAATTTTACGAAGTTCAATATTCTTTTGTATACTACCGTCCTTGTAAATAGCATTCAAGTATATTGTAGGCGTATTTAATCTTACCTTTGTCATTTCTTTAATAACTTTTAGAAAATTATATTTTGGATCCAAAGCAGATTTTCCATTCCAAGGCAAAATACCTCCCGTAGGTTTTTCACCATCATTAAAAGACATTTGCGCTAAATTATGAACGTTTTTATGTTCATGGAAATCTCCCTCAACGTTTTCAAGACCCCCAATACCTACTTCGTCACCATAAAAAATACTAACAGTTCCAGGAAGCACCAATTCTAGAGCTGTCAGAGCTAACATATTATTACTATTTTTTGCAGAAATTCTTTCATTATTTACACTACCAATATTCCAGTGAACCCAAGGATAATGAGGTTTAGCCCATAGAATACCACCAATAACTTTATCAATATGTCTCTTTAAGCCACTGATACCATCTTGTAAATCCAAATGTATATCAATAAGATCAATCCTAGACAGTAAAACACTTAGAGAATCACCTTTAGCTTTGTTTATAGCACTTTCACTGGCAATAAATACTTTATTACCAATTATTTGTTTCCATGATTGCAGTGTTCTGCCAAAATTCAATTCATCAACAAAATGTTCTAAGTCTTTTAAATAAAATCCATCGACACCTTCCTTTTTCCAAAACATTAGGGCTGCAGAAGTAGGATCAACATAACTTTTTGCAGTTTCATCAGAAACTAACAAAGTTTCAGTAAAATTTTCTGTTGGTATCATAGGTTTTGCTAAGGAGAGCACAGGTAAATCAAGGATTATAGACATATTTCGCTCATGTATTTCAGCTACCAATTCTTTGAAATCTTTAAGGACCCCTAAACTTCTATCAATTTGTATTAGAGAAGTAATGTTATAGTATTGGTCAGGATACTTTTGAGCTTGGTATATGTAGTTCAATCTGACAGCAGATGCACCTAAATCCTGTATGTAATCAAGTTTTTTTAAGAGCCCTTTCAAATCACCAATACCATCATTATTTGAATCTTTAAAACTAGCTGGAAAAACTTCATAAAAGACCTTACCTTGATACCAAGGCAGATTAGGATTACATTCTTTTGGTATTGTAACAACTAAAGCGATTATTGTACCTAGACAGGCCACAAGGCAAGAACAAACAATCCAGAGAAGTACTTTTCTTATGACATTCCAATTCCAGTTGACAAAGTTTGGCAGTTTTCTGTTATTTGTGATATGATTTCCATTTAGCTTACAGTCTTCAGTCTGAAAAAAATACAGATCAGTTTTTAAATAAATTGTAAAAGATTCTTAATTGGGAAAAAAAGCCATTTAATACCTCAAAATTATCTAAATGCAGGCAATGTTACTCATCCAACATTCTCGAAATATTATCTTAAAATCGATGTTGATCAGATGTGCCCCAGAAATAGTATTTAATTAATCTCTAGTGGAAACCAGTGGTTCTACATTTAACAAAAGTAAAAAGAAAAAGAACAATAGGACATGCACAATAAACAGAATAACATGTAATAATTGTGAAGAGGAAATGACTAGCGATACCGAAATCAACGACCTGAAAAATATTGGATGGCATGGTACCATTTAAAATGCACTGAATTCGCTGGGGATATGTATGAAAATATATATAATAAAAAAATTCTATGCCAAATATGCAAAGTTAGTGAGGGGCTGACTTTAGGGTAAGCCATGGCTGACTTGTGGAGAAATGAGGTTGAGCACTGGGAAAAAGTGCCATAATAGGATTATTGTATTTTTTTTCTATAATTCTAACAAAAGTATATTTTGTTAATTTTTTCAGTCAATTTAATAACTTTTCACAAAAAATTGGTTGTTTTCATGCCTAGTGTTTCCTGTTTAAAATATATATATACTAAATTCAATTCCTCACTATAAGGCTGACTATTGGGTATTTAAAAAATAGATATTTTTATTGTTTTACTGGTCTAAAATCATCTTCGCATTATTGCTTTTATAATGTAACCGGTTTGAGGAACATCAGTTTGATGGTTTTAAAGACTAACGGACAACAGTGGAAACATTTTTTTGGATTATATATATACATATATATATTCTGACTTGTTAAAATATTAAAATGCTCCTGAATTAAATCAATAATTCCTTCATAGATCTGAAAAGAGCTAATGATCTTTGCAGGTCTAAACAGAATTTTTATTATAGCTTAAGACTCTTTGAATCAAGATACATTTGAAACAATAAATTTAACCTACAAAGAAAATTTATGGTAGTCCTTTTCTTGTTGATTATAATATGGAAATATTTAGTAGAATATGTGTGTTGTGTTAAGACTTCTATTTGAACTCTCTCAAAAAAATTTAATATATTTCACATTATGATAACACAAAATTTACATATTTCAAAGTAATTGGAATGTGTATTTTAAAAGAAGTGTTTCTCCAATTGTTTTACAATAAGTCAAGAAGTCTTTTTGTTTAAGTAATGTGATAAAGTCATTTTTGGTTGAACAGGTATACACCCAAGGCAAGACAAGGAGCAAAAATCAACTTCCCTTACATCATCTTATTCTTATTTTTATGTAAAAAAAAAAATGTAGTTATAACACACACACACCTACAAGTATTTTTAATATAAATTTACATTAATAATACTCTTTAGTGAAATTGAAATATTGCAATAGCCATTTATTCTTTGTGGCTGTCAACATGTTCTGCAATTTTTCATTTATAGTTCCCATAATTATTACCTGTCCCATTATTAGATCTCCATTCTTACTAAGTGTTTGGTAGTCTAGCATACTGATGTTGTTTATCAGCTGGGCACTCACTGGATCCTGTACCACTGAGTTTGAGTCACCTGATGAACTTGAATCACCTGCCACATCTAAAATGAAGTAGAACATATTATTGTAATGTAATGTAAGCCCTAGTTTTTTTTTTTTTCAAACTTATGGAAGTAATAAAATATGTAAATGAGTATACATTATCATATTTAATGATTTTTAATATATTATTCATTATGGTGTATACCTACTTAATGGCGATCTAGGTCAGTACTACACGAGATACATTCTTAAAGAAAATATTTTGATGGATGTATACCAGATTAGGAACATATTAAATGTTTACCTGTTTGATGGTTGACCATATTTGGATCATCATTTAATGTTAAAAATGGACGGTCACTCATTTCTTCTGAAAGAGGATGTTTGAAGTCGAGAGGCGTTGGGCTCGGTGTTGTCGGTAATAGTAAGCACGTTGACGATTTCACACAGCGTAAATAATCCAAGGCCTCTAAATCATTAGTGCCACTATTCTCCGATGATTCTTCCATACTGTCAGACGTTGTATAATAATTAGTATTTACTTTATTTACTAATTTTAGCACCACAAACCAACAAATACCTTCAAGTTTTTTTTTTATGTATTAAGAGTTTAGTGAAAAGCATCGAATTAGCTATGAATGCGCTTTAGCAATATAATATTATATCATTTTTTTTTCTCTATTGACAGAACCGGATATAAAAAAGTTATTTTTGGCATAGGTGCCTTACATATAATACTGTTTGTGAGTTTTTATAACTTACCTATTTGATTTTAACCTAAAATGATTGTGTTTATAAATAAAGGGGCAATTTAATGAACCACATTTAATATTGAATTGAATTTAAGAAATTATAATTTAAAAAACTTAATCTACAGGTATTAGTCGAATTCTAAATTTAATAGTAAGTGAGGTGTCACTACGACTACAGACGTACAGCACTAAACACTAAAGGGAACAGTCATCTTTGAACTTGCTTCGTTTGTTTATAGCAAAGAGTATACAAACACTTAAAAGACTTGGTTTATTAAATTGAGATATTTGACAAATAATCGCAATCAATACTAGGTCCTATAAACATATCAATTATTATTGCACCGAAACTAATACAGTTAGAATAAAAAACAGTTATTTGCCTTTATACATGTGTTACAAAAAAAGGCTATGTAAAAGTTCACAATGTTTAACATTATCGATGCCATGCAAATAGTAATTAGGTTTTAAACATCTGAGAAAATATATTACCATTAACACTTTTAGTTTACCTGATCTTAGATGCTAATGGTAATTAATACTCAAATTTAAAATGGCTAAATTCATTGTTGGCTCTTCCAGTTGTTTTCTACTTGAGTCAAATACCTACTTAACATCATAACAACATCATGAGATGCTCTGATAGAAATTATACAAGCAGCTTAGTTCACTGCAGTTTAATTGTTCTAAACAAAAATAAGACTAAAATTTGTTGTTGAGGTCACAGAGCATATAACTCAAATATGTACTTCAAAATGTGCGTGTCAAATGAAAAATATCTTGACGAGGACATCCAGATCCTTCCTAGCACCTGGCCACACTACGCTGGCACCACTTATATACATAACTTCTCAAATAGGCAGCATACAGGTATACCACGACGTCACCTCCTCAAGGCTGGCAAATAGTGGGTGTAGGGGAAATCCCGCCCCGACCACCCATGCCCATTCGACGTTATCACCGCAAAGCCAGCACGTGGAGCATCCAACCGGAACGATCAACGAGATATCAATGCTCCACTCGTTCACCTCTCTCAGCGGTAACGGGGTGGATCGCCGTTACCGCTATGTGCGGCCTCTGAGGCCGCCAGAGGCGTGCCCCATTTGCTCGGACAGAGCCTCTGCCCACAACGGTGCACCGTATAGTGCCTTTGGTCGGAAAACTGAGTCCACCTAACTTAGGCAAGATACGTTCAAGGGCAGGAAATGCACGTTAAAGTGCCACCTAGCGTCAATTAACAGGCCCAAATATTTTATATGAGCCCAAACCGGTGTGAGGACCAGGTTCACCACGGATGGACCACGACCAAGCCCATAGAATAAAAGGGCCTTGGTCTTATCCAGGGCCACCCGTAAACCCAGCGCCTTCTAATACTAGAGACATTCCCCTGGTAGCCAGTGGCGACGCCTCTTGAAGGAAGGTATCTTGAAGACCCCAGTCGTACCCCGTCTTCCACGGAATGGTACAAGAATCGACCCTTGTGGAACACCGCACGAAATGGGTCTAAGTCTCAAATTTCCATCCCGGTCCTCATACTTGACGGTACGCTCCTCTAAATAGTCTGCAACTAGCCACTTCAGGTAGTGTGAGTTATAACTGATAATAGAGTGCTTCCCTGATGCAGTTAAATGGCAGACTATTGAATGCTTAAAAGGCGCATGCCACCACAGCTATTACCCATTCGGTGCCGATGATGCGAGCAGGGAAGACCCTCTCAAACTATTTACTTGCTTTTATAAAGCTATTTTTGCTTTTATTAAGCTATTTTTCTGTCTGTGTTTGCTATTTGTAAGTCTAGTTTCAGTATGGGTTGAATACGAGACGTACTCACGTTTGGAGGACCTCTGGACATCAAGAACGTTTGAAATTTGTCGTCTTTCTGTCTGCTCGTTTGTCCCCCTATACTATAAAAAAAAGGAAAGAAGGAAACCAAAATGGGATATATGACATAACTAATAAATAACTAACTAACCGGAATGGTACTTTCGGAAAAAAGAGGAATAGTTTTTTAATACAATTTATTAATATTACTAAATAAATTTACAAATAACTGACATTCAGAATCTTCGATTTTTTAATTTTTTATCATAACTTCAATTATATTTTGTATAGAGCTAAACTATGTATATAAAATGTCCAGCCATGTGACAAATTTAAATGCGAGTAAATTAGTAGATACATATTTTATATCTATATCTTATATTTACTCTTGAAATGACCAGTTATTACTGTTTCTTACTCCGTAGTCTGCTGCTTTCCATAATAATTGTTTATCACCGAAACAAACTCAACAATAAAGTTCACTGTTGCGAGAGATAAGTCATTTAGCAACGATACGTTCCATTCCAAGAGAATGATATCATAATTATTAGTGTTTGAAGCAGCACCGCTTTTAGAGAAGTTCGCGCCGCGCTCGCGGGGTCGCTACATAAATCTAGGAAATATATGTATACAACGTATGATTGTTGTGATGATTTTATACCCTTAAATCTAATAAATCTTTTTATCATGCGAATGACATCATACATTAATTCATTTTTGTTACACACACACCACCATTACACACACACACCTTAAACACAAACATGCTACTGTTTTAATTTTTCCTTGCTTGATAGGCTAAACAGTAATTGTGTTTAAAATTTCAAGCTTGCATGTTCTTTAGAGACAAATTTATGCACTTTGACTTTTAATGGAAGAACTATCAAACAACAGGTCCAAATTGAGTGCAATTCAGAAATATATATAGTTACGTTATGCCCTCTTGATCTCTGAAAACTCAGGATTCTAGGTTTATCCACAACGAAGTTAAAGGATGGTCGAAAATGGCTTTAATAGTTTCGAGAAAAGGATGGTACGGCTGTCAATTTTTGCGCGACTTGGTGGGGCTACAGAAGTGCTCCTAGATTTCTACCAAGTAATATCTAATATTACTTTACTTTAAAGTATCTACCAAGTACTCTTAAGTATATGATTATGAATCCACCAGATTCAACCAGACTTGACTCTATGGACCGCTCTATGAAAATGTAAGTAATAACAAGTTAAGTGTTTGTGAAAGCTGATACAGGAATGTGTTGATATTCCTTTACAGAAACAATCATAGTTTTCGTCATAGTCAAAATGGTTCACACGCTGTGAAGTGGGGTGGGGCCTCCACCAGACATGACACCGAGGGGCCCCACGAAAGTCACCGTCAGTGTCGCTTGTCACTCAGAGCTGGACCTCCTAATGTGTCTCCTTAAAGACTCATCTAGCTTGGACACTCCTTTTGGTGACCGAAAAACTGATGAGGTCCCTCCCACCAACAAGACTATCCACCGTCAAGAAACCCCAAGACCTATAACGGGGTAGCGTTTGAAGCAGGAAGAAGACCAGAAGTTGCCCCGAACCAGCCTCCACACGGTCTTTGCAGTATGTTTTAATAATAAAACCTCATGTGTTTTACATACTAGCACCCATCCATCTACCAAGATATGGCGGGTCATATATTTATTGACGATGAAACAACCAAATAAAAACTTAACACCTAAGTCATGTACTATACTTAGTTATGTATATAAAATTAGATATATGACGAAACTAATTTCGTCGCATGTATCTAATTTTAGTTACCTTATTTTCTTTTTTTTTTTTAAGTACATTGTGACAAACGAGTAGACGGATCACCTGATTGTAAGTGTCGTCCGCCGCCCATGAACGTTGGGGAATGGGAGGAGGGGAAGCGTCACCTGGTCACACAATGTAAGTATTGTTTAACAGCCGATTTTCTGAGTCACAGTATGGCTCTCCCACGTTAAGTGGAGTCTGTTTCCTTTCTAGTATTTTCTTTAATTTTTTATGTTACAGTTTAATTAGCAATATGTTACGTTATTTTTGATACATTCCTGCATATATTCGCTGTACAGTAAGATAAATTAAGTAACAGGTACATAATACTAGCCTAATAAATGTTGCTTTTGCCTCACCCCTATGATAAATAATTGTTAAAAATTCGATGACGTTTGTTAGATTTGATTGAGGTATGAGGTTTAAATACCTATCGTTAATGAAGTTTTGTTTAATGTTAGTTTATTATTTTCTGATATAAGTCACTAGTTAGGGAAATAGTCAACAAAATCATATTTTATATAATAAAATAGTTATTGTAAAGTATAAACGGAGTTTTTAATATGATTGGTGTTCATAAATTAGTGTCCCAAAATAACACTATGTACCTAAAGTTTATTCAACATAGGAACATAACAAAAAAAAGTCTAAGAGATGTTAACTACCAATATTTACAAAGAAGCAAAGTACCGACGATGCATTTTCAAAAATCTTTACCCCGACTTCCTGTTCCTGAGTTGTCTAAAACTGGAGAACGTTATTTAAAAGCTATTCGGCCTTTAGTGAGTAACGATGAGTACAAAACAGCTGAACAACGAACTAATAACTTTCTCAATAAGGAAGGTAAAGTACTGCAAGAGAGGCTTGTTGCTAAAGATAAGATGAATAAACATACAAGTTATATATCAGAGTTCTGGTTTGATTTGTACTTGCGTGACCGAGCACCTCTTCCTATAAACTACAACCCGCTGATAGTGTTTGTAAATGACATCAGACCAGAGTATAATAACCAATTAGTAAAATCTACAAATATGTTGATCAGTTCTGTTAGATTTATGTTGTCATTACGCGAACATATCTTAGAACCTGAAGTGTACCATTTAAATCCTAAGAAGAGCAACACACTACTGTTTAGAACAGTTACAGGAATGTTACCAGAGGCTCTGTCATGGTATGTAAAAAAAAATGTCTCATTAATTATTTTGTTTATTTGAATGTGCTACTATATATATATGATATATGTATATGATGATACTATATATATACTTATACATACATCCTATCAAATGTCAGTCATGTCAGGTGTGGAACCCATTCCACATGCACTCAATAGTGTCAAGGAGGGATACGCAGCCACATATTACATGTGTATATTTGTTATGTATTTGTATATATATATGTAACTATAGTTATTTTAAAATACATTACATTACAGTAAATTCCAGATGTCTGCACCTACCTTATCGTTTTTCTTCACCACCTCAAGGTTGACTGGTAGAGAATGCCCTAGGCATTAAGTCCGCCTTTGTACACATGTGCATGAAGTTTTTAAATAAATAAATAAAATAAATAAATATTACAAAACTGACATTTAAAATTATCATCAATTTAATCTAGATATTTATAAATTTTAAAAAGCATCATTTTACCAATCTTTTTAAAGGTTTTATACCTGCAGCTGCATGCACAGGATATAGGAGTATACTGTGCATGCAGCTGCATTTCCAGTCAAACCAAGCAAACAGCTGGAAGTACTAGCCTCCTGGCTATTTGTTTATGGAGGAGTACTTGCACACCCCCTTTTTAATTAAGAGTGTTGTAGGTTCAATCTCCCCATGGGACAACACATAGTGTAATCCTCAATTTCCTGTTTTGAGTCTGGGTGTTCTTTGTGTCCCTTGCTTGAATGTATTCAAAGTCCCCTGAGACACAGGAATTAATCCTAGTGCGGGAGTTGTCTATTAAAAAAAAGTCTTATATAAAAAATGTTTTAAAACTGGTATCCCTTACAGTGAGAACCTTACCAAACATTAGAACTTAGTTAGAAAGCAATTTTGTATGTGGTGATTATTCTGTACTCTTTTAGGTATGGTGCCTATTTGTTTAAAGCATTTCCTTTAGACATGAGCCAATTTGTTGGACTATTTGGAGCAACCCGTATTCCTTGTCCCACTAAAGATAAGATCTTTAGAGACCCCAAGAGCAAGCATGTTATTGTACAGAAGAATGGAAACTTTTATGTCTTTGATGTGTTAGATGCTGATGGTAAGTTAAACTATAATTGTAAAGAAGGACACGCACATGTAATTTTTTTGACTAAATAGGTCCTCAAATATGAAGAGATAAATAAATACAGAAGATAAGCTAACACATTTTTATAAAAAATTTGATTAGAGAGAATTCCTAGTTTTTTTTTAGTTATGGTATATATTTATAATACAGCGTATATAAGTATGAATAAGAACTTTTTGATGAATCCCATTCATATTGTATCCGGACATTCTGCACATGTGTATTTTATTAATTTCATTCACATAGTGACCAACTAGTTACCAAATCCATCGATGATTGATTGATTGAATTGATTGGGGCCGAAACTAGTAGAACACCCCCGAAATATCCACATAAAGAAAACCATGTATCTTAAAATATTGTATGGTATATATTATACAGTAACCTGTTTTACTTGACTTGATTGATTTCAGGTAACCTTTTGTCACCTTTGGAAATGCTTGGTAATTTAAGTAATATTATTAACAAGGATGCCCCTAAAGCTGAACATCCTTTAGGTATATTAACTACACAGAATAGAGATGAATGGGCAAAGCAACGGGAATATTTAGAAGCGACAGGGAACAGTGAGGCCTTAAATAAAATTGATTCTGCTATATTTAACCTAATACTTGATGATGATGACATTAATGATGACAAACATAAAATTCTGAGCAAATATATGCATGATGAAGGTTCGAATAGGTAAATGTTTTGATAAATATATAGTTCTTAAATGTAAGTGACATATTAAGGGAATTACTCTATTTTATATTGAGGATTTTTTTTACAGAGGGTGCAAGATGCTCTATTTTAGTGATATTTTTATATTGACGCAACAATGGTTAATATATTTGTTACGTCTTATATTTATTGCCGTTCCATTTACTACTAATTTATTTATTATTAGGAGAACTTTCGTTCGTGTTTTGTTACTTTTCTATATAATTTGCATTTTAAATTTATTTTTTGTTTCTTATCACTGACCCATTAAAGGTTTACTATTGATTCAGATAATCTAAGTTTCGGGTTTAATAATTTACAGATATTACATGACCGTTCATTGTCCATTATACCCACTCACATAATAAAAACCATAGACGAACAGATAATCCGTGTGGTCAAAAGTGCCACACGGATTATCAAATTAAACAGCATAACTAAAGGACACAAATCCTTTAGTAATTTAAAATAATTTCAATGTTAAATCCTCCGCATAAAGTATTTTTTTAAATGCAACCTATGAAAAGAAAACATTTACAAGTTAATTAATTTCACGGTTATATCCTCCAAATAAAGTTGTTTTCTAAATGCAACCTACGAAAAGCTAAAATATGATGTCCCTAACAGTATCAACTGAATAGAGACGCCAAAGAGTCGAAACATTCTAATATTATTTTTATTTTGGTACAAATAATACAAGCTATTAAAATTACTGTAACATGAAAATAGTTCTTATTCACTTTTTGTTAATACTCTTATAATCCTATTAAGCATAAAGTAAATAATTAATGAAACTTGTAATAGATAATTAACTTATTTATTTCAAGTAAAATCAAACAGTTATCAAATAATTAAATTATGTATTACGCCTACCCCCATCAGATAATATTGTACACAATATTTATTTTTTATTTATTTAATATTGTAAAGGGGCCACACATAATTAAGAACAACTTTTTCTATGGGTCAAACCCTAAAATCGTGAACTAAAAACTTGCTGATCCGTACATTAAAATGTTCGCATAACTGAAAAAAAAATATGGATCATTTCATATTAATGATTTTTTATTTAAGCAATAGGGGGCAAACGAGCAGACGGGACACCTGATGGTATGTGACTACCGCCGCCCATGGACACCCGCAACTCGAAAAGTGCGTTGCCGGCCTTTTAGGTAGGAGTACGCTCTTTTCTTGAAGGTTTGAAGGTCGGAAATGACGGCAGGCGACAATTTCTTCCATAGGCTGGTTGTGCAAGGCAAAAAGCTTCTGGAGAAGCGCACAGTGGTGGAGTGCCAATCGTCCAGGTGGTGGGAAGGATATTTTGTCGCGCTGTATATATATATACATATATATATATATATATATAAGTCTGAACAATTCCTCTGAAGACTGAGGATACAGAGTGAAGCTACATCTCTACGCAACGCCAAGGTGTCAAGCCGATCAGAAATATCTTGGCAGTCGATGATGCGAGTCGCTCTCCGTTGAATGTGGTCAAGAATGAGAAGCTGGTACTGGGGTGGACCTGCATAAAGATGAGAACAGTATTCCATGTGCGGTGAACCTGCGCCTTATAAAGTTGCAGGGGGTGGGCCGGAGTAAAATACTGTCTCGATCTGTATGCACACCAAGCTTTTTCGAGGCTAATATGGCCTTACTCTCTAATTGACCGCGAAACTGGACTTCGCTTGATATATCGACGCCAAGGATTCTGATACTGGCTGATGCAATTAGGGAAGTGCTCTCAAATTGAGATCATACGACCAATGGCATCTTTTTAGCGGTGAACGCGCAAACCTGTGTCTTCGTGGGGTTAAACTGTACTAGGTTAAGTCGACCCCAATCTGAAACTTTTGATAAAGCAGTTTCGATTTCAGACACAAGTTTGGATTTTTTTAACCTTTTTTTTAGACCTTTTGGATTTTTGGACCAATTATATAAAGCTAACTCTTAGAGATTAAAAATGAAATAAAAAATATAGCCAATGACACTAGGACCATAATAAAGAAACTATTGACACCTTCAAAATCAAATAATAATAATATAATGTTTAAAGTTATAGATCAATACACACAGCGTCACTGCAATTATAGTTTGCCTTTTAAAATGTGAAATTAATATTAAAAAGATAAAATATTTAAATACCTGCCGGTGTTGATCTGTAACCGCCTGTTTCCAAATGGTTAAGCCTTACGAAAAGAAATGGGGCAAACAAACTCATGGCCACTCCTTTAAATTACCAGATAGATATTAGATACAATATATATACAGTCGTGGTCAACTAATTAAGGACATTCAAGATAGTGGACAGCAATAACCGGCTATGTACATATAAATATAAAACCCTGTTGATTTCTCAGTAACTATTATTTGCATAATTTGATCCGATTATTATACTATAAATGGCTGTAAATAAAAGATTAAATAAATATAAAAAAGTGTTTAATATCAAAGGTTAACCATGTATTCAATTTAAGGTACAATTCTGTAGCTGGACATTTAATTAAGAACAGTAAAGTAAAATGAAAAATAGAGTTAAACAGAACTAATAATCTGCAGTATTTTAATTTCTTTAACAACTTCATTTTATTACGGGTAAAATCAGTACCCAGTAGCAAAACCTTTGTTAGTAATTACCGCTTGACACCGATGTGGCATAGACATTATCAGTTTCTGACATATTTCAACAGGAATGTTTGCCCATGCCTCACAAAAAGCTTCATTAAGTTCATCTAAAGTTGTGGTACGATAAATGGCAACTTTTTTCTTAATTTCGTGCCAAAGGTGCTCGATTGGGTTGAGGTCGGGGCTATTTGCTGGCCAATCTAGCACTGATACCGACTGTCTGTTAAGAAACGACTTGACTGAACGGGCTGTATGTTTTGGGTCGTTATCATGCTGAAAAGTCCATATAATAGGAAGATGTTCCTCAGCATAGGGAAGCATAGTTTCTTCTAATATTGCCTTGTATTGATGTTGGTCTAAGTTACCCTGAACTTTCCTCACAGGTCCCACTCCACGTCCAGGAAATGATCCCCACATTTTAATGTTTCCTCCGCCATTTTTCACCTGCTTTTTTGTGAATCTTGGATTCATTTCCGCTTTTACAGGACGCCGTACGTATTGCCTTCCATCTGAAGAAATCAAATTAACCTTGGTCTCGTCAGAGAATAATACATGTTGCCATTGGTCGTAGGTCCAATGTCCATATTTACGTGCAAACGCCAAACGTGCATTTCTATGCTCTTTCTTTAACAACGGTACTTTGCGAGCCACTCTTCCGAACAACCCTGCTTCTACCAGACGTCGTCGAACTGTCCTCGCTGATACACTGACTCTTTCGTCTGCCCCAAACACTTCATGTTTAATTAAAATAGAGCCTAGAAACGGATCTTTCTTAGCTAACCTGGTTATCATTCTATCTTCTTGCGGAGTTGTTTATCTCGATCTTTTTTTTCTGGGCACATTTAAAGTTGTGTTATTGCGCCTGAAATGTTGCACTGCATTGCATACCATAGTTTTTGAACAATTTAAATATCCTGCTATCCTTCGGTATGACCAACCACGCTCGACAAACTTCATGATAATTTTTCGTAGTGTTGCATCGCAACTTTTATTTTTGCCCATTGTTCTTCAAAATAACTCTCAAAACTTGAAATTACAAATACTATCACAATACTACCCGCCGCCAATACTACCACAAAGAATAGGAGAAGAAAGAAAATAATAATTGAGATTCAGATTTTGAAACTAGAACGCAATATCTCAGTGTCCCTAATTAAATGGCCAGCCAGCATTCTTTGAACAAATAGCACTGTGATCATCTATCAGCTATACTGTAAAGAGGTTTAATGTTTAAGAAGTTGTTATTGTTTGTATAATTAGGCACATAAATGACTAATTATACTTACATGTAAAAGATGTGGAATATTGTTTAGACTCGTTGGAAAATAAAAAATAAATTCACAATTTGGATTAACTAGAGAGTGTCCCTAATTAGTTGACCACGACTGTATATATATAAACACTATTTTATGTTGCTAGAAGTAAATAAACTATAATTAGGCAGAAAAAAGAAGTTAAAAAGGAAGAACAAAAAATATAATAAAATAAGACAGAAAATGAGAAACATATTAGCTCACATTACATTGTATTATTACACTGATTATTTGAAGTAGCCTGTGAATCTCTAACAGTTTAATCCCAAGCCCTTCTATCTTCCATGTTATCCACCACTGAGTAATAACTAATATTTAGACTTATTATCAGGGATTTTATTATAAAATCGCACGCATTGACACGCATTGAGCAGGTACTACAAATTTATGTTTATTACGCGTGTTATAAGAGTGTATATCACTTTTTTAATAAACTGTCCTTTATTTTTATAAAATTAAATAAGTTTTCATTGATATATTGACATGCTGTTCTCAGTACTTCTTTTAATTTCTGCCTCGGCGAATAACGATTATCTAAATTATAAATTGTTCGGATAGCCCTCTTCTGCAGCACAAAGACAGACTGAATATCAGAGGCATTTCCCCACAGTAAAATATCAGTAACGTAAACCTTATTCAGTAAATGGGTTCAGTAGTATAAGCGCTACGGTGGAACATACGTAGTACATACATACATAGACTCGCCGTTATGCTTTTGTTGTAGTCGGCTTTAAAAAAGTATTGAATTTTAACTTGTTTTAACATGATTGGACATGAGATCTTGGCATAAATTTGAACCGAATCTAAACTTTTTCTATTAATATTTTAATCGCACTCTTTAAAAGATATGTCCCTTTTTACAAATCGGGAGTTATTTTTTAATAAATTTCTGTTTGTTCTATTTTTTTTTTCTTTTGGCTCTTCTGAAGGTCTTTTTTTATTTTTTATTTTCCTAGGGGTATCCAAAATGAGCCTATGCTCAAAAACGAGGTAGGAGATTTAATTTTCTCAAAATCTTGAACCCTGTAACCGTCTCCAGTAATACCTGATATTATTACCTGTTTAATTGAAATGATAATTGATTTTTAAGATAGTAGAATTAATTGTAGAACTTACTTACAGTGATAGAGTCATCTGAAGTGCGAGGGCAAATATCTAGAACCTGTTAAATGTAGAGTAAAGGTTTAAATACATATGTATATATAGTACAGGATCCCTGGTACACTTTTTATCATTTATTACTAACAAGCTGTTTATTCGTGAGTAGCTTCCTTTTGACTAGACGCCCAGTCATGTGCATCAGCCTCCACAATGTGGGTGGTAAACTATGCAAATGTTAGCTAACCAATAAAAAAAATCAGCTGGTTAGTAATTATTTATCATGACCTTATAAAACCTTATATTTGACTTGACTCTTTGATAAAACCTTATATTTTGTAGGACAAATATTTTTTCTCGTAATTTAGATAATTATCTCGATAATTAACAAAAAAAAATCGTGTAGTAATATATTTTTTTAATTCGTTAAATCAATATATTTCATCCCTATTATCGTAGTTATAAACCACAATTAAGAATGATCGTACAAGAATTTGTTGGGCGCCTCATTGAAACGAAGCTATTCTCGAACAGCTTGATAGTAATTATTTTTACATTACGTATTAGTACTACAACTTTTGAGCGTAGGACCAAGATGACATACCACGCAATTTTTAGGACAATGTGGGTGGTAAACTATGCAAATGTTAGATAACTAAAGTTATTAAAACTGGTAATAAATTAAAAACACTCACAGAAAAAAACAAAGGTTCTTGACGTACCGTTTTTGCAGTTTGCAAACGCGCACTTCGGAATTTTAGATGTCGCGAGTGACGGTCTCGCGAGTGACTAGACTTTCTTTCTTTTAGGTAATGAGTCATTCATTACTCATAATGTAGGAAGAGTAAAGTCTTTATCGATTCGCATAGATTAGATAATAATTAACTCGTATAGAGCAATATATGACCGACTAATTTAAGAAATCACGCTGCTTTTGAGAGTAGATTGTGTAACATGTATTTATTATATATGTATTTATTATATTATAATATTTATTTACGATTCCGGGAGAACGAGAAAGACCTTTACAGGCGCTCCTTCACTAAGCGCGCCTCATGCGGGTCACATCATCAAAAGTGGTCGCGGGTGGCTGAGACGGGTTTTATGTTCGCCAGTTGCAATTGAGCCTCCCGAGTAGCGATTTTCTGGACGTCGTCCAGTTATTATGCCACTTTAAACCTACCGGGTTATGTGATATGTATTATAGATAGATTAGATTGATTAACTCCACAATAGGTTTAAGTTATCAGCTTTTCTTAGCAATGATGATAAAAGGTCAAGCATTATTTTAGGTGAAGCTAGGTGTGTACTAGTTACTTAGTTCTTACATCAATAAAATATTCTTAATTGTACACCGTACATAAAAAGATAATTTCCACTTATAATCAAGGAATAATTCCTGTGTCGCGGGAGACTTTACAAACGTTCATGCAACGGATACCAATAAAACCGAGACCCGGGACAACTAACTGGGTCGTGTGGGAATAGAATCCACGAACTCTGGCCACTCATAAGTTAAGAGTCACTAACCACTAGATTAACAGGCCAGTCAATTGGTGGTCTTATCACTCAAAGCGATCTACCAAAAAACATTAAGATGAATAACCGCGTGTATATTAAGACAGGCGCGCGCGAAACACATCGTCCCGCCGTCTCGGGTCTGCTTCTGCTCATAATAATTCTTTCCCCTTTAAAAGAGATGGGGTGCGCTCCGGTGGACGGTCACCTGCTGGTCGCGGAAGAATATCGTGTTCCCGCGGCCCTCGACAGCAGGTGCAAGAAAGGAACACCGTGCCAGTTTTAATCGGTCAAGTCCGATACACCCATCGCCGATAACCCCGGCGGCGGATAGTCCATGAAGTTCCCACATAAAAAAAGGGCCTGCTTCTAAAGGGCGATAGATAGCCGAGTCCGTTGCCCTCAGGCCAGCGCTCATGGAGGCCGGAGGTCATTTTGCACCCCCTCTCTTCTGCGGGACGGAAGAGTACTAGCTATCTCCCGTTCCCTTTCTTTCCAAGCATCACTGCCTCGCAGTACGAAGCGGTGGAATCCCATGCACTCTCGCTCTGGACCATAGCAATAACCATTGTCTCCAGTGAGAGGCTACCCACACCAATAGCTGCCACGAAGTCGGCACGCTGCTGCACCCACGCATAGCACTCCACTAATGTGTGGAAAATGTGACAGCTCCCGCAGTGGTGTCATACAGGCTTTGGCTCCCGTCCTATGCGATACCTGTATCGCATAGGATGGGAGCCAAAGCCTGTACTTTCTGATACATCAGCACATGTCGCCTCTCCAGCCAATCCTCCATGATGGGTCTTACCGCCACAATTGCGCTTCGGTCGCTCAAGTCGTTCTTTCCATTGAGCCACGAGGACCTTGCGGAGCTGGGAACGTTGCGCCTCGATCTCACGAGGGCCAGGTCTGAGGTCCAGCTCCTGCAACTCCCGCCGCCACTGGTACAGCGCAGCGAGGGATTTTGCTTCCAGGTCCCATGGCGGAGTTCCGGCTAGGAGACTCGCCGCTTCAAAGGAATGTAGCTGTCACTCTCACTTTTTTGTTTCAATTAAAAATTATTCATTTATTTCCTATTTACTGTCTTGAACAGTAAAAAGTAAAAAGGTTATTTTAATACTGTTATTGTCTTAGTCGTTTTAAATGTTATTCTTACAAATACAAAATAAATTCAATTATTAAAATTTGCAATTTACAGATGGTTTGATAAGTCCTTTAGTCTAATTGTAACCAGGGATGGAGTTGCTGGAGTTAACTTCGAGCACTCTTGGGGTGACGGTGTAGCAGTGCTCAGATTTTTCCAAGACGTCTATGCTGAAACTACACAAAATCCTTTTATACATCCAGATTCAAAACCTGCCAGTAATAACATAACTGTTCGGAAATTAGGTAAATTGACTATAATGTACTAACTTGAACTAAACACGGTTTCACTTGCGTAAAAGTATTTTTTCTGTCCCTTAGGAAATTAAATTTCTTTGTTTCATAAAACTGCCCAACAATTTATTATTTGAATCATCCTGTTTTAAAAAATATTTAAAATTATAGATCAAAACAGTCAGCGTAACCGCAACTATAGGTTGGTCTATCAACTAAGGTTATAAGGTAGGTACACCTGTAATTGTATATTTTAATTCAATTTTGTCACGGGTTTTTTTCCAGAATTCAAATTAGACGACACATCAAAACAATACATAGACAATGCCAAAAAGGAATATAAAACGTGGTGTGACTCTCTGAGTATAGATTACATCTTGTATGAAGGTCTGAACAAAGGAGACTGTAAGAAGTATAAAGTCAGTCCCGACTGTATTATGCAACTTGGATTTCTGGTGTGGAAACTATTCATTATATTTTATTATAATATACAAGACCACTGCAATTTTCATTCGTTATTTTTTTCTTTTAACTGCTAATACGGTGTAACATGATTTTTATCTTTTTCGCCAATACCAGGATACCTCTTTGGCTAGGAGATTTTGTCGGTCCCGTTTCTATTCTTGAGCTTGAGCCTTAACTTCTTTAGGCATTAAATCATTATTTCAGTTACTAAGTTACACAATGCAAAAGACCGCAATATTGTTATTGTTCTGTCTTCGTGTGCAGACGATTATAATTAGTACGACATAATTATGTATTGTCTTTCTTTCTACAGAGACTGTTAACACTTTTCTTTTATTATGTCATCTGGAAGCGAAAACTTGTAATTGGCTCTCTGGATACTAGACTGATCACTGTTATGTTAAATTAGCTAAAAGTTTTCCATGAGTCATTATGATAGTAGTAGTAAAATAAATAAAAAACATATTTTCATTACAGGCAGCTCACCACTTGCTTAAGGGTTCTTTTGTCGGTACATATGAATCTTGTAGTACGTCAGCATTCAAACATGGTAGAACAGAAACGATGCGGCCCTGTACAGAGAAAACAAAGGTAACAGACACAGCTTTAGCTTATAAAAGTAAAAATAAAATCTGCCGAGTTATTTTTCTTACTATTAATTGATTTACAATTATTTAGTACTAGCTTCCGCCGGATATGTCGATAATAATCAGTTTAGCCGTGAAAAGGCAACAGACAAATAGATGACGTTATTTTATCATGTGTAATATTATTATTTAGTAAACGACCTGAATAATCTCGTAATCACGTTATCGCGTTAGGAAAACTAATATAATGGTTTATCGCATGTTTTAATTGAGGTTAGTAAAACATATTCAAAGCCTATGTGTAGGTACTTACATACTACAGCGTGTAGGTAGCTTAGCCGGAACACCGCCATGGGACCTGGAAGCAAAATCTCTCGCTGCACTGTACTAGTGACGGTGGAAGTGACAGGAGCTGGACCTCAGACCTGGCCCTCGTGATTTCGAGGCGCAACGGTCCCAGCTCCGCCAGGTGCTCATGGCTCAGTCGAAAGAAGGGCTTGAGAGACCGAGCGCGGGGCACGCCACAATTGTTGCGGTAAGACCCATCATGGAGAATTGGCTGGAGGGGTGACATGGAGCTCTCTCCTACCGGTTCAGGTACTCACCGGACACGGATGCTTCGGTAAGTACCTGTATCGCATAGGCCGGGAGCCAACGCCTGTGTGCCACTGCGTGTTGCACACACTGCGGGAGCTGTCACGAGGATACCGCACTCCACACATTAGTGGAGTGCTATGCGTGGGTGCAGCAACATGCTGACCTCGTGGCAGCTATTGGTGTGGGTAGACTCTCGCTAGAGACCATGATTATTGCTATGGTCCAGAGCGAGAGTGCATGGGATTCCGCCGCTTCGTACTGCGAGGCAGTGATGCTTGCAAAAGAAGCGGCAGAAAGGGAACGGGAGAGAGTTAGTACTCCTCCGTCCCGCAGAAGACGCACAAGGCGCCGGAGAGTGCAAAATGACCTCCGGCCTCCATGAGCGCTTGCCTGAGGGCGACAGACTGGGCTATCTGTCGCCCTAGCAGAAGCAGGCCCGAGACGGCGGCAAGACGTGTTCCACGCGCGCTTGACTAAATATGAGGGGGGACGGAACCCCCACACATCATATTGGGGTCGCCTTACTCAAAAGGCGGCCAGGTCTGCCGGGGTACACAGGGACTTCCTTTCTAGGGTACACCTGAGGTCCCGCCCCATAAGACCCGTTGATGGAACACTGAGTGGTTTTAGTGGTATGGGTAAGGTGGTAGTCGAGTCGACATACCACCTTACCCATTACCGGTAAGGTGACGACCCGTGGGGGTTTCCAGACGAAAGTTTCCAGCTACAGCCACACTAAAAAGACTTTAAAAACGAAATGTTCGTTTACTGACCGAAACTATTAGCTAAAATGGTCCTCAATTACGGGAAGTCAGTAATAAACTATTTGCATCAGCTAGATCCTTGCGAAGACCGCGATTTCCTACCGACGGCCACTAAAATTGCTTGCACAATCTCTCCTTCCTGTACTCGACCATGATGATCTCAGTTATCTTTATATCACTAAGGAGCGATTTGATAAACTTGAACTCCTCCAACATTTTTGTATAAGATTTATATTTGGGCTTACGCAAATATATATGATCACGTATCCAAATTTCTCATTTTGCACAAGTGGCTCCCAATTCGGTTTCGACATAATACTCATGTACTTTCTATTCTGTATGACATTCTTTTTAATCTGCACACCAACTTATCTAAAGGAACGGTAGAACATTGAGATCATCATAGCCACTGGAACTGGCTGTACCTACTCATTCTACGACGAATCTTTAGTGTACAGGCTGTACGGCTACGGAATGCTCAGCGTTTATTCATCAGAAGGACTCAATCACTGACCATATAATAAAATGGTCATATAATTTTACTACGCTTCTTAGGTAATCTCTCCGTTACTGTCACTGGTACATTTACAATTTTATAAGTAGTATTATAGTAGTATGTATGTATATAGTCACAAACGCGTATGTTTGTACATATATATTTACTAGCGGACCCGACAGACGTTGTCCTGCATGATATTTCAAGCGATTAGGATCAATATAGATAAATAACCTAGATACCGACTGCAGCGCCATCTGCCGGGCTGATTTGTGAATCTAAACCATTCTCAGATCCCCTTGAACACACACAAAAAATTTCATCAAAATCCGTCCAGTCGTTTGAGAGTAGTTCAGTGACATACACACTCACAGAAGAATTATATATATAAAGATATATTATATTGTATATTTGTTTATAGGTTTGTAGGATGTACCTAGTTAAAGGTTCCTAGTCCAGCTTTCCAGTTGTAAAAAGAGCTTAATAAAAATAGGTAAAAAAACTTTTTAAGTTAAACGGTTTTATGTTAAACATACATTGCAATGTTTAAGATAAATGTACTAAAAACCAAAAAATAATAAAATAGATACAGTCGTGGGAATTATAAACATATGCATAGACTAGACTAAAATAAAACCGTGGGGCACGTCAATTGTCTACAAATTATCGACTTAATGTGCGATAGAAGAATCGTTTAATTCGTCTTTAAAATAGGCAGTTGGCCCGCAGACGGTGAGGAAATTACTTACTATTTTCTTGCGTTGAGCACTTTCATTTGATACCCATATTGATGGGATCGATAAAACCTACGTTATCCGCCATTTTGTAGCGGCCGCCATCTTGGATTTCAATTTTTTATAGTATATTGTATTCTGCTTGTTGAGCCCTTTCATTTGATAACCCATATTGATGGGATTAATAAAACATAAATTATCCGCCATTTTGTAGCGGCGGCCATCTTGAATTTATAATGATAATGAATAAACATAATTGTATTGTCACCAAAATCCGAAGTGTATACAAAATTTGAGATTAATCGGTTGACAGGAAGAGGGTGAAATTTGAATTACTAAATTTGACCCAAGAATAATAAATAAAACAAACGGGGTGAGCTAAATAGAACCGTTTAAAAAATGTTGTAAATATGAAACCTTCACTCGGTTTTTGTCATTATGCAAAGACTGACAATAAGAGATTCACTATCAGCTCAAAAGCAACAGAACTTTATTTAAAAACAATTTTTTAAATATAATTTGAAACACTAAAATGTTTTATTTACACTTTACAGGCTTTCTGTGAAACGCTGCACTCCACTGAACCGTCAAAAGAACAGCTGCGTGGCTTAATGCAAGAATGTTCTTCACTCCATACAGAGCTTGTTAAACAAGCGGCTATGGGCCAAGGTTTCGACCGTCACATGTTCGCTCTAATGAAAATTGCAGAAGAAAATAATTTGCCAAGACCTGAGATATTCGACTCTTACGAGTACAAGTTTTTAAATAAATCTATTCTTAGTACAAGTACGTTGTCTTCGCCCAGTGTGTTAGCGGGAGGTTTTGGACCTGTTGCTAAAGAAGGTTTTGGTATTGGGTGAGTAAACATCCATAGATATATATATATATATATATATAGTATTCTTGCCATAAATATTGAAAAAATTACAAAGAAAAAATCTTTTTATTTCATATATACATAATACTTTTATTACTGTAATGTATGTCAAAGCATATGAAGCTCATTCAAATGATATCATTCACATGAGGCTTTCATAAAGTCCTTTAAACATTGAGGACTCTCTCCATGTGAAAATTCTTCACTGTCAATCTTATGAATTGTTTAGGGACTCCAAATTATCATAGCGTTTACAATGCTGTACTCTCTAAAACTGACGATAAATCATAATCGATTAAGATTGCGACTAGATGACAGCCAGTCTTCAGCTCTCAAAATGCTTGGGTGGATCAAGCTTTATGACCCACCTGATGCTGAAGCTTTATGACGAACCGTGATGTTTTATGATGATGAGCTTATAGCCTTCCTCAATAAACAGGCTATCTAATGCAAAAAGAATAGTTTGAGAAACCGACATACACGGAAACAGATACAGTGCAATGAATCGGTTTTCAGTAGTAAATATTATATATAAACATTTTACATGTTATGGCAATATTATTTTATTGAAGCATGGGACCACGTTACTACAAAACTATTGCTATATGTAATTATTTTACTTGGAAATTGAAAAATAAAACGCTATTAGGTTCTTGAAGGACTAACCAACAGCGTAAAATTTATTTAATTACCACAGTAAACAATTTGTAAAAAAACTGTCTAAAACTGCGAATCTCATAATCTGATTGCGATAAGTATATAATTGACAAAGTTACAAAATATGTTTGATAAATGTTTCAAAATGTAATTGACTTATCTGTATTTTTATGTCTTTTCGCTCATCGGACAATTCCTTCGTTTTTTGGTCTTTCACAAACTAGACATTGACTGAATTGCGGTGGCATCTTCGCAAAGACCACAATTAAGAATTGAATTGACATCGCTTTTCTGATTATATTATACAATAAATGTTTTACCGAATTATCATGACTGCTTTAATTGTATAGCCCTTATTTAACTCAATAATAATACTATGGTTTCTTTTTTCAATATTTAAAATTAAAGTAGCTACGAAAATGTTCGTAAAATTATTTTAAAATTACCCGCAAAACACTCGTCGACGTCATCGCTTTGATTAGGTTAGTAACCGATTAACTATCAGTTAATCGGTTCCTAAAATGTGGTTAAAATTATTGTACTAACTTAGCACTAACATCATTTTTTCCGTACCCAAAGGGTAATTTATAGATACTATAAAATGGTGCATATACGAGCCCCGATGTAAAATAGTTTGTCTAGTGTGAAATTTTCTCTGTGAGATTTTTTCTAACTTCATTATTTTTGTATATCTATATAAAATATTAAGCTGTTCTACTATCACATGTCGCGTTACTTATGCCATTTTTTAATTATGAACCAATAAACTATTTTAGCTTTTCAAATTTATACATATCCTGTTTTAAATTCGAAGAAGTTATAAGCAAAATAGTTCGTCTAATTATTAATCGATGCAAAAGAGTTCGTCTATCGGTGAGTTAAATAAGATTATTCCTTCTTTGTACAATTATGTTGCATAATTTAAATTTGTAAAAGTAATTCTGTGCCATTTGTCTAGTGAGACAGTATAAATTCTGAAAATTTCAGTTTTTGTCATTAGTTTTCAAATAACAATGGGTCGTGGCAAACCCTTGCGTGAAGAGCTTCGAAAGTGAATAGTTTGTGGGGTCGATGTTGGCAAATCAAGTTACCAAATATCTAAAGACTTGACACTTCCTAGGTCTACAGTCCAATCTATCATTCAGCACTATAACAAGAATAGAACGACTTATTGTTTGAAGAAAACTGATCGACCACTCATCACAAGTGCAGTAGAAAACAGAATCCTGAAGAAAATTATCAAAAATAATCGTCGTGCTCGAGCTGGAAAACTCACGGTGCAATGGAAGGACATGATTTACAAAGACGTCGTAGTTGATACTTGCAAAAGAGTCCTAATAAGAATGGATTACGGATTTTACACCGCTAAGGAGAAACCACTGTTGACTGCTGACTTGCTCGTGATCATTTAAATTGGACTTCCGATCAGTGGCGTAGTATCATTTGGAGTGAGGAGTCTAAATTTGAAGTGACAGTCGGCGATGAAAGGAAAAAAGTGATTCGGAACAAAAATGAGGCATTTCATACTGATTGTCTCAAACGCAAAGTGAAGTTTCCGGCGTCTCTTACGATATGGGGCTGCATGTCTGCACAAAGTGTTTCATGGTATGCAGTTTGTGGATGGTTCTATCAATGCTGCAAGGTATCAAAACCTTTTGGAAGAGAATTTCCTTCATTTTTCAACAGGATAGTGCTTCCTGCCATACTGCAAGGACAACAGAGACGTGGCTACTGGCGAAAAGCATCCCTACAATCGAATGGCCATCTAACAGTCCGGACTTCGCCGATCGAAACCCTATGGTGGAAAATGAAAAAAGTTCTTCGTAAAAATCCATCAAGATTAAAGAGCGACTTAAAGGCTAAACTCTTGGCTGTCTGGGAGTCAATTACGCCTGAGGAGTGTGCAGCGTTGGTTGCAACCATGCCTCTTCGCAGTAAAGCTGTCATTGAGAGCAAGGGCGACACAACTAAGTGGTAGACGAACTATTTTGCGTGAGTGACAAGGGTAGACGAATACTTTTGCGTTATGTTTTTTGGAATATTTTTTTACATTTTTTATATTATGTAAAGTCATTAAAGAATTTCAGTTATGTTAAAATAAACTTTAAAATGTTCCTCACAATTTGAGGAGCATTTTAAAGTTTATTCTCTCCTCCAAAAGGTTTACTTTTTATTAAACGTTCTTAATTATTTTACCAATATTTACTTTACGCTTTGCACTACTTTCCATACTAGACGAACTATTTTGCACCGGGGCTCGTATATATATAGCATAAACACCATTTTATAGTATCGAATTGTTTGTGCTCTGGTCCACTTTAAATTCGATGACCATATTCCACTATAGAAAATTAAGGAATTAAGAATACATGTTACGTGATATCCTCATTATTTCTGTGATGATTTCGATTTTTTTTTTATTGAATTTAGGGTTGGTACGGTTTAAATTAGAAGAAAATATATCTGCCTCCTGAGTGTAAAATTAAGAGGTACAGCTTATCAAAATGTATCATGATAAACAATGAGAAATCGGTTATATATTTTTTTAAAGTTATTTAAACTTGTTATAATATATGTATTACGTAGTTAGTTTTTCTTACGGAACCCTCAGTGCGCGAGGCAGACTCGATCTTAACCGGTATTTTTTTAATTAGTTTTTAAATTACAGGTATTCGGCTTTCCCCGATAAACTGGGAGCGGCTGTAACAAGTTACAAATCTCACAACGACAGCAAACAATTCATTGAAGCGCTGCACAAATCTTTTATAGACATCACTAAAATATTATCTGGATAAGAGCAATTTGTGGTTTTGTATACAAATCTAGCTTAAGTTTTGTATATTTATAAAAGCGAATGAAAAGCTTGCTACAAAAAATATATGGAGGAAAGAGGGATTTTAGTATTATGGAGGAAATTGACGAAAGTATCACGAACAAATATTAAGTATTTTTAAATCAAAATACAATTTAAATGTATACCTACTTATTTTACATATTATTAAGAATATCAGTTGCATTTTGTTTGTAAATTGTACATTCTGAAATGGATCCTTTATTTGTATATCTCCTGTAAATCATATATCAATTCATGCAGTGTATGACGTGCCTTTGCTTATATTAAGAGTAAAACAATATATATTATTTTTTTAATTGTATTACACTTGCGAATAATAAAGAAAACGCAGTATATTTATAATGATTATTTTGGATTTTTATTTGATACTTTAATGTATCCTCTATACAAAATGCAGACTTTAAGAATAAACAAAATAATCTGAGACGAGAAACAGATATCTGTTTCTTGTCTCAGATTATTTTGTTTACGGAAATAACCTGAAAATCTTCTGAACCGGCATGGTAATAAATAATTTCTGGCGTTGCGCCAAGCGGTTGATGTTTTGAATGGTATTCGTAAAATATAAATCTTATACAGACACTTTGAAGCTAATCCAAAGTTGTGGGGTACATAACGTAACGGTAACATAACGTCAGTGAGAGCTACGGTCTTCGTAAGGTTGCAAAAGAATCTCCGGCTGACTTCAAGTTGTGGGACACATGATAGAGTTATGTTGTAGTGGCAATGTTTAACTGCACGAATGCAGTGCAGTGGTTTAAGTGGTAACCTCGCCACTGCACTGCTGCGCTGAGTTTTGTGGGTTCGATCCCCACACGGGACAACACTTTGTAAACCTTAAATTGTTGTTCTGAGTCTGGTTGTTATTTGTGTCCGCTATTTGGTTGTTTGTAAAGCCCCAGCGATATAGGAAGTATTCCTAGATTGGGTGTTGACAAAAAAGAAATGGAGCCTTTCAATTACAGTAATTTCGCTGGGACTGTTAAAATAAACAATACCTAAAATTTTTGCATTACTTGAAAATCGTACTTTGTAGTCTACTCTCAAATATGGTTGTAAATCACAATTGATTCTTTATTTTAAAGAAGTCATCACCTGTATTAAGTTTTGGAAGTATTTACTTTTATGTTCATTGATTTTCTGCTAATTTTAAACAACCTACCTATGCCTCTATTTTTTTTCCTTTATACATAGCGTGTAATAATTTCTTTCTCAGTGGCTCTACTAGGTAGAAGTAGGCAATGATGTTTATGGCAGGAAGGTATGACGTGCATTTACGATTTCTTCTTGAATTGGAGCCTTTTTACAGAGGTTTACGATTAGACAGAACCACTAGCTTAGTCCGTTTCTCTTATACTTTTGAGGGAGATCACCAAAACTCGCTGCTTTAAAAAATAACGAGAAGAACACTAAGGAACACTAGTCCTGGTCTCTGAATGGTGATTGGACCGATGGGCCGAAGGTTAAGTTGTCTATGTTGCCTAATAAACGAGACAATTAGATATGTCAAACGATTTAGGTAAGTAAGTTATACGTTTAATTGCAAGGCTTCGCGACAAGATTCTGTTTGTATGAAGTTCAAACGACGTAACACATTTACGTTTACGCAATAGTAAGGCTTCTGATAATAATCTTATTACAAGAGAATGACGTTAGTAGTAGAACAAACGATTCTGGAGCATAGTTGTCCTCAGTCAGGCAAGGGCTCCTTTTTCAACTGGCGGAGCTTACAGGGAGCGTTAGTGCTGCCTGAAGCAGTTTTTTATATAAATTTGGGCAGTAGTCCTTCTTTATATATTTTTTTACGTTTTCTGCGTTTACCTCATTTTTTTTAAATACAAACAGATTTTTCATTAGTTATCATTGCCTTGGCATTCAACGCCTCTTCATCGGTTTTTAAAATATCTTTATATTTTTTTATGAAATCATCGGCATTCTCCATATCTAGCTTCAGGAAAGCGTATATTTTCAAACCGCCGTTTAAAGTTGGAAATATGTTGTCCAATACCTGGTTATAAATATTTATTTTCCAGTATTCGCGGGGCTGAATGTATGTCGGCAAATCTAAGATGTTACTTTTTCCAAATGTTGTCTCAATATGAAAATTCTTGTCCTGACGCCTCCTTTTTGATACTCGGGCAGGTTTCACAGAAATGTCATGTTTTTTTTGCAAACTGTTCGCTCTCGTCCCAATTTTTAAATAAGTTTCTAGATGTTTCAAAGGTGAGAATTCTTCTGGCTATTAAATCACTGGCTTGAGACAAAGTTTCATCTTTGTTCTGAAAATATTTACTCAGAACATTAACTGTAGCGAGAACAGCGTGAAAGATATGTAAGGATATGATAAACTCTGGGGCTTCTACAGTATTTTTGTCATGACTCTCAAAGACCTCTTCAGACTCTCTTCATCATTCAATCCGACACCCCATTTAGGGACTGGCACAGAGAAATTCTTGTGTCTTAGCAAGGCTGGCATGATGTCCGGGTTACGAAAAATGAATGTATGTATAAACATTCAATTGCATTAAAAAAAGCAATGGATGTATATGGCGTGAACATGTGTCTCTTTTATAATCGACTGCAAACCTTTGATAAAACCAAAAAATCTTTCAACTACATTTAGGTCGATTATGTATCTGATTGACAATTGCTCCTCTTTGTAACATCTCCCCTCAAATATACTCAAGGCGAAATGTGTTGTTTCTCAAAATGCATGCGCAATTTTTCGTCGTACTTGGAGATGAGTTGGGAAATTTCCAAAAAAAAACCCCTGTTTTTTGGACGATTTGTCTTCTTGATACCCTCTTAAAGGCAAACCCTGACTGACAAGAATAAGTATGATGTCATGAAGTATTTTTTATTTTGAGTAACTTCTTGCTCTTGCTGCTTAACTACTTGCTGATAGACATTTCCAGTTTTGATAGAAGTTTTGTAGCATGCACATTTTTGTGTACTCTCAACATGAAGTGACGACACGGCATGTTTTTTTAAAGGTTCTCCTAGTTTTGTCCAATTATTTTTACAATTGTTTTATGGTGGTCACGAAATCGATCCTTATTGTAGAGCCTACACATAAAACAGTAGGCCTTATCTTCTTCCGTGTTTTAATCTAACCAGCTGTTTAATTCATAATATTTTGATGAAAAAGATCTTAATCTGGTGCCAAACTTTGTTTATGGGAAATTTAAGCGAGACTGTGATGGTCCGGTTTGCAGGGTGCCCAAGTTGTTTCGCTTTTCATTACCAGGAGATTCTGAAGTCGTTACTACGTCCGGCTCTGAATCAGCTGTTTGTCTTGTCTTCGCCATAGGACTGTCTTTTTCGGGAATGTCTCTATCTTCGAAATCATTGTTTTGGATTTTTTTTTGAAACGTGCTTGTTGATGCTACATTTGTTGAATTTTCAATATCAATCTTTGACAGTTTCGGGTTTTTTGAAAAATGATCTGATATCTTTAAATTTCTTTATGTTTTGCCTAAAAAAATAACAGGATGTACTAAAATCTTAACCCTATTTCCTAACTTTACCTTCTTAGAATATGTACTGGTTTTGGAAAATAATTAGATAAGTAGCTAATTAAACTAATCAATCCTCAAAAACACGCACATGAACGGAAAAGTAAAATTATTAATGTATTTCAATGAAAAATTCTAACTTCCTTAGTCGCGATGTATTTTCTTATTGCATTGTTTTCATTCATTTTGCAATCAAATTCAAATTGCGAGCTAGACTTAAGTGACGCCGCGGCGCCGGCAGCGTAGGTAATTACTTAAGCTTTTTGAAGACGGTTTCGGTAATTGAGGATGAAGTTATTTTATATATGAGGAAAGGTATTTTTGTAGGGTGGGCCACCCTGCCCCCCCCCCTACCTATGGGTATGTTATAATTATACCTACCTATTTCTAAAAGTGCATAGAACTACAGTTAAATAAAAAAAAACAGGTAATATCCGTCAAACGTTTATCCCGTAGAACACTTTTGCCTTAATTAGGTACTTTGTTAAGGATTGCAAAGAAAATGGTTATTGTGTTACCAGTGCAAATTATGTAAGTGCGGATAAAGCACTACAAAGCGCTTTAATTCTGTAACGGTTACTATTGATTTTCTCCTGTCCATCCCCTGAAGAGAACTTTATTTATAGTCCTACCTTTTGTTACTATTTTTAAATTGCAAGAGTACTTACTATATCATATTATTGATAGAAATACTGTACACTGTACTGCATTTCCTATGAAATGATTTTAAAATGAAAATAAACAACATTCGTCAATTTGTTTTCCGTGAATAAGTTATGTAAATTATATGGGCATATAATGCATAAAAATAAATGATTTTGAACATTCAATATTGCCTAAATCTTGTCTCTTGTCGCTAGTCCAATTATGTTATCAAGACATTAATTTAACCTCAATTGACTGCAATAAGTATATTTTACAGAATGTCTACTATCGACCGAATCAAGTCTGCTCACTGTTCGCCGTTGAGACATTCGCATTCTGACTTTGCTTTATCGTGTTCCATATAAATCTTTAATTATATCAACTTTTAACCTTCATATTTTTAATTCTTAGACATGTCATAAAAATATAGTAGAGATTTTAAAAGATGAAGCAAGCGAAGCTAAACCTCAGCTAGTTTTAACTAAATATACAAGACTATAAGTACGGCCTCATCGTACCTACGCAGAATCAACAGCGTTCCAATCTACGAACGCGCATATAAGAACACAAACTCGTAGTGTAATATATACAAAGTATATTTATTTACATTATGAATAGAAGACTGGGCTCAATATTGTGCTTTTTGTTAGTAGAATAGTATTGCGCAGGATATGATACATGGCCAATAACGAGTCCGATAGGCCATTGTAATTGTGTATTATGGGTTTTTTAACTTTGTACCGATTGTGAGTTGGTAAAGCCTGTCTTCGGTTAAAACATGGAAAGGAATGGCAGTTAGGCCATATTGACATTACGGTCGCAAAAATGTCAAAGTTCATCCGAACACCCATAGTTGTGCTGTGTGTTTGTTGCGTTAAGGAATTATTAAAAATGAATATGCTGTGTTTTATGTAGTATTATGGGAGAACATTTATTCTTGAAATTTTGAGGTAATTAACATACTTTTTTATTGGTATCTGTCTAATGAAGTAGACATAATAGTCAATTTTAAACAGAAGTGATCATCTTATGCGCTTATTTTGCTTTATAACATATATTAATAATTTAATAAATTACCTACTGTATGTGTGATTATTTTGATTGTTTAATCTCTGCGGATGACCAGACCATGACGTCGTATGGTAAATTATAAATGTAAATTATACTACAATTTAATTATCGACCTTATCTTTATTTTCATTATTGATTATTTTAAATAAATTTAAATAGGATTATTAACATTTTTACTGTAAATAACATTGTTTTTTTTTGGTTTCTAAGCACTACCGTATCATTACGTATTTCCTAAAATCAAGCATATACCTAATAATAATTATTTACAGTAGTTTCTAAATATTAATATCAGCCCTGAAGTTAACAGACACAAACTTAATAAATACTTATTAGTAATTCAAGAAAGCAAACAATATCATATGACCTATTGATATGGCACTGTTTCAATACTTTCATAAACTAATATATCAATATCTTTGTTTCAGATATGTTTACTCATAATATAAATAAAAACTAAAGTATCAGTATGCTGATAAAAGAGTACAGAATTCCTTTACCTCTTACGGTAGAGGAGTATAGGATTGCGCAGCTTTATATGATAGCTAAAAAGAGTAGGGAGGAAAGTTCTGGTGAGGGCAGCGGAGTAGAAATTCTTGTAAATGAGCCTTATGAAGATGGGCCTGGTGGAAAAGGTCAGTACACTCAAAAAATCTATCATGTTGGTAGTCACTTACCTGGATGGTTTAAAAGCCTACTACCAAAATCTGCTTTAACAGTATCTGAAGAAGCTTGGAATGCTTATCCTTATACAAAAACTCGATATACTTGTCCATTTGTTGAAAAATTTTCATTAGAAATAGAAACTTATTATTATGCTGACAATGGCCACCAAGAAAATGTCTTCAAACTAGTGGGCAGCGATTTAAAAAGTAGAATAGTTGATGTTATTGATGTTTGCAAAGATCAGCTCTATGGTGCTGATTATATAAAAGAGGAGGATCCAACATTGTTTGTTTCACAGAAATGCAACAGAGGCCCTCTCTCTGATAATTGGCTTGAAGAGTATTGGCAGGAAGTGCAAGGTAAACCACAACCACTGCCAAATGGGAAATCATTAATGTGCGCCTATAAACTCTGTAGAGTAGAATTCAGATACTGGGGCATGCAGACTAAATTAGAAAAATTCATCCATGATGTTGCTTTACGTAAAACAATGTTAAGGGCTCATCGGCAGGCTTGGGCATGGCAAGATGAATGGTATGGCCTTACTATGGAAGATATTCGAGAAATAGAAAGGCAGACTCAGTTAGCTTTACAAAAAAAAATGGCAGGTGATGCAAGTGATGAAATTGATCTGTCAGAAGAGAATTCTAAGTCCCTTGCAGCTACAATGAGTAGCTTAGAAAAGAATGAAGAGGTACCAACACCATTAGTCTCAAAGAAAAATAACACAGATAAAAGGATACAAAAACATTTGACACCTGAAGGAACACCACCTTCAGAACATAAAGCCACTTCTAAGACAAATCTTAGATCTTCATCTTCAGGCTCTATCAAGAGCTTGCAAGCACAAGCAGCTAACTGGAGAATGGAAACCCTGGTAAGAGAGTCTGAGACAGAAACAGGTTCAGAAGATGAATTTTATGATTGTGAATCTTCGTTTAACAAATGGTCTTCAATGTGTTCTCTTGATGAAGGTGACATTGATATTTCTCCTTCGCCAGGTGATCAATGCCAAGAAGATAGCATATTCAATCCTAGTTTCTTAAAAAGAGTTACATCAGAAAGAGGCTCCCGGAGGGTTCCAAATTTACAAAGTCACCATAGCATTGATGGTTGTCCTGAAACTCCTGTTCATAGTTCTTGTCCAACTACTGTTTTGATATTAGTGTTTCATGCAGGGAGTGTTCTTGATGCAAATGTAGACATGACAGCAAAGAAGTCTGACGTCACTACTTTTAAGGGAGCTTTTGAGTCGGTGATGCGACAACATTATCCTACACTCATAGGACACATAACAATAAAATTAGTTTCATGCCCATCTTTATGCACAGAGGCCCTAGGAGTATTATCGACTTTGAGTCCCTACAGTTTTGACTGTTCGCCATCAACTATTGAAACACCTTCTCTAACCAATGATCTCATGCCTATTGGCGCTATACCCTTGATCGCTACTACGTCGCCTGATTATCCAGAATCTGTGACAAAAACCATAAACTCGGCAAATGCTGTTTACAATGAATTTGTAAAATCAGATGATGGAAAAGGATTTAGTGGGCAAGTTTGTGTCGTGGGTGATAGCATGGGGTCAGTATTAGCGTATGACGCTCTTATTCGAACATCACAATATCAATCCAGGCATGATAGTGAAAATAGCATATTGGATACAGAAATAACTATTCCTAATGATCCTCTGGAATCCCAATATTTAAACAAATCGCATTTGCAAGCTCCAACGCCCAGAAGGCGATCGTCGTCTGCAAGTGATAACCATGTGAAATTGGAATTCGAAGTAAGCGATTTTTTCACCTTCGGCAGTCCTTTGTCACTTATTTTAGCGTCGAGGAAGATTTCGGATGATAAGATCCGTGATATCATAAAACCACCCGTGCAACAAGTGTTTAATTTATTTCACCCTACAGACCCTGTTGGATCGAGACTAGAACCGCTGTTATCTGCCAGATTTACTAATTTACCACCTATAAATGTTGCTAGATATACAAAGTATCCCCTGGGTAATGGTCAACCTTATCACCTACTAGAACTAATACAGTGTCATCCACAACTCTTTGGAGATCAGTTGCAAATGCCCGCGACGCCGATTTTGAGAAGACTTTCTGAAGCATCAGTACAAAGTACGGTCAGTGGTTTGGTCGATAACATTCCCTTAATAACAATGAATGCATTGCAACAAAAATGGTGGGGATCTAAAAGACTTGACTATGCTTTGTATTGTCCTGAAGGACTGACAAATTTTCCAACAAATGCTTTGCCTCATTTATTCCATGCTAGCTATTGGGAAAGTTTCGATGTAATAGCTTTCATATTAAGGCAAATAGGACATTTTGACTTAGCTTTATATGGTCATTCTGATGATAAAGAATGTCCTATGTTCAAACCAGGACAAGAAAGAGAAAAGTGGATGAGAAAAAGAACTTCAGTAAAACTAAAAAACGTAGCTGCCAATCATAGAGCTAATGATGTTGTTGTAAAGGAGGGATGTTCCCAAACGTTCGTGGCTCGTTTCATGTACGGACCACTGGACATGATCACTTTAACTGGTGAGAAAGTCGATATTTATATGATGAAGGATCCTCCAGCAGGGGAATGGACGATATTGTCTACAGTAGTTACTGACAAAACCGGGAGAATTTCGTATACTTTATCAGAAAGGCAAAGTGTAAGTTGCGGTATTTATCCAGTAAGAGTTGTTGTTCGAGGTGACCATACTAGCTGCAATTTTCATCTTGCTGTGGTGCCACCACAAACTGAGTGCATCGTTTTTAGTATTGACGGATCATTCACCGCTAGCGTCTCAGTTACTGGTAGAGACCCCAAAGTAAGAGCAGGAGCTGTTGATGTCGTGCGATTTTGGCAAGATCTTGGATACCTTATTTTATATATAACAGGAAGACCTGATATGCAACAGAGAAAAGTTATATCCTGGCTTGCTGAACACAACTTCCCTCATGGTTTGGTATTTTTTTCTGATGGGTTCTCAACAGATCCATTAGGTCATAAGTCAGCTCATTTAAATAGTCTTATTAATGACCACGGGATCATTTTGCATGCAGCATATGGATCAGGGAAAGATATAACTGTATATAACAACTGTGGATTAACTCCAAGGCAAATATACGCTATTGGACGTATAAGTAAAAAGTACAGCAATATGGCCACTACGTTAAATGATGGATACGCTTCGCATTTAGCTGATTTGAAGCAGCCTGGAGCTTCAAGACCTGCCAGAGGAAACGCTCGGCTTTTGGTACCCCGACGACTGCTAGCTCCTGTTAGCGGTCCGTCCACAACACGGACTCGTCGTTAACGAGGCTCAGCGTCTGTCTATCTAGGGGCTCGATCTTTTAGTATTCTTTTGTACGCTTAAACTTCCTCGTGTTTGTGATAGGCCAATGCTTAATATACAATTAATTGAACATCATTTACCATTATGTCACAATACGTTTTACACACTTTCGATCAAGTATGTGGTTATTTATTGTTTCGGGAAATTTTAATTTATATGCACATAATTATCGAATTCCACTAATGTTGTAAAAATTTAATCGGCTAACTAGATGAAAAAAAATCTAATCTTGAGTAAAGCCTTTGTTATTGATAATGAAATAAATGTTATAAGAGTGACTGGTTCTTTATCTTAACTGTATAAACTTGTTACTTACTTGTAATATTACCTACTTATAATGGCCAGTGATTAAAAACACTTTTAATAAATAAGTCTAGTTAATCTATTATAAGATGTTGGAGGAGGGAAATCTCGAATTATAATTCCATATGCCTGCTAGTCTAGTTCATTCGCCCGTGGAGAAATGTGCTTGTTCTGTCGTTATTTTATTATACTCTTATAAGTTCTTAGATTAGATTAGATGGATGTCGTTAGATTTTATACTCTTTTGTTGATGTTGTGGGTAATACAAATAATAACTTGCAACATTAATTAATTTTAAATTACACTGACGCTGCTTTATACATTTCTAATTCACCAATTCCTAAGTACATTATTTTTAGTGTGTTAAACGGTATTAACGAAATAGTCAGAGGCTTCGTTCGACATGTTGTCTGGAAGATATCTTTCATTATTTTTATTTTCTGTTTAAATTAAAAGGCATTGGTCGAAATCTATAGTGATAGGTATACATTTGAATATTATTTGAATACTACCTATCTACTTAAGTACCTATAGTGTAAACTAATTATGAGGTTATATCTGTTTAGAAGCAGAATCTCATAGGTTTCCCTTTTTTTTTTCTTGATCCTAGATTAATTATTACCTACCTACCTAAATCCTAAAGATGGCCATTGTAGACTTTTTATAAAATATTATTATGATACTCTTAATGTTATTGTATTAAAGCAATGCGCTTACGTTTTAGTATAAGATATAATCAATTACATGTTGTATTGTGTAAGATTTATCTAATATTTTGTATCACTTCCAGGCAAAGCAAATGTGCCAGTTGTAAAGTAACAGAAAATTTCCATAAAATCTCATGTGAATTTGTAATTGTGTAAGGGTTACAAAAAGTTTCTAACCAAAAGTATGTAAAATTAATGTGTTAATATTATCGTTCTATTTAATACTTGAAATTTTATATTATTGATATTAAAACCAAATAATGAAATTTATTTTTCTAGTTCACCATTTGAGTTCTCAAAGAACAAAATTAAGTAAATTAAATTAAATTACTTTTGATCTACTTATTACAATAATACATATATATATAATCTTTTATGTACATTCCTGTTTCAGAGATATTTCTATTGCTATTAATGTTTATGATATTAATTACTAAATAATATAATGTAAGTAAGATATTTATATTACCTGTCTATTGTTATATGCGATTATATTTGGTGTAAGTATATATTTTCAAATGTTGTTGGTAATTTAATAAATTTCATTTTATAGCGTCTGCGTCTGCTTATGATGTAAGATGTACTACTAGACTTGTACAGTTTGAAGATAAAATTTAGTAAATGTATGCATTACAAAGCATCTAAGTAAAGATATAAGTGAATTCTCTAATATATTATATTTACAATAATAATATATAAATATCTACTTTCTTTATCTAAATGTTTAGAACAAATAAAAAGGCTAGCTAATCAGATTTGTTGCACTTATAGTTTTCTGAAGTACTTTTCTATACTATTATCATTATTTATTTCGTCGCGCTTGCTGCGTAACATAATTATTCTCAAAAATCATATTATTAGTGTGTATTATATTATGTTAGTATTGGATGTAATAGTAACGTTAAGTTAGTAGTGCATTGTGTTTTATGCGGCTTCTTACGAGGTCGACCTTTCTATACCAATCTAAAGTTAGCTGTTCGGTAAAAAACTAAAGCCCTGGGCATCGGGGTGCCTATTATGAAGATGAGTACGGTAGATTAAAAAGTTACAATTTAAAAACTATACCTTAAAATTGATAATTGTACCCTAATAAACAAGGAGCTATATTAGTCAACTGCGCCATCGCTCGTTAGCAACAACAACTCCGTTATACTGTCCAGATGTTTCATAACTTACCCACATCTATCTTTTTAGATTCGACTAAATGTTTTTATGTATCCTACTATATTAGAGTAAATACCGCATTATATTGAAAGCGGGAAATACCGATAGCCAATACAGACATCATTGTATAATCTTAATTCTTGTATAAACATTTTCAGATTTAGTTTATATCGTAAATGTAAAACAGGTAGCTAATAGCAACGAGGGTCAGAATATACGCATGTATGTCAGGTGTCTAGTCGAAACGCTTAAATTGTCAAATCATTTAATCGATTAGGTTTGATTTTTACTGCATTATATTTATATATTCACAATTATCATTTCTTTACGTCTCCAACGATAATACGTGGTCTCGTATTTAGTACTTAGAGGAAAATTAATAGACGGTCCGGCCCTCCTTTGTTGCTGAGCTATATTGAAAGTGTAATCATGATCAGTGGTACTACTTTAGACTCACTGTCGTGTAGTAAGTACGTATATAGGTACTATAATGACTATACTTATGTATAGTCAATAATAGTAATTATTTACAGTACAATAAAAGTTACATTAGACGATCCTAGCATTCTTTGAAGTGGTTGGTATCACTTAAAAAGACGCAAATACCGTCTTAAAGTGTAAATTTTTACAAATGTAACAAATCGGTGAATCGTCACCCGGCCCATAGGAATATATGTAATAGTATCTAAAGCTATTATAATGTAATCCTTACTATACCTATAGTTAGTCGAGGGACACGTAATATAGAAAAGGTCATAAGGTAGGTACATTCGGCTAATACAATAGGACCTAGCATTCCCGTCATTTTGAATTTGATTGACAAAATCAAACGAGAATGCTGGTGAAAGTATCCTATAAATCAAGTTATCATTCCGACTCATAAAAGTACTTGATGTTTTTGTTAGTGAATATTTCACGGATTTTAATAAAGGCGTTCAGTATGTATTAGGAATTTTAATACACTTATTCTGCCTTAGAGTATCTACATAAGTATTATATGCATAGTACATGATGTAATGATATGTAAGTTCTTGGTCTCTTTAAAACCTACACTGTTAGGAATCAAATTTCAATTTACTTGTTTACTGTGTTATATTGTTCATTTTTTTTTAAATTTACCTAGCTTATAATTCTTTTTAAATGGATGTACTTTAGCTTGTGGGAAAATAAATTATTGTTGTTGGCAATGGGTGTTTATTTCTTCTTTTAGAATATGGGTATTCGATTTTATTTATTGATATAGCCACCTAATATCACGGCTCATTGTGAACAAAACAGATAGAGGTCTGATTCCATTGAGTACTGTCTTATCGTCAGCGAGTAGTATCTCAAAATACGATTAAACGTTGTAATTTTTTTGCTTGCCTGTCAAAATTGAATTTAGAAAAAATTGAAAGGTGATAAAGAGTGTTGTAAAAACGCTCGAGCAGCTTATAAACGCTTGACTCGGGTCTAAAACACTCAGTAGTTTTAAGAGTTTCATTCCTATTTATGTTAAGTATATGTAATGTATATACTAAATGATTTTATTCCAAAAACTATATTTTATTATATTCTAAAAGAATAAACAATATTATTTAGTATTTTTAATTGTGTACACAAAATTAACAGAAAATATAAACATGTTTTTGTTATTTTATTTTTTGTAAAAGAATCTCTCATAAAGTATGGTTTTATCATCTTATATACAGGCATTTTTTGAACCAGGAAGAAAGACGTGTACAGGCCTGTATATTTTCACCGCTAAATCAGTTTCTTCTTTTAGTTATGATCAGGAAAGGCCACTTGGCACACTTGTACTTGGAACAGCCAAAATATCATATGTCGTTATAGTTAATTTTGGCAATGTGATTTCTGGAAACTGAATGGTAGAAGTAAATGTAGCGACAATTTTATATTTACCTATTTATTTGAATAACACTGGTAGGTTATAAGTAGGAACTAACAACCAATATTATATTTTAAAATGTAATTGTGCACCCACAAGTTACCCATCACTATACAATATACCCTGTCAACAGTTGTCTGTAAGATATCACAGATTGTGATGAATCCGCCCATTGTGCCAGTACGTAATTATGTTTACCGTGGTAGGTAGGTGGTAGCCATGCTTAGGCACTAATAAACCTTCCCTAATCCCCCTCTTCTTTTACCCTTTCTCGAATCCCCTATCGCCACCACTTAAGACTCTTGATTTGCAGGTGGCCGGGGAGAGATGGACGGAGTTTTCACTTACCATCAGATGAACCGTCTGTTCTTCAGTCCCCTTATATATAAAAAAAATGAAATGTTAATGTATTTCCTATTATTGGTGTGCAATACAATAATCTACCGAACAAATTTTTACTAGCAAATCCTCTACAAAAGATGTGTATGCCGTAACTAGGTAGACAGGTAATTCGGTGTTAAACGTATGGCACCATTAAAACGATTGGCATCGTAATGCACACTATACCAAATTAAAAACTAGTTACGCACTTGAGTCTAAGAGGCTGCTGTAAATTATATCTACATATTATCATTATCATATCATCATTATTATATTATCATTATCACTACTACATATATCGGGAGAATATTATAGGTCAGATTATATCAAGTTGAAAACCGACGAATAATGAGACACCTCAATTATACCTATGTTGTAAGCATAGAATTAGACAGTGTAGTAGGGGAGCACGGGATACAGTGGATCGGGGGTCACAGTGGATAGATCAAAATAAAATAGCATGTACTGCACACACGTGTACGTTCGAAACGTTGCCGTCAATACTCCCGCACCTGAACTAGTCAACTTCTTAGTTTTGGAGCTGGAGGTCAAGGCGCAGTGCACTGGACAACAAGGAAGTCATAATTTAACTTTTTCGTGTTTTTGTAATTTGTTTTAATAAAAACGTGCAAAACTCTATTACACGGAACGGCAATGTTTTACAAAAATATGAAAAAAGTTAATCTCATGGTCAGTTTTTCGAAGCCAAATATTTTGTATGTTTTAGATAGCTTTATTACCATTCTTCTTTTTGACTTTATTGATACTTTTGTTTTTTTTTTGTATTAGAGATTTATATTAATTTTAATATTAAGTTAAAGAAGAGAGAACGAGTTCGTTTTTGAAGTAGAAGTTTATACAACTTTGTTAAAACAGTGAAAAACTAGTTCCATCTTTTCAAAAATAGATTTTAAAGTATGTACACAAAACAACATTGTAATATCAAGAATGCAATTTCTATAAAAGACTATTTTGAAGTATTTTTAAATATATTATATTAGGAAAGTAGAGTACTTATGCATATTAATAACGTTAGATATATTTTATATAATAAAGCATTGGTTATTAAAAAAATGACAATCTAAGTACAAATAAATTAAATAAACTAAATTATTAATAGGATTGTAATAATTTGTCAAAACACTAGGCAATTTGGAGTGGAAATAGTGAAGTTACATCACTTACAAAAAAAAGGATCCACTGATCCCCAAGCTCCCCGACGTACTTACCTATTATTATTTGTGAAGTCCAGACCTCACTCATTTTCATCTCATGTCCTCCTCCTCCTCCATCCTCTCCTGGGTGAGGGCTGTATATTTTTTTACTTTAATAAACCTGCCTAAACATATTTAGACCAGTGTGAGGTGGCTATTCTCTCTACCCCACCTGGGTTCCCTTATGTCCAGCACATTTTATTCGTTTCTGATATAGATTAACAAGCTCTAAAGACCCTCATATCCGCGAGGTCTACATACTAACTACAAACGAGGAACACATGTAACTCAGATAATATTGTCCATCTAGACACTAATAAAAACAAAAAAAAAAACAAAACTGACATACATACGCTCACGGTTGTAGTCTAAGGGGCAGGCGGAATTGTACACACTCACATTTTGCCAATTAGAACTTGGTCCCACTAACGTAATAAGGGGACAAGCCTATTGCCATCAACCGGGCACTGTATGGCTGTATACACACTGTCTGATAGATAACAGGCCTTTGTCACCTTTTACGCCACCACCTGGAAGAGACGAGAGGTGACTCCCCCTGAGTACTTTAGAAAATAATAATCAGAATTTTATCTACATGTAAGTCAAACAAATGAAATGATACCGCAAAATACGACAGTTGTGTACAATTGCATTGAATTTGCAAAGTTTAAGTGATACACGTACAATAAAAACGGCTCTAAATATTAATTATACATACAGATAAAATAATATGCTGTCGGTGAGGGATAGACTATTGGGGTTATACAATAATTTAATATTTTAATTATAAGAAAATTTATTTACATTTATTTTAAATTTCTAAATAAAATTGTTATACATCCGCTATGACAACATTTTGTCCCGCCCAAAAGAGCGCGTTGCGGGATGTCCAAAAATTGTGTTTTTGGGTATAATATGAATGGCGTACAAAATACAAGGTTATAAGTAACCGGTTTTAATTATTCTGCGCCAATATATACATAAATAACAAAATAATGGCGTTGAGAGACGCAATGGTGCTAATAGGCCACATTGAACGTTTAAAAGCAAGATTTTAAAAACTACATACTATAAAGTAAATAAAATAGAAAAAAATATGAAAGTACCCATGTTTATCACCGTGATGTACTTTCATATATCACGGTTATAATCGTGTACTTTCATATATTTTGCTGTAAACAATATATTAGAAACCTACTTTCCCCAGTAATGCCGGCAATGAAAACATACAGGGAGCTGATTGATATCCTTACATGGTTACTACGTCGTAAAGAAGTCGTCCATTATTGTCAAATTAAAAAGAAAAGCAGCTATATGTAATTTGTTTTTTTTTTATGAAGCCCTTAGTGCCTGCTTGGTCAGTGGCGTAAATAGCACCCTCCAGATCCCGCGCGGGAAGGCCCTCCTGTTCGGGGGCACATATCCATCTAGGCTTTACGCCCTTCAGGGGCTCTCAAAGAAAAAAATATTTAATTTTTATACAAGATCTAAAAAAAAAAGAAAAAACTTAATTTTTCGAAAAAAAATCCAAACGACCGGGCGATGCGACGTTTGCACTTGTCAGCAGCAACATTTTGAAATTAAAATACATTTAAACAGAACATTGTCTTGGTAATAAAAAAACCGAAATTGAGTATTAGGTGTGTTTATATTATCACTAATTCTGCAATCCCACAGTACAGATTAACATTTACATAAACATTTTTTTTTACATCAGGTAATGGATTTTTTTTAGAAAAGGGTGCGTAAGAAAATTTTCAGTCAAAGAAATTTGACCTTTGACAATCCACATACCAATCAGAGTATCGCATATAAATATGTAACGGGTGGTGTTACAATATTTACATGCGATACTCTGATTGGTATGTAGATTGTCAAAGGTCAAATTTCTTTGAAGCTGTAAAAATATTAATATATTATGAGTGCAGAACATAAAGCAAAATACATATAAAATACAATAATCATTCAGATACAAGTGTACAATTTGTTACAAATTTTAGGAGAGGAAGAAATGGCGGTGTTTCTGTTTTGATTGAATAATGGAGAAAATGTATACATATATAATAAGCTATTTAAGTATAAAAGTATAGATCACACTAAATACGTGATAAGCAGTGTGGTTTTTTTTTATAGTAAAAGTTAGAGTAGACGTACTTTTCATATTATTGAACTTAATACATAGGGTTTTCAGGTTTTTAAAGTAGGTAGGTAGAAAATAAGTAAATAGGCTAGATGATAGTCAAGTCAAATCGGTCAAACAAAAAATAAACATCAAAAGATAGGTTTGGTACATTTTTGTATGAAATACATAGTCGTTAAGTCACGGGAATGTATTGTTAAATAATTCCCTTTTTAATGTTATTTTATAAACAAAAACTAAATTAAAAACTTTACAGTAAAACAGAACGACAATTTGTAAACAATTCTGGGTAATCTTATTGTCCAATTTAGTGAAATAATTTAATTTAAACCTAGTCATCTGTTAATGTTAAATTAGGCTATTAGCTAAATTAGGTAATTTTGCCATTAGAAATATAAAAAAATTGTTACTACACATATTAAGTCCTTACCTATGACATTGCTCTTTAACAGAAAAAACATTTATATTAAGAACGAAACATAAGGAGGCTTATAAATTTCGTTGCACTTTTGAAGTTGCATTGATGCTACTGCTAAACACGATTTTAGTTCCCATTTATATCTCTTGATTTTATAGTTACTTTGAACAAGTTCTAGGCATTACTAATGATGTTTTGGTACAGTCTGTTGTTCGTTACGGAGTGGAATGGAGTAAGTACTACTATACAAAATTTCAACACTTTATTGAATTACACAAAGGATCGAAGTCTTCTGCTAATTGCGAGGTGCTTTAAATAAAATCTACCTTTTTATGGTATAGACCCCTACACCATAAAAAAGGTAGATTTTGATTTGATTTGATGACAAACGAGCAGACGGGTCACCTAATGGTAATTGACTTCCGCCGCCCAAGGTCACTTGCAACTCAAGAGTGACAAGAGTACTGTCCGCTTTTTAGAGTAGGGGAAAGAGGGGAAGGGAATGGGGGTTGGGCTTCCCGTAACCTCACTCACTCGGGCACATAATGCGAGTATTGTTGAACAACCGGTTTTCTGTAAGGCCGTAGTAATACTCCGGTCGAGCTGGCCGATACGTGTCCCAAGCAGAGCTCTCCCACGTAAAAATATTATACATATCATAAAACAAAGCCCCCCGCCACGTCTGTCTGATTGCCATAAACTCAAAAACGCATTTTCATTCGGTTTTCGCGACAAGTGATTGACGAGGTAGATTTCGGTAAATGATTTGTAAAAGTTTTGTGTAAATTTGTTGAAATATGACGACAAATAGCTGAAAAGCTAAGCCGCCTTTTAATCGAAAACACTGCTAATGCCTTTGAAACATAACAAAACAATGTATGGTTGGATTTACCTCTATAGGTTTACAGAAAAGTCCTATGGCATATATTTGTAATTTAAGGATATCTTACTGCACCAAATGTAACGTCTAAAAGATGGTCACGTACAATGCCGTTATTGGAACGTTATTTAGACGGATACAGTATTGAGCCTTTACAACTTAATTACGTTTGTTAGTTTAAATGAATATCTTAGGGGTCACCGCTAATATAAATTCAAGCTCGTTTCTCACACCGGCGTCGAGACTCGCACATGAAGGCATACCGTGCGAAACCAGGGCGGGTCGTTACTATATATGTTTATATATTGTGCAGTATCAAAAATATCAAATGGCGACTAAGCGATCGGACTGTTATCTATCAGACAGTTTGTATACAGCCATACAGTGTCCGGTTGATGGCAATAGGCTCGCCGCCTATTACGTAAGTCAGCCTAAAACATAGTCCGCAAAATATAAGCGAGAACAAAAATTTACTGAATGAAAAACGTCAATGATAACAAGTACAACTGTTTCTTTTTTATCTAACTATTATAAATTAATAATGATATTTTAATTAGGTATACAGTTTCATAGGTAAGCACCTAATATTATTCGTTGTAGTTAGTCAACGAATATTTTTTCATTAATTTGTCGTTTTAACAAAATTAAAATTTAAAGTAAATAAATACCATAAGGTGTCTGTTATGAATAAAATAACAAATAATTTTATAAAAAGATAAATATTATTTTCTGTAACAATATTCTATATTATTTATAAACCAAACGTGTTTGAGGTGCGGAAGTCTCATGGTAACCAACTAATGTTTTTTTTTATAATAATTGTACTAAATATAACAAACTTCTTAAGTGTGAAATAATAATATTGTAAACTAAAAAAACAAAATTCGTAGACTAGCTTAGAAACGATCTTATAAATCAATACACTTGACGACACAAAATATACAAACACATTTACGAAAATAAACATATAGATAAACTACAATTTAATAGTGTACTAGCTAGCCTAACTTTTACTAATATTTTTAAACAACCACATTCTATGTGCTCTTTTGTTCTTGTAAAACGATAAATGAATGACTAAGCTCAATTTCGTAAAAATTGCTTTGAAAGAAAACATCTAAAGCCATCTAATTTATGGGTATGTTTGGTCGAGGGGACGCATTATTGTAATTTAATTTTAAATATAAGTTTTTATGTTTAATTTATATTATATATATTTTTATGTTCACCTGTAAAATACAAGATTTTGTCAATGTTCTTAAAAAGAAATGTACTTATATATATATATACATACATATAATGGACAAATCTAATTTATAATATTTGAGAGCTCATGCGTTGCTATTAATAATTTATTCTAATAATTGAACAAAAAAACTGCATTACATTTTGTCTAAAGTTCTTCGAATATAACGCCTAGATTCGGAAAATACATCTTAGTAAAAAGACAATCAATCTGGGTTTCCAAATAATAACTTAAATTAGTAGCAATACTGGCAATCATTGTCTACATTCATAAAAATATATTCAGTTCTATGGGTAACACAATAAAATCAATTTGAGATCTACTTGTACTTTAACAATTTTTAAATGTACCTACTCACTGTACACGAATCTTTTACATAGTACTCTTCATAAAAATGTATCAATACTTTTTCATAAGATTTCAAATAGTTTAGCAAACTTGTTACAATTTAAACTTGTCAAAAAAGTCGAAGCACATACAATAAAAAAAAGTAATTGCTAAATGATGGCCAATTTTATCAGACAAATGTTATCAGAAATAAAGACATTCAATATAGATAATAAGTGGTGACATTATCATAAAGATACTGAACTAATATAAATATATATTTTTGTTGAGCCACAGGAAATAAAATGTTCCTGTCTAAATTATTTTTATATTTTATACTACAAAAATTACCAGACGGGCCTAAATTTGTAAGTCACTCAGTAAATATTTTTAGACATTTAACAATAACTTACATACACATAACTGTGACAGGCCAAGCGATTTGCGACCGTAGTCATCAGTGCACGTATTATAAATTGAAATAGATCATATAACAAAAACATAAAAGCGTGTTGTCATCAATCAGCTACTGCTACAAAGTCAAATACTTCTATAGTCTGTTTCCATTACAGACGGAAAGTGACAACTCTCATTTTATTTTTGTTTTCTCTGCTCGACCGCACGCTCGGCTAGAGCCTTTACTATAAAATCGAGCAATTAAATAAAAAATATTGTTGCCTATCGTCCCAAACAACGTCATTGTCCTTTTTTCGCCGGCAAAAGAAGCGGTCGATAGAACTGACATTGTATTATTAAAAATCCGTATAGTAGTAGATTATTGTGTCTATCTCTTGTAGCGTGTTTTAGTTCTTCACAATAAATTCGCAGACTTTGAACTGCACCAGTAGTATCAAATCATATAATCCCACTTGACTTTTGCCTAAATACAGAAAATATAAACAACATTTACCAGACCATCAATCGGAGAACACTTCAATTTCAGGAAGAAACGACAAACCAAAGAAATAATAGGTTTAGTACCACTTTAACAGAACTTGTTAACAACACTTTTTTTCTTAAATATATTTGGTAAATTCCGAAAGTTTTTACAAAGACACAATGATTACACATACATTTAATAATAAGTATCTACACAATAATTTATTTTTAGATCATAGAATTAGTTCCTTCAATCGTTGGCACATTATAAATTTCACCTTTTTATTTCATCAACTCATTAACAGAAAATAAAATTTATTGTTAATTGACAAGAAAATTGATCACTTTTCGATCACAATTCGAATATCTTCGTATTTTGGTCGAAGTATGTTATAGATTTCATCGAACTCTTTTCGGTCATATTAATTCTTGAATATTTACTGCAGTTAACACTTCAGATATATTATTCAAAATTATTTCTTTTTAATTAGACAAAACATTTCCATAAATGTTCTCTTTCACAAACATTCATTCATTGTCATTAGTCAATATTAAAATTAGAAGTCGTTTGTAAACTCTGATAGTTTGCAATGTATTTTAAATAATAATACTAAATTGATGTATTAAATTCATGGTATAGAAGAGGGATGAACCCTTATAAAACGTTTAAAATCCTCTAAGTAATGTGTTCGCATTGCTATGAGAATATAGTGCCATTCTTATGTGATGCTCGTGTGAAGATGACGTCCTCCTCGTCGGCATTGATGGATTCTGCGGTAGTGAGTGCCACAGTGTCACTATGTACTACATGGGGCGACTCGTTGAATTCGTCTAACTCTTCAATGCCCGCTGGAAAGAGGTGTATATATTTTTAATGTAGACTAGTATTATATAATAAGCTAAGTGCATAGACCGAGGACGTTAATACAGATATACATATGCCTCCGCGTTACTAGGTAATTCAAAAAAGACTAAGTTTTATATAATGCAATATAAGTTTTTAATACCATGTCAACATAAATTAGCTCATGGGTTTACCGAGTAAACCTGCTAGCACTGTAATCGATCTGGATGCCGATTCAATTTCTTAATACTCTTGTTTATATTATTAAAAGAATTAAAACTACACAGATTCCAATAATAGATGCTAACATGCATAAGCTTCTTCTAAACTTATGAATGAATTTATGGTTAACAACAATTGCTTTTATCATTAATTATTAACGAAAGATACATATTTACGTATGACACAATATTTGATAATAATGGTATGTTCAGTCTTATTTGTTTACATGTTTTCTGTTTTTTTTTTTTTATAAAAATTATTTATTTATTCTCTCACACAGAATTTGTTACAAAAATCAATTATAGTCCATGTATACAACTCAAAATAGTCATAATCTGTGTGAGAGACTGGCTTCTGTACTAGGCGGGACCTGTATGACAGATAACCAGCCTCTCCTATCTCTAGATAATTAGGTGCTAGTGTACGTGTAATTCGTAGTTATGGTACCGTGTAGTTTTTACATATGAGATGAATAAATGAATTGCATCTAAAGTGTTGAATCACTGAGTATATAACACTGAGCGTATGCGTGTGTGCATGTGTGCGTGCGCGCGGGTGTGTGTGGGTGTGTATGAGTGCATACGTTAATGTGAGTGTGTATGTTTAAGTATGTTCCAATGTCTAACTGACTATGAAGGCACAAACAGCAAGTTTGTTTGTCTTCAAAAATTTACAATATATATTATTAGTTACCTGTGTAATCAGAGGGCGCCAGTAGTAAGTACTGCTCCGAGCGCGTCGGCCATAGCAAATGCGCCATCACACAAAATGCGAGACAATCTGCTGAGTAAGTGATACCTGGAAATTATAAAAATATGTCATATAAAAATCGTTTTGGATATTTTTGTAATTATTTCTATTCAACCCATTATTTTAATCTAAATATGAGTAGAGATTTTATTGTCCCTCCCCCCTTGTATTTTAGTCGCCAGCTATGTGGAGCCCTGAGACTACAAATGACAGGCCATTCCATAAAGTTAATAGATGCTCCACAATAACACTGTACACTGTACATTTCACTGGTGTATTAGTTTTTTCATGTTATATTCGTGGTTTTTTATTTGACATGTAATTATTTGTTGGTGTTTTCCATTATTATTATCCGATATATATACTTTTTATACAACATCTACATCAGTGTTTACATTGTAGGTATTTTATGAATGATATAATTTTTTTTTGAGTTGTACATGTGAGAACTGTGTAGTCATTTTTTTTTATTATATAGGATGACAGACATGAACAGACGAGTCATCACAGTATTTAATTTATTTTAAGTTATAGTAGACAGTCCACAGAAGATGCAAAACCATGTTACTATTTAAAAAAAGTCTGCGAATTTATTGTGGAGAACTAAAACACACTACAAGAGATAGAACATTCACAATAATCTACTACTATTGTATTGATACATTTTTATGAAGAGTACTATGTAAAAGATTCGTGTACAGTGAGTAGGTACATTTAAAAATTGTTAAAGTACAAGTAGATCTCAAATTGATTTTATTGTGTTACCCATAGAACTGAATATATTTTTATGAATGTAGACAATGATTGCCAGTATTGCTACTAATTTAAGTTATTATTTGGAAACCCAGATTGATTGTCTTTTTACTAAGATGTATTTTCCGAATCTAGGCGTTATATTCGAAGAACTTTAGACAAAATGTAATGAAGTTTTTTTGTTCAATTATTAGAATAAATTATTAATAGCAACGCATGAGCTCTTAAATATTATAAATTAGATTTGTCCATTATATGTATGTATATATATATATATAAGTACATTTCTTTTTAAGAACATTGACAAAATCTTGTATTTTACAGGTGAACATAAAAATCTATATAATATAAATTAAATATAAAAACTTATATTTAAAATTAAATTATAATAATGCGTCCCCTCGAACCCTGTAAACAACAACCTTGGACAGTCGTTTAATCATTTATAACGAGAGATAATTTTTAGTATAATAATCTAAGCCACTACCTGAAATTCACTTGTAAACTTATTGGCTAGTGTTCGTAATTTTGTCTGCATAGAATCTTCGGGTAGTTTTTTTGCACTTTGTAGGATAAAATAAAAAAGAAGGATTGGTTGCCCAAAAAAATCCGTATTTAAACCGTTTAAATTATGGTTTGGTTTGGTTTATTTTCGATTTAATAACTAGCATACGTTCTTTCCCAAGGTCCCTTTTATACCTAAACTAAATTACATCCAAATTGGTTAAACGAATTATCTGTAAAAGAATAACAAATACACAAGAGTTATCTTCACATATTATAAAAATATTATATATGTATTTTTTAATAGACAACTCCCGCATTAGGATTAAGTCGCCATCAGTGCGTTTCACATTAATATATATATTCTAATGTACCAACACATTGAACATTTTTTTTTTGCCCTTATCGTATTTGCTCCCGATGACTAACGGTTCCAGTATCATGGAATACATACAGTAATGTCGCTGTGCATTATATAAATAAATATAGTAAAACTGCCCTACTAGACAATTGTGATAAAAAGATGTAATTAAACATATACACCATTAACTGTGTGTATATTAATTACTCTATACTAATATAAAAAAAGATTACGTTCTTTTCTTTGTTTGTTTAAACGTTTTTATCTCAGAAACTAACAGGCTAATTCTATAAATTGTTTTTTTGTTAGATCAAGTATTTATTGAATAATAATATAAGCCATAAAACATCACGCTACGACATTTAGAAGAGGAGCAGTGACCATAAACGAAGGTGAAACTATGGGGAACAGCTGGTATTTTAGAAAAACTATCTTGAAAATCTCAAATAAGTCTGTTGTGAAACTATGGGGAACAACTGGTATTTTAGAAAAACTATCATAAAAATCTCAAAAGCGTCTGTTGTGAAACTATGAGGAACAACTTAGAAACAGAAGGTATGAAAAATACAGCATAGTATACGGTTTATTATCTTTGTTTTTATCTTTTTTATGGCATGGGTATGCAAACGAGCAGACGTTTTACCCGATAGTAAGTGACAACCGCCACCTATGAACATCAGTTGTAAGTGTGCTGCCGCCTTAGAGGGGGCTGAGGAGGGGGGGGGGGGTCTCATCTACCCACACTCACTTCACTCAGAAAATACAATGCAAACATTGTTTGACAAGCGGATTTCTGTGAAGCCGTGGTATGAATGATTGCAGCATTTTGATGTTGGTTATCTACTTTTTTAAAGTCAAATATTTAACAAGTGTTCCGTCTTCCTTTAACATTAAAAAGCTGTCAGTTCGATCTCTTTTGCCACACGAAACCTTTACCTATGTAAATAACCCTATAAATATTTACATATATTATACTTAATATAATATGTTACATATTATATACAACATATTACTTACATTTATACGCACGTAATAAAATAATATTTTATATTGGTTGTTACCATAAAACATGTTTCTGCACAGTTAAAACTCAAAATAAAAACAGGTATAGATAAATAAACACATTCACTTTCTGCACTAATTTCTTGTAGAGTAACAGTTAAGTAAGCAATAGCTTACATAACTCACCCAAGATATAAATTAATAGATAAAACCGTAACTTACCCAAGATAAATTTAAATCTCCATAAAGGGCTTATTTGTAGCGCAATGAGCGCAATGATCGGCAGGTAGACGAACCAGACGAGGCTCGACGCACCGAAGTGTAGTAAGAAGTTGAGCTTCGGCATATTGTGCTCATACATCATTGTATAACGTAGTTCTAGCACAAACCACGTCATTATGGCTACGCGCAGCGCCAAGATCAACCAGCCCGGCCAAGTCTGGTATTCATCGATTTCCTCTATGATATCCACTTCTGTCTGTAATTTCCGGTACATATCACAATTTAATCTGTACTTTTACGTATATAATTACACTGTTTTACGATTGTCTACTTAGGAAATGTACATCCTAAAATAATTCAAACAGAGAAAACAAAAAATATCGTGGTATATTTGTAATAAATCTAATGGGAGCTGACACATGGTACAGGCATGTTTTAGAAATAAAATTTGAAAATCCCCACCAAATTTACTGATACTATAGTAGTCTATAGGGATTACGTAAACATAAAAAAATACAAGTTTACTACCAGATCATATGAGCACATTTCAATGACCTTCTAGTTTATTGGAACAATCACATTGCCACCTGATGTTATAGTAATAATTATTATTGTGAAATTGCTTCAGCACTCACCGTATTCCACACATATAGTAAAATGTGTACAATCCCATAAACAAGCCATACTCCAAATACTAGAGGTTTGTACGAGAGCTCAAGCCTCGTTACTGCCCATCCTTTTGCTAACAAAAGTAGGAGCAGCATAAAGAGAGTCTGGAAATGACGAAATTTGTTGATATTATTAAAAGCATATTTAAAGTGTAAACTTAACATAAACTAAAAGGAGCATAAAAAGAGCATTCGGTTCATTTTGATCTAATATGGCGTCTCATAACATCTTATCTAATCATACAACACACAAATAAATAAAGTTTAAGTGTGTAATATTAAAATAACAGATTTTTACTAAATGCATTTGAATGTTTACAAGCTATAAGCAGATATGTAGTATCCTAAAAATTCAATTAAACTTTTCATCTGTCTGTAGGTATGTTAGTTACGGCTAATCTCCGGATCGAGTGGACCGTTTTTCATGGAACTTACATGTTTTGAAAAGAACTAGGGTTCTGAGCAAAAGAAAACATGCGAGCGAAACCACGGCCGGCTACCTATTATTTTATATTATTTAAAATGAAATAAATTCTAAGTACATATGGAGTTGACAAATCTCGCAGTGCATCTTAGGAAGAGTAGTATGAAAATATACTCACTCTGCTCATAATATCTAAGACATCACCAGCTGCAGCAAGACCAGAAAAACCTATTCCATCTGCAGCGAATTTTACCGTGTGCAGAACATTGAAGCAGAGTGCAATAAACTCCAGAACCAAACTGAATGTAAACAGTTTTGTAACTGGATGTTTTTGTGTCCTGTAAAACATTAATGTCAAATTTAAATAACATTTTATGAGGGTATTACCTAGTAGGATGTTCATTAAACAGTATGTCTGTATGTGTTGTAGAATGTAATTAAAAACCTTATGCACCGGGAGGCAAAGACATTTTGGAGCTAGTCATTTCAGCAAAACTAGCTTTCTCTGAAAGGGGTGTTGATAATGTGTACACGGAATTAATGTATCTAATTATATTATAACATGGTAAAAAGGTAGTGAGCTGCTGAAATGGCGGTGGAAAATACGACCGCTGCTGGGGAGAACAGGTTGCCGAAACGTTAAATTCAAGTCACTTCAGCAAGCTTAAAATTTTGGTATAAAGTGGTTTATGCCATGCATACACAAGAAAAAAGTCAGCTGACGATCAGCTGGTGGAGGATCCGTGGAAGTGGGGAGGCTCGAGATAGATAAACCGTCGAATTAATAATTATAAATATATTACAACAGTCATGAGCGATTGTATAAATTGAAATAATGATTAAAAAAAATATAACAAAATTATTATATTCGCTATTATCAATCATGAATATTATTTATTTATACAATAGGAAAAAATATTATAAACAACTCAGTGACGGAATGTTTTTTTTATGCGGTAGGGCGCAAACGAGCAGACGGGTCCCCTGATGGTAAGTGACTACCTCCACCCATTGACACCCGCAACTCAAGAGTCACAAGTGCGTTGCCGTCCTTTTATCGTATCGATCCGGAAATACGGCAGGCGACAATTTGTTCCACACGATGGCAGAAACCTGCGGCCGGTATAATTCCGAATAATTCCTCTGAACACTCCCCATGATACTAGCGATAGAGAATGCAGAGTGAAGCTACATCTCTAAGCAATGCCAAGCTCTCAAGCCGATCAGAAATATCTTGGCAATCGATGATGCGAGTGGCTCTCAGTTGAATGCGGTCAATAGGGAGAAGTTGGTACTGGGGTGCACCTGAATAGAGATGAGAACAGTATTTAATGTGCGGCTGAACCTGCGCATTATAAAGTTGCAGGCAGTTGGCTAGAGTGAAATACTGTCGATCTGTTTAGCACACAAAGCTTCTTCGAGGCTAATTTGGTCAATAGATATTATAGGAACAGCATGGTAGGCACTAATCTCGAGCCTAAACATTTACGGCGACAGCTGATCATCAGTTGATGTCTTTTTTATGTAATTCATGGCATAAACTACTTTATACTAAAATTTGAAGCTGGCTGAAGTGACTTGAATTTTAACGTTTCGGCACCCTGTTCACCCGAGAAACGGACTTATTTTCATGTTATAATATAATTAGATACTGCAAAATATGTAGTTCAACTCTGCTGCTGTAATTTGATTTTAATAAATTTTTGACACGGCGGAGATGCTCCAACATCCGAATCCACCATGTATGGGGCATACATAGCTGATCTCTGTTCCATACACTCAATCAACTACCACCTTAGAAAAAACTAGTCTTGCTGAAATGAGTTATTAAAATGTGTTACTGCCTCGCGGACCATTAATTGGATTCCCTATTTATTCAAACAGCCAATTAATTCAAACTTAATTTTTTACCATTAATAATTTCTCTATTATTCATTATTATTAATATAGAAAGAAAGAAACTAAATTAAAAACACCTAGCTTGATGTAGGTAACATAACTATGTAGTTTAATAAAAATTTAAAAAATATATGATATGTTGTGTAAAAAGTGGTATCTGCTGATAATAATAACAGTTTTATCTTACCTGACGGCATATATCTGTACCGGTAGTAAAACAATATAACACAGCCAAAATACCAGATACAATTCAAGGGTATTTTGTCTGTCAAATGAAAATTGGTAAATCAGTGTGTTGTAAAATGATGAGTTTGGATTTCCATTAACCAGCCAGAAATCATAGTGTACAGTTTGAGGTTTGCTGCTTAAACTAATATTCTCATTCAGAGAAGCAACTTTGTAGTGGTGCCATGTACATGTGACTTCATCTAAGTAACATGAGACCATGGACAGATACCAAAACCTGTGGAAGAATATATCCAATTGAAATATTCACTAAATTAAATAAATAAAATGTTAATTATTTGGGACATTGTGAAATAGTAACTCTTATTATAAATAATGTAATATGAGATCTATAGGATTTATACAAGACAAGAGTATAAAGCTTAGTTTCTGTTATTATATGTAATATTGATAAGCATAAGATGCCACTTCCAACAATCCACTTTATTTATACAAAAAAAAAATAGGCTGAAAATTACAATGCCAAAACCCAGTTATTACCAGTATGAATAGAGTTAAAATCAATCTCAAACAATTTCATTAATTATAGATAACCCCAAGTAAATTATGTACTTAGTTACCCTAAGTAAAAATAAATAAAAATAGTAATTTCTTAAAACTATTATTTACCTTGGCTGTCCAGAATTTTGAATAACATAAGTAAACTGGTTCTTCTTTACAACATTCCATGGTGTATCCTCATCAATGCAAAGCTGTCCTTCTTGACATGGAATTCTTCTGAACAAATCTTGGCCATATGCATTACACTTTGGATGATATGCAGTTCTATTCAAATTTTCAAACATAACTTGGCATGCTACTTCTTTATCAACAATATCACGATTTTTATAATAGTGTAAAAAGTGTACTCGATCAAGTACAGCAAACGTTATGGGATATTTAAAGCTATCATTAGATGTTATGTTCCCAAAAATATAACCATATGTTTCCTTTTGAAAATGTATATCAGTTTTTTGGAAACCAAATTTCACTAGAAACTTGAAAAAATCATCTGTAGAAAATTCACCTTTTATATGCGTGGATGATACAAATAAAAATAATGAGCAAAAGAATATAGTGCCCGTTTTAATACACATTCTGAGACACTCAAACAATTGAAAAATAATATTTATGAATATACACAAATATTTTTATAATGTCATAGCTTATCCCTGCATTTTTGTAAAACTGTTTGGTCCACACCTAAGATGTTATTTACTTATATCTCGACGTACACAAATAAAAACATTTTAACAACATTCTTGACTTAAAACGCACAGACAGACCAAGACAAGATGACACAATCACCAATCACCAGCGCCAAGGAGCATGCCTTGTCGACAGATAATACATATATACTTATACAAATCTATGGAAAATACCACATCCCGGGCCCTGGCTGTCAATTCGAATTTTATTTATTTTGTTAAAAGAAAGGGCCATCTCCACACGATACAATATTGTAATTTCAAAGATCTCAGACAGACAGACTTTTCTGCATAGAACTTTATGCGCGTGGCGACTCCGGTTGGTTTAATGTTATAAACGCCACAGTCAGTCAGACGACATACTCACTTCTAAGGTAAATGTTACATATTTTTTGTCTAGTCTGTGCCCGTCACTTTATGCTACTATAGCTATGATTATGTACCTTCATATACTCTGCCCGTTATTGACTGTGTTTAATCTATGGTCATTGCTGTTAGACGCTCCTTCTACGCCCTCAGTCACCGTATATAATATTCACAAAACATCGAAATGACATCACTTGGAAGGGGAACTATCCTCGGTCCACACCGTGGTAGCCAGAGTTCCCCAGGAAGCTGCCTATCGCCTGTGCTACACTTACGATTCGCCGATGACATCGTACAAGACGCCAAGCGTCGCAGTCCACCACGCCGCATTGAAGATGCAGCGCTCTCTAAACCTTCTGCCTACTGGTTGTCGAAATGGTGACTCTCGGTGAACGTGGTTAAGACGCAAGCGATACTTTTGAGCAACAGCTTGACTCGATATGTCTCGGTATCCTATTGGACTGGAGTACCAGTTGGGTAAGGAGCTCATTCGTGAGAGCAAAAGCGTGGGTGGTTCGACCAGCGTAGTCAGTTCTGGAAGATCCCAACCAGAACTCATGGTGATCGTTAAAGTCTCCCAAAAACACCAGTTCACTGGGGAGGGAACTGCTCCTGCGCTTTATACGCTGCTTGACTCAGGTAGTCAAATAGTCGAGTTGTCTCGGAGTCTCCGGAATGGGATCGATACATGTAAGCGTAGATCCGGCTCGTAGAGTCAAAATCTACGTGGAGCCAAAGGATGGAGAAGGATGGGTCTTCTAGGCAGTGCAGTCGGCGATAGCAAACATCTGACGAAAAGACATACCCAAGCTCTCGCGAGGAAGCACTCCTCGAGCATGTAGCTCGGATAGTGAAGGTATGCCATGTGGGCCATATGTGGGTATTTGTGTCTCTGTAAGAAAAAACATGGCCAGCAGAGCCGTCTCAAGGTACTGGTGTACGGCGCCAACGTATCCATGGAGTCCACGTATGTTAGTAAACTGGGTGGGGAGGAGGATGACGCTGTTGGACCATTTTTCACATGTTAGGGGCGAAAGGGGGGGTAAAAGGCATGACAGTCATCGTGACAGTGTAAACTGAGACTCAAAATGCTGAATCATCATGTAACGGTGAGGTATGGCAGTGACCGAACCGTTACACGGAAGGGCCCCTGTACTCTCCCGGAAATGGTCGCCGGGTCCCACCATCCGGTCACCAACCGGCACAACGGGTCTCCCTGTCCGACAGTTGATCCACGCCAACCTCACAATGATTCTACGAGCACTCCTGCTCATTGCTTACACACATACCACGATAACTGTCACCCCTGCATAATTGGGCCTCCGGTCTCGCACTCACCAGCGAAAGACAGAAGACAGCACGAATGTTGTCGCTTTAGGCTGGTTTTCTGTGAGAGGGTAGTAGTGCCCCGGTCGAGCGGGCATGTGCCACACTGACTTCAGCAGTAATGTTACTGCTGAAGTCAGCGTGGCTCTACTAGCTCGAAAGACTGACAGTATATTTTGATTATAAGAATACCAACAGTTAAAAAAATAAGTTTATTTTGTACTATTGCTTGACGGTATTTTAATTTTTGTTAGGCATGAGTGTTGTTTTAACAAAATAAAATAGTGCTTATTTCTCTCATAGTTCAAAAAAGAAAAATTGAACTTAGGTATTTTTCGAATGGGAGCACCCAATTGCTCCTTAAAGCTGACAGATATGTATAATAGGATCTAGGATCTAGGTAAGGTATAAATGCATACACATAAGAGGAGTGTTGCCCAATTTTAAAGCCAATTTTCAAATAAGTTTATGGCAAGTACAAGCTAATAATTGATGGCGGACGGACGAAGTTGGTGCTAGTGTCTGACTATCGAAAAAGGAAATGCATTAACAAGTTTATTTACTAAATTGCATCGAATATGGAACTAAAATATGTTTTTCTAGCTGAAACTTGAAATACTATGCATATGAACTTTTATACAAGCAGAAATAAATAAGTTTTTTGTGCCATAGCAACTAGCATTACCCATTTCCTTTGTGATCTAGATACCTCGTTTTGGGAATGTTGGGTATAACTTACTCAGTTTTAACTGATTGTTCATATGGAAACTTAATAAAATTGTCTAAGTTTTAACAATAACTGTTTATGGAGTGTAAAACTTGCTTATTTAATGCGTAACCTCGAACGCGGAAGTTTGTGTTCTCGCCGCTTTGATTAAGTGCTATCGGCAAATGCATTACCGTATCTGTCTTCAGTCCTTGGTTTATGATCAAAGTGAAGTAGCTCGTTATGCAGAAAATTTAGGAGTCTATAATGAATAATGGTTGAAATAGGCGCACCGCAGCAGTCTGCCGAAGAGAGTTTGGAGAACGCGGAATGGTATTGGGGCGATATCACACGGTAAGTACATAATATTTTTTTCCAATTTGTTTTATTTTATGCAACTAGAAAAAAACATGTTAATTATAATATATAAAAATATCAGGCTCAGTGGTATCCTGTAGTGTATTATTTAGAAAATTAATTACTTTTAATTCACTTTAATGCTGTTATAGTCATATTAATTTTGTTAATTATCAAATATCTGCCAATTTTCAGAGATGAAGCTACAGAGATATTGCGGGACACATGTGATGGCACCTTTTTGGTGCGCAATGCATCTAATAAAGATAGTGGTTATACTCTGACAGTGAGGAAAGGAGGCATGAACAAACTTATAAAAATATATAATCATGATGGCTACTATGGGTTCTGTGAACCTTTCGACTTCAAATCTGTGGTGGATCTTGTTAGGTTTTATACACAATACTCATTAGCACATTGCAATAGTAGTCTTGATATTAAGCTTATATACCCATTGTCAAGACATCAAGAAAATGAAGGTGGAGAAAGTCTGAGTGATGAAATATTAGAAACCAAATTCAAAGAAATCCATAAGAAATATGTATTGAAAACAATTGATTATGAAGACAGATCTTACAAATACACAAGGCTAAGAGAAGAAGTACATATGAGGAAACAAGCACTGGATGCCTTTAGAGAAACTGTTAAGATATGCGAAGAACATCTGAAATTACAAGAAAAAATGCAGGAAGAAGCACAGCCACATGAAAAAAATCTTGTAATAGAAAATAATAGACAATTAATACAAAGAGTTCAAAGTTTAAAACAAGCCAAATCAGAACTTAATGATATTTTAAGAAACACAGTAGCAGCTCAACTGCTTCTTGAGAGAGAAATAGCCAAACTCAAATCAGATGTTACAGATATCAATAAAAAAAAAGGTCGTTACAAAATGTAAGTAATTTATCATGTTATTTGTGTTCATGCTAAACTTAATACTTAGTTTTAAGGTTTAAGGTTTAGTTCTTAATGTCTACCCGTACTTTCTATTGACTAATCAAATCAGATTGTAATAAAATTATGTTTCTTGTAAATAGAAAGTTAAGAGATTAGTGGCCTGTTGGCCTAGTGATTAGTGATCCTGATGGTAGTGGGTGTGATTCCCACACAGGACACAAAAAATGTGTAATCCACTAATAGTTAAAGCCTTAGTTTGGTTTTTATTTGTTTTGTTGCTATAACTTTGTAAGATCCAAGAAGGAATAGGAATAATTCCTTGATTGGGAGTTGTCTTTGAAAAAAAAGTAAAGATGCACACAGCCTTAGTTTGGGTCTTGCTCTTTCCCTTAGTTATAGGGTTAGAGAAGATGTTGTTGACTCTGATGCAGACGCCTTTTTAGTTGCTGCAGTTTTGGACCTCGATCTGACCGCCTCTGCATAGAACACTGCTCTGGTTTTCGCTAGAGGTGGACTGGGTTGGTCTTTGGCTCCTTGTATGGCAGAAATACGCCTCATGAGGCGCTTCTCCATCTCCGCCATAAGTCTACAAATGGCTGCATCTGGGACCGTCTCTCCCTGCTTTAGCGATGTAGCCTTTTTCAAAGCGCTCCCTCTGCTGCGCCCGTTACGGATTTCTTCCCGCAAGGCACGCATCTCGTCTTGAAGCTCTTTACTGCTTTTTTCGGACTCGGCTAAGCGAGCCTCAAGACGGCCAACGTATTGGCGGAGCTTGGCCGTCTCCTCAAAAGAGGAACACTTAATGAGCGCCTCCGTTGCCTCTTTGATCGAGGAAGCTGCATCTATGAGCGCCCTTTGATTGGTTCCCTTAAGGCCCCTGGAAACACTAGCGTCTTCCCCTATACGTTTTAGGCCTTCGTTGATTTGTCCCATTTCGGGAGCACACCCATCTTCCAATGAAGTTGAGGGACTCTTCCTGACTGAACTGCGAAATCTCCCTCTCTGCACCTCCGATTTCTTAGCGGATATGTTTAGGAACAGGTTTTTGAGTCGCTGTTCCTGTTCTTCCGCCTGTGCAGCTTTTTCGGCAGACCGGAGAACTGCTGCATCTTGTCGAGCCTTAGCGGCACCAATGTACGCCCCTGTGGTAGGCGGTCGGCCTCTGCCACGTTTGGCTTTCGGCACCTTCGCGACCGGAGACGTGTCGTCGGCGTCACTCGAGGAAGCTGTTTCTAAATAAGATCGACTCCTGCTTCCATCAGCCTCAGAATCTTTCCAGCGAGGCCTTTTCCCACCTCGCCAAAGTCTTGAGGGCCCCGGTGCAAAGCAGCTCGCCTCACTTATTTCAGACATGCAGTAAGACATATCTAATTCTACTTCCGCGACCTTCGCGTTACTTTCGGTGGTCGATTTACAGCTAACCGACGGGCTGTTTGGGCATTGGTTGCTCCCCCAGAATACGACTGGGAGCTCCCGGAGCCGACTGGCTCAGGGAGGGACTCCCCAGACGAAGAGCGTCTGGGACCCTCCTGGGTAGATACTTCCGTATTAACCTCTGCAATTGAGTTTTATGTCCTCCGACAGGGACGCCCTCGAGACTGAGTTCCCCTCAGCCATTCATCCCATTGCCGGGCGTCAAAGCGTGAGATTGGGGTTATTTTTTATAGAGGTTTTTCTTCCTCGCGGCTCCGAAGAACCACCGGTCCTGTAAGTTCAGGGTTACGGCTTGGCCGGAAGGTGATCTGTATCAGACCGTCGTCTGCAGTCTTTGGATTGATCCAATGGCGGCAGACCCTTCCGCTCCCCGTTAGTAATTTTTTACAGAGATTTTCTTCCTCGTAGCTGCAAAGAGCCACCGTGTCTATCCGTTCCCGGGCAGAACGTTTTCTACGTCAGACCAATGTCCACAAATTTTGAAGTAATTCAGAGTTCGTGAACCCTTCGCCCCTTTTTAGTTTCTCCTTACAGTACCCTCTGCATGAAGCAGAGGGCAGATGGAAAAACATAGAGTGGCCTTAAACGCAGACCCCTCCTTGACAGAATATTAGCCATCGGCAATGATGCCCTCTCCAAAGGAGAAAACAAAGAAGCGCCATCACCGATGTTGCCCAGGGTGCACCACGGAAGGTTTTCTAGGCCAGCACCCCAATTATTATAAGCCTATAGTGTTAAGCTTAAAACTATCTGTTTAAAACAAATCTAAATATACTTCTATGTAGCAATTTTAGTATTGATGTTAATTTGGGTGTAAAAGGTAAATGTATACATATAATAATAACTTCAAACACCACACTGTCTCTTTCCTCTGATCTCAAGCATATACTGTGGTAAATATACTACTGATAAACATACTTCCATATTAGATAAAGATAAAAGATAATTATATATAATTGACATTGATCACACCCACAATGGTTTAGCAGTCTGGATCACCTATAGACCAGCAGGCCAGTCTATTTATACATATGTATGTATATATGCATAGGTAAAATCTACCATTTATATTTACCTTGTATTATTAAAATTTTATCATTTTATTTCTGACTTATCCCTGTATGCTTGATCACATATGTATATTATCATTATTTATTTACAAACAACATTAACAGTGTAAAACTATTTATAGACTATGTTTGTTTAAAATCTGGGTTTAAAACCTATTGAATTTGAAATATCCACAAATCTGAATTGGTTGATTGGATAATTTGAAAACTAAATAAAAAAAAAAACAGTCACCTCTTTAACTTCATGTTAAAGGTTTTGTAAGTTTGATGTAACCTATAAACATTCACAACTTTATATTAATGTTTTATATAATATGAAAGCATCATCTTAGAGAGCTTTAGGAACCTTGCTCAGTGAGCATTTCTTTTCATATTTGTGACATTACAAATATGATATATGAAAAGCAAATGTATATGTAAAATGGTACTAGCATTAGTGGCTAAGGTTTTGCACTTGTGATCAAGTGGTCTTGGGATTAAACTCTACCCAGTGTAGTATAGACATTCATGAACTTACTTCTAACACAATCATATTAGCTTAGCAGAAGGTGTTAATGAGAATACATACTAGTAATGTGTGGCTTATGTTGATACTATTCTTTATAAAAAAATTACAACTGATGGACTGACAAGAACTGGTCTGGTTATTACCTTGCAAATAATGCTAACCATATTTTTTTACAGATTGTTACAAGCCCGAGGGAAAACAGATGAATACTTGCGCCTTCTAGAAGATGACAATATAGACAAACTTGAAGGATTATATGCTCACAGGGAAATGATTAGTTGGAAAGTAAATTGCACTCGAGAGAAGGCAGAGAAACTGCTTAGTGGAAAGCCCCAGGGTACATTTTTAATTCGGCCTAACTCAACTGGACAGCTGGCCCTATCAATTTGTTGTAACAACATGGTTTATCATTGTATTATTTTTAAGACTGAACGCGGTTATGGATTTGCTGAACCATATAATGTTTATGAGTGAGTTTCCTTATTTCCTTTCTAGCTTCTTGATATTTCATTTTAATATTTTTGTTATCAAATCAGATGAGAGTTCAGTGTAAAATGAAGATAGAATTTCAAAAATTTCAAACAACATGATTTCTTCATTCTCTGAATTGTATATGATCTTTACCAAAGATTACTTTTAAAGATCATACACAATTAATTGTTACATCTAACGTTGAACTGTGTGTGATCTAAAAAACTAGGGGTTACTGTGTATGAAAAAAATTACCCCACAGTTAAATGTATTCTGAGTACAATCGAGAATGCGTACCTTAGCAAAGTTTTTAATAGGAACTTTGAAAATAGAATGGATGAGATGATGAGAAACAGATAATTACTATGGAATAAGCATGTTATGATTAAAAGAAAGTAGATTTCTTGGATTCTTTATTATTGTGTTTTTGAACAATACCCAAAATTAAAAAAAAAAAAAAAAAAATACCTATATACATTTCTAATATATTATTTAATTTAGATTTTTTCTTATCTTTCCCTTGTTATTGAGTGTTACTGAATTTGCTTAAAGTATCAATTACTATAACCCTTACCAGTACTGGCATAGCATGAGGTAGCAAAGGAGTCAACCTCTTCTTCATTAATTAATTTGGCATTAAATTGACTACATATTTTAGGCAAGTTTTTCAGAAGCCAGTTTGCTCGACTAGTTGCTTCAATCCACTTTTTGCGAATTTTGTCTTCCTGTAAATAGCTGGAGTTACATAGTTATTACTTGACAACAAGTATTCGATATTTCCCATAAAAGTAGTAGAATTATCCCAAAAGAAGTGGCGGCACTAAAGGCATCTAACATAGTTGAGTTGCTTATAAATAAATTTCTATCACAATTTCATCAAGTCTTACTAAGCTTTAATATTACGTGAAGCTATTATTTATAAAACAAAAAGTAAAATAAAAATAAAAGCAATACATCAATTATAAATATTATACTTACTAATGAAATGACAATTCCATCTTAAATTGTCTCTTTTTGGATAATAACTTGATTTAATTGTCAGTGATCTACTTGTAATGACGATTGTTTTTAAAGCACTAAGATACAAAAAAGAAAAATTAATCTTTCATATATCAACTCCAGTGCAGTTTTCTGCGCCCGTGGTCCATAGGACGATGTTAGGGGCAAGGCCCCAAGTTTTTCTTATCATCCTTGCTATCTAGTATTACTCCTAGATTCTTTACCTCACATGCTAGTTTGAGTTCAGTATTGAATAGTTTTGGCAAACCGTAGTTGCCGAAAACTCTTTATGTTGGTAAACATTACCAGTTCCGTTTTTTCTGATTCTTAATGCTGCATTTGTAACTTCACATACCGTATTCGCAAACTTTTTGCTTAATATTATTGCAAGATCGTCTGCGTAGCCTACCGTATAATAGTGGTTATCTTTGAGGGTGGTGCTTAGGTCATTTACCACCAAATTTCATAGAAGCGACGAGATAACTTCTCCTTGTGTGCAGCCCTTTGCCACTAGAGCCTTCTGTGGTTTTCCTTAACTAGTATAATTACTCTGTTACTAAGCATATTCCCTATCCAAGTGTTCAGAGTTGTACATACCCCATGTCTTTCTACAGCAGCTTTAACTTTGGTGAACTTTGTTTTGTCGAAAGCACCTTCGATGTCCACAACGGTCCCCAGGGTTATTGCTTTATCTGTAAGTGCATCCTCTATAACGCTTACCACGGCATTCAGTACCTTGGCAGTACGCATGTTGTTGTGGGTGCAAGGGTATATTTTGTAGATATTTCTCCCTCAGTTCTCTTTTGCACATGCTTTCCAAGACTTTTAGCACGAAGAAAGTTAGGCTTATTGGTCTGTAAGATTTTGCATTTGTGTAGTCACTTACCTGGTTTAGGTATAAAGGTTACTTTCACCTCCCGCTTTTTTCTGGGAACGTATCCATGCTCAAGACACGCCCTGAATATAATGGTCAGCATGGAGAGAAGAGTCATCTCCCCATTGCAATAGGGCTGGGAAGACCTCATCTGGTCCCGCCGATTTTAAGAGATGAAACGAGATGATAGCCCACCTTGTTTTTTCCGTGGTTACCACGTTGTAGTCTGTTATGCAGTTTACCTCTTCTGCAGTAGTATCTTTATTCTCCCACTCCGTAACTTGCGTTATTTCGCAGCCGGGGAAATGCATTTCCATAAGGACTCGCTCCGCTTACTCTGGCCAGTATTGTCAGGCTTTCGTAGGAACCTAGTTTGTCTAGGACGGAAACTATCACGGCGTCTATTGTATTTGTCTACGGTCATGGTACAATTTTTTTTCGAAAACCTACCCTATTATATTATGCCTAAATGTCTTCTTTTTAATTGTTAAGCTTAATAAAATTTACCTCATTTTTCAGGACTTTAAATGAACTGGTTCTACATTATGCTGTTAACTCATTAGAAGAACATAATGAACAGCTAACAACAGAATTAAAATACCCAATAAATGCACATTTGGTAAAGAAACCAGAAAAGAAGCAATAAAGCGCCCCATATTATTGAGAAAGATGTGGATCTGCATAGTATTAATAAACAGTCCAGCTAAACAATGTATAAATGATGATCAGGATTAAAGCAGTAGTTTTTAAAGCATATTGCTAAGGAAATTAAATTCAGGAAGCTGGTACAGTACCAATTTGGATTTTGTTTACTGTGCAGGAACATAATAATGTGACAAAACAGGACATGGAATGTAATGTAAGGTAATATTTCTGTGGTTTATAGCTTTATAGTGTTGTTATAGTATGATCAAGTATTGTTGTACAAATTAAAAGCTTTGGTACTCATGTACAGTATACCATATTATTTATTTTAGTTTGTGCAAATTTTTCATGAATAACAGTAGCTGTGGTGATCAGTTTTTGTTTAAATTTCATTGTAATAATGCTGTGATAAAAATATTATCAGTTTTAAAATCCAGCTTAATTAAAGCATTGATTGGAATGTATAAACAAGGGTTTGATAAGGGTAGGGCACGCCTGCACATATTTTTATATTTGTTGTATTTAACAGCCGCTACAAAGAGTTCTTCCTTATAAAAGAATTGGTGTTATAAAATTGATTGAGGCCTTTGTGGATCAGCAATGGTGAATTTAATGTGTAAATATTAGCTGATTCTAAAATGTAGACTGTTGAGAACAAAGTTGTAATAAAAAATATTGTCTAGGTCTAGGTGACAGCATCCATAATGTCACTGCAGCCATGTAAATGCCCAAGGTAATTCAAAACACCTATCCATTTTCATAAAAAGGTCAGTATTGGTAAAAAAATAATTTTGGTACAGTAAATAGATATTGAATTGTTTGCAGGCTTTAAAAGAACCTAATAATATGTTTTTACAATCTGTCTTATATTTTAATGACTGCAGCAATGTTCTCACAGAGATATGTATGTGATAATAACAACTAGTATTTTAAGATTTGAATATTTATGTATATTACGTGATTGATTATGTTATATTTTTCTTAATGTGTTATTCTTTGGTAGGCTATGAAAATATCTCTCATTTTTTTATTGCATTGATCAAATACTATTTATCTGAGTCAACATACAAAATATACCCTATGAGATCTTGATATTGAGCAATCCTTAGTGGCAATAATGTTGATCATGTTCTTGGTGAATATGTCAGTAAATTATAATATTCTATTATATTTTTAATTTATAAACAGTGATATTACAAGTAGAGAAGATAGTATAGTAGTTCTACGTACAGGATAGACACTAAACATTTCTTTTTTTTACATAAAGTAATCCTGAGAAGTGCTTAAATATTTAAGCACTTCTCAGGATTAATATAATGGCGGTACATTGTGATGTATAATGATACATCTGTTAAATCTAATATTGTGTCAGTCAATAGTCGCAAATTCAGCAAGCTTAGAAAAAGGGTGGATTATTGGATGTGTATATTTATTATGTACTGTCTGGGACACATTATTTGGACCAATATTTATTGTTCTAACAACAGATATTATAACATTTTTATTTTATTATAAATATACATTATATCAAACATTGTCATGCTTCAAGATATTAACGCGTAGGTCTATATTTCGTATCTAGAATTACAGAATCCCCATTGAAATCAGGTATACTTTATTTCAGAGACGTCATAGGCAGTGTGAGGTGTTGGCTTTTTCGGTATATTAAAACCGAACATAAAAATTTTAAAAGATTGTTAATCACAGTACTAGAGTAGTCTTAGGATATCCAGACTAAAAAATGACCGCATGCAATTGTATACTCATAATACCTTTACGGAAAAAAAATTATGATGTTAATTTTACAGTATACCAGGAAATTTTAAACTGTAAAATAAGATTCCATAATGTTTAAATTGATCGCATATTACACAATTATACATGAGTATATTTTCGTCTTGCATCATGTGTATACTGAAAGCCAATAAATATATTTTTTCTCTTTTAATTGGTTTAGTTTTGTTGTAACTTCTGATCATATTACTGGTACTGATAGATTAAGAATATAAAACAAATGTAGTTGGATCACAGGTTCAAATAATTGCATGATGAATATGGTCTTAAATGAGCTATAAATTAGTTTGTATTGATTACGATTTTGGTTTCTAATCTAATAATAAATTTACGTCAGTCTAAGTGTTCTTTGTTAGACCGATGATTTAACTAATCAAATATTATCACTAAAAATGATATGTATAAAAACGTATTAGTTTGAAATAGTAATACGAGTCCCCACGCTTAGCAAACCTGCTTATCAGCCTTCACAATTCCAAACGTGTGTATAGATTTAGCTTGGTCTGGTCGGTTTTTTACACAAATCAAATTAGAAACTAGCACGTAAGAACCATCGTGCGAAACGTGTAGATTTGGCATTATATATATAGTACAGTAGCTACAAAACTAACAATGATAATGTTACTCTTTTAGAGTAATTACCATTCTTCACATTATAAGAGGTCTTGCGCTTTCATTACAATTAAGTGGTCTTGTTAATTTCTATAAATTAGTGTCTTGTCAATTAATGAATTCTGTTTATTTGCTGTGTACCAACATAATATAATTACATTTATTAAGAAAGATGAAAATATGTATTGCTAGTAGATAATAGGTCGTAAGTAGAACTAACAAATTTATAAAAGAAGATTATTACGTTTCATTCTGATATGTGCTACTAACAAATTAAAAGTTTCTTGTGTAGCCATAATTTGATGTCTAGTTTAAATTCGTACATAAGTCGCTATTTCAATTCAAATGTCTTAATCAAAAAACTAATTCAAATACTTTTATACACAAATGAGTTTTCTAAAAATAGCTGCTCCGCTGTACCTCGAAATTTCTTTAAAACCATACTTGTAGGTATCATTGGATATGTAAAACATAAGTTTGGATCTGTAATGCCGTGAGTGTTATAGATCCAAACTGATGTTTATTTTTCTTTAACATATTGTATTGACATCCAAAAAAAAATAACAATGAGCTCAATTTTGTATGGGACCATTTTAATGCTTCAACTTAAAAAAATGTTTTTTTATTGATGAAGAAGTTACTTGAATATGTAATTTAATATTTTTTCTTGGTAAAAATTCTTTACACAATTGATACGCATAATCGCATCAAAATTCTGTATATATCCGTTCTGATTGAAGGTGACGAAATTTTAACGAATGCTCTTGATTTTATAAGAAACCTTGCATTATGTACCTTATAAAATCAACGAACATCATAGATTATGCAAGAAGTATATTTTTGACAGATTTTCTTTTTATTTTCATTTGTTTAAATGAGTAAATGCATTTTTTACATACAACTAATTTCTTGTATTAAAATTTTTCAACAGTAAATAATATAATGACTTAGATTAAACAAACCTAATATATTACCTATTTACTTTTAGTTAAAGATTATATTATAAGTGAGATTATTGGGTGCGTTATTTTTGTATTTAAGCCAATGATAACATGATTCTTAGTGTAATCCAAAACATTCTGTTGCAATTTCAACAAGTAAATATCATGAAATGATCTCAAGAGTGAAGTATAAACTTAGGCTTATTTAAAGATTTATTATTAAAATAGTTTCCTTTGATCAAAAACTGTCAATATCAATTTAATTGGAATGCATAAAATAGAGGACATTCAATCGCCATTTAAGTATGTAGGACGTGTTAATAAGTGTTAATTAACAAATTGTCGATGAAACAAGCTTTTCGGTTTTTTATTTTATATCCTTCTGGACGTTACCCTCTTTATCTTCTTCACCATACCCTTTTGCTCCATATTTTATTACCGAATACACCTGCCAGGTCTTGAAAATTGTCATAAGAGGAGTTAAAGGGTCGGGGCTAACTCGGGGCCATCAATAAATTTCATCACACTAGCACTAGCCACATTATTCATTCGCTGATGGTAAACTCGGGCGTAGCGAGCTCGGCATTTGCAAAATTAATGCAGTATGACAAACTAATTGTCGTTCGGGGTCGTGGTGCAACTATAATATCCAACCGGTTGGACAATGGACCTATTACTAGTAGTCTAAATTATTATTAACCGTATCTACCTGATGTAATCATTACGTTCCTTTCAATAGGTTTGATATCACGTGTAGTGCACTTTTGTAGCATTGTCTGTTGTAAAATATAAAACAAATCACTATTACTGAAGGGCTGATGATAGTGTCACTTTCTTGTTTATAATGGAAAAATCGTTTATATTCAACGAAAGGGAGGATATGTCTTACTCAGAGCAGGCTACCAGTATTATAAAGTACGAACATATAAATGCGGTCATAGTTATTGGAGGTTGCAAACAAAAATAATGCACATGACTTATTATGTGCATTACCATCATATTCAAACTTAAAGCAGTCTTTATAATGCCAGGAATACGGCTGTGGGAACTACAAAAAGCCAGTCATGATGCGTAATCTGATGATTTTTTTTTGTTGACGAAACTTAAATGTTGCCCCGTACCGTTCGTTCACACTGTTGTTTGGTATATATGAGGAAACGGGAAATACATGCGAACAAACCAACGTCGTACCATTTAAAATCAACGTTAAATTGGAATCTTCAAATATTTCACCGCAACTTTGAAGTAGATATTCTAAAAAGCATTCAAGAATTTTCGTCAGTGGGTTGGTACTAACATTGGTCTCAGTGCTTTTGGAAAATAAATCCGTGGGCCCTTAGCAAAACCAAATGAAAACGATACAAAGGGTTGTGTCGTTATGATCCGATTTGCCTTTATTACCTAACTATATAATTTTAAGTAATGGTGGAGCTACAAAACTAATAAAAAAATATGTTGAGCGATACTAGATTAAAAACGATTTTGACAGATTCAGTACGCTGGTAAGCGTGTGTAGTGAGACAAAAAAAAATATTTTGGTATGCATTCGCATGCATGAAACAATTATTTTAAACACGAATGTCAACATGTTGCGGATTCTAAATATATTATCGAAAATAAAAACCCTTGAAAATTATGATTACAACAGAAAGATACAGGTACAAGCATTAACTGGTCAAATAACTGCATGCTCTAGACAGACAAATTACGTTAAATACATTAAAAAAAAATCGAAACACTTCTGAAGTTTGGTTTTTTATAAGCTTTATGTATTTTTTTCCATTAAACAAAAAATAATAGAAGGTATGCCAGTTAATTGCGAATATTATTATTATCGTTCAATGTTTCAAATAAAAAAAAAAATTATTTAGCTGTCGTGTTTTGTTCAACAAGTATCTTTTTACTAATGTCAATAGAACACTATTGACAGCCTAAGATGCAATCGTGCAGCCCCAACACGCTGACTATGCCCCGACTGAATCCAGCAGCGACACGACTCAGGCGGCTTGTGGGGCGAGGTATCCATATTTAAAAAAAAATCTCTGCTAGGATGTTAACCATAGTTAACAATCAGTTAAAAAAAAGCAATATTTTTTCAAAAAAACTGAATCAATTCAAAAGGAATACACATTGTAAACTTTCTCTACAATCATTTATGGGTTGAAAATTTTCGATTTCAAATTCGATCGTTTAGACAACTGCGCGTTACTTTTTTTTTTTTTTAAATATCTATTTTCGTAGTGCAGAAGCACGCGGCGTAGTTGACACATTTTCGTTGGCCGTATGTAGCCGACCTTGAAAGGTGAAAGTGAAAAAAAAAAGAAAAAAACAATTATTCAATAATTAAATTTATTGACCATTTAAATCAATAGTTCTATAAACTGTAGTCAAATACACCTAGGAAGGATTCTTAAGTGACAAATCAGGTATTTATTTTACATTTGTTTAGTGACTAATTACTTGTACGTAAAATTTAAGTGATGCAAACATCGACATAAAATGAACTTGATAAAATTATAAGTAGTTCAATTAGTAATTTATTAGTTGGATTTTTTGGAATCTTTTGATGCCGAACGTGATCTTGAACGCGACATGGATCGTGCTTTGGAGCGAGAGCGAGAGCGGCTGCGGGAGCGGGAGCGAGAGCCGGAGCGCGGCGAGCGGGAGCGGCTGCGGCGGCGGGACCTCGATCGGCTGGCAAATCACATGATAAAATGTACTGACATTGTTATGACGTTATTAACATATTATATTTAACCTAATTTGGCATTAAATTGAAAACATCAAATTTAAATATTTAACATTCAACACTAAAACTTACACAACAAACACTATTTATGGATTTGGAGGAAATAATAATTTGCCAAAGTAGATTATTTACAATATTGTAACGACGTATGTTAATAAACAGGATAAATCAGTAATCTTACTCTGTTATTATGAAGTCTGTTTATTAGCCATAGTAATGTTAATCGTGCCAAAGCAGCCATGATTTTAGGACTGCTTTGTACAATTAAATGCCTTACATGAGAAAATAACATAAGATTATTAACTCATGTAATTGTTTTTATTTGGTCCACGCGTCAAATAATATCACATTTCGTGTCTTGTGTTCTTACGTATGAGGGCCCGGCTTTCATATAATAATTGAATCTCCTAAAGGTAATAAATATTACCTACAGATAACGAAATAACTTTCACTGTCAAAAATGCTTCTGGCCTTCTTTGAACACAAAAGTGGGATAATAATGTGTAACTCACTGAGTGCAGGCAGTGATTACATTAGACGTGCGTGGCGCCGCGTAGAACGAACATTACTCTCAATGAAGTTCTCGACAAGTGAAGTGTGCACGTAGGCTGTAGCTACGTAGTTCGCAGAGCGAAGTTACCGAAGTGACCAACTCATTCGGAGTCCACGACGCGAAGTGAAAGCTACGTAGCGCAGACAATAAGAAGTGCAGACACTGAAGAGTTCGTTCTCGGCGCACAGGCCAATGATAACCTATAACATAGTTATCATTGGTATAAGTGAGTCCAGGACAATGGTATGGAATCTTCACAATTTACAGCATGTACGTTTACATCGCTGAAGAAAATTGGTATCATGATAACATTCCCGTTTTTTATACCTTTCAGATTCTATGCCACTGCTACCTTCCGCGGTGCTAGCCTATTAGAATTAATGTTAATTGTTACCTGCGACGTCGACGGCGTGTACAATCTCGAGCATAGTGTCCTCTATCTCCGCAATCGTAACAGCGATCGTCATATGGACGTGGCGGTAAACGGGATCGAGGTGGCGGACCTCGACCACCACTTCCTCTACCTCCATTAGACATTTCGACACGAGCACGACGTCCACAAATAGTCCGTCCATCTAAGCCCCGTACCTACAAACATAAATAAATAATTAAATATTAGGATGCCAAAAAAAAATTTATAAGGAGGTAGAATTAGCATCATAAAGTCGATGATATCGAATGATGACTGATGTACACCACACTGCAAAATTAACCCATTTACAAATCAATAACATACTAAGGGACTAGTAAATACAATGCTTCTTCTGTACTAGCTATTCACTATTTATAGCTATAGACTATTCCATGCAGTTGTATCATATTTTAACCACATTAACTTTTTTTTGATGAATGTACAAGTAAGACCACATAACTCTGCAACAGTGAGATAGTAGTTGCAATTAAAGTGAGTGTTCACATTGTGATATATTAAGATCTAAACCCTAATATATATTGTAATGTTCTGGAGGGTAACATTCTGGGTGCATAGAGCCCTAAACTAATGACTAAGGCAACTAAAAACCTTTCAAGTGTAAACATTAATGACATCAAATGCCTTGGTTTAGGTTTAAATGCAGCATGACCCAAAAAGATACTAAATATTAATCTGCTGTTTTGCCTGCAGCTTCCCTGCCTACAAAAGGTTATTTTTTGGTAATCCATTGGGAATGCTACTTTTACAAAATAAAAGTGTGTATCCAAATTTCCTGACAATTGATAAAGTATTAATGTGCGAAATCTAAACAAATTTAATTACACATGTATCTGTTATTGATTTTAATAAACTAAATAAATAGTGTATGTCAGAGCATAGAATTGATAATTTTATGGTTTTCAATAAAATTTAATTATTACTTTATTTTACAAAACTGCTTAACAATTATTTGAAATTGTCCTTCAAATTGATTAAAAAAAAAAATGAAATGAAAACCAAAATGCTTGAGCCTTATGAGAAAATTCAACACTCCCACTCCACTCTTTTAAATTACCAGATAGATTTTACAATACATAGTATACAATAAAACATTATTTTGTAGTATGCTATTATGTAGCTAATAGTAAATTAAAATTAGGCTATTAAAATAAGGTAACTGATAAGCATGGAAAGAAAAGAAGAAGTTAAGGGAAGGGTAAGGGTTTCAGCGTAAAAAAAAACACTTTTTTTGTGATTTTTATCTCAAATATCGATTGAGCAATTTTATTCAAACTTATACATTATTGAGCATAGTTTTGACTATGTTCTGTAAATTTTTCATGCAAAAATATTAAACCATTAGCCCGTGATAGAGCTTCCCCCAGGACGTCTTGAAAAAAAAAACAATTTGCGGTGTTCACTGTAACTCGGCCGGAAATTATCTGAAAATGAAAAACCATAAAAATTTAGTTAAATTATAAACAAATCTTCCCCCCAACGTTCTCTGATTATTTTTTTTTAATTTAAAAATTTTTGGCGGCCATCTAAAGTGTGAACCGTTATTTTCGACTAAAATTTCCGCCATTTTGTGAGTGGGAAACACCCTTAATGTTAAAAAAAAAAATTTTTAGTAAACGTAGGGGGGAGGTATTTTATATGAAGAAAATGTGTACAAAGTTTGAAATGAATCGGTCAAGTAGTTTTCAAATGGCAGTGAACACGGACTTCGAAAAAGTAGTTTTGAGAAAAACGCGTCACTACTCACCGATTCATTTCAAACTTTGTACACATTTTCTTCATATAAAATACCTCCCCCCTACGTTTAGTAAAAATTTTTTTTTTTAACATTAAGGGTGTTTCCCACTTACAAAATGGCGGAAATTTTAGTCGAAAATAACGGTTCACACTTTAGATGGCCGCCAAAAATTTTTAAATTAAAAAAAAATAATCAGAGAACGTTGGGGGGAAGATTTGTTTATAATTTAACTAAATTTTTATGGTTTTTCATTTTCAGATAATTTCCGGCCGAGTTACAGTGAACACCGCGAATTGTTTTTTTTTTCAAGACGTCCTGGGTGAAGCTCTATCACGGGCTAATGGTTTAATATTTTTGCATGAAAAATTTACAGAACATAGTCAAAACTATGCTCAATAATGTATAGAAGGTTTGAATAAAATTGCTCAATCGATATTTGAGATAAAAAATCACAAAAAAAGTGTTTTTTTATACGCTGAAACCCTTACCCCTCCCTTAAAAAGGAAGAAAAAAGAAACAATACAAAACGATAGAAAATGAGAAACATATTAGCTCACATTACAATGTATAGATTATTTCAGTGGTAGAGCCATGCTTAGGCACGAATGGGCCGGCTCGACCGGTGCGATACCACGGCCTCACAGAAAACCGGTTCTGAAGTAACGCTTGCGTTGCATTTCCCCGAATTGAGTAAGGTTTCCGGAGGCCCAATTCCCCCTCCCCCCTTTTCTCTCCCCTCATCGACCACGTCCAAATGGTTACAGATTCAGTGCTCCAGCAGGTCCCATCCGCAGATATCGTGATTCTTGGCGACTTTAACGCCCATCACGCCGAATGGCTTGGTCCGCACAAAACCGATCATGCGGGAAGATCTGTTCACGATTTCGCCTTGGCATATGGCTTGACGCAGCTGGTAGCAACGCCTAGGCGAATCCCAGATGCAGAAAGCCACGTGCCTTCACTGTTGGATCTTCTGCTGACCTCACATCCTGACAGCTATAAAGTATCCGTTGAGGCCCCTCTTGACTCTTCGGACCATTGCCTGATTAGGTATGGTATGGTGCTACTCGTTCACTCGCTGAGGCCGCGAGTTACAGGCAGTCGCCGCGTATGGCACTATAGGTCAGCAGACTGGGATGGAATGCGAACATTCTTTGCATCCTACCCATGGCAGCAGGTTTGCTTCTCGCCGGATGATCCCAATGTCGTTGCCGACTCTGTCGCGGATGTTGTGCTTCAGGATATGGAACTTTTCATTCCATTCTCCCTGATTCCCACAGGTGGCAAGTCCCAGCCCTGGTTTGGTCGAACCTGCAAAGCGGCGTCCCGCCGAAAGCAGGAATGTTACTAAGCATGGGCTGATGCAGCGACAGCACTGGATGTAAAGACCAGCACATTAAAGAAGCAATTTAACTTTGCCTCCAGGTCCCTCAAAAGAGTAATTGGGGGGGCGAAGTCGGCTCACATCGGCAGAATTGGCGAGAAACTAGTGAGTCTCCCTTCCGGAACTCGTGCATTCTGGTCTCTTGCCATAGCTGTCCAGGGGAACTATTGTAAGTCATCCCTTCCACCTCTGCACATAGGAGATAATTGGTTGGTCCACGACGCTAAAGAAAAGGCCGATCTTCTGGGCAAACTCTTTGCGTCCAACTCGACCCTGGACGACGGGGGAAACGCACCGCCGACCATACCGCAGTGCGAGAGCCGCATGCCGGAAATCCGGTTTACACAAAGGGCAGTGCGTAAAGCGCTTCTTTCCCTCGACGTTCTTAAGTCGAGTGGGCCCGATAAAATCTCTCCTACCGTGCTGAAGACGTGTGCTCCTGAGTTGGCACCGGTTTTAATGCGCCTTTATCGGCTTTCCTATTCTCTTGGTGTAGTCCCGAACTCATGCATGACAGCTCTAGTGCACCCAATCCCTAAAAAAGGAGATCACTCGGATCCGTCCAACTACAGACCCATAGCCATCACCTCTTTGTTCTCCAAGATAGTGGAATCCATTATTAACTGCCAGCTCCTCCGGTACTTAGAAGACCACCAGCTACTCAATGATCGACAATACGGCTACCGTCGGGGTCGTTCAGCTGGTGATCTTCTTGTTTACTTGACTCACCGGTGGACACAGGCGATCGAGACCAGGGAAGCGTTGGCCGTTAGTTTGGAAGTGGCGAAGGCCTTCGATCGGGTCTGGCACAAAGCGCTCCTTGCGAAGCTTCCTTCCTATGGGCTTCCCGAGAAACTGTGCAATTGGCTCACCAGTTTTCTTACAGACAGAAGCATCAAGGTCGTTGTTGACGGTGCATGCTCCGACTCGAAGTCTGTTAATTCTGGTGTCCCACAAGGCTGTGTGCTATCACCCACGCTGTTTCTTCTGCATATCAATGACATGCTGCAGATTAGCAGCATCCATTGCTAAGCAGACGATAGCACGAGTGATGCCCTTTACACCGGCCGCGCTAACATTTCTCGGGTAAACGTCAACGAAAGCCGATCCAAACTTGTGTCTGAAATCAAAACTTCTTTATCAAAAGTTTGAGATTGGGTTTCAGTCCAGTTTCGCGGTCACTTAGGCCATATTAGCCTCGAAGAAGCTTGGTGTGCGAAACAGATCGAGACAGTATTTTATTCCGGCCCACCGCCTGCAACTTTATAAGGCGCAGGTTCGGCCGCACATGGAATACTGTTCTCATCTCTATGCAGGTGCACCCCAGTACCAACTTCTCCCTCTTGACCGCATTCAACGGAGAGCGACTCGCATCATCGACTGCCAAGATATTTCTGATCGACTTGACACCTTGGCGTTGCGTAGAGATGTAGCTTCACTCTGCATCCTCTATCGCTTGTATCATGGGGAGTGTTCAGAGGAATTGTTCGGACTTATACCGGCTGCTGGTTTTGCCTCGCACAACCAGCTTATGGAACAAATTGTCGCCTGCCGTATTTCCGTACTCGTTGCCGGCCTTTTAGGTACTCCTACCTAAAAGGCCGGCAACGCACTTGTGACTCTTGAGTTGCGGGTGTCCATGGGCGGCGGTAGTCATTTACCATCAGGTGACCCGTCTGCTCGTTTGCCCCCTATTGCATAAAAAAAAATCTCCTTTCTCCTTTTTTCCATCTCCTTATCCCTCCTCTATTCTTTCCGCTCCCTGCATCCCCCATCCTTCATCACCCTCAAAGGCGGGCAGCGCACTTGCGACTCTTGATTTGCAAGTGTCCATGGACGGCACTTACCATCAGGTGGTCACCTGATGGTAAGTGACACCGCCGTCTGTTCGTCTGTCCCCCTAAAAAATTGACATAGCCTGTGAATCGCACAGTTCAATCCCAAGTGCTTTTATCCCCCATGTAATCCACCACTGAGCAATACAGAAATGTTAGCAAATAAAAGTTTTCATAGATATACTGACATGCCACCCTCATTATGTATATTTTTTTAATTTCTGCTTCGGTGAATAATGATTATCAAAATTATAAATTGCTTAGATAGCCCTCTTTTGCAGCACAAAGACAGTCTAAATATCAGAGGCATTAGAACAGTAGAATAACATATACCATTATACTATGAAAATAAGAATAGGAATCTAATCAGGTTTTTATCAATATGTGGCGACATTGAAGCTTAGAATCAACAGTAATGCCCAAAAATGTTGTAGTATCCACTAGTTTAAATTTATCTTCTCTAATATCTGTTTAACGTTTGGAGAAGTAAAGCATATACATTTGGTTTCGGAACATGGCATTTACA